>OU744278.1:16217500-17635000 GCA_916610125.1 Cheilosia vulpina | reverse complement strand
TCTATATACGAATGGATTAGGAAATTTGTTTCCATTTTCTGTTTGTCGTACTAGAACACGACACTTGGACACAGATTTTAATTTTAAAATAAATTTGAAGATTGACTGCGCTTTAACAGAGACTATTCATGGAACTCTGAGTTTGATTCAAATTGTAATATGTAAGACAACTTAAGTGATTATAGTGAAATTGTAATTTGTGCGTATAATGAGTTGAGCAGCCCATTGCCAACCAATTTTGACAACTAGATTTAGTTGGAGTAAACTTATTATGCTGGTTGTCCCTTATATCTGTTCTTCAGGATAATGTCTGGATAACTAATCAGACATTGTCTCTTTTAGAGGCTCTTCACAGTTTCTAAGCCACGTTAAGTAAGCAAAAACATGTAAAGGAAGATACATTTTGGGGATCAATCCACACGATTGGGACATTTCAAACGTTTTATTGAAGTGCGTTGTCAACCACGTTTGACATTTGTCACTATCTTAAACTTAAGTAAGTTCCACATTGCAGTAAAGCAGAAATTACCCATATAAATAGAAGCGGAGTGCCTGAAATCCCAGGGGATGTAAGAAAAATCTTAGGACTGCATGGGAGTAATCCAGCTTAAGCCAGTATACGATTACAGCAAAATTGTACCTACATCAGGACCAAATTAGAATTAATGTTCTCATTTCCAAGATTTTGACACAAATTTACAAGTTTTTCGACCAATTTTTGACACTAACTTAATTTCACATAATCCTACTACCATTCAATTTACCATGACTTACTCCAGATTCCCCTAAAAAAAAAAAACGCTTTTCACCACTGAAATCCAAATTAAGTTGCGTTCCCACTCTCCTTGGTCCAATTAAATATTTCATACACCTTTAAAAATTCTAGTTACAAAAAATTCCTCCTTCCAATTTTAGATTCCAATGATCTGAAAGTGACAACATTGCTCCCTTCAAAATCACATCTCCATTCGTGGGCGTTTGAATAAAAAAAAAAACCAAAAAGAAACTCTCCCCCAACTAAGCTAAATATGTTTTTTGACGCAAAACACCTTTTTCACAGCGGGACACATACTCGCATCGCACTTCTGTTATACTAGTACTATTCCCGTTCCTTGTTGACAGTGTCAATTTTCAAAATGATCCAACCGCACCCGGGGCAAAACCGCACAACAAATCAAAGAATAATTATATCGCCCGAGGCGATTTCCCGCCACCAGCAGATGGATGATACGATGTCCTCCCAAAAGTGGGAGGATATGCAGATGATTGTGGAAAAAACTTGCATCCAACACTGTATACAATTCACACTCTCTGCTAATTGGTTCGGTCAGACGCGCACACAAATCCATCACCAGGCAACCAAAATATGCCAACTACTGTTCTGTGGCCATACACAAACCGTGGGATCCTCTCAACAAATCAACCGCGAAACCTTACTTATCGATTTAAGTGGCCACTTCTAAAGGTATAGTAGGTATATGAGTATTGAAAAGGACGACGACGTATAACCACTTGATGGTTAACGTGTATGAAATCCGCTTAAGTGGTTTCAGCGAGGGAATTCCTCTGGCAAGACACTAGTGTTTTACTGGTGGGCTTTTCTTACGCAGGACCCCTCAAGGAAGTGCTGAAATGAAGGTTTCCGATTAAGTTTGGACCGTGTATATTTAGTTAGCGAGATCAACCCCTAAGTGGTTAAATGCATTTTTGATTTAACTAAACGAAATTTGCATTGTTTTTCGCTTTGCAAGGACTAAAGGGGAGGCACATTTTTTATTATTAAATTGCCATCGTCGATTACTGAAGAGCACTTGACTGATTGCGCTGTTTTGTTTGGGAAGGAAAAGTCCGTGTATCTTGTGGGAAAATGCTAGGACTTTTACCGCGGAGTACACGTGATGAAAAGTGTTAAAACGCATGCGGATTATGACACGCTAAAGAGAATAAGAAATCATTTTCTCAGGACTTGGTTGGAGGTAGTGCAAGTCTTGAGAGTCCGCTCATGCATGTGCTTGCAAGGCATTTCGCACAGGAGATAAATTACTGGTATCGCCTCTGGCGAATTTCGAATCCAGTTCGAGTCCTTTTGGCGATTCTACGCATGAGAGAAAGAGTATAGGTAGGTACGTACTTGAGTTGTGAATTGAACAATCATCTTCATCAGTGCGGTACAGCGTCCCCAGGCAGAGAAGTCTCTCTTCTAGGATCTGCGACACCGAGTGAATCATGTGATCTGTCAATATTTAAGTTTCTTTGGAGTTTTCTTCTTCTATTTTTGTGGGCAAAAATAAGACGAACAAAATACAAGCAAACACGGCTGAGTGAGCCTGAAAAGTGTTCAAAATAAAAACATCCTTTTGAGGATGATGAATGGATAATTGAGCTCGCGGAATATACGTTTATATTAGAGCACAGCATTTAGCTAGGAGGGACATCTGTCAGAGTCCTTGAATGATTGCTTAAAAATACGCTTCTTTGTACTCTTTCATGAATGTCCTCAATGTTATGTTCGATTTTTGGTTTCATGAGTAATAATTGAACTCAGAAGGGACATGCGGTTATTGTGGAATTAATTTCGTTTTGTGTGTACTTAATTGCGGTCTTAACACAGTTGAGTGAAGTGTTTGCTGTCGTTGGATGCCGTTCGTCAAATAGTTTTGTTTCTGAGAGTGTAGCCAACGAGTTTCCTAAATAAAACCACCCACACAATTGATTGATACCAACCTCGCAGATGCCACTATATAGAAGAGTCTCTGTCACCGATTTTCCAGCAGCTGATTGCCTCTATAAAAGTGTCGCCACATCACTGTAGGTTATAGCAGTTCAAAAATTGTTAAAAAATTCCCACCGCATCTCTAACCCGTCGCAGCCACCACTGAGAACTCTTTCCGCCCGAAACAGTCGTGGACTGGTTAAATTCAATTCTCGCCACGTGATGACTGTTTAGCTTAATAATGCGGTACAACAATGGAACCGCAGCGGCGATAATGATAGTTTCGCACTATTCCTATCCAGGGGTGGACCCAATCATAACACAATTTCTGGACTTGAGCGGTTCCAGTCACTGTAGTTTGTACCTTGAACTCATGCTCTCGCCATATCGATTGTACAAAAGGATAATTACACACCGTTACCGTCTATTCAACGGGTGTGTATGCGCACATAGTACCAAAAGTATATGTACACACAATCAACACCCAGCAGTATGATTATAGACCTCAAATTGCGATCATTGTTTGGCCATAGTGTAGCAAAACGATTGAAAGCGGGAGTTCCTGGAACAACAAAAAATAAGATGTGAATGGAAATTAAGTTCAAACGCTCGTGTTGCTGGATGAAAACGCCCACTTCCTTCTGGCATACAGTTGTTCCGATCAAGGACAGTGGAAACTCTTTTCTTTTCCTTATTCCTATTCGCACCTAGTCCTATTTTTTATAAATCCTATTGTGCGGCATTGTTTTGTGTTTGAAATTTCATCACCTTTGTGTCCTTTGTTTGTTGGAAGTTGGAATATTTTAGTTCCCACTCAATTTTGTAGTCATTTTTGGATTCAGTTGCAGGATGGGTGGGAAAATTGGTAAAAAGTAATGTCTTAGACGTTGGGATTTGGTTTAATATCGGGTGTGTGACAAATTTGAGTATTTTCCGCTAGCAAATTGATCAGGTTTTCAGTTTTCGAATCTCTCACACTTCATAAATGGTTGGCCAGTAACTTGATGGGTTTTGGTTTTGGACAAGGGGTCGAATTACCGCATCCGTGAGCCAGCAATAAGTCACTGGATTTTTTTGATTTTTCAAGCAAAACTATAGCAAATTCAGTCACGAAGTGTTCGATGCTTGATCACGCACTCGGTTTTCTAGTCTCACACCATCAGGGATGTCCTCCATCACTCTTTATCCAGACTTGTATCTATTTTATCGACGTTAACAAACAAACAAAATCCACCAGATAAGCTATATCTGCTATAGGGTAACACCAATATGCCCTAAAAGTCAAATGGCGCTTAAAGTTGAAAACTACAATTTGTTTGTGGTGCACGAGAATTTTTACAAAGCTACAATTTATACTTTACGTCCCGTAAAATTTCCCTTTTCAACAAATAGAGTTTGAGGATGAACAGATATCTGTTCAAGATAATATAAAGATTTGGAACTCTTCAAAACTTGCTGGAAAGCTTAGTATTCAACTTGTGGTTTGTGTTAGAGATGTGGACTACAACTTTTGTAGCTTTCTGTTTTGTAAGTTCTTTGGCTGGATACATACAAAATCAATAACAAGAAGACGCAACAATTGCATAACAGAACTTGCTGTTACTATGCTCAAACACATTTAAGGAACTTTTGCATTTCTATTTAGTATCAGAAACATGCAGTCACTAAATTTGTCGCTTGGCTGAGATCAAATGATATTGTAGTATATAGTTGGTGCTGCGTTCCTTTAAAAGAAAATAAGACTCACTTCAATCGATTTTTTATTTGGGAGAGTGGAGAAGATACATTCATGAAGTACTTGAACAATACCAATAAGTGGATGTAGTACAAAAAGCCAAAACACGTCGACTACAATAACTCGACCACATCAAGCGTTAACCTTATATTGGTATGACAACAATTATCATTGTATTTCCGCTTAATGTTCGAACCGAATCCCAGTTTGAACGACTGAGCCTTCATGGATATAAAAGTCCTATATAGCTCTGTTGTATTCTATATAAAAACATTCAACATTACAAATATTTGTAGTGAAAGTAAGTTTGAGCTGGTGCAATGGAGTTTGGTAACACAAAACTACAAGTCCTAAATAGGATGTACAATTTTTGGAAAACATGGTGGTAATCTAATTATTCGACTTGTAGCTTTGTGTCTAACATAACTACACTACCTTCGTAGAAATTTACTTTAACCACAAAGTGTTGTTAAAACGCACATAGTTTTGGGACTACAACTTTGTTGTGCCATAAGTACAATATACCTATGCTTAATAAGTATCCTTTTCATGTAGAATATACCTATAACTTTGGTTTTCAATGGACCAATACTACTTTTATTTTCGTACCGCTACAAGAACTACATAAAGGAAAGCAACTTGCATTTGTAGTTAATATAACACAAAATGTCGTCTTTCTTTGTGTAGCTACAGTTGCGAATGAATCTCAACGTCAAACCAGAAGTCTCTCTTTAGTCAAATGCCTCAAAGTTGGTTAAAATGTTAGGTATATTAGTTGTGTACGCTACCTAAGGCACAAAACTTCTCCTTTGAAGACAAAGCTACAAATCCGTAGCTGTAGCAGAAGTGTTTCCGATTTTGATGAACTTAATTTAAAAAAAAAGTTTTTTAGCTTAGGGGCACATTACAG
The DNA here is from genome assembly GCA_916610125.1 of Cheilosia vulpina. Classification (NCBI taxonomy): domain Eukaryota; kingdom Metazoa; phylum Arthropoda; class Insecta; order Diptera; family Syrphidae; genus Cheilosia; species Cheilosia vulpina. The sequence continues at coordinate 17,629,642 of OU744278.1, read as the reverse complement.
ACATCTGTTTAAGACTACATTAAGATTTCGAACTCAAAACATGCTGGTTAGCTTAGTATTCAACTTGTGGCTTTGTGTTACAGACGTGGACTACAAACTTTTGTAGCTTTCTGTTTTATAAGTACCTTGGCTGGGTACATACAAAATCAGTAAAAAGAAGACGCAACAAATGCATAATAGAACCCTCGGCCAAGCTTATCGTACGAGTTCATCTTAATTGTGAACATTTTTTTTCAGAGAAAACCTTCGTACAGCTACTCTCGAAAAGAAACAAATGCGTCGCTTTTAGACAGTCAAAGGATTGATATCCAATTACAGAATTTTAAGTTAAAGACTCTCATACTTCTGTTGAAGAAGAAAAACTTGTCTAAAGCCACCAAATAGTACCTCTTTCCAAAGTCCTAGCTGATGTCTCTCATCCCTTCTCGACGAAAACCGCACATTTACATAAGGTCAAACAGAAATATAAATACGTTGCCTAATGCAAATCGATTCATTGAAGGGAAACTTTGTTTGCGAAAGAAATCAAAAGATCGATCTGATATCCTTTTTCAATGGATACGCGTAAATAATGAAGTTAAAATCGCTTTCAACCCTCACGAGCTATACATCTCCATGCTCTTCTCGTTATTATTTTCCTCGAATTCGATGACAATTTATACGACTGTGTATTTATACAATAATCCTTGCTGTTTGGATGCAAATTTTTTTTCTATTCCCCAGTCTCGTTTAAATTGTCACAATCATTCAAGTTTTGATCCCATTGTGGATATGTTTCCATGGAAGAGTAAAAAAAAAAATGGTAACACAAAAGTAAAATAATGAAAACCAAAAATTGTGTCCATTCATGTTCGCATATTCGGCTCCATGGAGAAGTTATAAACGAATTCTCTAACCGTTGTACTGGTGAATAAATTGTTATGTGCTATAATTTACAAGTTCTTGCCTTTGAAAAGGACACCCAGATTTACCCATGGGAATGTATTGAAAGAGCTAAGAAAAAGTAGAAAAAAGGAACTTTGCATAATGCAGCGATGCGGGCACAAATCGACTTAAAGTTTCCGATAAGGAAGAAATATGATTATTTGTTGTGTTTATTTGGTTAACCCACGCGGTGGGTTCCTGTCCCATTGAAGGGGTAATTGTTGGAAATGATTTCCACCCACAATCGGGTTGAGGTTAATGATGGAACTGGGCGTGTGTTCTTAATGATAATGTGGCTCAAGTTGGCGGTTGCACTTGAGAAGAGATTTAGACGTTTTATGTCAAACCTCTTTGACGGACGCTTATCTCGGTTCTATTTGATAGTTCTTTCAGAGGTTACCTTGATGGAAACGTGCATTAAACGTAACAAACAAAATTTGTTGTCACCCATTTTCAACAGATGGGGAGTCGTCAACAGATTGCATACAGTCAGTTTAAAAAAAGAAAATCATCATAGACAATCCTTCAGTGGATGCATTTTTCAGTTGAGTTTAAGGTCTGAAACTATCATATATCTCAGGATAATGACTACATTTCCAAAGAAGTCTTCAAACGAACTCCTTGTGACTTATAACTTGTATCGGGTGGTTGAACATATACGAAAGTTGACAAACACAGGCACACAGCATATGCGACACTTCTTCAAGAAACGGATTTAAAGGTCGACTTTGGTTGGTTTTTAGCAAAAAGCCTTAACTAGTGTCCCAACTGGACGAAAATTGGCCGAAGCTGAGTCTCAAATGTCTTAAATTAGTCAATGAACACGACGTTCAACTTTGGTTTGTAATTCGCTTAACTTGAACTACTCTTATGCAATTTTGTCATGCGGTTCACCCTTAGAAATACAGTCAGTGACCAAATTATTATGGCCAGTAGAAAAATTATCATATTTTTAAATATAACTTATGTTTACTATTTTTATTTAATTTAAAAAAATTGAGAACGCCTAATAAACTTATGAAAGACTATATTTAGTAAAAAAAAAGGGAAAGAAAAAAAAATTAAAAAAACTGCTACGACTCTTTTGGGCACACTTTCAATGCATTTCCTACAATACGTATTTTTAATACTTTCGCTTATGTGCCATACTTCAATTAAGCGTTAATTGTAGCTTATGTGTTAATATTTCTTTGCAAATTGTTCTTTTCATTAGCCCCCAATGATTTTTAATGGGGTTAAGATCTGGAAAACTTCCGGGCATTCTAATCTTTTTGCCTTTTGGAACCCATTCCTCCATTTGTGGCAATATCTTCGTTGCATTAAATCCTCCAAAACAAGTAATTTTATTAAGGTGTCCCTTACATTTGATCATCCACTGTAAATAAATTTACGACCAGGACGACATACCGCAATTAGTAATTGCATCTCAATTTAATAAAGACAGTGGGCCTTTCTATGATAATCATTTTTAACCTTCACACTAAATATTTTGTAGCTCACAATATGCAATTTATTATGTAAAATTTCGCCATTGTGAGTTCGAAAAAATTTAGCCTATGGACACTGAAATTGATTATTAGTAATGTTTAGTGATAAGCAAATCGTAGAACAAATTGATAAGTTTGCTGTTGATGAAGGAACTCTGCCCGTAACCGCAGTATTCCGGACGTCCGGATATTCTATGTGCGCCAACAGTGATGTTGGCCATTCTAGTCAGATATCCTGCACGTCACAACGAAGGTGTGAACTTAAACGGGCATCCATATCCATACAGAAAATTTAGCGGAGTCCGTCTTGCTAAAATCACTCAGGGTCAGCACTTCAAATACTACAAAGAAACCATGCAGTTCAATGATGAGTGCTGATATTTATTTATAGCAAAGCGGAGTATGTAATACTAGGTAAACACTGCAATGAAAGTTGTTCGCATAAAATCTAGATGATACTCAGCGGAAGCGCTCAGGCATAGCTCAACTTCATACATCATATCAATGGCAAACTCCCTACAACTCATCTACGAACCAACTAGGCTTCAGGAAAACTCAATATGTCATCCTTTTCGCGGTATATTGCTGGACTTACTCGTGACAACCTCTGAGAAGTATTATTCGGATATTATCCAGCGTTGTAAGACCCAACTTTTTCTTTAGCAGCATACCTAAGCCTATGCGAAAATTCAAGGTGCACTATCCATATGCATGAGCTAGCCAATAGTTCACGTTTGTCGTATACCTGAATGAGCTGAATCATCTGGACGATATAGTTTTTGAAATTTTGATGACCCTTATAAGACATATTATTTTCGTCGAAAATTTTTGACATTTAATTACTCTTGGCTTTAATTACAATTATGAAAAATGAATTGGATTAAGATCTCAAACTTGTGATTTTTGCACTCAGTTGCTAGTTTTGGAGGTCTATCGTTTTGATGATAATCGCCTGAAAAGTTACGGAATGAGTACCCTGGATGGTTATACAAACGACTTCGGCGAGATTGTAATGAGTATAGACAGAGGCTGCTCCAATACACGGAAGAAGTTAAGATTAGTAAAAACGCATTTCTGAAAACTGGTCCAATTTGGTCATGTTCAGTGAGCGGATTCTAAAAAAAGGTAGACCTAACAGCTGCACTGACCAAGGGAATATCAGTCCTCTCAATGCAAGGTACTTCATGAGGCTTCTTTACTTTACTTAACTTTACAATTGACTCTTGTCTCTCAATCGGGTAAATTGGCTCAATGCTCACAGTTGTCTCCAAATTTAAAAGTCATTCTCTTAAAAATATATCGTGTGAACGACATCGTTTTTGAAACTTTGAACACCAAAATAAACCATATGCTGTTTATTTATTTTCCTAACAAACGTCAACTGTCATTACATTTGTGGAAAATCAACTGGATTATGCCCTCAAACTTGTAATTTGAGCACTTAAGTGCTAGTTTTGGAGGTCTATCGTTTCGACGATTATCGTCTGATGAGTTACGATTCACCACGTGAACGCACCCATAATTTATGCATTTAAATTCTTTAAGAAATCACAACGAACTCCTCCTTATAGTTTTCATTTAACTAATCTGGCTCATATTTGTGTGGAATGGTTGGGGGAATGGTTCAACGTCAACATTTTTTCCGGGCTTTAGCTAAAGTTGGGTGAGTTTGCTCTTGTGCGCCTAGGGGTGAAATCAAAGGTTCATCTGAGCTGGCCACCTTTATACTTAAAGCTTTCTGACCAATATCACTGCATATCCCGTAAAGGTCGTCGATAAACATCCATCGATACAAACTGGACCGTAAATCGCTCGAAAAACCTTTTTCGAAAAGTGTCCCAAGGGGTTTTCTATTCGCTTTAGAAATGGTCAAAGCTTCTGCGCCATACAACAGAACTAAAGTCTTGTGCAACATTTGCTACATTCCATATGAGATCGTCTTAGTCTCCCTGGTACACCAGCAACCTCATTGGACTTAAACTTAAAAATCGCAAACCCTACTTTGATTTTTTCGGGAGGATGTCAATTTTGACTATCATCGTCCAGATTAACCGAGCCACAATGTCTATCAGCAGATTATTTTTGGCAATCTTTCCGCAGAAACAGTCTACAAGTACACAAATTATTAAGAGCGACTGAATGACTGCATTTATTGGGCACTGATGGCCTAATATACCCCCTTTGACATATTCTGGGCCTGTATGTACAGTGAAGGTCTTGGGGGAAAGAGATTCATGTTTAATGGGCAACTATATCAGTACCGAACTAGTCGCGGAAGTTAGAGCATCAAATACGGTTAGGACTCGGAATCGGTATCAGCGAACTGCTTCTTAGACTCTGCGAATTTAAGTCAGAGGCAAATTACGTGCAATACGAAAAGGACTATTATCGTCAAGATACCTACTTCTTACTATGACATTTTCAATATTCGTTTTTCGAGGCTGCAGAACTGCAGTAACTTTGGCATATCCTGTCATCGTTTCGTACAATTTTCAAATTTCATTCCTGGTATGAGGTGGGCCAAAATCAGTAATCCGATGTTGTTTGGCTCTCATTTTTTTTTCTAAACAGTTTGAACCTTTAGAATTTTATTGGTCACGTCGAGAAGATGATATCGGCCAAAACGGCGCCGTCACAATTGATTGCCATACGGCCTCGTTTTATGGCATTTTTCATCACTTTGGCGAGAACTTCGGGCGACAGATTCTCGCACTCGAGTCGAATGTTATCCTTAAGGGTTTCTAGGGTCTCGGGCTTTTTCACGTAAAGACGGGACATCAAAAAACCAAACAAAAAAAGTCTGGAACGGTTAAATCGGGAGATCTTGTGGGCCAGTGCAAATCGCCAAAACGAGGGATGAGGCGACCCGGGAACGCCGCCTTCAGAATATCGGTTGTGGCTCGCGCAGTGTGTGCCGTAGCTCCGTCCCGTTGGAACCACATGTCCTCCAGTCCTAATTCGTCCTATTGCGGCAGAATAAACTCGGTTAACATGGCCCTATAGCGCGCACCGTCCACTGTTGTCGTTTGAACCAGCGGCGTTCTCGAAAAAATTGGCCCCGTCAACAGCGGCGATATTCACTCTTGCACAACGTCTCACTCTTGGCAACGTCTCGTGTGGTCCCATACTCTTCAAGGTTGGTGGCCAAACGGCCACTGCCCACGGTTTGGGCAGTCGGTGACGGCCGTGGAATCGGCGAGATTACAGACGAATTGTTATGCAAAAAAATAGATACGATTATTCCGCGTTCTTGGGGAGTGTATCGCTCCATGGCTTGTTCACTTGTATTCTACATCTGTCTAGTCCAGATATGTCAAAACAGATTTGACATTGGCGGCCATTTGCAAAAATAAGAGCATCTTTCAATAGGGTGATTTCTTTCCTTCCCTCCTTGTATTTCGAAAACCTCATTTACAACGGTCGCTGTTACTTTTAGTCTCAGTCATAAACCATGGTAGACCTTGAAATAAATATGGAATTGGTGCGACTCCCAATTGATCCAATGCTGTCATCTGTCAAATCAGTTTAGGGAGGAAACAAAATCACGAGTTTTCCATTGAAAAGGCAAAATCCACGTTAACAACCTAGCTATGTTTCCCAAATAAGCTGTGAGCTCGCTCAACTTAACATACGCACCCTTACAATCCATACAGAACAGGACATGACGAAACACTTTTGCACTCGCATCAGTATCATCCCATATACATATATGGATGAGCAGACAAACTGTTTACATTTAATAAATGTTAATAAACAACATTCCAAGTCACTCACACAACACATCCAATGCTGGCTGCTCTCAAGGATATGGGCAATTAGTCGTTTCCGGTTGCGAATGTTATGTATATTTAAGTCTCCGCCCGCTCCCAACAACAACAGCGACAAAATCAATTTCCCAACGCAATCGTCAGAATCTCATAAAAATGTCACCGCATAATGGCACATAACGGAAAATATTATAATTTTATTACTACGACTGAGAGAACAGAGAGACCATAGATGGAAGACCTTAAAAAAGGATCGTCTATAATTTATTAACTCATCCCCCGCGTGAGCTCGCCCCGAACTAGCATTGGGGGCTATCTTATTCGAATCCTGCGCCTGCACCTCGAAAAGTATATCCACCCAACGATGGTATGGGCTCGGTTTCTTTCCTGGGGTGTCCTTTGGTTTTTGGCTTTTTTTTTTGAATTATTGCCCTCATTTGTGGATTGTTATGATAATTCAAATTGGTCTCTTCCACTTTCCGCACACAAGTCAACAATGCGCGATAGTGACATTGCCGATTGTCAGTTATATACATCGTATGTCCATACGCTGGGAGTGATGCCAAATGTACGGGTACAAGGGGAAAACTGTGAAGAAAAAAGAGGGCGGCACACACCAGTCTACACAACTTAATAATAATAAGGATAATAATGCCATTAAGAGCATCGTTTCTACGGTTTAATGTCTCAATTTGATTGTTTGTTTGCGGATTTGTTCGAATGGAGTCGTTCAGTCGGGTGGATGTGTTTATCCTGCTAAAACGTGGGGCTGGGGGATGTCAGATTGAATCTGTCCCCTGGCTATTGGCTTGGCTGACTCGCCCTTCTTCCTTGATTTTTGGGCCATTTAAGGTTAAGTAAATGTATTGTTAGGCGAAAAGAAGAACAAGAAGTTCGAATGTGTTTGGGCGCATTGTTGAGTAATGGTAATGGGTTCTAGCTGGTGAATTAATTCCCAAGAGGAGGTGGTTCTAGGTTCTACCTAGGTGTACATATTTTTGACGGAGATTTAATTATTTTTTCACCACTTTGTAATAATTCCAGTTTTCAATTATAGGTGTTATTAGAAAACTGTTATTATTACTGAGTGGAATGGTTCTCGAACAATAATTTACAAAGTGTGAAGGAAAACGATCACCATTTTCGGTTTGGACTTTCCATTAAGGAGTTATATTCGATTTGAGAGGGACTGGACTTTTTATTAGTAGGTACAGCACGCAATACAATCATTTTTTTGAGAGCGGACAGGTTTTTCTTGACGTAGAACATCCAAAATAATTCATATTATTTATCCTTAACGAACTATACTCCAATGCAAACATATAACTATTGAAATAAATTACGATATAGGCGCAGGTTCATTGCTGAGCTGAGATTTATACAAAAGAGTTGATTGAAGCTGATACATGAACCGGAGTTAATTTTACGACGAACATTCCATCACATAATACAACTGATACAACAACCAACACAATTTCCTTTAGTTATGTGTCTTTAAGCTAATTTCGACACCGCAGTTGATTTATTACAATTTTTACCGAAAAGTATTTGACTTCAAAATAATGGTTGGTTTGTGTCAAATATCACTGTCATTATTCAATTGTTGACATCATTGATGTCGCTATGTCGCAACCAACTATACGTGGGTTCAAACAAGCAAACAAGTGGTTTTTATCCAATTGTGTTGAGCCAAAAGTCACTGCAGCTAAGCTCGTTAAAATAATATCCAATTGTAGTACTTCTGGGTTGACGTTTATCAATTTATTAAGGCCTATACTTAAAATAATATCAGAAGGTATTGTTTAGCAAAACAGTAAAAGAGTATAACAATGGAGTCAAACTTTCGGTGTCGTTAAAGTAGTAGTTACCGAAAGAGCTGGGCACCAATTCTCAAAAATGCTCGTATACGTTTATCTCTCAAAATCTCCGATGCGATGCGAAAAACTGAAATTTGCAATTCTCGAAATCTGTATACGAGAATTTCTCTTCGAATTGTAGATACGCCTTTTCCATGTGGATTTGCGTCTCGCATACGGAATTGTGAGTTTGACACTCCAAAGAATGGTTTGTTTTTTGATTTGTGTGTGAGAAAATAAGAGTCAATTAAAGTAAATCAAACAATTTAAATGGAAGCACTTGCTGAATGATATCCCTTCCCATTGACATAAATATGTTTGGAAATATTGTCATTCGTTAAAAGCAGTCTTGGAAGTTGGAACTCTCGGATAGACCGATATATTTCGATTTAGCCTAACTGATTCACTGCCAATCGAAAATGCGGAGCTCATATCGTAGCCATTGCTAAAACACATAAATCTTTATTAAAAATACATACATGAGTATCTACTTCTTTACAATCGAAATAAAACAATTCCCAACCAAATTAAATTTAAATATTGTTTTTTTTTTACAACCTGATAAAATGGTTTACTTGACGTGCTCTAAAATTCTAACTCATTCGAGAGGTGAATATAATTTTCGCATTGGTGGAAAAAACCCCGTACCGCTTTGAGTATTCCAATATTTCTGCTATGCGAAAGTTTCATTCGTGTTCGAATTATGCAACGCGGAATTTGAGAATTGGGGTACAGGTTTTGTTGTTGGCCACCTTTTTTCTACAAGTTTTCAATGAAACTGACAGGAAACTGAAAGTCAAAATTATAATCCATTATAATAATGGAATATCGCTGCCTTGGATTGACAGTGGCATAAGTCAAAAATCTCTAGTTTTACAGGACAGAGCTTTTAATTTTTTTGATTTCATTTAATTGCAAATATGGAAATGATAAATAATTATTATTGAAATATTTTTAACGTAAATAAGATTCAGTAACATTACCTTTAATAATTTTAATTGAAGTCACCCAAAAACCGTAACTATCGCCCAAGTTGCCCACCTCTTTTAACCTCCTTTCGAGTTGTGCCATTGCTTAGGTAAAATTCGTTCGAACATTTGAAGTTATACCATAGGCACAACACAAAATAGTTCTATATTAATGACAAACTATCTATAAAAATGGCATGCAATTTACCTGGAATAATGGCACAACACAAAATGATCCGTTATCAACGAACACGTTTAAACGCGAACCCTGGTCTAACACAAATTATGCCACTGCTCAGGAAAACAATGCAACCTTCCACTTGAAGCACCGCAACACAACTAAAGATGTGCCAGTTTAGATGTAAGGGTGGGGGTAAGTTGATACTGGCATAACTGCCCTCTGGCGGAAAACCGATGGAAATAGCAATGTGCCATTTTACATGGAAAAGAAATGAAGGAAATGTAGTCTTTTTGTGCAACAAAACCAAATTTCATAAGTTTTGAGTTATGCCACTGTCAATGTAAGGCAGCGATTTATATATCCCAGCTTCTTACACAAATTGACAAAAAGTGTATATATATAAGGTGTTGCTGTCAAGTCACTTCAACTAGGGATAATTTCGTAAGTGTCAAGTAGAATATAATTCTGGTAATTTGTGTACTGAAGATTCAACTGTACTTACTTTGCCTTGCTGTAATAGATGTTCACCCAAATACGCCTAGTGTTGAAATCTACCACCAGTTATATGTCAGTGAGTGTATCCATAGAAAAACAATGCACTCAAGATACTCTACACTAAATACCTTTGTTTTTTTTAGAGAGGTACTGAGAAAAATGTTGAATAGACCAGTCCTAATGATTGCGGATAGCTATATCGTTAGATTCTGCAAGCAATTCCAAGTTTAGCTACTAATGAAATGCAATGAATGCCACGAATGCAGTTGTTTGACGTTGTACTTTCAGCGTAGAAAAATTAAAAACATCAAATATCAAAAATCGAGACAGAAATCTGTCAATTTCAAGAGAAGTACCTGACCGTTTTTCATACAAAAAGTTTAAGAAATGTCATTTTGATATTGTCGTTAAATGCAGTTAAATTGGAATTCATTTTTTTATAAATACCTATAAAACTTAAAATTTTGATTGCGCTGATATGTTCTAGGAGAACATTCAATTGCAACTTCTTCCTCCGACATCTTCGATTGAAGACGAAAATAAATACAGTTTTACTTGTCAAACCTTTGAGCTGTCACTTGGTTGTCAGTTTTCATTTTTCAGTAATGTCGTTTTCCATTGGGACAAAAATTCAATCTTTTTTTTGATCTAAATCACTTTTCGCGTTCTATTGGGAAAAAAATCAATCTTTTCTTTGATTCGGATCACTTTTTGCAAATCTCGATATTTTTTCAGACTTACACATACTACCACAAATACAGCACAGCTGTTTTACGTCATTTAAAGAAATTTGTTTTAAAGCAAATGTGCAACGTTTCGTAAAAATCAAAACAAAGAAATACATAAACAGCAATGGACATAGTTTTGGAGGAACTATTATCTTCATTGTCTTCCTCATCATCTGGAAACTACTAATCACCAAAACTACTCTATTTGTAGCTACAACAGAGGAAACATTTTTCAAGCCGATTTCCATAGTTGATTTTACCAAAAACAAATGCATTTTGAGCAGCTGATATTGTTGTCAAATAACGCACTAATCCATTCACAAAAGCAGATCAATTTCGTTGCATGTTCCATAAAATAATTATCGTCCAATTTCCATCTTATCCGTTTTTTCTAAGATTTTTGAAAACGGAATTAAATCTAGAATGTTATCATTCTTAGATAAAACTCATTTCTTTAATGATTCTCAGTTTGGTTTTAGAAGCGGTAGATCAACTGAAAGTGCTTCATTAAAATTATCTGGGGAAATATATAACAGTTTGAATGCTTCTCAAATTCCTTCGACTTTATTTATCGACATAACCAAGGCTTTCGATATGGTGAATCATACTCTGTTACTAAATAAACTATTTAATGCAGGTTTCAGAGGCTTCATTCAAGCCTGGTTTAATTCTTATTTAACAAATCGTAAACAAGTGGTAAAGGTCAAAAATGTTTATAGTTCACAAAATTATTTAAATATAGGTGTTCCTCAGGGATCAGTCTTGGGCCCGATACTGTTTTCAATTTATGTTAACTCTCTATTTTTACAACCTTTTAAGGGCAGAATCACTGCATTTGCTAATGATACTGCTCTTTCCTATTCCAATAAGAGTTTTCTGGATATGTTTGTCGATGTTAATTATGACCTTGATTTACTACGTCGATGGTTCAAGTCTCATAAACTGATCATCAGCAACAAAACGAAATTTATGGTATTTAATATCAAGGGTGTTGTATGTGAAGAGTTGCCTTTATATTATCACTCACCAAGCTGTTGTCGATTTTGTTTGGATGATGCTTATGGTCATATATCATTTGATAGTCAAGTAAGCTGTAGTGAAGGTTGCTTTGTTATTGAGCGTGTTGAGAGCTTTAAATACCTAGGTATTATATTGGATCATAAGTTCAGTTGGAAGGACCATACGTCATATCTCCATATAAATGGAGTTCTACGGCAATTATACCACCTTAGCATGTTCTGTAAATTACCCATTTTAAAATTGGTTTATAATGGTATTTTTAAATCAAAACTGCAGTATGGAATTTCCTGCTGGGGTGGCACTTATTTTAATAGAACCACTGCTGTTTAAACAGAAGCATGCAATAAGAATTATGTGTACAGTTAATTGCAGAACCCCCAGTTTTGAGTTGTTCAAAAGTCTCGAACTTCTTCCTTTAAGGCACCTGTACTGCTACAAAGTTTTAAAAATATTTTTTGAAAATTCTGGGTACTATGATGTAAGAGTTCACCTTAGTCATAACTTGCGAGTCAATACCAGAAACTTCGTAAATATTCCAACAATCAATAAAACACATTTTTCACGCTTTTTTTATGTTACTGCTCCTTGTCTGTTTAATAATTTATCTATAAAACTTAGGTGTGAGCGAGTGAAAACAGTATTCTTAAATAGTATAAAAAAATGGCTTTTCTCGTTTAACCATTCTGAAATAGATGCTTTTTTAACACGTATGATGTAACAAATTTGATGGTTCTTTTCTTTTTCTTTTTATTAAATTGTATTTTATTTTTATTTTCTTAAATGTATGTAATTGAGTCTTTCATTTCCATTTTGTTTGCAATTAAATTTGTTGTTTTCCCCATCAATAGATTTATTAATTTAATTTTATATAACTGTTAGGTACATTCGCCTCTTGTCATTTACTAGACAATAGATTGTACATAGCTATTTCATACAAAAACCTTCAATTTCTATATTAACATGGATTACATTGTACTTTGTGCTTAAGGTTATTGTTATGAAATAAAGATTTAAAAAAAAAAAAAAAAAAAAAGCCGCATAAAATCTGAGATCTGAAAAAGATTTTTGGTGGTCCCAATGGAAAACGACATAAGTCGAAATTCGCCGATTGGAAAATTACGAAAAAATGAAAGGAGGTTCTCTCTCTTTATTTTCAATTTTCTCAGTACGTGGTCGCATTCGCACAGTTTCTTAGCAATTTTTTTAATAATTTTACGTTTGCAAGAAAAGTACCCGAAGGAACATAATGAGTTCACGGCAATTCTTTCAAAATTGGGACGTAAAGCTGTCTAATTTAGTAAGTCTGACAGCTGTCTGACTTGATGAATGTCAGTTTTGATTGGCTTTGATTGGTCACATGAATAACAGTTTTTTCAGTTGACGTTTATGGAGGGGTAAGGATAGCCCAAGCATTTTGTCAAGAAATTCGTGACTGAGAACGAAGTTCGCATGTGTATACGTACCTGACGTATGAAAAGTGACGTTACCGACCAGTCTAACTAGATAACTACATTTTTATACTCTCCATAGGAAGGTATATTCATTTGTCATTACATTTGTAACACCAAAAAGTATAGATATTCTGAATCAGGATCATATTATGATTCGATTTAGCCATGTCCGTCTGTCTGTCTGTCCGTCTGTCTGTTGAAAGCACGATAGCGCTCAAAGGAATTGATATAGGTGAATGAAATTTGGTGAAAGGACTTATTTTTATCGTCGTAAGGTTGGTATTAAAAATAGGGTATGTCGGTCAAGTAGTTCTGGTACATCCCATACAAAACCAATTTTGCATGACTTGTATGCAGTGGAGGGTATCAAAGCATCGGCCAGGCCGATGATAACATTTTTACTATTATATCTCGCACTCCTTCATCGCGACAGGAATTGCACTATTTTCACTAAAACATAGAAAAACATAGAGCAGTTATTTTCTTCATCCGAAAGCGACATTAGTAACACCGACTTTAAATTGTCAATAATTTAGTTCAGGGGAACGACAACTGGGCTCTAATCGCGTAATTATTGAAACGATTATCGTCGAAATGATTGAACAAAACGATATCGTTTTTAGTTTGCTTCATATAACATCATCGTCGGATCGTTCAATCGAATCGTTCATTGTTTTTATTTTCAACAGCAACTCTGACAGCAAAAAAAATTAAAAATGGATGCAACTTTTTTTTCTTGATTTGTTTATTTTTCTTCGTTGTCATTGATCGACATGGAATTGGGAATTTAATGCAAAAATAGATCGCTAGGTAGTATAATTTTTATTGGTAAGTGGTGAATTGTAAAACAAATCAATCAATGCAATTTTATGATTGCATTTTTTTCTGATTGCATTAGAAATTTATGAAATTATAAAACAAATAAATGAAATTCATTTGATATTCCAAAAAGGTGCATTTACCATCTTTATTTTTGCAAAGAATGCATTCTTTTACAACTCGGATAAGAGCGAGAGTTAAGTATCCATAGCAAAACATATTGAGAAAAAAGATAACATTATTTGTATTCAATGATATCTTTAGTCTCTAGTACAGTCTTGCACACAACGCTACAATGATAACATATGTAAAAGAGATAATATCGTTTGTATACAATGTTGGAATATTATCTCTTCTTCATTATCAAGCAAGACGATTGTACGCTTGGGTCTCCTTGTAGATAGATAAGAAAAGTATATAAATACGACTGTATGATGAATTTATCGACAGTCTTATTGTAACTACATAGTAGCCTTAAGCTCCTTTTAGAATTAGTAAAAAGTATTTCAATAATAAAGGACATAGTTCCAAATAAATATTGTTTAATTTTAAAAGTAAGAACCAAGTGTTTTAATTGGCGATCCTGCCAGGAGGTTAAATATACTTTTTAACTTCAATCGAGCGGACCTCGGGAACAAGTAGTGAAATCTAGTATAAACAGAACACTCGCGTTACCGGTTACAAGAATTACCTAGCATAGCAGGTACAAATATAGCTCCTTCGTACGAAGCAGCAAAGCAATTCAGTGAAAGTGTATATGTGGAAAAAAAAACACACAAATTCGACGACAACAGACACGAGTTCAAAATGGAACAACTCGCAGTATTAATGGCAAGATTAGAAGCTTTAGAAACCAGGTGCAACACAGTAACACAAACCCTAGAGCACACACGCACAGAGAATGCAAGGTTAGCAGCAATAATAACTAACCAAAATCAAATAAACACTAATTTAGAAACAAAACTAAATGAAGTAAAATCTGGATTAGGCATAGTACCAAACATACCTGTGCTAGAGGAAATAAGAACCACATATACAGATGGTAGTGAAATACAGTTAGACGCATTTAAAAGCCTACCTATTTTCAACGGCGATCAATCAAATTATCGGTCGTGGCGCGAAGAAGCATCCAGATTAATGGACAGCATTAAAAACCTCAAAACACACAGTAAGTACGCAGCAGCATTGACTATAGTGAAAAGTAAAATACAGGGTGCAGCCGCGAATGTGTTAACTAATTATAACACAATTTTTAATTTTGAGGCGATACGTAACAGATTAGATTATACGTACTCTAATCAAGAACCTCTATACGTGCTACAAGACATGATGAAAGCCATCACGCAAAAAAGAAGCACACTGTCTGAATACCACGACGAGATAAATAAAAATCTCAATTTAATAATATCAAAAATCACTATGTCAGGTGATCCGCCGAATATAATCGACAGACTAATTAAAAATGCTAACGACGACGCAGTTCGTATATTCATTGATGGTATGAGTGACAACTTTACAAGAGGATCATTATATTCAGCTACAATAAATGATCTAGAACACGCATTCGCAATTGCTCGCAGAATAGAACATGATAATGTGCACAGGCATTTACATCTCACTCAAGATAAGCACCACAAAAATATGCCACATGAACACAGAAACGAAAGAAGACCAAATTATTCGAGCCAAACAACGAATTATCAACCCCAGAAGCAATACGATAATATGCAGCAACACAATCAAGGACCACGCCTAAACCCTTCCAAGAGAAATGACGGACCACAGCCGATGGAGATAAACTCGAGACAAATTGTACATGCACAGCGACAAAATTGGAATCAATACAAACCCGATGTATATAATCCACCAGCGAAACGTGAACACAGCGGGAGTTTCAACACACACAACAGACCGCAACGATCTTATCAGCAGAACTTCAAGCAGCAGAGAGTAAATAACTCCCGACAACAACGCAGAGACGATGTCAGCAGTACATATGCAGAAGCAGATGAAACGGAATGTATGGTAAATAATAACATAAGAATAGATCATTTAAACTAGTAGACGGGTTGCCCTGCTTAAATTTAACTAGTACTATTTCTAAGAAAATTTATAAAATTCTTATTGATACTGGTGCAACCCATAATTACATTAATAGAAAATGCGATTCTAGCGAAAAAATTAAAATTAAACCTATAAAAATAAAAACAATGCATGGTTATTCTATGGTAGATACAAAGAAAGTAGTTAGGATATTAAAGAAAAATATAACATTTTTTGAATTAGAGGATATTCAGTCTTTTGATATGATATTAGGATATGAAGGACTTAAAGTTCTAAACGCGGAAATAAATTTCAGTAATATGACTCTAACTACCATAAGCAGTGTCGAATCTATTCAGAAAATTAATTACATAATTGGGGAAAATAATATTTATAAAGCAGACATAGATAGACTGATGAAGATTAATAACAGCATAGGACCGTTACCCTTTACAGATACTATAGAAGCAAGCATTAGGACGACCAATGATAATCCGGTTTATGTTAAACAATATCCATATCCCATAGCAGATAACGAATTCGTAAACAAAGAAATACAGAAACTCTTACATGACAATATAATAGAAAAAAGCCATAGTCCTTATAACAGTCCCATATGGACAGTACCTAAAAAAGGTTTGGACGAAAAAGGAAAACCAAAACGGCGCATGGTTGTTGATTTCCAAAAACTTAACGCTCACACTGTAACAGACAGATACCCCATTCCGGATGTCAACATGACAATTCAAAATTTAGGTAAAGCCAAGTACTTTACAACGTTAGATTTGGAGTCAGGTTTCCACCAAATTAAAATCAAAACAGATGATAAAGAAAAAACAGCTTTTGCTATAAATGGCGCAAAATATCATTTTAAACGAATGCCTTTCGGGCTCAAAAATGCACCAATCATATTTCAGAGATGCGTGGACGACATTTTGAGAGACTTTGTAGGTAAATTCGTACACGTTTACATTGATGACGTATTGATATATTCTTCATCTGAGGAAGAACATATACAGCACATAAGTCAAGTATTCGACGTACTCAATAAAGCCACATTAAAAATATCTGATGAGAAAAGTAAGTTTTTTCAAGAAGAAATAGAATACTTAGGTCACATAATCAGACATGGTAGAATCACTACGAACCCTGAGAAAATAGCAGCTATAGAAAATTTTCCAGTCCCACAAACGGTAAAGGATTTGAGAGGATTTTTAGGTCTTACAGGTTACTATCGTAAGTTTATAAAAGGATACGCAAGCATAGCCAAGCCCCTGACATTATATTTACGAGGAGATAACGGTAAAGTAAACAAAAAACAAAGTAAAAATATTAAGTTAAATCTGAATGATTCAGCATTAGAAGCGATTAGAATTTTAAAAAATTATTTGAAAGAACAAGTCGAACTTTTTCAACCGGATTATAGTAAACCATTCGAGCTTACTACAGATGCATCCAACATAGCTATTGGAGCCGTACTAAGTCAGAATAAGCAACCTATACACTTCTTGTCAAGAACACTGAGTAAGACAGAAGAGAACTATAGCACAAACGAGAAAGAGCTATTAGCGATCATATGGTCCTTACAAAAACTCAGAAACTACATATATGGTATAGCAGACTTAACCATATATACCGATCACCAGAGCCTTATATATTCTGTATCAGAAAAAAATCCCAACACAAAGCTGAAACGTTGGAAGGGAATCATTGAAGACTTTGGAGCAAAATTAGTTTATAAACCAGGAAACCTAAATCTTGTAGCTGACGCATTATCACGTCAACGCATAAATACTTCTACCATAGAAACAGCACATTCAGCTGAAAGTTCTTCTAATGATATAATAAAAACTGTGAATCAGCCTTTTAATGCATACACTGCACAGTTCGAACTTATTGAAGATATAACAAATAATATCGAAACACAAATCTATTTTAGTAACAAAATAAGACTCATAATAAAGTTTAAGGACAAAGACTCTTTACTAAGGCAGATGAAAGAAGTTATACAACCCCAAAAGATTGTAGCTTTGCATACGAAATTTGAAAACATATACAAATATGGTGAAAACATAAAAAAAGAATTCCCACTAGTAAGATTTATATTCACACCAAGAAAACTTCAAGACGTGACAAATTTGGAGGAACAACTAAAACTTGTAAGGGTAACTCACGAAAGAGCACACCGAGGGTTACGTAACAATATACAAGAAATCTCAGAGAAATATTACTGGCCCGATCTAAATAAACAAGCAAAGAGTTTCAACAAAAAATGCATAGCATGTCTATTTGGAAAATATGAAAGAAAACCTATCAGAGAACCTCTGAATAATTCAGAAATACCAACACATGTGGGAACACACATTCATATGGACATATACTTCAACGACAAGTATACTTTCCTTGTAACAGTAGATAAGTATTCTAAATATACAATCCTTCG
Source organism: Cheilosia vulpina (assembly GCA_916610125.1). NCBI lineage: Eukaryota > Metazoa > Arthropoda > Insecta > Diptera > Syrphidae > Cheilosia > Cheilosia vulpina. Next base: position 17,611,460 of record OU744278.1, on the reverse strand, counting down.
GGAAATCGAAACTCGAAACAGACTGTACGACGTTATGGAAGAGGTCTTATCTAATTATTTCCCAAAATGTGAACGACTCATGACAGATAACGAGAAGGGATTCAAAACAGAAATGGTGAACCAAATGTGTTTGAAATACAACATAACTAAAGTAGAAACTCCAGTATACAGATCGACAGCGAACGGTCAGGTAGAACGTGTAAACGGTACAATAACTGAACTGTCTAGAATATTCACAATTCAGAATAAAACAAGACTTATCGAAGAAATATTTAGAACAGTGCGTGAATTAAATAATTCTATACACTCAGTTACCGGTTTGAAACCTAGAGACATTTTCTTTAATCAAAATAAATATAGCAATAGTGAAATTATAATAAATAAACTAAACTCAGCATCCAAAAAAGTGATCGAACGTCTAAATAAAGGAACTCGACACAGAGAATATAAAAAAGGAGATAAGATAATGGTAAGAATCACAGGTCTTAGAAAGAAATCTAACGCCAGATACATAACAAGAATAGTAGAAGAAGATAAAGGAGACACTGTAATCTCTAAAGAGGGAATAAAAATTCACAAGGATAACATAAAGAATTATCATTTTTTAGATGACGAAAATATTAATATTCCTAACATTACTAGGAATTGTACAGAGTCAAGAAGGGCAAGGAAACGTTCAAATAACTGAGTTACTAAACAAGAAGTTTATACTTACGCAAACAGATGACGTGTATTTATTCAAAGAACAAACTTATTTGTTACATGCCACCAACCTGACTTCGATATTTCAACCTTACGTAAATATCGTAACTAGTAACTATCAACCTACACAAGAAGAAAAAATTTGGTTAAGTAAAATTAAGAATTTAGCAGACCAATTACAAGAACATACTAGGCATACTAGATCAATTAACTTTTTAGGAACAGCTTTCAAATATGTGTTTGGTAATCCTGACCATTATGACTTAGTTAACATAGAAACGAGTATAAATAATCTCATAGAAAACAATTAATGGTATAAACTTAGTTACTTATGAAAATACTATAAATCTAGATGATAAAATATACAAAAACATGCATAAGCAAATTAAAGAAGTTATATTAAGAAATCATAATTCAGAGTCTTACATCGACCAAATAATTAAAGAAGATACAATGTACAAATTCGATAACATAGATACTTTAAAAAAACTAATTATTCCTTTTGAAGAAAAACCGATATTATCAACTATATACACAATTGTAACACTGATTGTTATTCTAGCATTTACGTACGTAATGATAAAAACTATACAATGTATAACAGATCGTCAAAAACAAAAAAAGATTGACGCATATAACAAAACTTATGAAAGAGAGATGTTAAAAATAGCGTCGAAAAATCGGGACGATTTCGTTTAACAAGGGGGGGAGTTAAGTATCCATAGCAAAACATATTGAGAAAAAAGATAACATTATTTGTATTCAATGATATCTTTAGTCTCTAGTACAGTCTTGCACACAACGCTACAATGATAACATATGTAAAAGAGATAATATCGTTTGTATACAATGTTGGAATATTATCTCTTCTTCATTATCAAGCAAGACGATTGTACGCTTGGGTCTCCTTGTAGATAGATAAGAAAAGTATATAAATACGACTGTATGATGAATTTATCGACAGTCTTATTGTAACTACATAGTAGCCTTAAGCTCCTTTTAGAATTAGTAAAAAGTATTTCAATAATAAAGGACATAGTTCCAAATAAATATTGTTTAATTTTAAAAGTAAGAACCAAGTGTTTTAATTCGAGTCGTCTCCAAAGAGAATATAGGTGTGTGTATTTGTATACTTCTCGCAGACCTTATTAAAAGTGAAAAAATGTATCAAAAACTATGAAACGATTGCAAAATAGCCGTCGTTCAATCGAATCGTTTCGACGAGAGTATTTGACGTTTGAATTAGTAATGTGAAGCAACAAAATACGATGATCGTCCAATCGTTTCGACGATTACCTATCCTTTTTCGTTGTTACACGAAGTAGAAGCATCGTCGAAACGATGTCGTTCGATCGTTTTCTGCTTACGCGCTTAGAGCCCTGGAACAGGAATGATTTAAATAAATAAATCACTCCTCCCGAGATGCCTAAGGTACTTTGAAACTTCACTGATTTAGCCTGCACTTTCACCTACGAGAAGATTTTACTACCCGTTGCTAAATATTGCTTGATTCTATTTATAAGCAAGTACAGGCAAACCACCTCCTAGAAGTATATTCCTACCTACTCTTCAAAACAACTATTAAGTATCAGGGTCTTATCGCATGTAACATTTCCCTCTGTTATCAATTTTGAAAGCAGTACCGCTTTCTATAGTTCGCATTCACATCTCTTGTGGCAATAATGAATTCTCGTTTTCCATATAAATAGCTGTCCATACCACAGAAGCGTTGATAACCCCGCACTGCATTGTCCAATTTCCGGGGGTGACCATCCACATACTGCTAGATAGTGGATTCAGTTTAAAACATATTGCGCTCGCTTCGGGATGTCGTTACTGCGGCTCGGGTTTCTAGTTTGCGCGGTTCTCTTGTGCTATGCATCAGCGGCGAATGACGATGACTATATGTATGAAAATTACGATGATGTACCAGCTTTAACACCGCCTCCGACACAAAATCGTTACCAACCGCAACCTGTTCCCGTATCCGGGTCGAGTGTAGTCTCCATACCAAAGAGACACGTAATCCACGGCAAGGAACTGCGCACCGCCTGGACGGGTAAAACATTCAATGCGTTCTTGGGCCTTCGATATGGCAGCGTGGGCCGTGGATTAGCTAGGTTTCAGGTGAGTTGGACAACGGTTCACCGAAGTACATGATCCTACTTGACCGGTTTTGTATAAAATAGAGAGCGCTACCAACGCCAATTCCGGAGGGGGTTACAGATGCAACAGTTGAACCCTTAGCCTGTCCATCGTTCCCAGACTTGTTGAAAGTTCAAACGGCCGAGCGGCAGGGTATCAATGTCGCCGACTGCCTTACACTGTCCGTCTTCACGCCAAATGTAAGATCAGTGTGGAATGTATGCGAGTCGTATGTGTATTAAATAAAATTATCCCGCAGGTCCACCAAGCGTATCCAGTTATGATCTATGTCCACGGTGAGATGTTGTTTGACGGCAGTGCTGAGGAAGCCAAACCAGAGTACCTGCTCGAGAAAGACGTTGTTTTGGTCAGTGTGAACTACCGTCTGGCGCCATTTGGCTTCCTGTCTACCCAGACGGATGACATTCCTGGAAATGTTGCGCTTTCGGATCTTGAAATGGCCATTAGGTGGGTGCACGAGAACATTGCCGAATTTGGTGGTCATCCGAATAGCATTACGGTCTTTGGACAGGCTGGTGGAGCTACCTTGATTCATGCCTTGAGCTTGAGCGAAGTGGTAAGAACTCATAAAATCAAAGCTGGCTTTTAGAAACTACATCGCTCCTCTTAGATAAGCCCGATGATATTTGATAGATTGATTCTTCAATCTGGAACCGCTCTGAACCCTCTTTTCATAGACGAGGATCCACTGTCCAGTGCACGAGCCATTGGCAGAGAGGCCCACTGTCCCTACCAGGCGATCCAATCGCCGTACGATCTGAGTCAGTGCTTGGGACGATTAAACACATCACAACTGCTCACCGCTTTTGTCGAACACTGCGTAAGTTAAGGGCCAACTCGAAACCTCACCAATAATATAATTAAGTGAGCTTAAGCTCGTATCAGAAATAGACGAACGTCTACATAAACTCAGTGAAGTGTTTTTACAAAGGCCTGTGTTGCTACGAGATACAATTTTATCGCTTAAGCTGCCTTACTCCCACGTAATCTGACTTCCTTTCAGACTAACAACGAAAACCGTGGAATCTACTCCTATGGTGGATTTAAACTGGCTGTCGGTGACAGGCTTGGCTACATTCCCGTCCACCCAGTGCTAATGCTGAAGAACTTCAAGTATCCCCTCCAGGCTGGCCTAACCAAGGATGCAGGAGCGTTTATTCTTACAAGTGAGTATACCGACATCTTTGAGGCTACTTTTAAGCCGTTCCTATTCCAGGGAAGTACGACGAACTCCTCCGCCTAAACAGCAGGAATATAACCGACTACATTAATGTCGTCCTCAAATACACAACAGTTCCCAAGTACTATCCAATCTGGAGGAGCTGGGCTTTGGAGTACATCTTCAGTCCCCAAGACATTCAGATGCCGATTCTGAACAACTTGGCGAGTGGATTATTAGAGGTGAGTACCTTCACTCTTCCTATGGTTGCAATTGATTACATTTGTATGTGTTTCCTCGCAGCTGATCAACCTCATCCTTTATAAGGCACCACTGATGGAATCCATCAAGTCATCCTGGCGCAGTAACGCCACATTCTTGTACAGCTTCGATTATCGTGGACATTTTCACAGATTCCCAAGGCGGCGTACTCACTTCCCATATGAAATCGACGCGAATTTGAGCGACGACAATATATACTTGTTTCCGTTTCCCGAGGAAGTCAGCCGGTTGAATAGCCAAGACCGAGCTGTCGCCCAATCAATGGTGACAATGTGGACGAATTTTGCTTCCATGGAAAAGCCCGACGAGAAATGGCCTCAGGTGAATAATGAATACGGACCGTTTGTTCGGATAATCAGAAGCGGCTTGGAATTGGATTACCACTTTGGGGAAGGTGTTCCACCGCCAGATCTGTACAGACCACTGCGAATGATGAATTCAACGATGAACGGCAATACCAGGCGGTTCAACGCCCGCTATTAAGCGGCGTTATTATTTTCCATATCATTATAGTGTTAATTAAAAAATAAAAAAGAATGTACTCCAACGCTAATTGCTTTTAGACGTTAGTGATGCTATAAGAGAAACTCTTTGGGAACCTGACAACACAGAATTTAAGACTATCAATACGCATTAAGGCCCGGACGTACCTACTACTTACTGTCAGTTTGTAATCTGGAGTACATTTCGCCAGGTGACCTTTTTACAAAAATATATTCATTTTGTCCCAGTGCCCAAAGAACTGCTGATAGTTTATCAACTTAAGCCAGTAGCTTTGCGCTTCATAACTAAAAAGAGAGCAAAGGTGTCTCGCAATCTTGAAAGCCAGTTGGCAGGTCTGCAGATAATGCTGATGTTAAAATATTTTCTTTACTTTGTCGTCCGTGGTATCAAAAGTAGAACAATCAGAAGCAGTGGTAATTTGAACTCAAGCGAACTTGGGCCTACTTCAATGAGCGTTCAATGAAGTCTGTTTTCATTTGCGGTCAGTTGTACACGGTTAAAAATATATAAATAGAAAAATTGGTTTTCAATATTTCCAATTTAATAAACTATTTCTGTATTATATTTATATTCAAATGTAATAATTGTTTCTTTAAAATTCTCATTTTAATACGAATTTCCTGATCTTTAATCCCTAAAGATTAAAATCTAGTATTTTTGTTCTACAATCTAACCCAGTCTATATTTAAATAATATTTTTCAATATAAATAAGCCTTGAATTTAAATGCTTTTGCATTGAAAACCATCTCCATGTATATTCAAATTTAAAATTTCAGACATATTTTGTAATGGCAGACATTATTTTAAATAATTAAATCTTTTATTAATTGTTTAATTTGTATATATTACATATTAAAATTAACGCCGGGATTTTTAACCGTGTATATAATTTTACAAGCGTATTATACAGGGTGGGCCAAATACAAGTTTCTCTTTAAAAAATTAATTGTTTTATATGTATTATGGCTTTATTAGTAAGAGCTACCATTCCCATTTATTATAAACACAACTTCGTTCAAGAGGCTGCATTGGATGGCTTTGCAGTAGCGCATTCTGTCACTCCAATTTTTCAAGACCTTGATGATGGTTTCGGGAAAAGTTCTTCCCAGCCTAATTTTCGACGTCTCACACTCTCGCCTATAGCAGCCACAGCAGAAGGGCCAGAACTACTTGACTGACATAGCCCATTTTCAATACCAACCTGACGACGATAAAAAGAAGTCCTTTCAACAAATTTCATTCGCGTATGTCCATTCCTTTGGGTGCTATCGTGATTTCAACAGACAGACAGACGGCATTGACTAAATCGATTCAGAACGTGATCCTGATTCAGAATATATATACTTAATGAGGTCGCCGGTGACTCATTCTTGGCGTTACAAATGTAATGACAAAGTGAATATACCTTCCTGTGGAGGGTATAAAAACTGAACGAACTGTCAGGTTGCTATGTGCAAGTGTATGCGTGCGGCTAATTTACTTTAAAATGACACACATTCTTTCCCACATAGTAAAACGTAAAACAACTTGTAAGCAAATTCTCTTAAGTTGGCTGAGCTGACGGTCTATTTAATACTTAGTTTATAACCACGGGGACCATAAGTGTTGTCCACTAGCTTACCAGTCTCACGAACTTCTTGCGGTGGGTGCTTCATTTTGGCCAAAACTTCTTTTCAAAAAACGCTTTGAGGTACGCAGCACTCACTTTGGAAATAAGTTTTCACTATTTCCTCAATCGTAAAGCGACTCATTTCGTTCCTCGGAGGTATGATACTGACTGATTTCGAGCGGGCAACAGCTGTCAGTGCCAAAATAACCAATGATTTGAAAAGAAACCACTAGATGACCCACCATTATATCTCGTTCCAAATGTTACTTTCAAAAAAATGTTGGTTAGTAAATTTTTAAATTATCTGTCAAAACACTGCTCCTTAGCTTTTAATATGATCTTTTTCTTCACCTCTAATATAATTTGCAGTGTTGTGACGCGTAGACTACTCCATGTAGGCCACGCAATTGTCGAATTGTGATAATCCAATTGACGACATAAGGCGTTTTTCTTTTTTAGTTCAGAGCTGAGCTCTGAATCGAGCTCGAGCATTATGAGCGCGCTCTGAGCCGAGCGTGCTCAGATCGTTCTGATGTATTTATGAAACACACTTAAGCACGTATCTGACATTTTTAATAAATATATGTATAATTTGAAAATTTATTAATTTTTATTTATTAAATTGGTTAACATTGAGTTCCAGAACAACAAAGGTAGTCCACCATTTCAATTATTTTGTTTATCCTGTTTTTTTTTCTGTCAAATGTGACTGAGAGTGTGTATTCAGCTTTTTACTCAGCCTGCTCAGTCAATTTATTCTGAGCTCATCGAGCGCGCTCTGATTATGCTCAGATCGAAAAAAGAAACACAAATCTGAGCTCTGATGTATCTGAGCTAAAAAAGAAACACCAACTTTTTGTATAACAGTTCAGGTTGTGCTCTGAACTAAAAAAGAAAAACGCCTATAGATGACATTAACGACGCTTTTGTTAACATCACAAGTAAAAACGATGCGTCGTGGAACAACACTGTATTTGTCATTGTGGCATCATTTTAGTGATTAGCTGTTCGATTAGTTTGTACTTTTGTTTTTATTGACATGGTAGGATCATATCGGACCGAAATCTCTTCATTTTGACCGGACACAATTTTTAAATTCAGTCTAATCGATTTTTAACCGAAACGAATAAATTCTTTAACCGGAAAAAGTTTTTGTGATCTGAAAAATAATATTGTTCTATGGCTAAACATAAAGGATAGATTTATATAATTTGAATGATACTTGGCCATACTTAACGAACACACTCACAATTTCTTACAGAAACCAATTTACTGTGAATAATTCTAGTAAAAAGGGGCTTCTCGAGGCAGTCTCATTTGAATGCTCCCACCTCCCACCAACTGAAGACTGAAGACGATTTCTGCTGCATTTACACCATCGCACATTCCTAACACGGAAGATTAAAGGGATGCTAAATACTAAATAGGCATGTGACTGAAAGGGACGGCATTACCTAACACGAAAAAACACTGACACGTTTTTTGGTCGGCCATATCGCTTACGTGATAGGTTATGGGAAAGCTGTGCATGTTGATATTTTTATAGCGATGGCTTACGGAATTTCGCTTTCCTATAAAAATGGCTTCCAGAAATGATGAACGGACAATTGTTAATTTATTTCGTATAACTGATTAATGAATTGTTGGTTTAATTTACTGAAACTAATTACCACTCTCATTTCAAACGCCGAAGTGGAGTGGAAAGTTCCTTTTTCTGCAAAACGTTGTGACAAAGCTTTTCAATGAAATGTGTGTTTTTATACCCTCCACAGGAAGGTATATTCACTTTGTCATTACATTTATAACGCCAAGAATGAGTCACCGGAGACCTCATAAAGTATATATATTCTGAATCAGGATCACATTCTGATTCGATTTAGCCATGTCCGTCTGTCTGTTGAAAGCACGATAGCGCCCAAATAGGCGAATGAAATTTGGTGAAGGGACTTCTTTTTATCGTCGTCAGGGTGGTATTGAAAATGGGCTATGTAGGTCAAGTAGTTCTGGTACCTCCCATACAAAATCAGTATTAGACCCATGTGTCTCTCTATCGGTTGAAAACACGATAGCGTCCAAAAAAATCAACCTAGGCGAATGAAGTTTGGAGAACGGGCTACTTTTTATCGTTGTTAGGTTGCTATTAAAAATGGGCTATGGGTGCCTCCCATACAAACCCCGTTTTGCATGACTTGTATGCAGTGGAGGGTATCAAAGCATCGGCCAGGCCGATGATAACACTTTTACTTGTTTTGTTTACATTTAATATAATATCATATTTCATCATATTCAATTTTTTACCCCAATTAAGAGAGAATTTTATTTTCATAATTTGCGGGGGGAATCGGGAAGGTGCGCGGGAACTGACATTATATTTAATACTTAGCTTATGCTTAGTACGATGCTCGAACTTAAATAAATTTTAGCTGCTCTCTAACTTTTCTCTCCAAACAATAGCTAAAATTCTAGGTAAAATTCAAGTAAGCTGTGGATAAGAGTCACAGAAAACAGCTGTTCATTGAAAAAACTTCGTTTAAAAATTGAATTCTCTCTTAATTCAGATTCTAGCAACTTCTCGTCCATGTGACAGAAGGACAGAACACAACCATCTATCAGAACTTAGCCTGAGAAAATGTGCCGACCCAATAAATGGGCACGCTAAATTTTTACAGATACATGAAGGACATTCTGAAACAAAAGTTTGATTAATTAGCTCGAGCTGCGTACCACTAAGCTATATGGGTGCAGCTAAATTTTGGAGAGAATTTTGTATGGGAGGTCAAATTTGGCAGCGTAATAGAGTTTAAAGACACATCTTGAAAAATTATTTTTGCTCGGCAAATTCCAAAACCATGAGAAAATACCCTTTCGATAGTAATCAACTTTCATTAAAAGTCAAATATAGATGCTTAAAAGTTGATATGAAATCGTTACTGGCCCACTAGAAAGCGCATTAAATGAAGATGCAATGTGTGAATAGTTTAAAATTTATTTGCTTATACCCTTCACAGCACTTTTGTCAACATATTTATACCAGAAACTTTACAGAATACCAAATGCACCATATTCACTAACCCATGGAGGTTTTCTAAAGTAAGCCCTAGAACAGGTTAGTGAATACACGAACCCACTTTGCAAAATTCGAAATGGCATTTTCTAAAAGCCTTTGACTCTCGTGTATTCCTTCTGATAACTATAATACTTAACTTCAAGTAGTCGGTTTGTTCACCCGAAAAGTCGCGCGTTCTTGTAATAAGCCTCCCTTATCAGTTTGATACCGTATTCCTCGTCGTTTGTTGTTGCGGTAAATTCCTTAAAATAGTTTCCAGCGATAGTAAGCGTTTCATCGATTTTCAAATACGGTCCATACAATGTGGTCATCGGTGGCCAATATCCTCCACGATTGGAGGCCATTGGGTTGCCGCTGATAACAAATGACGTCCACAGCTCAACCATTAGTTTGGCAATCGCTTCATCAGTTGAACTGAGCGAGGCAACATGTTTTGGATAGGGAAACAGATAGAGCGCTTCATCGGTCAATGAAACGCCTGCCCTAAATGGACTTTGATTGTTGGTTTCTTCATCCAAGTCAGCGTAACGATTGAATTCGCCGCGATAATCAAACGAGTAAAGGAATGTGTTATCCGGCAGATGCTTTCCATTCATATTCAGCGCAAGGAGAACGGGCAACTTGTGCAAGAGCGTACCGGCCATCTGCAATAAAAACCGTGTGTTAAGTGCTCGCGTTTTAAATTGTTTCTTTGCATAGCCGTGCTCTCAAGTGGCGTCACTAAAAACCCTCAGGGACCACAATAATGAAATACCATTAATCCAACTTAAGCCAATATTCGATTACATTTAAATTTTATGAACGCTTGTGACCAAAATAATTAGGTATAGTGGCCGACTTCAAGCGTTTAAGCTTTAAAAGAAATTTTGCGGATTTCCTGGATCGGTATGGCTGGCCCTTTAAGTTTATATCTTGACAGTCATGTTTTACTACTTACATCGATTAACCGTGGTATCAGTGTATGAAAAGTTCCATTCTCCAGCAGCATACGATTGAAGAAGTCATGCGTCGCAAAACTAGTCATCAGCATGTTTGAGTCCATGCCAACAATTTGACGCATCACATGGTTTATGTAGTCGAATGAATTGTATTCATTATCCGGAATTTTTTTCTCAAAATCGTTTTCGAAAATTTCTAAAAGTAAAGAAGGCTTAGCACATTTTATTAGATTTCGATGCGACCACTCACCGTTTAACAACCGCGATCCAGCATTTCTCGGGCAACCGCCCATGGCTGGGTATGTAAAGTTCGACACCTGTGACATTAAAATCGTCGGATGCACTGGCAGCACTGGACTTGGGCCACCAATAGTAAACTGAACGCCTCCGGTGCTGCCGGTACCATTTAGAGAACCTGCTACCTAAAAGGATGAAAAATATAAATTCCAACAGGAGCGGCTTCTAACACAACTCACAGAATGCTTCATAAATCCCATCAGCAGCTGCTTTGTACTCAAGTTCATGAGACACTCGTTTAGATCGCGCAGCACGCGCATTTTGCATCCAGCTCTAGTGGCTATATTGCGAGCATGCCTTCGAGGATTTTCATCCAAAAAGACGGGCATTATCGCCGATCCTGAGTGATAGATAACTTGTTTGAAGAGTCCGGGTTCCACCTTAAGAAATAATTAACCTTTAGTTATTTAGCTGCACAAAGCACAATCCCATTTTTGGGAGCACTTTTTTGCTATTACACTACAAGGTGACAGTTTGGATGTTGAAGAATTTGTTTCACTGAATAATCCAACTTAAGCTACTGTACGGATACGTTAAGGTTGTACAAATCGGCTACATAATACAATCCTCATGTCATTTAAAATATTTCGCACAACTCAGGCGGATTTGATACCAGCTTAAGCCCTCATAAATCTCCCATATGCCCCTCAAGTCTAAGGCCAACTTACCATTGGCGACAATGTCAACACATGAACAATGGCAGCACCGCCAACCTGTCCGGCTAAAGTTACTTTTTTCGGATCACCACCAAATTTCGAAATGAAGATCCTCACAAACTGTAAAGCCAAAAATATGTCCAGTACGCCAGCATTTCCAGGGATTTCTTCGGTTTTCGTCGAAAGGAACCCAAATGGCCCGAGACGATATTGAGGCACAACTAAGACGATGTCTTTTTCAAGCAGGTAGTCGGCTGGGGCTTCAGAGTTGCTTCCTTCGTACAAGTATTCACCGTGAACGTACACCAAGACGGGATATTTCCCTGTGATCTGAAAGTAAACTTTATAGTAATGCGCTCTTAGTTAAGGTAAAAAGTTGTCATACATTTGGAGTAGTAACTGTCATAGTAAGGCAGTCTTCTAAGTTAGTATCGTCTCCATCGTCATTGTTATCCTCCATTGAATTCAGTGTTAATACTGACGGGCAACCAATTCTTTCTGTAGTTGCATCGTAAATATCCTCCCATGGTCCTACTGGTAGAGGAGGCTAATGGAATGAAGAAAACGGAGATTTTTTGTTGTTGTTAAGTAATATTCTGGACTAGAGCTAAATATAATGGTATAAAAGAGGCACATCTTCGCTAGGGTACACGTACAGATTTAAATTATCTATTATTGATCAGAAAAACAATGTGGCCATTCTGATACACAATAGAATTACGTCAACTAGACTTGTCTGGACTAGGCTTATACGAACGCGCCAACTTGACTTCTGCACTTGAAATGTCAACCAAGACTTATTGATTATTTAGTTACTTAACAAACGTAAGTATACAAATTTGTGAATGTGGGTGCGTTTTAGTAAAATCCAGTTTTCTTTTGCGGCCGTTTGACAGATAATAATTGGCGTTTTTCTTTTTTAGTTCAGAGCTGAGCTCTGAACCGAGCTCGAGCATTATGCGCGCGCCCTGAACCGAGCGTACTCAGATCGTTCTGATGTATTTATGAAACACACTTGAGCACATAGCTGTCATTTGTAATAAAGTATATGTATAAATTTAATATTTATTAATTGTTGTTTATTAAATGGCTTAACCTTCAGTTCCAGAGCAACAAGGTTCGTCCGCCATTTCAATTATTTTGTTTATCCTGTTTTTTTTCTGTCAAATGTGCCTGTAAGTGTGTAACCAGCTTTATACTCAGCCTGCTCAGTCAATTTATTCTGAGCTCATAGAGCGCGCTCTGATTATGCTCTAAGAGAAAAAAGAAACACAAATTCTGAGCTCTGATGTATCTGAGCTAAAAAGGAAACACGAACTTTTTGTATAACAGTTCAGGTTGTGCTCTGAACTAAAAAAGAAAAACGCCTAATATAAATTATAAAACTGTTCACTAACGCGGTATTCCTATTTACTGCTCACAAATAATTTTAAAATAACATACAGAAAAAAAAGTTGAAAAAACTCGCTTCGACAGATTTTTTTGTCTTTTCAATGAGTCGCTTGACACAAAGTACAAATATTGAAAGTTCTCCGTAAATTGACAAAATACCATTTATATTCTATTAATTGTGTCTAGCGAAATGCATCACCCCATATCACTATTATTTTCAGTAATTCAGTCAGTTTGGAATAATCACTTTTGTATTCGTTTATAATTTGTTGTGTCATTTGTCACATTGTAAGTGAAATATTATATAAAGTGCGCCAGGAAATACAATTGCAGTTTGTATACACCCCTGCGCTTTTTCGCAATTTTTCAAAGTTAGCCATGAGTTACAATTTGTTTTTATCGATGAAGAATAATTAAATTCAAATTCAATATTATCCATTAAGAGTGCGCTCTGAACCGAGCGTGATCAGATCGTTCTGAGCACAAGAATGTTAAGTGAATAAACGTGCTTGTAATCGCTCCGTCATTAAAGCAATTGTTTAACAATTTTTTTTTTGTTTGTTTATAACCGAAACAAAGTGGTAATAGACAAACTTCTAAAAAATACTTGAACTGTATAATACATAAACTTCTTCTAAATATTCGGAAAAAAGTGTTTAATTACTTTGTGAACTGTGTTATTGTCCATCAATCATGTCAACCACTCGTCAACAAACACTCAAAGATAAATCCGCCATGTCTGCTGCAGTGACTCCAGATAAATGTCTGTCAAATGGCAGCCAACCTAAATCTCAACCACCATCTGGGAGGTCAACGGATAATAAAACATCCTTATCTGACCATCTTCATGATTTGGAAATAAGTTTAATAAATAAATTTAAATTGTTGCTTTCCAAATTCTAATGCAGCTTTAAAAACAAATTGCCTGAAGCCGTTGCTTCTCTTAACAACAGCGCTGTGCTTACTTGACTATTCAAAGGCCATTGACACGGTAAGTCATGACATTTTATGCTTGAAGTTAAAGCTTTACTCTGGGTTGAGTGAATACTCAGTGCGGCTTATAAGGAGCTATATTACGAATCGTTCTCAAAAGGTTTTTGCCGAGCAAAAATATTCTCGTCCAAAATATGTACTTGCTGGGGTAGCTCAGGGTTCGATTCTTGGCCCTATCCTGTTTTGTCTTTATATTAATCACCTACCACAAGTCTGCCGCAATGTATCTATACATCTTTATGCTGATGATGGTGATTGGTGGAAGATCTCGCGGATAGATTCAATTCAGATATGTCTTCTATTGTAAAATGGTCACTTAGTAACTTATAGTTGCTCGTGTTTATGCAGGTTTACGTAAGCTGCGACTGTTTCCCAGTTTTACTCCTGTTGAGACGAGACTCAGGTTAATTAAGTCCTTGCTTGTGTCAATCTTTGATAATGCCGTTGTTATATACCCTAAGTTAGATTCTCAATCTCAAACTTATTAGGAGCTGTGTATTTATGCAAAGAACAATTCAAAATAGATCACCACTATACCTATTCCAGAAACTGCAATTTGTCCAGTCTTTCAATCTCATAATGCCTGCTTCCTTAATTCTTCTCGCCTTTTTCTTGACCACGCTTCCAGACTTTGGAACTCTGTACCTGTCGCCATCAAACAAATAATTGGAGCCGATAAATTTAAAAGTGCACTTTTTGCACAATAATTTATTCTTTGTTTACTCTATTATTTCCCTATTTTCTCCCCTCTATTCCTTTTTCTATTAGTCCAATCCCTAAATTTTATACTATTATTTGTTTATTTTTGTTTTTAATTGAATTAAATTTCACTTAATATTTTTCTTTTTTTTTCTTTGCTCATTATGTGAATTAATGTAATTTTAATGTATATATGTTGAGCTTTAATGTACTATAAAAGACAATAATTGTTCTTACTTGTACTTGCCAAATAAATTGAATTGATGTATTTATGAAACACACTTGAGCACATAGCTGTCATTTTTAATAAAGTATATGTATAAATTTAATATTTATTAATTGTTGTTTATTAAATGGGTTAACCTTCAGTTCCAGAGCAACAAGGTTCGTCCGCCATTTAAATTATTTTGTTTATCCTGTATTTTTTTCTGTCAAATGTGACTGTAAGTGTGTAATCAGCTTTTTACTCAACCTGCCCAGTCAATTTATTTTGAGCTCATAGAGCGCGCTCTGATCATGCTCTGAACGAAAAAAGAAACACAAATCTGAGCTCTGATGTGTCTGAGCTAAAAAAGAAACACGAACATTTTGTATAACAGTTCAGGTTCTGCTCTGAACTAAGAAAGGAAAACGCCTTGTATTTCTTCATTACTGTGTATTTAATACTCGTTCAAATTACGTGATAGTAAAAATTTGCAAATATGAATAAATGATGTTACCATTCTTATTACTAATTTCACTTAAAGAACATGTAGAGCATTGATATAGTTGTAATTATGAAAAAATTTAGTGCTTAGCATTTAAAGCCACAGATTTGTACTTATGCATTTAAGTACTACAACAATAATTTAATCCCAATACTTGTTTCATTACTTGTAACCTTGTAAGTACATATTTACTTTTTCTTTAAATAAGTAGTCCGTTTTATTTCACTTTGCTAATTTATGCGAATAATTAGAAAGAAGTTACGATCGCTGTCATAACTGAAAATTATAACGTGCAACTTATTTCTTATACGGTCAACGATTCTCAAATGATTCAAATTTACAGTCAATTCACAACTGTCACCATAATTAAATATAAATATTCACTTAATATGTCACATTGAACACACCTTAAACCGATTGGCACCTGTTGGAGACTCCGCGTATTTAATATCAACAAACTGATAGACTTCGCGATTTGTCCATGCAGTTTCGATTATTCTACCCTGGATGAGGCCCAATTTTGGTAGTTCCACAATTGTATTATCCTCATATGCAGAGGACACAGAGATCAATGCAAATAGCCACGAAATTGCATGCGCTTGATATGTCGCCATTTTGCTATACAATAAATAGTTTGAGAACAGTCTTAGAACGAGTCGGATCAGAGACTAACTTTGGTTCATGAATATTTGCACCTAAGAAATCTCTTATTCGAAAAATTTTAGATTTATATTATGTACCTACCTTGGTATCGTGCCAAATTATGTAAATTTCTAGCTTAAATATGCAAAGCGGGGTGCCTGATTTGTGCTGATTGTAGGTCAATAGACTGCCTTTAGGCAGGTCATTCCCTTGCAAGAACAATAGTAAATAAATTGATGTGACATTTCGTGAGAGGATTTCATTATATCAAATTGATTTGAGTTCGGAAATGCCAACATCTGGCTTAGCGTTGAGTTGATTATTATGCGAAATCAGTTAAGGATCAATGACTTCATTCTGATCAGTAAGCGTTTACATGTAAGAGTTATTGAATAAAAATGTTGGTTTTTTTTCCTAAAAAGAATGTGAACCTATTTACATAAGTAGGTCTATATTTTCGATCTCAATTATGGTTTTCTACAGTTACACGGTTTTATTCATATGAAACTTGTAATATAAAATAGTAAAAAAATTGTAATTTTGGTTTTTTAGTGATGTGTATTCTTATTTACTACTCTCGCTTGTGGTCGAAAATCGACCCTATCTTGTATAAGTAAGTATAAGTATCTAATACTAAAAACGGGCCACAGTTTTCAATATTTAAAATAAGTTTTACCCATGATTTACATGGGTAAATTTCATTTATGCACATAATTTGTTGTTTGTGCACATGCACTAGGTACCTTTCGATTTTCGAATGCTATTAGTTTCATTCTCTTTCTTTTACAATCTTATATGTAAATAGGCGAAGGAAAATAGGAACCACTTTCACTGCCTATAACACAACATACCTATTCGCTTGATTTTTTTTTGTTGGGAAGATTGTACTGAGATGCAATGCTGTGTAGAATTTCTACCATTGAATGATCTCTAGTAAATATACTAAAAAAATCGGCCAAGTGCAAGTGTCACTCGCGCACAGTAATTTGTACTGGCTTAAAATTCATGCGTGTTCTATCGTGTATTATCGCCTTTTAATTGCTTGGAAAACAGTAGCTGAAGATAATTAATGCAGAGATTATTGACATTTGACAACTGTAGAGAGTAGAGGCTTAGAGGAATTTGAATTTGTGCTATCAATTTAGGCGTGTCAATGACTTCAGAATTAGTAATTTAATAGCGCGAAAGAATTGTGTTACCGACGTCAGCTTTTTAATGGAAACAGCGACTTTTGTTTCAAATGATTTTTTCAGTAGATGAGACGGAACCGCCAAATTTGAATTTTCCGTGGAATCTTGATTACAAAAAAAGGAGGTAC
Organism: Cheilosia vulpina; assembly: GCA_916610125.1. Lineage (NCBI taxonomy): Eukaryota > Metazoa > Arthropoda > Insecta > Diptera > Syrphidae > Cheilosia > Cheilosia vulpina. The sequence goes on along the minus strand of OU744278.1, from coordinate 17,594,328 downwards.
AATTTTAACTAGACTACGAGCCAATTTCAAAAAAAAAAACTTAAACAGCAATCAAAAATAAAATAAATAAACAAAATAATATTCTGCAAATATCCCTGTGTGCAGCAGAGCGTATATCGCTCTTGTTTTTTTTATTTTATTTTCAATCAAATCAAATGAGTACATCTACTGTTCGCATTAGATTACTTCATACAACAAATAAGTTAATAATGACCACCAAAGCCTAACAACAGAATTAATTTATTCCTAAAAGAATCCATACTAAGGTGAAAATCGAATATACAACATTTTTTATTGGATTCCTGTAGTAATGACTTAACCTCTACTTGAGGCCCCTTAATACCCCAACAAGATCTCCGCCCAAATGCGTTGAAATACGAAAATATTTCAACAAAATTATGAAACACCTCACTGCTCTTAATACATACTTTCTTCAGTTCATTTACATACGTAAACGATGTAAATACTCTAACTAGTCCGCACGAAACACTTTGACTATTAGTCGCCGCTTCTAGAATGACGTTAAGGCTTAGATTTAAAAAAAAGTCATAAATAATTTATAAGGCCTTATCCTACCCTACGAAATACCTACGTGAGGCAGATTTGACAGGCAGTAGGAAGGTCCGCTGGCAGAGAAGTCAGACACTCAATCAAATCAAGCTGAAGATCCATACACACCACACACTTGACCGAATGAGAATACGAAAACCGATTGCCAATTTTGTGGGTCAAAGAACCGAACCAGTTATAGATACAGTCTCTATTGTTTATATCTGCTCTCCAAATAGTTATTGATTCATATTCCCTCAGACAACAATGGTCCCATCGCTATACCTAGTCATGATCATAGGATCCAACTCATACCCGGTTTCCATATAAGTGCCTCGTTGAGAGAAACGACAGATGATTGACCCCTTTAGACCGATGTAAAAAAGACGTATTTTCCCCATCTGAAGAACTGCTTGATAAACCTTTAGATAATTCATTTGGCGTTACAGATCCAAATGGAAGATTTCTTCTTTGGCAAATCGCCACCTAGACATTTAGTTTGATTTGAGCTGCGATGGCATATACTCGTGTTGGTATGGCATCGCTGAAATTAACGTCAGCCATTCTGATTGCTATTCTGGCCACAATTGTGTGCGATGGAAAACAGCCGGTGCCAAGGCAGTTTAAGCCATTGAATCCCGGCATCAATCGATATATTACTATTGAAGTGCCGGAAGTCGGACGGCTACGGGGACGTGTTGCACACACTCAGTGGAGCCGAAAGACGTTGTATCAGTTTGTTGACATTAAATACGGTAAATCACCTTCCGGTGAGAGAAGATTTAAGGTAAGAATTTGGCAGAAACTGTATTCACAACCGATTCTAAAGAGCCAACATGTAGCCATCGTTACCGGCGAGCCCATGGAAAGATGTGCGGAACGCTTTCACACCGCGAAGAGGATGCCCCTCCCTGCAGGATATGTCATACGTGAACTCAGCTGAAAAGAAGAACAATGACGTTGAGGACTGCCTCTTTCTATCTGTCAACACCAAGTCGGTGAGTATACATGAACAGGAACTAACTTCAACTTCCTGATTCTATGCTCTCTGTCAAAGTTCAAAGGTAAATCCCCGGTGATGGTTTATGTGCACGGTGACTTCTTGTACGAGGGCAGCTCTTCAGAAGCCTCACCAGGCTACCTTCTGGAGGAGGATGTTGTCCTAGTGTCGATTAGGTACCGCCTCGGGCCGTTTGGTTTCCTCTCCTCGATGACCGAGGACATACCTGGAAACGCAGCAGTAACTGATGTCATCTTGGCCCTGAAATGGATTCAAAACCATATCGAAAGGTTTGGTGGTGATCCGTCCAGAGTGACCCTCTTCGGACAAGTTGGTGGAGCTGCTATGATAAACGTTCTCACCATGAGCCCGGCTGTGCCTGCGGGACTTTTCCATCGTGTCATCTACCAGTCTGGTTCGGCACTGTCACCGGCCTTCATCACTGATGATCCGATGAGCGCCACAAAGGACATGGCTAAATATTCTGGGTGTAAGAATATTCAAAAGGTCGATGCAATCAACAGGTGTTTGCGAAACGTGACTGCCAGTAAGCTGTTAGAAGCGTTCAGCATTCATGGCAATGTCTATGCCAATCATGGCATCGGCAGTTACGGTGGTATTCAGTTTGTGATCGGGGGTCCAAGCGGCATTTTGCCTGAGCATCCTGGCAAGCTGTTAGCCTCGGAGAATTTCAAGAACTATCCAACCATTGGAGGCAGTGTAAAGAACGCTGGAACGTTCATTTTGAAAGGTGGGTTTGCCTGTATATATACGCGCATGAGTGATGCTGAATTTATTTAATGGTTTAAGACATTTTCGTTGACAACTTTAATGAAACTGTACCGGATGACATCTACGATGGTACGGGATACATAAACCACATTATCGCGCAAACAAATGGTGCCGATCCCACCAAGGCTTGGAGGAAGTTCGCTGAGACTGAGTTCTTTACCAGTGAAGACATCAAAAACGGAACTTTCCACCGCATGATACCTGGATTAATTGATGTAAGTTTTGACAGGCGTATCTAGATTTGCCTCTAGCTCTTGGAGTTCACGCAGTCCACTCGTGTGGTTCACTTCAATTTCTCAGCGACGTGTTTCCAATTGTCGTTTGACAGCGTTACGCTCGTAGCGCTACAATATGTGTAGCTCACTGGATGTGGGCGCTTTGCCTCTTTGTAGTATGTGTCTACATCTAGCTCACTTCTATTGCTATCCATTTTATAGACTACCTCTGGCTTATTGCCAAATCATAAAACTTTTCCAAATTCTCTCCTTCCAGATGTGCGGAACGATTCCCTTTAAGAACCCCGTTCTTCTGGCAATGCAAGCCAACGCAAAGAATCTCGCCAACAGCACCTATCTGTACAGCTTCGACTATGTAGGCGAATCAAACCGCTATAACATTCAGGATGACGAAGAGCCCGACGTAATGCCATTCGATCTCGGGGTCTCGCTAACCGATGACAACTTATATCTATTTCCCTGGCCATGGTATGCAGTGATCTCCAATAACCGTGATCGTAAAGTGGCCAAACGAATGGTGGCGCTGTGGACATCTTTTGCCACAACCGGCATACCAAAAGCACCGGGTGTGATGGATTGGCCACCAATGACCGATGAAACGGGGCCGTATTTGAAGATTGGCAGAACCGTGAGTGTGGGAGAGAACTTCTTAGATGAGTATTCGATTACCGTGAAGGAGGCCAAGATGGACTACAGTCTGGTGAATGAGGAGTACTTCGACAACTTGGAGGTTATTGATCCCGCAGCTGATAATAAGGAGGATCTAGAAAATCAGGAAGCGACTGATGAAGATGTGGATGCCGGTGAAGAAGAAGATGCAGAAGTGGAAAGTGAGCGACCACCGAAGAGAGAAAAAAATGGAAACAAGAAATCGGAATCTGAAACCGAAGCGGAATAGAGTTTCATTTCGTGATTTGTGAGCGGCATGGGGCGCCTTAAAGTTCTTAAAAGATTTGTGGTTTCATTTGAGTAATAAAGAATTGAAATAAAAAATTGTATCTACCTTCGGTTGTTAGATTTAAACTTTTTTTTCCAGCTGAAAGTCTTAGTTGTAGCTACTATTTTGGCGACACACATATGGAAGCCTCGAAAAACGTTGGCACCAAATAATGGCTGCGGCATATCTGAATTTCAGATTCCGAACTCCAGTTATACTGTGAAACCTCCCAACAAAGGAAGTGTTTTAAACTGACTTAAGGCGGTTGGAATTGGATTGCTAGCCCAAAAAATGCCCTAACAAATTTGCATGTTCATGTCCATTAGTCCCTAAAGGATTCCCATTCTATCTGGAGAATAATAAATACTTACACGAATTAGCGATAAGCCGGTCAATTCACATGTTAACCTACTTCACACTATACTACACACATGACCTTATGTTCATGGATTTGGCCTTTACGAAGCTGTTTACAAAAATTCTCTTCGTAGCGAAATTACTCCAACACAGGTTTAACAATAAAATAAAACAAAAAAGAATCTTTATCGACCGTGACAGGACTCGAACCTGCAATCTTCGGATCCGAAGTCCGACGCCTTATCCATTAGGCCACACGGTCATGTCAGATGAGTAGACAAACAAGTATTTGTTCCAATGGCGATGACGTTTGTATTTTCGAAAAATTGAAAGCAGTTTCGAAACTGAAAATGGTTGCAATATGTACTAGATTTATTTCGTAGAACATCGAATAATTTAGACACAGGTGCTGACAAGAAAATTATAACATTCGCACACAAAACCTTTCGATACATTCTGGAAACGCCTTTATTTTGGCAATACACAATTCATATGAATATGAGCCATTCAATAAAATGATTTTAGCCATCGGAGGCCTGATTCTGCCACTTATTGTATTCTAATGTCGTTTTCCATATGGATTTTCAGACTCTTCTCTCAGATTTCAGATTTTTCGTGCCCAATGGAACGTAAAACGAGATTTTACTTTTTTTGCATATGCGGTGGTGCGTGTTTGAAAAGTCAACTCTTCTTAAATTGTAATTTGTGTTTGAATAAAAATCTATTCAATTTATGTTGATATCCATTGCAGCGGCCAAATGTTTTTCTATTTTTCACAGACCTGTCGTCTAAAAACGTAAATAAATTTTGTTAATTTCGACAAGGGACGCCTGTTCCACAATTTGCACAAATAGGTACAACCTTTGTATATATATTTTTTTTTTTATATATATCCCATGCCCTGTTGGCTGACACTGCGAACTGAAAGATCTATTGTATTATGGGGAAAAGTTATTCTAAGAGACGTGTGACCTCCCTGAAGCTCACCTCTGAACTAAAAAAGAAAAACGCCTAATAAGTCCTCAGTAGCAGAGCTCATTAGATCTGCTGGTGTACGAGTCTCTCTATTAAAGACACGTTTTCTTAACCAATGAAAAGCCGGGCAGGCACAGAAGATGTGTTCAGAGGATTCGACATCCTCCAGACATAATCTACATTCTGTTTCCGGACAGTATCTTAAGCCATTTTTTTTTTTTTTTTTTTTTTTTTTTTTTTTACTTTTGGAGAAATGCTTTACGCACCATAAGGAAATATCCATATTTCCCCGTGAGCCGGGCTCTCCTAGGGGATTTAAACCCTTGGCGTACCGGCTAAAACTCCAAAAGTGTCTCGCCGATCTCCCCCCTCGGGACTACTTGCGCATTACTTCGAGGGGGGGTCCGTGTCTAAGTAGCGGGCTCGGTCATTTCCTCAGCTACCTCCTCTTGTTTTTTAATTTTCAGGATTTGGGTCAGATACGAGCTTATTTGCATCCACTGGACTTCGTTGTCCAGCATCTTCTGAATGATGTTGTCCTGGCTGATTTCGCCGACGTTTCCACTTAGTTCTTGGCGGAGGGATTCCCATCTAACGCACTCGAAGACGGTGTGGTAGACGTCGTCTGAAAACGAATCTCCGTATTGACAGGATGGGCTTCTCACTTTTCCTATCTTGTGGAGGAAGGCGTTGAAGTATCCGTGTCCGGTGAGGAACTGGGTAAGGTAATAGTTCAATTCACCGTGTTTCCGGTTACTCCATGCGTTTACGTCTCTGATGAGCCTCGCAGTCCAGCGCCCTCTACTTTCAGACTCCCAGCGTTCTTGCCACTTGCGTTGTATACGCGCTGTTGCTTCCGCCATCGCTGCTTCCGCTCCAATTTCCGTTTTCTTTTCGTATGCGTACTTTCGTTGTGCTGCAAGGAGGTCTATTGGTGTCACCCCCGCGATTACAAGAGCCGCTGGCTCCGACACCGTGCGGTATGCGCTCGCTATCCGTAAGGCACCGCGCCTCTGCACCGACGCCATCTGTTTGCGGTACTTTTCTTGCTTCAGTGCGTCAGCCCAAATCTCGCTTCCGTATAGGAGAATCGCGTGCGTTGTCGACAACAGTAGTTTTCGTTTACTAGCAGTTGGTCCACCTACGTTTGCCATCAACCTGGATAGAGATGCTGTCACTTTTGATGCGCGTTCTGCGGCCGTCCGTATCTGTTCCCAGAAGCTTAGCTTCGTGTCGAGTCTAATTCCCAGGTATTTTACCGCACTTTTACTCCTTATAACCTCGGTGTCGATGTTGAAGTCGATTATCGTGGGAATTCGTTTTCTCGTTAGGAGCACTACTTCGGTTTTTTCAGTTGCCAGAGACAGCCCGTGCCCCTCCATCCAGGAAATTGTCCTTCGCATGACCTGATTTAGCTTCCTCTGTGCGCTTTCGGTGTCTCTTGCTGTAATCACTGCAGCTACATCATCTGCGTATCCGACTAGGAACGAATCTTCCGGCATCTCCATGCGTAGGATATCATCGTAGGAGATGTTCCAGAGATCAGGTCCTAGGATAGATCCTTGAGCGGCTCCGGATGTGATATCTTTTCTTCTTAATCCCTCCGTTGTCTGATAGATTAGTTCCCGGTCTCTCAAGTAGTTTTTTAACATCTGCGAGAGATACTCTGGGATTTCGAATTTTATTTCGAGTGCTCTTATCATATCAATCCACCTGGCAGAGTTAAATGCATTCCGGACGTCCAGAGTTATCAGTAGCACAATTTTTTGGGTGGAAGTGTAGCCTCGGTGGGTGATTTCGGCGGCTCTTACAACTTCTTCTATTGCTCCTATTGTAGAGCGACCTTTTCTGAAACCGTATTGTCGCTCAGACAAATCTCCTCTCCTTTTAATCGCGGCTATGAGGCGTGGCTGCAATAGCTTTTCTAGGAGTTTTCCTGTTGTATCCAGCATGCACAAAGGCCTATAGGCGGACGGGGAGTCTGGCGGTCCTTTATTTTTGTCGATAAGGACAAGCCGTTGCTTTTTCCAGCGTTTTGGAAAGGTCCCCTCGCCTAGGCAGCTGTTGTACATACTGAGTAAAAGTTGTGGGCTGAATTGAGCTATTTGTTTAAGCGCTTCCGCCGGTATACCGTCTGGTCCGGGAGCTTTTTTGTTTTGCATTGCATTTATAGCAGTCTTCAACTCTTCTTCACTGAAGTCTTGTATTTCCTGTTGCTGGCCAGAGGGGGTGTCGGGTGGTCTAACAGGGTGACTTGGGAACAGCGTATCTATAATATGACTCATCTTTTCTGGGCTTAGGGCTTCCGTGGTTTTTTGGGCTCCAAGCTTTCGCATAACAATCTTGTAACCAAGTCCCCAGGGGTCATTGTTGACATCTTGTCGGAGTTCTTCCCACTTAAGCTTCTTACTCGTTTTTATGGCTGTCTTGAGCTCATGGCGTTTGGTTCTGAATTCTTCGAGAACTTGCTCGATGTTGCCATCCTGCCTTCTTCTTCCTCTGGTGACTTTTCGTCTTAGCTGCAGACACCTCCTGCGGAGTTCGGCTATTTCCATCGACCACCAGTAGACTGGCTCTTTTCTTCTGTTGGAGTAGTTCTTTCGAGGCATTGAAGCATCACATGCGAGTCGGATGAGTTGCATTGTTGATTCTACTTTTTCTTCGGTAGTTCCCTGCATCTGGATCACGGAACTTTTTCCTCTGTCAATCATCCTCCTAAGGAGATCGGTGTTCAGTTTGTTGACATTCCATCTCACTGTTTGATTTTGGTCTCGGTTCGGGTTTCGCCTGACTTCCTCAATATCGAAAACGATATATTGGTGATCACTGCCTGTGTATTCTTCAATGACTCTCCAGTTCCTGATTTTGGACAGTATACCTTCTGTGGCGAAGGTTATATCAGGTATTGTGCCTCTTTGTCCTGCTCTTCTGAAGGTGGGGGTGTTTCCTACATTAACTACACTAAGGCCGCGTCTCGCTGCCATCTCGAGTATTTGCCTTCCTCGAGAATCTGTCGTTGGCATGCCCCATTCTTGGCCTTTTGCGTTAAAGTCTCCTGCAACTATGATCTCTCCTTCGGTCTCACATATAAAATCTTCTAAGTCCTCTAGTTTTTGCCGGAAATCGTCCATGCGGTCATTTGGACTTAGGTATACACTAATTATTGTGATTTTGTTGTTTTTTATCCATGTAAAACCTCTTTTTGATCCCTTGCTCTGAACAGTGATGTTTCTTTTTGGAATCCATAATGCGGCGGTTTTTAGTGTATCGGAGATCCAGGTTTGCTCCATTTTGTTGGCGTATTGCTCACTTATGATGATTACGTCCGCTTGTAGTTCACTTATAAGCTTGAACAGGAGGTTGTCCGCCGTTCGGCTCCTGTGGACGTTCGCTTGTAGTATCTTGGTCATTTTGAGGAAGTCTCTTTCGTCTTTTAGTATCTTAAGCCATAGTGGCCTGTGAGGAAACCCACTAGATTTCTTATGTTATCCTTACTGAGTTTAAGGATTTTCTTGTAGGAGTAGGGCTTGATTAATAACTTGGATTGTTCTAGACCAGGGACATTTTCCCAGTGGTTAAGACGAAGTTGCTGTTCCCATTCATTAATTAGTCTTAGCGGAGTAGCCCAATTGACTCTGCAGTATGGTTCTGGTCCATAAAGAACAGTTTCGGATCCAGCCCTGGCGAGTTTGTCAGTAAGTTCGTTGCCGGCAATACCTTGATGACCAGGTACACAACAAGTTCTTCTTCTTGTGTTTGGCTAGGGTTTGCAGGGCATCGTGACAGCTCTTAACTGTATTAGAGTCCATTGTATTATATGCTAAAGCTTGTGAAGCTGCCTGACTGTCGGAGAAAATTTGTATGATGGCGCCTTTAATACCTTTACTGAACCTTTGTATACACATTCCTATACTAGCGCCAAGAAATCTAAAAAATATGTTATATATGTTATCTTCAATAACAAAAAAAATTGTTTCAAAACATTTTTTTAAAAATCTCAACGAAAGCTTTTATCAAAGGCTCAAAGCTCTGAGTAATTTAATTCTCGATTTGGTATGAGTAGCGACACCTCTTAGGATACTGGTACTACTGGATTGGCGCTACTATAGGAATGTATATACAAAGGTACAACGCTTTGAAATTTATGTGGCTATTTGAAACGTGTCATCTCAGTAGATAGACGGCATGGACCCATTAACTAGAATTTAATTCGTTTGCCTATTGGGACGGCAAAAGCCCTTTTTTCAGAGTCAGAGCAATTTTGCGAATGTAGATTTCTGAGCGAGATTTACACCTACTAACAATAACTCCAAAACATTTGTCATTTTGTCAAAGTTTAGAGTGTGTTATTAGTCACGGTAGGTGTTGTTTAATAAGCCATATCACATTGACTAAGTTTAAAGACTGATCTTTTTGTAAACAACGATCTCGCCTAATATTCCTGACTCTTTCTCAGTCGGCTTTATTTATAGGTATGATAGAAAGATGGCGATCTGATGTTCGCTTATCACATATGGCTATAAAAATAAACACTTCTAAGGGCTATAAATAAAACTGCATAGAAAATCGTTTCTTATAAAATTTAAAATTTTATTGACAACATTTCAAAAATTCTGGTAAAATGTGAAATCGTTTAAATATTTTGAAAGGCATTTATTTCATAGAAACGACTTAACCAAAAGAAAAAGACTCAACTTCAAAAAGTAAAATAAGGACCCCAAGTTATTTTTGTACAAGACACGAGCATAATCTTTATCCCTAGGACTACTGATGAATTCTAAGGAGTGATGCATCACACAAATGCTACTGATACACTAGGAAGTTCTCCATTTTGGTGACACCTTTGGCAAACTTCTTGCCTTCTTCGGTGGGCGCGCTAAAGGCGATTTTGTCCAAGGGAATCTCCTCGGAGAAGATTGTATATAATTGCACGGCTCGAATTAGTTTTGATGCGATATGGAATCGCCGATGGAGCGGTGAGACCCATATTCTTGATATTCCGCATCTGAAGGAAAAGGAAAAGATGTTGCATTTAAAATCAACAGCGTCGTTGAGAGCACTTACTTGGCTTCAAAGGTCTCCTCGGTGCAGCAGTCAACACCATTTATTGATATGTATCGATGGGCGTTTGTCAACGGCTCTGCCAGACAGACCCCAACGATTTGGCTTTGTCGAACTGCAAAGTACGCCTGCAAATGGAAGGATCTCATTAGAAGTGATGCCGATTTATTTGAGGGGTGTTGTTTGTTAGCTCCCAATAGTAATTTACTTAATAGCCTCCATGTCAATACAAACGTGCATCAGCATCAACACAACAACACAACCGAAAAACCGTCTACTCACCTTGAAACAGGTCGGCAATATGTAGGAAGAGAATCCCAATTCCTTATCGACAAGTTTGAGGACATCTTTCAAACGCTCCTGGCGTTTCACATGTGACTTCTCCGAGATCCGTAGTATTCTCCCATCGGGTCCCCATTCCGGATATATTTGCACGATGTCCTCATCGATCCATGACTTAAACTTGAGAATATACAGCGAAGCGTGGAACTCCTTGTGCAACTTCTCCTCCTCCGGCTCGTGAACAGTGTAAATCAGTCCACATTGTTTGCACTGTCTGGCACCGAACTGCTTCTGCCCCGCATCGATTTGATACTGATTAGCGCCCATGCCAGCGTTCCACGTCCTGCAAGGTTTTCTTGTTGATGTCTGCTGCACAATAGGCTGGCAATGTCCCGGATAAAAAATCGGAAATAGTTTCTCAGGCGATTGCAATGCTTTTTGATTCTGCTTATTCTGATCGGGAATTTCCAATTCCATACATTCAGCAGATTGTTTGTTGAATTTGTGTAACTCACGCTCTAGATCCTCGGCGCTGATGTTGTGTGTGGTGGCGACAATTTCTGTGATTATGCGATCGGCTTCTTCGTGCATATTCGCATAGTCGGCTATGAATATTTGAAAGTTCTCCTCATTGCAGAGGTTATTCTCGATGAGGAATTCAAGAAAATTTCTCTGGCGATCGATTTCCAAGGGATCTGTGGTGTTGTAGGGTATCCGTTCGCGGTAGTCATCTGCATTATCACCAAGGACAACAACCAGTTCGTCGACGATTTTTTGAGCCTCTTCCTTGTGATTCTCGGGATCGCCAATGAATACTGCAAAGTTTTGCTCGGTACAAATTTTATTTGTTATCAAAAAGTCCAAAAGTAAGTGCTGTTGTTCAATTAATTCTGGATCGTTGGTATTGTACGGTAAACGGCGACGGAATTCATGGTACTCACTATCCTCTTCGGAACCCGACATACGCATCTCCTCCTCAAAGGTGTTGTATTCTTCAGTTGAAAATGTCCTAGTAGAGCGGGCTGATTCAATTTGATTGATTTGATTCACTGGTAGCTCTATTGTATCCTCTTCAATGGGCGCAATTGCCGATATGTCAAAGTTCTTTAAGATTTCATCGACTTTGGCTTGCTCTGATGAGAATTCGTTAACTGAAATGGAAAAGCATGGGTGTAAGTGGGCTGTAAAGACAATTAAAAATAACTCACCAATAGTGTTCCTCCGTTTGGGTTTCTTCTTAATTTTCTTCGGCTCGTGCATGATGGAGAATTTGCCATTGCAGACGGATGCTTTAATGTTGTCAGTGACTTTGAATTCCTTCTTAGTCGTCGAGTTGCCGGATTTAAAGAATTTCCTTCCCGCCACTGGAGTTGACGGTCGAACCTCTGGCGCCTCAACTACATCAATGACATCCTGCTGCGTAGCTGCATCTTCGACCTCTGTATCGGAATCGCTGCTACAGTCAATGTCCGAGAACCCTAATGACGTTTGACCAACTTCATTCATGTAACACCTGTTCGATGGAACCGGCGTAGTGGCGTTGTTATTATTGCCATCGTTATTCGGGTCACCAGCACTGCTATAACTGCTGCCAATCGCGCTCAATGGTTTCGCCATTGCGATGGGATTCTTGGCAGATTTTAATATTCGATGAACGTTTTCGATTTGATCCTTTTCCTCGCGTTTTTCGGTCAGCAGCTTCCGCAACTTCTCATTCCGTATAGTACTCAAAATGTCCATTACATTAGCTTTGGTTGCCGTCACTGCAGTGTACAGTTTCTTCTTTGGCTTCCGGCGAATATTATGACGAACACCTTTGTTTATCATCAATCCCAGACTTCGCTTGTGATCGGAGCGTTTCTGCTTCTGTGAGCGTTTCACAACAACAGCTGTCGGAGGGCTTCTCAACGTAGGTGAGGTTTTGGCACGCGAGTAGAAACTCTTTGTGGATATAGAACATCGTTCATGTTTGTCTAACAGCCTGACTTTCGCCATTGGACTGCCCGCAGTGCCACCTGATTCTGCATGAATACGTTTTGTGGCCAATGTAGGAGGTATACTGTTACGTTCATCTTCGGAGGAGGATTCCTCAATGACTTCCTCTTCGTTGGGTTTCTTGCTTCTGTTCAAATTCATTGAACTCGTGAATAGAGCAGGCAGTTCATCACTAAACGCCTTCTGCAGTGGTTTTCCCGGAATATTCTCCTTGCCATTGATAACTTTCGATGTCGATGGACTAGAATTCGTCGAGGAAGGTGATCCATTTTTTGGCTTCAAACTCAAACGCCTACTGCGACGCAATGGCGATGTGATTGCAGCTTCCCTCAAAGCAGGGGGACTTTCCGGTAACTTCTCAAATACGTCATCATCTATACGCTCCGGAGAGTAGTGATTGTTATTCGAGAGAAAACTGATTCGCTGAGGTGTTTTAGGTAGAAGAACCCTCACCGATTGCATCTTTGAGTGGGTATTCTTGGTTTTATCATTGTTGTTATTCAGAGGAACTATCCCCTCAAAGGAGCAGTTCTCCTGTTCAGAGTCTGAGTTGATTTCAATTACCTCACTATCTGTGGCAAATAAACTTTTTTTCCGTTCGGAGAGTCTTGGTGTCGGGTTTCTAGGCGGACGTTGCCGCAGATTCCGGGGGGTCTCCATTTAGTCGTCACACATTGGTTAACCACACAACTCTGTAAAGTAAAATTATGTTTTTTCAGAGAACTTACAATAGTTATTTATTTAACTTACTTGAACTATTCAGTTTTATTTGTACAATTAGTCAGAAACAATTCAATTTATTACCGCGAAATCTATACAGTTTACTGGAGAAATTGACATTAGTGCGTAGAATGGCGGGAAATCGTAAACACACGACGTATCAACACATGTCGGTATGGTAGGCTGAATGACGTTAGTGTCATAAGTGATAAGAAAAATTAAATCATATGGTGGAGGGATATTTGTATTTGAGTGAGACATTGCTTCTCAAAGTCAGATTTAGATGTACACACGCAATTATTTCGCAAATCTTCGGTAATTTCAGTGATTTACATAATTTTTGTGCAACTGTTTATAACACAGATACGTTTTTAATTCTGTTGTATATTTTAGAAGGAAATTATTTGCAAGGTCTTTGAAACAGTTTAGGAAGGAGTGGTGTACTTTGAAGTGTGCTCTGAACTCGAGTATCGAAATGGTAACGACACATGGAAAAATTAAAATAGGTACCACTAACTGATGCTGAACCTGTAAATTTTGAAGTTGAAAATAATATAATAAAACATAAAAGTGATAAACATTGCGTGCTGTGAATGTTATTTTTGTTCACGTTTACTGTGCGTTTGTATTTATTGTACATGGTTTTGCCAATCCAATGGTTGTTTGTGTGAGAATTGAACAATTAAGAAAGTCATTTCCGTTTCCTTTGGTTTTTAAAATCAATTGTTGCCATTTTGATAAATAAGATTGAAAAATGCGATTGTTTGAATTGGTATTGCAAAATGTCCCACCACAGGTGAGCAATTATTTTGATACATATAAATAATCTTTAATTTGAAATTGGTTTTCTCTTCTGTCTTAAAAAAAGCCGACATAGCTAGTCTGCTCACGGAGCGAAAATACAGTCAATGGCAACTATGTTTGTATGCATATATGAATTTTATTTTTTAACTCTGAGCCAGTAGTATAGGTCAGATACAAATGATACTGAGACCCCCAACTCACAATCCTCTTGCCGCTGGGCCCCTCAGTTTTTTTTTCAAATTCGCCATTTTGTTTTCCTATGGTGTTGTGTCAATTAAGAATCCGTGTGACATGCAAAAACATACAAAATATACAAAAATAAATGCTGCCAACCTCGACAACCGTGGGGAAATGTGCTAGAATTCGGGAATACCAGATTTTTACATTACTGACTTCCATTGGTTAGTAATTATATGTTGTTAAAAGGCGAATAATTTGATTTCTTTGGTTAATAGAACTAGCTAAATGAGATGTTCTATATACTAAAAACTTATTATGACAAACATGGTTGCGAATTTTGCGCTTTTGAATATCATTAACTTCGATTTCATGCGTAAATTTTTCTTAGAATACTGAAGAAAATTTGCTCAATATATTTTTATTTTACTTCAAACAATCTGCATTGTTCATCTTTCATACATATTTTAAGCAAATCTCCACTTATTCCTTAAAAAAAATTATTACGCACACGTAACGAATAATTTCAAATTTAACGGATAAAATTCTATGAACGCTGTCAGCAACTTTGCCCACAGCGTAAGTGGCATATGCAAGGTGCGAGTGCGTTGGTGAGTCGGAATTTTTGAAGTTAGGTGACATATGTCAATGCGAATTTCTATGTAACAATACAAGCGCACTTAGCATTTGCCACCCCATAAAAATATAGCTTGTAGGCAAGTAACGGGAAATCGACCGAAGTTGGTGGTCTCAGTAATGTAAAAATGTGGTATTCCCGAATTCTAGCACATTTCCCCACGGTTGTCGAGGTTGGCAGCATTTATTTTTGTATATTTTGTATGTTTTTGCATGCCACACGGATTCTTAATTGACACAACACCGATAGGAAAACAAAATGGCGAATTTGAAAAAAAAAAAAAACAGAGGGGCCTAGCGGCAAAAGGATTGTGATTTGGGGGCAGAGATGAATGAATAAAAGAGATGGATATCTTTCGTACGTCTATCCCCTCAAATCCCATTTGTTTACATTGTTGTTTTCGTAATTTCAACCCCCGTCTGTGAATACGTGTGAGGTACAAAAAAGCATGTTGCTAATGGCCGGCCAACATTCCTTTTGCTTTTATGGGCATCGCGCTGTTCAATTGTTTTGTGTTTGGTATTGAACTTATTTGGTTTTGTTGAGGCATCGATTAAAATAAAAAAAATAGTGATATACAATTATCGGAATAGCGAATTCTTGTATTAAAGTCCAACTCATGAACTCACATATACTAGAAAAGAAATGAGCATATTGCGTGACTTCATGAATTTTTCGGGAAAACGGCTTGTAGGCAGCCGCAAAGATAATGGAATACAGAGATATATAACTTTACAGTGGAAAGGCGGCTGCCTACAAGCTGTTTTCCCGAAAAATTCATGAAGTCACGCACCTATGCTCATTTCTTTTCTAGCATATGTGAGTTCATGAATTGAACTTTAATGCAAGAATTCGCTATTCCGAAATGTAGATTTCACTATTTTTTTTACTTTAATCGAAGCGTTAACAAAAACCAAATAAGTTTAACACCAAACACAAAACAATTGAACAGCGCGATGTCTATAAAAGCAAAAGGAATGTTGGCCGGCCATTAGCAACATGCTTTTTTGTACCTCACAGTATTCACAGACGGGGGTTGGTATTACAAAAACAACAGTGTAAACAAATGGGTTTTGAGGGGATAGACGTACGAAAGATATCCATTTCTTTTATTCGTTCATCTCTGGTTGGGGGTCTCAGTATGATTTGTCTATGCTGGAAACTGCAAATGTTTGAATCCGAATGGCGTGTCTGTTGGTATCATCGGGATACGTGGAGCTATAAAGGGTTCACCTTTGAATTTTCCATTTAAAATAGTGGCTTCAAAAACGTTGGTCATAAGCGAATGAAAAACAACAATTCAATAAAAATTTTAATCGGTCGAAAATTCATGCAAATTTTAATCGATAAAGAATATTTCGCTTGATTTCTTTTAAAAAAAAAATTGTATTTCATAGCAAAGCAATTCACTGTCAACTGTGAATAAATAAAGAATGCAAGCCACTACGTCATATGTTTTGTATTTCGATGTTTTGTTAACAGAATTTATGCCATTCGTCTTGAATAACATGTGTCCGTAGATATACATTTTGCATTTTCTTGAATGGAAATGCCAATTTCCTTCTTATTGTTATTCGGAATAGTTTAAAAGAAATACCGAGTAAATTGGTCGAAAATTAATTATTTATATATATATAGATATACATCCCAATTAAAAAGAAAAGCTCTTTCGTTCAATAATGATGTCAAAATGACATTTGACATCATTTCTATCCATGCACTAAAACCAAACAACCTCCAAACTCGTTTAGCTTATACTTTGAATAATTTTAATGAATAAGGTTTTTGCGTTTAGAGGCATTTTAAAGGGTGCATAACTTTATACACTCCCTATAATACGTTTATAAATAAGGCTGTTAATATATAAATTTTATAGACGGTTTCCGAATCTGATTCACTATTCCGTACGCATCAAGCTCTCCACACGACCACCTCTTCAAGATTTAAATTTTGCCACAAAGTTTATCTGAGTGCGATATAGTTAATGCTGCAGGGAAAAGCAATTAAAAAATCGCTGACGATATTAAAAGGGAGCGGAATGATAAATGTGCGTCACAGTTTTATTTAACACCAAGAACTACATACATAGGTGGAGTACCTACCTACATAGAGATTTTGTTAAAAAGGATTCGCGGATAGCATAAGTAATGATTGATTTTTAAATAAGAGTTATTAACATTAAAGAAGATTTCATTAAAAATCGCCGTCAGTTGATGATAAAAAAAAAACACTTGTATTGAACAAACAGATGCAATATCAATCTTGCAACTGTACATCCTCGATACACATATCAATCAGTTGTAAAGTGCTACCAATTTTGATTAAAATTTCCTTCTCGGCCTCAAACGAGCACTCCATGGTCTTGCGTGCTACCAAAGCTGAAATGGCGAGATTTACTTCCAGTCCATCTTGTACATCATCCAAGTCCTCATCAAAGGTTTTAGACTGTGTTTTAACCTATATGAAAGATATACAAAATGTACCTATAGGCAATCAAGAATCTTTATACTAACTTTGTCTACAACACAATATTCTTGAACGGTGTCATTGTTCGAAGCCAGTTTACAATTTTCAACCGCCGAAGGCAACTTGACATTAACAGTTTGCTTAGCAAAACTCATTGGAGTCTCAACGTCTTTCATCAGTTGTTTAGACCTAACCTCAGCTGCGTCTAAGCAAGCGTTAAATTTCTCTTGAGCTTGCATTTTTGTATACAGTCCGGACTTGTACTTTCGGACGCATTGCCTGTAATTCAAGTTGATAGCTTGCATTAATGTTAGCTGGGTATCGGTTTGATATATCTCCTCATTTACTTTCTGTTGTCTGTCAGTGACGACAGCTGTCATATCATTATAACTATCCTCGACGTAAGTAATTTGAATACTTGCGATTTGTATATCGTATTTCATTTTTTGTTGCTCCAAGAAGGCATAATCCTCAACGTTGATATTGGCCTGTGACATAGAAATGTCTGTATTTAATAAAGACTAAGCACATAAAAACATTTTTTACCAATGAACAAAGTAAATTTAACAAAATGACTAAGAATGACAGCTGATTTTTATGCTGCATCACTGAAACAGTTGCTAAACACCATCAGTTCACGTTGCGAGTAATGCCGACAATACACTGCGATAGTTGATTATTATTTATTTTGACAGGCTAAAGACTAAACTTTACTGTCATCTACTATCTTATCAGAAAATATAATGAAAGTGGTTTACTATAGGCAAGTCCAATCTGTCAAGCGATAGAGTACAATCGAAGTCTACGAAGATAGATTCGAATCTTTCAACAATACTTATCATTTTTTTTTAAATTTTATTACGTACACAATCGGTATGACAAAAAAAAGCATGTAGCCAATCAATATGCAATGCATTCTTTCTTTTGTTACACTTTATTTTGTGGATACATACATTTTTAACATTTTGCCAATAATAAATTACTATTTTCAACAAAGAAAATATTACGTACGTAAACCAGCTCCGAAAATCCACCATTTCAATTGTTCCATATTCCTTAAATTCATATTAGAAATGTTGAATGTAAAATGAAATTAAAAAATCTCAAAGAAAACAAATAATTTAAATAGCAACTAAACCCAACTGAAACCGGTAGCCGAGAGTTCAGACAGGTTTAAGATAATCCCCTCGACTCGAGAGATAAACTGCAGATGTTAAACAGAGTTTCTTTTGTCAGACAATATTTTTCCTCTTTCCAGCGAATTGCTCGAAGCATCGTTCAGGCGGTTTCCAACGCTGATATTGTAAACATTTCGACAACTATAAAGCATTTCCTGCATTCCATTATGGATGCAATTGGATTTAACTATTACGTTACAACGGATGAGATCTCTAAAATGCAGTTCCTGTGGCCCAAAGAAGAGGCGGGCTACTTTATATTTCACTATGAACAAACAGTTTTTGAGCGATATCGCACATTTTTAGAGAAAACTTGTAAAATGATGAATCAAGAATGTCTTCTGGAACAAATGGTTACGATTATCACAGCTTTCCTAAATTTGTGCAACAGCATGGAGGAATCATGGGAAAAAAATTTTCGGGAACCATTTTCTTTAATAAGTAAGTACATATTATTATGTTTGTAGGTGCAGGGCAATAAATCCTCGGGAATTAACTCCACATACATACATGCGAACACAACCACCCTGATTGGGATATAAGTCCACTCAACAAATGTGTACTAAATTTATTTATTCATTTTATTTATTTACATACAATTTTTAGTGTTTAAACTAAAATGTGTTACTTTTCTATATTGTTTTAGAGCAAAATATCAAATTCGCGCGAATTTTTCACTATTATTATAGAATATAATTGAAAGAACCTAAAACATATATTGTATTTCATTGTAAGAATTTAGTTTAAAGTTTTTGATATAAGGTAAAGTAATAGTGAGAAATTCGCGCCAGAGTGGAGTGGGTTTAATGCTCACAGCATACTTAGTGGAATTAATTCCCAATCAAAGTGGGAAGCAAGTGGACTTTTTTCCAATCGGAGTGATTTTAATACCAACCATGTTTGTGACATTCGTTCACGAGAAATCTTTTTTTTAACAACAAATGAAACAAATGACTTTGACAAGACTGATACTGTCAATTCAGAATCGTAATCCTTCTCGACTAGTTTACTTGATTTATTATACTAACGAGGTACCTACAAATAAGTATAATAATGATCACTTTGCCGGAGTTTGATATTATTGACGTTCTTAAAGACATTCAGCGATACTAGTAATCCATTTTAGTGTCCGGGCCAAATTTTTCGAACTCACAATGGCGAGCTTTTCCGTAGAAAATTGCATATTGTGACCTACAAAGTATTTAGAGTAAAGGTTGAAAATTATTATGAGTAAGGCCCATTGGATACATACAAAATTCTAGTTAACTTAAGTCAACTCGATTGATCTACTTAGACTAGATGCAGCGTGAACGGCAAAAATAAATTTGGTCGGTAACGTCACTTACCCTACGTCAGCCACATACGAGCATGCGAAATGTCAACTTAGTAATCAGTCACGAAATTCTTGACTAGAATTGTTGGCTTCTCCGTATTCCTCCATAAACGTTAATTAAAAAAAATGTTTACAAGACCAATCAAGTATGCAAGTAGCTGATTTTGACACTTTTCTAAATCAAGGGAATGTCGCATAAAATCGGATGTGTTTGTTGAGTCAATGTATTGATTGGACAAGTAGGATAAGATATAATTCAGCTTATGATATGTGATGAGCAACGTATGTTCCGGCTGCGATTGATAGAATGGGTTTAAATTCTCACTTCCGTTGAATCCGATGACAGTTTTCACAAATTGAGATGGAGCACATTCATAGTTAAAAAATATGACAGTTCATTAAATAAAAATTCTGTGCAACAGATATAACGCGGATTGTATGGGACTGTTGACTATTAACGTTGGAGCGCCTTCAACATAAAGAATCCAAAGAATTTTTTGTTTTAGGCTCTTCAGAAGTACGTGCAACCTAAACCTAAATAACTTGACAGACTTCTGTTATATCTTACAGGCTATTCTCTCTTGTATTCAATGCACAGGATTAGAAAAGACGTAGCTGATCCGCACCTGGTTTTAGATGATATTTGTCATAGGCTATTTAAGAACGCTCAAAAAGGACTTGGGTATAATATTGAGCAACCTTCTTGATCCATTGACAGCTACAAAAATTTCAATTGCAGATATCCTGACTCTCATAAAGAAATACTCAAAGGACTCTGCCTACTGTTGGAAAAGGACTACGATTGCTTTCAGCGTTTCGATGAAGACATTTTTCAGTTATATACAAATTGTATGGAATACGAAGTATGTTTTAAATCAATTCAAACAAACACACCTAATCCAGACGCAGCACAAAAACCAAAATTTACTGGTTTCTGAACGTTTTTGAATAAGGTGTGTTTGTTTTGTAAGCCTATACATTTGTGGAAGACCGATTTAACCTGTTTCTTTAGTTTATCGGAACAAGAGAAAATATTTTCATTTATATGAGAAATGCTGTCAATAATCGGAACATTGAAACTGCACCAAGGGAGAGCCTAGTCAAATTCTTGACTGATGCTAAAATGATAAAAGCCTATTGTGTGTTCGCTGAAAATGGAACGCGAAGTTTAGTTTGCTCCTTGCTGAAGTTTCTCAATTCTTTGCTCAAGTAAGTATGTATAAGCACAGCTAATTTATTATATACACAGGCTTTGGAGTTCAATTAGGTGGTTGTTGCAAGCTTAAAATTCTTACTTCTACTATAGCTATTTGCCAGTCCTAGAATGCTTCACGCGAGAGCAGGTGCACATCATTTTCAGTCACGCCTTGCGGGAGCACACACAAAACCGCTCATTGGCAGTTCAATTCTATATGACTTACATGAAGAAGAGCTTTGCAGACAAGCTGATTTTCAGGGACATTCTTGAATTCTTTTTGATGAGAGCTGTAAGGTGATTTCCGGTCGTTAGGTAATTTTTAAGTCTTAATTGTTCTAGGATAATATTGATCGCTTGGATGACTTCTTCGGATCACTGTGGGAAAAGTTTTCATACATGACTAAGTTTCGTCCTTACTTAAGGATTTTTAAGAAAGCGGACTACAGCGAAACTATCTTGAGTGTCACAGCACAGTTTGCTTACAGGGTGTACCAAAAATTATACAGTGAGTGTGAAGATAATGGCAAGTGTGACATATAAAGTCGTATTCATGGTCAAGTCATGATCTGTATCCCTTTTATATAGACGGATATGCTTTGCGCTTGAGCAAGTTTCTTCTGGAGCTACCTTCGGTATTGAACTTACTCGGGAACAAGTTTCAGATTCGAGGTATACTTTTGCAAATCTACTCGATTACGGATCCTGATCTGGCTATTGTCACTATAAAGGACTTTCCCATTGTAAGCCCATAGTCATACTGAGTTTGTAGGTATACTTTCGTTTAACTATACACAGGCAGCTGACAATTTTATAAAATACGCCTTGCAATACCTTACAAAATGCGATGGGGACTTTACACTTGCTCAAAATACCGCTTGTTGTATGCTCAAGTGGATGGAATTTCTGAATATGCAGGATGAAATGGAGTATTTCGCATGCAGTGTCTATGAGAAGTACAAAGAACTGGTGTCTATTTTATCGGAGGTATGTAAAACATAAAATGATCTGATTGTTGTGTTTGATTTTGTTCACTTTATAGCATACGGAAGATCAGGTGAATATTCTGGAACACGCTCTAGTACTACTATCTGTTTTTTCCGACACATCATCGGCGTTAAATGAGAAAGACGTATTCGAACTATTGTCAGATTTGCGAACGCGACTCATCGAGTCAAATTTGTTTCGAGAACTATCCGTCAAACACGATTGCTGCTTAGGTAAGTCGTTATGCCAACAAAAAATTCCAAACTCCCTTTTTAAGCAGCACTTTGTTCAAATGTCACAGACTCACTCGGAATAACTACCTACTCCGGATGTCTTAATATTTTATCAGTCATCTGTGCACAAATAACTCCCGACGAATCGAACACTGAATCGTCAGTGCTGCTAGGGCAAGTACATTTATTTCTAAAGTATCTGCTTGACTGCCTTAGAGATGACAATCAGTCTGATGTCACAATTGTTTTCGCTGAAGCGGTAAGATTTTACACAACTTGCTATCCCAGATGGGTTAAACCAATATTTTTGTCAAGGCAATGCGAGCACTATGCGACCTCTTCATTGTATTTAATTTCGAAATGGAACGTCAAGTCTATCACGTTATGGTTAGCGCTGTGAATAAACACGTTTTCAACGCATCAGTGCCGACTACTGACTCACTACGACAGGTGGAACTGCAGCGAAACATCCTACATTGCTTCAATCTTCTGCACAAATTTGTTGAAATTCCAACGGCTATAACCTGGAAGGTTATAATCCACTATGGGATAGCAGCAAACTTTGAAAACGAACTTACTGAACTAATGGACATCTTGTTTGATTATAATTCTGAGAAATTTAAGAAGCCATCCCTGTTCACCTATGTAGTTCCGGTGGCCATTTATAATTTATTTCAACAGCGCGTTCGTATTACACAATTTTGCGTAAGAATTCATTTTTTGAAAAATATGCATTGGGTATTTCATCTTCTCACTTTGCATCTCTTTGTAGAAAGCAATAAAAGCTTACAAGAAATACGTAGAAAGTAAAATACCAGACCGAACTCAACGTGTAATGAAGGTGCACATTGTTCTGACAATGATTGACATGATTGAAAGGGCAGTTAGGGCTGGCGGGATAAATCTTCAACCAAATCGAATTGAATTGCTGTCAAATTTGAATATTCTTTTGACAGATGTATACGAACAAGATCGGAATTTAATGTAAGTAGAAAGATGACAGCAGAATAGTTGGAGATGAACCTATATTTTTTTACAGTTTAACCCAATCAAGGCGATTGCAGAGACACACGTTGTCACGAAATGAACATGATACATTGGCAACATTTCAAGAGAGGCTATCGCAGTGAATTAATTTTGCGATTTTTTATTATTAATTAATTTTCATTAACAATTAAAAAAAAAAAATTAAATACGCATTTCATCATGCCCGACTATTATTTCAATGAAGAGGAGGCTAGAAACGGTTAAGTGTAAGGTTACTTAAGTGGATTCTGAATTCAAATCGAGAAGAATCTTCTCAGAATCACCAGAATAGTATTTTTTGTGCCAATGAAACGGTTTCAGAAGTGAAGTCCAGACTCTTCTGGACGCTTTTTTTTCTCAAACGGAAAACGATATATTGAACTGGATATGGGTGAGAAACATAATGTTTGACAGACTGAAACTACAGTGTAAATTGGTATGTGAGTTTTCTTGTCTTGCAAAGCGTATGAGGGACCAGCTGATTCGGCTTTCAGGCATCTCTGTTGAGCTCTAAGTGCTGACTTGTAAAAAAATACGCCTTTGGATTTGGATCTTAAGATGCATGGACACTCTGCAATAGGAACGAAGACCCTGCAGGTTAATCTTAAAAACTAACAGCACTAGCTCCAAGCAGTTAACGTTAACTATGAAGGACCCGGCTCTAAAATGGACTTGTAATTCAAACTCTTGAATTACAAGTTCCTCACTGCGAACTAAACAAACGAGCTAATAATTTTGGCGATTGTATTATCAAACTTTACTGAATTACAAATTGATTGGTAATGCTTCCTAGATTATTTTCATTAGCAAAGCATATGCCCACAAACTCCTAATAATAGACCGCTGACATCGAAAATTAAGACTAGGACTTTAAGCTTGTTGAAAATTACTTGATGTATAGGTTTGTTCCTTTCTCAGAATCCGCTCTTAGAGAGAGACTATTACGAATAATTTAGGGAACGCTTTTGTGGAAGATGAAGATACATAATTCAATAATTCAAGAAAGTGGTATGAAAAGTTCTTCGATAAAGTCGTAAAATTTGCTAATTTGTTTACTTTAGTTCGAAGTGTCTATTCGCACGTTGTTTTTGTACTGACTGACGTTTGTCTAGCTTCAGGACACGGCTACGTATTTGACGTAACATAGTTGTATTTTCATTAATAATAGTATTGTAATTGTAATAAAACGTACAGGATCATGCCCGAAAATAGTAACATAAATCGGACAAAAAAATTTCAAATCATCTGCCAGCACTCAGAAGTCGGCTGACAGACAGATTTTCCAATTCAAACACCAAGAAATTTGTTGTGGAACAACTCATAAGATCAGTGGCGGGGTAATAACCTGCTCTCTCGATGACTCTTTCTTTCACGAATTTTTCACGTTAAGGAATGGCATCAAGTAAAAAATCGTAAAATTTAAAAGTAAAGGACCGACATTATGTGTACTTATGCATAGAAAGTGAATTAATACACTATCACTCAGGAATTTTAACAGTTTATTAAATTTATAAACAAATTAAAAGGATTTTAGTTCAAATCTTGCTAGTGCAAAAAGTTAATCGATAGACTATGAATTATTTAAAAGTCAACATTCGTGAGGTTATCGCCAGTGTTCACCTGTATAAATGTTCAACAGTGAGCTACACACAAAACGATCGATTGTGAGAAGCTAGGCCTAGGGTCCCTAGGCATGGAAATGTTACTATCCGACTTATTCAAGCAAAATGTTGTTCGTTGACATTCAAACTTACTTCCTGTTGCACATTCAAGGTCGTGGGGTGTATTGCGAAACCCAGGCGTTGCATTTTAGTGACTTTTTTCCTTAAGCTTTAGTCGGTTAAGCGTTTATCACTGAGAATTACGCCGACAAAAGTCGATAAATTTAGCCTTTTCCACGTAACCTGCTGAGAGCTCGACTTTTCGTTTACAGCTTAGCATTGGCCGCATTCAAGAATCTAGTTATCTAGATTGGTCTAGATGAGATATAACCTGAACGCAAAACTATATTGGTCGGGAACGTCACTTTTCCTACGTTATCCACATACGCGAACTGTCAACTTAGTACTCAGTCACGAATTTCTTGACTAGATTCGTCGGCTACCCCTCCATAGACGTCAACTGAAACAGCTGCTCTTATGACCGATTTCCCCAATCAAAACCGAGATACATCTAATGAGAGAGCTGTCAGACTTACTAAACTAGATACTTGAACGTCCCCATTAAGGCAGGCGAAAAGTTTGTGTTCCCCTATTGCGAGTGTCAAATATCAATCAATTGACAAATTTGTCAATCAAAACAATTTTCGGTATTGTGTAACTCATTTGATAAAATGTATGGGTTTTGTGAATAAATTGACTGTTGTGAATGCAGTATGATATTTGACAGTTTGTCAAGAGTAGAAAATTGCATTTATTTACTTTTGTGTTTTGTACAGCAGTTTGCTCCGCCAACAGATTTTTCCGTTCTTCCACTACCTATTTATAAATTTCTGTGTTCAGCTTTTAAGTTATTTGGATGCTGTTCCTTTTTTCTTTTGCAGCGTCTGTTCTTATCGTCCACAAAAAAAATCAACTGACAAACAATTGACATTTATCAAAAAAAAAATTAATCTCAATTGACAATCACAATACCACTCCGACTCCATTTAAAATGCAAATTGCATACGAATTGATGATAGTCAATCATTTATTGACAATTGTCAATCGCAATACCATCCACAAAAATTTGTTGATAACCATCGTATATCGTTTAGTTTTTGACAATCGCAATAGGGGTTTCGGTTAGCAGTGGGGCTCCATATACAATGACTTATGTCGTTTTCCATTGGGACCACCAAAAATCTTTTTCAGATCTTAGATTTTATGCGGCTCATGCAATGAAATTGATCTGCTTTTGTAAATGGATTAGCGCGTTATTTAAAAACAATATCAGCTGTTGCATTTGTTTTTGGTAAAATCAACCATGGAAATCGGCTTGGAAAATGTTTGCTCTGTTGTAGCTAGAAAGGAGTAGTTTTGGTGATTCGTAGTTTCCAGATGATGAGGAAGACAATGAAGATAATAGTTCCTCCAAAACTATGTCCATTGCTGTTTATGTATTTCTTTGTTTTGGTTTTTACGAAACTTTGCACATTTGTTTTAAAACAAACTTCTTTAAATGACGTAAAACAGCTGGGCTGTATTTGTGGTAGTGTAAATCTGAAAAAATATCGAGATCTGCAAAAAGTGATTCGAATCAAAAAAAAAAATTGATTTTTTCCCAATGGAACGCGAAAAGTGGTTTAATCAAAAAAAAAAATGATTTTTTGTCCCAATGGAAAACGACATTAATGATCATCTTTGCTTAATAGTATGAGTTCAGCTCAAAATTCATTCAGACCCATAAACATCTTGCCCTTTCCTTCAACAATAATTATTATTATCTTTCTTAAACACAGATTAAAGTGTTTTCACTCTCTTATTATTCAATCTGTAACCAGCTTACAGAGGACACCTAAATTGCATTGCAAATATCCGTTTGTGTACCATATTATTTTTTGTTGGTACCGGTAGAAATATAATTTTACTTCTTAAAAATGTATTCTAACTTTGCGATTTGCAGTGTATAAATATAACTGAAACACCACGTTTTCTTTTTAAATACATCTCATACTGCCTAGCGCAGTACAATCTATTCAAAAATAAGAAATAAGAAACCATACACACTTGTTTTATATTTATCTTTATTTTTTATTTTATACGTACAAGAATTTAATTACGCTGTTTTTTATTATAAGCAAATGAGTTTTTTTTTATTATTATCATTTTGTTCGGGGGTTTGTTTTCATTCTTAATAATATTTCTTTCTGTTGCTGTTTTTATGTCGATTGAGTTCAAAAATAAGAAGAGTAAGTCTCAAAAAATATGATTTTCAAAAAAAGAAAGAAAGATTTCATATTTCCCTAAGTCAAAACAAAAAAGAAACGGAACAACGCTTAAGTGTTATTCACGTATATTATGTGTGTATGTGTGTGTATGCGCAGTACAAAACAAAATTTCTTAAAAAAAGTTTTATCATTTTGCTGTTTTTTATTTTTTTTTGTATTTTATTTTTTTATTTTTTTTTATATCCTTTTCTTGTTCTTAACATTTTTTTTTAATATTTATAATAATTTTTCTTGTTTTACTTTTACTATAATGATCTTTTCATGTTATTATTATTTTTAAATTTAATATCAATACACAATACGTAATTTTATGTTATTTCTATTTTTTGTTTGTTTTCCTTTTAATTAATGCTAATATTTATATTTGTTTATATTTTTTTTTGTATGTATAAAAACGTAAAATAAGGTATAAAAAGTTAAATGTAAAATAAAAAAAAACTATATTATTGTATATATATTTGTATGTATATGAAAAATAGAAATAATAATAACTATAAATGGGAAGTTATCTATGAATTAAATGTATATTGATATATGTGTAAAATTTCGAGAATGTTTTCTTTGCTCATTTATAATTATAGTAATAATAATTATAATATTTATGCTACATACATTAAATAAATATATGCGTTTTCATAATTTTTCTTTTGTTGTTGTTGCCCATTGATTTAGAAGTATTAATTACAAAATTGTGTTTCGATTTATCTTTTACCACTGAGTATATGTAGTTGAAAGTTGTAAGGATTGCTGTGTATGTAGTCTGTTTGGTGTAACGAAAAAACGCTGATTTTTATAAGCACCACTAATATTTCAGAAAAGAATAAGAACCTACACAAAATGTATAGTTTTACCACGAATCGGTAAAACTGGCCACGAATTGTTGTGTCCTTTAAGATCAAGCAGTAACTATATGTATACAATTCGGTTTTGATATATTTATTTATTAGTATAAAACACACTGAGCACTGAGTATAAAATTTATAAATCTATTCTTGGTAAATTTTAAATAAATTTTATTTTCGAGAAGTCTGTTTTGTTTTTGCTCTACCCTCTAGAGCTTATAAAAGTGTGAATTAGTGTTCCCAGACAAAATTTGGTGACGTTGTTTCTGATTGTTTTTAATGTTCTTATGTTATTTTTATCCGTTTGTATAACTATTTTCGCTTGTATTTTTTTTCTAGAAAAAAGTATCAGCTAAATACACACACTTACGTTTTTGCTTTTTTGTATTTTTATTTATTTTCACATTTATAATATATTTTTCTTTACAAAATTGTTGACAAACATTTTACAATATCATCATAAAGTAATTAAAAAAATAAAATAAAAAGTAAAAACGACTTACAGGGTATATACTTATATTTATATATTTACTTGTCTCCATTTACATTTAATGATATTTAAAAAAAAAACGCGACGTTCTTTAGTCCTGTACTATGCATGTTAATTTTTTTTTATATTCTATTATAGCAAGATTTCTGTTTATATAAGCTGATGTAATTGAAAGAAACAAATAAATATATAAACCGAAAACAACAACTACACGTATGAGAACTAAAATTTTGTATTTTGAAAAAAAAAAAACTATGTAAAAAAAATGTCATGTTGCGGTTACATTTTCTGTTTCATTCCATTCGTTATACAATTTTCTCTTCTTTAATCTTAGTATTTGCACACAAATTCGTTTTGCCCTATAATAATAATAATACAAGAAATATAGAAACCAAAACAAAACTGCTATTACATGCAAATGTTTTCTTTGTCTCCCATATTTTCTCAACTTTATATATATATAAATATATATAATAATAATTATTTAAACAAAATTAAGAATGGTCTATAAATCAATCATCAATTGTTTTGGTTATTTAACTAACTTGCTTAATATAAATTTTGTATTTTCTTGTTTGTTGTAATACAATTTTTTTTTGTTTCTTGTTTTTACTTTTATATATATAAATATAAAAATGTTGTCCCTTAAATTTTGTTCTTGTTTGACTTATTTTGATCATTGTTTGTGATTTTTTTTTTGTTTTGTTTTATAATTTTGAATGATTAGTTTATATCTATATTTATGATTTATTTACTTCTATAAATATTTATATAAAAAAGAAGGGTGAGTTATGTTTCTCTCTGAATGTGTAATGTGGGGGGTTGATGATGAGTGTGTTTATTTAGCCTCCTCCTTTTCCTTGTTTTCTTCCGTCTTTTCCTTTTCGTCGGACTGTAAAAAAAAAAATTTAAAATTATTATGAATGTTAAAAAAAAACAAGTTTTTGTGAGACAGTCTCAGTAAGAACGAATTTATCGAAGGCTAGTCTACCTCCACCATCTATATAAGTGATCGTCGAGCGAAAGGGCTCTAATACTATTAATTGTGTTAGAGCTGAAGTCTGCCGGCAATATTATACGTATTAAAACAACTCGGCTATGAAACGTCGACTGAGTAAGGGCGATTTGTGAGAAGAAGCGTCCGGGAGAGTCCGGAATCGAAAAAAATCACTTCTGAAACCGTTCCATTGGCACAAAAAATACTCTTCTGGTGATTCTGAGAAGCAAATTTCGCTTCTCGATTTGAAGTCAGAATCCACTCAAGAAGAACTCACACAAGATGTGTAATTTATGTATTTTATACAAGTCAGCAGACAGCAGCTGTAGATTATTTTTTGGCATTTTACCAATACCTACTTTTGTCGATTCAATCAGAAGCAGTTTTCTTTTTCCATTGGATTACAGAATGGAGATTGGAATGGAAAACGCCATAAGAAGCGGTTCTTATTCAATAAGTGAAACACTTTCACTAAAAATATTCATTCACTTGCAAATGAGGACGTGAAAAAATTATTTATATGTACATTTTTGAAGTTTGGTTTCTTATTTTCATAGAACGAGAATCGAAATTGCGGTGAAAGGGTGAAAACATTTTTGATTAATTTCATTTTCACAGAACGAGTATTGATCCCCCGGTCAGAAAAGTGTGCATCAATTTTCTAAGATGGCTAGGACATGATGAACAAATTAATGTTCCGATCCGAAGCAAAGATGTGGTCAGAGCGGCCACGTAATACGTAGCGTACATATCCATGGAAACCTCAACTAACTTTGTGCGCTCAACTGAGGGCAGTTGGCGATAGGCTGACAGGATGTTCAGCGAGTAGGGTGGCCGGTTGCTGTCTACGAACTTCAAATTTAGGTATACCGTTGGTTGGTCCTTTCTGATACCACATGGAACAATGTGGAGCCGACTTACCACCTACCCAAACCAATTAGTACTATGTACATTAACAAACTAATGGAAAAAAGTTGGGTTTTTGGTAGCCAAGTCACCAAGATTCTGAAGAGAAAAGTGTTATTCATCATTAGGGCAATAGCTTAATTATTTTGGAGCGTTACTGGTAGTCGCCCAGGTCCCGCCAAGACTGGCACCTCTAAGTAAGGACGTTCTTAAAAAAGCCCACAATAATTCATATTGAGACATATTTGCATAGTTATAAACGAAATCTGACGAAAACACTCAGTTTTAAAAAGATTATGCTCATTTTCTCACTAAAATGTATCTACTACGACCAACTCTGTACTAACCTTGTCCTTTTCTAATTCCTTTTCGATTTTCTCTGTTTCATTATCTTGCTCTGTTGACTTTTCTTGTTCACCCTCCTTGCCTTCCTTGGCTTCAGGTCTGGAATGAGAAGAAATTACAAATAACTCATTAAAATACAATTCAGAATGAACAACTGAACAAAAATACTTACTCTGGCTTTGGCAGATGTGCATTCAAATCTAACTTAGTGCAGATCTCATCCCAATCGGGGAAGCATCGCTCCTTCATCCGAGACACATGACCAACCAAGTTCGGGCATTTCTCAGTCATGAAATCACGCAGTGGATAGGCGATATCCTTCGATAGATAATGCAATTGTGAGAGGACGGCAAATGCAACCACATCCAGTGTAGTTGGTTCATCACCAAAGAAGAACGGTTTATACGCCAACATATCGCTGAGCACCTTCAGGTCGTTCTTGCCGAACTCCTCGATTTCCTCGGCACTGTGGACACCGATGCCATGAGCCTTCAATTTTTTGGTACCCTGGAACCACTGTACGTGAGAAGAGACGGCCACAAAAAGAATGGGGAAAGATTTGTTTGAAAATGTTTAAAAACTAAATATAAGAAATCATAAACGTAAGAGTTAACAAAATAACCGTTTGTTGTTGGCGAGCCGCGTATATCCCGAACCGTATTTTTATAAATTATTTATTGTTCTTTGTTTTTGAGGATATGGTGTCTGAGTGTCAAAGGAGAATTTGTAAAGCAGTGTGTTAGGTTTGTGTGTGTTCTATACGTATCATCAGCAACAGCAGTCTACTTAAATCTGATCCCTATTCTTCTTATATTCATTTGATTTCTCATGAAAGAAACCTATTCAACAGATAACATGGTTTGGCATTTTATTAAAAGCGAATGGAATGGAATGTTCTTACACCTCCTTTCCGTCTTGCCTTTATCATCTGATACACATAATCCCCAACGTGACTCTTTCTGTTTCGGAATTTTGATAAAGCATCAACACACAAAGGTCACAGGATTAATTAACACACGGCCGTCTAGTGTCCAAGTGTCGACTTAGTTGACCCAAACTTTCAGGATGAAATAGCACATTTCACGATTTCTTTCATCCGATAAACATTGCTCGTATGGAGGTATATGCTCGCAACAAAGTGCCCCATCTTTGGGTATAATCGCAACGCATAAATCAAGGCAATAGAGCGTGTCGTGTCGGTAGTACAAGACGGTGCTATTTTAATTTCGCGCAAACTTTCTTTCACGACGTTGATGATGAGATGACGCGTTGTTCATAAAGTGTAACAAATCAGTTTTGATGCCGCTAACCCAGATAGAGGAATGAATTCGTGCAGTGATGTCGTTTGCATTGGTAGCTGTGGATTTTCTTTTCATCCTCAAATTAGCAATGCGTTCGAGAAAACTGCTCACACACTGAAGCCATCAACAAAAGATGAGTGATCTAATGAAAACAACGGTGAAACACTGTTGCTAAATTGAAAATGCAATCTATGCGGCTTCATGTGGTTGTATACCTTGTACGTCCACTCAGTACGAAAGTGAAAAACAATCTCAATTCACAAATGAGAACTTTTAATCAGCAGCGCTCATTGACCTGGAGATGGTAGCATTTAAGCCGCTGATTAATTGTCTGTATGTCTGTTCATTGTATGGGGTCCAAGAGGTCTACACATAATAATGAATTGTTGTGAGAAGCTAGGTCTAGGTTCCTATACGGACCAGTAGCGGCATCCTTTTTTTTTATGTAGTCGAACTAGACCAGTCTTCGGTACGGCTTCAAGTAAAAATAGAAGTACCTGCGTGTCACCAGAGGAGGTAATGAGTATTTGGCAGTTTTAAAGCTCGTGTATATAAAAGTCGGTTATGCGTATCACCTTGACCAGTTTTGGACGTCACGTTTAACAGCTACTATTGTACGTATACAATATCGTTTAACGCCACAGCGAGCAAGCATCAGTTAACGTTCCAAAAACTTCAGAGCCGGCTTAAAGTTCAAGTCCGATAAGCTTGGAGTTTAGCAAGAAAGACTGTAATACCCATCTACTCAAACATATTCGAAGAACCCCCTCGACTGCAGCTACAGGCTAAAGTTTCGGCCGATAGTTGAACAAACTAAAGTATTGGCTAAACTCAAAATTCTGGAGTTGGGAGTTGCTAAGCAGACAGTAAAAATTGGACAAATTCATTTACACATCGTTGCTTGTCGAAGCTGGAGTTGGATTGAATAGTTTTCCTAATAGAACAGCCAGAAACGAAACTCAGGAATCAATAAATTTAAAAAGAAGGGTTATTGCTATTACCAATACCAACTGAGCAATAGAGTATCACGGATTTCTGAAGTCATCCGACAGACTTTACAATTCAAAGGGAATCAGGTAGCCGATTACACTGTTTTGTCGGCCGACTCTCAATGTTTGGGTGTTCACACTCACGTACACATTCATGTAATCAAGCAACTATCGGCCGATAATTAGTAGTCTAAAAAGGGCTCTAATGGGCAGCCGATATTTTACCATTTCCATGTCATTTTACATCTACATGTATGTATGAACCCATTCGTACCATTTTTATATTATATTCTATACATTATTATGTATATATATATTATATTTTCAGAGGATACAATATAAATGCATTTATACCGTCCGGATGTACCATTTTTATTTTGTATAATTGTCCAGCACCAAATAATTTTGAAATTGAATGCTCCTTTTCCTTTTTTTGTGCATGATTACACGCCTGTGATCAGTATGTCGTATTTCAATCACAAACGTGATCGAATAATTCGTCGAAAAAAGGGGTCTGTTCAAAAATTGTGGGAATTGAAAAACGTGAACATTTTCAACAAATTGTTTACAGCTGTTTACGCAACGCAAAACTTGATCTCGAAATAGTCTCGTAAGGTTTTCCTCAATTTCAGTTTTTTCATATCTTGCGAATTTAGGCACATTAATAATAGCAAGATAGATGGGTTGTCTCCTTTCTTGCCCGATCCTCAAGAAAGGAGACCCTCTGAACTGCGCCAATTACAGAGGTATCAGTCTTCTAAACATTGCCTACAAGATCTTATCTGCCGTTTTGTGTGAACGCCTGAAGCCTTTCGTAAACAACCTGATTGGTCCATATCAGTGTGGCTTCAGGCCAGGAAAGTCCACCATAGACCAAATATTCACACTTCGGCAGATCTTGGAGAAAACCCAGGAATTTCAGATCACCTTTTCATCGACTTTAAGGCCGCCTATGACAGCATTTATAGGGACGAACTATACAGAGCAATGTCTAGTTTTGGCATCCCTGCCAAACTCGTCCGTTTGTGCAGGATGACGATGGAGAATGCACGCTGCTCCATCAAGGTCGGTAAAGAACTTACCGAGACCTTCGATGTCAAAAAAGGATTTAGACAAGGCGATGCGCTGTCATGTGACTTCTTCAACATCGTTCTTGAAAGAATAGTGCAAAACTCAAACGCCAACACCAGAGGCACTATCTTTCAAAAGTCCGTCCAATTACTCGCATACGCCGATGACATTGACATAATTGGCAGAACGCAGCGTGATGTTAATGGCGCGTTTGTGAGTATTGAGACTGAGGCGGCGAAGATGGGTTTGGCGGTTAATGAAGGCAAGACGAAGTATATGCTGTCAACTAAAAAGGACACCCAACACCGACGGCTCGGACAGAACGTCGCAATAGACAGATATAACTTTGAGGTGGTTAAGGACTTTGTCTACCTAGGCTCCGCTATGAACTCAGACAACGACACCAGCGCTGAGGTTAAACGTAGAATTACTCTTGCCAATCGCTGTTTCTTTGGGCTAAGAAGGCAATTGAGTAGCAAAGCCCTCTCCCGAACAACTAGAGTGACCCTTTATAAGACCCTTATCATCCCAGTTCTGCTATATGGCGCAGAGGCATGGACGCTATCAAAAGCGGATGAGGTAACTCTCGGTTGTTTCGAGAGAAAAATTCTTCGTGTTATTTTTGGTCCCGTCTGCATTGACGGTGAATGGAGAAGGAGATTTAACGACGAACTGTACGGGCTGTACAGCGACATCGACCTAGTCAGAAGAGTGAAGGTCCAACGACTGAGATGGCTGGGTCATGTAGAGCGAATGGACACGAATGCTCCGGCCCGGAAGATCTTCGAATCCATACCCGAGGGAAGGCGCAGTAGAGGAAGACCGCGACTCAGGTGGCGCACGCAAGTGGAAGGGGACCTTAACCAACTTAGCGTGCGAAACTGGAGACAGCTAGCTAAAGATCGCGCTGGCTGGAGACGCTTGTTGGTTGAGGCCCAGGTCCACCCCGGACTGTAGCGCCACCTTAAGTAAGTAAGTAAGTAAGATGGGTTGTCCGCGGTGTTTTTTTTAGACACGTCTGTTAAACAATGAACCCAAGATGTTCCAAATCAATCCTCGAATATCTTCCATTCATTAAATAAAAATCTGGCCAACGAATGCTTGTGAGAAGCTATAACTGTCAAGGGCTCTACATAGGCTTGCATCGCTCTATACTTTCTTAATTTAGGTGAGCTAGTAACCGCGATCTATGTCAATGAGCGAATCATCTAATATTCTTTATAGTTTTCACTATGGTGCCGCTGTTTGTAGAGGTCCCTAAGAATTAGTACACATCCGACCGACTCTTACCAAATGCTGTCGCGGAGTTTTAGCGACGTGTATCGTAATGGTATTACGCGACAGTAATCCAGCTTACAATAAAACATTGCAAATATGATTTGTGGAAATGGTTATTTCCGTCGGCTTTTTTGGTCATACATTGCAAATATATGTCATGCCCGCAAAATATTTAGGACTAATCGCCGTTTTCAAGCTTATGACTGAATTTTATTGAAATTCAGTTAACACTAACGCAAACGCGTATAATCCTGAAGGCTATCTGACAGCGACATTAAGCGATCTGTTCGGAGATTTATAAAATTAATGTCGCCGTTCATGGCTTAAAGGTTTTCCGAATGAAGTTTATTGTTCCTTTGAAAGGGAACGAACCACTAAAGACAAGAATTCGTAAAATTATACTCTTAAGCTGGTTTAAATCAACTTGCAAACTGCTTCCAGTTTTACGATTTATTTAAAAGGTGATCCAACTGTATGGCAAAAAGTTGAACTTCTTCGATTACCCGAATTTGACATATAAAGCACATTTCACATTAAATGTTAGTTGTGGGACAAAAAAGGTAGTCTCAGGCCCTTCTTCCATCGGGCACTAAATTTTAGTGTGAAAGTACCAAAACAGAATATCTGCCTGATTTTCAATGTGAACGAACGCATATCATATATAGGTACTTGTGTTCCTACATTGAACGACGTGCGACGAAAAACGAATGTGCGCGCCTAATCTAAGACAAATAGCTACTCCTTCAGTTTCTATACTTATCCTGGCTCTACAGATTACTGAAAAAGTTGCATAGCTTAGGCTCTTGCCTCCATATATATATATATATATATATATACGAAGGTGGAAGACTGCACCTTCGTAGAATCATGACCAACAAATTCGCAGTAGGTTGACTAATAGACCTACAGTACCAAAATATATATATATATGGATATATACATATGTATTTGGGTAATGTATATGGATATATATATATGTATTTGGGTACTGTAGGTCTATTAGTCAACCTACTGCGAATTTGTTGGTCATGTTTCTACGAAGGTGCAGCCTTCCATAACCTTTTGATTGCATTAGTTATATTTTAGGGACGAATGGAAGGGATCTGCTATTTATACCGTATGCGCATTCTTGTTCTGAACAGTTATACTTGCGTCCGAGTTTGTGTTGTTGAAAACAAAACTTTATTTTGAAAGAATATGACATTTTCCTGGGGCTTTAGGCTGGTTCGTTCTGAAGGCAACTGCGCTCTATTATTGAAATTTTCGCCACTGACGCGGGACACAGACACAGTAGAAGACTACGAATGGTCATTAGTTGCTAATTATGCATAAGCTGTTGGAAAGGGACTTCAATAAACTTGGTGCGCAAAATCGAAGACAGCTTCTGATGGTAGAGGGTCTAGTGGTTATTCATGCACACAGCTCTGTATCGCAATTATAAACAAACGTAAGAGAATACTGTGAACCATAACCAGTCGATTTCAAAAACATTAAAAAAAGAAAACAATTGCTTCGAAGTAGATGACATTCCATTTCAGAGTTGTAGTTGCATTTAAAATTGAATTTGCCGAAAAGCAGGACAGACTTCTGTTCTTTCTCTACCAGAAATCCTATGCAAATTTGTTAACTTCTTTAGTTTTTCTTCGTTCTTCCAATATGCATTAGCCAGTTGATAAAACAGACTCTGCAAGAATATCATCTGAGACCTTTTTCTTGGAAACTTGCTTCCGTTCCAGTAATTTTCTATGGCAACTGGTAGCGCAATAATGAAACCAATTGCCACTGACCACAATAACTGATATCATCGCCTAAAAGATATCGATATCGTTTTCAATCTATCACTACTATTTGCTGCTGCTGCTGGAACGTGATTCTCAATCAAACAAAGCATACATAATTCAAGCTGCACCCATGCGAGAATGAGTGCGTGTAAACTCATAATACAAAGAAGCATTTTTCAAAAGCAATCACACTATCTATAAATCTATGTGTTTCATTGTGAGGTAGTGTGTTATTATTACTTTCCTTCCCAGCATTCCGAGAGGAACATCAAACTAATCTTTTAATTGCTGCAAAAGCCAAATTAATGCCATAAACCGCACTATAAGCAAATTCAACAAACAAATAAACAAAACGATAACTAAAACTAAGCAATATACAAAAACAAAAGTAAAAATAAAAACTTTCAACTTAAAAGCAATAAATTAAATTCAATATAATATAGCATTACGATGATGAAACAATAATAAGAATCGCAAACGAAATAGTACCGAGACTCGTACGAAATACAGGAAGCGCTTACTTTTTATGATTTCTTACTTTAAGCTCTGTTTACACCTGTTGTGTGTATGGTGGTTGAATTATTTTGTTGGTTTTATGTGAACCTACTCTTAACCGTGTTCGTGTTCGAATGAAACAAAATTACATTTTTAGCGCAAAATTAAAAAAAAAACCCAACAAACATGTGTTTGAACAGAAACAAATTCAAAAGTGAACATAAGTAAAATGTGAGTTGATGATGATGATGTTTGGTATGTGGAAGGAGCAGGAGGAGAGCACAAACAGGAAGATGGTGATTATATATATACAAACCTTGCGGCCGAATGAGATCTTAAAGAAGAAATTCAAAATCGAGTTTGGCCATCGCAGACCCAACGCATGCTGCAAATTGACTTTGTAGCCCTTGAGCACATTGTCCGGGTATTTGGCACGCCAGTAGAAGATGATCCAAATTAAATGATTCTCCAACATTGTAATCATGGCATACGAGACGTTACGCTGCTCGAGTGTTAGAGCTGCGTCCAAATCCTTCTCGTACTTGGCGGAGAGTTCCTTAATGATGATGGCTGAGTCGGCGATTTCCTCGCCGTTGAGCTCAATGAATGGCAGTTGTCCTTTCTTGGAGCGGAAGCGCATTTTATGGTCGACATTCTGCAAAGGAAAAAAACAAATAACGCAATCAATTAGTAGTTGTATTGATGAAGGGAGATGGTGTTGTTGTAGGTGCACATTGAATGCAATGGCAGGATGTCGGAGAGAGTTTTTATATAACTTTGTTGATGTTCTCCTGGACGACTAATGAATTGATATACATAATTAGTTCATCATACATTACTAGATTTAACTGAAATAACAACGCTACAATTCTGTTCAATTCAAATTACTTCGTAAACATATTTGACACTTAAACAAATCTGTAGAATTTTTATTAAAGACATTTCAAAAAAAGTTGATGGCTTGACAGAAGACCGCGATCTTGTACCACTTAAAAACAAACCGACCGATCGAATTTGCTTTGTGATTTCGGCCCAAAATAATATCTGTAAATTTCAATATTGATCAAAAATGTTTGATATTGTTCAAGATCAACTACTTATGGTATAAATTAGAAATTCTGCCCTTTATTGTTCGTGTACTGACTGACAGAATTTGCTCATATGCTGTCCACGTCCAATTGATCAATTTGACTAAACCCTTTATTGATTAAAAATGTTCCAAATTGTTGATCAAAAATGTTCTAACCGCCAAAATCTGGATGTATATACGAACGTTCAAAATAAATATTTTAGATACTAGTACGTCAATTGATCAATTGATTCAACTCTTTATTGATCAACAATACATTCATTTGTTGATCGATTGTGTTAGAAATGCATCGTCGGATTGGGCCTCAAAAATGTGCTCACCGACCGAATTTGTTACTATATTCGAACAGTGAACAATCAAGTGATCGATCCATTTTTGTTTAAGAGTTAATTTAAATCTTTGATTGAACAACATTTGTTTTAGCATCTGTAGGTACGAGCGTTGAACACTTTGCGGAACCCTTACATACCTGGTTGACCAACTCACACAATTGTTGAATGGAATGACCCAGCATACATGTCTGATTTTGAAAAAAAGAATAGTTCCTCGATTGTGTTAACTGAATTTTGATTATGGTTGCTGAAAGAATTGATTCATGATCAACCGTTGATCAATCCCGTCTACGGATAAAGTTAAACCACCGGATTGATGCTGAACTGGATTCGTGTTAAGATCAGTCCATTATTCTAAAATTTTGTTGATCAATTGATGAAACCTATTATAATGATCAAAAGTGTTTAAATCCGTTCTGTTGATCAATTAGAAATACATTTAGAAACACATTACTGCATTGATGCTCAAAAATATAACGACCGACAAGATTCGTGTTAAGGTAAAACATGGTTCTTAATGTTCAATTGATCAAATATGTCTACATTCGTTCATGATCAACTGACACTCCATATATTGCATTGATCAAACAGAACAAGACCTGACATACATATATGCTGACAAATTCCAATTTTTTAGGACTTCCAACTTAGAGCACAATTTTTCGCTGATTTGTGCTGAAAAATCAACGAAAATACAATTTGTTGATGATGTTTTTGAGCGGTACAAACAGAACAATGGCAAAAAAAAACCCTTTTCGATGATTCTTTTAATTATCCTACTTTACTGTCATGAAAAGATTTTTGAACTTGACCCGGACATGAACGTATTTTTGGATTGCACACAGCCACATACAAAATTTTGGAATTTACTCGAATTTATATTAGAATTTGACTATATCGGGTTGGAAGTGGACAAACTTTTTTCACCGGAATAGTACATCTGCTATCTAAATTTTGTTTTACAAATTTATGATGGAGTTAGTAAGAGTTGCTTGGAATGCGGATATTCATGTCTGCATAACTTCCATGCATGGGTTGATGTCTGAACTATATCAAGTGCTTTTATAAATATAAATATAATTTATGGGCATAAGGTTTCTTTATGCAAATTCAACTATTTCGTACCAAATACAAAAGTCATTCTCGGTAATATATAAAGGACATGATGACTTTGTTGATTCCAGAATAAATTCCGTGTTCCAGAAATACTTTCGACACAGTACAATTTGAACAAAAAATCCCCAGAGGATAATTATTTCCAATATCTCCTTCCGACCGTGATTTGAAATCCTCTAGGAGTTTCATCATTATTAACAATTTCAATAAAAAATAAACAGAAACATACCCACCCCCACATAGGAATAAATTCCGTATACCATCAAGGGATAATAAAGAGCGCACACAATTACGAAAATGTATCCTTAAAATAAATATAAAAATGCTCTGCTATCTAGGGGTATAGGGTAGAAATCATTATGATTCTCCTCCAAGCCCGCTGTGTTTTTCCTTTACATTGACGTCACTATACACAAAGCTGCTGGTT
The DNA here is from genome assembly GCA_916610125.1 of Cheilosia vulpina. Lineage (NCBI taxonomy): Eukaryota > Metazoa > Arthropoda > Insecta > Diptera > Syrphidae > Cheilosia > Cheilosia vulpina. Next base: position 17,554,000 of record OU744278.1, on the reverse strand, counting down.
TCTTTTTTTATTTTCATCAATTTCTAAAAAGGACTGATGAACACACAACGGTACAATGAACAAACGTCCATAATCGATACTCATCCCAGACGATGGTCATTGTTATGATGGAAAGGACAATAATAGCAACCACGTCTGTGACGGATGAACGGATTTTTGATAAATTGCATTCGGTGCCTATAATTTTGTGCAAAGTTAAAAATAAATAAAAAAAAAAAACCCCAATGGATCGAACAATGGGTTTAACCTTAGACAAAAGTTCACGTAGAAATTAATCCTTGGAAATTCAAAACCGTTCGAGTTCGGTGAAATATTGAATTTCCTTTCCTCCCTTTGGCAGTCGCAAAATTTAAATTTTCGTACGTCTACAATCTCTACATCACCTGCACTGTTATACCGAAAATTGTGGTGTCACGTTTTTTTATTTTATTTATTTTCGTTTGTATCCTGATTTATATTCCGTTCGTGTAGTTTAAGCAAATTTGCAACTCAATGAGTTTATGATGGGCTTCCCCCGATGTCAAAGTGGAAACAGGCACAGGACACAGGTATAGTAATAAATTTCGTAAAATTCTCCAAGCCAACAAAGCCAAATTGTCGACCCAAATTTTACGGTTAATAAGCGGGGTGTACACGTAGAGTAGAAGCCTCTTAAATAAAAAAAATGGCTTCATGCATCCAGTGAACACAAACAGCAACGACCCAAAACCACAAACATTACTCTTGTTATTCCCGTTCTATTTTTATTTTTAAAAAAATAAAAACCTACCCCTCAAGTGCGAAGCGTTTCTCGGTGGTTTTGCCTCCTTTATTCATCTGCGGGGACTTGCTGAAGTTATAAATTATTTTCGAGTTTTTATTTCCTTCTGTATACAAGCCATAAAAACAGAAATGTTTAGGCCTATTTCATATTTAATTAAATTTTAAATTTACCCAATTTCATGAAATAATTTTTTGTGTGAATCACAGAATTTTTGAATTTGTACAGCCGTTACATTGTTAAACTAAGAGCAATACGCAGCATCAACCCCTTGGCGTGTAATGCCCACTTCGCACTCTATACAATAGGTTCGACATCAGCATCCCCTAGCTGAGGACATTCCATTTCATCAATTTCAACCCCTTTTGGAGGGTTTTATGCGAGGAATATTGGTTTAGAAAATTGGGCGTTTTGTACCATGAGCATGACCTCGATGGTTGTGTTTTAAGTGCGTCGTCTCATTTCTTCGTTTTTGGTGCGAGAATAATGATTTTTTATGAAAGTTGCTGATGCGATGAGAGACCCCTTTTTTTTGTGGCACTGAAGTGTAATCGCATTTCACCATAAGAATGGGTGTTACACTAATTTATTCACACTCTCTGTGTGCAAGGGATGAAAAATATGTGTGTATACGCAAAAGTAGAACAATTAAGTCGTTGAATTGAAAATTGATGATGAAATGCAATGGTTTTCTTTGAATTGAGGGCGGAAATGGTATGGTGTTGGAAGTTTGTCAGTGTGCTATTGATTTAAGTTCAGTATTAGAGGTTTTGAATTGCGTTAGGAGGTCAACTTTTAAATGTATAACCACATCTGTTGGTAATATAAGATGTCGACGCGAAACTGACAGTTGATGTGTAGATACAGTTTTCCACGCCATTGATTGCGCTTCAAGTACATGTAAACCGAAGATGATAGATATGTATCATGTTTCAGGGGTTGTGGCGACACAAACTGTCGTAGGAATATTTATGAGAGTCCACAGATGAAGCAGCACGTTGTTGAAGCTAGGAGCAAATTTGGTTGGCATTTAAGTTCTTGTTAGAAACTCATCACGACATCTGTTTTTGTATGTAGGAGATTTAAGGAAATATCCTATTGTACAGAAATCAAAAGTCGAGTACTTTCTAAAACACAAAAGCATTTTAACAGGTAACAGGTAACTTATAGAAGCCAATAAAGATAATTGATATACGAGCAGCTCATCAAATGTAGAGCTCATACACGAACATTTGAGTTGTGGATCGTCTCCAGATATCTACAGAAATTGAAAGCATTTGGGAATCATTCAGAACACATTGAGTGATATCCGAAATAAAAAAAACTGAATTAGCTTTTGTTAGCGCGGAGAGATCAACCAGAGTTGAACTGACAAGTAAATGGGTTTTCAATTGGGACGGGTCGATGTTGGTAGCCTGTTGTTTTGGAGGTGCCTGTCTAGCCTGGTATTTAATATTCAGTCACTGATGCCAATTCGCCAAATTAAACGATTGAGCAGCACTCGCAATGTTCAAATGATAAAAATTCATTATCCAAATGAGTGTTCGTCAGCGCGTTGCACCAATTTCACGGCAGATGCGATGGCCACCCGTAAAGGTCAACGGAACGGCAGATCCACCGAGAATATTCCCGAAGTCCGTGAAAGTATACATGGAGAACGTGAGGACCAGGTCGAAATGCTTTCACAAAGATCTACTTTTTCGTGCGGATTTTGAGACGGCCGGCGGTGTCATTGATCTGAATTTTTTTGCTATGATCATTTTGCAAATCAACGGCGGACGCCACAGGTTGATGCTAACCAATTTCTTTTGTCCCAAATTGATCGATATTTGGGCCAAAAAGCCCAAGGAGACATGGAGGGCTCACAGCTGAACCAAACCAAGTCATGAAATATAAAAAAATGTAAAAAGTTGTGCGAAATTCTCCACAAAGTTGTACCAGCAGGACGGATATTCGTGCCACAGATGGATATTCTGCAGGAACGATTTGAGGGTATGGTTATCTCTCGGACAGATGACGTGAATTGGCCACCAAAATCGTAGGATTTTATCCCGTAGACTTTTTCTTGTGGGGTTGCCTGAAGTCAATAAGCCGCAATCGAGCGATAATACAACATAACCAATGCCATCGCTCAAATTTAGGTGAATCTATGCGACAGAATCATTAAAAACTTGACCACTTTGATCCGTGCCACCGTGAGAAGCCGCAGTGGATATTCATTTGAACGATGGTATATTTCTTATAGAAAAAATGGCATTGGTCTTTCAATAACAAAATGTATTTCGTTAATACCTGACACACAGCTTCTTTTACTCCATTTATTGATCGAGGGGAAAAAAATCGTCGAAAAGCTAAGAAAGGCAGCTCAATAGATTGTTTTTTTTTTTTGTTAGTTGAGTTGAACGTTTGAATTGTTTGCAAATAAATGTTCTTTAAAGAGAGATACTAAAAGAAACACTGTAACTGTATCCCATAAAGGCATTCCTAATGCACAGATGGGGAATGTAAAACAGTTATCAGTCCTATTTCCGATTCTTTCTCGCACCAACTGAATAACAACAATTTGCAACGTCGACTGTGTTCCCGACTTAGTTCCAGCACTGCCGCAGTTAACCTTAAACATCCATTTCGTCTCCTTCCTATTTCATCTGTCGGATAAACAACAAAATCCAATTATGTACCAATTTCCTTTACCAAGAAAGTCAAAGTGAACTTGTCCTAAAATTAATCCAATTTCCATGAGCCAGGAAATGGATACCCACCAAAAAGAAAAAGAAAAAGAAAACATAAATCGCCATCTTATCCATCCTTAGGCCAAGTTCCTTCCTGTTTTGAAAAATTTAATGCAAAGCTACTCAACGGTTCAGATGCGATGAGAAGCTATTACTATTAACACGTCTTCCCTTACCAAACAACGCAAAGCTTGCCCAAATCCTCGTATGTATGTGTATCTGTAAAAAATAAAATGACTAAAAATAGCTCCCCCATACCTATACTCCGGCGCAGCACTCAAATATGAAATTTCATCTGAAAACTTTTTCTGTACATCTGACTCGACATCTGAGTATACAAAAGGGCGAACAAAAAAAAAATATTTTCAGTGGGACGACGCCCTTTTGCTGTCTCTGATTCGAATGCTCCATAAACCGCACACTCTTAGTGAATATCTACCATCGATTTGCAAAACATCCTGCAATACCCCCGAAGGACATGGGCCGCCTGGGTGTGAGCACAGTATTTCTCAATACAAATGTTATTTCCATTTCTAAATATCGTGTCGGCTCAGTTATGGCGCCATCTGTTGAAGCACTCGAGATAGTATGTGACACGTAATTTAAAGAAACGTGCCCCTGCAATTTGTGTTTTCGATCGCAATTCTGCGATAGTAAAATATACGTTCGTTGTAATTTATTGGTGGCGCCCAACAGGCTGCAACACTACGTATATCTACAAACAGAGCCTACGCCATTATTGCATGCATTTCAACAATTTCCAACCCCTTGCAGGGAAATTAAATTTAATTGTTGTGTGTGCGCGCATATAAGCGATATGGAAGCTCTCCGACTCTTTAACAATGTTGAGCGCCCTTAGCAACAAGCTCCAATTTTCCACTACCGTACTGCCGTAGTGAGTCCAATTCGAGCGCACAATAGCCGCTGGAATTGCAAGCAATCACGAACATGCATACGGGGGGGAGGAAGCGACATTCAAAATAAGAAAGAATCCTCCTCCCAAGTCCTTTGTATTCGAAAACGTCCTAATTACAGTGCTGCTGGCTGTCCCAGCTCCCAGGCAAAATCGGACACCTACACCAGCACACTGTATGTATAGTATAATCAACAGGATTTTCCGAAGAATAACAGGGAATCGATAAAATACCTGTTCCCTGGTATACAGACATAACCGAGGCGTTGTCCTTTTTCATGTTTCGTTTCCACTGCAATCCGATAGAACAGATTGAAATTTCGAATCGGGAAAAAGAGCGCCATGAGCTTTTTCAGGAGAACACCATCAAAGCCATGAATTTATCCCGTGCTTTTGTGCACGTACACGAGCCACGAGGAGGCTTTTAAGTTTTTGTTGTAATTTTGCCGACATCGTCTGGAACAGCCATTGCTACATACAACATACTCCACATCTCCTTGGCGAAGATTTCCTCGTTTTACGCTTTTTTTCTGCTTTAATTGCAGTGATTATAAATGCCGCGACGCTATGGAAGGCGAAACACCTATATTTGTACAACCAACGAAAAACAAAAAAAAACAGGCTTGGCGTTGAAGTTGCCGTGTGAGTGACGACGGTTACACGTGTCGATTTTATGTCACTCACACAGGGTGGTAATTCCAAAGTATTTCCACTTGGGGTGGAAATAAAAAAACGCAAACCCGTTCTTGGTTAAAATTGACATAACGTGTCGAATGGTATGATATATAAAGAAACGTATATGACCGACTAATAATATTTAAACATGTAACCTTTTAGATGTTGGACGATTGATTGATAGCGCTTCGAATGGGGTGCGAATGCTTGGGCGTAGTATACTCGTGTACCTACAAATTTTGAAGGCAAGTTTTCAGTGTTTAAATAATAGTTACAACCCGCAATTTGGCCATTAATCGTGTCTCAATCAGATGTAGGTACATATATGTATAAGGGATATAAAAGGATAGGTAATTCCATTGAGTTTGTATTTATTGATGAATCATGACCGCTTAAATATAACCCACAACAGCGATTTCCCCTTTCATACAAAATACAGAAGAAAATGGTAGTAAACGACGGGTAGATTGGAAAGCATTTCAACCCAGCGAATATGACCACATTTTGACAGTTCATAGGCGTGAAATATTTTCTTTTCGATCGAAGAAATTCGCGAATTTTAATTGTCTGTTCAAAAGAGTAAACTAAAATTATGTGCTCCATATTATTCTTAAGATGGGGGACAAACGATCTAGCTTTGGGTATCACCGTCTGCTCTTGGAAAATACAAATATTTTAGATGGTGACAGGGCCTAGGCTCAATCTTAAATTATACTGTCAAGTTTTTTAATGATCTTCAGCTGAGCTTGTGTCGTTCTATGTCTTACAATTCCATTTGCATTTCTTGACTTACAGAGTTTTAGGTCCTCTATGACCATAGATGGTATTTGCTAATTCAAAATTGTGTTGAGTGCATAAAACGGAGAAGGGGTAGTCTAGGATCAAAAGGTCTGTTTTTTTGAGCTTCGATCGCAGCAAAGCAAAGTAAAGTTGGATTTACAACAACTTCGTTCTACTTGACACTTTGAGAACTCAGAGTAGTTGCTGTGATTGCGTGCTGAAAATCGAGGGGTCTGTAATGGATCTTGATAGAGCACTTCAATCGATCAAGCCAAGCCACCAATTTGCGATATTAGAGAACGAGTGAAAAACAAACTTCGAATGAAAACCAACAACAGGTGGAAAGAACTCAAGACCTGTAAAAAATCACGGAAGCTTTGGCCAGAATATAATAAAAGCCGGACCAAAAAACTTTTACAGTTTGACAGGTCATCGCTATCTAAGTTAGTAGGGGCTCTAACTGGTCATAACTTCCTAAGAAACCACACAATGAAACTAAATCTCAAAGATGACGACATATGTAGAGGCTGCGGAGACGAGGAGGTCCACGAGGATACACCGCACTTCCTCTGTCATTGCCCGCGTCTTTCGGCATTACTAATAATCAAACACTAATGTCGACCATTAGCTGGTTGCCAGCTTTAGTAAATATGTACAGCATTAGTGAAACGGTACGAATAAACAATTAGACCTCCACATTTGCTAGTGACAACTTTCTTAGAATCCAATACATTTTTTGTCAACGCAGAATTCAAATTTCATAATTTGTTTTCGTGAAAAACAAGGTCAGTGATGTATTTCACAACGAGGATTTTATTCTAAAAAAAAATGAATATATAAATTTCAAATAAATTTGCTCAACAGATATCTTTCAAAGGTCTTTTGAAGATTATTATAAGCAAAAAACAAAACATAAAATATCGGGTGATCTGTCAAATATCATATGCAAATCAGTGATGCCGTCTCCTTCGATCGGATACAATTTTCGGTACTTTTTATAGTACACTTTACTTTGTTTTCTAATACTTCAGATTGATTTATGAGTGAATTTGTGCCGGAACACAGTTTGTTAGGCTGATTATGAAAATCGAAGCTTATTGATCTAAAGATTGAATGGTTAGCAAGTGAATATTTTTTTAAAAAAGAAATAATAGTCGGCTATTTTGTTTTAGAATAAATTAAAAACTCACGTAGGAAGTCAAAAGCGTTTTAAGGACCTATCGCTTCCGTTTTTGAATTTCAATCTGCCAAGGCACGAAACAGTGCTTGTAAAATCTTGTAATGATCTTTTAAAATTGTATAGCTCATATTACTTAATTCGGGAAACTTAGAAAGCGGCAAAATGTTAAATTCAATCAGAAAAATATAAACTCGCGGACATTTTTCTACACGAAAACTGTCATGCGTACTATTCACACTAAATAAAACAGAATTCTGTTTATCTTGAATTTGCACGTGCTACCTGTTATTCCTCCAGAAGTTTCTAAATTTATTATTTCGCGGGGATTTAGCTGACAATTCTTATATCCATACTTCCGCGAAGTCAAACTTTTCACACCCACCACTGATTCATTAGAAATTAGCATTTTCTGGTAACAAACTCCATTTCCAAAGAAGATTTGGTTACAGCCAAATATCTACCTGAGCCGCCAAAGGTACTGAGAGTTGTAGAAAAATGTAGGTTTTCGGGTAGGAGCTGTCCAATCTTAAGTGAACCGATATTTTATTCTCTTCTCGATGACTCTCCAGAAAGTCTTGGAAACATCCTAAACTTATATCAAATTTGTTTTTTTTACTACGTATGCACTCATAACTCGCAAACTATTAAAAAAGGAAAACCAATCAAAATGAAAATATTCGAAATATTTATTTCAAGTGTTTAGAAATAACACAACAGAGCCGCAATCGATATTCTGAAGGCGGCGTTCCCGGATCGCCTCATCTCTCGTTTTGGCGATTTGAACTGGCCCGCAAGATCGCTCGATTTAACCGTTCCAGACTTTTTTTTGTGGGGTTTTTTGAAGTCCCGTGTTTACGTGAACAAGCCCGAGACCCTAGAAGCCTTGTAAAAGCTTGACCAAAACATGGCGGTCCATCTTCTCTAATAGTTAAAGTAGGTTAAGAAGCTTCTCCAAGAATTTGACATGAATCGTTTCTTTTAACGGTTTGTGCAGTAAATTAAAAAGCTTTCAACGTTTTAGTAGATGCAAAGTATTTCCGGTAGATACAAAAGATCATAAGCTTCTCGAAGTGAAAGTTAGCTATGGTGACAACGATTAAAAACAGGCAACCAAGCACATGCTGACTATTATCCAAGCACCTGCAAAATCAGTTGAAATTTATTTTTAAATGCTCATCCAAAGCTGACTATTATCCAAGCACCTGCAAAATCAGTTGAAATTTATTTTTAAATGCTCATCCAAAGCATTATATTCAGAAAATGATGTACAAGTTCCTACCAATTATTTCTTAAAATGCATGGTGCATCGCCCAACACAGCGGAAGAAAGAAATCCGCCCCCTTTCAACGTATTCGAAGAGCTCCATCATAAAACTTTCGTCATAAAACTAATTAATTTACCTAATTTAAAATGAATAGACGGAAAGAATCCATAAAAACTACCGGCCTCCTATTTTACTGTTAAGAGCCTCGCAATAAAAATCCGTTTATTTAGCCATTTATGGATTTTTTAAACACAAATTTAAAGTGTCACACCCTATCGCTTTGGGCAAGAAATTACGATAATAAATTGTCCCGCCAACATTTTAGTGCATGACCAAAACCTTGAGTACTAGCATACTACTCGTATTTATGCCTTTTCGATGGTCTACCATCTGCATGCGGCATAATTGTTTTAAAAGTCAATTTCAAGCACTAGATCCTTTTCCTTCCTCAATAGCGTGTGTACAGTTTTTTTTTCCAACTGCATTAAGGAAATACACCAAGTCGAAGGCAGACAATGGAAAGGTTGGAAAAAAAAATACCAACAGACTTTATGGCATCTCACGCAATCCCAAGTACCCATTTCATTTGTGACGGCTAAGCGCGAAAAACCAACTTTTCCCCATTCGTAATCAACTTTAATTGTTGCCTTCATGTCGCCGAACAGGACGCCAGTTATATTAAAAAAAAAAAAAACAACAACCAAGAAAGTAAACTGGCTATAAACATTCTATGCTAGGGGTGTAAATCTGTTTAAGGGTTGTTTAGGAGCGGGTAGAGCAACCTCGCCTAGTTGTCGCCGCCACCGATTGTAATGGTTGAGCCTCAATGAAACTATTGTTGGTTTGTACACTGTCTTGTTGCGTGGAGCGACACCGATAGAAACGCGCTATCACATCCCTATTGGAATTGGATGTATATATAGTAAAGGATTGACACGCGCCGGCTTTACTTATTTGAATTGAAGCCTTGCCTTTGATTTGATTACCTTTAAATGAGTTGGGCCATTGTATCTGTATTGAGTTTTCTTCTGAATAAATTAAGGCGCCCAACGAGCGTTGCTGTGCGCGCCGGTTAATTATACCGACATGAATCATAATCCCAAAGGGTAGGGCTCTGAACTGTTGGTCGATTGTTGCCGGTAATGGGATGAGTTGCAGTGGCGACAGCGGTCAACGAAATCAATTTTAAGGGAGCGGATATCAAAAGGTGCGGTTCTTTGAACTTGATTACGAAAAGTGTGAGTCTTTCTCACACTCGTAAGGGAAATAATATTACAAACGTGTAAATAAGTGCCTATTCCCCGTCCCCGTAAGGGTATGGATAATGAAATGATGTGAGAGTAATTATTTGTATTTAACAGGAGTTTAAGGTGGAGTTGGTATAGCAAACAGGAGTCAACATATTTGTAGGGCTTAACATTTGCTATTAGCACAACAATGGATGGGAAGTGTATGAACAAGGAGGCTATGTATGAAATATAGTCTTACGCGTATGAAGTCCTCGATTAAAATTCTCTATTCATTCGATAGAGGCGCTTATTGTGCTGTCGACTTCATCGACTGAAGCAAATAGTATCCAGTCAATGTTTCTAATATTTTAAACGACCCCCGACGACGGCCTAAGTCGGAAGATCAATTGGTGGAACTTTGCCGACGATAGACAGATACATATATCTGGCATAAAACTAATACCAACCAATAAGTGACCACCCCAAAACGAACAATTCGACGGGAGGATACTCTTGGCCAAATGTTTCAATCCTGCAGTGCTACATGTCCAAAAAAAAATACTTAGCGCGCCCCTCAAACTTTCTTACATGTGTATACATACTATAGGAACCCGTTTAAAATATTTGGTATCATCATACTGCTTGCATATGACTGAGGAATTATTGGCCTGGGGTGAGGCGCAATTTGCGATCAATTTCAACGCAGCTGGAAATTAAAAAAAAAACACAAGCTCATTTGCAAATCATTAAGGGCCATAAACCATAAACATAAACTCTTACGTGACAGTTTGTGCCCTAAAAAAATGAGCCTATAAATATTTAAGTAGAACTTAAATAGTCAAGAGTCGTATGAGCAAATGGCGATAAACGCCTTATTTTGTTTCCGACAAAATAAGTTGCCCGAAGTATATCGATCTAGTTAGTTAAAAAATATTGAAGACCACTCTACAGCTGGCATAATATTTCAAGGCCACTTAAATAGTACGGCCTAGAACCCCAAAGTTGTTCTTTTTAGTAAATGGTGCACTAGTTTCATTAAAGTTCATAAGAAATGAATATTCGAATAGCTACAATGCGAACAATAGAATTCAGTTGAATCCTACTTTGCAAAAAGTTGAAGAAGACTCCTATCCGAACTCTATAGAAACTTCGACGACTACGGCCGGGAGTTTAGTTTCCATTTCAATTCATCCAAACGAATTCAATTTACTACATTCATAGTGCGGTTTATGGGCATCAACTCGTGCAAACTATACTTCCCGTCCACTAGCCTATATAACCATCCATTCATCAGTCACATGGTGTAAGTGAATTTCCTACCACAACTAAATTTGCAGTGCTCCAAAAAGATGGAAACACATGGACCTACCTACAGCCATCCCTAGGAATGCAATTTCGATTTTACTACTCAAAGGACTAAATTGAAATTGCAGTATTAACTTCTGTCGAATGGAATTTTCGTCATAACTGTGCCGAACAAATTTGATGTTGTTAATGGTATTTGGCAAGTAATAATAGTTGAAGACTTCAAACAAAACTAATCTACTTGGTTAATGGTTTCCATACAATATTGATTTTTTGGAATGGGATTATTTCGTGCAACGGTTTGGAGTTGCCATTTACTGATGCCCTTCTATAAGACGCTCTTTTAAAATTTAAAACGATATTTGGAAAGATGTTCGATTTATATTGCCAGTCATCCCTTTGGGTGACAATTTTGATCATATACAGCGAATATGTTTGTCTTTGGATTAAGAACAGTTATTTTATTCGAATCGCTATAAAATAGCTTTTCATTTTAATTTTTAAGTTCATAACTTGAATAGATATTCAAAAAACTAAGATTTTGTCACAATTTTCAGAGTTTATCCTTGAACGATCTCTTGGATAAAGAATTGTGATTTTGGGTTATTGATATCTGGTTATTTCTGACTTATCTGCTAAAACTAAAAATTAGTGGGGGATTTTGGAGTACCCGTTTCGACTACAAACCCTAACAGCTTTTTGGTGGTATATCTTTATCTCCTACAGGACACAATAAACTGAGTTTAATTTTTAAAACTTTAAGTCACAAAGCCCATTTACATATCTACGCCCTTTATCTTACAAGAGAAGCTATTTTAGATGTTTAAGATTTATGTGGCTATTTATGAGCTTCACTACATGACACATTGCAAGCTGTATTTGAATTTAGTTTGGATAACCGTGTTGCGTACGCTGTTTTATACAACATGTTCCAATGAACGCTATTTGCTCATGTACTTATTTAAAGTAATTGTCACAACAGAGAAAGATAATTATTTGTAATAAAGGTCCTAAATGGCTCATAGGTTTGTTTATGAGCTAGTCTACTGAGGGAGAGGTCCGAGGTTCGATCCGAGGAAAGCACAAATTACATTTTAAGTATGTTTTCACTGCGCCGCTTCTCGGAAACTACTGAAAAACATTCGAGAGTATCTATAAATGTCTTGGCCTCTGAAAGGAAACCTGTTAAGTCCAAGATAAGCTTCTAAAATCGGACGTTTGGACTCTGCGTCAAATTGTCTGCTGCGTAAAAAAAAGCTAGAACAAGAGTACCTACCTATATTGGCCAGTCTTATTTTTGTTCAACTCATATCAATATCAATCGTGATAAGATGGCAACCAAAAAGATGTAAGGCTGCGAAATGCCCAACTCCACAATAGTTGGAACAGGAATTTTGATAAAACGTTTGCACTTAAATTTGACGCAGAACGTGTGTGGTGTGCAAAATCACTTCTAGATCACATAATGTTCACATCGGACCAACCAATCATTCGACTGCAATAAGAGAGACTCGACATAGTGAATATTCCATGCGCGCTCCCATTTTGCTTTTGACCAACATTTTTTAAACCTTTTCTAACTTAGCGATGACACACATATCGACCTAAGAAGAAAACTGACTAGTGCTGCCTTTAGTCAGAAGCTACTATACTATACTGGCTATATATTGGATTGGGGACTTTGCGGCTCTATATGTATGTATATAGATTTACATATTTTTAAAATTATGGCAATATTTTATTACATATAAAGTTATCTATTGTGACACACAAAACATTTAAGCTGAAGGAAAAATATGATTACAAGCAAGTCCCGTTTATCAAAATGACATCCAATTCTTTTCCCTAGCCCATTGGCACGTTCACATTTAAATAGTTTAATCATAAATATTTCCTCAACACTCCAAGACCGATTAATCAGGGACTTACTGCCCCCCCTAATGTTTTCGAAGAAATTTCTTATTGAAATATCATATACGTCTCAAAGCCATGGCCAGTTTCTGAAATAACAAAAAGCTTACAAGGAAAATCAATCCCATTTCCATTTAAGGATATGGGTGGTAATGACATACCATTAGAAATATAAAACCCTTCCAACTATGAGGCAATAAAAATGTTCTCGCAAATAAAATAATGCTCCCTTGTTCGAATAGCTTCCGAGCGAGAGAATTGAAAGAACCGCTTTGCTTCTAACATGCGACAGAGCAAATCCCTGATGGCCAATAAAACGTGGACGTCGCTTTGAGCTAATGTATACAGATATATGTACGTGTTACGTATATCAAATGATACATGAAATTAATTGATTGAATTTTCATAAACCAAGGAGGGTGTGGACCACCGTTGGAGTGTATATACAGAAAAGGATGTGCCAGTTGAGTTTCGCTCTTACATACAATTCAATTTAACCGTACACATTCCCTTAGGGCACCTTCCATATGTTTCTCAAAATCTCCACTTTATTGAAATTAGTCTCGACGAAATGCTTGATTGAATTATTATTTGAAGAAGCTTTACAGATCCTTTTGATGGTTGTTTCATTTTTTGTTTTCGCTTCAAGTCCCCATACGACTTGCAATGATTTGAGTTGAGAACATAAGAAACTTGGTATTTATTTCCATTCCACAGAAGGAAAAGTTACGTTCTGGGAGAATTTTCGTCCTTTTGCTTGTTCTGATTTCTACAGGGCAGAAAATACAAAGCATATAGCATTTGAAAAAAATAAAGGGATGCGAGACTTGAATCCGAAGAAATACAAAAGTTTTTTTATGCAATGGCTGTGGTTGGGTAGTTTGTTTCGCAAGTTTTTATTCCCTTTTTTTTTCTTGTTGTTAATGCCGCAGGACATAAACCAAATTTAAGCAGATGAATAATTTAATATATTTGCTCGGGTATACCTCTGGGCTTTTTTGTTGTTAAGGAAAAGCTTTCAAAAGACGAAATGTAACTGAATAAGGTATGTGCATCACTCTGAGAGTATTTCGGTGTTTATTTAGTTGTAGGTATAAGTCCTGCGAATTCCCTTTCGAAACGGATTAAGAATGTATGAGTTAGTTTAGCGATTGCCAAATGCCAGTGGTTAAGTAAGTAGTTTCCAAGTTAGATGTAACTTATATAGAACACTCACTTGGTAAATGTAAATCTAAAATTTACATTCGTTGCGTCTGTTTGATAATTTACACAAGTGCTAAAGCAGAAGAATACCTATCTCCTTTTTAGGTATTCAAACAATATGGAAATTTTGTATCTTTTAAGGTCAGAGTTCGTCTACAAAACCCTACCAATAAATGACCAAGCAGTGTTTTTAACCAAAAAAAAATGCTCAACCGCATGACTGTTCTATATTTTTTCACAGTGGCACTGGCATAATTTAAACCATCTACATCCCACTCTTATGACTCAACGCAAAAGGACTCCTGATCATTCCGCTGATGGGCTATTTTGGAACGGATTACTACTGTCAAAAGTATGCCAGTTTCGTTGTTTATACTTATCTGATTCATCTCAAGTACAAACCTAGAAAGAAAGAAAAAATCACATTAGACACTGTGTTACAAGCAGATATTGTTTACTCTAAAACAAAACTATTCATCTGAATAAATGTAAGCAATCAAGCAAAACACGCAACAGGCGCCCTCGCGCACTCATCACACGTGGCCAGCGAAAATCAATCGCGCCAAAAGAAACAAAATACCAACGGCCAACACTAAACCTCAAATCGTGCAAAACGCGTGTTGGCCCCTTGAATATGAACTGCGTCTGTTTTTCTTCCTCGTTGTCTTTCACATTGTATGGAAGACGCCTGTCTACCGGAATTAGACTTCCCTGAGTATCGGGCTATAGCCCGTTCATGGACGGGAGAACGAAAAGCAATTAAATATTCGGTGGTGTGTCGAAATGTAATTAAAATACCGTAACGTACGATCTTCTATCTCCCACAAAGCACTTAGTATTCTGCGAAAACGTAAAGCTCGTATCTTTGCGGTGAATTTTCGCGCGAGCATGTAGTTTTTTTTTTACGATTATTATGGAGGTGTAGTACCGTGCATCGATTTCCGCTCCGTTTTCAGAAATCCCTCAACATATTTGTGTGTGTAATACAGGGAGGCATGAATATTCTTAAGTTTTATGCGCCTATGCCCATAAATGTTTTTTTGGCCGAAATCTAAAAATACAAATATGTTTGAGTACGCGCGTATTTGGACTCGCGCGTAAGCAGACGTGCTCACAAGTTATTCCATAAAAGCTGATGCTATATTGCTTTGCTTTGACGAGAGAGAGAGAGGGGTTAATGATTGAGTTAAATATTTCTTTTTAGTTAACTGTGTAGTTTTATTGGTTACTAAGTACCGTTTGTAAAATTTACTATTTGCCGATATTTATAAACATAGTTTGGATTGTTTATAGGCCTTGTGGGAAGTGCTAAATTTAATTCCTATTTGACGGACACTGTTGGAAGGATTGACTGATAAGTACTTATTTGTTTATGATCGAAAAAAAAAAAAGAATTTAGAAGGACTTCAATGAAGACGAGGCTGTAGCTGTAGCAGGGGGCTTTGTGGAATTCTGAAAATGGTACAACAAGTTCATAGTTTTGAAGTTCATTTGTCATTCACCTGAAAGTCGAAGTCGAGTTTGCGGTTTCGATGGTCTATGTGTGTACAGTACTATGAGATTTTGATATAAACGCCTGGCCATTAAGACAGTAGAACGTTTAAGCAAATGTGTGACGATTTTTTCTCTTTGTATTATGATTTTGTTTATAATTCGGTTGAAAATACCCTTTCCTTAAAGTCTTAACAATATAGAAGTTATGGCTGTTCGAAACTGATACTGCAATTTAAAAGTGACTCGGTAGCTCGTGTGTTCTTGACTGATTCCCTGTTCCAAGAGCCTACCTACCATTTATTTAGTGCCTCCACTGCAGTGAGTCTCGAACTCCTTAATACGACCAATTGCATAGATTGTTTGTAGGAGGTGGACACAAGTTACCATATCACTGCGGCCACAATTGCGCCTAGTTTGATTTCACCAATTGCGTTAAGAAGATCTAACATAGGTAGATACTCTACAAGGCGCTATAACAGTTGGCGGACGAAACTATGGACGACAATCAACATGATTCTCCAGGCAGATCGAGCTACGGCTAGTGGCCTTTAGAAATTATGATATGGATACGTGTGTACGTATAGATGGATTTAATTATATGATACGCTGATTGAAAAGGGTAACCAAAGGACGAAATACAGATATGCTGAGTTTCCCCTAATGAAATAAGATACTGAGTGGTAGATGAAAGGCATTGATCATCAAAATTGTCAAAGCGATCTTCGATGAGATTCCTTAAACAATTTTTAATAGTTGTATGACTGAATAAGTTGGATGACTGTTCGTAAGTTCATTGCTAAAACCAACCGTGCACTCCAGTCCCATCACCAGACAATCTTTTTTCATACTTTTTTATATTTTTTTTATCAATTTTCCAGCAAACATAACGAACCAACCAACAGTCACAAGCAAATTTACTACCGACCAGCAGCTGTTAAGTGATAATAGTAACAAATAACCGAAAGCTTTGAATCTAATGTCCCTAGCCAAAAACTCAATTCGCATGCTCACAGGTATAATCACTGGTCACATGCGCAACCAAATCCATGCTTCGGAAATGGAATCAAGAGACCAACAACCTATGCAGAAGCTGTGGAGACAAGGAGGAAACGGAGACGATCCAACATCTCCTGTTACAATGTCCCGCTCTCCAAGAACGCCGACTCCGATTCCCGGGGTCCAGGTTCTTTGAAAATCTCTCGGAATTGGCCGGAGCAGAGATACTGGATCTTCTCAAATTCGCAAAGAGCACCAACTGGTTTAAACAATCAGAAAGATGAAGAGTCCACCGGATTGTTTAATCTACGAAGGGAATCACAATGGACCTTAGGTGCTAGTGCACCACACACCCTTCCGTAACCTAACCGTTGAATCACTAATTTGCCTCGCTCTCGTAAGTATGTCCTCTAGGTCGGTTGTTGCCTCCAAGTTCATTGCTTTTTAGGAATTCAACTGAAACTCGCACTCAATTAAGTCCTGGTTTATGTTCAAGGAACGTATACAAAAGTTCACAATTATTTGTTTGCATACAATCCTCTGTCGCAGATGAAAAAAATTGTTCGAAACCTATTACCTATGCCTAGGAAGCTTACATTTAAAACATAGGTAGATTTTATAGAAAATAAGTTCTTAATTGTATAACCTTGAAAAGGATTGCAGATTTCGCTCAACCAACAAATTTCTAAGAAACAGCAAATTAAATCGAAAATCGACCATTCCTTTTATAAGTATGTAAAATGTAATATTTATGTTTTTTTTAATTAATGAAAAGAGCGACATCTAGATATCGCAAAAATACGTAAATGAGCTGCTCCATTGGAAACAGGTTCTAATCTAAGATGATATTTATTTTAATACGTTACTATGGTAATAATGTCGGTGACAACTTGAATGTCGCCAAAATCCTTTCAATCACCTGTTTTGTATTGGGAATTCATAACTTAATTTTACCAGCCTGAATGGCGACATATACCCACGATTTTTGGTTTTTGCACATCTATGGCACAGTACCTTTTGAATGATATAAGTTTTATTCTCATCATTTCAGAATAAATACTTAAAAAGTGTACCGAAACTTTTGATGTTCACGTATTATTATAATGATGTTGAAATAGGATCGAATGATCAATATGAATATAAATATATAATTGGCGCAACAGGTCCGTATGGACCCAAGCCTAGCTTCTCACAACCATTCGTCTTGTGTGAGTTTTTATTTTTGGGACGAATGGAAGGGATCTACAATTTTATGCCGAGTCCAAACGGCCAATTGAGAAGCTCTTTCATGACAGTTATACTCTCGGATGTTTGTCACACGTTCGCGAGAGGTGGCGCAGTGAAAAAAACCTTAAGTTGGAATTTGGGTTTTTCTCGGGATTCGAACCTGGGACCCCTCGCTTAGTAGTCCAACACACTAACTACTAAGCCACTGCGCCGACAATGATCAATATGAGGCGAAGTAATTTGTGCTCGCAAATGGGTTTCGAATCCATTTAGGATTGCCATCGCCAAGATGAGTTAAAGAACGACAGAGAACGTCATAATAGTGCATGGGCAAACAACTTGAACTACCTCCCGCATATCGCTCGGATTTATCTAACGAAAACTTTAATAATTTAGATAATTTGCAAAATTGCGATTGTAGAGTCACGCCTAGAAACGAAACGATGTCTTAACCATCCAGTAGACTTAGGCGAATACTTTGTTAACCCTACACGCGGCATTGTTTCGTTTTTTTTTCCACACCATTAACTAATCATAATTTCTAATAATTCGATCCAAAGTTAATGGGCTTTACGAAGGTGTTTACACCAAATGAGGCGAAATTAATTGCTGCGCAGCATAATCACCACCATATGAATGCAATTCAGTCAAAACTCTGTGTGGTACGCGAGGTTTCTCTTTGTGTGTGCAAGATGCACAATGCACGCTGTGGCATTTCTATAGCCCATATACCAACTTCCGATTCAGCTCTTCGAATGTGCCTACCTGCGGTTGCATATGGCATATTTTCACTGCGCACGCCATATGAAAAATCAAATAACAAGTACTAATTCATACAACAAAATAATGTTTTCCCGCCCAACATAGTTATGTAGAAGTACCTACCTATAGGCAAATGAAAATTTTGAATGCATTACAATAGGATTCAAAGGCTGGGCACGAAGTGTTTTGTTAAACGCGTTTGGAATATTAATTTTGTAGGTATATGGAATGGAATGCACATTTCTTTTATTGACTGCTTATTGTTTTAAAATACACAAATTGTTTGCGTTTTAAATAGAAAATATTTGAAGCAGTTTAATTTACATTTTATTTTTTTTTCGCTGCATATTTGCACGAATTTTTTATTAATTGAAATATTTTAATTAGCTTATTATGTGTGGAAATAAATAAATGTGTAATGTGTTGTTTTAATATTAAATATTTATTTAAGGACTAGTTTATTGTTGTCGCTCTCTGGGTTTAATTTAATTTACAATTAAATATGCTCGTCTTTAGAGTTCTTCCTGGTTGCACATAACCACATTCGTTCGCAAACAAAATAAAAAATCGTTATGGGCCTGTTATTGAATACAACTTATGCTCTCTAAATTTACTTCTTTTTTAGGTTAAAAATGCAGATTTCACCTGAAAAAGTGTATACGACTGGACTGAGTCGCATAAAACTTTCTCCTTTCCATCCAATTTTCCCAGCTCGGCACTGGGTGAAGCATTCGATTATGAACGTCGTTAAATTTTACTTAAAAACAAAATGAAATATATATCGCTTTTCCTCTAACCTGATGAATGCCTCGCAAAAAGATAAGTAAATACCGGAAAAAGATGTGATATCTGACAGAGTAATTCAATTTGGTTCGTCGACGATGATGAGAAATACAAAAAATGCACATAATTGCGTTGTGACAGAACAGAATTTTAAATTGCATGACCGTTGAGCAAATATTGCAAATGGATCGAGTCCGTTCCAATATTGAAAAGGCATTATCTTCTTAACCCTCAGAATCACCAACTTCCCTCAGATGTTCGCATTTTGTTTTTGTTTTTCGCGTGGGTTTTGGTGGATCGCAGGCGATTCTTCGATGTTATATTGGCGAACGATAACATTCATTCGGGAACTCGAAGCAAAGTCTTTTAAAATCAAAATCTATAAGTCTTCTAAGCAGAAGCTAATGTAACCCACTCAATGGTAGGCCACAACTGCGGTTACAAATCCACTTTGAACGTTTCAATTGATCCGTACCCCATTAAAGGAAACTGCATCTTCAGTTCTCTATATTCTCGCAGACTTCCTAATTAACGTCAACTTCCCTCGACCATCACTGGATACTTTTACATAATTTATTCTCCAATTTCAAGACCAACAACAATAAAAAAAGAAACATCAATTCCCACTATTTAACTGCATCTGTCCGACACTTAAGTGTACCGTTTTTCCGTCAGTCAACTGTCATTTTTGATTGAATCAAACAACAAAAAAACAGAGAAAGAGAAAAACGGCTCCTTTCACTTTGAGAAAATCCTACACCGCGCGCCGGAAGTATTGATTATATACAAGTACTCCGCCACCGAAACCATGGTGATGGTGCACGCATTGACGATGAACGGACTTTGTAACATTTCGCATTCAAGTGGTTTCAGTATTTTCTCAAATAAAATTGACACCCCATTCACGTAATTTTCTATAGCTATATATGCTAATGCATGACCTTTTGAAATGAAAATTGTGATTAAGTGATTTCACTTGCATAATCTATGCATATGCGATATGCACATTCGTATCCATACACACACGGCAATGCGCAATTAATATAGTTAAAGGCATGAGAAATAATCGCGTCGGAATGTGAGCGGAATGCGGCTTTATTTAAATGTTGCAACTAATACTGACTACGCCTTGGATTTAGAAGCTGTAATGGGGCTGGTGTGTTTTATATGCGCAAAGGGGCTGGTATGCGGTGACTGCCACTTGGTATATTTCATAATGAATTATTGTTTTCGTCTTTTGTTGCACATAAAAATTGAGAGTAGTAGTATAGGTACTATAGGTTCGTATCTGTGTTGGCTGTGAGTTGAAAATAACTTCAAAAGATACGGATTAATTCCAATGTCTCAATTGTTCGCTGAAGTAGTAAACACTTTGTTGGATTGTGGAATGGAGATGCCGGATTTCCAACAGCGCTTAGGTTCCTGGATTTGTTTGTTTTTCATATATGATTGGGGTAGCTGGGGAGTAGGAATTCTATATAAAATTAGACAGATAAAAGTGGGAAATTTTGGGACAGAACAAAAAATGTATATAACAAACCTAATGACAAGAAAGGGATGAAGGGTTGTTATGTGTACATTAGAAAAATCCAGCAGTTGAAATTTTACCGCAGTTTAGAATTTTTGTTTCATGTCCAGGAACAAATTCTGACGAAACAAAAAATGGGAAATTCAACTACAAAAATTAATCTTTCGGATGTTCTCTTTATCAGAGAAATATATTTTGAATTACCGCTGTAGTCGGTAGGACAAATAAAATTACAGTACTTCCAAAGCCTGTCCGATGTTTTCAAGCAAAAAGGTGCAGAGGTGCAATTTGCGTTTACCTGATCAATGTACAGTGAATTTAACGAAGAGTGTTGAACTAGTATGGTTTGTGGAACCAGTTTTGTTGTATCTTCACAACCAAATAAAAACACGTCTATTTAGTAGAACGAATAGTTATAAAGATAGTTTTATTAGAAGTAAAATAGACATTAGAAACTCCAGGTTACTATAATAATAATTTTGTAAGTAAATACTTGAACTCCAACAAAAAGACACTCAATGCATAGAATATTTTGTGACGAATTGACATTAATTCATAGCCAACCCGCACCTTGTTTCAATGGGTTTTTTATAAAGAACACGTAAAAATTTGTCACTTGTCAGGAGGGAAGAAGAGCAGTGGCGCAAAAAGCTTTCTGTGCTATTAAATGGGGAAAACGGGAAGTACTAGATTTTTGTTTTTACCATAAATCGAACATTTTTGTCAAAGTCTTTTTTAATCCTTTTTTTTTGACATAACAAGAACTTGCCCGCCCACCAACAAGCTATTTCGAACTATATGACTAATTTATCTTCAGAAGCCTTTAAGTGATTGTTGTAACAGTTGAATTCTGTTTCTTGGAAAGACGTGTCTTGTCAGAAAGTGAACCAATTTGCACTTAATTGACCGACCGCATCCAGCACGAACTGATAGATGGGCGCCAAGCCACAAAATATTGAATACATCGCTATCGCGGTGTTTTTTTTTTTGTGGCTTAATGTTTTGGCGATTTTAGGACTATTTTCGATACATTGCAGATTTGTGTTTTATTTTTTAAATACAAGGTGGCGCAAAAGTAATCCTCTTATCAGAAAATGCTATAAATTTTGCGATTGGCCCCTAATGTCAGTTCTGTTTTGACATTTGTGTAGTAAACACATGCGAAATACACGTTAATAAACAATGTTACGCTACACTGCTCCAGAACGCGGAATATTGGTGACTATTTATTTGAGCAATAATCGGTCGGTGACTTTGGCACAACGTGAATTTCGTAGCAGATTTCCTAGCCGTCCAACGTCTACTGGTGAAACACTGCGACGTTTAGTCGCTCGCCTCGAAGAGACTGGCACGACACGAGACGTTGCCAAGAGTGGCGGGCCCCGGAAAGCCCGTTGTGCCGAGAATATCGCCTCTGTTGACGCGGCCATTTTCTTTTTCGAGAACGCCGCTGGTCAAACGACTACAGTGAACGGTGCGCGCTATAGCGCCATGTTTACCGATTTTTTTCTACAGCAATTGGACGATTTAGGACTGGAGGACATGTGGTTCCAACAGGACGGAGCTACGGCACACACTGCGCGAGCCACAACCGATATTCTGAAAGCGGTGTTCCCGGGTCGTTTTTGGCGATTTGCACTAGCCCGCAAGATCGCCTGATTTGACCGCTCCAGACTTCTTTTTGTGGGGCTTTTTGAAGTCGCGGGTTTATGTCAACAAGCCTCAGACTCTTGCAGCTCTTAAAGACAATATCCGTCAAGAATGTGAGGACCTATCGCCGGAAGTTTTGGCCAAAGTGATGGAAAATGCCATAAAAAGGGCTCAAATGACAATCAACTGTGGCGGCGGCCATTTACATGACATCATATTCGCGACTTGATGTAAAAAAAAATAAAAGACCAAATAAAAATAATCCACAAGAAGAACTAAGTTTTTAATTTTTTTTTTTAAAAAACAGCCAAAAAACATCGGAAGGTTATTTTTGCGCCACCTTGTACATATCCTGACAGGGAGAGAACCACCTTCAACTCCGCTTCTCTGTTAATTGATTGAGCGCTTGAGCAATGGGAATCACACCAAACAACAGAAATAAATGATAACTGCAAAGAAGATTGAAAAAATGGCTCCGCCGCTCATTAAACCCAGTTATTAATGGGTTTCCCAAAAAAATTCTCACTCGATTTCAGTAGCTCGAAGAAAATTGCTGTAGGTCCTGAATCAGAGCGGACATTACCTACAATCATTTTTGATCTTCACATTTACCCATTTTGTAGGTCACAATAGCAATTTTGTACGGAAAATATTTGCCATTATGAGTTCGTAAAATTGAACTTGAACACTAAAAATTGATCACCATCTTTACAGATAGTTGACATAATGTTGTTTTACAGCCTCTTTCTCTCACTCTCTTGACGGAATTATAATAGGTTTAACTTCCAATAATCTGACGAGAATTCGCTAATCCGTATGCAATTCGTTCATATCCGCTAATTGCGAACGGGTGCCCGTGCATATACAAGCTTGAAAGTAGTGCCTTGGCTATATGGTCGTCGTCTGGCGGACTGGTGACCCAAAATGTTTAATTAAACAAATTGAAAAACACTAATTGCGTGCAACCACTGAACGCTACTGCATAAGCTACATACTATTTCAGAACAATACAATAAAATCCATTCAAAGGCAAATTTCAAATTTCCCTCTTGTTTTCTACAACTGCACGATGCGGTACATTGAATTCAAATTGCATGTGTTTTTTCTATACTTGTTTTTCAGAACATACCTACTTTATAAATGGATGCACAACACCATAAATTACAGATGTGGAGAGTTGAGTGAATATTTTTGCATAAGTATAATGCATGCACAAATGGAAATGAAGAGTATTTTTGTCGACCAGTGGTTGACATGGAAATATGTTTTCATTTCGGAAGCCAAATACATAATATTGTAGGAATCATTGTTATATGAACTACAGTTTTACTGCGAAGATGTTGATCAAGTAGCGAAGATTTGCAGCAAAAAATGAGTTCTGCAATAGGAAAAGTAAATCGCATTTATACAAACATAAAGAAGTGGATAATAATTTTCAATGTGTCCTAGCAATTTGCATTTTTATCCTTCATTTCAAATATATTTTAGGTCACAATAGAAAATTTTACATGGAAATTTTCTTTATTGTGGGTTATACAATTTATCCCGAACAACAAAATAGATTATTAGCAGATTTCGATAGTTGGTATAATCATTGTGAATTTCTACGTAACATAATGAGTAACTGTGAGTAAGGCTTGATTTGATAATGCCTTTGGTAATTATTTTCATTTAATTTTCGATCATTTGACGTATAAAAGAGGAACAATTTGCGTGTAAATGATCTTCAAACAGATATTCAATCAAAAGCAATCAGGATATACATTTGCAAAACACTTTTTGTTCCATTCCAATGACTAGTTATACCGATTTAGAGCAAAGAGCCAGAAGCACATTTTTCTTTGACTACCTTGGTGATATTGACACAGATTGTCAGACCTCAGGAGAAAACCTTCGTGCATGAATATGTGCAGTCACTCCCACTTTAAAACATAAACAAAAATATATCTTCTAACTACCGACAGCGTTCACATCATATTTATCTGATGCAAAAATTGCCAATTATCCTGTAGGATGTCTTTAAAATTGTTGTAATGACCCATAGCAGGGATTTGGACTTATTTTTATGAAAAATGGGAGCCAAACCATTCATCTTTATCGTAAAAAAAATCTTTCGCAGTGCAACAAATTTATGGCGACTTTCATCTCTTTCTTATACATATTATGTTACATTCTTTGCATGAGGCCTTAAATTCGGGTAGTTGGAAAAACAGCTTCCTTCTTTGAAATAAGTTCTTAGTCATAACTCAAAATCATTCACCTGGTAAATAAATTAACAATAAAAAGGCATTAAAACTGAGTTTAATTACATCTTTAGGTGCATTGTCTTTTTTGAAAATAAATTCTATTTACAACTTCATATCCAATAAGAGATCCGTAAAAATCCTTTTGCCTATCCATTTATCAAGGCAAATTCAATGACCCGTTTCGAAAACAGACACAATTAATTCCAACAAAGTTTGCCAGTCAAATTCTCCGTTCCAGTAAATTTGCTCCGAATTAGCTTCAATTAGTAACACTGCCCAGAGAGTATACCTTAAAGCTTTTGGACTCATCAATCAAATTGGGTGTGAAAACAAAGTAATTGGATTAATTTCTCGGTCTGATTGATACGGCGGCGGGGCTATGATTGTGAAAATGTTTTGGCTATCATAACCGTTTACAAGTCACAACGATCTCATCAAACTTACTCACAGATTTATTTACGTTAAACACGATTATATAGATGTTTCTTTTTCTTTATTTCACATTACAAAAAAAACGTCAATGAAAATGTTCGCGTTTGTGTAAAAAATGCAATTTCACGGTGATTTAATTTTATCAAACCATTAATAACTCTTGGCGTAATATTACAATAGCGAATGTAATGCCATTACATGCATCCACAGTTTGGCTATGAAAATTGTAATGCCGTACAAAATAAAACAAAAGCGAAAGAATGCAAGGGGAATAAAATGAGCCCTATCCGGTGATAAGTTCTCTTCGGAGTCCAATAATTGAATTGGTTGGAATGTATGACTGGTGCGGTGGATATGTTTTATTCAACGAAATCCAGTCGAAATTATTCAACCTTGGACTTCGTCAAATTGTTAGCGAACATCCGTAGTCGAGATAGAAAAAGTGAAACCTTACGGAGATAAATAAAATCATTGAGAATTTTTGGGCCGGTGAATAGAATTCATCCATATCATACCCATTTTGCGTCTACGAAACAACTGAACTGTAAGCCAACTCATCTTCCAGTTGGCCATCGAAAAGTAAAGCCAGCAATACACTATTGTTTGCTTGACAGATGACGTAGCCTCAGCAAAGTCCCTATCTACATTTTTGTGGTTCGTGAAACTCGAAAATGGCTCCGGACCCCTCAATCATTTTCGAACATCAAGTACCATGATTTGGACCGCAATTTGTATTTAGAAGCCTATGATAGAACTCAAGATGAATAAGTCGGTGGTACGATTCCATAAAAAAAACAAGTAAAAGTACCCTCCACTGCATACAAATCATGCAAAATTGGTTTTGTATGGGAGGTACCCGAACTACTTGACCGACATAGCCCAATTTTAATATCAACCTGACGACGATAAAAGTAAGTCCTTTCACAAAATTGCACTCTTTCGACGCTATCCTGTTTTCAACAGACAGAGAGACACATGGGCCTAATGTTCATTTTGTATGGGAGGTACCCGAACTACTTTACCGACATAGCCCATTTTTGATACCAACCTAACGACGAGAAAAAGAAGTCCTTTCACCAAATTTCAAATTTCGCCTATGTCAATCCCTTTGGGCGCTATCGTCCTTTCAACAGACAGACATGACTAAATGGATTCTGAACGTAGATCCTGATTTAGAATATATATACTTTATGAGGTCTCCGGTAACTCCTTCTTGGCGTTACAAGTGTAATGACGAAGTGAATACACGAGAACCACTTTCGTTAAAAAAAAAAAGAAAGAAATCATACGCAAGCGAAAACTTGCTTCTGTAACTCTTTTCGTTTTTCATTTCGCAAACGTTTAAAAAATGTTTAATTTTGGGGTAGTTTTCATATTTCAATAATTTTAAGAGTCGTTGTTTTCTTTGCGGAAATATCCTGCTAAAACGTGCATAAAATAGCTTCGTTTGTTTCTTCTTTTTTACCCAAACGTAACATCTTTCCGTTTTCAAAGTTAAATCCAGCAAAACGTTTTCTCAAGCGAAAACGATTGGATTAAACGGTTGCCACATCCCAGGCTTTTAGTAAATAATCATCTTTGTTTATAAAATTCCGTGTAAATTGGTATGCAGATAAAGTACAGTAAGAACTCTCCACTTGATAGGCGCAACATCTTAGCAACTTTGGAATAAAGTACAGAATGACATGTATAACAACATACGAAAAATTATTATTTCAAAATTCTGCTCCATTGACAAATAATAGAGTATACAATACAGCATAGATGGTATTTAAAGGATATTTGAAATCAATCCCAAGTACATTGAAAATTAAAAATAAACCAGGGTCGGCATTCTGTAAGGCCAAAACGTTTAAACTTTTCAGCTCACTTTGACAGCTCATCCGCAACTAAGGAGCTATCGCTTACAAAGACAAAATTAATGGAGCAAAGGTTTTCAAAACGGAAAAAGTGTTGGGTTCAATGATTAGTGCCTTGTACTGCTAAGCGAGAGGGCTCGGGCTCAAGCCCCAGAAAAACGCAAAAGACAACTTACACATCCTCTTGCGGACGTCTGAATAAAAATTCGAGGAAATAACTGACTGCTTCCCAATTCAGTCGTTTGGACTCGGTATAAAACTGTGGGTAATAAGGCTAGCGACCTATGTACATGTACATAATATGAACCTACATATTTGGCTTACATGAGGGCGACATTTACCCGGCCAAAAAAATTTACTTTGGCATAAGAGTTTCAGAAAAAAAACTTACAAATGACAAAAACAAAACAAAAAACAGACCATGTCACCCTGAGGATCAGGACCATACTTCCAAAGCGCAGCTTAACTCAATTAGCTAATCCGACTTAATGCCTCTGCATCATTAATTCCACTCAACGGTTTTCATAATCTGTCCTTTTACAAACAGCCGACATCATCCCTCTGAGGTTACATGCTGTGCACATTTTGTAAAAATAATTCGTGCGACTTAATAAAATTAAATGTAACAGCACAGCAATTCTTTTCAATCGAAATGGAATTTTTTAACGATCCGACAATTTGCGAAAGATGAAGATAAACCATCGTCCAACAGATACATTGTTTCGCTGATAACCTCTCCTCGCCGTCGTTTAAATTCTAAAGACGACAACGGCGACGACGAAGAAAACACTGCAAACGAAGAAAAATAACAAAAAGTGATAGATAAATGGGATAAGTGCTTAATTTGTAACAAACCCTTGCATTGTGCTGTACATTATTAAATTTTATTTATTTCAACATCTTCGGTTGGTCTTGGGCTGCTTTATAAATTGATAGCGTCCATGGAGTTGAATTGCATCTGAAGATACGCAAACGGCTTCACTTGAACGTCGGTCGCGTCGTCGTCTCTAGCACTTGAAGTAATCATCAAAAGGGCGAGGCGAATGAAGTCAATCCGTCGTCATATCGTCCCAGTGAACTGTGTGTGTGGCTGTTTTTTTTTTTTTACGACATTTTTCTTTTAAATGCGATAATTTATAACCCTTTACCAGGGAAAGACGTATCTATATCCCTTTTAAGATGGAGATACCATACCAGTACCACATTTTATCGGACTTGAAGCAGTTGGCATCTGTGCAGCGGTCGGTTGATGCACCAGCTTTGTAATTTAGGTTGTGTAGGCGTGGCGCGTTAAATTACAATCAAGTGAAAAATAGCCATGACAAGTTTTTTTTTTTTTTTTGTATAATTGTCGTTACTGATAAAGAGAAAGGATCTTTTTGTGGTATGCACTGGGGGTATTTATAGCTACACAAGCGGATACATCAGTTCATTTATGTTATTGCGCAGTTAATAGAGAAGATTACGAATAATGACAATGAATGTGCGCACAGGGTAGAAACGAAGTATGGAAAAGCCAATGACTTAGGTCAAGAGTGCAACAAAACTGCACGAATGTTGTAGTTATGTGTAAATATGTGGCGTTATCGTAGATCTAAGATAGGGGCATACCAAGCGGTCTTATCAGCAACCAGGAGGCGTCTTGACAGTAAATATTTGTTCGAATGGAACTCTGTTGGATGTACTCGTATGCTTGTATATTTCGGTGTGTTTGCACACAATTTGTTTTTGAAATTCGTAGATAAGCAAATACACAGGCGTTATAGACAAATATCAACAAAGCATTTTGCGGAGGTTACGTGGGTCTGTCAACCGCCAACGCAAACAATAGTGCGTTGTTGGCTTGAAAGGTATAGGTATATCTACCATCGGTATGTTTGGCACCTTTTCTTTAATCATCTGTATTATTTACGACATCAAAACGGTCTTAGACCAGGGATACATGTTCAGGGGCATGACTTTCATGAAGTAATTGGCTACTCA
This sequence comes from Cheilosia vulpina, assembly GCA_916610125.1. NCBI lineage: Eukaryota > Metazoa > Arthropoda > Insecta > Diptera > Syrphidae > Cheilosia > Cheilosia vulpina. The sequence goes on along the minus strand of OU744278.1, from coordinate 17,525,088 downwards.
CAAAACAAGGCGTCAGTGGAATGAAACACTTTTTCACAGAGAAGGAAATAGTGAAATGGAAGACGCAAACAAATTTTATAAAGTCGAATCAGGCGGGGTTTTCCTCACTCTTTTGACGTAAATACCAAATTAAGATTATAATATTTTTTTTCCATTTGATGACCTTTGGGAGGGAGCGTAAAATCCGGTCCATGACTAGGTAGATGAGCAAGTCGATTTGCTGCGATTTCGCCTTCCGCGATGGGCGCCCCAAGTTCTTCGAGTTGTTGATGGAGGTTCTCATCCGCTGCTGAAGTGGGAGAGTGTCACTCCATTACTTTTCCTGGCCTGGGTCGGTCCTTTCAGAAGAGCCTTAATGCACCTCGTCTGGGGCTTACTCCAGTTGATCTGAATTTTCCGCACTACTCATTTGTCTGCGGTTTATTGTCGTGGGAACAGCACGACGGTAGGGAGACGAACTTACGAAATTAGTATGAAAGTCGATTTTCCCTGCAGCTACCCTTCTCTTTTTTACTCACTCAAAATATACTTGTCTCCCTTCAAATGAATATCATTAAAATCATTGTGTAGCCACGCTCTTACAAGTATAGTAGATAAGAGACCGTTTTGATTTTATTGAATTCGGATTTGAGAAAAGTATAAACGGAGTATTCCTGCTGATTTTTTGAAAACGGAATTTGTCAGATAATATGTGCAATGCGGTGCATTGTCGGGAGTATTAACGTAATCGTACAGTAGGAACCCTCACCATCCGTCGGTTTTGTATGATATCTTAGTTAGGATATTTAAATTGGTTTAGTTTTGAGTTTCATTGAGAACGACACTTGAAAACTTTAACATTTTTACTGAAAATGTGTGCATATACCCAAAAAAAGAGTTTTTATAATTACGGTAGAATCTCTGGACCCTGCTTTAAAATTTTGGAGACCTTTACAGAATTTAGCTTCGTTTTCCGCCAAATTTTATTTACGAAAATTTTGTGTTGAATTTACTTGAAACTAGAGAGCTTATATATTGTTGAAAAACTATTTATTTATTTGTTTGTCAATAAGGTACTAGGTCTTTTTTAGACATGAAAAATTTGAATCTAAAATAAGTAGCATAGTACACATGAAAAAAATACTAAAATTGAGGAAAAATTAGGTACAAAAAATAATAATACAGAAACGAAATGCAAGTACAAAACTAATTAAAATTTGAGCAATACAATTACAACTGGAACAAATTGAACGGATTTTATTAGGTATTGTCATATTAATGTCAATTAAAGGCGCACAATCATTATAGAATAACATTAAACCATTTAAAGAGGAGGATCTACAAACGTCAATTATACAATTTTTAGCGCATAGGGTTCGATGAACACCCTAGCATAACACTAGCTTTATTTGTTATGTACTCATAGTGGTAAATGTAGGTTAGTTTACTATCTAACATAACCCCTAAATCTATTATCGAAGTTACATGCGGAATAAGATTATTGTCGAAGAAATAAGCGTGAATGAAAGGCGAGGTACGACGGGAAAAAGTAATGACCGAACATTTACTAACATTAAGTTACAAGTAGTTTTTAGTGCACCACAAAACGAAATTTTGGAGATGTGCATTCAATCTATCAAAACTATTCGAATAAATGCATGAAGTGTATATTTTAAAATCATCGGCAAACATCAGGATATTGCAATGTGGAATAAATTTTACAACATCATTAACGAATAAAATAACTAAGAGTGGGCCTATGTGACTACCTTGAGGGACACCGGATGTTTCCAAGATTTCTTTCGATAAGAGTCCTCGAAATTTAAAAAATTGGTATCTGTTTCCTAAATAGGATGATAGCCATCTAAGAAACACTGTAGGGAACCCTAAACGTTCAAGTTTGTAAAGAAGAAGCTTGTGGTCAACTCGGTCAAACGCTTTACTGAAATCAGTGTAAATGGCATCGACCCGATTACCTTTTAGATATCTCAGTAATAACAAAATCTGTAAAAAGGAGAAGATTAGTAACAGTGGATCTGTTTTTTTTTTACAAAACCGTGTTGGTTATTGCAAATTAAATTTTTACCAAAAAAATTTAACTTATCAGTCAGCAACTCATCAAACAGTTTAGGGATGGACGATTGTTTACAGATCCCTCCATAGTTTTCAATATTATTTTTTAAATATTGGTACAAAAAAAGAATTTTTCCATAGGGAAGGAAAGATACCAGGCTTCAACGATATATTGAATATATGGCAAAGTATGGAATGTTAAGGAAGGGCACCGTTTTTAAAAAAAACCTGCCGGAATACCATCGGGTTCAGGATTGAAATTTAGAGCCAAATTTCCAAGTTTACTCAGTATCATATCTTCGGGAAAATCAATGTGACTGAAAATAGAGGAATGTGGTGCACTTAAATAAGAAAAAAAAGTGTTCATCTATAACTAAATAGGGATTTGAATACATTGATTGAAAAACTATGCAGAGAATTGCTTTAAATAAAGTTCAAACTTATTGGCTTTGTTGTTCAGTCGCCAAGAACATCAATGTTCTCAATGTGCAAATATCAAACACAGCTTTCCTCGAATAAGGTCGGTCGGTCGGTTTTAATTTTTAAAATTCGTTTGACGCCAAAAGTTGTCTTGTAACTGAAAATGCAAACCCGACAAAATTCGATTTCGCTGTGCAAAAATATTGATGAGCGTTACAAAGTGATATTTATGCATAGATCTGATTCGATTATGTAAAAACGTATTTCGCAACTTTAAAACCTTCGTTACATAGCAAAGGTCGTTCTTTTTGGTCACCACTAATTTAGAATTTAAATTGTACATATAGGGCTAAAAATGGTATAACACTTTGGGAAAGTTCCACGGCATGGTCATAATTCCGTGAACACTTGTTTACGGAGTTTAAGGCTCCACATCCACTGACAAATTTCAATCTTCATGGTATTTTAATCTTTTACTCAAAAATATGAATGAAATTGTTTGGATTCACTCTTAGGTGGTGCTAATGTGACAAGTACCTATTACGAATTGTAAAGGGTGAATATTTAATAAATAAATAAGTACATATTTGTACTATCCATAGTGACAAACATTCAAATTTGAGTGATTTTTCCGTTCTAGATGACACAATATAATTACAGAAAAACCGACAGGTAAACATGGGATTGGACATATCAGTGATAGATCTCCCACTATTCACTAGGTTATTCACCCATCAACCATATTGAGAACTGCGCCTTTTTAGAGCCCGACTTCCTTGATAAAAAAATATAGTCTGTGACCCTCAAAAAGGAAGACAAATATGACCTATCTAAGGGCAGCAAAGTCCAAATTTTTTATTTCTCTGTCTCTATTGATGCTATTGGGAAGATTTCTTGATCTTGAAAGATTATAAGGTTCATATATATGTTGCACACACTGAAGACGAGCGATATCTATAGTTGCCTATTTTTACTTAAATCAGTCTCCAAAGCTTCAGCGGAATGGGCGCACACAATTGCTTCATAGAATGACCTTATAAACATAATAATACAGTTCCTATTATTTCTTAAAATATGTTTGCCTTTCTTAACCAAACTTTCAAGTCATCAGAAAATTAAACAAAATTAAAGCCCAGTTTGTGCTCGACGAAAGATTTTATTTTCCTATTATAGAAAAAAAAAATGCAATCAGTGCTAAGAAGTCTACGCTGGCTGTACTGACTTTCCAGTCGAATTGAATATAACTGCGGTCACAAGGCGAAACCGCTTAGGCCGACTTTAGACGAAATTGAGATTTTGATGCCATTAGATTTTGTAAATATTTTTCAGCTTTATATCTTTAAAAAAGTGGCCACAATTTCAAAACCATAACAGCTTAAGTCACTAGATTCAATATAGTAAAAAGACTTTAAACTGCTTTCCTGAACAGTTAAAACAGACTGAATGAATGAGTAAAACAGACTGAATGAATGAGTAAAACAGACTTCAGATGTTTTGCCTTTTGACCACAGACAAATCGTCGAATTTTGTAAAGATGTTACCGAACGATGGCTATCAGCTATTTATTTCACACCTCGTGTGATATCATACTTGAATACAGCTGACATAATCCGCGGTCAACTGTACTGCATTTGACAGAACATGTCAAATGTTCAACTAAATTAATTTTTGTTGAATAGAAATAGGGGTTTATACAAATAAAATTTGGTAAATGTTGTCACGAATAACACCACAACTAATATGCCTCTTCAAAACGAATAAGCTGCAATTGTACCCAATGCCGTCAAAGTCATGAGAAACACCGCACCCACTGCACAATTGAAGTGAAACTGCATTACACTATACCCTATCACATTTGCATACTCAACTTGATTAGAAACATTTGCCTTGCAGATGATATACGATAATGTGTAGCGCATTTCGAATTCTGTCACTCGTTGTCAGATTTAAATTGAGCGTATAAAACATAACATGTGGTGTACTCAAGAAAAAGTATATGCCACGCTGTGTGTCACTTTTAATTTGTTTCGCTTGCGTGAATTTCCTTTCATTATAAGAAAGTCAAGTTCACGCTTAAGATGAGCGAAGTCATTATACATGCTACTTAAAATTGCACAACAGTTGCTGGGATTAGACGTTGCAAATTTGTAATGCGACCGGCAATAGTGTCATCGTGGAGTTTTACGACAAATTTCTCACGCTCTAATGGCAAAGATGCCAATGAGACATGAGGTTATGTAAGTCTTGTGTCGGCGTCATCCACCTTTATTACTTAAAAGTGCAACTACCTACTGACTGTACTTAGTCAAAACTATTCCATCAGTGTCGCGATCGCCCTCAATAAAAACGGCGTCGCCTCATTAATCATACAACGCTATCGGCTGTCATTGCGTTGATACAATATGTAACTCAGCGCGCGCACAATGACCCCCGGATCTAATTTTCTTTTTATTATTTTTGACGTTGTGCCGGCAAATGTGATTATTGTGATTAACACTAAAACTATTTCTGTATACATGTGTTTGGCTCGATAAAAAGTGCCGCCACATGCTACTGCTGGTGTTACATGAATTGCTCGTCAAGCTGTATACACCCGGCAGACATGTTATGATTCATGTTACACAAAAAAAAAAAAAAATTGTCGCACGACACTTTCTTAACGTTGAGCTTTTTTTCGTGTTTCTTTTTGCGTGCGCTTCGTTCGGCCAGTGAACTCGGATTTTTCTTTAGCTTTTGGTTGTTTCTCATGGCTAACCTTCACCGTAGCTATTCTTTGTGTGCACATTTGTTGTTATTTTTACTTTTGTTGATATTTCAGCGTTTAGCCGGTACCGGTAGCTTGGGTGTTTTTCATTAGACGACAGTGACGACGACGAGAGAATTAGCTTTCACTTTCTATTCATACTGAGTAGTGAGTACTACTGCGCTACAGACTACACCTTCAACTGCACTACACACAACACTACATAGCCACACGTGTCTGGTTTCTGGTGAAGACTGAACGGATGACAGTATAATCGCATATCCATGACGGGAAATTTTTTATTCAATTACGGTAGTGGCGGCGCAGCTCGCAGCACTTGAAATTTTCGGTGCTTTTGACTCTCGAGAGCGCACAAATCAAATAATGTACAGCCCAACCCCATTGTGATGGATGACGAGACGACCGAAACACAATTTGTAGGCTGAAGGCTGCCGACGACGACGACGACGACGCCGTTACCGGAATCTTTTAAAAATGGTCCGAGGGTGTTATTATTCTTTTTTAGTGTATATTTGCTTTTGTCATTGTCGGCATGAATTGTATTTTTGAACATATGCGGCTATAAGAGCGGATTAGATTATTCACGCTACCACTCACATGTGTTATACATGCACTTTGCGTGACATATCATTAAGTAATTAAGAAGGCTTTATGTGCTTGGTAAATGTCAGAATCTTTTTGAAGCGTAATAATTGTCTCTCTCATGTGGTTCTTTCTGTGAGGCAAAGAAGTGCCAATGAAGGGAAAAGTGTTTTTGACAGAAATACTACATTTATGCATGTTTAGTAGTAAACATGCTGTCATCTCATATTCACTTTTTGCGGTTAAATTAAGTCGTACAATTCGTTTTATGATGTTAGTCGTGTCAATATTTATCACATTGTTACTTAGCTAGCAGTCAATGGTTGCGTTCAGGCCACATGTTTTTACAACTGACAGGTGGCTAAAGCGATTTTTCTAGTTAATTGGTTAAGAATGAGAACACTTATTCAGACGTTAAAGAATATAAATAGATGATCTAAGCTGTGCCACACTAAATAATTATAACTTCAAATAGAAAATAAAAATAATCATCCGTGATTACGATTGAATTCAAGCGGACTTTAAATCTTCAATTCCATTTTAAACTTAACTAAATGGTCTTCCCTGTTTATTGTTACAATACGGTAACCCTAAGAAAACTACTTTGCAGTCACGATGATATTTCATTTGAAAAGAAGTTTCATAAAACCTATTGCTAGAAAATTATCATCATACGTTTTGCAATAATTATTCTGCGTCCATATTACAAAAGTTCCATCTGTTTTTTTTTTATTTGTATAGGTAAGAATACATTTTATACCAGTTCTTTTGGTTTTGACACACATTTGACAGTTTGTCATTTTGAAAATGTATTAAATATTCAGTATTTAAAAAAGGTTTTTCAGTATACCTATTACGTTGCATTTGAAATTACTATTTAAGATTATCTATTGCAATTGCAATTTGAGTACAGCAATGTATATTCTTATGACTACTTTTTGTAACTTTGTTACTTTGTTGCGTTAAAAGAGTTAAGAGTTAAAATTGACAGACACGAATGAAGACAAATGTCAGTCACAAATTTTGAGATTTGTTTCAATGGTAAAAAATATGCCCTCTTTAAACTGTCAATGTAAATTTATTTAAAAAAAAACTTGAAATGCATCTCCGATCAAACTGGTTCATATACGTTACGTTCACGGTTTGACGTTTGAATTGAACGCAATTGAAATAAATTGATTGCAGTCGAACTAAATAGGTTCACATAAAAAATGGCAGAACACAGAACATTAACAAAGTAACGAGTAACAAGTAGTTCTAAAAAAAATCATTAAATGCGAAAAGACCAGATTAAAAATTAAACTGCTAAAACTCAAATTCAAATTCTTAAATTAATTTAAAGGCTTTCAAAAATTTACAAGACTCTTGTCTTACTTTGTAAGCGATTCTGAAATAAATAAATAAATAAAAATAAATAAATAAAAAAACGTATAAAAGAAAAAAAGGACCATCATTTAATACGAATTTAGCTTTCACTGCATTTTGATATACAAACGGTGTTCTCTGTATGTAATAACTTTTTAGTACAGTCAAATGTCAGGGGCATTCAATTTTTTTTTGTAGCTAGGTTTTAAAAATATGACGGCAAGTTCTTAAGTAAGTTTTTAATGTTATCTGTTAAGGTACCTCTATAGCATTCTTACTTTCGTCATTTCATTTTCCTCGAACAAGCATCGTTCTCCAAAAGAATCCGCACCTAATTCATTATTTATTTTGCCGTTTTTTGTGCCTTTATTATACAAACCTGAACTAAATACTTACTCAAGTGAATTTCAAAACTCATTTGGATATCAGTTGTATTTACATACCTGTAAAGAAATACAAAAAAGTATACATGAGTCATTACGTACACACCTCTTGAAACAAATAACAAAATGCGGGTTTTGTTTATGAATAAAAACAGCATTTCCGGTTGCTCCATTACCATTTCAAAATGCAATACCCAGCATTCCAATCGATTTCAAATAATTCACTTCCAATGTTTACCGAAGGAAATTTCCAATTTATAATAAATAACGCCCTAGCGCCAGAAGTAAACCAAAACACACCCTTCCACTCAAGTAATCATTGCTTGGTTACGTTACGTATTTTGATTTATACATTAACGTGTTTTATAAACAAAAAAAAAAAAAATGTTTACAAGACAAGATGTGCAACAAACGTTGTAGTGGATAAACAAATTAAAGACGAGAAGAGCGGGGGCCTATGGACGAAATTAAATACGGAGTTTGTGTCAGATTTTTCTACCCTATAAAATAAGGATTTTGGCGTTCCTTTTTGTTGACATTGCTGCTATTGACATTGGAGCATTCATTTCAATTTTTGGTGGTTTATGGCGAAGAATGTTGAGTGGTTTGTCACAACTGAGATTTCCTAAGGGACCACGTGGGTTTTATGCATTTTGTATGCAATTTATAAAAATGTAATGGGATCGACAAAAAAAAATCCGAAAACCAAACAGCCGATGCAAATGTCTTTTTAATCTACTGGGTGTCTATATTTAAACTAATAGAGGTACCAATAACGATAACTTTCAAACGCTGCTGTCATTATTGACAGTTCTTTAACTTGTTCAGGAATGTAACTGAGGTCGCAGCTAGCTTTTGCAGTGAATCTGCAACGACAAAGAACTGAAATTACTTCGTTGAACGATGCCGCTACTGTCATTGATTTACTGTGCGATTGATGCAAAGACAACAATATTAAGAGAGTTGGTCACGATTCGATGACACCAACAAAATCACAAAAAACAGTCTTTTTCAGAGCTGTGTAAACTCTGTGGTATTCCTATGCTAATAAACCGGAACCAATTTAGACCTTTAAAGCCAATATTCTGCGCGTTATTGGTGAGATAGACTAATACAATTTTTAAGGAGTTTGTTTTTTGTCAAGCCATCACTTGAGACCCTTCAAAACGGTTGAATACTGAGATAAATACACTGCGCGTCAACGTAATAGTTTAAGAGCTTCCAAAATGCCCTTCATATAGATTTTTTTTAAACAAACTAGTTAATTTATTTGTAGAATGTGAAATTTTGGGCTGTATCCGAGTGGGTAAACTAAAAACTTTCCTGACAGGAATGTATACTCTGGGATGTTTGTCAGACGTTAGCTAGAAGTTGAACAAGAAGGTTTAATTTATGTTTCCCCACGAGTTGAACCCATAACCCCTTGCTCAGAATCTTATCATCACATTTACCACTCGTTAAATGCTATCTGAACCCATTCTATTGAAGAAAAGTGTATGTTTGTCTCAACTGCAAATTGTTTCAAAATTGACAAAATCAATTGCAATCTCATTGCTCAATCAGTTCGTTCACTATTTTTTACCTCCCTACCACACTTGACGACAAAATACATCTGCTGGTATAAGACGTATTTAAAAATAGATCTTCCCGTCGATGATATCGCGTATTGTTGTGATCACAACGGACAACGCACATAAAGACGAATTACGCCGCTTGCAATTGTTGATCTTTGCAATGAACCTTATCTCATAAAGATGCCATTAATCATTTCAGGCACTCGACAACAATGCTCAATGGCAATAGCCATTGCCGCAGCAGTCCAGCCACTGTATTCAATTACAAAGACAATATAAATTTATCGGTCGAAATTAACCCCATGCGCGCGGTTTATCTCTGTTAGCGCAGTCATTCATGCTGCTCAAGTAAATAACCACACACTTGCCTTTGCTTATTTTGGGGGGGCATCCCATGGGAGAAAAATGTATATCTATATAGGATGTGTACAAATGCGCTGATATGAATGAAATTATGTTTTAATTCAGATCTGAGTAATTGGGTGACGAAACTTAATTTAATTTCTCAATATACGATGAGTGCGTCTGTTCCGCTTTAAAGGGAGCAGCGATAAGATTATGAAATTAACTAAACATTGGTTCCCACTGGGCTGACCAACGCCGACCGCTGCCTCATCCATCTGAGGCATTCCAGAGCCGAGTACTGTCTGATGAGCAATTAAAACAAATATCTTACTACATCTACATTCCACATGTCGGTTAATTCACAGAAGACGGAAAGCATTTAAAAAAAAAAACATACATGTCCCGCAAACAGAACTGAGCAACTTGGTATATTTGAGTGGACGCATTCAGTGCTTAGGTACTTATAAAATTCTTACACAAAAACACCGATCGGGCATACTCACGGCGGTGGTGAATCTCTTTGAAAGTGAAATTAATTTCACGCAAAATTAGACTGCTGACACCTTTAATTTCGGTGTAATGTCTGTAACTTCAGTTTGTGTGTAACAAAATGACAGATAATGCCACAATTATTTTTTTTTGTTTGTTGTCTCTCCCGATGGGACACTGAAGTGTATAATCTACCTACATGTCAACATAAACACCATGCTCATTACTTTCTCTGTTGATTGTCAAATGTTACGGTTCGTGTAGGTACTATAATTATATTTGATTTGAAATTCAGTTGGCCATGTGGTTGGTGACTTTTATTTAAAGATTAAGCATGATTCAATGGTTGCAGACAACCGGCATTTGTAACTTGTGCATTTTTAAAACGAATCGGTCACGAAAAGTAAACGAGATAAGGTTGGTTTGTCGGCATTTAACATTCAATTTTGATTGAGTATTCGGTATTTGTAGGCAGGTTTGATGTACACTTTGGACTGAAATGCGTACACCCAACGAGAGCGCACCTGAAAGAGTGACCAATTTATTGACAAAATTAATCTTTGGTGTGCCCATATTGATAAGGTTGACACGAATTTTTATATGTTTTGAGGAATTCGTGTTTTTAGTTTTGTAGTCATTTTTAATTTTAGGGAAGCGGTGCAAAGTGAGTAACTTTTATTTATAGTTTGCTTACCCAGAACTGCTTCTAACCGCCATATACACATTTGAACCTAGCCTGATATAGCGCCTCGATTTCGTCGAAAATTTGTTGCTCTTAGTGGCAACTACACCTTGTATCACATACAGGTGTTAAAATATGCGTAGGTACAGGTTAGTTTTAGAGCAAACAAAATAATCAGCCAACCGACCGATACAAAATGTAAAGGAAAAAAAGAATAAGGTGGAGAGAACACGCTTAAAAAAAATCTTCGTAGTAACATTTTCAAAAAATGTGCCAAGGTTATACAGGTTCCGAAGCCCAGCTGTTTAGAAATGCGTGAGAAGTTTAATTTTAGCGCGAATGGAAATTTACCTTCAACTTATCGCGCTGGTCCAAAACGTCTGATATGAGAAGCGCTCAAGACATGTGATCCGTACCCTTGGATGTTTGCCAGGCGTTCGTGAGTGTTGATATTGTGAAACAAAACTTTAGATAGTATTTTAGGTTAGGTTATCAAAATAGAACAAGAAGCCTGCGAAACAGAACCCGCCCAGATATTGCCAGAGTCACGGCAATAATCACGGGGCATTGGCCAATTGGAGACCATGCGGCCAAACTTGGGATCCCACACCAACCTCATTGCCGCAGTTGTGGAAATACAAATGAAAAAGAAACTCTCTTCCATTTCCTCTGCAAATATCTGGCACTAACAAGAGCCAGATTGCGGACACAAAACCCACCTTCTTTCGACGACATTAACGACATTTCGGGTAAAGGGACGTTAGATATATCCGTTTCCTCAACTCTTCAGGTTGGATATAAGTACAGATTGCATCACACCCTTAACAATCATCACAAACTAGGTCACACGAGTCGTGGTAACAAAAAGGCACATCAGTGCTACTTTGGTTCAAAGCTGAGGCGCCACTTCTACTTACCTACCTATACCATTTTAGGTTATGAAGGCTTAGACTTAACACTAACCACTGATCAACCATCAGATCATGATGGATCATGGACAGTAATTTATCTGCAGGATAAAAACTAACGCGTGCGCCATCTTTTATGTCGGAATGTAAATATAAAATATAATCATTCATGATGGGATTTCAAATCGAATCACGATACCTGGCCAAAATAAAATACTTAAGGCCTTCTCCAACGTCCATGCTTTTGCGCCATGCAGCAACAGAACCTCTTTCTTAATTATTTACACATGATTTTGGGATGGTCCACCTGAAGCTATGTGCTGGTCTATACGAAACATGCTGCACAAGCTTTTAAATACACGGTCTTTGAGTAATTAATGAAAGACTGAATGAATGATATCGTCTTAAGATTATTCGAAGGTTCCTTTAATTTGCACCGATTTCTAAGACCTAAACCAACTCATTTGGCTCGACGGTTGTCACAGAGGTGAGAAAAAAACACACCTCCTCACATTTAAATACTTTTTTTTGTAAAATTCGCTTCAAAATACTATTCCTAAACAAAGCGCCCAAAGGCCGACCCATTCCTTTACAAAATAACTCGTCATTTGCAAAGTACAGATTAAAAGTCAAAAGCCCGTCAACAATCGTGTGCGTATATATAAAGAGATCGGGGTAAATTTGCATCATCGACGCGAAAAAAATTTCACCAAAAAGACCGGAACTCCAAGTCCACTCTGAAACACTAGAATATTCTACTGAGTGCGCACCTCGCAAAGGGAATATATTCGAGGAACTAGAAAATAAAAGGAACAACTACAAAAAAAAAATGGAAAATCCCTGATACTACCTTTTGGTATGCAAGTCATTTAGTTGGAGGGGTTAAAGCAAAATCGGCTTTCGCCAAAGCAGATTTTGTTAATCCAATTAACAGTCATTGACAGAGCCGATCGGCGATTTTTTCTGTAAGCTGGACGACAAAACAAACCTCTAGACAGCAATCAATTATCTCCCGCAGGAGGAGAGCCAACTGACGAGGGAATAAAATTGTGCGCGCATGTCAAATTGCCATAATGTCGGGTTAAAGTATTTTAATCCTCACCGTTCGTATATGGAGTGTAACGTCATCTGGCACAACGTCCTAGGTGTGTCCTCTCTAACCCCCATTCCCACATGGTTTTTTCTTTCTAATTGAAAATTTGAATCGTAATGGTAAGACCAAAAAAATGGGTGCGGGTACCTACACCAACCACCAGCATTCCATGTCAATCTGTCAGACTACCACTATTTATTGTAATAAAATATTTTGATATAGCCCCGTTCGATTCTAATGCAATCATATTGTGCACTTTTAATAAATTAAGGAGCCAAAGTAAAAGTACCTTCATACTCGTACTCGTTCACCCTTGCAGTTCAAATAGCGTGCATGAATATATGTATACTTGCATGCATGGAAAAAAGAGAAGATAAATTTGCGACTTCTTATGTTCAAAATGGATTTTGCCATTGTGTCATTTTGCTGTATGTGGGTTGAGGGGGTTGAAAGTCGCTGGTGGAAGTTGGAGGTTTTCGGGTGGAGGTTGATGTTCAGTTTAAATTTCACAAATGTAATTATATGTAAGTTAGCAAACGATAGTCATCGTCGTGTCTTCTTTGTGTGTGCTTGCCGTTTCCCGCGCGCGCAGTCACAACTTCCCCTTTGTCGTCAACTGCCATTAAAGAAGAACCCCACCCTTATCCAGAGAACGTACAAAAAATGAATACAGTACAAGATCTATACGTACAGATTCAGTGCCGGCATACACAAGCATACACAGGCACACACGCACACCAACTAAGCGCACTTTTCATTTTTCCAAGTGCATTGACTTTTGGTAACACCACCGGAGACCCACCCCATGTGACAGTATCCTCCTAGCTTTATGCAACGAATTGAGATACGGAACGCTCCGCTGTGATGTGATGGGGGAATTGCTCTACTCGTCGTATACACTTTTGAGAGTTTCGTCGACCCAGACCTGATTGCGTTTCATTTCGTTCCCTGTATAGCTGCATGTGCAGTGGCATGATACGACTAGGACTGCCGCTTGGGATTTCAATGGACAACGAGAAGGGGAATTTATCTATTTCCAACCCTAGAGCTAGAGCTAGAGCATGCAACCTCACACGTTATCTTCATCATGTTCATAACACGCTGACGACGGCGACGACAGATACAAATGTGAAAGATACAAAATAAATTGCTATATTTTCTCCTTCTCATTTTATTTGTGGGTGTGGAACGGAGAGTCTGTTGCCTGTTTGGGAACAGCTTTTGCCGGCTGCACATAGCCGATGGAAAATTTGCTATATAACTATGCACAGTTCACATGCTTGAATTCAATGCAGACACTTTTGTGTTCATGGAAAAGAGAAAAAAAAAACGGAGAGTTCCGGTGAATCTTTCACTTTGCATGGTGGGAATTTAAGGATGCATTTTACGAGCATAACGAATGCACATGCGCTGTCTTTGCTTTTTTTTGTTTTCTTAAAGGCAACGCTTAGTTTTTTGCAGCGTTTTGACACTTTAAAGAAACTTTTACGTTTTCGCAGGAGCTTTTGTGGAAATAGTAAAAGTTCTTTTGCCTCAGGGCAGCGTGGTGCCATTAAACTCTTCTAAATACCAGGGGGTTTTTAAAAAGATTCTACGTAAATATAGGTATACCTAGTATACTTGTGTTAATATAGAAAGAAGAGAAATCAAAACTTTCTAACTGTAATATTGGACAATTTATGAGATGAAAAAAAGAGATCTACGACGTAATTTAAAATATAACTTTTAGGTAGGCCCTTATTGCAATGAATAATAAACGCTTTCTGTGAGTAACATTTAAATGGAATGAAAGTACTTTCAATTGGAAACAGTAAGAGTTTGCATGATGGTACAGCAATACAATCAATGTCAAAAAGAATTTTGCCAAACAGGACTCCAAGTTGTTTAGGGTTGCTGTCATGGTTTTTAGACATCACTTACTTAATAATCAACACCAACAAAAAATAGGCCCGGATCTGTAGAGAGTAATCCTCTTTATCTACATGTGAACATTCTGTGTGGAAACAGAGCTGTAAAGGTCCGCCGTCTATTGGAACCACATGTTCGCCAAGGCCCAAATAATGCGATTTTAGTGTCAAAAATTCATTAAAGTTTGCCTGTAACAGTTCTTGAAATGCAAGAACCTCTCTTAGACCATACAGGCAACACGGGACATCTGACATGAGTGTCTTTTGTCTTATCTTATCGTTCGTTGCCTAAAAAACTCTCTTCAAAATCTTTCACTTCCGTAGGTCGGTATTCACTGAACAATCTTAAGCCGATTCATATGTGGTTATTATTGCAGATTTAGGAACGCTTATAATTTCCTATGAATGGTCCCACCTATACTCCTAAAACAAAGACCGATCGTATGGCTTAAGTTTTTTCAAAAAATGAAAGCATGCCGACATGTAAAATGTAAACAAATTTTGACAGCATTTGATTATTTTAAATGTTGCTTTTTTCTTTACTTTACTTTAGTTTTTATTGCCAATAATGATTTTGCAAATTTTTCGGCCAATATTTAATAATATTTAAAACTACGAGTATGTTTTAGTTGGATTTTATTTTTTTACTAAATCATTGCGTGCTATGAAATTAAATACATAAATGTTAATACAATGGGTGGGAGAATGTTTTTATTTAAGGGGCATATGAACAAATATATCGTATTTCTACTCAATAGCCTTTAAAAAATGTTTAAAAAAAAAAACAAAGTTATCTATTCGGTTAAAATCATTTTTGATGCTAATAGCTATTCAATTTTATTAATCAGTATATCAGCCTAACAGCCCTATTATGGCTATCAAATATCAACACGATATTTGATAATAATTGATACGTATCAACAAAATGAACGAATCGGTATTATGGTTATCAATCTATCAACATTTTTGATGAATTGTGAATTGTATAAGATTTAAGATCTATTGTGAATAGTTTTATCTGTAAACTTGGTATTACGGTCGTCAAAAAAATTGATATTCATCAAATTTTCTATCAACCACAAATTTCTTGTTGATACATATCAAATATTCGGGCGGTTCAAAATTTCTATTGATATCGAATCATACAAATTATTTCCTTATGCCTATTATTAAAAAAAAAAAACTTTAGACCGAAATGTCATCGGTAGAATTATTTTTTGAAGGGCATTACGATGAATTAGGTGTGAGGGATACGCAGGACTTTACGAGATGCATCAAACGCAATGTGTTTGGACGAACATGTGTAAGCAGTTAACATATTTTTTTTTTTACTTGGTGTGATTCGGTTCCAGATTCGTGCAGAACTTCCGACTTTCAAAACAAGCCTTCGTAGAAGTGTTGACCGATATTGAGGATAAACTCAAACCATAATAATATTCCGTGTTGCGAATACTCTTTTCAATAGTTTCCAATTTTGACATTATTTCACCAAAATTAGACTTCAGCCACAAAACAAAAACCAAATACCAATTAGAAACGTCAAACTTCAAAATAGTACCCATTCTCAATGATATTTTGATTAGCATTCACAATGGGGTAAAAATGATCAATTGATACTCATAATACCAAATCATCGACGAATTGATAGAGGTTATCAAATATCAAATAATTGATATTTGATAGCCATAATAGGGCTGTAAGATAGAAGCTCACAGCTACGGGTGTTTCTGATTCTTTTATACTTATGTAGGATTTATTAATCGCAGTAATCCAATGGATAACACTGCTCTCGACAATGAGAGAGAGAGAAGAACAAAAACATATATTATTGGTACAAATCAATATTTGTAATTACGAGTCTCAAAAAATTACGGTTAGGGGGTAGGTTTTGACGGCACTTATCTCTACATAAAAGTTCACCTAATTTACCAGTCATCACAATAACTACATATATAAAATGGTTTTACGATTAAAAACATTGGTTTACCGAAAATCTGTCCATTCTAAATTTGCTACGCCTATACTTTACGGTGTCGATTTGACAGGCATCACGCTTTCTGGCAAAAGTACGTATTTCTTGATTCCTAATACAAAGGTATATTTATTTTTATTTTTACTTTCAATTGTCATAAAATTCTGCATATTTTTTTAGCAACTACAAAAGTTCAGTGATAGGGACGCTTGAAAAGAAGATAATCGATCCACTTTACAGTCAAATTATGTCCAGTAATAGAGCTCACTCCTGTCTCGGTTTGCAGATAAGCCAATTTGTCGAATTTGGAGCGATGCAAATGTGAAGGTGATAGATCCGCTACCGATGCACACCGAAAAATTCACTGTTTGGAGCGGCATTTACGAATCGTATTTCTTCATAAAAGTTTAAGAATAAAATTAAAATCTGATTGTCAACAGCACCTAGTAAGGACTGTGATTTGTTGTTTCTGGAAGTGAATGATTATGAGTAACCGTCGAATTTTAAAAGAAAGTGCTAGATAATCACCCCTATCGAGGTATCCGTTCGGAACGGAATTTTCTCCGATTTGTACGAAATCGGAGAAATTCCATTCGATGTATCCGGTCCGATACAATTTACGGAAAAATTCTCCGATGACATGTAGCGCACATTGTCGCATTGCGTGGAACCGCGTTATACCACTTACTTTTGACAACTACGCTGCACATTTTTTCCGAAGCTCTCCGACAACTTATTGCTACAGAATATTTTTAAATGTGAAATATGCTTCATTTATTTTGTTCCGAAATGGATACTTTGAACGCAATTTCAGTTCCGATCAGATTCGACTTTCGTATCGGAATTTTTTCCGAACGGATACCTCGATAGGGGTGAATATCATTAACTCAAGCAATGGACTGTACTCTGGCTTGAGACTTTTTTCCATGAAGGAATTTCGAGTCATAGGTCTTAAGACAGCAAATAACGATTCCATGGTTTGTAAAATACAACCTTATATCCCAAACAAAGTGGTCGAAAATTGTAGCTTGTCTGGATACAATTCTTGAGATACTCCTAAGCATAAGTACAACTGTTCAATAATGTAATTCTATATGGGCTTTGCTACCTCAATAACCAGATACTCTCGAAAATCTCCCGTTACTAGCAAAAAGTTGTTCGGTCTTTTGTTCACCGAGTTAGGTAAATCCATCAAGCATCATGAGCAAATCAGTGAATACTCAGTTATTACGATTACAAATCACCACCACGAATACCATTATTTTTAACACGTTTCATCCTTCTTCATACTATACATATGAAAATCGATTACCGAAACGTCAATACCTTCCGCGCATGATAGTTAACTGAACGTGGGCATCACTCAATAGACAAACCCGTATATCCCCCAAAGCAATCAAATACACCCATCCGACAAGACTCCTTCAGAAACGAATTCCTACCAAACACAGATACATCTCATTTGTTATATTACAACCCCCACGCCTTCTCAGTCCATGGCTCCTATACAGACTCTGAGCTTTGATCCATGGCAGCCTTTCACATCTTAGACATCTCAATCAAACTAGTGCGCACCCAACCAAACATCGCTTCCAAGAAGACAATAATCCACTCGCTGCTCTCATATGTTGCATGCAAATAATATCACACAGATGTCATAAGATTACCAAGAAAAACGTCCAACTTATGATTTAATACGAGTATATCGCATCTCGCTCGCATTCACATTCAACAACTGCCCATGTAATAGAAGTAGAAGGTACTCTACAGTCCGTTCATACTTAAGAAGCACACAATCGACAAATCTAACTACTCGGCCGGCACATACAATTGTTCCTAATCTATTCGAAAGTTCTGGCTTTGTAAATGTGTATATGCACATCACTGACGGCAAGGGGTGAAGTGGGATAGTGGAGCGGGGGCTTAAGCGGCGACCCGCAGTACATTGACCTCTGCCGTCATCGTTGTCGTTGTCGCCGTCGTATCTCTATTCCATTGAACCAAGTTTGCATCGGAGCAGTCAGCACACCACACAAGAATGTGCAACACTCGTGCGAGGGAATCTAACTTGTAATGCTGAATGTTGTTGTCTTGTCATTGGTATTATATGACATAAAACATAAATCATGCAAAAAGCAAAACAGAAAAATAAAAAAAAAAAAATAAAAACGTTTTTTTTTGTCTTATTCTCGGAGCAGGGGAAGAAGAACAGAAATGCTGTTGCTTAATCAGGTTGTTGGATTTTTGTTTGTTTGTTGTTCTGTCGTTCTTAAAGAATTCAATTGAACCGGCGGAAAAGGGACGAGAGGAGAAAGGACTGTTTTTTGTTTCTTTTCTTGGAAATATTATTACATGTGTCATGCACATGTTTCTTTGTGCACACATTTTGCGAAAGAACATGCCGAGCCGAAAGCATGCTGAGCCAAGAGGTTAACTCATTTAATCTTATGGTGAACTGGAATTTTGAACTAACCTAGATCTGGCCTCTGGTCAGAGCTGTAGCTATAAATGGAAGTCCATAAGAATGGTCTATAAAAAAAAATAAAAAAAATAAAATCCATCCATGGCAAACCTAATCGCGCAATGAAATTTTTGCACAACAGATCCAGTTTTGAACTTTTATTCGTGTCTTGGGTTATGAGTTTAAGAGAAGTGGTTTTAGTATTTCTTTCTTTTTTTGTATTATTCCTGCGGTATGTTGGCAGGTTTAATTTTACACATTTAATTTATATACATGTACGTAGTTAGGTAATGATCGAAGTGGTTAAGTTTAGATGATAGATCAACTGGGTGAGATCCAGAATTGATCGACGATCAATATTAAATTGGTCGGATGTTAGGTTTAGATGCAAATCTATGGCGATTAAATTTAGAAATGGATGATGTACATCATGAACGACTGGTATCGTAAAATGCTGATCAATTGATCATGGGTTAAAAAACTAGAAACTCGTCGGTGCACGGTTAGGTCAGTATTTCCGTTACTGTTAATTAACGTAAGCAATTGGGCATCACTTCTAATGAAAAGTGCTTAAAACTATGACAGAGCCCAGTTTACAATTGTTCGTGAACTAGTGGTCGAGAAGCTATTGGGGTGACACAATAACAATGATCCGGATATGTGACACTCAAAATTGTACTAGACTTTCACTGCTGAAATTCGTTAACGTCAAATGGAACTGACTGATAAAAAGCAGCAAAAATGTTTTGCGCGAGTCTTCTAAAGAAACTTTTTCAAGAACAACCAATAAACTTCGCTTTTAGCGACTTTTAAAATCAGTAGACAACATTTAAGCAGAATATTTACAAAAATAGCAATTTATTCCTGACACTTCAGCTGGTATTATATGGGCCTAAGCTGGATTAATCCCCATGGAATCTTTTTACAGCGCTTAAGTTCCGCTTTATTTCTCCCTGCATTCTCTGACGACAGTAGGTATATGGACAAAAGATGACAATACGAAAAATTAAATTGGCGGGAGTAGCGCCAAGACCAAGCTAGTTATTCTAGATTAAATCTAGAAAAATCAAAGCCTTTTGATCGAAAGAATAGCTGTCTCAGAAATTAAATGCGAAAATCTATACATTGGACTTTGAAAAACGCAAGTTATCTCGATGTTCTAAAGGAATATAAAATAAAAATATGGATAAGTCATGGGGTGGAATCGCCACATCCGGGAATAAGTATGCCACTCTCGTACAAAATACGTTCTATCTTCATCAATTAATGGTTTAATGTCAGCATATAATGCAAATGTCGTTTTAATCGATTTTAATTTGCCAGTTTCCTCTATAAAAAGAGAATTACTTGAGAATGTACAGTCACAATTGTTTGTTTTGCGTTTACTTTCTATAATATTTATAATATTGTGGCCTCATGTCTATGAAAGATTTGTTTGTTCTTTGGTGACAAACAAATAAATACAATAGATAAACGTTCAGAAGAACTGCGATATTGTGTGCAATTTTGTACAAAACAAGAGCAAATTTCGCCAGGAATTTCTCGTTCAACAATGACCCAATTCGGCTTTTTTAAGAACCTTTTGATCTCGTTCTTAATGGGCAACACAAAAAGAACCTTATGCGTAGTGAACATAATACCATTTTTCTTTATATATGTCAATGGATTCCTCATTAAAAAGACGGCTTACTGCACTGCGACTATATGTCCTATTGGAACCCTTCCTAATCCCCGAATACGACTGATCCTGTATTTACGCCTCCCACAGCGCAACGGATTGTAATTCCTATTAGTTCAATCTCTTGTAAAACGCACAGAAAGTACTGGATTTGTAAGTCTTTAACTTCCAAAATATGTATACCTTTTGGTCTTGGTCTTTGTGATCTGGAAATTGATGATCCCAATACAGAATCTACAAATATCGGTATCTAAGGGATTTGTGTTTGGTTCGTGTATTACATCGGCATACGACCAAACACCATTTCATATTCATAGTTAGATTGGAAGAGAAAATGAACCTCAGCATCGCTCGCGTAATGCATAAGACAGGAGACCATCTAAAGCAACAATAAAGTGAGCATTTGCCTTAGCTTTGCATTAAATATCCAGTCTGCACCTAAAACCAGTTCGTCAACGAAATGATTGAGTTCAACCAGTGCAGTTTTGGGAGCGGTCGGATATCCCCAAACAACTACATATTAACACTTACGACATCAGATTTTGAAAAAAGCCCAAGAAGAAAAAGCCGATACTTAACACCTTTTTATCGATTTTAAGGTCTGATGATACGACAGCTTTTATTTATAAAGACGGGCTATATACTCGTAGCGACATGTCTAGTTTGACAAATAACCGTTTTTGGGACCTAAAATCTCTGTAGTACAAAACTGGGATAGCATTGATGCATCCGTGGACAAGTTGAAGAAAGTTGCATACTGTGTTGCCATAGATTTGTAGTTTTTAGTATTTGGGCAGTTCTCGATTCATGGGACTAGAACTTTGACGAATGGTTCTAAATAGTTTCCCAGCCAATTTTCATTATCGCTCGATAGATAAATTGAAAACTTGTTTTGACTAATAAATTGAGGCATCTCTCTTAGTTACAAATGTGTATATCCACTCTCAACAATGCACACCAGCTTCAAGTAAAGGCGTTATATTTGCGTTTTGAAAAGTAACACTTCCGCCCACAGTCTAATGGTGCTCCGTGTCAATTTAACTCGCCGGCCGTTGACATTTCGACTGTCCTTTATCTGTCGAAATGTCACCGCCTTAACAAGAAACTTTTTGAATCTTTTCGTTTTCAAATGCCAGCCAACTAGTTATGTAAAGGCCTTTATTACCACCCGAGTGCGTGTAGCTAGTTCAACTCACAACTGGGCCAATTGGTGTCATGAAACCCGACATTTTTAATAGAAGAAAAACCGCATTAAATGGCCATGCCTAAAACCTTTTCTCCGAGCGCATAGCGTGCCGAGTACCTCAAAGCTTGACAGCGGGTCAACTAAAATTTGACACCAATTATCTAAAGACTAGATACGACCTACTATCTGGCGTCACAAACACTTTTACTGTTCGTTTACAAGATTCTACACTTAAAGAGCAATGCTTCTTTGTCGCCGATTTATTAAGATCCGTAATCTAAAACAGAAATTTATGTCTTTTCACTTTATGGTCAGGCATCCTTCATCCTGTGGCCGCATAAAATTTCGCCGTAAAAACAAACCAAGAGTTAAGTATAGTCTTTTATCTCTGTTATTACGTCTTTTACGTTTTTAAAGTTCCAATGAAGCTGTTCATTTATAACATACCTTGCGGTGCAATATTGTTTTACTGTTAATCACAAGTAGATACATACCTGGAATGAAAAAAGTAGAAAACATATTCACTTTTAATAGATTAATTAAAAACAGGAGCAACTACAGCTATATAAGTGTGTACATCTAAAACGATAGCACAGACTTAAACTGGAGACTTCAAAGACTGTGCTGCTATAGTTTTCCCCCTGTCACATTTGCGCACACATTTTATCTGTTTTTATTTTAGTTTTCCTCTTCTGTGTTACGTTTGTGGTCATTGGTTTTGCGGCTACCGGTTTATACGTTATGATAGACGTGAAAGTGGGTAATACACACATACGGACGTAGTGTATGCAAATATTTAAACGCACTTAATTGCAGTCTATGGATCTATTTATAGTCGCCTTGACAAATACTCGTAGTCGAGTTTTAGTGGCTTTCATTTTTCTATACTTTGTATCTATATGCGAGCAGGAACCTAAGGCTAAACATCCATTACGTGTGAGCGCGCACAAGATATTAATTTCACACCCACGCCCTATTAAGTTATATAGGTACCCCCAAGAGACTCGCACTCTTGACTATATCGCTGAAGAGTATGTGTATGCGAAGATACAGGGGTGCACAGAGAAAGCCTCCTTTTCGTTTCATTGAACCCGAAAAATATAAATCAGTGTTTTATTGAGCGGAAAGAACTACATTAAGGAGAACGAAATGCGGAACAATTGATGGGCATACCCTTTTCTTTCTTTTTTTTGCTGTCGAGTGTTGGTGGTGATGGTGGTTCTGCTGTTGACTATCTGACAAACAAGATCACGAACCTTTTCATTCAATCACGTACACTTAATGTTATCCAAGGACACGAAACTCTTACCTAGTGTAAGTCACTTGTGGGGCGTGTTTTCTTTTTATTTTGTCCTCCCTCCCTGTTGTATCTCATAGATGAGCTTCTTTCCAAAACCACTGTACACAAAAGAACGGGAACTTTTATGTGGTTAGGGGTTTTATATTTCTTGACACAAAGTAAATAAAAACAAATTATCAATGAGGGCGCGCGCAAAAGGGGAGCGCAACATTGTTCTCAACTTTGCCTAACACGTTACACCCATAACCATTCACTGAACCCTAACATCTTCTGTCATTTAAAAACCGATTTCACCTGAACGTAAAAAGCATCGATAACATTGTGATTGTATCGCCGTCAATGGTTTGGGATACAAAGAGGAGGCTTGTAGGTATACATCTACTTCTATAGGTGGCATCCTTTGTTAATCGCAAGATGTTTCGGACATCCGTTAGAGCTCCTTGCTGAACTCTGTGCCATGTGTGCCCAACCCTTGTTTGCTAGCGTTACCTAGCGCATGTCCTTTTCGGTGTTATAAATGGAAAAACTTTGATGTTGTTAGTTTGTGAGTTAGGGTATTCGGTTTCCATTTACCTGTTATCCCTCGAGGGTAGTACCTACCTATCTCGATGGAGGAGGATGGCATGAGCATTAATTTCTTTTGAGGTTGTGAACCAAACGAATGGCGGTGGTATAGACTTCTAAGGATTCACAAATAATCAGGCAACTAGTCAGGAAGTTTAAGCCGATACTACGTGAAGGACGCACCTTTTTTTTTTTGTTTATTATTATTATTATTTATTTTCTTATAACTTACAGCTAAAATACATGCATATTGTTAACATTTGTATTGTCTGATGTTTGATAGGAGAAGAAATACATTGCGCACAGTATTGTGCGCAAACTGATTTAACCTAACTTCGTGTGCGATGTACTGCACATTTTTATTTTAACACTTTTTAAAATCTTCATAAATACAATATTGCGTATAATATGCTGATGCTCGAACCTTCAATTTGTGACATACCATACATGCTGAATTGATACGTGGCATTGAAAAGTTTGCCAAACGGTCCGATATGGAGCATCAGAATAAACAAGCCGAATAAACAAGTTCGAGATCCACCCGGACTGTAGCTCCACCTTGGTAATTAATCAATTTTCTTGACTTTAAATTCTTGCATTTTTGAAGGGGTTCGTTCATGAAATCTCTCTTAAATATGACAGTACCTTTAAATGTACTTATTGATATACCTATAGTGCGCAGTGCTGGAACTACATACTTAATATTTTTTATGTGACACCCAGGACTGACACATAAGGAAAATTTGCTGTCAATTTAACAAATGTTACATATTTTGATCTCCATTAAAACAACTGAAACAAAAGAAAAGCGGAGAGCTTGATGTTAAAATTTGCTGTCAAAAAAAGTAAATTAAATGTCATGGTTAACTGGGTTCTACAGTTCACAAAGAAGACAAGAGGTAAGCAAATTCAGACTGGGATGTCAAAAAAAAAAATAATGTCAGCAAATAAACTGCTACCTCCTGACATATATTTTATATATCAGAGGCATGACTGAAATAATGTCTCGTAGTGACATTGTTTGACGTTTTATTTCTGTTGTTTAAATGTATGCAAATCCAAAAACAATACCTAACCGACTTCTACACCAGTAGATTTTCTGTCACGAAATGTCTTTGTCATCACTACTTGTCGCTATATACGGAGAAAAACGGTTGTTTACACCTATATACAAAGTTAAGGTAAACAAAAATCAACCAGCGCACGACAAAACCGACATAATGTAACCATTTTAAGTAAAATAAAAACCGTATATATACCTCTTGCAGACATTGAAAACGAAATGTTATTGTTCGATTATCTCGAGAATTGTGTTTCACTGTGTAAACATTCAGTTTCACTAGTTACTAGAAAAAAAAAAACAGCAATTGCTGAAAGAGCACATTCTGTGTTTATTTTTTTACTAAATTAATAAAAATCGTGACATTGTCACATCCGGTGATGAAAAGAAATAAATTAGGTACTCGAAAAATGTCAAACAGGAAGTTTTCAATAAATTTGTATAAATCAATTCTTCAGAACTTTGACACAATGGCATTTGTTTGTGTATCAGTAAAAATGCGACAAAGACGTACGTATATGTCTCATTCACAACTGACTCATGGGTGAATGAAATTTACTTACAAAAAAAAACTGCACAGCAAGTGCAACGTTACTCATCAGAATTATGTGGACTTTTGCGATACAATAACAAAGTAAGTCTATATTTAAAGACGCGATTATAATTAATAGACTCGCTATAATAAATATGCTCCAGTACATCAGTTCAGCTCAGAGAACGCTCGTCATTACTTTATTAATGTCCGGTTATCATTTTTCGCTTTAACCCGAGCGACATTAGTAATACTGCGTTGATTGGATGTCATAAACTGTACTTGTTCTGGTACCCAAACTCAAGGTCTACTATTAAACACACTGTCTACTGTACGCCCTACGCCGTACCTGTGAGCGTACCTGATTTCTAGACGGAAAGAATTAATTGTTGAGAGCACCTCTGTTTTAGGTGTCATCGCGTCAAACTGGAAAAAGATTTTCGTTGTCGTATACGTTTTGGGTTTATAACCTCAAATGTGCATTTTACGATGCTTACAACTTTCAAATTGTTTTTCTTTACATTTTTTATTGAGTGATTTACGATTAACGGTCTGAATTTTATAGTCAATGAGTTGAGGAAATGAGTAATGTTAATGGGGAACTAATTTAGAGAACGCGCAGGTGAGTGATAATGTTTGGAAGTGGAATGGAAAGCGATGAATGTGTTAATGTATTATGAAGTTGTTGGGAATGTGACAGCGAGCATAAAATAAAATTAAGGAAGCTTCTTGGACTCTTCTTTATGGCTTAATTTGAGATTTTTGACGACACACTTGGAACCAGTCTAAAAACTGATTAATTTGAATCCCCAAATGTTATCTATTTGCATACAGTTTACTTAAGGATGAAGTTGGCTTAAATTAAAGTCAAAAATTAACGAAAAATGTAGTCAACCATTTGAATAGGGCCACAACACTTATTATGATCACGATGCACAATTTAAGTGTACAATATTATTCTACATTTGCTTAAGCTGGATTACTTTAATTAAATTTTATTACGGTTCTTTAATGAAATTCTGTTACGGTTTCCTTAGGGCTGTGCACATCTAATTCACTGTTGCTGAAACGGGTCTAGAAGTACCTTTACAAAACCCAATATCATAATTGCAAACGATTTCAACAAATGCCATTGATTGCTTTGCGTTGACAGCGTCCCGTTAAAGTTACGCCTTCAATGGTAAGCGATAAGCGAATTCCGACTGGCGCTATAGGCGCCGGGGTAAGACGGTCGCGATATCTTGTGAAAACAAAAAACAGAGTCGTGTCTACTGCGGTTTCAAAATTGTTAGGCCAACTTTAAGTAAATGGAAACGCACACAATTTTTGCATAATTTCTTTTGACAGTGCGCTGCAGTTTTTTACACAGAGAAAAATTAAAAGTATCCGATGAGATTTTATTTCAAAGTCCACAAAAGTTGGCGGTCTATTCACTAGTAGTTGTGCTGCCAAAGATTGTTTCGACAAAGATTGTGCGGCTACATTTAGTTGCAAACTTTACGCACACCCATCCATGCATGAAATCGTTTGCATGCCAGTAAGAACATTTTACTTGACTTGACAACAAAGAGTCTCTGCCTCTATAATTTGTGCATTCAATCCCCTTTTTCCTTTCCCGCTACGTACACAATTCCTCCAATAAGAAGGGGAGAACATCAAATTTTTGTTTGCAAAAATAAATAAAAAACCAAAACACATCCGAAAAAAAACTCTTAAATATCAGTTGCTACACTCATTGCCATTCCCATGACATGGTGCATAATCTTTACAAAAGACACTAAAACAAAAGAAGCGTGCAAATTTCAGCCATAAAACGTTTTTCCCTCCTTTGTGTGCAGAATATCTTTATAGGTATACAAAAGTATTCATCTTTATCGTCGCGGTCATTGTAAAGGGTGATTTTTTAGCTGGTTTGGTTTTGGCAACACCGGTTTTGACAGCTGACGTGTGTTTAGTACCTTGTGTCACTGTCAAACAGCTTCAGTTTGGTTTGCAATTTAACCATGGATCGTCTTACAAATGAACAACGCTTGCAAATTATTGAATTTTACTATCAAAATTCGTGCTCGGTTCGAAATGTTCATCGCGCGCTGCTTCCATTTTATGATCGGCATTCTCGACCTTCTGAGCAGTCTATTCGGAAGATTGTGACCAAATTTCGCACCAAATTTACTTTGTTGGACATTAAACCACCAACACGTTTATGTACTGTGCGTAGTGAAGAAAATATTGCGGCCGTATCAGCTAGTGTGACAGAAGACCGCGAAATGTCGATTCGGCGCCGTTCCCAGCAGGTAGGCTTTTGTTACAGCACTACGTGGAAAATTTTGCGGAAGGATTTGGGCGTAAAGCCTTTTAAGATACAGCTGGTGCAAGAACTAAAGCCAGCCGACCTACCACAACGCCGAATTTTTGGTGAATGGGCTCTTGGAAAGCTGGCCGAGGATCCGCTTTTTTATCGAAAAATTGTGTTCAGCGATGAGGCTCATTTTTGGTTGAATGGGTACGTAAATAAGCAAAATTGCCGCATTTGGAGTGAAGATCAGCCAGAAGCATTGCAACAGCTACCAATGCATCCCGAAAAAGCCACTGTTTGGTGCGGTTTATGGGCCGGCGGCATTATTGGGCCATATTTCTTCAAAGATGATGCGAATCGCAGCGTTACTGTCAATGGTGAACGCTACCGAGCGATGATAACAAACTTTTTTTTGCCCGAAATGGAAGTTCTTGACTTGCATGATATGTGGTTTCAACAAGACGGTGCCACATGCCACACAGCACGCGAAACAATGGCGCAATTGCGAGGCGAGTTTGGTGAACAGCTAATGGTGTCAAATAAATATTTCATTCATTTTTTCGAATTTTTTGTGTTTTTTTTTTTAAAAAGTTCTAAACCTCTTAAAAAATCACCCTTTATCTTCCCTTAATTGTGACACTTCAGTAAAGGGAGGTTTTTTTTTAAAGGTATTGTCAGTGAAAATTTGGCAATCCTGCACCAGGAAGTTTTTTGACTCCACATTCAACTGTGAAACGAGCAAACCTGTAATTTTCGTACACATCCATCTGAGTAGGCTGTTTGTAGAAATAGGTACAATCCCTATACATCGACAAGACGTATCAACTGGAAAAGATCTCCTACCTGATTCGCATGTTATTTATTACCACCAGTGTTGCCTTGGATCATAACAAAAACACAATCTATCTGGAATTGGGATGGTCTCCTTTTTGCTTTTATCTTATTTATTAGGTATACATTTTTTACTTGTTCTCTTGGCCGTGTCGGCTGTGCAAGGTTTTTTTTCCTGCTTTTTGCACGCGTACACAAATAGCTCCGAAGGTTAAAACTTGTTTCCTCGACTATCTTGTATCGCCTTTACATGCAACTGCTGGTGGCTGGTGATAGTCCAAGTGGAGTCCATGTTTTGGTTTTTTTTATAATTTTATTTGAACGTTCGCAGTCGGTCAGTTAACTTTCCCTTTGTTTTATTAGAGCGGTCTATGGAGGAGCACTCGTCTACGGCTTTGGTCATGCATGTTTCTGTTATTACTCTCCCTCACCGGTGCCCCTACCCTATGCTAGGGGTAGTAGGGAATCGGGATTGTATGCATTTATAAGCGGCGACAGGCAATTTGGTTGCCTATCTCAAATGGAAACCAAGCTAGGTAGATGGCAGACACAGCACACAAGGCACCGACACCGAGAGACCATAAATTCAGGTAGGGCATAAATCTTTAAACTGGCCGCAATCATTTATCATAGGAGAGCGGATTATGTGTAGTTGCCTCTATCATTCGTTCCATGCACACTCACAGGAGATTAAAGTGCATACGGACATGTTGGCATGGCCAGAGTCTTTTGTCGTTAATTAGCTGTCCATCCATTAGAAATTCATGAAATTCCTTTGATCCATGACGTGACATTGAAGTGATGAATTGAGAGAAAGAGACTTTAATATATTTCGTGTTGTATGTGGACCACTCCCTAGGTAAGGTATGGTTCATTTCAATGGGAATGTAGGTATAAAGTGAAATTTGATATTTTCCAGGGGTATTTGTAAATATGTAAAAAAAAAAAAGAACTAGCGAAAATTTTGGGATTGCTTTTTGTCTTTTGAGGTGGGTTCTGTGAAATTTCATGTGAATCTAATGTGGTCACTCCTTGTGGTCGGCCGTTGAAGAATGAAGAATGAAAGTGGCGTAGGTAGTAGCAAACTCCAAGAAAGTATTTTTTAAACAAGACGTTGTTCTTGTAAACAAGCCACAACTGGCTTCAATAAATATCTATTAATGTCACAGAGAGGTTTCTTTTTTCGTAAGGTCGTTTCTAGAACTCGAAATAGTGAACTATAAATTTTCTTCATCTTTTTGGACTCTTAAGACCCCAGCAACGTACAATGAATTGGTGTTAAGCCGAGAAGTGCGTATTTCGAGAGTATTGAAGTATTGTTGGAATGATTTAAAGTCAATGGTGGCTAAGGAAATGCATAGGAAAGTTCTCTCTATTCAAACAGATGTTAAATTTCAAATGCCGGTCGCAGAACGAAAAGTAAGTCCTACTTTGCATATCTATGGCCTAACATTCGTTAAGTTTTGTGACAGATCAAAAGACATGTCAAACCTATTTTATCACCATGTAAAGTGGACTTCAGTGTTTTGCAAAAACAACTCGTTTTCGGTCGTTTGATTTTTGTGTTAACTGGGTTTGTTTGTTAAAATACATTTGTGCTTCGATTACACTGCTTTACACAATGTCAATAACTGACACTTTATTTGACAACAGTGGCCAGCACATCGTTATGTTTTTTGACACATTGCGATATTGTTAAACATCACAGTGTTATGGACAGGATTAAATAAGGGACATGTTTTAAATTTCTTGTACAGTTATCAAAGCGACTCCATAAAAAGCAAGGTAAAGAAAGAAGATTTTTCATTTGACTTGGAGTCAATTGTCAAATATGTTCTAAAAACTCTTTAAAATTGAACTTTTTTTACATGTTTGACAGCTAATCGAATTTTGACATTTTGGCCGATCACATTTGTATGTGTTAACTATTTTCACCAATAGGTAAAATTACCAAATACAAAGTAAAAAGTACGGAAAAGGTTGGAACAAAAACACGTAATACGGAGATCAATTGTAATGTAGTGGAGTGTCAAAAAACATAATTTTACTCAAATTTGTGTCAAACATTTTACACTATACCTACACATCAAACAATTTAATCGCACCTTTACTAACCCAAGATTGCGCAAATTGTAATAAAAACTTAATGAGAAAGTAAAATATTCGTTTATACTTATTATCTCATTGAAATTTGGCAACAACCTGCGGAAACGTCTACATATATTGCATCCATATGCTGGCAGTGAACATTGCAGCCAACTCCAGTTTATGCAAAATACAAGATACCTACCTGCCTACTGTAATGTTGGAACACCTCGTCTTGTCTGCACTCCCTTTCATCGCTCTTTCAATAAACCAAAGCCAGTTCCTTTTCATATCTACTCTACACATAGCCATAGATACCGAGTTGTAACTGTAAGAAACCCAACTCATAAAAGAGGGAATTCGTCGAAGACGAAACATATTGAAGCCATATGTTGGGAAAACGATTTCACAGATTTTCTTCTCATGCTCAGATTCAAGTAGGTACCTACTCATCCTTTAAGAAGATGTCGAACAAACGCACCAGGCAAACCCAATTAAATTTATCTAATAAAATTAAAAATAAAAACCAAACAACCCAAACCGAGGAGAAGAAAAGGATTTAGGATTTAGGATTTTCTTCCCACACATTTTCAACAAAAAAAAAATAAATACCAAGAAGTATTCTCCACTTTCCAAGTTTTAATAATCTACTACTACAATGGCCGTCCCTCTCTGATTTTCTCCATTTAAGGATAAAGAAGGAAAGGAGGATATACGACAATGCAAATGTGTATGCGTCACTGGAAAAACCAGTTGTTAGGCCGTGTAGTGTGTAGATACGGTATACATACAAATTGCACCACACCACCGCCAATGCCGACTCCTTCGCTTTGCAGCATACACACTTAACATTATTTCGACTGATCTACCATCCACACAATTTTCACTCCTTTGTGTGTTGGCGAAGGAAAAATATATATTTTTTTTAAAGAGAAAAATGAAATATGGCTGATTATTTTTTATGAACTTACCTCATATTTTAATCCAGCTAAACGCAACCAAGTTTCCACCTTCAGACAATACGGTGACAAAGATGGCAGCAGTGGAGTACGCGAAAATTGGTACAAATAGATGACATCCTTTTCGAAGTTTGTCTTGTGGACATTGTACTTTGGCGGCGCTTCGGTTTTCGACACAGTCGTATTGTTGGCGGCGTTCTCGTGGTTCTCGCCAGCACCCTCCTTCTTGACCTCGCCATCGGCTGCTGGAGTTGTAGCGGCGTTGTCTCCAGTCGCAGCATCTCCACCCTCGCCCGCTGCAGCGGTCTTATCATCGCCGGCAGCGTTGGCGGTAGCATCGCCGCTCGCGGATTTGTCGGCCGCTACAGCTTCGCCGGCATTGTTGGCGACTGTTTCTTCTGTTTTATTTTCAGCGGCTGGTGGTGCAGCGGCTTTTTCGTCGGCGGTTGCGTTCTGTTGTTGGTTAGTTGCTACTTCAGCTGCCATTTTTGTTTTATTTCAAGTCAACGTATACAATGTTTAAGAATAGTTTGCTGTGAGATGGGTTTGAGCACTAGGTGTTTTTTTTTTTAACTTTACAGATTTTCACTAAAATTAACGATTTTTTTTTAATTTTTCTCTTTCCGATATTCACTTTCCGTTAAGAGATTTCTTTTTAAATTTAGAATTTCGGCACAGAGACACTTAATAAAAAGGACCGACAAACTGATGCATATACAAATTGTGTATATAAAATCCGTATGTGTGTGTATATAATTCTGTACAACAGAAACAGCACAGAGAACACAGTCTTGCACTTGCACTACAATTAACAGTTATGCTCAAACAACTAAGAAACAACTGACAGCTAGGAATGCTCACACTATACTGAACAAATGTTGCGCCGCTGGAAAACTCTAACGTATTCTGCTTTTGATTTTTCTTCAATTCACCACACACAGGAACACACACACTTCAGCAGCAATAAGAAAGCAAAGCGCAGAACAAGCGATAACAAAATACAACTCGAACCAAACGCGGCGCAGAGGATGTTTAGTGGAATGGTAAACGGCAATGGGTGGTGTATCTGATCTGTTGGTGTTTGGCCAGCGTGGGGTTGCAGCATAGTTAGGTTATGTGCATTTCCCCATGCAAAGAGCATTCATACAGATGCAGCTACACCATAAAAAGGGATTCGTTTTGGAATCGAAAATTATACAGTTTGCGGAACAGACTGGGAAATGGAATGGTGTGGAGAAAATAATGGACTGGCGAAGGAGAAATGCATGAGGTGATATTTTTAACGAGTGGATTTGCGGAAACTTCTCCTGTTGAGTGTGTTGCATTTCGTTGGAGTTGCTGTTGAATTTGTGCGGAAATGGTAAATTTGCTGACTGAAGTCTCCAACGGCAACGGGGATCTGTCGTTGAGTTGATAGAGTCAAACTGTGGCGAGCAGAATACCTTTCAATTATAATATAGTGTAGATGTACGCTTTTACCGAGGACCGAACACCGACTTTTGTATGAAGGAGAGTTGCCATTGTAAAACAAATTCTATTCAAGTGGTGTTTTTAATCATGAGTTGGAGTACAGGTACCTACACCTTGAAGCCACTCTGAGGGCTTAGCTAAAATAACAGTCACTACGATAATTTTATTAGGTCTGTTTCATTGAACACCTTTGTCCCAAAAACAAAGCTAAACGCATTTGCAGTAAAACAGTTTCCTTGTGGTCAAATCTGCGGTAAATTGGTGTATTTTGTTGGGTGTGGCGATTTCTCTTTGTTCTTTTCGCTGAAAGTAAATGGGACAACAGTTTTATATTGATACGAAGACATTATCTACCAGCAAGGTGTCAAAATGAACTACAGCTGTCAAGCGACTTCTGAAGTCTCACTGATAAATAGACTGTATCGAGTAGCATTTTGTTTACCAAAATTATTGTTAATAGACATGAGTTTATTACATCATGAGTCAAGACCAATCAAACTATTAATAAGCTCCGCATTTTCTGTTTTTTTTTTTTTCTTTTTTCATTGGCGCTCGGAGTTGCTACCAAGAAGCCATGCCACGCAGTTTACGTTCAGTGTTCAGTCACAAAGTTCCTCAATATATATAATGTCCTTTTCTGTCGCTTTTATGTTTCATCGGATCTTAAAATTACTAGGTACACCGCTTTCTGTCGCTTTTTCGTTTCAAAGACTCGAAATTTTTGCTGACAAGCGCTTCCTTCCCCCGTTTCTTTTCGCTTTATAGTTTCATCGGAACTACCAACGAGTCACGCATACACTCTACTTTCCGTTCGACCCGACCTCTCACATGCGCTAACGTCCTCCTGTTTCCTATAATAATGCCGTTGAATGGCGGTGTTACCAAATTGATAAAATATTGACTGCTGAAGGTGATTTGAGTTTTCTTATAGAAATTAAATATCTCTCCCTCTCAACCTCAAACCATGTGTGTACTGTGTATGTGTATACATTGAAAGCACCAGAGACCCTCATCTCTGTAACGCACGTCCCACGATTGCACCGACAACAGCTGCGACTTAGATTATAAAAAAAAAAAATAAATAAAAAATAATAAAAGGGCATCAAAATAAAACGCATTATGTAAAAGAACCCCCCCTATGCGGATTCCACAGATCACGTACCTATTGTTGAAACCGATTTATTAGACTATTGATTCGGTGCGACCCAACTCTATTGCGTATAGGTACTTCAATCGATGAATGGAATTTCGAGTGATGCCTTTTTTGGGAAGCTGGGTCGCCACAGAGCAAGAGGAAAGCGCGCTCACCGCCAAATACATTTCAAGTTAGCTTAATTATTAAAAACAAATGGCAGAGGAAAACAAAACAATGCGACCGAGTGTGTGAATGAATTTTCTTTCTATTCCGACCCCCGCCCCAATCACCCCGTAAAAGTTCGTCAAACTCATGTTCATGTACGTTATTAGTATTCCATTGAACAATTATTCCGTCCGTATGGTCTGTATTAGGACATGAATCTTCACAGCGGCCAAAGATAGATTTATGGCTACAAAGTAACACGAAAGACGAAACATTTCGAAATGTGTCCGGCAAGATATTTACTTTTTGTGTGTTTTCCACCCGCCATATCTGTTCCACCTGTTACATCAATCATGTATTCGCCCTTTAAAGTATAAAGGAAAAATTAAAACCATCGAGAAAACACCCAACACAATGTAAAGTCGGAAAAAGGAGTTCATCCAACCATATGTAGGGGGAATCGATTTTTCGCCAGCTCATGGATGTTGCAATATGCGAGCAATCCAATTCAACTATCTGAACAATCGCAGGTCATGTGCAATGTTCATATCCATGTATGCGATTATCTGATAAAGTAGATTAGGAATATTATATGCAGCTCAGTCTGGGTCTAAAACGTTTTAGTAAGATTTAAAATCAGCCCGAGGCCAGACGGGGTTATGTATATCGCAGACACTAGACAGCCAGCCCGTGCAACAGCCTGTCAGAGAAACGAACTATGTGCCTGTATCATGTGTACAAGTGCACATTCGAGTGGGCATATAGACGCTTATGTATAAGGCAAGACAATAAGGGCGTTTCTTAATGCTTAATTCAGTCTTTTCCTTGAAATTTTAAGCAGTTTGGTCTGTCTGTTTGTCAGTGTTGATGGCGGACATTCAGTCATACCAACTATAGGTATAGCAAACACCCTTGACTTTCTTTAAAGAACGACGGCGAAGGAGTATTCCACTTGAAAATTGCATTGGAGACTCATCGCTTACTGCGAATGCACTTTGGCATATTTGAGGGTGGGTCGACGGACTTAGGGGTGAGTTTGGAGCAGGTTGTTTCAAAATGAGTAGTTTTGTGCGACACTTGTTTCCTTTTATTCAAATGAGTCCCATAAATTGGAGAAGAATGAAGACTTATGGCAACCAACTTTTCGGTGAGTTGTCTTACTTGCCATCTGTACACTCGTTATAAAACTTGTAACCGACTTGTCTTCTAAGTCGGTCGCTTTGAAATGATTTTCATTGTCGATTGGTAAGTAAAATAGATTTATTTGCTGACCTTTTAAAACTAGATTTTTCAACAGATCCAAAGTTTGAACAAAATTACTTGTCCATTGTGTTACCTGAAAGTCACAACCCCCTAACTGCAGTTATTTTTTCCTATCAAAGGGAACTAGGCTTTAGTATAATTGTTACTTTTTAAAATCAGCATTCACCACGAGGATGCAGCAGACAAACAATTAACACAAGTGCAAGCAACAATTCCCATTGAGAGATACCTGTGACATCTAAAATTGAATGGATTATTCCATGAATCAAAATATGTTGCTCCATACTTATCTTTTGTAAGAAATTCCAAACGAATTGAGTGAGGAGTTTTAAAAAGATGTGTGTACAAATCCACATACGAATTGACGAAGTTTAAAACAAGTTTTTTAAGTCTCTGCAATTTGCGTTGCAGTTGCGTTACCTCAACCAAGTAAACGACTCGGCTTGAGGTAGTAGGCTTACTTTAAGACCGAAATAAAAATTGAAATAAATAATGAACCCAGCACGTTTAAGTGGAGCGGCCGCTGAGAATACAAGTCAGTCTTCTACAGTCATTTAACATTTGGGAATGGAAAGACGGGTGTAGGTATAGGTATAAAGACAGCCGGGCTTATTTTGATTTGTTTATCCACAATCGGCAGAGTCGCCTCGTTCACAGAAAATCGAACAATAATTCAGCTGTATAGGAAACCGCAAATGCGAAGGTATGGGCGTACTGGGCTTCCGAAAGTCTGTTGTGAAATGTCTTCGAATATGGAATAGCCGAAACTAGGATCCTCATTATATATTTTTAGACCGACTGGATTAGATAAGTTCTTCCGGACAAAGCTCGCGCAAGAAATTCATACTTACGCAAATTCACTATTTGTCATATATTTGGGAAAAGTGAGGCAGTGGAAAAAACTAAAGGTGGAATTTTTGTTTGCTTCCTGTTTGCTCAGTATTCCTAAAAAGGAAGATCTCAACAAATTTCGGAGTGGTTAATGGACTAAACTGTACCGGAAGAGCTGAATGACTAGCAACTGCAGCGTGTTGTTTTGCTGCAATTGTTTTTTTTCCTTGGACTGGGCTTGGATCTAGAGCCAGCAATAAGAGTTGAACGCCAAAGTCGCGGTGAGTGTACTCACTGCACCGATGCAACAAAAAATTAAGCACATTTTTGGCAAAATAATTTATTGAAATGCGCATTCTGAATGAAGTGATAAGATTTAGTTCTGGAACATGATGTGCATCCTTAGGATTGTTGTATCCAGCTGTTGGAACTTGGAACGAACCAACTACCACACAGCAAAATATATAAATGAAGAGCGAATGAACACAAGTTCGTCCCATATGCAACATTGCATGGGGCCAAAGGGAACGCGGAAAGGAACAAAGACAGAATCTCCTAAGCTTCGACGTTTTCCATTCTAGACAGGGTGGTGCTGTCACATGGAGCATGGTTATTTCTTTTTTTTACTTTATATACCAGCCGACGTTCCTTAAAGGACTTCCAGACAACTATATGTGCATAATGCTCCTCCTTGTGGCAGTACAGCAAACAATTTTATTTTTTTTTATCTACTATACCTACATCTGTCCGACAGAGTCCTTGTACATGATTAAATGTGCAAATGCGTGGGTAAGGAGAAAAAAAATCCAAATTATAACGAAGTAGAGAACCGTGAGAGAAATGATTTCCTAGTTAATAATAAAATAATTAAGTTAATTATAAAAGAATTATGATGGTGCCACCGTGCGTCGTCATCGTGACATAATACAATGTGACTGTAATGCTGCTATTGCTGTTATACAGAAAGGCAAATCGTATTATGGGGGTATAAAGGAGGTACCATGATGCCTATGGAAATAAATTTATTGGGATATATTAGGAGTGGTGGTTAATTGCTTGTCTCTCAATAAATAAAATCATACAAAGTCATTATATGAGGGCCGGTGTATAGTGCTTTAAGTAGATACATATGGTATTGATATTAATTGGATATACGTATTGCCAGGGATTAGATTTATTTATTTTGTTCGTTGGCTGCTGTGTGTACCTTTGAACACAATTGCTTTAACTTTACTGAACCTTGGATGCTATTAGGTGGGGGTAAATACTATATTTTCTACTGTCAACGTTCTGTCAACGTCATTTATCAACAAGTAGTCAGATACAGATAGACCTAATTTAGGTACGCTTTGAATTTCATGCGAGCAGGACTCGATCGTTATATTAATAAGTAGTGTAAAACAAATCACTCTTAGAAATAGGTACATGGCTATTTTTTTACGGAGTAATTATAAGCATAAGTGGTTAGTGTGTTGGACTACTAAGCGAGGGTCCCAGGTTCGAATCCCGAGAAAACCCAAATTCCAACTTAAGGTTTTTTTCACTGCGCCACCTCTCGCGAACGTCTGACAAACATCCGAGAGTATAACTGGCATGAAAGAGCTTCTCAATTGGCCGTTTGGACTCGGCATAAAATAATAGATCCCTTCCATTTGTCCCAAAAATAAAAACTCGCACAAGACGAATGGTTGTGAGAAGCTAGGCCTAGGGTCCCTACGGACCTGTTGCGCCAATTTGCCATTTGCAATAGATTTGGATGGGTTTTCGCCGAGTTTTGGCACAATAACTTAAGTCCACTTAATACTGCTATGTGGCTCACTCTTAAGACTAACTTAAGAGCTGTTTACATGGTGTATCATTTCCAAGTTCTACACTGCAGAATAGTATACAATATTGAATTTGAATTGAAAGTTTGACAGCCACAAACAAGGGCGGATCCAGGGGGGGGGCACATGGGCACGTGTCCCCCCCGAGAGAGCACTGCATTATTACTGCTTGCTCATTCCATTATCAAAACAACACAGACACTTCGCCTATATGCGAAAATAAAAATCACTTTTCTAACAAACGATGGAAATCAAGACGAAAAATTACCCAAATCTATGTCTGCATATGCTAGAACCTAGAAATATATGTTAATCTTGGGGCGCGTGCATGCAATTTCTAGCCTTAAGCGCAAAGTCGTACAGACCACATTTTTAATCGTACAATTTTTGTGTTTCCGACGGCCGTAAAAAAAAAGAGTTACAAATTTGGCGACAGATGAAAGAAAATATTTTTAAGTGTCCTGGAAGTATTCCTATGGTTAATCTTAACTTTGTTCTACTGAGATTCCTCAATTCTTCAGACTTTTTCCTATTTAAGACGGGCCACAGTGTCTTAGAGACCCAGGGCCCTTCTAGATGTGACCATCTTGTGGCTGCTTTATTGGAGGTTATCTCCAAGACAACCCTTTTAGCAACGGCCATAGGTGGTCTGATACCTTCAATCATTGTATTAAGTGGGAGCTCCGCTCCTTCCTTAGCCAGAACGTCGGCTTTTTCGTTGCCCTCAATATCGCAATGCCCAGGTACCCAACACAATCTGACAAAAGAGTCTTAGTACAGCGCGTACAAGCATAAGTGACGCAGAGATTTTTCGACCGACCTCAGTATTTCTTTTTAATCGCAATAATAACGGTGAACAAAATATACAGAGCTGTCCGAAAAACCCCCACTTCGCATAGACTTATCTTCAGATCCCTCACCACTGCGACCACTCTATAGTACAAGTCCTACAAGGGTCCCCCTTTGCACGCAGTCTTATGTGCTGACATCATCATCAATTCTGTCTCCGTCGTTACAATACAATTTATCCCCATCCCCCACCCCACTCAAGATTCATCTTAATACTCATGTGCAGTTTATAATGAAAACATGGAAAAAAGGAAGCCAGAAATTAAATGATTGCATTACATGGTGTGGAATTCATCTTGGTCATATCATACAGAGCCAGAGCCGGTCACTACTGCATTCCACACTCAGAGTCGGTGGGCACTACTTGTTGCATGCAAGATACAATCATCTGGGTGTAGCACGCTCCTATCTGCGATCTGAATGAAGGAGGGCATTATATTGTGACTCTGGTCTAGTATTCGTATCGCCTATCAAAGAGCAGTGGGGTCTAATGGGGTATGTCATTATTTGTTCGTTAAGATAAAGATTCGCCAGCCCTCGCCAGCCCTATACATTCGGAAGAAGTGTAAATCCCAGAAGCCCAACTCCTCAATCTGATTCACTGTATAATGGAACAAGAACCCCGGCCAAGTGTCAGACAAGTGAGGAGGCTTAAGTGAAAGAAATGTTTTCACTTGTCCAGCATACGAACGAATATACGAGTAGTGCTCAGTTCGCAACCTCATGAGCATTATCATTCCGAACGCATTTTAGGAATCAGTATCTCTTTTTTTGGTGATGGCTATATATTCATATGCGCGCCCTGTGTGTGACACTGACAACAACGACAGCGTTGATTCGTTTCGAGTGAAAATATATCCCTTCTTCAGGCTACTAGACAAGACAGCACCAGCCTTCGTTCGTTTGGTCGTTTCCTCTTCGGGCGATTATTTCCGGCATTTGGTCAGATTAGTAATTTGTCTCATTTGTATGTGTGTGCCGTATCGTTTGCTGGTGGAGTCGGAGTGGTCAGTGGATGCGATTTTCTATGTTGGCCAAGTGATTTTTTTTTTTTTTGTATATGCATTGCGAATAAATGAAAGTTCTTGTTTTGAGACAAGTTTTGATATTGATTTTAGTAGGCCTTCTGATGGGGGGATATCTGTTGTATTCGAAATGGATGTGAT
Source organism: Cheilosia vulpina (assembly GCA_916610125.1). Taxonomy (NCBI): domain Eukaryota; kingdom Metazoa; phylum Arthropoda; class Insecta; order Diptera; family Syrphidae; genus Cheilosia; species Cheilosia vulpina. The sequence goes on along the minus strand of OU744278.1, from coordinate 17,484,895 downwards.
GCGTTTTATTTTGGCATAGAAGAATTTTGGTTGAAATTATTATTTCATTATTATTATTTTGCGTCATTGGGCGTTAAGACCTTTATCACAATCGCACGCTGCCAATTGATTCAATTTTCAATTCAATTAATTCTTTATTCAAATACAAGGTGGCGCAAAAGTAATCCTCCTATCAGAAAATGCTATAAATTTTGCGATTGGCCCCTAATGTCAGTTCTGTTTTGACATTTGTGTAGTAAACACATGCGAAATACACGTTAATAAACAATGTTACGCTACACTGCTCCAGAACGCGGAATATTGGTGACTATTTATTTGAGCAATAATCGGTCGGTGATTTTGGCACAACGTGAATTTCGTCGCAGATTTCCTAGCCGTCCAACGCCTACTGGTGAAACACTGCGACGTTTAGCCGCTCGCCTCGAAGAGACTGGCACAACACGAGACGTTGCCAAGAGTGGCGGGCCCCGGAGCGCCCGTTGTGCCGATAATATCGCCTCTGGTCAAACGACAACAGTGAACTGTGCGCGCTATAGGGCCATGTTTACCGATTTTTTTCTACCGCAATTGGACGATTTAGGACTGGAGGACATGTGGTTCCAACAGGACGGTGCTACGGCACACACTGCGCGAGCCACAACCGATATTCTGAAAGCGGTGTTCCCGGGTCGTTTTTGGCGATTTGCACTAGCCCGCAAGATCGCCTGATTTGACCGCTCCAGACTTCTTTTTGTGGGGCTTTTTGAAGTCGCGGGTTTATGTCAACAAGCCTTAGACTCTTGCAGCTCTTAAAGACAATATCCGTCAAGAATGTGAGGACCTATCGCCGGAAGTTTTGGCCAAAGTGATGGAGAATGCCATAAAAAGGGCTCAAATGACAATCAACTGTGGCGGCGGCCATTTACATGACATCATATTCTCGACTTGATGTAAAAAAAATTAAAAGACCAAATAAAAATAGTCCACAAGAAGAATCAAAGTTTTTCATTTTTTTTTTAAATTACAGCCAAAAAACATCGGAAGGTTATTTTTGCGCCACCTTGTATGTACAAGTAAGAAATATTACAAAAATCCAAAGCAAATTTTTTAATATAGCTAGTACATACAAAATAGTTAGTGACATCTATATTTGAGAAAAATAGAGATGATGTCACTTTAGATATAATATTTAACTTTGTGGGGTGTACAAAAGTGAATAAAAAGAAAAAGGATGAAAGTTAAGATTAGAGAAATTACAGCAGTTTAAGAAAGAAAGAAAAGGCAATCTTTACCAGGTGACAAAAAGGAACAAATAAAAAATAAATAAAAGAGAATAAATTCAAACAGTATTGCTACTTAATCAACTAAATTTAGCAAATAAGCAATTCATTTCTATATTATATAAATTATTATTACTATGCATGTATAGCGCAACAGCGTTTTGATTTCATCATGGTTGAAACCAAGGAGCCAACTTTTCGTTAGTTTTGTAAACGTTCGGAAATTTCTTATGGTTCGAATTTCAATTGGTAAGAAGTTTGCGAGAAACAATGGAGTAGAAGTTTCTATAACTTGTAGTGCGAAACGAAGGTAAATTCACAATGAAGTTCGAGTAGCTTCGTAAGCAGCGAAACTCAGAAATCGGACTTTCCAGATACCCGCCTCTCATAAAAAATACCTTAAGAACTTTGAAATAGTATAAATGTCGCAAAGGCAGAATTTTCAACGACCTAAACAGGTCCATAGTGTGAGCTAAACGACGAAAGCTACAAACTTTACGTATAGCAGGTTTTTGTATAACTGTTAATTGCTGGAGCTTGTTAAAATATGCGCCACCCCAACTACAGAGTCCATATTGCAATCTTGAATGGAATAAGCCATAATAGACCATTTTCATTGTGTCAGAAGAGCAGTACTTTCTAAGACGAAAAAAACAACGAGTAGAGGAAAGAAGATATTTTTTCAAAAGAGAAATGTGCGTGGACCAGTTCAAATTTTGATCAATAGTAACACCAAGGTACTTAAAACTATCAACGTTTCCAATTTTAAAGCAGTTAGGACTCCAGTCTGCGTTTCTATTGAAAGATGGATCATTTAGGCAGATGTCGTACGGCAGTTTATGACTTACACAATCATGGGAATGAAAAACTATTTCTGAGTCAGGAAACTCCTGTTCAGTTAGACTGAAATACATCAGTTTCGTTTTGCTACTAACAATTAGCCTGTTTTCTGCAAACCAGTATCTTAGTAAAGATACGTCATGGTTTATGTTAGATATTAATTCTAAAGGACTGACTGAACAATAGGCAATACCAAGGTCATCGGCAAAAGCTTTAATTTTACCCAAAAATGGAAGTATTAGGTACGCGACTGCCTTAGAACTGAGGGAAAAAAGGCGTCTACTTGGAATCCTAATGCTGAAGTATGCACTATCTAAATTGAAATAGTTCACAGAAAAGGAAATTCTTTGTTTTTTTATTCTTTCTTTAGCGCAGATACTGATAAATGCTTATAGCTTTTAAAATTATATCCCTTGGCTTCACAAAAAAGCCAACGAAAGTACTGGCACCTTGTCGAAATAATTCAAACAAATACGTAAAATGTTTATGATTTTCACATTTCACAAAAATAGTTCGTGAAAATTGGAGTTCAACATCCAAGGTTTTGAACTCAGAATACATTCAATTTTTGTTTGCATTATTTTGGGGAAAAAGCAATACACATTATATATTTTTTTTATTTTATTAACTCTTTCTTAATAAATAACTTAACTACATTTTGTGGTATCTTTTTTGATGTTGCAATTGAACATAAATGGAATGAGTGACATCCAATCACAAACAAAAAACTAGTGTGCTTTAGACCACATGACTGAAGTAAAACTTCTTTAGCTCCATCTATATATACATGTTTAGTTTATACATATTAACACGTTCGCACTCACTTTTAAATACGTGGAGTTGCTCAAATATACACTTTTGGTATTCATGGTAGAAATACCATTTGAGGTCTGGCAAGTATGCAGAAATGTCTGAAATTGAAATCTAAATCGACTGGAATTATAAAAAGCGTTTTTTTAAATGACTGCTATAGCCGTCATTTGTGCCACACATATGCGACTACTGATTTGTCGTGCAAATGACGGGTATGACCGTCTGACAGCTATAGCCGTCATTTGTGCGGTTAATATAGCTATGATGGGCACTAATGTTAAATGACGGCAGTAACCGTCCAGTTAATTTAACAGTTGTAGTTTAGTTAAAATTAAAGAAAATAATATTTATTGACATAAGAATGAACAAAGCGAAATACGTTTTAGTTATTATGAAAAGGCTCAAAGCATTCAGCACACAAAGCAGGCTTCTTTGGCAGGTTTTACATCTGTATTTAGTCTCCTTTCGTAATTTGAGTATAGTGCACCTCGAGCATCGAAGAAAATATGACTTTCGTTTATAACCTTGCGGTGCTGGAAATTTTTCAGTAAAATTTTGTTCTTGGGTCCAGGAAGAAGAAGCAAGTGGTGGACTTGATGGTAAAGTTGGTTGAAGATTGTTTGCTCCTCGAGGTCGACCCCGTTTGGGTATATTTCTTACAAGATCATCTCCACACACTTTGTCAACAGGTAACTGAATAAGTGAAGTTATCAAATTGTCTCTGAAGTCAAGGAAAACCATCTGTTTTTGTTGAGACTTTTGATAGAGAAAGTATGCGTTCCAAACACTTATATCGAGTAACTGAAGTATCACTTTCTTGTACCACCTAGCTATATTTCGTGGAGAAGAATAGTATGCCACCATTTGATCACATCTATCTATGCCTGACATAAATCTGTTGTATTGTACAACGTCGTTGGGTTTCAAGGATTCTTTACCAAATCTGTTCTTCGAGCTTACTAGCTCCGGATGGAAACCCGTTGTTATAGTGAGGACATCTCTTTTATCTTTCCATTTGGATACATAGGTCTGTTCAATTCTTCGCCAGATATGTTCGCGTTTTTTAGTTTTGCACTTTTGATTTCCTTCGGGATTCCCTTTCAGTTAAAGCGTAATGTTCACGTTGTGTGTGTGCTATAATCAAAGAGTGTTTTGGATAGTTCAAAACTATTGTAAAAATTGTCCATATACAAGTGATGGCCTTTATTTAAATATTTTTTCATTAGCCGTAGAACTAGGTCTCCTGTTTTTGAAGTTTGCCCGAGACTTTCTGTTTTTCCCTGATAAATTTCCAAATTCAAAACGTATCCACTAGCTGCGGTCAACTCGAAAAATTGTATTCCGTACTTAGCCTTCTTCCCTTTCATGTACTGACGAAAACTTAACCGACCTCGAAAAAGTAAAAGGATACTCATCCAAAGACAGCTCTTTTTCTGGCGAAAAGGCATTTTGAAAATTTCGCAAGAGTGGATTCAACAAGGATGTGACTTTTTGTAATTTCCCAGTCTCTGTTGTGTCAAGATAATGACAATTTAAACACCGCAGAATTTGTTGGAAACGGCGACCACTCATGGTAAATGGAAAAATAGGATTAAAATGCAACGGATGGTTTGAAAAGCGCTGTCGTATAGTAGGACAGGGATCCTCTCCTTGTAAAAGACATAGGCCAAAAAATGTCATCAATTATCCGGAAACATAGTTTCACTACCTATGTTTTCAGCATAGGCATTTATAGAATTCACCAGCAACTCAACTATGTTATTTGAAAATAAAAAAAAAAAAAAAAAAAAAAATAACTGGTCAAAAAATTGTCTGGGTGATGAATCATTCGTGACATCTATTTGTATCCCACTAGTAAAAGTGTGAAATGGAAATTCAGGAATTCTTACTTCGTCCAGACTGTCCTGACCGTTGGTATTACCAGCTTCCGTAGGTTGGAATTCTTGAATAGTTTCCTGCAGCAAATTATCCTCTTCGCTTTGCCCATCCTCACTTTCTCCTTCCACTTGACCGGGATCGTAGTCTGGATCATCACTAAATGTACCATCGTCAAAAAATGGGTCGACACTACTTCAAATGAAGAATATGACGGCTAATGCACTCATTTCCTTCAACGAACTTCAAATTTAAATTTCCGTTGGACAAAGGGGATTCCCCATTTCAAGAGCAAAATGCAACACATTCGAACAGAACTTAAACGCAAAAAGTGTTGCCATATCATATAGTATCGCACTCGATAGTGTAAATTATAAAAATGGTTACGTAGGACAGAAAACGACGGTTATAGCCGTCATTTGTTTCTTTGTTTCTCAAAATATGACGGCTATAGCGCGAACGTGTTTGTATATATATTTCTTCAATAATTTACTGGCTATAGGAGGAAGAGGGCAAGAAAACGGGCGCGCGAACTGCTCTCTATTACAGTATGATACAGACAACGGTTGCCACTTACAAAAAAAAAAACAAATTATATTATTTGATTTTGCACAAAATTACCAGCTGCTAGAAGACATGGGAGATCATCTACATATTTTCTTATAACAAACCCTTAACAAATTAGAGTTTCATGCCTGCATATAAATAATATGATTAATTAACCAATCCATATCTCAATATAGTTATAAACGGGAGCAGAAACTATTTCGAAGTTCACCATCTGTCAAAAGAAGAAAATGAGTGCATTCTGTAATTTTTTGAACATCGAATAAAACAGTTTTATATGGATGGTGATGAAGCATATGCAAATAATGCAATGCGTTCACTCAGAAGCAGTAAGGTAGCATTTAAATAAGCTGATATCGAGTTCGCATTCTGGGTAAATTTTTCAAAAATTTACCATAACCAGATAAAAATTAGCAAAACTCAAAATGCAAAAAAAAAAATACCAAGTTTGGTAAAAAAATAACAAAGTGGTAACCTTGCAATAGGCGTGCACTATGTCTTAGATATATGAAACGTAACTGGCTATGAGTGAATGAAAAGAAATTGATACTGACACTGCACTGCAGTGATACCAGACTTTAGAGGCAGGTTATCCCATGGTTATACTCAAAATATCTCTTTTATGTTTACAAAATAAATAAATAAATTTATTCTTTTAAACAAATACCCGTGATTCATTCACAGACACATATGTAATTTTATGAAACAGTTTAGGGAAATAAAAAAAAGAAAATGAAAGCGTTTAGATATTTTGAATGACTTTTTTCTAAACATGAAAATTTTTAATTTGATCGTAGGTTGAATAATTGTTTTATTCTTAATAATATGAGCAATTAGGAACAAAATGAAGTAAAATCCCTTTCTTTTTGTACTATGAGGTCTGAAAAATCCATTTGTCCCTTTTAGCTTATTATTAGTGAGAAAATCCCGCAAAAAGTGATAAATCCGACGATCTGGTGTCACTGCTGCACTGTATGATATGTCTTAGATAATGATACGTAACTGGCTGAGAGAAAGAGAGAACTAAAATGTGTGCTCTCATCTATCTTTCTTGCCTCTACAGTAATATACGAAACGAAACGTAACTCTCTCTCTCTCTCTTTTTATATTACTAACTTAAATCTCCCTCTCAACTTCCGCACGCAATTTCCGTAACGCTTTCGTGACGCGTTCACCAGCTTACCCCTCAAGTCAAGCGTGCCTAAAGAAGTATTACTTCAAAAAATTGGGTTCAATGTTTTTGAAATGTGTATAAACAACTCTTTTTCTCCCAACATAACTGACGCATTGTCGGACGCAAATCCAATCATATTTTGTAATGGGACATTGGCATTTTCAAAATACTTAATTATTTCCTCAAATATTGTTTTAGCATCGGCATTTATTAATTTCATACGACCGAAGAACCTGTCGATGACCTTACCCAACATGCTATCGAAATACCTGACCACAAATAGGTATAAACATTTTGTAGTACTAACATCAGTTGTTTCATCTAAAATAATCGGATACTTTTGAGATCTAAGTACCTTAGCTATCTCTTCTTGACCATCTTTAAGAAATAAATGGTTTGTTGTTTCTGTGGCTTTTTTCACATTTTAAGTCTATTACTATTTCAGAGTCTGGAGCAATTGCTTTAATCAATAAAATAAGAGGATTTATTAATGTAGGCCAATTTGAATTCAAGAAGAAATTAAAATATTTTCAACTCTGCCGACTCTATAGATAGATTTCGGATGTGTTCTTGTTAGTTTGGTTGAATGGACGTTTTAGTTGGAACAGTCAAGCAACATGTGGCTCGAGTTTGTCTTATAAACACAATCTGAGTGCTCAAAATGCTCGAGCTCAGTTCAGTGCTCAACTCTGAACTTAAAAAGAAAAATTACTACTAATAAGAAGAAAGCTGGATGAGGAAAGTGATGCAATCTCTACTGTTTTCTTCGATACATTTATGAAAACAACGAACTACAAAAAGCAATACAAAAAGGAAAATGCAGTACAAAACAAAAGTAAGCAGTACGTCAGTAAGCACCGCCCGAAAGCAATACAAATATTGCTTTGAGTACATTCGACAGCACTGCCCAACTGTCGACAGTCCAGCAAACGTGCTTTGTAGAAACTTTTTGTTTGGCTGTATAGTGTTGGTGAAACTATGATATTATTCGCTATACATTATTGTTCGTAATAATGAATTGCCAAAAACTGCTGTTACACGATTACAGTTTACATACAGTAACAACCCCCAGTGTTCCAATACATTTTGCGAAAGATACGGATATTTGTATATAATGATATGTACATGATAAACAAAGTCCATCACTAATTGAATGTTTTGTAAAAATTGGACATCAAAATCAAACACAAAGCTGTAGGTACCTTTCTTTGCAAGCTTGTTCTGAAGTTTTTGGTAACTGCTGTTCTGTAACAGTTTTTTTTTCTGTCATTCAAAATACCGAAATATAGAGTAAAATAAAGGTTACGATCATGGACTGTCTTTCGCATCTCTAGTCTTCTCTTTTAGCGGAGATTTTATCATTACAAATTTGTTCTCACTTAATTCTGTTTCAACAAACGTTTTGTGCTAATTTTACATTTTTCGAGGTGCCAAACGAAGTGATGCAGAAAATTGCTTATGTTAATAAAAACGAAAGATTTATATTTTATATGAGGATTAATTTATTACTTCCTTTGACTTCAGAGTAAGAATCAAAAGAGAGAGAGAGAGGAAGTAATCTTTTGACAATTTTGGGTTGACAGGAAAAGAGACAATTGTGAAGTTGTCGGCTATCACTTGACATGATTGCAATGATGAAGGTTATTTCAACAGTTTATGAAATCAAATTTAGTCTTATATACGTTCGCAACAATAAAAAAGTATTTTACGTATTACTCGTTCACGAATAAGAAATACTATTAAGGTGCCGGATCAAAATGTGTTTCTTTCTACTTTGTGATGCTCAGAAAATTCATCAGTAATTTTGAAAACATTTTTTGATATATTTTTTGCCAAATATATTTTTTTTTGGAATATTTAGATGCATTTTTAAGTTAGCGTCACAATTATGCAAGAATCCACTAACACTCTTTCCATTTATTCTATTATAGTCACAGCACACTGTTCCAATGTAATGGGCACACTTGATAAATTTGCCAGCGATCTGACAGTTGGTACACAAAATTTCCAATTCTCTGACTTTATTTTTTTTTTTTTTTTTCAAAAATATGAGAAAGTATCATCGCACTTTTGCGAAATGGTATACCTAAAAACTGTCAGATTCAAATCATAGTCAGTAATTCCAAATGTCAATTTGGAAGTGAAATTTTATAAATTAATTTCCTACTACTGGTCTTTGCTGTGTAACAAGAAGAGTATAAAGCATTTCTTTTTGTTGATCCCTTCATTGAGTATTTAAAGCTAGTTTTGTTTGACCCAAAGCCGAACGATTATTTTTTAAATTTTGCGGTTTAAACCGATCACGCATTTAATTTTTTGTTATTTAGGCTTACGCTAAATTAATTTTAACATTTCACATTTTAGAAAAATGTATTTGAACAGACACATTCTCTATATGAATATGCAAATTTCCAATAAATAGCTGACAGCACAGGCTAGGAAAGCAACGACAAGTTTTGGTGCAGGTAAATAACTTTACAGGCAATAACTTCATATGGTAAATAACTTCACTTAGAGTGGGAAATAATTTCACTTTTTTTATGTGAAGTTATTCCTCATGCGGGGCCATGATGCACCCCTGCAACCACCCTGCTTGGGAATACTTTTTGGTGGTGGGAGTAGGTGCGAGGTTGGGTCTATGCAAAGTTGTCACTCATAATGTTAATAAAATTATACTAAAATGCATATAAATAATTCGATTTCGTTTTCCAGTTAGAATCGAACAATTGTCAAATAGTATCTAAGTGGGAAATAATTTAAGAAAAATTGTGGTGAAGTAATTGCCCACTTTCAGTTAGAAACAACTTCACATTAAAAAGTGATTTTATTTTCCCCTTGAGCTGAAGTTAATTCCGTCTACGTCCGTCTACTGTGCCATCAAGGAAACACTTTACGCCACATACACATTTGCATTGTTTGTTAAGTTATTTTTGGCGGGCTAATTTTATTATTGTAGTATGACAAGAGAGTTCTGTAGGTTCCCTCAAACAATTTTTTTTTGTTCCCTGTTCCCATTTCCCATTCGGTTACAAATAATAAAAATAATGGACTTAAATTCATTTATTAACTATTGACATTTGAAAGCGGTGTGACAGTTACGCCAAGCAAAACTCTCGGAACAAGGTTTGCTGGTATTTTTATGAGGAATATTTTTTTTTCTCCGTCGTTGTAGTTGTATATATCTTTTATTTTGACTGCGAGGAAATATTACTTTCGTAAAGTGTCAAAAATATGTTGCAAACAGACTAAAGCGCGGACTGTACGAGTACTTACCGAGCTACTGAATTTTAAGTTTGGAGTACATGGCCCTTTATGTCAACGATTTTTGATTATAAGGCATTTTTAAATATCAGTATAGGTACCTATTTGTACTCATTTTTAGGATCTGTCTCAAATTTTCGGGATTCACAATGCCGAAAGTTTGTATGACCTTTAAAATATTTAAGGTTAAAATGAATTATTTGTGAAGCTAGATCTTTTTATCTGTTACACATTTCTCTTATAAAGTTTTCTTTTTCACCGCTGGGAGTCGTCTCCTCTACCTACATTTTTAGTGCTACAAGATCTTCGCCAGCTGCTGTCTCTGGCAATTTGTTCCTCTACTCCACCCTTCTCGATCGAAAGAGACATTCGACCTTTTTGCTTTTTTGCAAAGCCCATGAAAATAGAAAATAAAAATCCATATCCTCCATTTCAATTCAGCTAAAACAACGTGTAAACATCTACGGTCAACTTAACACCGTCCATGTACCAAGATACATACCTACGATACCATATACCAACCATATTTAGGCCAAATAACCATTACTTCCAATTGACTTAGTTCCATTTTCAGACATGGGCGACAACGATGTACAGCCCTGGACATGGACACTGTCGAGAATCCAATTTTAAAGTTTCTTATATTTGTTTGCTTTATTTTGTTGCTTATATCTACTCGTATATCTATCTATCTGTGAAAAGGCTTTTTAAAGGACCCAGCGCGGCCAAACTCATAAAGACGGATAAACATGACCTAATCTGAAGCAAATCAGAAAATCCATTCACTCTATAAATATTTAAAGCCTGCCATATGATGACGGGTAGCCAGTACAATGACACGCCCTATTTCAGTCGGGAAAAAAGGATTTCCCTCCAGTCGGCCGGCGACGATGAAAACATCCCACGCAAAAAAGCCAACTTTTCCATGCGAATGTGGAGGTACGTGGAGTTGGGACTTGGGAGTTTGTGAGATACGCCAACAAAACTGGGCAGACAGAGAGTGAAAATAAAATATATAGGTATCACACACACCCGCAGCCAGAGCCAGGTCCAAAAGTCGAAAAGGGAAAGAGAGAAAGAGCCAGATGATAACATTTAGAAGGAATTTCCGACAATAGTGCGGACTGCGGAAGCGGAACCAATGGTGTCTATTCCGGTAACCGAGTTGGATCAAAAATGTCTCCCACTTAAGTTCAGTGCCAAAGAGAAAATTAATTCAAAACGTATGCGGTGAAGAAAGGACACTTCGATAAAACAATAATGAATATGGCAATAGCACACACCCATACAACCGGTTGTCGGCCCTGCTCGTAAAAAATTATTGTGTTCGACAGCAATTAAGCCATGTCGTGCAATTTGGCGAAAATGCTGTGCGCTGAAGAGGACGAAGCAGGAGATAATCACTTACCAGCGATGTAGAAACGAGGGGCCGACGAACATCGGCTCAAGTGGTATACACATTTTTTCTCCAATTCTCTCATTGCCAGCTCTCCATTTTCGTATCATTTGCATTCATACGAAATTAATTCGCATTGTTCCTTGAATAGGAACAAATAAAATCACAGAAATGGGGGCCAACCACAAAAGGCGAAGAGCACCCGCAAATTGTGGTGAGTTTTACTTAATTTTTTTTTCCCATAAAACATTGAAATCTGCCCTGCAGCCTGCACCTCCCCGCATTCGAAAAGGGGATAGGAAAATTCCCAAAAGAAGTAGAAAATAAAAGAGAACTGCTTAACAGAAGAAGACCCAACTTGGTGTATGGCGTATGGGTTAACAACTCGGCGCACACAAGCACGTCAACGTCAAGTGGGGGCCAAAATGGTGGGTCCCATGAAAATGAATACACATTGGAGAATAGTGGAGACTGGAGAGATGTTCGCGAGTGGGAGAGAGAAAGAGCGTCGCTTAGCAACCAGGGTGCGGTCGGTTCGGTCCTTTCCCATTGAACTTGGCTTCTTGATGGCGAATCCTCGATGCTCTTGCTGTATGATGATGCTTATTATGGTGGACTAAATGAAACGTTCAGTGGCTTGAGTTTCGTGAAAGAGAAACTCTGTCTTGTTTAAAGCTACCAGCGATATACGTTCTTTTTTGGGTCTTTTATGTCGGATTATGGTACGAGACGGAAGTGAAATTAAGTACCTGTATCTTTGTTGTTCTATACTCCTGCCGAAATGGAACGTGGAAGTGGAGTAGGTACCGTAAGAGAGACCAAATTGCATTGAATATAGAATTGCCCTGATGGGAGATACCTACGAAAAGAGATTGTGTGTGGGGTAAGTTTCGACTCCATTTATATAGCGTTTGCGCCCATGATGGTGGAGCTGGAGGCTGGAGAAGGAGACGTTGCGTATCACTTCCATTACCAACGACAAAACAAGAAGATTGAGTTAAATATTAAATTAGTTTGTGTAGGCGAACGATGTGCGGAATGTAATGGGACTGGTGATTTTGTGGAGGAGAACATAATTGGTGAAATGGTTGGTGATTGAGCGAATATGCAAAGAACATTTATATTGGGGAAATATGTTAGTATATACAGATACAGATTTGCCATTTTAGGCGGAAAAGGTAGTAGGTTGGAACATTTTTACGGGCTGCTGAGTCAGAAGTAGAGTAATATTAGAATGTAGGTATTTACTTTTGATGCAACAACAAATGAGTATGCATGGGTGGGATTCTGTAAAAAACGAAACAAAACCATATATATTTTCATATTTCATATTTCAAAAAATCGAAAGAAATCACGCGAAAGCGAAAATTTGCTGCTTTCGTTTTCTTCTTCTCGTTCGCAAGGGTTTAAGAAACGGTGTCATGACAAAAAAGTCAAAGTTTGAGAAGGAGTATAGGTACATCAAATATGTTGTTTTGACGGCTGACTGCTTTCAATGTACCTATATTAATATTTCGTTTATTGATATTTTGATCGTAACGAAAGGTGAACATTCGAATAGATAATAAATAAAGTACATACGATCAAAAATTACCGAAAGCATTCGCTGTATTCCTTTCGCATGAAACGAAAATGTTTTTCGTTTTTGGAGTCACATGAAGCAAAACGGTCGTTTGAATGAAAACGATTGACCGTTTTCATCTTACAGAATTCCCCTCCAGCTTTTTATAGTTTCTTCCTTCCTTTTATTACCACGCAGGTTGTTCTAAAATTGAGATTAGCTTCAAAAACGTTAATATAGCTATGTTTCTGCAAAAGCTAATTACTTCAAAATTATAGAGCAAGTAAATAAAGGGTGATTTTTTAGCTGGTTTGGTTTTGGCAACACCGGTTTTGACAGCTGACGTGTGTTTAGTACCTTGTGTCACTGTCAAACAGCTTCAGTTTGGTTTGCAATTTAACCATGGATCGTCTTACAAATGAACAACGCTTGCAAATTATTGAATTTTACTATCAAAATTCGTGCTCGGTTCGAAATGTTCATCGCGCGCTGCTTCCATTTTATGATCGGCATTCTCGACCTTCTAGGCAGTCTATTCGGAAGATTGTGACCAAATTTCGCACCAAATTTACTTTGTTGGACATTAAACCACCAACACGTTTACGTACTGTGCGTAGTGAAGAAAATATTGCGGCCGTATCAGCTAGTGTGACAGAAGACCGCGAAATGTCGATTCGGCGCCGTTCCCAGCAGTTAGGCCTTTGTTACAGCACTACGTGGAAAATTTTGCGGAAGGATTTGGGCGTAAAGCCTTTTAAGATACAGCTGGTGCAAGAACTAAAGCCAGCCGACCTACCACAACGCCGAATTTTTGGTGAATGGGCTCTTGGAAAGCTGGCCGAGGATCCGCTTTTTTATCGAAAAATTGTGTTCAGCGATGAGGCTCATTTTTGGTTGAATGGGTACGTAAATAAGCAAAATTGCCGCATTTGGAGTGAAGATCAGCCAGAAGCATTGCAACAGCTACCAATGCATCCCGAAAAAGCCACTGTTTGGTGCGGTTTATGGGCCGGCGGCATTATTGGGCCATATTTCTTCAAAGATGATGCGAATCGCAGCGTTACTGTTAATGGTGAACGCTACCGAGCGATGATAACAAACTTTTTTTTTGCCCGAAATGGAAGTTCTTGACTTGCATGATATGTGGTTTCAACAAGACGGTGCCACATGCCACACAGCACGCGAAACAATGGCGCAATTGCGAGGCGAGTTTGGTGAACAGTTAATTTCACGTTTCGGGCCGGTCAATTGGCCGCCTAGATCGTGCGATTTGACACCATTAGATTATTTTTTGTGGGGGTATGCCAAGGCTAATATGTATAGGGACAAGCCCGCTTCGATTGACGCACTGGAAGCCAACATGCATGCATTCATTCGTGAGATACCGGCCGATATGTGTGAAAGAGTATGCCAAAATTGGACTCAGCGGATGGGCTACCTGAGACGCAGCCGCGGTCAACATTTGCATGAAATTATCTTTAAACATTAAATTGCAAGGTTCAAACTATCGATTCAAATAAATATTTCATTCATTTTTTCGAATTTTTTGTGTTTTTTTTTTAAAAAAAGTTCTAAACCTCTTAAAAATTCACCCTTTATAAAGATGAAGCTTTTAAACTATGCTTTGCTGAGATTAGATTCGATTAGACTGTTTGGAGGAGGTGAAAGCAGGTGACCATATCACTGCGGCCACAAGTGGGCCTATTGTGATTTCCTCCAATTAGAGCTTACTGATGACGCCGGACTTGGTGATGAATCCGAGTGGATCTTTGAGTGAGCTGTCAGATATGTCCTCTTCTTCAAGGTAGGGCTTGCCTAGAAAGTGTTGACGTAGTCTGATTAAGTAATTACAGTGACACAGAATGTGTTCTGAGATAGATGTTCAATAAAAAAAAACGCTTAATGTAAAATGTTTTTTTTTTTACTGATGTTATTTCTACTTAACATAAGTGACTTTTTGATTATTTGGACATATTTGCAGGAACTGGTTAAGGGTTAATTTTAATGGAATTTAATCATAATTTAAACTTTATCTCAAATTTTCGATTTTGTGTCGCTTTTTGAAGAGGCATCAAATATATATATTGGTTTTAAATATATATGCACAATATATTATAATGACCACGGCTTTAATTGTTTTTTTTTTTTTTTAAGATTTTGTCCCATCAATATTTTAAGAAGGACTGGGTCTAATACAGCACGATCTGTCAGATTTTCTCTCTTTTGAATTAGAACGGTAAGTTGTTCGGTTCGAGGCGATTAATTGTTTCAAAGACAGTTACAGCTTTGGCTATATACATTTATTTAGATTTCGAGGGATATTCGAATCAGACCACCATTGTCGGGTCTCTTTTCGTCTCTCTACCACTGTAAATCTTACTCAGAGAGACTCTCTGGATTTCCTCAGTTCTTCTCTGAGCTCGATTCCTAGTGTTAATGCTAGCATCTGTTTATGGGAGATCTGTTTCATCGACCCGGTCTCGACCCAATGATGTCCCAAGATCCTCATTCTTCTGACAGCCAACGCCGGACATTGACACAGTATATGTGCCGCTGTCTCAGATCCTCCAGGCATAGTCTACAAGTATCATCCTCTTTAAGGCCCAATTTCCTTAACTGCTACCCGAAATTACCATGTCCTGTAGACAAAGCCACCACCCATTTCAATGTTCCTCGACTCATACTTAGAACCCTTCTTTGAGTGGAGCAGGTCGGCCACTTTATTGCCTTGTCTTATCTACATTGTTCCACGGTTGACCACCTTCTCATGTGTTCTGCCGTGATCCATTTGCGAATCAGCTGTTCTACCATTCCTCTGCCAATTGAAGAGAATGGTTCTGGTCCCAGCAACTTTTCAGTTGACCCCTGTTTTGCAAGAGAGTCCGCCTTTTCATTGTATTCGATCCCTATATGTGTACTCGTATACCCAAGTCAGTGTTATTTGATTTTTTCACTGCCAATGATGTTGTGATGTTTGTTTGTTCCATGCATCTGATCACCGCCTGATTGTCCAGTGCTATAAGGATATTTCTTCCTTCCACCTGACACTCAAGTAAGTAGTCCAACGCATAAAGCAAAGCAATCATCTCAGTCTGGTATACTGACGTGTATTTCCCGAGGCTAATGTGACGGGCAAGTTCCAGCTCTTCTGAATATAGATACCGGCCGCCGCTCCACCAGCCATCATGGACCCATCCGTGAAAATCACTATTTCACCATTTCTTTTTTCTGGAAGTAAGTTCTCAATACGAGTTTTGTGATTTCTTGCCATAATACGCACCCCTGTTATTCGATCCATATGCATGTTTAGCTCCCTAATCCCTAGGTCCATAGATCGTACCACGATTGTGCCATTTCGCATTTCGATACAAACGAACTGCCGTTTGGGCCGCTGTGTTCTTAATACCTAAATAAGTCTAGCGGTAAGAGCACCATGATGACCTCCAATGCGCATGTTGGTGTTGTACGTAGTGCACCTGTAATTCCTATACATGCTAAACGTTGAACCCTATCCAGGTGCCTCATCACAGTTTTCTGGGAGGCTTTCGCCACCATATAGCCGAGGCGTACGTGATAATGGGTCTAGTTATCATCGTATACATCCAGTATGCTGACCTAGGCGAGAGTCCCCACCTCTGTCCACATACACGTTTGCACTGATGTAGTACCCTTCCGGACCTTCTCCTCAACATGGTAGTTCCAAGTAAGTCCAGTATCTAAATAGACTCCCAGATACTTAACCTTCTTAGTCATTGCTAGTTCCGATCCGAAAAGTGTTAAGGACCGAAATTCCAGATTTTTCCTCTTCCTAGTGAAGACTATTAGATCTGTTCTCCCAGCATTAATGGAGAGCCCTTGTTCCAGACACCACCGCTCAACCACTCTGAGTGCGTTCCTCATGATATCTGCGGTGACGTCCATGAACTTGCCACTGGCGATTATTGCTATGTCGTCGGCATATCCCACTGTGTGAATGCCCGTCGCCTCAAGTCTGTCGAGAAGAGAGTCCGCAGTGATATTCCACAGTGTAGGTGAGAGAACACCTCTCCTTGTGGGCAACCTCTGCTAACCCTTCCTCTGAGTTTTGAGGGTCCCGTCTGAATATTAATCGCTCTTGTATTCAACATATTGTCCACCCATCTTACCACCAGTGGGTTAACCCTACGTTTTTCCAAGGCTTGTTTCAGACTTTCAAAGCATATCTTATCTAGGGCACCTTCAATATCCAATATAGTGGTCATCGCAATGCCCCCGGTATTTAGCTCTACAGTATTAGCTAAGTATTTTATAAATTTAGTTGACTTCAGCTTCACAAAAATATTTTCTCATTTGGTATTTGTCTTACAAAGTAAAATTACCTGTAAAACTCCGTGTGATGCCATTCAGACGTCAGTTCCTTAACTTTAGAAGGTTCCTCGCATAAATTAATGACCACGTTACAATAGTTGGCTTCTTAATTCGCATAAAGTTATAAATTTAGGTGCATCGTGTGCACTAACGCACCCGATCGCTCTAAAAAAAAAAACATTGCAGCGGTAGCCCTATTCCGCTATCCAAATCTTTTAAAAGTCAAATAATCCATCCGTTTACACTATCCTAGCCCCAAAAAGGTATCGAAAAAATCACCCTACCCGAAAACAAATTTACTGACAATCCAAATTGATAAAATATTTTATTTCTTCTAAGTGAATGAATTTGTCAGAAAATTAACAACCCCACCCTAATCGATTCCTTGGGAGGGCAGTTTTGCAGCCGATGCAAATTTCACGACTCCTTACTTCATACTCTATCAAATTCCATTCATATGAATTCGTTTAATTTTGCTTTAAGCGGGCGGAAAAGCTACCTTCCAAATCTCTCTCAGTGTGATGACTCAAAAGATTTCCACTTCACAAAATTTAATAACCTATCCCAAATAGCAACTGAAAACATCCCTCATAGTGGCCTGCGCCCGTCCGCCAACCACCCTTCAATTATCAAAATTGCTATGACTAACACACCAATTGACTCATTCATATATATATCCCTTTAAGGACTCGACAACTCACGGCTACAACTGATCGTAGTCATCATCATGCTCCTCCTCGATGGATTTGCTACCGCCAATGCAACTAAAAATCCGTAACATTGCTTGCTTTTCTTCCTTTATTCTTGAATCCGTCCGCTCCCTCATTGCCTGGCACAAACACAGAAGAAAAAAAAAATCGGATTTCATCTTTCTTAGTCATAGCGGAGGTCCTCAGTCCTCGTACTTGTTGCTATGTCTGGGCGGACCGCTAAGCCTCATACCGCAGTCAGTTCTCAGTTGTGATGTGGGGGCGCCCCAACACCGACAGGGAATTATGTTTAACGTCCGAAGCAGGATTGCAAACTTTTTCCTGGATGCGTAATGGAATTTCATCATTACACAGCCGACAGCATTCGCATCATCATATCGGCGACGACGACGACGAAGTTGGAGTTGGATGGAGTATATCCGTGAAGCAATTTGCGGGCATAGACTTCCTTATTCTCATCCATAGTCGTCCTGCTCCTAGTGTCGTGGTAACGGGGTTTAATCGGGTATAGGCAAACACACGTTTCGCCAATAAAACATTTTTTTTGCGCTCCCATTTTATGTCAGTTGTGCGTGAATTCATAGTGTATTCTGTGTTGGTGCCATTCGGCTTGACTCACACCAATACAAATTTAGTTTGTTCTTTTCGTGGTGTTGGTCTAATAGCGGGCGTAAAGATAAACGCACGATGAGGAAAATCAAAAATATATGGAGTCATGCTCGGGCCAGATTTGAGCTCGGTCATCGTCCTGTATTCATATGTGTAGACCGGCAATATACCAGTAGCTGAATATTTCATAAATATAAATGGAGCATGACCTGACCACAATCGTTTCACGTCACGATAACTTTCAAATGAAAACTGTTCAATTGGTCCTGGCAAAATGAAATTGGTTAGAAACAACATATAAGGTGGTGTACTGGAGGATACCGCTGTGCATTTTTTTTTTTATTTCGTTGTGCACTTCACTCATGGGAGGACTCCGAACTGTGCAAGTGGAAAAGTTGATAAAAAGTTTTCCAACGACTGTGTGTTTAGAAAATGTTCTTCGGCTTCGTCGCGTTCTCGTCCTCGCAAACCGAAAGTGCGAGTTTTACGAGTAATTTTCCCTTTAGCGTGGATTTTGTTATAAGCAAACTTTGATGAATGGTATAAAATTATATGATTATTGGGTTTGGGTTTGATGTTATTAAATTTCGGTTTTTTACAACTCGAATGTCAAATGCACGTAGATGTTTAGAAAGGGGGCAAATTGCGCTGCTGAAAGGTGTCTGCATCTGGATGTGACGGTGGAATTTGACATTTTCGTGGAGACGTTTGAGATTTCTTAAATAGGTACGCTCTAGACGATGAGTTTCTAGGGTAGTCAGCCACACAATCGAAACAATTTGCGAAGTTAGCATACGTTTTGGGATGTGCAAAATATTTAACGATACCTAGCTTTTTTATCCACTGGGCGGAGGACTTAGTGTGTTGGTTTCCTCGACGAGGGGTCTTTGATGGATTGCGAGCTTTCTCTTATAAGGGTTTTTTTTTGTAAGGAGGTGTAGACCTTTGAAATGAAGTAAGGCTATGGAATTGACAATGGTACTGACTTTGAGGAAAGATAATCAAATAAAATAAGCCTAGAGTATAATTTAGGACTAGTTTTTCAAACTGTGCATTTTTTGGAATATAACGGCGCACATCGATAATCGTATGAGAATTACCTTTGCTGAAATTTGGCAAATTTGTTGAAGCGTTTATGTCATATCATCACCATGAAATTGACACTTTTAGTTAAAAAAAAAACATTCACTTTGAAAGTCAGCCATGCAACGCAAAATAAATGTCGCCTCTAGGCTTACATGCACAGTATCTTTGACAGCACGAAAAGCCTAACTGCGATAGCATTCAGGCACAGCGATAGGACGTTATGGAACTAAATTTACTGTAAGAATAGTGAAATTGTTTGTCAAATTAACGTTTAATGTCCAAGGAATCTACTTTTACAGATATAATGAGTGTCACTTGAACAGATAGCAGCTTTAAGACTTGTTTTCTTAAGAATCTCAAGTTGTTTAGTTCGGCAAGCATAAATTTAAATCAATTGAACATGTGGGACACCTGAAAATACTTAACCTAATCCCAAACCTGGACATGGACGTGTTCTGCTCCGTCCTTGACACTATGGTTGGGGAATATTTGGAAAATAATTCGATGTTTGGGAAAAATGGTGTTCCGACACTGGAAAGCATAGTTTGATACGTGGGAATATGTCCCACGGTCTTTCAAGCGAAAATCCATGCTATCGCCATGTGCGCTGATCTCCAAAAGTTATTAAAGGCGCCACCTTACAATTTTTTCCGACAATCAAGCAGCTTTGTGTGCAATACTATAGACTCTAAAAGATTTAAGTACCTACAGTCACGATGCCCTGTAAACCCTAGCCAAACATCGAGGTAATTGCAGGCACCGAAGATAAGGACAGATAGGGTGGTTCCGAATCTGTTCTATTTGGACCAGAACCCAACTGCAGTGTCAATTAGGTTGGAACAACAACTTCGTCTTAAACACTTGGAAAATGTCCCTGGTCTAAGACAATCCCAACGAATAATTAAACTCCTTACACCCAGAGAAATATGCTGTGTAAAATTGCCTTAAATGCCTTAGGTAAATATTTTTGTATGGAATTTTTTGGACAGACATAAATCTGCCAACAAATAGGGCAATTTATGCATGGCATAGGTAAAGAAAAATAGGCTAAATTGCCTAAAAAAACTTAGGTAAATATTTTTGTGTGGAATATTTTGGACAGGTATAGCATTACCAAGAACTAGCACAATTTATGTACGGCATAGGTAATGAGAAATAGGCTAAATTGCCTAAGGGCCTAAGGTATTTTAACCTAAATACAAATAAGTGCATATCCACCTAAGGACATACGTAACTCTGCTTAGTTCTAAGGTAAAGTTTTGCATGCCATAATGATTGATAGAAGACGCCTGAAAGAAGCCGCCTGAAAGAAGCCGCCTGCAACCAGCCAATCGACATTTATTTTCGTGTATTGCTTCGGAATGTGCCGTTAGATTCAGAAACAGTGTGCAAATTACCTTAGTTACTTTTGTAAATGTACCTTAGTTTAGGCCGATATTCCGGATAAATTTTCACCGACCGTGCATCTAACATGACATCTAAGGTGATATATCCTCCAAAATATATTTTCGCTTGTTGCATGCAAGTGTTTTACTGGCTCTTGTATTTTGTGGACGAAAAATAATCAGTTATATATAAGTTCAATAAGTTCTTCGAAATATATAAGCATTAAAAACAGTACAGTGCAATACAAAATCTTAGAGAAAAAGTTTGTCGAAGAAGAAGTTTAAGGTAAGTGCATTGAAATATCCCTTTTGTTTTATGTATGTAATTAATATAAAAACACATTGTTTTCGAATCGAATTAGAGCCAATTTTTTAAGAAAGTTTTCTAAGAGATATTTAGGCAATTTACAACAAAAATGGACACCGGTTCGTAAACAATGTTTCACAAAGAAAATTTTGTATACCTAGTCAAATGTATGTTTACTATTTCCAGATAATTTTAACATTGCATTTTCAACGCTACTTCAGTCTCAATAAATATCACGTAACACTTTTTATATTTATATAAGTATTTTATTGTAAAACAAAATTATCAGAAAAAAAATAAAGATAAAAATGAATTAATATAAAAAGCAGTTCTTTAATTTTTATTGCATTTCTGATAGCATCAGCATAAGAAATACGAGTAAGGTAAATTTGCCTGGCTATGAAATTAAAAGGTTTGAATATTTCTATGTACATCTACAAAAATTGGTAAAATTTAATTTGCCTTTTTTAGTTTCTAGCATATTAACCAAGTGTTTCGAAAAAAAAAATACCTAAATTTTGATTCCTTCATTTTATCCGTAAACATCATTTAGCACAATTATTTTTGCAGTGTAAGATGGCACATTCTTTAGGTAAAAGATAAGGCTTAATTCAGCCTAGGTTTAAGGTAAAACACCTTAGACAACCTGCATACCGTTACCAAAAACTAGGCTGAATTTACACATGTTAAAAAATGCTCGGTTACATTAGGAATATAAGGTAATTTACCTTAGAACTTACCAAGTTCAAAACGGCCTTAGGACTAAGTTGATTTATACCGCGATTTAGGTAAATTTTGCACAGGCTTTTCCCTAGGTGTAACAAAATCCTTAGGCTCAGTAACGATAATATAAGAAAGCTAGTTGGCCTCCTCACAGGCCATTGTGATTTAAGATACCATGTTTTAACAAAATGAACCTATGTCCGGATACAAAATGCAGATTCTGTCTGGAGGATGTCGAATTCACTGAAAATATCTTCTGTGACTGCCCGGCTGTTCATGGGCTAAGAAAACATGTTAACAGAGTGACTTTTACACCAGCAGATCTATTCAACTCTGCTACTAAGGCCTTATTGCCCTTAATCAGGGAGGTCATACATTTCTTAGATTAACCTTTCCCCATTGATACAATATATCTTTTAGGTCGCAGTGTCAGCAAAACTTATGTTTACTTTATGATGCTCCCACTTTTCAGAAAAGTCACTTTCCCAGATAGAACAGCATTTGTTTGTCTCTGGCGGATCAACACACGTTCATAATGGATATACCTAGCTAAACCCAATTTGAACACCTGAGCATGGAGTCGACGTTCCATATAGAACACTTCTTGTCCTTCTCATCCAAAATAGAGAGCTTAGAAAGATGTCGTACTTGTTGCTAAAGCCATATCATCCAATGTTCTTTATTTCCGGATCCAAACGCACCTTCTCATTAAGATAATGTGCGAACAGATACGTCCGTTCACCAAATTGTTTTAAGCCGATAAGTTTGGTTTGACTGTGCGATGAAAGGGTCGCAGGTGTAGGGTGTCCATTAATTTGAATCCTCCTCCTCTCGATCTTTGCTAATCATCTTGTCCGCATACAATGGGTAGATGAGAGCTGTCGAATTTCAACTAACCATGTAATCCAGAGGCCTGGGCCCAAGGTTGCCTGCTTGCTTATGGCATATAGCACATCTTGGAGCAAACCTGATTTAACCACCGAAACATGGGCCGGTCCCTTCAGAAAAGAACATACAGCTACTCGATTGAGTACTTCATGTATCTTGTGTGCCATACTCTGTATGGCGCATGCTCTTGCGCTTTTATTGCTTGTAAATAAACTTCAATATAGGTATACTCGAAACCCTTCTCTTGTTTCAATCGGACTGCCTAATATACTGAATGCAGTACAAGGGTGCTCGGACGACCTTAAGTCCAAATTCACAGTTTTATAACCTCTTAAATGAGACACCACCTATATCTAATCGATATCATCATTATATTAATACGTGAACATCAAAAGTTTTCGTACACTTTTCAAGTATTTATCATGAAATGAGGAGAATGAAACTTAAATTATTCGAAAGGTACGGTGCCATAGATGTGCACCAACAAAAAATTGTGGATTTATGACGCCATTAAGGCTGGTACAATTAAGTTATGAATTCCCCATACAAAACGGCTAATTGATAGGATGTTGCTGACATTCAATTTCTCGCCGACACATTACCATAGTAACGTATTCAAAAATATAAATCATCTTAGATTAGAACCTGTTTCCAATGGAGCAACTGATTTACTTATTTGTTTCGATATCTAGGTGTCGCTTTTTTTCGTTAATAAAAAGAAATGCAAATAACGAAAATAATTGTGGTAAGTTTTTTAGTATTACATATTATAAAATTTGATAAGGAAAATATGAAAATTCTAAATCTAGTTCTTCATTACCCTTGATAATTTGGAGAATTTCTGTCTCCAAGCTGGAAGTGAAAAGCCATCCCACTAATGTTTTTCAGGCGATACTAGTTTGTATAAAAGGCTCCCCAACAAGCTTCAAGTCTTTCGCAGTCAATACGTGCCTATTTAAACTCGATGCCCGCACTATGTGCAAAACTATAAGTCCGCCTTCTGGCTCCCATAACGACCTACTGAAACACAGATGGAAAACTCGCCTAGCCCCTAGATTCGAGTTAAACCAGGACAGTCATTCCGTAACTTTTCAGACGATTATCGTCCAAACGATAGACCTATCCAAAACTAGCAACCAAGTGCTAAAATTACAAGTTTGAGAGCTTAATCTAGTTAATTTTCCAAAAATATAATGAAAGCTGACGTTTGTCAAAAAACTTCGAGCAGAATATAACTTATTTTGGTGATCAAAGTTTCAAAAACGATATCGTTTAGACGATCGTTGATATACGGAATCTGCCCCCTGACCAGTTGCTGTGGGAGACAAGCCAACCTCGCAAATTGTCATCCTTCATGGCTGTCTTCAAATACCCCAAACGATACTCTCCTGTATCGCTTTTCCGTCTTTGGGTGAGCGCTTTTTGAAACTAATGTTGTAGAAAATTTTATGGTAATAATGGTTAAGCGCTTGGTATTTCAAAAAATTTAAAAATTATAATATTTCGAGGTCGCTTTGATAACTGCGTACAATGCAACAGCTCATTTATAGGTACCGTATGGTTAGGTAGGTAAATAGGAGCTCTTGTGACAGTGGGCACAGTTTCATTTAGTACATTGTGTCCAATATTAATACTTACTTACTTTAGGTGGCGCTTACAGTCCGGGGTGGACCATGGCCTCAACTAACAAGTACCTCCAGCCAGCTCGGTCCCTCGCTAGTTGCCTCCAGTTACGCACACCAAGTTGGTTGAGGTCGTACTCCAATTGTGCGCGCCACCTAAGGTGGGGTCTTCCTCTGCTGCGTTGTCCCTCAGGGCTGGATTCGAAGACTCGTCGGGCTGGTGCGTTGTTGTCCATACGCTCCACGTTCCCTAGCCATCTCAGCCGTTGTACTTTCAGCTTTTTGACTAGGTCAGCGTATAGCCCGTATAGTTCGTCGTTGAATCTTCTTCTCCACACTCCATCGTCACAAACTGGACCGAATATCACTCGAAGAATCTTTCTCTCAAAGCATCCCAGAAGGTTTTCATCCGCTTTTGACAAGGTCCATGCTTCTGCACCATACAGCAGGACCGGGATGATTAAGGTCTTATATAGTACCTCCTTGGTTCTATGAGAGAGGGCTTTACTTCTTAGATGCCTTCTTAGCCCGAAGAAACAGCGATTGGCAAGAGTGATTCTTCGCTTGATCTCTGCGCCGATGTCATTTTGCAAAGTGATAGTGGAGCCCAGGTATACAAAGTCTTTAGCTACTTCGAAGTTGTCCATGTCTACATATGATATCTGTCCATCGTGACGTTTTGTCCGAGTCGCAGATGTTGAGAGTCCTTTCTCGTTGACAGCATATACTTCGTTTTGTCCTCATTAACAGCCAGACCCATCTTCGCCGCCTCCGTTTCGATGCTTGCAAAAGCGCCACTGACAGCTCGCCGCGTTCTCCCAATAATGTCAATGTCATCAGCATAGGCAAGTAGTTGAACGGACTTTTGAAAAATTGTACCTCTGGCGTTGGCTTGTGAGTTTCGTACAATTGCTTCAAGAACGATGTTAAAGAAAGTACATGATAGCGCGTCGCCTTGTCTTAGACCTTTTTCGACATCAAATGAATCGGTGGTGTTCTTGCCGACTTTGACGGAGCAGCGAGATTTCTCCATCGTCATCCTGCACAAACGGACGAGTTTGGCGGGGATGCCAAAACTTGACACGGCTTTGTATAGTTCGTCCCTATATACGCTATCATAGGCGACTTTAAAGTCGATAAATAGATGGTGTGTATCGATCTGAAATTCCTGGGTTTTTTCTAAGATCTGTCGGAGTGTGAAAATTTGGTCGATGGTTGACTTTCCTGGCCTAAAACCACACTGATATGGGCCGATCAGGTTGTTGGCGAAAGGCTTTAGGCGTTCACACAGTACAGCCGACAAGATCTTATACGCGACATTCAGGAGACTTATTCCTCTGTAGTTGGCGCAGTTCAGAATATCTCCTTTCTTGTGGATCGTGTGCCCCGATGCTGAGGTTCCATTCATCGGGCATGCTTTCATCCGACCATATTTTACAGATGAGTTGGTGCATGCTCCTTACCAAGCCATCTCCCGCTGCTTTGAAAAGCTCGGCCGGAAGGCCATCCGCTCCAGCAGCTTTGTTGGACTTAAGTTTGGATATCGCTATCCTCACTTCGTGTAGGTCGGGTGGACGGAAGTTTTGGCTATCGTCGTCCAAGCTGAATAGATCATTCTGCCTGACAGCGGGCTGTTGGTTGTCTCCGCCGTTTAACAGTCTGCAGAAGTGTTCTTTCCAAATCCTCAGCACCGACTGTGAATCTACCACTGTATTCCCATGCTCATCTCTGCAGGCTTCTGTTCGGGCCTTGTATCCTTGAGTGGATCGTTTTACCCTTTGGTAGAACTTTCGAACATTGCCTCTGCAGTATCGTCCCTCAATTGATTCGACCGCTCGCTTCTCGTGCTCTTTCTTTTTCCCTCTGAGAAGATGGTGTTCCTCCCTTCTTTTTCAATATTAATACTGCGATAATAAAATTATTATATATTATGCGCCAATTATTTTTTTTCTTAATTAAATTTATAAACAAGTAGTAACAAAAGCCATAATGAGTTAACATTTGATCTCAAACAAGTGATTAGACTAATTGGATTCTGTCTATATACGCATACGAGTGTGGACATGTACCTACGTGGCGTACGCCTATCGCTGAACTGGAATGACATGCACACGTTTCAAAGGAATAACAAACATCATTAGGCCCATTCGAATGTATAATGTAAGACGCGTTCTGTGTGAAAATTCCGACACTTTCTCGACTAATTAAAATGTCATTTTAAAATATGTATAATTTTATACGTAGTATCACAAATTTAGGAATATAAAGAGTATGTCAATGTATGCTCGTGTCGTGTGTGTAAATTAGTCACGCAGAGAGTTTAATTAATTAACTTCAAAGCGCACTGCTTATAAGGTTGGTGTTGAGCATCGTTAAAGGGTTGGCAGAGGGCATACGCCAAGTAGCCCAGCAAGATGGTCGGCCAGGGCTGGTACGTCGTACGTACTCCATCTTTCATCTTTGTGAACAAGTGATATTTGTTTCATGGCGGGCTTTCAAATATTTATATTGAGCTGTGACTATTGTGTTTATATTGATTATCGACTTAACGGCTACTAGGGAGCCCAACATTTCACATCGCAATGCGTTCTATATGTTAACGTCAAAACGATGAGAGACTGTGCCAGCATGAACTGGGTAGACTCTGATTGGCAGAGGCGAACGTATTTCTGATAATTGTGGAATCATCGGCATCGATTGTGCCTCAAAACTTCGCCAACTTCAGACGCATACGTCTCGTTACTACTGCATAGAAGATGAATAGTTTGTGAACGCACTGATTGGCCTCTACCTGTTTTAGGTTGAAAATCGACTACATTTTCACAATACGATAGAAAGTGGAGAACACCCATGATGTTGAGGTCGATGCCTACCATCTTTTTATAGATTATAAGACCGCATATGACAGAATTTGCAGAAAATAATTATGTAGAGTCATTGTCAAAAAGTAAGCTGAACATTGATAGAACCCTCAGCAACTAGATTGTCAGCAAACTTGAAGAAAGATACATTATTGCCGAACTTGTGGGGCCTTTAGCTTAGAAGCTAACACCTCCAGACAAACTCCTTAACGAAAAGTCATTCCCGCACTACTTAGGTCATAGTTATAAATGAAGAACAGTGCTTATGGGGCTTTTTGAATAAATAAACAGAGTCCTCAAGACCCTTGGCTCCTATATCTACTAACGTTCAATCCACAGGCAATTATTTTCACAATTAGACTGAAAATACAGCAGTTTGTCGCGACTTCTTTTTATGGTAAAACCCTCGGAATCTCTGACAGTAATGCAAAGGTCATGGGGCTTATGTTACAAAAACTAAACAGCAGGCAAAAGTGACATTTCCTCCTGCTGCAGTATCTTTGGTAAAACCTGGAGACCATCTCCCCTATGGCAATCTTGTATGGTGGCTGACAACCCACCCATGGGCTTTATAAAATCTCAAAACATAGCTTGCTCAAAACATGGCTTCCATGGGCTTTATAAAATCTCAAAACATAGCTTTCATAAGCGTTACGGCAGCACAGCGCAGCGCATTAGTAACTCCAGGGGGTGGCAATGGTGTAGTGACCCGAGCGGAGAGTCCGCTTAGAATACAACGGACCTTGTTTGGTCTGGGTGAGATTTAAAATCCCGCCTTTTCATAAAAAAGGCAACTTCAATCGTTGGACTTGCGTGAGGCTATCCTAGACCTAGCTGCTTAGGCTATATATTTTTATATATTCATCGGCAGGTATTAGCGCCACAATGCAACACTTTCTCGCAATACATAGAATTTAGGAGACCTTTATCAAGCTCCGTAGTGCTAGACTACTTAGCGATCGGTGTTTGGTTTGACCCGTGAAAGGATAGACGATTCTCCTCTCAATACTCTAGAGTACCACATCAGGAACGAAAGAAGAAGAAAGAAGTATAAGCAGCGGTGATAAGAATTTCTTGAAGACAGGAAGTCGATATTCCGATGTTACTGATGCCGGCATACAAATACAAATTCCTTAAGAGATATTTCTTCCAATACCTTGACGAACCTTCCAGCTCATGAACAGCCATGATAATGGACTTCACAAAACCGCAGGATGTTTATTGTATATTAACGAATAGATGGGTTTTCAATGGGTAAGGGACAACCTTTTCTCCCGCAGGCATCACAAAGGTTCAGTATATTGACATGAGTGTGGCACCTGGCACCTGGCACGTGGTATATGCCCCTCACCAACCAGCAAACCTAACCTCAATAGTCGTGTTTAGCTTTGGTAAACCTATCAAGCTTGTCAGATAGCGCAGATGAGAATTCTGAACTTTCGTTGGAAATAGTCTCAGAATACGATATTGGCAAAGTGAAGCTCCAGCTTTGAAAAGTCAGTTCCCGCAGCTATATTCGATTTAAGTTTAGATATCACCACCAACATCTCATTCGCATTAGGTTGGCGGGGGTTTTACCTATCAATTATCAATGTTAAAATACTTATAATGCTTGACAGAAGTAACTGTTGCTGTTGATTGTAACTGTCGCTGTTGATTGTACAATCCACAAATTTGTAACGTCATGCAACACTTAAAGTGTGGAACGCACTCATCCACCAAAAAAAATGTTCCATTGCTGTCAGCTGTCAAAAATATGTTTAATATTTTATATAAACAAACCTATAAGGCACTGTTTTTTGAAATAAATAAAAATTCTGTTTTATAACAAGCGGTGTTTTATTGCGTTTTATAAGCGTCTTTTTTATATTACAGTATCAACTTACAATTGCGAACAGTTTTTTTCATGTTCTAAACCGAACAATCGCCGTTTGCAGTCTAAAGTAGTTGTCTTTCTAAATTCTCAGCTGTGACTATGTCTGCAATAATCCCCTGTTCGTCTCTGCAGGCTTCAAAGCAAAAGCAAAGACATGACTTTCTTGGCAACAACATATCTCTGTCGATTTTACGGCGCGGTTTTTTTCGCGTTCCCTCTTTTTCCATTTGCCCACAAGGTGTAAAAATCAAGCCCTATCTTGTAAACAGCTTTGCGAGCTATGCCCTAGCTTTGTAAGAGCTCGCCGGATCTCGGCATCGAACCTTTGGTTTCATCTTGGTGGTCGTTGGTAACCTAGTCTAGGTAATCAGATCCAGAAGTTCTGATTGTCAAGACTTCCATTAACTTTCTTGATTTGAATCTGGCGATGCGGGTTTTATTGAGATGTGGAGAGAAAAGCGTTCGGTAAATACTCTGGCAGTATCTTGCGAGCTGATCCTTTCGATGTTGGACTGTACGAGTCACCCGCACCGCAAGTGCACCTACAAGGTAGTTGGCAGTGTCGTTGTTGGGATTTTGAATACTCCAAAATACTGGAGGCATGACATAATATGTCGATCGGAACGCGATCAGTTTGGCTTATCGTTTTTTGATTCGAGGAGAGTCACAGGCGCGTTTGCAAATATTAGTTGGAAGTGACAAAAATCGTCTTAATGGTAATTGAGGACAGAGCTATAGGTATAAGTGGGTATATGCTGTCAACGAAGGCGCCCACAATATTGACGAATTTAACGAAATGTCATATAAGTCAGCTAAAGCTTGGAGTTAGGGAGTTTATCTACTTCGGTCCGCTCTGAAATTCGTTTCAAAACGTCATCACATCAGAAACCGAGCGAACAGTTAATATAACCATAGTATGGAATTGCATGAAATGTGTAAGTAGGTATTTCTAAATTATGGGTAGCGACCATAACACAATGTAGGATCAAGTACTCAATTTAAGCGGGCGTCCTCTTCTTCCGCCAAAATTAGAAGCAAGAGTACGAAACCCTCTAACATGATTCCGAAAGGACTTATTATGTGAGGGGAGCTCTAATGATGGAATAAAGCTCTCTGAGGCGTGAGGAGGAGTACAATTGACCAAAACAACCCCTCCTTTCAAATAATAAATTTAGGGGGTCTCCAAAAAACTTTGAAGCCACATTTACAGGCACTTTCCAAACGACCACATTTGCCGAAGAAGTAGCCTTTGATTTCGGCACTAAAATTAGCTGCCAAGAGAATTTCCATTTATTAAACCATCCATCGCCTATTTTCAAGTATTTTGGCAAAACACTTCGAAGCTTCAGTGCTTCGCAGTCGAGCATCCAACGCATTTGATGCCCTCGAGCATATTTACTGAAACAAAAAAAAAACAAATCCAATTTGAGTATATTTGCGATTAAGGCAAATAAAGCATCCCACACTCTCTACTCATGCAATAAATAGGCGTCCTGAAAAAAAGTCCCAGTTATTCGTATATATTCCCAACGTTTTACGATTAACTGCGTGTGATCGTGTCCTATATTTAGGCTCCGTGACCTTTTGACCTAAAACCCACATGAAAACGGATAAAAGAATAATAATTAAGCATTTCGTTCTCTTTGGCTTTCTGTCACCATGGAATCTCTCCCCCTCTGGTCCGAGTCAATGTATTTATAGCTACGCTATACACACCCTTGAATAATATTCCCGCATATTTGGCTGTACTTCCTCTCGCGCAAATAAGAATGGACAGAGAACGTTTTTTTTGCCTTTCTTTTGATTGATGGCTTTATTGACAACACAGAGTCACTTTGTTGCGGCCCGGACGAGTGTGTTTGATTATATTGTAGTCGGATCGCTGGATACACAATTTGGCTCCGAAAGCATATCCAATGTCGAAGGTCGTGTTTTGTATGAGACCGATGAAGGTCGTTCTCATTGGATTACCTAAGTGTATGAGAGGACCGCCACCAAATCAGAGGCAACAATTATCTCTGATGATGAAATTTCAATCGGTTACTTAAGGAAGCTCCCAAAATTAGGGTCTGGTCTGTAGAGAGATTGTGCGCCTGCATATTTGTGTTTTGTGTACGCGCCCTTTGTAGTGGATGGTGTCTGGAGGATTAGGGAAACCTTATTCATCGCCTCTTATTGACGTCTAAACCGCTTCTAATTGTTGCTCCCTCATTAAATGGGGGTCGCAGTAAAATGTATGCCTCAATAAAGAGATACATTTTATGCCTAAGTATAGGCGGCATCGACGCGTTTGAAGTCGTCTGATGCACACTAAAAGCATGAGACACAACGGCTGATGGTTGATGTACTTTGGCATTCAGTGTTCTATTGAGTTACTGAGTTGGAATTACATCTGGGGGCGGGTTATTAATTTTGAAAGTTCTCCAATTAGACGGATTTTGTACTTCATCA
Organism: Cheilosia vulpina; assembly: GCA_916610125.1. Lineage (NCBI taxonomy): Eukaryota > Metazoa > Arthropoda > Insecta > Diptera > Syrphidae > Cheilosia > Cheilosia vulpina. The sequence goes on along the minus strand of OU744278.1, from coordinate 17,453,284 downwards.
GAATGATTCATTTCATCTCAACCGAAGTAATTATGTTCAAAATTCAATTAAATCGTTTTTAATGTGGATCGACATTTTGTCGCTGTTCGTAGTTTGGGTAGTTTTTTTTTTTCGCATTGTATAGGGCGGCTAATTGGTATACTGAAATACGTACTTATGGTATCAAGTAGACGTATGCGTTGTCAGTAACGATAGGAGATATTGCGGCCATTTTAAGCAGCAAGTTTGAGAGCACTACCTCCAGATGTGATTGGAAGAAATGGTGTCATGCTACTACAATTGCACTCTACGCTGGAGAAATTCTCTCTGAAGGAGAGGTATTTACGTAGACACCATCACAGTTCAGAGATGAATCGCAATGCGGTTAAAGACCACTTTTAGTGGGCAACTTTGCTGAAGTTGCATGGTACATCCACTTTGATCACAAGTTCAAGTGCTACTTACATCGCGCCCATCGTGAAGTACATTTCCCACTGCACCATCAATTCCATACGTACATCACATTTATATGCAAAGCTAAAATGAAATTCCAAAATATGTACATGAACAACACGCACAACTACGAGTACTCGCCGAAGCATGTGCCGTGCGAACGTGTGAATTCCGAATTCCAAATTTCATAATTTAATTGTTTTCCCTTTTAAATTGCATAGCTCGTGATCCTTTTCGTGTTCCTAAATATTCGACTATAGACTCCGCTTATGTATTGGCACTATGACTTACTCTCAATTCAGTATATAAGCAACAGGAAAAGCAGACAAGAATGTTCGTTGATTGAACAGCATAGTTGTCGCTTCGTTGGTGAATTTAAATGGAATGTGCATTTCCGGTCAGTTGCATCTCTTTTTGTCAACTTCCTGTGCTAGTAGTACACTGTGTCGTCGTCGCGTCGGTCGCAAAATGCCAACTTCAGTATTAGGTCTGTAGTGCACTTCGGGTTTGTTAACATGGTTCTTCTCAAGTCGTACTCGATGGCACAAAAGGGAAACACGAACAAAACCAGAACACTGCGCGCGATCAATTTGCAAGTGAAATTCCGAAAGTATGCATGAAAGAAGAATAAAACGTAAAAACACTTGACAAGCTCCTCAAGAAATTGTATACACACATTCGAGGGAGGGAATTTTCAACTTAACATCAATTATCGTGGGCCTTTCGCAAGGAATAGTTTGTTGGTAGATAGGTATGTATGTTATGCTCACATGCAAGGGGGATGTAAGTTCTATTGTTGGTGGAGTTGCCTTTATTATTGGCAGTGCATATTAAGTGGCAGAGGAGCAATAATTATCGTGGTTTGACTTGGCTATCGTTGTCATTTATAAAGGGAAAATGGAAAATGAAAAAAAAAAGAAGAAAACGTGGAATGGGATACAGGAAACTTAATGAGTAAAGCTGGTGTTTCCTTTTAGGCTTTAAACAACATTTAAGTCACGATATTTAAAGACTTTCATGAAAATAAATTTCGAAGAAAGACTTTATATAGTTTTAGGATTTTCTAAAATCGCATGATAAATTACCAAAAATGCAACTAGGACAACGTATTTTCCCAACAGAAACTTAACAAGACAATGACGAGTTGCCAAAGTGCAACCACAAATTCAATTCTCAACCTTCCGCCACTGCATCTATCAGTAAGAAAGGAAGCTGCTTTTTATTTGCGTTCGACTTCCCAATACATCCAGACGCAAAGCTTAGAAATTACGGCTTCGCTAGAAAATTCAAGACGGTGATAATTGACCATCAAATGCTATACATCTCCTACATATACAGATGTAGAATGACACTGCCGATGCTGGAATCCATGGGCATAGTTTCAAAAGAAAAAAGAATACTGGGATATGTGTTTGAGAATGCCTACGAAGAAGTACTTAAGATACCCACATAGCAGCTCTGTAAGTCCCTAAAAAAGTTTTTTTTTATTTTTTCTGTGCGACTGTGTTAGCATTCCCAAAGATCAGACCAAAGTCAATATAGAGTCAACGTTGGTGAAATAAAATGTATCGGGTCATTCCAGACCTCCTATACTCGCTTCTTAGCGGTGTTTTTAAGTCATACGAGCTCAGAAATCAGGCCAAGGAACAGAAGCAGACTTTTATTTGATACTTGAGCGAGAAGATTGTACGGTCTCAATCAGTGGTCACCAGCTCAAGCAAATGGGACCATCCGATCAATCCTCCAGTCAACTCTGCGAAGAAGGGGATAAGTTAAAGGTACATATACTCTGGGTATGCCCTATAAACTCCTTAAATGCAAAGATCGTTTCAGAGCTCGGAGAAGATAACCCAGAAAGGCACCCAGAACTTAGCTTTATAAACAGGCTCAGCTACTCTCTGTGTCAATGGAAAAAATCTCCTCGTCGTCGATACCAATGTAAGGGCCTAATATTTTGCATAATATTACAACTCATGATGAGCATTTTTACTAGCCCGTAGGCTACATTGTGATTGTCGGCGCAGTGGCTTAGTGGTTAGTGTGTTGGACTACTAAGCGAGGGGTCCCAGGTTCGAATCCCGAGAAAAACCCAAATTCCAACTTAAGGTTTTTTCACTGCGCCACCTCGAACGTCTGACAAACATCCGAGTCATGAAAGAGCTTCTCAATTGGCCGTTTGGACTCGGCATAAAATTGTAGATCCCTTCCATTCGTCCCAAAAAAAAATAAAAACTCACACAAGACGAATGGTTGTGAGAAGCTAGGCTTGGGTCCATACGGACCTGTTGCGTCAATTATTTATTTATTTTTTTTTTATTTTTTTTTTTTAGGCTACAGAACATGCTAACAAAAGGCTAAACAAATCACACGTCATTCTTCTAGATAAATACTGTACCAACTCCAGATCTATATACAAATTGAATAAACAAACATTTTTTTATTATTACAGATCATTAAATGTATTTGTTTATTAAAATAATAATTTAAAATAAAAACAATTTTTCCTTTTGCTTTTGCCCAAACCATCAAAGGGTGTGCAACAGAGGCACGAACGGCTTCCAAAGTATGAGCAGAGCTGCATTATTTAGGCTTTGTTAATTTGTAGATATAGGTACCATCTTTTAGAAACCGTAGTCACCAACACTGACCGTAAATAACATTTAAAGGATTCAAATCGAGCCAGGGCAATCTTAAAGTTTAATATATATTTTCGTGATCACCTGAATTTTGAAATCATAGCTTTTCCTTTTAATTAGTGGGAAGTACTCGTACCTTACAAGGTTCATCCATGCGACAAAAAAAGTCACGTAGACACTTTTACTAATATATGAAATACTTCGTAGTTGATCGTAACGGTTTATAATATTGAAATCATTCCATTTGAGCATATTAAGCCTAGGCTATCTAAAACTGATTTCTGTATCCACTGTTATTGCTTGGTTCCTAAAACAAATATACAAATTTTTCATACTACTACCAACTGTCAGATTTGATATTCGTCTTTCAGTTTCACACCAGTATGACGTCAAGGGTATTCACTTATCTCATAATTTTTATGCAGCTCGAAAATACATAAATTTCTGCGATGCTTTAAGCGAACACCCGTCGGAAATAATATCATTGCGTAAATCTCGTAAATCGACTGTCAAGTCGGTTGTCAAACTCAGCTGTTCAAATTATTTCCAATTTTTATTTTTCGTTTTCCTGCAAATCATAAACATTTGCATTTCAAAATTATATTTTTACTTGAATTCTTACCATTTTGTGATCTTCCTAAAAAAAACTCTGGAAACAAATAAACAACAGAGGACTGTCTGTCAAAGTTTGACATTTGTGATTTGCGCAACTTACTGAGCCTAAATCGTCGCGGAAAATTATGAGGTTTGCGTAAACTTTTCTCCATACAGAATTTGACAGTTCATTTACGAGGTGGGAAATTTCTGCAGTTTACGCAGTTTATGAGGCTTTACGCGTTTAAGTGAATACCCTTATCCCTCTTCATTTTTTTAAGAAAACATATTCTAAACACTTATCTATCCCTTATTTTGTGTTGTTGATAAATATTTATTATTCATCATCGAACAACGCTTCACAAAATAATATCAAGTTTTTTGTAGAACCCAACCCAAAAACCACAACTTTTTCTTTTAGTTTATCTGGGTAACAATAGACGTTTTTCTTTTTTAGTTCAGAGCTGAGCTCAGAACCGAGCGCGGGCAATATGAGCGCGCTCTGAGCCGATCGTGCTCAGATCGTTCTGATGTATTTATGAAACACACTTGAGCACGTATCTGAAATTTTTAATAAATATATGTATAATTTGAATATTTATTAATTTTTATTTATTAAATCGGTTAACCTTCAGTTCCTGAACAACAAAGGTCGTCCACCATTTCAATTATTTTGTTTATCCTGTTTTTTTTTTCTGTCAAATGTGACTGTGAGTGTATATTCAGCTTTTTACTCAGCCTGCTCAGTCAATTTATTCTGAGCTCATCGAGCGCGCTCTGGTTATGCTCTGAGAGAAAAAAGAAACACAAATTCTGAGCTCTGATGTATCTGAGCTAAAAAAGAAACACGAACTTTTTGTATAACAGTTCAGATTGCGCTCTGAACTAAAAAAGAAAAACGCCTAATATACATATTTCCTACCTTACTTACATCATCTTACCTCCCATAAATGTGTCACTGATTTATCAGAGGGTGATACCTAATATTACAACCACTATATAGAGGAAAAGAAAAATATTGGAACGTGATGTGGATTCTATGTTTTTGTATGTTATGATTGGTTCGGGTACTGAATACGTTGCTTCCACTATCCTGAGCAACAACCACTGTGGATTGCGAATATAAATTCAAAAGTGATTTACGAATTTGATAAAACTTGGTTTGTGCATACGTATACATACACCAATTAGTGTGTGCGTCGCTAAAGTGCTCCAAAATCGGAAAACAGATTGCTGTTTTCGTACCAATCGAACATAAATAGATTGATCTAGAGACTGCCCAATCGAATACCACATTAAATTCGATCTCATTTCAGATTTCACGTGTCAAAGAAAAAAAGTGCCACAAGTGGGAAAGTGTAATAGGATTTTTTAGATTTATGAATGACATCCTTTGAAATAATAATGTCAAACTTTAACGATGTAGCAAAAATGGTAAGAGCACTAGCGGAAATGTTTGGACGCAATTGTTTTATAAAGAGATTGACAATAATTTGAATGGTCGCTGGTATGATTCAAAACTCAGTACATATTCAAACAAATATAATTTTTTGGTGACAGCTATTTAAAATATTAATTGAAAAAATCTCGCGTTCCTATTGTATATAGCAAAGTGTAGAGTGTAGTTCAATAAAACACACCTAATTAAGGTTACTTAAAAAAAAAAAATTGGCCGGAGGAAAAAACAATCCAATTAGAATTTTCAAGATCAAGATCGTTTCTTTAGATTATTTAAATTTTTCGAATCAATAATCCCACAATAGGAAATGATGTGCTGAAATGACAGATAAAATTGGGCGCCAATGGAAAATGGGGTAGAATCGGGTTGATGTCGAATTTTTGCTGCAATTCTGTCATTACATCTCATCATGCTGATGCCATAAAGATCTTAGAGGGATTATCTGCCAGCGTAGCTCTGGAAAATAAAAACAAATTTTTCGATATATTCAAGTAAAGTCCGACAGATCCGAATGGAACTAGAGCTGCTTGCAATTTTGACTCATGGAACATTTCTGTGATATTTTCGCTACATATTTGACATTTTCATTTGTTGACATTACGAGCTTTGTCAAAATGTTACACGTTGTCGTTAGACAAATAAATTTCACCGTCTCCATAATTTAAAGAGTTTTCTGCGGTAAGCCGTGGGGAAATGAGATAGAGTTCGGTAATACCACATTTTTACATTAATGAATGCCATTGGTAAAAGGCGAATAATTTGATTTGTTTGGTTAATAAAACTATCTAAAGGAGATCTTCTATAATTCTAGAAACTTATTAGGACAAACATCCTTAGATAACTAAAGAAAATTTGCTCAAAATATTTATATTTACCTTCAACCAATCTACATTGCTTATTTTTCTCATATATTCTAAGTAAATGTACACTTCTTTAAAAAAAAAATCCAATCCACCATCGACAAACCATTCTGAGACCACCAATTTTAGCCAATTTAAATTTTAAATTATTTATATACGTGTGGATAGTATTTTTTTTAGGAACAAGTGTACATTTGCTTTAAATATTTATGAAAAATTGTCAATGCAGAATGGTTAAGAATGGTTAATTCATCGTCTAAATGGTTCACTACTTGCTATAGCTACAAAAGTTAACGATTTCTGCTTAAGAACGGCATGATTTCTATAATAAGGCGTCCTTGTGTTTGTCCATGCTCGCGGCTAACTCGTTTAGCTCGTTTCTTATGGTACATATGTTCGGGATTGCGAAAGGGACAAGTTTATACACTCATTGGCCGGAAATTATAGACTCCAGCGCAATTACACTTTCCACGATTGCGGGGCACAATCAGTAGTCTAATTTCGGAACTTAAACCAAAACAATTATGCCACAAATTTCTAAGTTCCCATAGACTTAGAAGTTTATCTACTGTGTTGCGAAATGTTGGCAATACTGCTTCAGAAAAATGTAAATAAAAATAAGGTGTTTCGTCCTTAAACTATTAGAATAAAAAAACCATAAATTATAATGCAAAGATATCATAAAAATATTTTTAAAATTTTCAACACAAAAGATACTACCAAATATTACATTAGGCGTAATTTTTTACTTTTATCCACATGATCTATATACGAGTAGATCATTGATATCCACAATTTACAACAATAGTACGCGATACAACTGCTGCTGTAAACCATGGAAATCGATGATCTATGTAGATTATGTGAGCATAATTATAAATGCCTATTAAGGCAGCAACGCTCGCATAGTTCTGGAAATATAGGAACTCCCGCAGAGATCTATTCCCTGTTTGTGTACATTCATCCAAATATACTTACACAAGTCGCAGTTGCACAATATTATAGGAGTCAACCTGATCGCCGCTTTGCTTCAGCATGTTTGTACATAAAAGCAACAGTCACCACTGGATTCTGATGAAGAATTTAATAAATTTCACAACCAAAAGTGGCTCCACACCGGCAGTTCCACAAGTTCGCATTAATTGAATTATCATTAGCATTATCGAAGAGCTATATGTACGCACCACCCATAGATTTAATCACTTGATTTGATTTAAAATGTTATGGACACATAATTTGTAGTTATTATTTCGTCAAAGTCGTTTAACCCCATACGCGTGTTAATTTGTCAGAAAATGATAAATATGGCTTAACCTCAATTAATTAAAATTAATATTGACATAATAGAGAACTTAAATTTTTTAATAACGAAGACGGTTTTACTTTTAAACATAGGTAGCAAAAACTCACTCGTGCTAACGGTTTAAATTTTAATGGTCGATCGCATATGGGACTTACAGCAAAAAGAATTCAACGTCATCCTGCACTCTAACCTCTGATCGATGTTCATAGAATAACCAGTCCGATGCAGTAAAAAAAAAAAACATTCTCCTCACTGTTGTCGATTATAAAATAAAATCCCATTTGATCATTGCAAGCGTTTTGCACAAAATTATCGGAAGAGATTCTTATCTAACGTGGAAAGTTGTGCAACCAACAAAAGCACAGCCAATAGCTCTGTGAATGCACTATAATCCGCACAGGCACAAAAGACTGGTTTAGCCATAAAATGCCGGCTAAAATTCTCTCAAGTAACATACCAATTCGCAGCGCAAAAAAGAAATACGTACCTAAGTGCTTTCACAGCACTAATGGATGGGTATGCGACTGCTACTCGCATCTAAGTGTCTTTGATAATTTCACTTTAGACTTGGAGGTGTCCATCAATCTATTCGGAGTCTTGCAGTTTGTTAGCTTTATTCGAAGCAAACGGCATGACACACATTCTTATCAGATGCGACTGACAATCATTGGTCGGCTGATAGATCACTTTACAAAACCAGTTGGGCTCACAAAAACGGCGGCAAATTAAAAGGAACTACAGCAAAATCAAAACAAATCCAGCATTCTTGTGGATAAAAATGCGCAACAAATCTCCGACATTTAAACGCTCAACTTGATACACATTGCACCAAGTCTGACGGGCGACGGCAACTTGCAACACAGCGACAACCTATATTCAGGGAATATAAACAGTTATTTATGCACTTTTAGCACATGTATACTCGCATACAAATACATATATGTACTCATTCTACGTCATTGTAGGAACAGCAAATGGCCTTAGATTGCAGTAATCACCCACAGCAGCGCATGTGCAGCAGCGTAACCGAATGCAGTATAATTCCCCCAACATTTGTATGTATGTTTGTGTGTTTGTATATAGCCAGTTCTAGTAATCCGTAGGAAGAATTATGAAGAAATTACTACTGGAGCGAGTAAACTAGTTCGATGCATTTTGCTAACCATAATCTGCCACACAGTTTCGAAGAAAGAACAAGTGAATGAAAACCAATTTAAATGGTCAGACTGGTTATGCAAGATTGATGCGCTGCACCTGTACCTACACATGGATTCCGCTAAATTAATTCAATAATATAATAGCCGCCTGAAATACATTTTATGCTCCAGAAATAAACAGATTTATTTCCTCGCCGAGAAGTTATAGTGCGCAAGGAGAGATACTCACACGTCGTTGGAACTCACTGTAAAGCGATTTCGAAATGCGATACGCTCGGCTGAAGTAGATGGAATCTATTAAGTGATCTTGTCATAGGTTACCAACAATTTTCATTGTAAACATGAAAGATGTAGGTTTAATGACAGGAGCACTTAAGGCTGGGTTAGCCCGCTAAGCTTGTGACTAAGTAGGCTACTCAACAAACCAACGTTCGAATGTATACCAAATATCGCTGCATTTCATTTCAAAATGGAAAGATGCAAAAATTGACATTTGTAAATTTTTTTAAACCTCTCGTCTTATTTTTAGCTCTAAGACGCTCTTTATCTTTTATTTATACAGTAAAAACCGCTTAAGAGATGCAGCAAAATGTCACAGTCTTTCTTTCCCTTAAACGGGTTTTTCACTTAAACGAACCCCGCTTAAGTTGAAAAAAATTCACTTAAGCGGAGCCAGGATAAGTGAAAGCAAAATGTTACTTAAGCGTGTTTAAAAATTCCACTAAGCGTAAATTTAAAGCTAAACAAATTTGTATTTATCTTTTAGAGTGGCCTGGAAAATAAACGTTTGTGACATATCAGAAACTCAAATGTCATTTTCGAAAACAAAGAAGTGAAAGCGTTCAGCAAATTTGTTGTGCTGTACGTTTCAACATTTTTTTTTTACTTAAAAGAGTTTTTTTCAATGAAAATTATAAAATATAACTGAAAATATGTTTCAGGTATCCGGGTTTTTCACTTAAGCAAGTTTCGCTTAAGCGGGTCTTACTGTATGTAAACATCTTCTTTTTTTTTGTGTGAATTTGAGGTTTTTTTTTCGTTGTTTCCTCAAAATAAAATATTTATTTACAAAAATTAATAACTCAATATATGCTTAAATCAATTGTTCAGTAGTAAGGTTATTTACATCGTATCTCTCTGATTGTAAATTTATGCGGCAACAATCACATGTAATATGAAACGTAATAAAATATCTATCTTAAACCTGTCGTCTCACTTTTTAGATTTTTGAAACTTAGAAACTCGACAATGGTAAATGCCATCTCACACCAATACGAAAAACATGTTGCAAATATTGACAGACAAATATACGGTGCTTGATCTTACGCTGAATCTGTTCTAAAAAATATTAGAAGCCCTGCAAGAAAAAAACTGTCAAATTGTGACATGTACAAGGTGGGCCAAAAGAAGTCATCCGATGTTGTTTAGCTCTCATTTTTTTTTTCTAAATGAAAAAATTCGATTCTGTTTATTTGAACCTTTAGAATTTTATTGGTCAAGTCGAGAACATGATATCGGCCAAATGGGCGCCGTCACAATTGATTGTCTTACGGGCTCGTTTTATAGCATTTTTCATCATTTCGGCGAGAACTTCGGGCGACGGATTCTCGCACTCGTGTCGAATGTTGTCCTTTAGGGCTTCTAGGGTCTCGGGCTTGTTCACGTAAACACGGGACTTCAAAGAACCCCACAAAAAAAAGTCTGGAACGGTTAAATCGGGCGATCTTGCGGGCCAGTGCAAATCGCCAAAACGAGGGATGAGGAGACCCGGGAACGCCGCCTTCAGAATATCGGTTGTGGCTCGCGCAGTGTGTGGCGTAGCTCCGTCCTGTTGGAACCACATGTCCTCCAGTCCTAATTCGTCCAATTGCGGCAGAACAAAATTGGTTAACATGGCCCTATAGCGCGCACCGTCCACTGTTGTCGTTTGACTAGCAGCATTATCGAAAAAAAATGGCCTCGTCAACAGCGGTGATATTCTCGAGACAACGGGCGCTCCGGGGCCGGTCACTCTGGGCAACGTCTCGTGTGGTCCCATACTCTTCAAGGTTGGTGGCCAAACGGCGCAGTCGGAATTCGCGCTGCGCCAACACTACCGACGATTTGTTACGCAAAAAAATAGACACGATTATTCCGCGTTCTTGGGGAGTATATCGCTCCATGGCTTGTTCACTTGTATTCTACATCTGTCTAGTCCACAAATGTCAAAACAGATTTGACATTGGCGGCCATTTGCAAAAATAAGAGCATCTTCCAATAGGGTGATTTCTTTTGGCCCACCTTGTATTAAGCAAATATTGTTCCCCTTTAAGTTCGCATATAATGCACGACCGTAGATTTGCATACAGTTCCCTAGGAATCTATAGCATTATCTAGTGCATTTGCAAAAACCTACCCCTTGATATTCGACTTTCGTTCTTCATTACTGTATATACCTATGAGGAGATCTTGAAGAAAAAAAATACCTTCAAATTTGTTGGCTCGCATAATCCACCCCATGTTCCCGCATGCATTCTCAAATTGTTCCTCTATCGCTACTGTTTCTTCCACTGGCACTTGTCGGTTAACGATTTCACCCGAAATAAATATCGTCAGGCAATCTTAGATGAACGCACCGTTGCGTTGCGCATAATCTTCTTCCTGGAAGCTCGAAGTGAACGAAATGCGAATTACAGGTTTTGCTGAAAAGGGTATAGGAAAATTATTGCAGTATGACTGCTTATTTCTAAAAGACGGAGCTCATGCCTGCCTGTCTTTGAGCTATCCGTAATAGAAAAAGATTCTTCTATATATTCGCATTTAGTTCATTCGCGTGGCGTTATCGCAAATCGCAAACTACTTCAAACGAAACATGCATCACTTGCGATTCTCAGATGAACTCGTTGGCGAAGGAAATCTTCTTTCAGCAAATTTGCAGCGGACGCAATACGATAGAGTGGATAGAGAAGGAACATGATGCAGTATATGAGTGATAATCGATCATATCCTTTATTCCTGCAATGTGAAAATTTCTTATGTTGGATAATAGTTTTAGTTTTTATGGTATCGACAGCACTCCACATAAAAACTACCACTTAATTTCTACATCCTCTAAAATTATTAAATTCAATTCAACAAGCAAGTTCACTCCAACTTTCATTAGCAAAGTTAACAGAAATGTATATCTACTCACCTGCAAATAGGGGGATTTTAAAACTAATATGGTTTCATCTATTTAGCCACGCAGAGTAACGCCTTTGCAAATTGCTTGCATTCCTCATCGAATAAAATGAAAAATGTTCTCCAAATGACCTTTCTCACACAAGTCAGCCCAAGTGAGCAGCATAGCCTGCCAACTAAAATCATTAAACTTTTCAACAGTTACCACCAACAAGATAGCTCTAAGTAAAGACAAAGAATATGATTGATTGCGTTCAAGCGTGGAATTCACACTCACCACCCAGTAAAATAAAGGTAAATACAAACACAGATGAAACACAAGACAAGATTTGTTGAAATAATTGTGTATAGTCTTTCCGCTGAAGCACTCTGGTAATAGAAGTGAATTAAAAATTGTTTAGCCCGGCTTCACCGAGCGCCTGGCTGCAATTATCTAACACAGGCGATAAACTCTTGAGAATGGGATCATTTGGAGGTGAATTGTGCTTATAGGTAACTCTATATATTAAATGGGCATCTAAAGGCTCTTTAAGACGAAACAATTAACTGCGATAATGAACCAATAGGAAATAGCTATGTATAATATGCCATACATCCATATTCTACAGACATCGAGAACCGCTTGATGACAGGAACGGCGACGAGTGTCTAGCTAATCTTTGGATCAAGTCATTCAAGGCCGCACCGCATGCAAGTCGTATTTCAGCTACGGAGGCGAACTTGTTTATTACACACTATGATCGCTTTGGCGGATAGTTATGTATAACAGCTGGACATTCTTCGTAGTCTATCTATGCATGCAGATAGACGTGAATCAATGCATTTCTGACAAATATTGAGTGTATGGCTGCTTTGAAGTAAATATACCAACTCATAGCCCGCAAATAGCTAAAACAAGTTACAAATCGCGTGCATAGCTCGGGCTAGACTATTTTTAATATAAATTGCCCACTTGCCTATAGATATCTTCGACTTAGGTACAGTTTGTACTTTTGGTACTGATTCTAATTATTTTTACATATAAATGCTGTCATGATTATGTTCTTGCAGTTCTGTACATGTTTTTGTGTTGTTTTTATTTTTTCATTGAAATTTGGTCGCAGTGACTCTAACACATATTATCCGTAACTTGTTCTGTGAATTATATTTGCTTATCCTCTAGTTTTTGTCTCGAATTTGACGGACACCTCACTGGATTCAGGGAAAAATGTTTTTTTCTCTTTCTCGTCTGATTCGGTTCAGACAAATAGCCGGTATCTACTTGTCTCATTGTCAGTCAAGAGGCTATTATACTCAATGCACAAACAATGTCCAACGAGCGTCGTCTTTTTTTGAGCTATCAGACTGTTGTTACACAAATGACTACCAGTGCCCCCCAAGAGGCTGAGAATGTAGTACATGGGCTTTTAAAATGTAATACAATTAAAAAACAAATTAGAACACGAACAATTTCTTTACAATTAATTTTTTTTTTTAAGTAAATAAACATATGAATTCATAACTAAACAATTAAAAGAAATAAACAAACAGATCGAAAATTAATGGTTACATATCTGTTCAAAATTGTTAGTGCACCCACCAATTACCTGAATTAAATATTTAAGTCTTCTTTATAAAAAAGTGTTGGAAAAAAACAAAATACTAAACGAAATTTTTGACAAATTTTTCCTCATTATTTTTTATGTGTAAAACTGTAGTACAAAGAACACAATTAATAATATTGTACGTACTCACATTTTTGGCCAACAAAATCAACAAAATGTAGCACTAACACAAGTAACAAGGGGGCGGTGCTGATGCCTACTCTGATGGCTAAAACTAATCTTATTTCTTAGTATCAAGGGCGCACGTTCAATACAATTTTCCAATAAACAAGTTTTTCCAAGTAAAAATTCAATCAAATGGAAACAAAACTTGAAAACTTGAAACAAAAACTTGAAACAAAACACTAAACACGCTGAATTTCATTCAAAGCCGAAAGTGATTCATGGGTCTTTAACACGGTAAAATCTAGTACCTAAATTAAAAAAAAAAAACATTTTTCTTTGTTTCATCAATGAAAGTTTTTAATTTTGTAGCACATTTCGAAAGAGGTAAATTCCCTCTAAAAGGGAAATTTTCTATCATTATTTTTATTATTATTATTATTATTTTATTATATGGTAAATAAATTACAATTTAATTCGGTTTACAGCGCTAGCTACCTGGGCCTTCGGCTAATTACAATACTAGATACTATTATCTAACTTGAGTTCTTTGAGTATTTTAAAACCTCTTTAATATTTGGTTCTGAGGGGTATAACAGGGCTTGGATAAAAGAACTATTTGGAAAACATTTTTTGTATAGGCTTTTGACTTTTGGACAGTCCGATATTAGGTGTTTTAAAGTTAATTGAATGCTGTTTAGGCAAATGTTGCAGGTTGGTGGATTGTTTTTGTTGATGAGGTGTGAATGTGTTAAGTTTGTATGTCCTAGGCGTAAACGAATATAGCATTTAGTCATTTGTTTAGTTACCTTTGCCGGGAAGAAATTTTTCTATCAACTGCTATCACTAGCTTGGCATGAATTCAGTGTTGCCATAAGTGCAGATTTTATCTATCGTGCAGATTCTCAACTTAGCTGCAGACTGTTAAAAACCGGAAATCTCCGGAAATCTGCGCTTTCCGATTTTGTATACATTAGCAATAATATATTTTGTTCTTTTAAATAACAGTTTCAACATTTTTTGCACACTTGCTTTCTCTGTATGCTAACATTTTCGTACCTTTTTCTACTGGGGCTATTTTCAGTTTTTCATGTGCATTCAATGTTCAATAAAGCTGGTAGGCTAAGGTCTGATACATGGAAATACCACTACATTAGGTTGTCCTTTGAGTTCTTAAACAATGAGCTATTTTTCACTCGCTCCCAACTGACAATTATTGTTTTCGTAAAACATTTCTACTTGAAAGTTTCATCAGAAATTTACATTACAATTATAGATGAAATCAAAAAGGTCGTCACAAGTTTTGTACTTCTATATTTTGTTCGTACCATTAAGCCAGTGAGTTTAATCACCTGCAGACGACAAAATTGGGGCGGATTTGCATAAAACTTCGTTTTCGTTTACATTTCCACCTTAACACCCCGAAATCAAATTTAACATTTTTTTTATTTAACTCTGAATCTATAAAATGATAAGTGCTCCTCATATTAAATATAGATTATAGTATAAATAAGATGTTATCTGTGTATGTTTTTAGGATACTGTGCAGGGTATTGCTACAATCGGGAAAAGTGCCCCCTAAACTATCAGCAAATCTATACAGCTTGTCGAAAACTCATATGATTGATTTTTTATGTTCTACGTGCAGCTTTATAAATTATTTGATTAGGGAAAAGATAGATCGTTGAAGACATAAATATGTGTTGTTGCGAACAACAAAAAGCTATTGATCAAGTTGTAGCCGGTAGTCACAAAAGCAAAACGATCCCAGAGGCCAAAATGTTACCGTATTCAAGAGTAAAGTTAAATATATTGTTGAGAAAATATACCTAGAATGGTGAAATTCATTTATCTGCCTCACGTGGGTTCTTTGTTCATTTCTTCCTGAAATATGAATATAGTTTTGTTTTTGCCAACTAGAGCTTGATTTCTGAATACCTCAAACATTGTGATGTTGTAACAGGTGCAGATCAACTCGATATATGAAAAACTTATGCAGCTAAATGTGACAAAATTTATGAAAACAAATTCTTCATTGCTATAAAATATTACCTTTCATTTGGTCAGTATTTCAAAAAATTTAATCAGTTGATTTAAATATTAAAAGTGATAGCGGCTAAGGTGATAGTTGATTGTCGCGTTTTTGATTGTCGTTTTTGATTATCAACGCTTCCTTGCTCTGCGATCACAAAAAACTGATTGATTATTGGCAACACTTAGAGTTTTGAACGTCACTTCCTTGCCGACGCTGTCAGTCCGAGCAGCCGATAGGTGCAATTATATTCGAAGTGTTTCTGTAATGGTGTTTTCGATTGAAAAAAAAAAATTACTCTTTCTACGAAAAGGTGTCTACCACTTTTACAAAAATGCTTCAACGAATTTCATTGAAAAGAGCAATTCTGAATTTCGTGGCAATTCTCTGGGATCTTAAATGAAAAGCGCCATAAGTGAATTTAGAATACTAAAATGTTAAAAAATTACAATAAATTTTCAAATTTCACTTTTTTCAGTTTCGTTTTTTAATTTATTTAATATATTGTTTTTTCACTTAAGTATTTAATTTATTTCGGCTTCAACTACCGAGGGGCATATCAATGAAAATTACACAAATGTATGAAAGCGACACCTAATCAAGCTGTCACATGAAATTGATTGCAAAAAAGCGATTGTCAATTTGATAACCACCTTACGTGGACGTAAAGCGATGACTTTGATTGTCAACTATCAACCATCACCTTAGCCGATTCCACCTCTGGCTTGAACATCAACACTCTTATTATCTGTAATCATATTAGAAGTAGCTAGCTCGTTTATAAAGGTGACATTAGACTATAAGCCAAGAGGTCATAAAATGCCAATTTCTGACAGTTCTCCTGTCAAAATATGGTCATACAATATAATGGGCATATCTCATATACCTACTCTAATGACTGAATTTGACAAATAAAAATGCCCAAATAGCATGTAGTGTAATCGGACAATTAGCACAAAGCCTGCCATATGCACTTTATTGAAATTTCGTTATGGCATTGCCCGCATTTTTGACGGAAAAATACCTTAAATGACCATCAACGCAAATATGACCATATTGGTAGTTTTGGTCATATAGTCTTATTACAGTTTTGATAATCCTGACATTTTGGTCATTTGACAGCTAATCTGGTCATTTGCCTGTTGCCATTCAAATGCGTAATTGGCATACAGTCTAATCTTAGCTAAAGTTGATATCTAGCTACTCATTTGAAGAGAGAACTGTCGTTTGTCAATTGAAGTGAAACAATTTCTTTCCCAATGAAAAAAAATAATTGATAGTAATTAAGCCAACGCTCGAGTTATCTGAAAAAAATATTTCAATGAGATCCATAACATTTTATTAATAAGCTAGACATTTTTTGTCGTTCCCATTACTTTGGTAATTCAAAACCGATTTGCATCAAATATGAACCATATGAAATGTGAATTTCTGCATGTTATGTACTGTCACAAATGAATCAAATAATTACCAAATCACAGAGTTCTTCATTTACATATCTACAAAATACAATAAAACAAAAGAAGGGATGCATGGCATAATAATGGGCTGCACTTTTAAATTGTGTAGTTGATTGCAAACCTTGGGAACTGTAATTCAATACGCTTCAAATTAAATTAAGAAGAAGTGCATATTGCGCGTTCGGACTATGCTCCTATCGGTGTAGATAAGTATGTTTTTGCCACTCCGCTTAATCCACAGTTTGGTTCGACCTGTTCTGAATTAAGATAATGAAACACTTAAATTAGTAGATATTTGGTCTTGAAACACATTTATCATCTACAGCCGACTCTCGTTAATTCGAAACTCGAGGGACTCTTAAAATATTACAAATTATCGAATGTTTGAAATATCAAAGTAATCATAACAAAAACAAAGGCTCGTGTACGTTGATACAAGTTTGAACTTGTCTCAAAACGTACTTACAATCTTTCTATCTGCAATTTTGAATTGTCGAGTGTTTGACGCCGATGAGTTCGAATTAACGCGTCGTTTTGTTACGTAGCAATGATTTTTTCGTTCGAATTACCAAGTACATACAAATGTATTGACTTACTTCGAAATGTAAAGAGATTTTGTAGGGAACTCGGGATAACTTTTAATTATAGAGAGGTTCGAATTATCGCAGGTTTGAATTAACGAGAGTCGACTGTATAAATTATATCTTTCATGCTAGAAAACAAAAGTTAATGTCTTTCCCTCCTCGTTTCGTGTTTTTCTACCCAAAGAAAAAGGTTAGAACGGCCAATTAAAAGGATGAAACAATATTTTGCAATTAAATAATCATTAGATAGGAAAATCTATTCACAGTTTTCTGAAAATTATGTCAGCTTTAATAATTTTTAATCTTGACTTGATTTTGTGTCAGATGTCTGACTAACATATTTTTTTTCGCAAATGCTCATAACTTTCATACAACTAAGAAACTTCTTCGCTAAACTTGGCTTACTTTGCTTTTTATTTGTATGAAGGTACTTCGAAAAACGACTTCTGAAGTCCAAACCTATCTATTTCGAGTCGTACAATTCTTACAGGTAAAGTAGAGAGAAGTTGTGATAGTTTGTATAAGCGCAGGATAATGTCAAATGCCAAAAAAAAAATTAAAAATCTTTAAAAAAAATATACATATTTAACTTTATGTCAGAACTCGGACAAATTTTGACTGCTAGTAACTTAAAACTTCGACTTTGATCAGATTTGTCTATTTAAAATTCAGTAAAGTGGAGTTCGTTATATCATCTGAAAAGTTATTAAATCAGTTAGACATTCGTTTATTCGATTTGAGAAAAAAATGTACGACCACGTTTCAGACAGATGTTTTTCAGTTTTCTGAAATTTCGATTCAAGACAGGGTTTAAATTTTAACGAAAACTCAAAGAGGTAAAATATGCTGCCAAAAATCCTATCAACATTCCGAATAACCTCAGCAAACTCATAATTAATGTTATATTCCAAAAGTCCATACAGCAGACATTTAACAAAATTTCAAAAGCACTGCATTATATAGGAGCTTTTTTTTTAATCATTTTCTAACTGCACAACGTTGTACTGTATGCCTACTTTATATAAATACGCTCTAATGCGGTTAAAGAAAGTTTGAATGAATTCGGGTCGCACTGACATTAATAAATTCAGAATTCGAAAAAAAAAAAATAGTAATAAACAGAAACTTAAAAGTCAGTTGCTTTCGATGAATACTAATTCGGAATATAAACGCGGGACACGTAAACATTACCATAGACGTATCGATTTAAATCAACTATACAAATATTTTTGTTGGTGTAGAAATGCGTAAACTCCGCGAGGTAGGTTCTTCAAAATGAGAAAAAAAAAAACATGGAAGTGACAGTCCATCTGAATTTTAATATCTCCATCGCGGTGCCCACATTCGACTCAATTGAAAGACTTACTCAATTTAAGATCTCCCACTCGTCTGTAAGCCTCTTAGCTAGTAGCGATACGGGCCACTTACACCAAGTTCAGAGTAAGGCCTCTCACCACCCAACAGTGCTAGATTTTTTTCCCATTTCTCATTCTCTTTGACAAGCTCATGGAGCCACTCAACTAGAGGTAGAGGTGGCTTCTGGCTATGGCTAGCTGGCTGACAGGTTTAGTTTGTTACCACAACTTGGGGCTCAGCTCAAGATCACCAGCAGCACTCACCTGAGATTTGGCTTCGGTTTTCAGTTGCTCAGCGGTTCTTGTCGCAGATACTACGTACATACTCGTGTGGATACTTCGTCGCGGTGTATCTCAAGTGAGGCATCTCTCTATCTGGGGGTTTCTCGTGTGCGCTTTCGAATCTAATTCAGACACATTCGCTACTTGCAGTGGTATATTATAGACGAATACGATACACTCGCAGCGACTTCTCCAAGAAGATAATTTATTACTGTATCACGGACCGTTGTTGCTGGCAATATTGGTTTACACATTTGTTTAGTTTCTCTATTTTGTATTTGTAGCCATTATACGTGTGTAGCTGGCCATTTCATTTCGCTATTTCGTGTGGCTTACCATGTGTATCTGGTTCTTCGACTAACTTAACTATACACAGTGGTAACGTAGCATTTCGCCGTTCGTTGGTATAGTGATCGCGCGCGCTACCGCCGTTGCTGTTTATCCGTGTTTTGCGAATGTCGCGTCCGTCGTCATCGTCGATTCCGATATTTTAACATTGAGCTGAGCTAATACATTTCTCTTGGTAGAAAGTTGTACTGGTTTTTAATTTATTTCATACTCCGACTGGTTCGTTCGGGTTGACGACGCGACGACATTGACGCGCGCGTGTATACTTGCTGCTGCATCTTGTCGTACGTACGTTACATACATTGTGCTAGTTTACACGGTGCAACTATAGTGGCAAATCTGTGTGCAAAAAATAAAAAGAAATAAAACAGAAAAAAAATTAATAAATTGATCGTGTTGATGGGAGATTATTATTTAACATGGTAAAATGCGATGCTACATTCAATTGGATGAATGAAAGTTTTTCTATGGCCCCAGCTGTGATAATAAAGTGAAATTTTTTCTCCACATCGCACATATCGAGGAAAGTTGTTTGACTTGCATCAACTATACATATACACAGGGGACCGACGACATTCAATTTGGATTTTATAGAATTTGGATTAAAATCTCTAATCAAAGCCGGAGTTGCAGCGACAACAAGTTTTCATGTAAGTATTGGTAGCTATACGGATTAAGTTCGACATTAGCGTGCCAACTTAAGGATTAATCTATAAGCCGCCAGGTTAGTGTTAAGGCTGAGCTGAGCGCACATTCGCTTAACTTAGTGTTGACAAATTATGCTGCACAGCTTATCTTCGATCTCACCTTAATACGGTATGCGCGTGCGGTGTTGAAAGCGGCAAACCGAACCGACGATCATTGATCTTTTGGGCAGATTCTACACCCTACACTGCGTGTCTGCACTTGGTTTTGATTAATGACATTCATAGTTTAGATTTTATGATGTAATGAGGATTGTTTTGTTGTTTTGGCAGTAAAAATAGCTTCGTGGTGGGTTTAAGTAGGTATGCAATGTCTTGGAAATTGTTCGCAAACCACAGAGTTTGTTATTGAGGTTTGCGGAGCGGAATTGTTTCAAGTCACGTATCTATGTTGTGTTGAAAGAGAGTCTTTTTTGTGCACTGTAGGGTCATTAAACTCTGACTGTTATGCAGTGTTTTTATTGTGTGCCTTTTATACCACTCAAAATGTGTACTTGTATTATATTCCTGTTTCGATTAAAATGGTCAGTCACATCTGTTATTTCCTGGTTAACAGTTTTGTGCATTTAATTTTGAGATCGAAAATTTTAAATTGTCCCATAGGCATATGCACAGCTTAAGAAGATGATAACACAGATTTTTTTTTTTTAAATTCTTTGGCTGGCATGCCGATTTTTAATCAGAATATGTATATGAAGCGCTTAAAATATGAAGGGCTTGAGCGACATTTTCAAACATTTGCGTGTAAAGTTTTTGTTGATACATATAATTAATGACCAATTTAATGCAAATAACAAGTTAAAGCGTTATCATCGGCCTGTCCGATGCTTTGATACCTTCCACTGCATACAAGTCATGCAAAACTGGTTTTGTATGGGAGGTACCAGAACTACTTGACCGACATAGCCCTATTTTAGTATCAACCTGACGACGGTAAAGGTAAGTCTTCTCACAAAATTTCACTTGCATAGGCCAAATTGTTTCGACACTATCCTGTTTTCAGCAGACAGAGGCCTAATATTGGGGTACCAGAACTACTTGATCGATCTAGCCCATTTTTAATACCAACTTGACGACAATAAAAATATGTCCTCTCACAAAATTTAACTTGCCTAGGCAGATTCTTTTCGACGCTATCGTGTTTTCAACATGTGTTTGCTAATATTGCTTTTGTATGGGAGGTACCATAACTCCCTGTCCGACATAGCCCATTGTCAATACCAACCTGACGACGATAAAAAGAAGTCCTTTCACCATATTTCATTCGCCTATGTCAATTCGTTTGGGCGCTATCGTGCTTTCAACAGTCAGACGGACATGGCTAAATCTATTCAGAATGTGATCCTGATTCAGAATATATATACTTTATGAGATCTCCGGGTACTCCACCTGGCGTTACAAATGTAATGATAAATGTAATGACCTACCTTCCCGTGGAGGGTATAAAAAGAAAGGATTTGCGAAATATTTAGATTTTTCTGTATACCTTTATGAACGAACTTTGTTATATTTGGAAACTGTTCAGGGCCGTTTGCTCATACTTAAATACTTTTGGGCTACTTTTTTCAGGGCATAAACTGTCACATAAGAGTTTATGTGGCACTTAAATTCGCTATGAGTCGTATCAGCAAACGGCCCTCAATAAAGGTGTAAAGTTCTTACATAGCACCTTCTGTACAAAACAAAATTCAAGTATATCTTCGTTTTACCCGACTGGTTGCATATGAAGGGCTTAAGCACGTTTAACATATTCTTCCACTAAGTTTACTAAAAAAGTCTTTGCATATAACACCTTTATCTGTTACGAAATAAAAACAGTTCACATAAGACAGAAATATAGGACCTTCAACTGTACGGTAAAAAGAAATTTCCATAAAAAGTCGCTTAGGCCCTTCATATTTTAAGCGTTTCATATAATTGTTTTTTTTTTTTTATAAATAGTTGAAGAGGAAAGTTTTTTAACAATGGGGGCGTAATCTGTGAACCAATCACAGAAAGACGGCATTTCAATATTATTTTCAAACTCTAAGATATCTTCAATATTATGCATCCTTAATTTTTATCAAAATAAATAAAAATGTGCTAGCTGTATCAGTGTCTGTTCACAGGCATTGCCTCTTTTCAAACTGTCCAAAAAGTTTAGTCTTAAATATACTCCAGGACATAAAGAATATTTTTTACGAAATTAATACTTTTCCTTATAGTCACATAGAATAGTCACCAGAAAAAGGTTGTCCGACTATTTAAATTTCACATGTATAAAATTTCTAAAGCAATGAAAATGTGCGTCTATCTTAAATCTTAATTTGATATTGGACAAATCGTATTGATAGATTAATCCACGATTTAAAAATGGAGTCGCTTTAGAGATAGCTAAATGTTTTAGCTTCTTAAATCTATTCGTTTGGATGAGTTTTTATTTTGCAGGCGAATAACCTCCTACTTAAAATGATCCTTAAAATACTGCTGCTCGTTTTAAATTTAAGCAACAGTGTTGCATGTGCATAACTCCTATTTTGTAAGAACCTATCTTATCTTAGGCCTAGTATGCTGCTCGCGCTTAAATTAAGCTCCCATACAAAAATGTCTCCAAAGATAAAATTAAGCAAAGCAGTTAAGCCAAGCTGTACGCAGTTCAAGCTAAATTTGTTAGCCACAATACGAAAAATCTACTGAATTTAAGTCAGCGTATTAATGCAAAATACATTTTTCCTTAATTTTGATAGATTAGAGAAAATATCGGTATTCGCAACAAAATTTCAAACGAAAGCAAATTAACAGTTCAATACTGTTGGTCAGAAATTCGTTGTTGTTAATTTAATTTCTTTCAGCAATGGAATATTTTAACGAGGAGTAATGGAAGAGGTTTTTGTGGAGGAAGCTGTAGAAGTACAAATAAAGAAACAGAACGAAGTCAATCAGCTTTACCAACACAGTTTTTTTTTTGTTTACGTAACTTACACTGTCAAAATTAAGAAAACATTAAGCGGTGTGGTGGAGAGAAACATTGGAGAGGCGGTTAATTTTAGCTTTCCTGGAACAGCATACTAGGCTTTAAAGTCAAGAGCAATAATACAATAATTTTATATCTTGTCTACTCTTTATCTATCTTAATTCAAATTGCATACTATGTGAACTGTCACTGCCAGCGATCCCAATTCTTAAAAGATAATGCCAGACAAATTTCATGTTCGAAGGCAGGCAGAGCAGACAATTTTGAATAGAGAATTCGCTTCGAGACGTACAATAAAAATTGATGCTTTCGAAAAGAGTGTTTTCGCCCACGAAACAGGAAAAAGTTTTGTGCTGTCAAGCAATTTACTATACCTTTTATACATATACAAGTAAAAAAAAAAAAAATATTTTATTTAGAATCACCTTGATACAACCGAAATAAGTGCAAGTCTCCCATTTGGGTACAGTAAGGCCGTTCTTCTGTTCAAAGCGCTAATAAATATTGGCTAAGTTCTGATACAGACTGCCTAGAGATGGGACAAGTTATTTTAAACGCTATTGGTTGTTGAGTGTTTTTTTGGGGTATATCTGCATTTTCTTGTTACTATCCATCCTACAAGTACATTTTCAAGTATTCAAAAACAACCGATGTTTGCATACTGCACATTTAGTGGCAATTTTATGTATTGAGCAATTATTGCAGAAGCTAAAATAATAAAGATTTGTGATGGTTCGAGTTTGTAGGTGTATAAAAAAATTACCATATAATATTTATTTTAATACTCGTTCATTTATTCTTATGAAGTTATAAATAAAACACAATAAATTTTTCGGTAAGCTTTGTACATTGCTACATTTTAACATTGAAGTCATTTTTGGGGGCTTAAATTTAGCGCTGGATACTAAATATTCAGCAAAATGATGTGATTGTAATTTGTAATCCTAAAAAATCACCTGACGATATCTCCAGCACAGTTCAACTTGAAATTATATGTTTGGAATCCCTCAGATGCATAGATCCCATACACAGTGCAAACATGAAGTCCTTTTAATTTGACTTTGGTTAAAGTTAATTAGAGCATTATATGAAAGTTGTATGTATGGTGACACTTTTGCTGACTGGTGGACCGGGAAAGTGTCTCTTAACTTTTATCATTTCAATATTTTTTGAACGAGAAAGTTCGGTTTTGAAAAACTGTTAATTCCTCCGTGGATAATGTCGTGTATTGGTCATTATGTATAATTTGTTTGTTCGAGCGATGAAAGAAACTCCAACTGCTGCTAAAAAACTTCTTCTTATTAATTACTTACTTAATCTCCAAGTGCCATTGAATAAAACCGTTGTTTTTGTTCAAAATTCCGAACTCTACAAATTAATTGTGGTACTATCATGTTGAATTCAAATAGAGGGTCAGCATTTGTTTTCAGTCCATCCGTGTAGAAAGTTTTGTTTCTAAGTTATAAAGCGGATTGGCTTTTAAATTTGTGGCTGCTTACTCTCTTTTTCAGTAAAGGTTCAATAGTAATTGTGTTGGAAAACCGAATGATGGGTCTCTGGTTCGATCCCTGCAAAAACACTAATTACATCTCCAGATAGAAATGATACGCCTAGGTTTTTATACGGGACAATACGGCCAACCATTTATTTATTTGTTTTACGTACATCTTGAAAAACGGCTCATTTGCTTGAAAACGAAAATAACAAAATGAAAATGTATGTTTTGGTTAATTTGAATAATTTAAAAATAAAAATTAATACGTTTTTTTCTTATTTATTTGTTTCAATAAAACTTTGCATTTGAAATGTTTTCTTGAGAACATAAAAAGTTTGCATTTAAACTATTTTCCATAAAACACCTCGAATGTTGCGTTCGATCCAGTGGTGCACTTTAATAACAGCTAGCTGTGTCCGCGACTTCAGGTTAGACCACTAAAATATGTACCGATACTGGTGTTCTTTTATTTATAGTCTTTTACTTCCCGCTTACCCACTTTAAAAGTCAAAAGAAAAAAAGTAACAACAAAAAAAAAAACGAAAACCCGGCACACGATTACCATTTACCACAAGTCCACAATGCACAATGAGAGACACCTGTAATCTGAAATCTAAAATCAAAAAATGGACCGACAATGACATATTCCCATTTTTGGAATCTAATTTTAATTCACGAATCATCTTGGCCAACTACTTTACTTACTTTTGGTGGAGCTTACAGCCCGGGGTGGATCACGGGTCAAGGCCTCTACCAACAATCCCCGTCAGTTACGTACACCAAATTGGTTGAGGCCATCCAATTGTGGCCGCCATCTAAGGGGAGTCTTCCTCTGAGTGGACTAAGCTCACCAAGCTGGAGAGTTGGTCTATTGCTATGAAATACAAAACTCCAAGTTGCTCCTTGTAAAGCAATATTTTTGTCTGAGAAATTCATAATGACTGCGTGAATAGTTGTAACGTGATGCCTTTACAAATCTCCATACAAAGAAACAAACTTTAAAACTGTATTCGTATACAGTTACGCCCATATCACAATCGATACTCATTTCCATCCCTCAGTGGAAAATCTTTTTTCTCTACTTTACAACGCCATCTACTTGTGTATGTTAGGTCATAAATAATTTAAAAAATGTTTCATCACTAAATTCGTTCTTGTGTTTATGATTTCGGAAACACGCCAAGCCTTGTGACCAAATATAGAACCAAAGATCCAAGGCCTCTTGTTACAGTAATTGCTTTTATTTTTGGCATGACGTTTCTGAGCGGCAGAGCGTCGTCGCCCAGCTTTCAATTCTGTTCTGCTTAATAAATGGCTACTTGCCGCTCAGATATTTGCCGCTTGGCCTCAGCGTTAGTAGCACAACCCCCAACCCCCAACCTCTAAGTCACTACGACTATAAGGAACATAACAAATAATGAACATTATAATAGTACATAACACACTCGTAACCATAAACCATCGCAGTTGCAGGAAGGTGGCACGCTAATTGAAATTTGTAGTAAAATTTGTAAATTTGGTCAGTTCATTTGCATATTCGCGACAGTACTTCCGGGCGAGGTAATTGAAATTTACGTCTCTTCCCAATTGGTAAATGTTTATTCTGCGAATGAAAAGTGTCTCTGCTACTCATCTGAATTTACATATCTTTCAGTACCACTCGGTCATAAAAATAGTACTCATGACTGCGAATATTTTTGTTATGTTCCGTTCACTGTTACCAAGCTAAGAAGTGAAGACCTCTTCAATTAGTCTGTATGGCCTAAAGTCAATTTGCGTTGCACTCTTTTCCTGTCGAAGTTACAACTTAAGTACCATTTATGAATTTGGTATTTTCCTTCAATCGCTGTATGCGCGAGCGCCCCAGCATATATTCTTTTTGCAATCTTTGGAGAAAAATCTCACAGAGAGCACTAAAAGAAACAAGTTTGTCTCATACCTACCTTCGCAGAGCTTGCCTTTTATTATTATTATACCAACTGCTTGTGTTGTTTTCTTTATCTCCGGAATTATGATGAAAAGAAAATGAAAGAAGAAAACCACCGAAGAGTATAAATAGCTATATAAAAATGGAAACGTTTTAAGGTCGCCTTCAATTAAATAAAAGAGCATGAAACCATTAAAGCACATTGTTATAGGTTAATCCGTAAAAACTCCAAGTGCTCTACTCTGAACCTATTCATATATGAGAACTCGTATTCGTACTCGTAAAGAAAACGGCGAGTGCCACGATTGACTAGGTCATGTAGGTACAACGTTTTTGGGGGCATTAAACAATACTATTATTTTTTCCTACAATTTCAAAACTTCCATTCAACGTGGAGGTTCATGTTCTTGATACTGATATAACCATTCAATGCTGTCATGTAGCTACGACTCTGTTTTGCAGATCTTGTCGATTGAACGATGTTAATTGCATCGAGTTATGCACGCAGCCTGTGGTGATGTGAGCGCTAATGCTAATGATGCCCATGCGGACTTTATACGTCTTAAGTTTATGGAGTTGTAAAAATGTTATTGCGATACTTTGGCGAAGGCATGCATTATAATAATATCTGCGTTACAACCGGAATGCGGGGCCGCTGCGTAGAATGCAATTAACATGTGCAATCTGGATAAAAGGAAACAACGCGTGGATATTCCTTCTGTCACCGAGCCATCGAATTACTCAGTTATATGTACATGCATACAGCATTGGGATGTGCCTACCTGTCAGTAGCGAATTTTATTTAGTGTTTTCCTCAATGACAGCACAACACATGAAATTTGCATTTCGCATTGACACTTTAAGGCGGCTGACGAGTGGTTTATAGTGCACGCATTTGCATTCACCGTCGAGTGTGCGTAGGTTCAGTTTTTATTGTGGGTATAAGTGTATATTTTATTGTAAGAAATATAATGAACGTGTTGAGCATGAAGTCGATTCTTAATTAACTATTAGTGGTACCAGTTGAGCCCATTTAAGAGCTTCAATGAAATTTATACATTTTGGGCAATATTTTGACCTGGCAACCGCCAATACTGCAACATCGTCTAAAGTGAAACGAATTGATTATTAAAAGAATTTTAGATTCAAGAGGTAATATTTGACAGATTCGTAACGAAAACGTTGAGCTTCTGTTTGATATGTACACAGCTGGTCAAAAAAATAGGTGTGCAGTGCTTTGTTACAGTTGATTTGTTCTTGTTGCTAAATAACAGTTGTTTTGCTAACAAGACTTGCAACAGAATACATTTTTATTAAGAAATGCTTTGTTCCGTTAGTATGACGCCAAGCTCATTGCATTTACTAAGTGTACTGTTAAATATTTTATTAATTTACGTTGCAATACAATTTTGTAAGTTTTAAGAGTTGGACATAAAAATAGGTGTGCTTAAATAAATTGTTTCAATTTAGCGATTTGTTGCAAAAGTGTTATTAAAAAGTGATTATCTTTAAAGGTTGGTTTGTTTTTAATCACGTTATCACAATTTCATCATATTTTAAGATGGGTCGAGAAGTCCACTGCTCTGCGGGAGAAAGGCTTGTAGTTGAGCGGTTAAGGGGTGAGGGTGAAACCTATAAATTTATAGCAGATGCCCTTGGAAGGTCACAGAATTTCGTAACCAATGCTCTTAAGCCAACATTAGAAACAGAAAATAGAGGAAGGCCGAACAAAACCACAGCTACTACTAACCGCCGCATTTTACTTTTAGCAAAGTTAAATCCGTTTGTTTCATCACGGACTATAGGCGCACAAATTAGGGATGGAATCAGTGCACGCACAATCCGCAGGAGACTACAGAACTTCAATCTCCCAGGAAGAGTCGGCAGAAAAGTTCCACTCCTAAGAGCTAGAACGTAAGGTCCCGAAAAGAATTTGCCTTTAGCCATAGAAATTGAAATGGCCCTGAAGGTGTGAAAAAATGGCGGAATATTATGTGGAGTGACGAAACAAAAATAAATTTGTTCTCCTCGGTTTGTGGGCGTAACGTTTGGCGACCAAAAGGACTAGAATACCATCCTCGCTATACACTGAAGACCATTAAACATGGTGGAGGAAATATAATGGTATGGGGCTGTTTTTCCTGGTGTGGTGTTGGTCCTATCTTCCGTGTCAATAACATAATGACAAAATATGGATATAGGGACATCTTGGAAATTGTCATGTTTCCATTTTCCGAGGAAAACATGCCCCTCCGATGGCGTTTCCAACAGGATAATGATCCAAAACATACAGCCGGTATTGTAAAAGATTGGTGTCGGGATCAAAACATACATGGATGTTTCATGGCCAAGTCAATCTCCAGATCTCAATTGCAATGAGACCTTGAATGATGAACTGAAAAGAAAATTGAGGGGTCAGTTCTTCACTAATGGGAATCTACTGTGCAAAAGGAATGGTATTCCATTCCTCCCGAAACGTGCCAGAAAATGGAAGGGGGCAATGCCACGTTGACTCCAAAAAGTTTTGGAAAATATTAAAGGATACTCAGGTTATTAGAGTAAGTTAAAAAATTAATAAAATCTATAATTAATGCTTATTTAGAAACACACCTATTTTTTTGTCCAAGCCGAAAACAGAACTCCAAAAGTATTTTTTTTATTTTTTTTGTTAAATTACTCGAAAAATAAACAGATAACTATTTTCCATATTCAAAAATAATGTAAACTTTATTAAAACAATTGTAAAAACAAAAAACAAATTGAAAAAATTGGTTTTTAAAAAGGAAAGTTCTCACACCTATTTTTTTGATCAGCTGTGTATATGGGCTTACCACAATTCCCAAATAGCAAATTGAATAAAAGTGACGCTAAGTTGAATTGGCGTTTTAATTAAATACGAATACACGTCTATACGGCCGTTTTGCCAAGAATGCTGTGGTGGTAACCTTCACACTAAATACTTTGTATGCAATTTTGTAAAGAAATTTACGCCATTGTGAGTTCCAAAAATTTAGCCTGTACACTAAAAATTATTATTAGTATCGCGGAATGTAGTTGAATTGCGATAGATAAACAACTATAACTGGGTGGTCCAAATTTTAAATTAAATGTAAAACGAAAATAAATTTTTGTTCGCTTATAGGATTTTGAAAAAACCAAAGTTAAAGCTTAAACTTAGTATCCTGCTTGTGCTAAAATTTAGCGTCTCAAGTCTCCACTTCGTTCCTCCACACCAAAGATAAATTGTGGCTAAATTATCAAACATGATATAATTATAGATGGGACAAAAAGCATATGTTCATGGTAGTTGTCAGTAAACGTAATTCTAATTATACGCATAATTATAATTTCGAATTTCAGACTTCAAATACATCGTTATATTTGAATATCTCCAAAACAATAGATACAAGAAAAGTTAAAGAAGATATATTATTATTGCTGCATCAGCTTAAACAATTTCTGTAGTACCAAGAAGAAGACGACACGTTCTTTCGTGTCGGGTAAAACCCAATGTGCATTGGAATTTTTCTGTAATTTCTGCAATAAACACAACACAAACTTTTTCCTACATTTTTTATGTCAAAATTTATCGATTTAATGTATCCGACATTTATTTCGCGAGCTAAATGAGTGGAGACTTTTCATCGGCCCATTTATATGAAGTTAAGAATTTAGCGTGGCGAA
Organism: Cheilosia vulpina; assembly: GCA_916610125.1. Lineage (NCBI taxonomy): Eukaryota > Metazoa > Arthropoda > Insecta > Diptera > Syrphidae > Cheilosia > Cheilosia vulpina. The sequence goes on along the minus strand of OU744278.1, from coordinate 17,423,154 downwards.
CAGGATACTGTTTTGCTAAACTTTTTTTATCTTTGTAGACATTTTTGTATGGGAGATACATTTTAGTGCGAACAGGATACTCGGCTTTAATCTTTAATAATTTTTATGATGTGGAGAATTGCAAAGAACATTGTTCATATAACCGGCATTTTAGTTTTGTCAAAAACTGCGATTTTTGGAAGGTAAACGCTAAATACATTACATTCTTGTGCTACTCGCTTTATGCACCATAAACCAGTGATTCTCTATACATAAGCTTTATGCAGCTTTGTTCGTTTAGTAGAGTTATTATATCGCTCTTAGGTATTAAATAATGTAAATCTTATAAAAGCTTGTCATCGTAGTGGACAGTTTAACTCATAGGTAAACATGGATGGGTGCATGCACGTCACCTTGTTTAATTTGAGGATTCAGCGGCTGAGAAATCGTAACCAATAAACATTGTGCACTATAACTTGTTTCACGAAGTACAAAGTAAGCTGAAACGTATCGTTGTTATCAAACCTTCACACAGATGTATAAATTAAATTTTAATGGCTCAAATTTATGGTCAACTCATGCACCCTAGATTTATAAACTATAAACAATGAAATTCTTTCACTCGGTTCAATATCGATACCAACCCTGTCCATGGGACTTGGTAAAGCAGGTGTAGAAAAATCTGTTTTTTTCTTAATCCCAGAAAACAAATTTTTTTCTGGGTTAATTTTCAGAGTCCACTGGAAAACATGGAAAAGTATCAACTAAAATGATATCAATATTCGTTTTTAGGCATCGCCTCAAAGTACTGGTACTGGTTACGTGACAATTGACGCAACCAGGGGTACGATTGTGTAAGGCGAAACAATCAAAGGTTCAAGCAAGCAAATTTCTTCATGCACACGAAAATATTCGAACGTTTCGCCTTCAAGAATGACGACCCAGGTTGATAGAGACCTGAATTGTGTGAAATCTTTTTCACAAAGTCTCGCCTTGTCAATGGTTTTTGTAACTGCTATGAATATGATTCACGTGGGTGATGAAAGAGTTGCGACTATTGACATATTCAATAGTCGCAAAAAAAAATGTAACACTCTTCATAAACATACGAGTACGTACCTAAGACTTCTTACACGTAAAATACCTAAAACTAAACGTCTATGGACCAACGATACTTGCGTGACACTAAGCTCCCTAAATTTTAGGAATATACTGAGATGCACGAGATGGTCTGCGAGACCCATTTTTGTGAATCTAGTTTAACTTAGAACTAGTTGCAAGCAACTTTAATCGAAAAAGCTTGCTCTAACTTACGATCAATTATAGACATTTGTTAACCTTCTATACTAACTAATTTTATTAAACAACATGCATTAAAGAAGATCAAACACGTTAAAATAAATCCGTTCATATAAAAGAAATTGTACCATTATTATTATATACTAGCTGTACCCGCCCGGCTTCGCCCGTGCAAAATGTGGTTTCAGAACAATTGATGGAAATATTTTTTTTTAAATTTTGCTGTCTTGTAGGGGACACAATTTTTTTTTTATAATCGAAGGAAAAATCATCGATAGACATTGCAGAGGTATAACGCAAGGGAGCGGTCTGCAATAGTGAGGGACTTGAGCCCGTATTAAAAAACATCCCAAAGACTGAGTCCACTCTGGTCATTGGACTAATCAGCAACAATTTAATATTCTTTGGACAATGAAAATGAAAGAAAATAATTTTATAATATTTAACTCACTTTTTATTAATGTAACGCTTCTTTGTATACTATATTAGCAGTTTTGTTTCTATCGCCTGAGATAGTGATATTTCCTGCATTATTTACCCTGGAGCACGCTACATAATTATCTATTACTGCCCGTGAATTCAACTCCCAGTTTTTTTAAAGTGTGACCCTGTGACTTATTGATTGTCATGGCAGAACAAACATTAATAGGAAATTGAATCCGTTTAAACTGAAATGGATAATTGCTGGGAATTATTTGTATTCTTGGTATAAATACCGTATCTCCTATACCACACCCAGTTAAAATTAACGCATCTATAACGTTTTTCTGTAACGAAATCACTCACATTACAAAGCTTGGGGGATTCAAATTGCGAAGCAACATAATGGGAACTCCAACTTTTAATTCAATATTATGAGCAAAAAGGCCATGGGCTGTAATGCTATTTAAAAACTCCACCGGGTAATTTACTGCCTCATCTTGATTGCAAATAGCATTTATGAAAAGTACGACGTCTATCATCAGGAGTTGTCCTTAATAAAAATCCCCTAATGTAATAATACCACGATCTGGTATCACTGGTACCTATACCTATTTGACATTTCTTTCTAGACACTTTATTTCGTAAAGCAAAACAGAGGCAAACAAACCTTTTCTACATATTTGCCATTTCTTTTGTTATTTTTTATTAGCAAACCACACAGCGTACTGCCTCTGTCTGTCCCCCTCTTCGTCACATTAGTAAAATAGGGTTAAAAGTGATGTCAATATAATATTGCGCAGTTTTTTGATTTGAGAATGAATTGCATATCTACTCACTCATGTGAAAATCGTAGAAATTTTGCAAATTTTGCCTTTTTATTTAAAAACCTTTTAAGTTATCGAGTTATTAGCAGTGTTGCCAGTTTGACTGTTTTCCAGTCAAATTTGACTGGAATTTGATGGTTTTGACTGAAAAAAAAATCAAATCCAGCCGACGGTTTTTTTTGACTGGATTTTTTCGTCTTTAAACGGAAATCAAGTCGACTGTAATTTATTTTTTTGACTCTAAAAAAAAAAATTCACCTCCAATGCAAACCTAGTGTAAATGAGCGCAGTGCAATGAACACACCCATTTAGTAAAATGACAGAAACAAACAGCCCACTAACAGCGGCATCAAGCCGCAAGCCGCTAAAGTCAAATTGAATGAATCTTGTTTCTTTTGCGTTTTGCAGTGTTGTTTTGTTTTGAGTTATGGCTGCTGCTTGTTCCAGATTTTAGAAACAAAAAATAAGCGATGAAAAGGTAGGCAAAAAATAATATTTTTATTTAATTTTTTCTACATTTAAGAATGAAAACAATTTATAGGTATTTCAATTTGTTCGAATGCCGCAGTGGAAAGAATATTTAGTCAGTTAAATTTGGTCAAAACTAAGCAACGAAATCGGATGCAATTATTGTTTACCAACTCTATTTTGACAATAAGAAATAATTTGCGGGATAAAAAAACATGTTGTACAAATTTTGAAATACCTGAGGAAATTATAAAAAAAGTTGGAAAGAATACTATATATCAAAATATAGAAATGGAAGCAATAGAAAGCAATGACACAGACTCAGAAGACTGCATTTAATTTAATTTAATGGTATAATTCATTACCAGTTAAAATTAATAATTTATTTATTTGTTTAATTGACCTAGGTATAAGAAATTAGTGCTGTGAAATTAAGTACGACTTATTTTGTTGTTTTTATTAGCCATAAAATAAAAAAAATGTTGTTGAAAAAAAAAATAAAAATAATAGCTGTTTTCATTTTCGAATTTGACTGGATTTTAACATTTTGCCTTGCGACACTGATTATTAGATATCCTAAGTTGTACCTGCATATGTCCTCTATAAGCTGGTATTTACTATACTTAAATGCTCCCAGTATTTTCGAACGGAAAGCGTGACAAAGAAAAAAGCAAAACGACACGAAAAAATAAATTACTCTTGTCCAACTTTTTTCAGAATTTATAGAGATATAGAGTTGAAACAAAGTAGAGATTGTAGGCCTAGGTATCCTCTATAGACCGGTGCAAAATGCACCAGAATATATTGAACAACTTCTAAGATTTTTGCATTTAAAGACATGCCGTCAAATTCAATCTCAGTCGAACAGAACTACACCAATTTTATTTATAATGATGATGATAAATGGGGGAAGGGAAAAAGTTCACAACAACTTGCACTGCCTGAAACACAACATATTCGCAAATATTTTTTTAGTTTGGAAGATCGTGCAAAGATGCAATGCTGTCTGTAAATTTGGTGAATTTTAGATTTTCTTGCACATATTTAAAGTAGGGTTCGGGTGACCCTAATTTTATTACGAGGTGATAACCAAAAGTAGGCATTTTCTCCAAAAACTGAGTTGTAGCTTTGTCACGTAACGATATTAAAACCAACTTTTTCTGACTATAAATTTGAGCACCTATGTTTGGTAAAGGGATAAATGGCAGCAAACATTTATGAATATTTCTCTTTTAGTATTTTTGCTTTATTTTGACAAATCTTGCTGAACATATTTATTTTGAAACACTATATATCGATATTGCTATTTCGGTTAAGTTCACCTCTGCGTTAGTAGGAAAGAAATTGCAAATAACATTTTAATAAGTTTAGTAACCTTAAGATGTTTTTCGATACTTTATACAATAATTGTTAAGTACTTATTTGAATGCAAAAGCTGGCAGGCTGACACCTTAAGACTCTTGCTCTAAAAATACCCTCTGTCTCTGTCGGTTGTTACTTGAAGCAAATATATACCATCACATCACCACATCACCCTAGTACCTGTTCTCTAATTGCATTGCTGCAAGTTGTTGTTCTCTGAAAATATGTATCCACCAAGCTAGTCTAGAGCTAGCTGGGAAAAGCACGAATATTAAGTGTTTTTGATGTATAGGCTAAGGCCATGCAGTAAGTGGCAAGCGGAGTACTACTCTCCGCGGTGTTTTACAAAGTGGTCATGAGTAGTCTGTCTTAACAGGCGGTCAAAATCGCTCGCATTCTGCGATATAATCACGTTACATTCTTTGGAACATGCCGAAGTACGTATGAAATAGAAATGATATGTCGGCAACTAATCTATAGTGCGTCAGCGGTTATACATTTGGTGATGGTGTAGGCTTTCCTCTTATTCGAACCGCTCACCACTGCGCGGTACTAATCATCTTTTTTAATGTCGAGGTTAACTGTTACAAACTTTTCGTCTACAACAAATTCAAGGCGAAGCTTAAAAATAATTAGTAGTAAGGCCCTCTCTTTCTGCATTTTTCAAGACTCGAACCTTGTCATAAATTTTAAATTGAAACCAAAAACTTCTGATGAAATCCGCGCATTTTCACGGCCGTAAAAATAATTATTGTGGATAAAGTTTAAAAGTGTACTAAATATCGTTTGGCTTGTAAATACGATAAATTCTCATGTGAACAGTCCTGAAGAGATACGAGTACCTTCTTCGCCGTAATGCTATTTCCCTTTCTAAAAACGCAGCCGTTCAGTCATTGACACGAGTCTTAAGAACAATTTCTTTCGAAATACCATCTCTACTACTTGGCCATATTTGTTACTAACCCGATATTCAAAGATAAAAGATTGCTCTAAACAAAATTAATCAAGTTGACGCCAGCCAACGCGTTTGCAAACGACTTTTTATCATTAGTAGCTTTAATTTCCTATTTATCTTTATGAGCCTGGTACAATTCTGATTCGAGTGTACCATAAAAAGTAGCCATTACTTAGCATACTAGATTTGCTGCTAAACTAAGTAAAAGAACACGTTTCTAAATACAGTCATGGCGTATAAATATGAACACCCACTGCACATGCGGGCCAAAAAAATACATATGTATATTCAATTTCAATCAAGACCATTGGTGTCTGTAATCCCAACTCTTGGTTTTCCTCTGGGTTTTTCCAATTTTGAAAACACTTTGATGAAGAAATTCCGAAATTCCGAAATACACGAAAAAGTGATCACCGAGCGTGCGATCTATTAATGAGCACACCGACCGCAGCTTGGAATAGCTAAAATTAAAATAATTTGCATTTCATGAAAACGACTTTCTTTGCTTTTGCGGCATCAACCGAACGTGACCGGTCTTTGAAGCCCGCTGATCAGCGAATACTGCCCACTTTGCCATCAAATCTATTCATTATATTGGCCGCAATGGTAGAGCCGCAATGGTCCATTACGGTCAACATGTGAGTGGTCTTGCAAAATTATATTTTTTTTTCTTTAGTTAACTTTAGGATTAACGCATGGATGTCTTATGTCTATGTTTGGTAAAAATCAATTTGTCAACAAAAACGAGGAGGGAGATGGAAATGTCTTATGTCCGCGGGTGTAAAAGCGAAAGCTGTGCGCGAAAGTTTCTTATTTTTCACATAATAATTATAAGCGTTCGTCTATGAGCAGTGTGCTGATTTATTTTCACATGTCAATCAAGTCGAAGTAAGTAGACATCTTAATGATTAGGGGTAAGACACAATGAGCACTGCAAACACAGATTTGGAGTGGCTTGTTGGAGTTAGTGAACGGCGATAGTATGTTTGCAATGAAAATATTCAATGTAATGTGAAAGAGATCGCTTCACTGGTTAACAAATGCTGGAAGGTAATGAATACATCAGCAGAAACCATCAGTTATCATTGGCGGAAGACATGGGCATTCTTCCGCAATAGATTATTTAACTCGTATTTTTATTGATCAACAGCTCCGTATTGATTTTTTTTTTTAGAATTTAAAGTCCGCTTGAACATTTTAATAATGTTGGTCCTTGTACTCAAACGAAGCTTGGTTTTTCTTTAACTGAAAAAATCTAGATCTCTGGCAAATAGTTGGGGCCTCGGCATCAAATGAATTTTCAGAATTGAAGGTAATTTTAATTTGAAGTGCAGGTAAATCTCTCACATTTTTCTAACCAACCCTTTATGATTCTGATTTCATACATTTTACGTTCTCTCAGGCGAACACTCGAAAAAGGACCTCTCGCAAGTCTGTTGATCCGTGGGTTTGCTTTTACTATCTGCAGATTAAACTGACTATTTTTTTAAAATTCTGTATTAAGGTAAGTTTAGATTGATATGACGGTTGGCAAGATCCTACACGGTAAGACCTTGATACCACGTTCAAAGTGTATTCCCCTACTCGTTGTAAAACTTTGAGTTCCTCATGAAGAAATTTAAAAAAAAAAGCTCTTAGATGGAGATTTTCATGCAAGTATAGAAGGACGAGCTTCTCGTTTATCTATACAGCTTCTGCAAAGATCTGTTGAATATACGCTAAGCTTTTTGTAAACAATTCTAAAAGGCATCGACTATTGAAGGTGAAGCCACATACCGATCCCACTGACATGCAGTCGCTCTAGAAAGATCGCACTCATTGAGGGTTTCAAACATGTTAAACCACTTTGACCACTTTAGGTTTGTTCTTTGATCTCATCTAATTTCATCATATTAGCGATTAGAAAATCGAGGAAATGTTTATCTGATGGAATATGTAGTGCAGCACCCCATCTCGCCGGCTAGCAGTCTGGGGTTGCAAACGATTTTATAGAGACAAGTTTGAAATAAATTTTTGCCGTTTCGCTATCCGAGAAGATACGGTTGCTTTATTACGTTTTCCGCCAGCCAAAATGAGACTTTTTTAATCGCCATTATTTCCGGTTTGAAAACACTTCAATTATTGGGAAAGCAGGAAGATAGAGCAACATTTGACTTGTCGGAGAGCATACCTCGACCTAGCCCGTAGATAGTTTTTGATCAGGTCATCTTTCCCCCACAATGACCTGCGGTTAAAATGGTGACCTGGAAAAATTGTTACTTGTCAAATTGTAGACCATTCGAGGTGAGTTTGAATCAATAACTTTCAACACTCTCCTCAGCGAGTTTTACTGTTTGTTGTGTCTCCCAAGGAGGATTAAGATATTGCATTCAGATTTACTAATACTCAACCCAATACTAGTTGGTAGGTATATTCGGAACGTCCACGTTCCCATGCTGAGAGGGATTCATCAAGCCTGGCGCCAACCATAGTCCCACACACAGACAGGTCGGGGTGGATTTTTTCGATGGAAATTTACTTTTGAGGCATCTACAAAAAAATTCAGTCAGTTGAAATAATGATATGATGGTCATTAATCTTTAAATGTGATCCTCTAGATCACCATAATCGATTTTTTGGACGAAGTGTGAACTTAAAGAGTTGAAAGCGGCTGTCTTGTTAAGTCGTATTATGTTGCGTACGGAAGGAAGGTTGAACAGATGCGCATGCAAACTCTTTAAATTGGTTTTGAGATTTTTATTTTGCCCGCAATGAATAATAAGCGATTATTGGCATTTGACGATAGTAACATCTTCAATGCGCTATAAGTCAATTTTATTTTCAATGTAAAAAATAATCGTAGTAAAAAGCTAGGCTGTCTAGACTTTCTGTCTAAAAGAAAACTCAATTATTTGGCATAAAGCTTCATTTTAGAAAATGTCTAGTGTTTGCTATTGATAGAGGTTTGTGTTGGATTTTGTATTTGTTGACGATTCGGACACGTTTTTATTTTTCAGGGCTTACGTTCAACTCGAACGATTCGACCATTTTTCTATTACGTTACTTGTGGTGAACCAGTCGGGATCCAGTCGTGCACTTATATTTCAGTTGCTACCAATGAGAATAAAAAAATAATTTTTAAAGTGATAACTTCTTTAGGCGCGTTGGGTATTTTTGATATTAGATAAAATCATTGAACTTGCGACACCAATGTTGCGTTACCAATGTTGCGACACCATTGTTCATGGAATTGGAACGAAAGTTGATATAGAGTCATTGTATATAGAGAAATGTTTATATACAATGATAGAGTACCTAGATGTATCAACTAAGAACCAGCAACACCTAGCAGATAACAGATAACATTAATGGTGTCAACGGAAACTTACATTTTCACTATATCGTTTGGGTTGTAGTACGAAGTATCTACCAATTATTTCTCAAGTAAGGGAAATCAAATTCATCATAGGTATTTATATTTGATAAGAAATAAATGCATTTAACAATGAATTTAAATGTGTAGGGCTAAGTTATTGGATTGAAAAATAGAATAGTTTTTGACCTGATTGATACAAATATTTTAATGAGTTACTGAAAGTACTAAATCTACGCAGACGAAGTCGCGAGTACCAACTAGTATGCTTTATTTTTAATGTACAATAGCGCATTAAAGGAAATTGAAGATTATAGTATAAATTTTGTACTACATAGTAGTTTATAATAATGAATAAGAAAACAGTTCATTTAAAAGAATTTCCTGCACTCAAATATTTCCTGACGAATCAAAAAATACACACGTAATTGTTCAAGTTTTCACTTCTGTGGGCACTCCCGGGGTGCCATTGTTTTTTTGTACAGAATGAAGTGCATGAAATATGCAAGTACAAGTTAGCTATTTAAAATTATAGAGCCTATTTTAGCCTCAGTCAGAAACACGGGCAAGTTGAATCCCTTAAAATCTTCTGTACAAATGAACAACAAAAATTAAGCCCCAGAAGTTTTTTTTTCAAAAATAAATATATATACTAACTTATATATTATATTAGTATCTGTATTGGAAATAACTTTTCTGTTACCTTAAACCAGGTCGTTGAATAATTATACTACAATGAAGATGACATTCATGATTTTAGAGCGGCGCAAAAAAATCCGTTGCGGAATAGCGTACTATAAAAATAAAAAAGTTCCCTATTATTATTTAAAAACTTGTAATACTCTGTTATTATAATAAATGTGTACTCGTGCGCTTAATGTATTTTGGGAACTGATTTTTTTATGCAAATATCGTATCTCCCTTTGCATCGCTTATCGCCTGCAGATGGTTTGGTAAGGAAGCTGTCAGCTCTATTCCATTATTCAAATGAGCAAGTGGAACAGTGGACCTTACTAGTAATCATTTGTAACCTTCAACAATAGATAATTTTATATTGAATGTGAGTTCGTGAAATTTGGCCTGCTTAAATTGAAGTCATTAGCTTAAATATTTTATAGGTCACATTTTTTTTTAATATAATGTTTAAAATTCCTCGACTTTACCTACTAGTATCGCTCAATTATATTTTTTCAGCGAATCGTTTACCCAATCGCTGATATTATGATTACTTAAATCCAAAAGCGGATTCAAAATGTTGTTTTGCAACAAAACTACAAGTCTGCTATTGGCAACGAAACATGTTTTTCTGTGTTGCTTTGTTTTTACCCGCCTGTACACAGGAAGGGGCGCTCGTATCCAATGTTCGTTTCTACGTGACGCCCCGTAACGTAAACGGCTTGACCGATTTTGAAGAGTGAGGTGTCATTAGATTCGTGTTCTTCCCCGGAGTGTCATAGGCTTAAAAGTTAAAAATAAAAAATGTTAATTTAAAGTCGGAGGGTACTCAATACTCATACTTACTACTTTTTAGGCTGTGTAGGTATATAGTCTCAGATTGTCAATTAGTTAGGTATAGGTACTTGAATATGTCTTGTTCATAAACTAAGTATTATATAGACCGTCAGCTCTTTCAACTTAAGAGAATTTGCCTACAAGCTGTTTTCCGTGTTCCTATGTGGCAAAGTATGTGTGCCATGTTAAAGTATGAATAAAAAGAAAATTGGTTGCAGCAAAACTTAAATGCGTGAGACATATGAGCATAAATAAATAAAACATATCAGTACAAATCAGCAAAAATATTTATTTCAAATTTTGCTTATATACATTTTGAGTTTCGTTCTTTCCCGTACATTTTAAAGAAAATAAATTTTCGTTGATTGTGTCTTATAGACTTTTTCTTTTTATTATAAGTCCTTATTATTCATATTCTCGACATTTTATTTCAAATGTAATTTCATAATTAATAATTTCATTTCTTTAAAATTTTCTAATAAATTTAATTTGTTTTCCATTAATAAACGAAATCTTCATGGAAAGATTGGGCCTTTCCAATAAACATTTTTATTTTCGACTCTGGTTTTATTTTCAATAAAATTTTCAGTTTTCGCAATTTCCGTAAATTAAAAGTCGATACTAAACTCTAATTTTTCGCCAAAAACAATAAAAGAAAACAGACATAATAATTATAGGAAACAAAATTTTATTTTATTTCAACGAATGAATTTTCACACTTTACTCTTTTATTTATTTATGTTGATTACGTTCGCTATTCTACATTTGGTAGAATAGGGTCGGTTGGGGTAAATGTGAACATGGGGTAAATGTAAACGGCCGTTATTTTCATACTTTAAATATAGTTCTCGGAACCCAGGCATAAAAAAAATCTGAATTTGGAGTGTCGCGACACCGGTGCATGCAATACCCTTCAGTTGTTGTTTGGCTTTCGTTCGCAATTTTCAAGGAAATAAATTAACATAAATTCATGTCTGTTTACTTTTACCCCATAGGCGAGCTCCCTGCTCTAAGAGAACAGAAATTTGTTGTCCCCATTTACCCCAGTATTTTTATAAACTATGGGGGAAATGTAAACACGGAAGGGGTAAATGTAAACACTGCCCTCTGTCTTTTTTGGGTTCTTATAACTTGATTAAGTCATCATATGTGCAACATCTTGTATCTTATAATATAATATCCGTTTTCAAAAGTTAAAAAAAAATTAAATTTAATATTTTATATATTTCTGAAAAAAATGTGTCTTTGAAAAATGCAAAAATCGTCCCCATTTACCCCAACCGACCCTACATGATTCCGTGGTGAAATACAACAACGAATATAAACTGTCAGAACGCATCCATCAGCTGACAGAAACTCACCAAATACACTAACTCTCAGTCAGTGTTCTTAGCAATCTGTCTTTATTTTTCTCACTAAGGGTGTTCATTATATCTTTTCACTAAACTCAAATTTCCTCGATTTATTTATGAAAAAGACATACTTTTAAAAGTATTTTTATTGTTCGAAAAGAAGATCATACAAAATAAATCTTCAATATGAAAACCGCAGTTTCCTAACATTATAATTTATTATTTTTTGGTACTAGAAATTGTTGCTAAAGGCAAATCTCCTTTTTAGTACATTTAGTTCGTTGATATTCATGGTGAAATTTAGTTTGAATGTTTTTTGTCAGACTATTGATATTTACACAATTTTGATGTTTTTTCCTTTGATGCACAGAAAGTTTGTGAAAAAAATTGAATTTCCATCAAAAAGGTAGAGATCCCACGATGTAGGAACACTGCTAATTGTCAGTATTTTATTACACCTCCCGCCATTTAGAATTTAATTTTTTGCTGCTTCACACGTATTCACAGATAGGAAATTTAAGAGAGAATTTTCTTTTCAAAATTTGTGGGTGGAATCGGGTAGGTGCGCGGGAGCTGACGGTCTATTTAATACTTAGTTTATGGTCTTGTTCATATCATTTTAATTTCTTTTTTTTACAGTCAGTAATTTTTTTTTAAATTAGGTAACTTTTCTTATTAATGTTTTGTTTCATTTGGTGTGTGGTTTTTGTATAAAATGGGGACGTTAAAGTATCTAATTTAGTAAGTCTGACAGCTCTCTGACTAGATCTATCTCAATTTTGATTGGGGGAAATCGGTCATATGAGCAGCTGTTTCAGTTGACGTTTATGGAGGGTTAGCCGTGTGATTTGTTTAGCTTGTTTTGATGTGTGTTGTCTCACAATAAAAAAATGTTCACTTGTTTTATAAACAAAACAAAACGTTTTGTTTGATCCCGTGTGTTTTCAGCCTAAAGCAGTGAACAATTTCAATAGGCTCTCATTTTCTTAAGCTGGTTTTGTTGAATTGACAATGTCATTGTGAAAGTTCAAACTCTGAAAAGGGAAAACTGCAATTCATAACGAAGCTGATGTAGCAGATGCAGGGTTTATTTTGTAGTTGGTGCTTTTTCAAACAGTGTATGCTTTAGAGCTTTGCCAAAGTAATTTGAGCTAGTGAGTCTAGCCAAAAGTTCACCCAAATAGTGGAGTGCAATTCTAAGGTAAGAGTTTGGCTCTAAATAAATCTGTTTATCCTCTAAAAAATAGTTCCATGAGATTGCTAAACATTTGTCAATTCTGCCGGCCATCGGAGTAAAGTCTGAACTTCAACGAAACAAAAAATTAAACTAAACTTAACTAAGCCATTGATAAGTACTAAAAAAAAAGATTAAAAAAAAAACTCAAATAATACTTTTCACAAAGTATATACCTTCTTTATTTTTTTAGTTTAAGTTCATAAAAAAATATTAAGTCAATAACATTTGAGAGTTCCAAATTCTGTTCGATTGTAATTTATATTTAAGTCGCTTACTATTTAGAAAGACCTAAATACAAAGCAACACAAATATTTATGAATGGAATGACAGTTGCTCTGGCAAAAAAGGCGGTAGTCTATTCTGTAGAAGTGTTTGTTTCTTTGAACTTTTTGAGCCTCGAAATCTTATATAGTGCGCGATACGAATTCGTTTGTTAAATCTAGCTTGGACACTAAATAAATATTATCACAATGGCAAAATGTTGCCATATAAATTAACCTACTGTGACCAAAGTATTTGGTGTAAAGGTTTAAAAGTGATTCTTAGTGAAGCCCAGTGTGTTCTGCCTTTTGTGTACTTTTGATAGATTTTGGCCAATAATTATTGCTGATGTGGGTGAAAAAGTGATGAACCAAAATTGTAACCGTTCGCAATAGTTTGGGCTCTGTAAGTCCACTATGTGAACTATTTTGAGCAAGAATCTTGGCCTGCTTAATAAATAAATACATAATTTGCGCAATATGTTCCTTCCTATTTGACTCTAGACCCAGCTTCACAACCATTTGATTGAATAGGTTTCATTTGTTGATCCGAAAATATTACATGACGAGTCCGAACGGATGTATACCTACTATTAAATGTTTATTAAACATCCGTCAGAGGAAATAAAAAACCTTAAGGTGCATCTTCTGCTTTTCTGGGGGCTTATTACGATACTCATCCATTCATAGTATTCCTAATATACTGACCTCATAGTTTTTGTCCAGCATTTCTATTGGATCCTGTTGGTAAAAGAACAAATGTCCGAAAAGCAAATATCACGAAGAAACTCTTCTGCAGATATGAGCTGTCAAAATATTTTCTATTGAGAGTAGAATTGCTGCATATCATTTAAAGGGACACCAATCCACAATAGACTTCCTAGAAAATCACCCCAAGAGCATTGTTTACTTGAATACAAATTTGAATAACGTCGATCTGGAAATAATGAGGTTACATTGTCAAATGCTCTTCGGGCTGATCAAGAAGATTGAAAGGGTGTTCCACTTAGCTTAAAAAAATCTTCGCTGAACGTTCACAAATTAGCAGCGCAACGATCTCTTACCACAGAAAAACCAGTCTTATCCACGCCAATTAAAAACATATCTAATATACATCTCAATTGAGCAATTGATCAATCCGACTCACGACTTGAAAGCAAACAAAAATCAAGTCAATAGCTGATCATAAAAGCTATTATTATAAGAAGATGTTATAAATATTCTTTATAATAATTTAGCAGACATTGTGATCTTTGAAGGAGCTTAATCCGGCACTCGCTCAAGGTTTATTCGCCTCGAATGATTTTATTGCAGTTAATCTTCCATCCGGCTGCCTACTTACATATGGCTTCGAAATGAGGTGTGCTCAATAATGCGAATTATTCATTTGGAATAATAATGAATTGTTTTGTCTCTCCAACCTATACATAGAATCTTTGCTTCGAGTTGTCGTCGCTTCTTTTGTGTTTGAAAATTTTATCATTCAACTCGAGTTCCAGCCATTCCGCACAAATCAACACTCTTGACGTTGAGTGTTCTTTCGATTTCTTTTGCATTCTTTTACGGCCCAAAAGGCATTCGCTCGTTCAGTAAATCAATAGATAACACATACACTGTGGGTTTTACATTTAACACGGATGTCAATGTGTCAAAATGGGGCTAACTAGGTATAGAATGGAAAACGTTTTGCCAACGAACTTGTAATAGAACTCGTGTAAAACATACCTGTCTTATGGCCATCGTATCTAATTGCCCAATTTGCTTGGTGGTTATTCTGCTTTAACAAGTATCTTCTTAGCGCTCATTATTTATCGTTTGTAGTAATACATTATGCTTATATATATATAACATCAGAGAAATTCTTTGTTTTGTTTTTCGTTCGTAGGTATTTCCAAAAGCGTATGCGTTGTGATTACACTGCTGGTCATTGACCACGACTTGAACTCCAGGTAGCAACTTACATTTTTTTTTTGGTCTTTTGTTATGAGCTAGTAAGGTTAACACAGATGAACTTGAATGAGTGAATTGACATAAAGATTGAATAAATATTGCAGCAATTTGTATTGCCAAAGTACCCGCGTGAAATGCAAAATAGGTAGGGTTTGTGCTGCGTAGCATCGTTTTTCGACAAATCTTGACATATTTATGAGTCCATAGTTGACGAAGTTGCTCAGTGGTATATACTGTAGTACTGAGCGAATATCTGAGGTAATAAACGTGCGCTATCATTATCCAGGCCCAGGCAAATAAAAATGAAATAAATGCCAGTCATCGCAATCCATACACTCAAATATTCAAAATAAATATATATTTAGCGCAATGTCATTCATTATGAATTGAGACGTTGTGCAAGCTGAATAAGGCATAATATCAACTGAACTCTATGCAAAGCCAATCTCTTGCGCCATTCCATTAATCGCATCAATTTGGTGACAACTGGATTTTTATGCACACAAACGGCAATAATTTCTGCTCAGCCAGTTCGATGAGAACGAAAGCTTCACTTTCAATGAAGCTCAATTTGTTTAACTAATTTCTCTATAGCTATGCCCTTTATGAGCACCAAAGTACAAAGTTGACAAAACGTTGCTGCAATATTTTCAGAGGCTTTAGGCATATGGAGAAAATTTTTACAATTGCTGGATCGGTTTTCTATGTAAACGTGGAAATTGGCGTGAATCACTTTTTCACTCCCAGCACAAGTTTTACATGAAATTACAAGAAAAAGGGATAGCTGTTGTCTTTCTTTCTTCTTCAAAATACCTTTATAAGTAGTGATAACTCTTCCTATAGAATCAACGTTCTACCAACCTGGTGGTGGCCTAAAATGGCACACCCTTATCAAATTGCTCGATATCTAGGTCATAAAATGGAATTCACTTCAAGTTTTATATTCATATAATAAAATAACCAATTGTCCAAATATTTTTATGTTAAAAAATTTAAAATATTTCCAAAAAGTGTTTAAAACAATTAATTTTCAAAATGTCTACCCGTGGCACATATCGAAGGTCACTTGTATAAATGGGTAACTATTGTGCCACTTTACCAAAGTAGAACAAATTCTGTTTAAAAAGTAATTAATAACATAACAGTTCAAAATAATCCATAGGTTTGGTAGGTATACAAGAAAAAGTTAAAAAAAAAACATTGTTTAAAATTCCAACTTAAGGTTTTTTTCACTGCGCCACTTCTCGCGAACGTCTGACAAACATCCGAGAGTATAACTGTCATGAAAGAGCTTCTCAATTGGCCGTTTGGACTCGGCATAAAATTGTAGATCCCTTCCATTCGTCCCAAAAATAAAAACTCACACAAGACGAATGCTTGTGAGAAGCTATGCTTGGGTCCATACGGACCTGTTGCGCCAATTATTTATTTATTTATTTTAAAAGGAACTTGACTTCTGACTTTTAGTATTTAAATTATTTGTTGCAAATATCGCAGATATAGGTATTTCTTTGTTTTCTTTGCAACATCCGCATATTCGGTGTGTGACCACAATTCACACCAACAGCATTTTACTCTCTAGGCTTTGAGCGACTATATAAATCATTGCAATAAATGCAGGCCGCATCTTCCACATCGCTCGCTGCAAAGTCTGCTTCAGTATCACTTTCTTAAAAAAATGTATAATTTCGTTTTGCTCTTTAAGCCGCTTTCCTGGCTTCGATAGGTTTTTTTCTGAAACTTTATGCTTCACCTCTTGGATGTATGAACTATGGAGTGCTTGTTAGAAAAATATCGTGGCATGTGAGCCCGGGGGATTCCAAGAGCAATACGTGCTCCACCAACTCCTTATCCATTTTGCACTAAAAACACAAAATAAATTCAAAAATAACATATTTGGTTCGTTCGGGTACTTTTTTGTAAACGTAAAATTATTAAAAATTTGCTAAGAAACTATGCGAATGCAACCACGTACTGAGAAAATTATGAACAAATGAGAAAGAAATCCATTTCCCCTCTTTTCATTTTTTCCTAATTTTCTACTCGCCGAATTTTGACTTATGTCGTTTTCGATTTGGCTTTTTAGATTTTGATCTGAAATTTTATTGGTTCTTGTGTATATTGTGTTGGCCGCAAAAAATATTTGTTTATTTATATAATATTTATAATAACTCATTTCGAAATAATTTAATATACAAAATTGTTTCCCTACTCGAAGAATTAATAACTCAGTTAAAAAAGCAATCCTTCCAACGATAAACAATTCGTAACCGCCGGCTCTGTGTCATATGAATTGGTATTAGTGAAAGTATGTGTGAAATCTGAGAAAAAATCGAGATTTCTCAAAAGGGATTCAGATCAAAAAAAGATTGATATTTTTGGAAAATCGAACATGAAAAGCAATCTCGAGCAAAAAAAAAATTGATTTTTTTGCAAAATCGAAAACGACATTAGCTAACAATGAAAAATAAAAATTGACAAATAAGTGACAGCTCAAAATTTTGACAAGTAACTCTATTTATTTTCGTCTTCAACGATGTCGTAGGAAGAAGTTGTAATTGAATGTTCTCCTGGAACATATCAGAGCATTCAAAATTTTAATTTTAAAAGGTCGCTATTTAGCCTATACAAATTTCAATTCCAACTTATTTTGTAGATGCTGCATTTTACGACAAAGTCAAAGTGGCATTTACTTTTTGTAATAAAACCGGTCAGGAACTTTTCTTGACATTGAGAGATTTCTCCCTCGATTTTTTATATTTGACGTTTTTCATTTTTGTATGCTGAAATTACACGAACGAACCTATTATCTATGTTTAAATAATGGATTTGCGTGCAAAAAAGGTATTCGAGAACCTTCCTAGACCTTTAAGATTGTCTATTTTCTTTGTGTTGCACGCTCGCCAGCGTAGTGTACTTTTCGGAACACCAATTATCTTTGACGCCTTCAGCCAGCCCATTTCATCAGTTTCGATGGCTTTTATGGCGTTCAACATCGACTCCGCTCAGGACTGCCTATCAGTGCACCGAATGTAACTGCCAAATATTAAAATGAAAAAAGTTTATGTTTACTCAGTGTGCCATTTTGCCAAATTGGCTATAATTTTTTTATTTTTTCTTATATACATATATAAACTGATATATAGCACAAATGACATCAATTAATCCAACAAAAATAGTCGATACTCACATTCACCATCACAAAAACTTAAATTAAGCTTTGCACTCCACTACTTTTCACCACTACTGAAAGCCGGCTCGTCACAAAATGGGCAAATTCAAGAATCTAGTTATCTTAAGTCGACTAGATGGTCTGTATAAGATGTAACCTGAACGCAAAAACTAGATTGGTCGGGAACGTCACTTTTTCTACGTCAGCCACATATGCGAACTGTCAACTTAGTACTCAGTCACGAATTTCCTGACTAGATTCTTCCGCTACCCCTCCATAAATATCAACTGAAACAGCTGCTCATATGACCGATATCAGCCAATCAAAACCGAGATATATTTAGTAAGATTGCTGTCAGATTTACTGAACTAGATACTTGAACTTCCCCGATGATTTGCCGGCTGTCATATTATAATAGCTTCGATTGCATATGTGCTGCCAAGTAAACTAAAGGACTGTGTTCACTAAAGCTCATAATTTGGTTCTTTTATGAGTTTTCTGGTAAGTCTGCCTTTTAACCTTGTGTGCCATTTTCTGCCACATTCCCCTATTTTTCAATTAAGTTAACTAAATATGTTAACTCGCATTATAAATGACAAACATGTTAAAATTCTAGGAATTATATTTAATTTTGTTCCGAACCTGAATTCCTCGCATGTTTATAACGTAAGAAAAAACTGCGCAAATAAGTTGAGTCGGTATATATTTATTTATATACGAAACCGAAATTGGCTGACCTTAAGAACAGTATCGTGGGTGACAGTTTACCTGATGTAAAAAAAAAACAATTATCTTCTTCACTTGCTACACCTATGGGACTGCATGGATTTTCAGTTTCATAAAAATATCGCTTGGTTCCAAAATTGTCTGAAATTCCGGGGCCGGCCACTCTTGGCAACGTCTCGTGTAGTCCCATACTCTTCTAGGTTGGTGGCCAAACGGCGCAGTGTTTGCGCAGTCGGTGTCGGACGGCCGTGGAATCGGCGACGGAATTCGCGCTGCGCCAACACTACAGACGAATTGTTACGCAAACAAATAGACACGATTATTCCGCGTTCTTGGGGAGTGTATCGCTCCATGGCTTGTTCACTTGTATTCTACATCTGTCTAGTCGACAAATGTCAAAACAGATTTGACATTGGCGGCCATTTGCAAAAATAAGAGCATCTTCCAATAGGGTGATCTCTTTTGGCCCACCTTGTATTTGGTTTCTCAAACTGTCAATTCTTAGGTCTGTTTGACTAAAATTTGCGTTGCTGGGGTACTCCATTTATTTTCCATTTTATTTATGTTAGGTTTTGTTTGCAAGAATTAAAGAAAGTTATTGAAAATTATCACGGATAAAGATAATATAGTGAATCCCGGATAGCCGATTTCTAAATAAGAATTTTTTTAAAAATAAATTTTCCAGTTAATACGAGTAGAGTTTCCAGATAATCAAGAGTTGACTTTAATTGTAGGCAGGTCCAAAAGCGTTTAAAATTACCTTTAAGGTTATGCACCGGTTTTGAGTTAGAGTGCTGTTGCGTAGTATCTACCTATCCAATTAAAAACGATAAGGTATTTTAATTTTGCGCCTGATTGTAGAAGATTTCGGATTTTTGTGATAAAAGTTTAAAACTTGAGTTATGTCTTCAAAATATAGTATGCACCGTAAACACAGGTCCTCTTAGATAATATTAAAGAGGATAATAGGTAGGGAAATGTTAGATTTTACAAGAATACTTTTCTGACCAACTTCGTATTTTAATATCTTGTGTTTAGTGTACCTTCAAGCAAAATTTCCACTGCATATGAAGTGATCAACAATCGGCGTACTCATTGGAAAGTTAATCGACAGAGACATAGTTGATGGTAGTCGCATATGCCTGATAGATTTTAGTCACTTTACTATGGCATAGTTGACAGTTGGAAGGTACATAACCTAAGGTCTGTATCAAGTGAGTTTATATAGTATATGATATCTGCTGATCGATTACCATAGCATGGCATAAACCAAAATGGTTGGTCAATTTGTTATTGCCAATTACTGGGCGGCTAAGATGCACGCAAAATAGGTATAGGCGCTCCAAAGTATAACTACTTTCAGTTTCTTATACTTTCACATTGCGAGATACTCTCGAATGTTCATCGCCTATTCGGTACCGCTGGAGCACTTTGTGCTGCATAACTGATTATCTAGAAATACAACACAAGTAAGTAGTAGCCATCAAAGGCGCACACAGTTTGCAGAATATCTCCTTGGCCGAAGAGGCTTTCAACACAACACTCCTCAATAGCTTCATTTAACCGTGAAATTATATACTTACAAATTACAAACCATTATTGGCGCTGAGCTCATGCATGCGATTGCGCAAAGATCACTTCCCTGCAATGGTACCGATTGGAGTTGACCACCTCCAAGCCTTCGATTAAATTTGATAGTAACACGGAACATAATAGCACAGCACGTCTTCTGGGTACAGACAAAAAAAAAGTGAAAACTGCCCACACTAAATTGTGTATGCCCTCCCGCATAAGGCAGAACTACATATATCCACAGACGAGGGCCAAAGAGGGAGGCTTGATTTTCTGCCCATAATAACTTTTGGCATATGAAGTCATTTCATTGTCATCCAAAGCGATGTTTCTAGTCGTATTTCGGTCTAGAACCAGTTTTCACGAATGGCTAAATGGTGTCACGGGTAAGGTATGCGCGCGCAAGAAGCCGCTAAATACCTCCAACGAATGCGTACACACATAGATCTTATTTATGTGGTTCATAAACTAAAAATTTCTTTGACATAGAAAACACTTGGATATCGAATTTAATTATTAAAATCTAATCAATCCAACCGTTTGGAAAATAATTTAACCGACTGAATGCAGGGAAAAAAAGCAGTTAAAACGAACTGAAACTTGTGTGTGAGCTGTGGACGAACTCGAACACTTTCACTACAGTCAGCAACAGCATATATAGCTAATAACACAGCAAAAGGAATACAAAAACGCATACAGTGAACGAACTTGCAGCAACAGTGAAAACTGAAAAGACAACAGACACTAAGTGTGGCGTCAATTTTTAATTAATCGCATTGAATCTGAATGATTGAGTTTGGTTTAATTTGTTAAGGTGAGCTTGTGCCTGTAGAGTTCCAAATTTAAAGAAACCGCATGATTTCTGTTTAGGCTTATGTCACTGTCAGCCGAGGTGTGTGTGGTTTCTGAAACAAATTGACATTATGGTGCGAGGTTGTTGTGATCTATGTTTTGGAAAAAAGAATAATATTAAAATAATGGCGTGGTATGTAATTTTTTTTTGCGTACGAATTAGATTTTGTGACTTTTTTTCGGGAGCGGGAAATTTTAAGTCCGATATTCAGTCCGAATTTCTACATCACGGTTTTTATAGGATATCGTTTTTTAAGGAGGATTCAACAACTAGGTGAAAAAACCGTAAGCGCCTTATAATCCCAATTGTGTTAAAAATGAAGAAATTATAGACCTACATGAATGGTCGCTAAAAGTAAAGGGCAGGGTAAAGAGACCTATGGGGAGCTTATTTTTAATCCTAATACATATGGGTTACGTATAATATACCCGCAAAAGGCCCAGTGCCAGCTTATTAGGTAAATACTTCTTTCAATTCCGTGTCAAGATCGTTAGCGTAAGCAAGTATGTTATTGAACAGACTTTTTTAAAGATTGTAAACTTCAAGTGCTAATTTGTGATTTTCTCGTAATCTTCCACTTATCATATTGTAGTGCGGAACCTAAAATGTAAACAACCCATAAATCACCAAACAAGTTCCACATCCAATTGGAGACTCGAATCTGTCAAATAAGTGGAGAATTAAGTGAGCTAATCATCGAGTTTGTTCGGGACGAACCGGAATTCACTAAAAAGTTCCCGATAGATGGCGGAGCAAATATAAAAGAACGGATTCGAGAACAAGAAGGACAGTTGACTTTTAAACAGTGATTGGTATAGTTCGAGATATTAATCGGTTGTGAAGATAAAGAAATGTAAAGTATGTAGTGAATTAAGTGATTTTTTTTTAGATTCAACCAGAGGCTTCTCGCTAAGCGGTTCAATACACTAAACGCACTGAACCACTGTGACCACATACGTTCGGTGTCGAAAAGCTTTCAAACTGTACAATAACCATAATAGATTTGTTTGACGTGGCAGCACTAGTGCCCACTAGTGCGCACTGATAAGTGTCTGCTAATTTTTACGACTGTCAAAAATCCTGCAAATTCGGCTTCCATATCGAACGCAAAATGTTGCCAGTTTTTGACATTGACAAATAATTATCTTTTGGTAACACTTTTTCCGATTATTGTTAAAAATGGTGAAGTCAATTCAGGATTTGAGTTTGCCATAATGCATTTAGTTGATAAAAGCGTTCGGAGTATAGATGATGAGTTTGAAAATGAATAACAGCAAGCTAAATGACAGGAAACTCAGCACTGAATTCTTGCCCCGACAAATTAACTGGGGTCAGTTCAGGGCACAACTGGGGTGCCCTAGAAGTCATGTAAAATACAGGTTTTCAGTCATAGACTAACCAAACTAGACAGTCGACTTTCACTGCACCCGCAAATTTTGAATGACAGCTCTCTCTCGAGCTCTCTTTTTTTTTCCTGTCTGTGAATACGTGTATTAAAGGCCGTCGGGTGGCAGAATTTCATTAACAAACAAAATGTAAATGAATCTATAACAATAAAAGTAAAAAAAGTAAATGTTGAGTATGGTTTTTTAGATAGCTTAATTTGTCCTCCATCCATCTTCGGCAGTAAAAGGTGTTCACCCATTCACATTTCAGTTTATTTTTCATTTTGTTTGTATGAATTCTATGTTTGACAGCAAAATGCAAAAATGAAATCATTATGGGTTGTTCCAAAAATGAGTCAACAACTTGCAAGTTAAACCCAAGCTTCCACTAGACAAAAGCGAATATTAGTAAATGTTCATGAATATTGTATAAAATTCTATTAGGGTGAATGTTTTTAAATTCGTTTATTTAACACCATATTTGTTCAAAATCAATATATGATTGGTAATTCTGTAGTTTAATAACACTGAACATTGTTGAATAATATTAATTAGGAACAGTAAGAATGCAAATGCTATTCTTATTTTAAAAACAAATAAATATCCAAAAATAAGCAAAAAAAAAGTTTAACTCCTAACAAAATGACAATAGACCTTTTTTTATCTTAGTTCTGAGCAAAGCAAAGTAAAGTAGGATTTTCAGTACGTAACTACACTCTACTTGTCATTTCGAGACTCGTAGTAGTTATTGTAATTGTGTGCTGAAAATCTTACTATACTTTGCTTTGCTGAAAACGAAGCTAAAAAAAGCACGCCTAATATAATGTTGTATTTAAGTTGGTTCTGCATTTTGATTTCCGATTTCAGATTTTGCGTATCCAATCGAACGTAAGAATTCAAATTGTTTTGTTAATTGTTGGTATTCGCACGCTTTATTTCGTTGTCTATACGCATAATTCTTTTACAAATTTTAAAACAATGTATTTTGAAATGTGCACAGATTTTTTTATAAACCTTCCTAATTATTAATTAACAAAAACAAGTGCACCATTTGTGATTTTGGAAGACGAAAAGTGATCAAAATATTTTTTTATCGTTACGAGTAAAATATATGGCATATATTATTGTGCAAGTATACATTTTACGGACTAATTATAGATTATAAATTATGCTGAAACCTAAAAAAATATTTTTCCCCACGACATAAAAAAAAAAACGTTTCTTTTTAAATAGCTCTTTTAACAAAAGTGAAAAACAATTTCAAAAACTTTAAAAATTCTTAAAATAAACTGTGATGTGAACACCGCATAACTAATGGGCACAGCAATGGCGCTCCTTTTATTTGTACAGGCACGAATACTTATGCAATTTGCAGCAGGCAGCTTGAAGGCAGAAGTACGGTTTCTGCTCTCACTCGACTGTCTAGTTTGGTTGGTCTATGTTTTCAGTACCAGGGCGAGTTCAGTGCTATATCGAACGCATTAGGCTCAACTCAGTGCGCACTAGTGTGCACTAGGGCCCACGTCAAACAAACCTTATAAGTCTGTTCAATTACTTTTGTAGTAAGGATGGAAAGACTGCCCAAATGCCAGTGGCGGGGATAAATTCTCTCACAGAGAGAGACACTAGGGAACGCTTTTGTAGTAATCTATGAAAATGACAGATACATATTTCAAAAATTCAAAAACGTGGTATGAGAAGTCGTTAAAATATCGTATAAACTCGAAGAATTTGTTAATTTACTAACAAAATTAGTTGATTTATCTGCCTTGCGATGAAAGCGATTCGGAATTAATCGAACTTCTTCTTCATGAATCCAAGTATATGGAAGAGTTTGTACAAGCATTCGAGAAGGGAAAAACAGACACGGCATTCAAAATTCCATGCAGGTGATTGTCCTTTATTATTCCTTACATCGAGGAAGAATTTCGTCGCCACTTTCGAAAAGAATCTAATGAGAACATTCAATTTTATTTTACCAACTGTTGATACCATTTAATACGCAAGAAATCAAAAAAATGCACTCATATGTCAAATAGGGCAACAAAATTCAAATCAGCTATTAATTGTAAGATGACTGACAGCTTTTTCAATTCTTATACCAAGAAATTTGCTGAGTACAAATTCTCAGTGGTAATATCTTGCTCTCTCGATGACACTCTCTTTTACGAATTTTTCAAGTTGAGCAACGGAATTGAGTAAAAATTTGTAGAAATTCGTAAGAATTAGCAAAAATTCATAAGATTTATAAGTAAAGGAACAGACCTAATGAATCAAGTGAAAGTGAATGAGGACATTCAAGTATCTAGTTAATTAAATCTGACAGCTGTCGGACTTGATGTATCTCAGTTTTGATTGGCTTAGATCGGGCATACGAACATCTGTTTACGTTGACATTTATGGTGGGGAAGCGGACGAATCTAGTCAAGAAATTCGTGACTGAGTACAATGTTGAAAATTCGCATATGTGGCTGACGTAGAAAAAGGTGACGTTCCCGACCAATCTAGTTTTTGCGATTAGGTGACACCTAGTCCAGACCAGTCTAGTCGACTTAAGGTAACTAGATTTTTGAGCGTTCCCAATGTCTTAATTTTATATTTCTCTTCAGTGGTTTAAATACTTTCGTGACTAAGGTAAGGTAGACTAGACTTATTTTTTCAAATGCTTTTCTCTCTGTAGGTATATATTTAAAAACTTAGTCGAGTGCTGTTTAATTAAGTCTCATTGAAATGGGAAAGAGTGTGGTTTATCGCATTTACATCCAGATGGGTTATGTTAGGTAAAAGTGCAATTGACGCAGTTTTTATTTTCCGAGGCTTCGAATCGTTTTTTTTTTTAATATGGACGTCTTTGAGTGGATATTTTTTCCTGGGTGTCGAATCGGGAACCTCTAGCTCAATAGTCTATTACGCTGAGCGCCCAAATATACCAACTGCGCAGTTTGAGTATTTGCTTGATGGGTCTTAACAGTTGGAGTAAACCAGAGGTATACATATATAACCCGCTGCCTTCAGTTGCTCTCCTTCTACACTGCAATCATCGAATATGCAAGCTTCTATCGTCAGACTATTTTCAAAGGAGCTGTTGTATGTACGCTACCTTGCAGACCTCCCATTATTTCAAGATGATAATTTATATTGAGCCAACATTTTCTTTTTCATTTTCAGAACTCAAACCCACAACCCCTGATATGCATCTAACCGACAGCATACGATCCCATTAACGATGACTTCCAAATACGAACGTATCAAGACGGAATGCAAAAAGAAAGCCATTCACTGGGAAGACCCCGATTTTCCTGCGGTGCAGACGTCAGTGTTCTACTATCAAACGCCTCCGTTCACATTCCAATGGAAGAGGATACCAGAGATCGCGCCGACGGCGTCCTTCATGAACGAAGGCGAAAACTTTGACATAATTCCCGGCAAAATGGGCGATCGGTGGCTTGTCTCCTGCCTGGGCGTCTTGTATTCGCTAAAAAATCTTTTCTACCGTGTCGTGCCAGCCGATCAGAGTGTCGAAAATTCCCACGGGATGTTTCGATTTCGACTCTGGTGGTGCGGTGAATGGGTTGAGGTGCTGGTAGACGATCGCCTTCCCACAATCAACGGCAAGCTCGCTTTTCTTCAGCCACAAAAGTCGAATTGCTTTTGGGCGTCTTTGCTAGAGAAGGCTGTTGCTAAGTGAGTATACATGCATGGAAGCCTTAATGAAATTTAAGTTTAATTTAACTCATTCTCCCTAGGTTGCATGGATCATACGAAGCTCTCAAGTACGGGACACGATCGGATGGTTTAAGTGATCTCCTAGGCGGCATTGTTGAATGTGTCCCGACTAAAATTAACAACGATCCTATCCGCCCACTGCAGCTTCGATCGTTTCTAGACACCACGTGCATTGTGACCTGCATTGCTACGAAGATCGCCAATGGGCAGTACAAAAACATCCCCGAACGTCTGCCGAACGGGATTTGTGTGAATGTCAACTACCGGCTGTGTTCCTTGGATAAAGTAAGCTTGACGCCAAAGCTCCAGTAACGCTTGCAGCAACAGAGATGTTTTTCTTTTCTAGGTGGAGACCCTTCTGGGAGACGCTGTTCAACTGGTGCGACTGAAAGACCCCATGGCCTGTGAAACATTTGGCACTAAATCAGGCTACAACGGCGAATGGTCTGCAATGTCACAGTCCTGGGACAGAGTGTCAATCCAAGAGAGAGACCGACTTCTGGGTCAACTAGATGTTGGGGAATTTTGGATCTCATTCTTGGCGTTCACGCAATCCTTTACGTTTCTGGAGAGCGTCCACCTCGACACAGACACCGCTAAGGACGAACTGTCGCTATCGGACCGGCCCAAACGGTGGCAAATGAAGATGTACCAAGGACAGTGGCGGCGTGGAGTGACAGCCGGCGGCTGCCGGAACCATGAATCGTTTCACATAAACCCCCAACTACTGCTGAGTATACAGGAGCGAGAGGAAGTAGTCATAGCACTGAATCAGCATACGGCTATCGAGCCAAAAGTCATCGGTTTTACTATGTACAAACTGAACACAGGTAAGGATGGGAAGAGGTCCAGCAGCAAGACATGTTGTTCTATCAGAAGTTGTTTTATTCTAGTCAATAAGAATAAACTAACCGAATGCCTACCAAAGGAATTCTTCAAGACTCAAGTAAGCTATATCAATTCAGACTATGGCAACACGCGACACGTGAGCTACAGATGCAACTTAGACGTGGGGAAGTATCTGCTCATGGCGACGACTTACGAACCGGGCGAGGAGTCATGTTTTACTGTGAGAATATTGGGCAACTCGTTGAGATTGTCACAGCTGGAGACGCAAACTATGATGCTGTTGGATCCTTTCCCAGCACTGAATCTGAACAACGAACCCGATAGCGCCAAAGTGAAGAAATGCCAGTATGAGCCGGTGTTTATGCAATTGGCCGATGAGAATAAGTAAGTGCGAAGTGGAGTGTAGTTGAAATGTATTTTTATATGTCCCTTTTTAGATCGATAAATTGCTTTGAACTGCAGGAACTACTGGAAGCGTGTCTGCCCAATGACTACATAAAAGGATGCGCCAACATTGATATCTGTCGACAGGTTATCGCCTTGCAAGACGTGAGTACATATAGTGTGAGTTAACAAGTACTATATGTAAGGTATATTTTGTTCTATTTAAATTGAATGGTAAATTGGGATGGAGGTGACCCCCTTCGGATTTTGAGTAAACTGGCAAGGAGTTCACCCAAATGTCCGACTTAGTAAACAAACGCTTGAACGCTTCCTGTATATAATCGTGTGGAAAGTTATAAGGAGATCTTTGGGAAAATGTCAAAAGGTGTAGGATTGATTTCTCAAATTACCATGTATCTAATGTCTGACAGAAGTCAGTTTAGCCAACTTCAAAATGTCTGTGTAAAAGTTGACACCAAATATGCAAAAATCCAGCCTTAACGCATATTTCTTCACTTCGGATCAAAACTTATAAATGGTGTATTTCATAAGCCTGCTATAACTTTGGTCGACAAAAAAAAAAACAATTTAGCAATTTACTTAATTTTTCTGTACCTAAATACTAAAAAATAATTACGAACTTGTTTTTGACAGTTCAAGGTTTGCTAGATTGATTGAAATCCATCTTGAATTACTAAAATTTGAATTGAGTTCTTATCAAAATTAATAATAATAATGTTAAATTAGCTTAAAAATTCCAATACAGTATAAAATGCTGACATAACCTGGTGGCATTCAGTTGAAACATCTACAAAAATATTTATTTCGAAATATATTTAGTTTTTAATGTATTTTACCAGTTTGGTGCACTCCGTAAGGGGAATGCGTCAATTCTGTTATAAAAAACAATGTGATCCACTATGTCCAAAAAAATCGGTCAACATTTTTCCCATAATTAACGATTAAAGCCTAGTATGCTGCTCGCGCTTAAAATAAGCTTCCATACAAAAATGTCTCCAAAGATCAAATTACGCCAAGCAGTTCGCAGTTCAAGCTAAATTTGTCAGCCACTGTACGAAAAATCTCTACAGAATTTAAGTAATAATGCAAAATACATTATTTGACTTACACTGTCAAAATGAAGGGAACATTAAGCGAAGTGGTGGAGAGAAGCATTGGAGATGCGCTTAATTTTAGCTTTGCTTAAACAACATACTAGGCCTAAGCCTGCTTTCGTTTGTAATTTTGTTGCGAATACCCTTACCTAAATTCTGTAGAGATTTTTCGTACAGTGGCTAACAAATTTAGCTTGAACTGCGTACTGCTTGGCTTAACTGTTTTGCTTAATTTTAATTTTGGAGACATTTTTGTATGGGAGCTTAATTTAAGCGTGAGCAGCATACTAGGCCTTATACACAAAAATTCCCCTGACAATGAGATTTAATAAGAATGGCCGTGTTTAATTGACCGCTAGACGTTTAGCATATAGGAAATATTCAATGACGTAAACTTTATTTAGAATTTGTTGATGAACCCATTCATTTGTTTTATGTAATACTCCAAACTAGTATCGCTTGTGGTCGAAAATAGACCATTCCTTTTATAAGTATGTTAAATATATAATACTTAAAAACGTACCACAATTATTTTCGTTATTTAGTTCCTTTTTTTACCGAAAATAGCGACATCTAGACGTCGAAAAAATACATAAATGAGCTGCTCCATTGGAAACAGGTTCTAATCTAAGATGATTTATATTTGAATACGTAACTATGGTAAATATGTCGGCGAAAAATTAAATGTCGGCAAAATCCTTTTAATTACCTATTTTGTATGGGGAATTTTAACTTAATTTTACCAGCCTTAATGGCGACATATACCCACGATTTTTGGTTTGTGCACATCTATGGCGCAGTACCTTTTGAATGATATAAGTTTTATTCTCCTCATTTCAGAATAAATACTTAAAAAGTGTACCGAAACTTTTGATGTCCACGTATTAATATAATGATTTGTTTATTATTTAATTTGAATGACAGCTCAATTTGTCTTTTTCTAAAAACATGTTCTTTATTTTTTAAGGAATTCCATTCAACTGTTAGATATGCGTAGACTAATGAATTACCCATTCAAAGTCGAATTTGTTGTTATTTGACAAAAATGTGTGCTCTCCCCTGTCTTATTTTTTTACACTGACTATTTTGTGGAATACATATGGAAGTTTAAAAAAATGCAGAAATGACTAATGCAATATCCATTATTTTTGTTTCGTACATTTGACGTTGAAAAGAGATTTTGACATTTCTTTCTTGTTCTATCTTAATATTGATGCTATTACAAATTTAGCGGGTATAAGCTTCTCTGCGCTGTGGGGAGACAAAGGGGCTCTAAATTTAAGCCTGGTTGCAGGTTGCAGTTTGAAATTCATTGCTTTGACAAATAGCTAATACATACTTTTAGTTAGATGATGCAAATATTATAATATAAAGGCCTTATTACTTGAACTCAATTCAAAACAGTTGTGTCCTAGATCTGACTACATGCCAAACTAGGTACATATAAGGCGTTTTTGCTTTTTAGTTCAGAGCTGAGCACTGAACTGAGCTCGAGCATCATGAGCGCGCTCTGAACCGAGCGTGATCAGATCCTTTTGATGTATTTATGAAACACACTTGAGCACGTAGCTGTTATTTCTAATTAAGTATATTTATAAATTGAATATTTATTAATTGTAATTTATTAAATTGGCTAACCTTCGGTTTAAGAACAACAAGGTTCGACCGCCATTTCAATTATTTTGTTTATCCTGTTTTTTTTCTGTAAAATAGGCGTTTTTCTTTTTTAGTTCAGAGCTGAGCTCTGAACCGAACTCGAGCATTATGAGCGCGCTCAGATCGCTCTGATGTATTTATGAAACACACTTGAGCAAATAGCTGTCATTTTTAATAAATATATGTATAAATTGAATATTTATTAATTGTTGTTTATTAAATTGGTTATCCTTTAGTTCCGGAACAAAAAAGTTCGTCCACCATTTCATTTATTTTGTTTTCCTGTTTTTTTTTTCTGTCAAATGTGACTGTGAGTGTGTATTCAGCTTTTTACTCAGCATGCTCAGTCAATTTATTCTGAGCTCATCGAGCGCGCTCTGATTATGCTCAGATCGAAAAAAGAAACACAAATCTGAGCTCTGATGTATCTGAGCTAAAAAAGAAACACGAACTTTTTGTATAACAGTTCAGGTTGTGCTCTGAACTAAAAAAGAAAAACGCCTAATGTGACTGTAAATGTGTAATCAGCTTTTTACTAAGCCTTTTTGATTGACTGAGAAATTTATTCTGAGCTCATAGAGCGCGCTCTGAATGAAAAAAGAAACACAAATCTGAGCTCTGATGTGTCTGAGCTAAAAAAAAGAAACACGAACTTGTTGTATAACAGTTCAGGACCCCAATTCTCAAGTTCCGCATAGCATAATTCGTATACGAGCAAATCCGCCTGAAATTTTCCCCAGTGGCCGGCCACCTCTCAGAAAATTCGTTGTAATTAGTGAATTGTTATAGTTTTCTTTCGAAGTTTTTCGTAGTTAAATTGTTAACTTAAACTTCTTGGGAGTGCTCAGTCGCTCTCGAGAAGTCAACTCAATTGACTTGTGCTCTGTCGGGGAAGATTTTTGTGTGAATTTACTGTCAAATCGTTAGTAAAATTGCTGTCGGAACTAGTGTTTTTTTTTTTTTGTGAAAATTTTGTGGGTAATTGTTTTTAAATGTTGTCTTTTAGTTTAATTTTTTTTATTTATTTTTAATAATATAAATAATTTGTTTTCTGAAATTTTCTGTTATATAACATTTAAATAACAAATATTAAAAAATTTAAGCCCTATCTTTACTGGGTGGCCGAATATGGGACACGAGGTGGCCGGAAACAGGAAACAAGGGGCCGGCCACAGGAAAAAAACGCTTTTTTTACTAAAATCTAAATATACAATTTTCTGATAATAATAATTATTTTTTTCTTCATTTTACAAACGAAGAATTCAACAAAGAATAATATATTTTAAGAATTATTCGATTATTATTATTGTTATTACTGTGATATATTTTATGACGAAAAATCCTTAAGGGGCCGGCCACTAGCGACTCTACCCTACGGGTTTTTTTCCCACCTATGCGAAACTTATACTCACCTCTCGAATGAGGTATAATTTTAAGAGCATGTTAATTAACCATTTTAGTAGGTTGTAAAAAAAACAATATTCAAATTTAAATTGGTTGCGAATTGTTGTTTTCGATTGAGAAAAAAAAGAACTTATGTATTTATGTTCAATGCACATTTATGTGTTTTCGCAATGGCTACTTTGGGCGATATGGGCTCGGCATTTGTTCGATTCGCAATGAATCAGTTAGGCTGAATCGAAATATACCGGACTATTCGAGGTCCAAGACTACTTTTAACGAATTGCACTATTTCCAAACATATTTACGTCAATGGGAAGGGATATCATTCAATAAGTGCTTCCATTTAAATTGTTTGATTTACTTTAATTTGACTTTTATTTTCTCACACACAAATCAAAAAACAAACCGTTCTTTGAAGTGTCAAACTCATAATTCCGTATGTGAGACGCAAATCCGCAACTGGTATATTGCATTGTGTTCTATTTACTCTAGAACAGTGTTTTTCAAACTGTGTCGCGGTCGTAAGTCGGTAAGATTAATAAACAAAAGGCCTGTGCTAAGAAAAAAATAATATAAAACACAACTTGTTTTAGTGCGAAATGTGCTTGTTTATTTTTTAATAAATGTTGAAATTCTGGAATAATCTTTGACACTTTTACAATTAAATCATTTTCCAAATTCAGCCTGCTTTTCTTCTTGGTTTTAATGTCAAACATTGACGGGAAAATTAAATGACAATTCTGATGCGTACTTAAGAATTCACTAAAAATGAATACTATTACTGCAAGGCTTGCTACAATTTTCTTGGCAACTCGGGAGAAAATTTCATCAAGAATAAATAAAATCTTGTGAAATTATACCGGGTTTGGAAGGGGTTCAGTGTATGAAGCTTTTTAAATAGCTGACACATTATAATGTGTGGGTCGCCAACATTTTTTCGACTAATAAAGGGGTCGCATACTCAAAAAGTTTGAAAACACTGCTCTGGAATATACACCAAAACTTCGTTTTTCTTGGCACATTGAACGGTTTGCTTATGCTGTCAGCGCTACAAAGAAACGCACCTCTTAAAATGGTAACTCATTTTTACGGCTACGAAAATGTCTCCTTAAATATTAGCAGAAAATGTACCAGTGCTTGAAAGCGAATTCGTTCAATAAATAGTTCAATTTTGTGTGGTTTAAATTTCGAAAACCATATGGCTTAGGCGATCATCGTCATCAGGCGTGTTTTTTTGAGCTTCGATCTCAGCAAAGTAAAGTATTTTCAGCATTGACCCTTCGAGAACTCAGAGTGCCTAGGTGTTGTGATGGCGTTCTGATAATCCTACATTACTTTGCTTTGCTGAGATCGAAGCTCAAAAAAACACGCCTATCGTCATTAATGAGTAAACTAAAGCATTCTAAGCAACTTTTAGAACGTATTGTAAGTTTCATGCCAAATCATATTTCTATAAGGTTACTGATTTTTTTTTAATTTTAAGCGTAGGTACCCTTACGTAAAATGTAATAAATATAAAGTCCGTAGTTTGTATTTGACTAAAACTTTTGTTCAGTGCACACCACTATCCACTTTCGTCTGCTTTTTAAAACCTTTTCCAAATAGCATTAACACTTATTTGTCTAAAGAGCTCAGTTTAGTAAGCAGCTTAGCGGCACATACCTACTTCTTCACAAATTTCGTAGAGTGTAGTTCTGAAAAATACTCTCGGTAGAAGAAAAGAACTAATCCTCCTCCAACTTGCTGGAAATAATCGTTTTGAATCAATTTAATCGAATTACCAATAAGTCTACTTTTATAATTTAGTTTCCATTTTAAAAGCGTAACACTAAGGTCAGTAAAAATATGCCTAAGTCTAATAACTGACAGCCTCTTCTGGGAAGCGAATTCATCTCTGTGCTTGTCGTATTTTTCATAATTCTTCTATTCTTCAATAAATACTTTCTCTGATCTAGAACAGAATTTCACTTAATCCATTGATCTATATTTTTCCTTTTAGAAAACCGGAACCGGTCGAATAAACTTTGTTCAGTTCAAAACGTTTATGGTGAATCTCAAGTCTTGGCAGGGTGTATTTAAGATCTACACAAAGGAAAAGGCCGGTGTATTAAGGGCGGAACGCCTTAAAGATGCTTTATGTGATGTTGGTTTCCAATTGAATACGGAAATCATGAATGTGCTAATGCATCGATACATTCGGAAGGATGGCACACTGCGCTTAAGTGATTTCACGTCTGCTATTCTACATCTAACAACTGCATTTGGTAAGGTCCATATATGAGGTTATATTTTTAAGGGGGAAATAAAATTCAAATTATTGCAGAAATCTTCCAAAAGAAAGACCATGACCAGGATAATGTAATTAAAATCGAGATGTCCGACTGGATTAAGTCGGTTATGAGGTGCTAAATTTAAATCCGTACATAAGTGTTCTATAAAATGTCCTTTTTGTGTTTAAGAGTTTTTAAGTTGTTAAGGTTTTACTCAGTAGAAAAGTTTTTTGTAATTAACATTGTTATGAAATTTAAAAACTTTTATGATTGTTAGAATATGTATTTAACTTTACAACAAACCGAAATATTAAACATATGTGAAATATTTTTATTTTATTTTTTAGGTGAGATTTTATTTTATTTATTAAATAAAAATTAAATTGCGTTTGTTTTAATATTGTGAAATGTTTTAATGCGGTTCCATATAACTGAGGATGACATGACAAACCATTGATTTATAAAGTAGGAGTTAAATTAGGTGCTCTAGAACATTTTCGGTTTTCTGTTACTTTGTTGAGATGGAGATATAGGTATACCTTCTACAGATATTTATAAAGATAGGATCTTCCATTTGGTAAACCGAAAAAGTGTGTATTTGATTTTGATCAATCGGCATTTGTAACAAACGGTGCCGCTTGAAGATTTTAAATGGCACACAATCGCGGTTCTTCTTCCCGAATAATAGCTCACACATATCAGTGGCCACAAGCCATAACCGCTTAAGTCGATTTAAGACGAAATTGAGATTTTGATGCTATTAGATTCAGCGTATCCAAATCTATTTTGTAAATTTTTTTCAGCTTTATATCTTTAAAAACGTGGCCACAATTTCAAAAAAAAAACTGCTTAAGTCACTAGAGTCAATGGAGTAAAGAAACTTTAAACTGCTCTCCTGAACAATGAGTAAAACAGACTTAAGCGGTTTTGCCTATAAACGGCTGACTACAATATATATGTTGATCAGAATAGTTTTTACTTCAAACCTGTCAAAAAACTACAACTTTATGATTTCAAACTTGATGTTTGAAAGGTCAAATATAGTCACCTAGGTAAATTAATTTTGTTCGCAACAGGTGTCTAGGACTTATTTCACACAATAATTTTTGACTTGTAAACAGTTTCGGCTACAAAAATGAAGAGCCATACAATTTGCGATTGTTTTAGCAGTGGAGAAGTCGTTAGTGCCTTGGACTACTAAACAAGGGACTCGAAGTTCAACCCCCGGAAAAGACCACCTACTATAGGGACTTTCGAACTTTGACAGTTGATAGCTGCCATATTGTTAAAGCTACATCCGTCAAATTGGATGTCATTTATTCAGTCTGTTTTTCCAAATAGCCATAGACGGACATAGCGTTCAACAGCACGTGCCAATGATAAAAAAAATTTATGAAAATAAGTGGTCTATTGGAGCAACGTGCCACACAGCTCACGCTACATTGGAAACTCTGCGCGAACGATTCAAGGTGATGGTCATCTCACGTGGTTATGATGTGAACAGTCGACCGAGATCGTGCATTTGACCCCTTTAGACTTTTTTTGTGGGGTTTTCTAAAGTCGCAACTCCATACGAATAAGCAACGAACCACAGCGGCCCTAAAATCCAACATAACCCATGCCATCGGTCAAATTCTGTCTGTTTATCTCCAGTCATGGAAAAATGGACATTTCATATTACATTATCGTCATCATCTTACAGGAGAGCCCAGCGGAACTCAACAGCTGAATTTGCAGTAGGTTCAGTGAAAGGAGAAATGCAGTCAGCAACAAGAGGTCATTTTGTAAAAAGAAGAATTAATTTAGTGTTACTTCCATAAACTAAGTAATTTTCAGCACGCGATTACAACAACTATACTGTGAGTCTCGAAGTGTGAAGTAGAGCGTAGTTGGTGGTTTAATGTCCAACAAAGTAAATTTGGTGCGAAATTTGGTCACAATCTTCCGAATAGACTGCTCAGAAGGTCGAGAATGCCGATCATAAAATGGAAGCAGCGCGCGATGAACATTTCGAACCGAGCACGAATTTTGATAGTAAAATTCAATAATTTGCAAGCGTTGTTCATTTGTAAGACGATCCATGGTTAAATTGCAAACCAAACTGAAGCTGTTTGACAGTGACACAAGGTACTAAACACACGTCAGCTCTCAAAACCGGTGTTGCCAAAACCAAACCAGCTAAAAAATCACCCTTTACAATAGAATTATTATCTTCACAGATTACGTATGTAGGTAGCAGTGGCGTCTCGTCAGGGTGTGCAAGGTTTGTATTCCACACCCTGATCTAACGGAAAAAAAATCCCTAATCGAACACTGTGTAATAATAATAACACACACAAATATGATATGCACAATTCCACAAACCACAACCGGTACATTAAATCGAAGATAAATTTTGACAGGAGGAAAGAGTTTGTGTTGTGTTTACTTTGGATTTTGTTTTGGAGGAAGCCGAAGAAAAAATTTGCATGATAAATAAAAGAAAAATCTAAAATTCCTTTTCATGCGATGAAAAAACGAAAAAAAATTGCGGGGCTTGTGGAGAAAACAGAAATATGAAGATTGCAAAATAATTCCAATGCCAATTCCAATAGGGTTTTACCCGACACGAAGGAACTCTAATCAACATAATATGGTTTTTGTCCCATCTATAGGCCTGTTTTTTTGAGCTTCGTTCTCAGCAAAGCAAAGTGAAGTAGGATTTTCAGCACACAATTTACAATAACTACTGCGAGTCTCGAAGTGTCAAGTAGGGCGTAGTTGTTGTAATTGCGTGCGGAAAATCCTACTTTACTTTGCTTTGCTGAGAACGAAGCTCAAAAAAACGAAGCTTATATCATGTTTGATAATTTAGCGACCATTTATCTTTGGTGTGGAAAATCGAAGTGAAGACTAGGGACTCTAAAATTTGCGCGAGCAGGATACTAAGCATAAGGAACAACAAAAAAATAAACTCGCACGAAATCTGGCTGTGCACATATTTTGTTGATTTTATCAAATAAATTCATCCAAATCCGAACCATATACACTACAAGATTAACCCAGTATTCATACACATCGTCATTCGTCACCCGCACGCCGTACATAAAATTGCTTTACATTGATGAACTTGTAGTGAACTCGTGCGACGGTTTTCTGTGCACGGGCTGTATTCTTATTTTCCTTTCTTTTGTATCTGTTCTGTTCTGTTTCCGTCAGAGATGAAAGAATAAAAGAGATGGATATCTTTCGTACGTCTATCCCCCCAAAACCCATTTGTTAACATTGTTGTTTTTGTAATTTCAACCCCCGTCTGTGAATACGTGTCAGCTACAAAAAAGCATGTTGCCAACTTTCGTTTTGCTTTTATAGACATCGCACTGTTCAATTGTTTTGTGTTTGGTGTTAAACTTATTTGGTTTTTGTTAACGCTTCGATTAAATTAAAAAAAATAGTGAAATCTACATTTCGGAATAGCGAATTCTTGCATTAAAGTTCAATTCATGAACTCACATATGCTAGAAAAGAAATGAGCATATGTGCGTGACTTCATGAATTTTTCGGGAAAACACTAGGCAGCCGCCTTTCCACTGGAAAGATATATATCTCTGTATTCCATTATCTTTGGTTTCCGTAAAGCGGCAAAAACAAGCAGTGCACGAGGACAGTCGATGAATGCATGAATGAACCTTCCTTTTCGTTTAAGTTATATTTTTCAAGTGATTACATTTTGGTGGTGGTGCATTTTGTGCGGTGCTTTTGATTTTGAATGCGAAAGTTTTCTTTTTCTAAATTTAATTTTCAAAATAAAATAAGTTATCAATAATCAGAGCAAACAGTGAAAGTGAAGCCGAAGATGGTGATTGAGAAAACAGTAAATGGGAAGTGTTTTCAGGAAATTAATTGATATTTTTAAAATTTTCAAGAATTGCACACCCATCTAAATAATTCACGCGACGTCTCTGGTAGGTAAGTACCTACCTACTTTACGTATCACTCAAAATTATAAGCTTCCACTAAATGAACGTATTCCCTGCCTTGTAACTGTCTTAAACATCGGTAACTTAAGACAAGAATAAGACCGAACTTCTATATTTAGGTTAACACATTTTATTTATAAAAATAATATTACAAATACCAAACGCGCAAATATTTTCTATCGAAGGCACATTACATGCTTCCCACCATCGATTGGCAACAAAGTACCGGTAATAAAACTCGCCGACTCACTGGCCAGAAAAACTATAGCAGCTGCTACCTCTGAAACATGTCCAACTCGTCCCAATGCATGTGTACCTTTGGCGCGATCCAAGTACTCGGCGTAGGTCTTTTCATCCATACCG
Organism: Cheilosia vulpina; assembly: GCA_916610125.1. Taxonomy (NCBI): domain Eukaryota; kingdom Metazoa; phylum Arthropoda; class Insecta; order Diptera; family Syrphidae; genus Cheilosia; species Cheilosia vulpina. Next base: position 17,384,747 of record OU744278.1, on the reverse strand, counting down.
CTGCGTTTGTGTATTTCTGTGACAACCACCCCTGGATTGACTGAATTCACGCGAACATTTTTGGCCGCCACCTCCAAGGCTACACATTTTGTGAATTGGTCCAAAGCCGCCTTTGATACACAATAACTCATAGAATTCGCAAACGAACGCAGACCAGCTACACTCGACACATTGACAACGTTGCCCTGCGATGAGATGAGATGGGGTAGCACCAACTTTGTTAGCTGAAAGACCGATCGTAGATTCGTATTCAAAACTGTGTCGAATTGGTTGAGATCAATGTCAACAATTCCTCCGATTGCCAGAATGCCAGCATTATTCACCAGCACATCGATTTTACCGAATTCTGCGAGAGTCTCATCGACGATCTTCTGTGCGTCTTTTGTGACATCAGCTTGGATGAGAAGACACTTAACGGAAGGGTTCGCTTTCGAGCAGTTACTGGCAGTTAGTTTTAGGTTTTCTAAATTTCTGCCAACAGCAGCAACCTGAGCTCCATTCGTTACGAAATGAATGCACGTTTCGGCACCTATGCCAGAACTTGCTCCCGTGATGATGGCTACTTTTCCACTCAAGCTCATTGTGAGTTTTTGTTTTTTTTATTTACAACGAAACTATTTATAGATATTTATAGGTTCTCGACCGACCGTGTTCGGCGAGCGCTTACTTCAAACTGACGTTCAACTCTGAATAGTGTTGCGGAAAATAGTTCTTATCGGAAACGGTCCTTTATTTTTTTGTAAAGATATGGTTATTTTTATATTCAATCAGTCTGCGATCTAGTCTAGCGTCATATATAAAAGTTTATTTTTAGTCTCACTCTTTTTAGTTGCATGACCAGACCAGTGTGCTGCAGCCAGGGAAAATAAAAGAAAATCGATGGCGGCATTTCTACCTTTTCCTTGATCTGTGGTCTTGAAAATGTTGCAGTAAAATTTCTACTAAAAGTTGATAAAAAACAGTTTGTGACGCATTGTTAATCTACTTTGTCTACTTTACTTTGTCGAGATAGGTGATCAATTCAACAAGCCTATAGCAACATGATGTGAAATGTGTCAATCATTTTATCAATCATTTAATCTTTTTGACATGAGGAAAAAATACCAAACGGTAAAGTTTGTGTGGTGTTATGTCTGGAAATGTTTGAAGCAACATCTATCGTACCTATAACGTATGATGACGTGACACATTTAAAGGTCGGCCATCTTTTTTAAATAATACGAACATTGGGAAAGATTAGAACGATATTTGTATACCGCTGATCTATCTATAAAACAAAATGGCTAACGAAGTAGTCAGCGGACAATAATTTGCTTACTTTCCTGAATTTTTGAATCGTTGGTAAGACTTATTGAATGTAAAATGAATGTTACCAATCATGTGTTCTGATGTATGATCTGTCAAAAAAAAAAACCGCAATGCCTCTTTTTGACGTTTGCAGGTTTTTATATTGGGATAAAAGTAGCTGGCTTTATTTATATGTCACATAAAGATCACTCTACGATTTTGAATGGCAATAGGGGTTTTTCTTTTTTAGTTCAGAGCTGAGCTCTGAACCGAGCTTCAGCATTAAGCGTTTGAGCTAAAAAGAAACACGAAATTTTGGATAACAGTTCGGGTTCTGCTCTGAACTAAAAAATAAAAACGACTTCTCGCACGATCTGTCAAAAAAAAACGCAATGCCTCTTTTTGACGTTTACAGGTTTTTAGATTGGATCAAATTAGCATTGTCTGATGTTTGTGAATAGACACATCACTGTAGAATAAGCAACTGACAGCTTTTCTGAATTGAAGTTGTGATAAGCTGTAGGTTGGAATTTCTGCTTTATACAAAAATATGCACAAGTTATTGAACTAGCAAACATTAGTTTGTATGAACAAATTTTACTCATCTGCTGTGTAGCCATTCTATATTTAATGCAAACTTTCAAAATACGGGGTTGAGAATATAAAGCTAACACATTTATAACACTTGATAACAAAATTACCAAACTCAAAAACCAGTATAATCATAATTAGATATTAGCAAATTTCAAGTGTCATCTAAAATTCCGGCAGACAAATTGATATGTTTCACTGTTCGCATTTAGTCTCCAGCAGCTATTAGCGTGGTAGTTACCTACATTTGGACTCCAATCGTTAAACCATTTGAAGTGTCAAATAATTGAAATAAAACAAGTGATCCGCCTAAACGGAAAAGTTGTTATGGTTGCCAAAACGTTCGTTCATTTCGTGCAAAAAGAAGCAGAAGTTGCAGCTGTTGGCAGAAATTTGGATAACTTACGATTAACAGCTAGCGCGTGTACGAAAGCTAATCCAACTGTTAAATGACTGCTGATCCAAGCTGATATTACAGATGACACGCAGAAGATCGTCGATGAAACTCTCACAGAATTCGGTAAAATCGATATTTTGGTGAACAATGCTGGCGTTCTAGAAGCTGGTAGTATTTTGGATATTGACGTAGAACAATTTGACACAATTTTGAACACCAATCTAAGATCAGTCTTTAAGCTAACAAAGTTGGTATTACCTCATTTAATCTCATCCAAGGGCAATGTAGTCAATGTGTCAAGTGTTGGTGGTGTTCGATCGTTTGTCAACGCTTTGAGTTATTGCACATCAAAAGCTGCCTTAAATCAATTTACAAAATGTGTCGCATTAGATATTATGGTACCTTATAACGTTCGAGTAAATGACCGAATCCAGGCGTGGTTGTTACGGAAATAAACAAACGCTGTGGTAAGGACGACAAGACTTATAGGGATTTCTTGGACCGTTCCAAAAATAAACATGCAATGGGAAGAGTTGGCCATAATTCCGAGGTGGCAGCTGCTATAGTGTTTCTATCCAGTGAGTCGGCAAATTATATTACCGGAGCTCTACTGTCCACAAATGAAGGAAAGAGTGTCATGTGTCCACGATAGTTGGTCAGATGTGAAATGGTGTTTGGAAATTTGTTAATAAACAGTTTAAATAATCTGTTTTGAGTTTGTTGTATTATTTATTAAATGAAACAAATTATCAAATTAATCAAATCAAAGATTAAAAAAATAATACCAGCCTTAGTTATGCACCCTTTAAAATGCCTCTATACGCAAAAACCTTATTTATAAAAATTATTCAACGTTCTATAGAGCTTGAATAGAGGTGGAATAGTATCGAAATGTCATTTTGACTGAAAAAAATTGTCAGATTTTATTTTAAATTAAATCAAAAAGAAATTGAGTAGATGCATCGAGGTTGCATGACCAGACCAGTGTGCTGCAGCCAGGGAAAATAAAAGAAAATCGATGGCGGCATTTCTACCTTTTCCTTGATCTGTGGTCTTGAAAATGTTGCAGTAAAATTTCTACTAAAAGTTGATAAAAAACAGTTTGTGACGCATTGTTAATCTACTTTGTCTACTTTACTTTGTCGAGATAGGTGATCAATTCAACAAGCCTATAGCAACATGATGTGAAATGTGTCAATCATTTTATCAATCATTTAATCTTTTTGACATGAGGAAAAAATACCAAACGGTAAAGTTTGTGTGGTGTTATGTCTGGAAATGTTTGAAGCAACATCTATCGTACCTATAACGTATGATGACGTGACACATTTAAAGGTCGGCCATCTTTTTTAAATAATACGAACATTGGGAAAGATTAGAACGATATTTGTATACCGCTGATCTATCTATAAAACAAAATGGCTAACGAAGTAGTCAGCGGACAATAATTTGCTTACTTTCCTGAATTTTTGAATCGTTGGTAAGACTTATTGAATGTAAAATGAATGTTACCAATCATGTGTTCTGATGTATGATCTGTCAAAAAAAAAAAACGCAATGCCTCTTTTTGACGTTTGCAGGTTTTTATATTGGGATAAAAGTAGCTGGCTTTATTTATATGTCACATAAAGATCACTCTACGATTTTGAATGGCAATAGGGGTTTTTCTTTTTTAGTTCAGAGCTGAGCTCTGAACCGAGCTTCAGCATTAAGCGTTTGAGCTAAAAAGAAACACGAAATTTTGGATAACAGTTCGGGTTCTGCTCTGAACTAAAAAATAAAAACGACTTCTCGCACGATCTGTCAAAAAAAAACGCAATGCCTCTTTTTGACGTTTACAGGTTTTTAGATTGGATCAAATTAGCATTGTCTGATGTTTGTGAATAGACACATCACTGTAGAATAAGCAACTGACAGCTTTTCTGAATTGAAGTTGTGATAAGCTGTAGGTTGGAATTTCTGCTTTATACAAAAATATGCACAAGTTATTGAACTAGCAAACATTAGTTTGTATGAACAAATTTTACTCATCTGCTGTGTAGCCATTCTATATTTAATGCAAACTTTCAAAATACGGGGTTGAGAATATAAAGCTAACACATTTATAACACTTGATAACAAAATTACCAAACTCAAAAACCAGTATAATCATAATTAGATATTAGCAAATTTCAAGTGTCATCTAAAATTCCGGCAGACAAATTGATATGTTTCACTGTTCGCATTTAGTCTCCAGCAGCTATTAGCGTGGTAGTTACCTACATTTGGACTCCAATCGTTAAACCATTTGAAGTGTCAAATAATTGAAATAAAACAAGTGATCCGCCTAAACGGAAAAGTTGTTATGGTTGCCAAAACGTTCGTTCATTTCGTGCAAAAAGAAGCAGAAGTTGCAGCTGTTGGCAGAAATTTGGATAACTTACGATTAACAGCTAGCGCGTGTACGAAAGCTAATCCAACTGTTAAATGACTGCTGATCCAAGCTGATATTACAGATGACACGCAGAAGATCGTCGATGAAACTCTCACAGAATTCGGTAAAATCGATATTTTGGTGAACAATGCTGGCGTTCTAGAAGCTGGTAGTATTTTGGATATTGACGTAGAACAATTTGACACAATTTTGAACACCAATCTAAGATCAGTCTTTAAGCTAACAAAGTTGGTATTACCTCATTTAATCTCATCCAAGGGCAATGTAGTCAATGTGTCAAGTGTTGGTGGTGTTCGATCGTTTGTCAACGCTTTGAGTTATTGCACATCAAAAGCTGCCTTAAATCAATTTACAAAATGTGTCGCATTAGATATTATGGTACCTTATAACGTTCGAGTAAATGACCGAATCCAGGCGTGGTTGTTACGGAAATAAACAAACGCTGTGGTAAGGACGACAAGACTTATAGGGATTTCTTGGACCGTTCCAAAAATAAACATGCAATGGGAAGAGTTGGCCATAATTCCGAGGTGGCAGCTGCTATAGTGTTTCTATCCAGTGAGTCGGCAAATTATATTACCGGAGCTCTACTGTCCACAAATGAAGGAAAGAGTGTCATGTGTCCACGATAGTTGGTCAGATGTGAAATGGTGTTTGGAAATTTGTTAATAAACAGTTTAAATAATCTGCTTTGAGTTTGTTGTATTATTTATTAAATGAAACAAATTATCAAATTAATCAAATCAAAGATTAAAAAAATAATACCAGCCTTAGTTATGCACCCTTTAAAATGCCTCTATACGCAAAAACCTTATTTATAAAAATTATTCAACGTTCTATAGAGCTTGAATAGAGGTGGAATAGTATCGAAATGTCATTTTGACTGAAAAAAATTGTCAGATTTTATTTTAAATTAAATCAAAAAGAAATTGAGTAGATGCATCGAGGTTGCATGACCAGACCAGTGTGCTGCAGCCAGGGAAAATAAAAGAAAATCGATGGCGGCATTTCTACCTTTTCCTTGATCTGTGGTCTTGAAAATGTTGCAGTAAAATTTCTACTAAAAGTTGATAAAAAACAGTTTGTGACGCATTGTTAATCTACTTTGTCTACTTTACTTTGTCGAGATAGGTGATCAATTCAACAAGCCTATAGCAACATGATGTGAAATGTGTCAATCATTTTATCAATCATTTAATCTTTTTGACATGAGGAAAAAATACCAAACGGTAAAGTTTGTGTGGTGTTATGTCTGGAAATGTTTGAAGCAACATCTATCGTACCTATAACGTATGATGACGTGACACATTTAAAGGTCGGCCATCTTTTTTAAATAATACGAACATTGGGAAAGATTAGAACGATATTTGTATACCGCTGATCTATCTATAAAACAAAATGGCTAACGAAGTAGTCAGCGGACAATAATTTGCTTACTTTCCTGAATTTTTGAATCGTTGGTAAGACTTATTGAATGTAAAATGAATGTTACCAATCATGTGTTCTGATGTATGATCTGTCAAAAAAAAAAACCGCAATGCCTCTTTTTGACGTTTGCAGGTTTTTATATTGGGATAAAAGTAGCTGGCTTTATTTATATGTCACATAAAGATCACTCTACGATTTTGAATGGCAATAGGGGTTTTTCTTTTTTAGTTCAGAGCTGAGCTCTGAACCGAGCTTCAGCATTAAGCGTTTGAGCTAAAAAGAAACACGAAATTTTGGATAACAGTTCGGGTTCTGCTCTGAACTAAAAAATAAAAACGACTTCTCGCACGATCTGTCAAAAAAAAACGCAATGCCTCTTTTTGACGTTTACAGGTTTTTAGATTGGATCAAATTAGCATTGTCTGATGTTTGTGAATAGACACATCACTGTAGAATAAGCAACTGACAGCTTTTCTGAATTGAAGTTGTGATAAGCTGTAGGTTGGAATTTCTGCTTTATACAAAAATATGCACAAGTTATTGAACTAGCAAACATTAGTTTGTATGAACAAATTTTACTCATCTGCTGTGTAGCCATTCTATATTTAATGCAAACTTTCAAAATACGGGGTTGAGAATATAAAGCTAACACATTTATAACACTTGATAACAAAATTACCAAACTCAAAAACCAGTATAATCATAATTAGATATTAGCAAATTTCAAGTGTCATCTAAAATTCCGGCAGACAAATTGATATGTTTCACTGTTCGCATTTAGTCTCCAGCAGCTATTAGCGTGGTAGTTACCTACATTTGGACTCCAATCGTTAAACCATTTGAAGTGTCAAATAATTGAAATAAAACAAGTGATCCGCCTAAACGGAAAAGTTGTTATGGTTGCCAAAACGTTCGTTCATTTCGTGCAAAAAGAAGCAGAAGTTGCAGCTGTTGGCAGAAATTTGGATAACTTACGATTAACAGCTAGCGCGTGTACGAAAGCTAATCCAACTGTTAAATGACTGCTGATCCAAGCTGATATTACAGATGACACGCAGAAGATCGTCGATGAAACTCTCACAGAATTCGGTAAAATCGATATTTTGGTGAACAATGCTGGCGTTCTAGATGCTGGTAGTATTTTGGATATTGACGTAGAACAATTTGACACAATTTTGAACACCAATCTAAGATCAGTCTTTAAGCTAACAAAGTTGGTATTACCTCATTTAATCTCATCCAAGGGCAATGTAGTCAATGTGTCAAGTGTTGGTGGTGTTCGATCGTTTGTCAACGCTTTGAGTTATTGCACATCAAAAGCTGCCTTAAATCAATTTACAAAATGTGTCGCATTAGATATTATGGTACCTTATAACGTTCGAGTAAATGACCGAATCCAGGCGTGGTTGTTACGGAAATAAACAAACGCTGTGGTAAGGACGACAAGACTTATAGGGATTTCTTGGACCGTTCCAAAAATAAACATGCAATGGGAAGAGTTGGCCATAATTCCGAGGTGGCAGCTGCTATAGTGTTTCTATCCAGTGAGTCGGCAAATTATATTACCGGAGCTCTACTGTCCACAAATGAAGGAAAGAGTGTCATGTGTCCACGATAGTTGGTCAGATGTGAAATGGTGTTTGGAAATTTGTTAATAAACAGTTTAAATAATCTGTTTTGAGTTTGTTGTATTATTTATTAAATGAAACAAATTATCAAATTAATCAAATCAAAGATTAAAAAAATAATACCAGCCTTAGTTATGCACCCTTTAAAATGCCTCTATACGCAAAAACCTTATTTATAAAAATTATTCAACGTTCTATAGAGCTTGAATAGAGGTGGAATAGTATCGAAATGTCATTTTGACTGAAAAAAATTGTCAGATTTTATTTTAAATTAAATCAAAAAGAAATTGAGTAGATGCATCGAGGTTTTTTTCCAATTTGAAAGATTCTAAAAGTATCCTCGATAAAAAAATATGGGCAGACACGAGAAGTTTTGAATTGTTTTTCAATTTGATTTAATTTGCACATTACTACCATATCATAGGAGGCCCATAACATTGACTTATTATATATGAACTGCTAGTAGACAACATCGCGTTGGTTCCAACATAAGTAAGCGCTAGCTCTTGTGGCTCGGAGCGGAATAAATTGGAAACTCACATCTGGCGTTTCCATTTCGTTGGAGATAGTTTTACATAAGACTCTTTTATTGTGATAAATTGAATAAAGACTTATAGCCTTATTTATTAGAATTTGCTAATCGCGCCTAAACACCTGTATAGTTATGCAGTGAATAATTATTTATACAACCTTAACGCTCCCAAAAATTGTTATTTATAAAACATTTTCCCATGCATACTAGTTAAACAGGGCTCTAATCGCATAAGCACATAACGATAGAACGATATCGTCTCGACGATGCTTCTACTTCGTGTAACAACGAAAAAACGATAATCGTTGAAACGATTGGACGATCATCGTTTCTTGTTGCTTCACGTAACTTATTCAAATGTCAAATAACAAATACAAATGCGCAATCGTTTCGTCGTTTTTGGTGCATTTTTATCAGTTTTAATTAGGTCTTAGAGAAGCATAAAAAAATAATTAAAGGAAGACACACTCATGTTCTTTGAAATCGACTCGCTCCTATCAAAATTGTAAAAGAATTCATTCTTTGCAAAAAGTAAATAAATGGTAATTACACTTTTTTGCACTATCAAATGAATTTCATTTATTCCATGCGTAGATTTTTAATGCAATCAGAAAAAAAAAACAATCATTGCATTAATTTTTTTTTACTACTTACCCTTACCAAAAAATTCTACTACCGAAGCTATCTATTTTTGCCAAATTCCATGTCAGTCAATGACAACGAAGAAAATCAAACAAATTCAAGAAAAAAAAAAAAAACAATTTTCTTACATTTTTAAATTTTTTTCGGTGTCAGAGTTTGTTTACAGTCATGTTCAAATGTTGAAAACAAAAACGATGAACGATTCGATTGAACGAGCCGACGATGATGTTATATGAAGCAAACTAAAAACGATATCGTTTTGTTCAATCGTTTCGACGATAATCGTTTCAATAATTACGCGATTAGAGCCCTGGACTTGCGTCAAAAAAGGTACTGAAAAGGAAACATCTATTACATATGAAAAGATGAAAAAAAAACATAGCAGCTTGTGAGAAATGCAAATTAAAATACAAATAAGAAATAAAAATGGAAAAAAGGCGTGTTTAGCTAATTCTAATAAATAAGGCTGTATGCTTATAATTTTTTGTTTCCCCAAAGTCCATTTTTGTACATTGTTGTTTATATTGTTGTCTACAAAAAAGAGTGTTGCTAATTGCCGGCCACCAATCATCTTCATTTTGTAGGCTCTGTTCAATTATTTCGTTAAGTTCGAGCGAATTTTTCAAATCGCATATTTTTTTCCAGACTTTAAAGCAGTCCGATAGTTTTTGATAAGGATCCATAAAAGTGTCCTTCCAATCGGTGCGAACGACCCTTTAAACAAACAAATCTGTGGCCAGAGATGAAAGAATAAAAGAGATGGTTATCTTTCGTACGTCTATCCCCCCAAAACCCATTTGTTTACATTGTTGTTTTTGTAATTTCAACCCCCGTCTGTGAATCCGTGAGAGCTAAAAAAAAGCATGTTGCTAATGGCCGGCCAATATTCCTTTTGCTTTTATGGGCATCGCGTTGTTCAATTGTTTTGTGTTTGGTATTAAACTTGTTTGGTTTTTGTTAACCCTTCGATTAAAATAAAAAAAATAGTGAAATATACGTTTCGGAATAGCGAATTCTTGCATTAAACTTCAATTCATGAACTCACATATACTAGAAAAGAAATGAGCATATGTGCGTGGCTTCATGAATTTTTCGGGAAAACAGCTTGTAGGCAGCCGCCTTTCCACTGGAAAGATATATATCTCTGTATTCCATTATCTTTGTCTGTGGCACAAAAAGGTTGCGTCCCTCAGCTCTGACAGATAAACGTCAAACAAATGAAAAAAGTCAAACACTGGGGATTTTTTTTTTTTTTGTTCAAACAAATTATTTTATATGTTTTCTACAATGAACAAAGTTAAATCAAATATGAAACGACTCGAATCGCTTCTGCTTGAGGAAGGCATAGCAGCGGAAATAGACACAGCTGAAATTGACTTTTCAAAACTCTGTCGCACCTGTCTATGTGAAACAACCGACAACGATTTGGGTAACGAATCACTCTGCATTATAAATGCTAATGGAAAACTATTGCGAGTGTACGATATGTTTGAAGCATCCACTGGTCTAAAGGTAAGCACACCTTATCCATACTTGCGCCAATATAAACTGTTACTCTACTCCACGCAGATAGCATCCAATGACACGTTGCCTCATCGTCTTTGTAGCGCCTGTCTCAAGCTTGTCAACAGTTCGTACACATTTCGCACACAGAGTCAACGCGCCAGTGCGATACTGCAAAGTCTTTTAGGTCGAGTCAAAGAAGAAGCGGTGGATTTAAATGAAGATATTCAGCTAGTGGAAGACGATCCCGAAACGATTGATCCGGTAGAAGATATTCAACTGGTAGAACTCTCTGAATATGTTTCCTCAGAAGAAGCAGATGTCCCAGAAGAATACCTACCTGAAGAAGAACTGCAAGCAGAACCCCCAACAACAGAGCCAGATGAAATCGAATCCAGTAGGGAGTTGAATCGAAATAAAGAAGTATCTGTGGAAGAATTGTCCTTGGATGAAATGTGGATGGAGGACGATATAATGATAATCGAGAAACTTGAAGACACATCCGATGCAGACGAGGAGTACTTGTTTTCCGAACCAGAAGATATCAACCAGAAAGTTTCCGGTTCCACCGGCAGGTTTGCATGTCAATTTTGCACTATGGTACGTTAATTTACGCTTTTCATCCCAACATACATTTAAATGTGTTTTTGTCCAACAGGTTTTCTCGTTGCAGCGTGATATTATCCAGCACTACAAGGATGACCATCCCAAAGAGAAGCCCTTCAAATGCGGCGAGTGCTCGGCTTGCTTCTCGCACATCCAATCCATGCGACGCCACAAAAAGACACACCAGGCAAGCTCGAAAGAGAAAATGTGTGCACTCTGCAGCCGAATGTTCCACAGATCGGATGACTTGAAACGCCACATTCGAACGCATACACACGAGCGACCGTATTCATGTTCCAAGTGCCTGAAAGCATTCAAGCAGCACACCGAATTGAAGGATCACATGCTAAGTCACGCGGAGGCTAAAATGTACAAATGTGTGCCTTGTGCGAAGGAGTGGCGATCTCGCAACGGATGGTATCTGCATATGAAAGTGCATAGAGAGGGAAGTTCAGCTAAACGAAGGAAAAGAATAAAAAAGACTAATGCTAAGACTGATGATATATTTGAGGCTGATGAGATAAACGTTTCTAATCTTGTTGCGGTGACGTAGGGCATTTGCATAAGCCAGGAGGTACTACTACAGCTGCTTGCCAAGAGATTGAGCTGCTGGTCATTCTACTTAATAGTTTCAGTTCAAATAAAATAAATTTAGTTCATACATGTTGCGTTTCCTTGACATTCCTAAGATCAGCGTTTGTTTGCGAAGCGTACGTTTGTGGTGTTCTTATAGGCAATAAAATAAAAAGATCAACTTCTTTGGAATAATATATTTCTGACAATTAAAAGCAGTTTGGAGATAAAGAGCTGCGCAATTTCTTTTACTTCTTATTTAAATGTTTTATTGTTAAACCTACTCACTTAGCTGCCTGTTTCTTTTTTCCTCTTCAATCTGGTGCTGGTTCATGTGCAGAGTCCAGCCCTGTTGAGTTGTCCACTGCTTAGCGCATTGCGTACAGTAGTATAACTCGTCGATGTCATTATTTGTGTGAGTCAACAAATGTTCCTTTAGTTCTGTAACCTGTAGGAACTTCTGCTCGCAGTTGGGACAATGGTGCTGTCGCTTGTGACTCGCCATTGCGTCAGCTTGACTTTGGCTCTTTGACTTTACCATGCGCATGTATTTCTGTTGTTGATCCATCAGTTTATCTGATCTTATAGAGCATCTAGCGTGCACCTCCGACTGGTACCTCGGAACTGGTTCCCCAAATTGTGGACAGATTTTATAATGTAATAAAAGTTCGCGGTAATGAAGAAAATACTAAAAGAAATGATTAAGCAAGCTTTTCCGTGTTGCTGCAAAGGAATCGCTTACCTTCTCACATAACATACATTTCCATTGACCTTCATTGCTGGTACATTCCTCTTTCAAACTCTCTGTATGAGAAACAGTTACTTCTTTATTTTCATCTGGAACTATTTCTGACAATTAAAAGCAGTTTGGAGATAAACAGCTGCGCAATTTCTTTTACTTCTTATTTAAATGTTTTATTGTTAAACCTACTCACTTAGCTGCCTGTTTCTTTTTTCCTCTTCAATCTGGTGCTGGTTCATGTGCAGAGTCCAGCCCTGTTGAGTTGTCCACTGCTTAGCGCATTGCGTACAGTAGTATAACTCGTCGATGTCATTATTTGTGTGAGTCAACAAATGTTCCTTTAGTTCTGTAACCTGTAGGAACTTCTGCTCGCAGTTGGGACAATGGTGCTGTCGCTTGTGACTCGCCATTGCGTCAGCTTGACTTTGGCTCTTTGACTTTACCATGCGCATGTATTTCTGTTGTTGATCCATCAGTTTATCTGATCTTATAGAGCATCTAGCGTGCACCTCCGACTGGTACCTCGGAACTGGTTCCCCAAATTGTGGACAGATTTTATAATGTAATAAAAGTTCGCGGTAATGAAGAAAATACTAAAAGAAATGATTAAGCAAGCTTTTCCGTGTTGCTGCAAAGGAATCGCTTACCTTCTCACATAACATACATTTCCATTGACCTTCATTGCTGGTACATTCCTCTTTCAAACTCTCTGTATGAGAAACAGTTACTTCTTTATTTTCATCTGGAACTATTTCTGACAATTAAAAGCAGTTTGGAGATAAAGAGCTGCGCAATTTCTTTTACTTCTTATTTAAAAGTTTTATTGTTAAACCTACTCACTTAGCTGCCTGTTTCTTTTTTCCTCTTCAATCTGGTGCTGGTTCATGTGCAGAGTCCAGCCCTGTTGAGTTGTCCACTGCTTAGCGCATTGCGTACAGTAGTATAACTCGTCGATGTCATTATTTGTGTGAGTCAACAAATGTTCCTTTAGTTCTGTAACCTGTAGGAACTTCTGCTCGCAGTTGGGACAATGGTGCTGTCGCTTGTGACTCGCCATTGCGTCAGCTTGACTTTGGCTCTTTGACTTTACCATGCGCATGTATTTCTGTTGTTGATCCATCAGTTTATCTGATCTTATAGAGCATCTAGCGTGCACCTCCGACTGGTACCTCGGAACTGGTTCCCCAAATTGTGGACAGATTTTATAATGTAATAAAAGTTCGCGGTAATGAAGAAAATACTAAAAGAAATGATTAAGCAAGCTTTTCCGTGTTGCTGCAAAGGAATCGCTTACCTTCTCACATAACATACATTCCCATTGACCTTCATTGCTGGTACATTCCTCTTTCAAACTCTCTGTATGAGAAACAGTTACTTCTTTATTTTCATCTGGAACTATGAAAATCACAGACGAATTCAGTCCGCTGCCAACTCTTTCATTTGAGAAAATGTTGGCAGCTTGGTTTTGGATTTCTAGATTTTCGGTTTTCAGTTCGTCCTCCACCTGAATCGTATTCATGTTCGTTACTATATCATCCAACGTCGCACCGACTTCGTTTCTGCCCATTGCGCATTCAATAATGTCTTCAGCTCGCTGACTTTGAGTACGAATCGTATAGGAGTTGATTAGAAGGTTCAGACAGGTGTGGCAGAGACGATGAGGAAGCGTGCTATTAAAGTCGAACTTTCTAGGGAATTTATTATGTTTTCTAGAATAAAATATGACCATCGTTTTACCTTACGTCCAGTGGCTACTTCAAACAAGTGATATAGGGGTAGCAATTTTCTATTCGCAGTAACGATGCACAGGGTCTTATTGTTCATGTCATTTCCGCTTGTATTACAAAGTCAAGTTCGGCAGAGTTCGGACAGGTTCACTTTATTCCCTGATACATTCACGGGTAGGGTTTCTTCTGAGAGCAAGATAGAGTTTAGATAACTTTTTTTTGAATCAAATTCAGATTTGTTTTTGCTCATTTTGATGATATATACGTAAAACCTATGCTAATCAAATTTGTTTATGCTGTGTGCTGTCTCAAGTTTATTGACAGATGGTGAATGCAATGAAAATGGAATGGTTTGAGTTCCACAATATTATAAGGGACTGTTTAGATTTTTCGGTTAATTGACTTAAGGTTAGGTAGTTTTGAAATTATTGTGCCAAATTCACGGGTCGGTTCTTCTCTTATGTGTTTGTGTTGCGGAAAAGTAAGCAAGGATGTGCTGTTTTCAGTGACACTTATCCAGAGTGTACCAGAGATGAATTAACTGTTAACTAAACGAGATGCATATCTTTGTACCTTCATCCTTCTGAAATTCATTTACTTACATTGTTGTTTTTGTGATTTCAATCACTGTCTCTGAATACGTGCACGTGGAGCTACAAAAAAGCGTGCTGCTAATGGCCGGCCATCAATCCTTTTGCTTTTATGGTCGTCGATGTTCAAGTGTTTTGTGTTTCGTATTGAATTTGTTTGTAAAATATACATTACGGAATACCGCTTTCTTGCATTAAAGTCCAATTCACGAACTATTTCAAAATTTAGCTAGGGTTTTAGCTTGTATTTGGAGAGAAAAGTTGGAGAGCAGCTTTAATTTAGTTTAGCTCGAGCAGCGAAAGCGAACTATGCTTTAATTCGAAACGGCGAACGACGGGTTAACAATTACATTTTGTTAGCTTTGGACCTTTGATTAATGCAATCGATTTTCTATCTCTTTTAGTTCTCAACCTCTGCAGGACTGCTTCCTTGTATTAACAAGTTATATTGGCGAATTAACTAAAGGCTTTCTAAAACATTTCGCAAATAGATTATAGGATATATAGGAATCCCCAAATTTATACTTAGACGTTTTAACTTTTAAAAGATATTTACAAAGGTTTTCGGTGATAGGAAATGTCGTAGTTTGGTTATTATTTTCAAAACCCTCCACGTAACGATTTGAAAGCATGCTTCAAGAACGCTTGCAGTTTTCCATTTGAATTTCGAACACATTAGTCAAACTTCGTTCCCTAACTCTAAAGTTGGGTTGAAAAGAGCGATGTTTGATTAAATTTGACTAATATATATGTTCGAATTAATTATCTTTAGGGAACAGGCCTATTAATAATGCAAATTCACATTCTGTTTTTGACACTATTGATCAAAATTCAATTGGAAAACGATTTTCAGATTGGTGAGGTTAGGTTAGATTGAAGTGGCTGTCGGCTAACCGACACACTTAGACCATTATAAGGTCCCTTGTGATGCCACATGAATCTATGTATATAATTCTTCCTACTCGTTGAACCAGTTGGAGCTCCTGATAAAGCGTAAGAGATTACGGATGTCCGTGTTTTTTTAGATCGTTAAGATCGCTGTAGTAGAACTCTCCTAAATGGAGTTTTCTTCTTTGTGAGAGAGCCGGACAAGTACAAGGAGATGAAGAATAGTTTCTTCCTCTTCCTCGTCAAAACAGCTTCTGCAAAAATCATTACATAATACGCCAAGCCTTTTTGCATGCCTGCCTATAAGACAGTGTCCTGTGATGACACCTATTGTAGTACTGATGTGTTTCCTATCGAGGGAGATTAGATGCCTAGAACGTTTTAGATCCAGCTTTGTTTTGTCGCTAGGGATGTCGAGCCGTTTGTCCATCTTAGATTTGATCTTTCGATGGCGTCCAGCTTTATAGTGAGTTTACAAGTAGTGATTGGGATCCCTAAGGAATCCATATCTGGAAGCATAGGTAGTGTTGTACCTTGTTTAGTGAGTTCATCAGCCTTACAGTTACCTGTGATGTCCCTATGCCCCGGCACCCAACGGAGGTGAATGTTGAACTGCTCCACCATCTCTCTGAGAGACGAACGACAGTCTTGGGCTGTTATTGCATTTTTTAGAGACTGATTCCAGGCACTTTAGAGCCGCTTGATTGTCCGAGGAGATACGGATATCTTTAGCAGATATCATGTTGTCTTTCAGCCAAGAAAAGACTTCTTTTATCGCCATTATTTCCGCCTGAAAAACGCTACAGTGATCAGGAAGACGGAAGGAGAGACTAAGATTTAGTCTGTCGTAGAAGACACCGCCACCAACACCGTCCACAGTTTTCGAACCATCTGCGAAAAAATGGATGGATGCAAAAAATATAGGATTGAAACAGAACTGCAGTTTCAACCCTTTGGGCCGAAACGATTGCTTCTATTATTGAAGTTACACCTGGAACTTGACAGTCTTGCCAACTTGACGCAAAGCATTTCTGGCAATAGCGCAAAATGTTATGTAAGTACTTTGTGTCACTGAATATAACCTACATTTGCCGAAAAAAAAACATGAATAATAGTCGATATCACGTGCACATTTGAAAGCCACAGCTGTTTCTTAAACTGCAAACTAATATATGATGTCCCACATTAAAGAATCGAATGCATCACCAGACTATAACAAGTATTAAAAATGTGGCAGTTAAAGTAGCTTATGTCGACATAAGCCTTAATCGAGTTTTTTACATGACAATGTCCTCCTTTCTTTTGGTCCAGGTACTATTACTCTACACCCATTAAAATCCACTAAATTTGTAGAAAACAAAATAGCTTAAGTTTACACCAAAACCTCGCTTTGTATCGTTCCGATTTGCGTCGTTTCGAAGTTGCGTCATTTAAAAATGATCGTGGTTTCAAAGCTGCGTCGTTTTTATTTCACAAAATGTCGTGGTTTCGAAGTTGCGTCGATATTATTTCAGTTTGCGTTCTTGTTATTCTTTTTTTTAACTACTTTTTTTTTGTTAAAAGGGGATTAAAATGAAGTTATGTTTTCTGTAGAATTTATTGATTTTTTATTTGGTTTTATGAAATACATATTTATTTTTTTTATTATTTGAATTAATATTAAAAATCGTTATATCGATTTGCGACGTGTTTTTCTGGTCCCAATTAACGACGCTAATCGGAGTTTTGGTGTATTTGGTCTATTTAATACAATAATAAAATTTGTTTTGTTCATACTGAAAAATGACAAAAATTGACATAAATTACTTTAACTTATTACCACAGTCAAAACAGAAGGAGATCTACTTCAATCAAGCTACCTATATCCTCATCCCCCCATAAAGATGATCAATATAGGTGAACCTACAAGCTACAATACTGATTGACGTCCTTTCGCCAATGCCTTGTTATAACACGAAGTGCACCAAAATAATTGTTCTAATCAAACTGCAATATCCTAAAAGCAACTCTTTGTAGGAATAAGTGCTTGCCAACATTTTATATCTTACTGCCAATCGTTGCAAAACGTCATTTTTATATGATGACCTTGCTCTATAAAGATAAGTGAATCCAACATAACCTCTACCACAACTAACCATTTAAGGGTGTCAGTTAATAAAACGTGCGAACATCGTAACACACTTCCCTGGCACGACAATCACTCACTTGGTGGCATGTGTGCCAAATACCGTCTGTCTGCATATACTAAACGCTCCAGCTCCATTGAGGTGTTTCAGAGCGTCACTATGAAGTAATATCACCATTCCCTCCACCGCCCAAGGAGAATAACAAAGAGGACCACCAAGCACCAACCACCTGTAGACGTTTAAACGTAGCCTAAATCAATTTCACTATCACGAACAAAGTTGGCCTCCACCCCGAAAATCGAAGGAATCGACTCTTTTCTTGCCCCCACCATCGGCTGCATGAAGCCATAATGAGTGTACAGTTGACAAAAATACCAAAGAAAATGTTGCCCCAGCTCCTGGTATATAGGTAGTCTCAACCCTTATACAGCACTTCGTATTGAAGGGTGTTTATCACGAAATATTCTCCAAGTAATATAGACTTGGTCACGCGATGCTTATTTTTATGGGCCGCATTCGAAAATAGATCGAATTGGAGCTTCGATTTGAAAAAAGGACCACACCATGACGAGGATAATTCAGTCGGAAGAAGTCTGCTAACAAGACAACTTGTCGCGAAACCGTGAACCATGTCCAATCAGTTATTTTTTCTCAGTTTAGCTGACATATTCTCTGTTTATCCGAAGACGTTTCGCGAGCTAATCGCGGTAGAGGATGTGAAACGAAAACTTGAGGGCAAACTGGCCAAAGATCATATCTACCTGCCAAGTGATGAGGAATGGCAGGAGCGAGTGTATTATCGTTTGTTGGAGGTGCAGAAACGAGTCAACGAGGCACTGGAGAGTGGATTGTTAGTATCCTAGCTTAGTGATCTTTTGTCACATTAAAATTCAAAAAAAAAAAAAATGATAAAACTGTTTGGCAGCGAGAAAATTTTGTGATTATTTTTATTATGCCCTGTAGAACATTGGAGGAGATCACCAAGAAGAAGGAGAGACCAGTGTTTGATCCTTTGTTTGTAATAGAGAAATTCAGTCCGTCACAGACTCCGAATGGAAGGTTCGATGTACGGAGACGTTGTGTACCTGATCATCCGATTGAGTTCATCGATAGTAATGTCCTTGGATGTTGGACGTTGGAAAATATAGCGAAGGCAGCGAAATTGTTAAGAAAACCGCCGCTGCCAGTCAAATTCGGCGACGAACATGAAATGCGAAGGGTCTACTCGCTGATATATGATGTATTTCGATGTGAGTATTTGTGATATTATATTTGGTTAGGAAATGTGTTTGGAGGACTTTGTGACTGGAAGTCCGCAATTCCTTGCATTCATGTATTCATTGTATATGCCTTAAAGGTACAATGTCAACAAGTGTTCTGATACATACCCGAAGATCCAATTTTTGGCTTGTTTCAAACATTTGATAAAATCACAAAAAAACAGCTCCCATGTGCAATAAATGTGCAAAAATCTTTTCAAATCGAATTATGGCATTTTAGTAAATTCTCCACAATCGACACATTCAAAAATCAAGCTAAGTCGACTAGATCGCAGTGTGCGGGTGTGGACTATATTTACCCTGAAAGCAAAAGTTAGATCGGTCGTTAACACCACTTTACCTACGTCAGACACAAATGCGAACTATCTAATTAGTACTCGGTCGGCTTAGCTTATTTATGTGACTGTTGTATGTCAATCAAAACTGAAGCACATCAAGTCAGCCAGCTGTCAGACTTACTAAACTAAACTTTAACGTCCCTAAAATTACATTAATTTACAGCCATTAACTGGCTAAAGACAGCCGCAATCGGACCCACCTTCATAAGATTCAACTTCATTCGTGTTAACCCGTAAAGCTGGAAACTGTGAATTATGTTTACGGATGCATCAACATGATCATCTTGAATTATTGTCAACTCGTTTTAAGTTTAATGGTCACAACAATAATTGTTTCTTGACGTTTAGTCAACGAATTAAGTTTCTTTTGCAATATCAATCCATTGCATAGATTTATTTTGCACATTTTTGCAATATTCTCCTCTTAATTTCCATGACGAAATTTATAAATAGTAGCTGTCAAACAGTAACATATGCATAGGTACCAGTTAAAAGTTGGCCAATATTATATGGACTTGTTGATCGGATTCCACTGACGTCTTATAAAATTATTGTTATTATTGACAAACTGTCACTAAAAGTGGCCCCCGATATCAGTTACGAAAACTCAATAATACTTTGTTCAGGCAGTACGTAGGCCATGCCAACTTGGTATGTGGTTAAAATCAGAGCCAATGATTTTTGATGTTAATTTACTTTGTCAATATGAGTTTTTATGTAATAGCTACCAGCCCTTCTTAACTTTTAAAAATTTAGGTAGGCTTTCCTACTTATTTATTTGTGGACCCATTGCGTTGTGAATTGATTAGGATTTTCCGTTGATATGTCCTCATGTTTCTTCAATTTGTTGTAACCCGACGCTGTTCAGCCATCTTGATATCCTCAAAACCCTGATAAAGATCAAACTGTCAAATATCAGAATGTTCTTTTATGTCATAGAAAAACGGAAGTAGTAGCTTTGAAGTTATCCGTTCCTCCAGTGACAGAGACTCGGGCAGTGACAATTCAAGTGGGTTAAATGATGTTTAAGGGCTAACAGCCATTAAGCAGCAGTTCACACATAAAAACTAGCGCACGTTCTGTTGTGAAAATTAAACTCGTACACGACGTTAGAGTGCTTCCTAATTTTAAACAAAGTAGTAGCGATTATTGAAGATCTGGAACACCAAAGTGAAATCCTAAGAAAGACGGATAGTCAAAGCTTGGAAGTCAGCCCTTACCAGTTGTTACCTTAACCAATTAAAATCCTTACTGTTCTCTCCGGGCAGTTGGTGATAATGGCTTTAATTTAGAGATAAGCTTGAAGTTTGAAAACTGTAGTTATACTTGCAAAGAATGTGGAAGACAAATTTCTTAAATATCGATTACTGAATTCGCATCTGGTCCACTGCTGAAATTTCAAAATTTCATTTCTCGACTCTAGAAAAGAAAAGGTTAGAAAAAACATCTCTTCCATTTTGTCAATCATTCTTCCAAAACGAGGAGTACTTGTTTTCCGAACCAGAAGATATCAACCAGAATGTTTCCGGTTCCACCGGCAGGTTTGCATGTCAATTTTGCACTATGGTACGTTAATTTACGCTTTTCATCCCAACATACATTTAAATGTGTTTTTGTCCAACAGGTTTTCTCGTTGCAGCGTGATATTATCCAGCACTACAAGGATGACCATCCCAAAGAGAAGCCCTTCAAATGCGGCGAGTGCTCGGCTTGCTTCTCGCACATCCAATCCATGCGACGCCACAAAAAGACACACCAGGCAAGCTCGAAAGAGAAAATGTGTGCACTCTGCAGCCGAATGTTCCACAGATCGGATGACTTGAAACGCCACATTCGAACGCATACACACGAGCGACCGTATTCATGTTCCAAGTGCCTGAAAGCATTCAAGCAGCACACCGAATTGAAGGATCACATGCTAAGTCACGCGGAGGCTAAAATGTACAAATGTGTGCCTTGTGCGAAGGAGTGGCGATCTCGCAACGGATGGTATCTGCATATGAAAGTGCATAGAGAGGGAAGTTCAGCTAAACGAAGGAAAAGAATAAAAAAGACTAATGCTAAGACTGATGATATATTTGAGGCTGATGAGATAAACGTTTCTAATCTTGTTGCGGTGACGTAGGGCATTTGCATAAGCCAGGAGGTACTACTACAGCTGCTTGCCAAGAGATTGAGCTGCTGGTCATTCTACTTAATAGTTTCAGTTCAAATAAAATAAATTTAGTTCATACATGTTGCGTTTCCTTGACATTCCTAAGATCAGCGTTTGTTTGCGAAGCGTACGTTTGTGGTGTTCTTATAGGCAATAAAATAAAAAGATCAACTTCTTTGGAATAATATATTTCTGACAATTAAAAGCAGTTTGGAGATAAAGAGCTGCGCAATTTCTTTTACTTCTTATTTAAATGTTTTATTGTTAAACCTACTCACTTAGCTGCCTGTTTCTTTTTTCCTCTTCAATCTGGTGCTGGTTCATGTGCAGAGTCCAGCCCTGTTGAGTTGTCCACTGCTTAGCGCATTGCGTACAGTAGTATAACTCGTCGATGTCATTATTTGTGTGAGTCAACAAATGTTCCTTTAGTTCTGTAACCTGTAGGAACTTCTGCTCGCAGTTGGGACAATGGTGCTGTCGCTTGTGACTCGCCATTGCGTCAGCTTGACTTTGGCTCTTTGACTTTACCATGCGCATGTATTTCTGTTGTTGATCCATCAGTTTATCTGATCTTATAGAGCATCTAGCGTGCACCTCCGACTGGTACCTCGGAACTGGTTCCCCAAATTGTGGACAGATTTTATAATGTAATAAAAGTTCGCGGTAATGAAGAAAATACTAAAAGAAATGATTAAGCAAGCTTTTCCGTGTTGCTGCAAAGGAATCGCTTACCTTCTCACATAACATACATTTCCATTGACCTTCATTGCTGGTACATTCCTCTTTCAAACTCTCTGTATGAGAAACAGTTACTTCTTTATTTTCATCTGGAACTATTTCTGACAATTAAAAGCAGTTTGGAGATAAACAGCTGCGCAATTTCTTTTACTTCTTATTTAAATGTTTTATTGTTAAACCTACTCACTTAGCTGCCTGTTTCTTTTTTCCTCTTCAATCTGGTGCTGGTTCATGTGCAGAGTCCAGCCCTGTTGAGTTGTCCACTGCTTAGCGCATTGCGTACAGTAGTATAACTCGTCGATGTCATTATTTGTGTGAGTCAACAAATGTTCCTTTAGTTCTGTAACCTGTAGGAACTTCTGCTCGCAGTTGGGACAATGGTGCTGTCGCTTGTGACTCGCCATTGCGTCAGCTTGACTTTGGCTCTTTGACTTTACCATGCGCATGTATTTCTGTTGTTGATCCATCAGTTTATCTGATCTTATAGAGCATCTAGCGTGCACCTCCGACTGGTACCTCGGAACTGGTTCCCCAAATTGTGGACAGATTTTATAATGTAATAAAAGTTCGCGGTAATGAAGAAAATACTAAAAGAAATGATTAAGCAAGCTTTTCCGTGTTGCTGCAAAGGAATCGCTTACCTTCTCACATAACATACATTTCCATTGACCTTCATTGCTGGTACATTCCTCTTTCAAACTCTCTGTATGAGAAACAGTTACTTCTTTATTTTCATCTGGAACTATTTCTGACAATTAAAAGCAGTTTGGAGATAAACAGCTGCGCAATTTCTTTTACTTCTTATTTAAATGTTTTATTGTTAAACCTACTCACTTAGCTGCCTGTTTCTTTTTTCCTCTTCAATCTGGTGCTGGTTCATGTGCAGAGTCCAGCCCTGTTGAGTTGTCCACTGCTTAGCGCATTGCGTACAGTAGTATAACTCGTCGATGTCATTATTTGTGTGAGTCAACAAATGTTCCTTTAGTTCTGTAACCTGTAGGAACTTCTGCTCGCAGTTGGGACAATGGTGCTGTCGCTTGTGACTCGCCATTGCGTCAGCTTGACTTTGGCTCTTTGACTTTACCATGCGCATGTATTTCTGTTGTTGATCCATCAGTTTATCTGATCTTATAGAGCATCTAGCGTGCACCTCCGACTGGTACCTCGGAACTGGTTCCCCAAATTGTGGACAGATTTTATAATGTAATAAAAGTTCGCGGTAATGAAGAAAATACTAAAAGAAATGATTAAGCAAGCTTTTCCGTGTTGCTGCAAAGGAATCGCTTACCTTCTCACATAACATACATTTCCATTGACCTTCATTGCTGGTACATTCCTCTTTCAAACTCTCTGTATGAGAAACAGTTACTTCTTTATTTTCATCTGGAACTATGAAAATCACAGACGAATTCAGTCCGCTGCCAACTCTTTCATTTGAGAAAATGTTGGCAGCTTGGTTTTGGGTTTCTAGATTTTCGGTTTTCAGTTCGTCCTCCACCTGAATCGTATTCATGTTCGTTACTATATCATCCAACGTCGCACCGACTTCGTTTCTGCCCATTGCGCATTCAATAATTACTTCAGCTCGCTGACTTTGAGTACGAATCGTATAGGAGTTGATTAGAAGGTTCAGACAGGTGTGGCAGAGACGATGAGGAAGCGTGCTATTAAAGTCGAACTTTCTAGGGAATTTATTATGTTTTCTAGAATAAAATATGACCATCGGTTTACCTTACGTCCAGTGGCTACTTCAAACAAGTGATATAGGGGTAGCAATTTTCTATTCGCAGTAACGATGCACAGGGTCTTATTGTTCATGTCATTTCCGCTTGTATTACAAAGGCAAGTTCGGCAGAGTTCGGACAGGTTCACTTTATTCCCTGATACATTCACGGGTAGGGTTTCTTCTGAGAGCAAGATAGAGTTTAGATAACTTTTTTTTGAATCAAATTCAGATTTGTTTTTGCTCATTTTGATGATATATACGTAAAACCTATGCTAATCAAATTTGTTTATGCTGTGTGCTGTCTCAAGTTTATTGACAGATGGTGAATGCAATGAAAATGGAATGATTTGAGTTCCACAATATTATATTCCAATTTCCAGATAACATCTAAGGGACTGTTTAGATTTTTCGGTTAATTGACTTAAGGTTAGGTAGTTTTGAAATTATTGTGCCAAATTCACGGGTCGGTTCTTCTCTTATGTGTTTGTGTTGCGGAAAAGTAAGCAAGGATGTGCTGTTTTCAGTGACACTTATCCAGAGTGTACCAGGGATGAATTAACTGTTAACTAAACGAGATGCATATCTTTTGTACCTTCATCCTTCTGAAATTCATTTACTTACATTGTTGTTTTTGTGATTTCAATCACTGTCTCTGAATACGTGCACGTGGAGCTACAAAAAAGCGTGCTGCTAATGGCCGGCCATCAATCCTTTTGCTTTTATGGTCGTCCATGTTCAAGTGTTTTGTGTTTCGTATTGAATTTGTTTGTAAAATATACATTACGGAATACCGCTTTCTTGCATTAAAGTCCAATTCACGAACTATTTCAAAATTTAGCTAGGGTTTTAGCTTGTATTTGGAGAGAAAAGTTGGAGAGCAGCTTTAATTTAGTTTAGCTCGAGCAGCGAAAGCGAACTATGCTTTAATTCGAAACGGCGAACGACGGGTTAACAATTACATTTTGTTAGCTTTGGACCTTTGATTAATGCAATCGATTTTCTATCTCTTTTAGTTCTCAACCTCTGCAGGACTGCTTCCTTGTATTAACAAGTTATATTGGCGAATTAACTAAAGGCTTTCTAAAACATTTCGCAAATAGATTATAGGATATATAGGAATCCCCAAATTTATACTTAGACGTTTTAACTTTTAAAAGATATTTACAAAGGTTTTCGGTGATAGGAAATGTCGTAGTTTGGTTATTATTTTCAAAACCCTCCACGTAACGATTTGAAAGCATTCTTCAAGAACGCTTGCAGCTTTCCATTTGAATTTCGAACACATTAGTCAAACTTCGTTCCCTAACTCTAAAGTTGGGTTGAAAAGAGCGATGTTTGATTAAATTTGACTAATATATATGTTCGAATTAATTATCTTTAGGGAACAGGCCTATTAATAATGCAAATTCACATTCTGTTTTTGACACTATTGATCAAAATTCAATTGGAAAACGATTTTCAGATTGGTGAGGTTAGGTTAGATTGAAGTGGCTGTCGGCTAACCGACACACTTAGACCATTATAAGGTCCCTTGTGATGCCACATGAATCTATGTATATAATTCTTCCTACTCGTTGAACCAGTTGGAGCTCCTGATAAAGCGTAAGAGATTACGGATGTCCGTGTTTTTTTAGATCGTTAAGATCGCTGTAGTAGAACTCTCCTAAATGGAGTTTTCTTCTTTGTGAGAGAGCCGGACAAGTACAAGGAGATGAAGAATAGTTTCTTCCTCTTCCTCGTCAAAACAGCTTCTGCAAAAATCATTACATAATACGCCAAGCCTTTTTGCATGCCTGCCTATAAGACAGTGTCCTGTGATGACACCTATTGTAGTACTGATGTGTTTCCTATCGAGGGAGATTAGGCGAACGTTTTAGATCCAGCTTTGTTTTATCGCTAGGGATGTCGAGCCGTTTGTCCATCTTAGATTTGATCTTTCGATGGCGTCCAGCTTAATAGTGAGTTTACAAGTAGTGATTGGGATCCCTAAGGAATCCATATCTGGAAGCATAGGTAGTGTTGTACCTTGTTTAGCGAGTTCATCAGCCTTACAGTTACCTGTGATGTCCCTATGCCCCGGCACCCAACGGAGGTGAATGTTGAACTGCTCCACCATCTCTCTGAGAGACGAACGACAGTCTTGGGCTGTTATTGCATTTTTTAGAGACTGATTCCAGGCACTTTAGAGCCGCTTGATTGTCCGAGGAGATACGGATATCTTTAGCAGATATCATGTTGTCTTTCAGCCAAGAAAAGACTTCTTTTATCGCCATTATTTCCGCCTGAAAAACGCTACAGTGATCAGGAAGACGGAAGGAGAGACTAAGATTTAGTCTGTCGTAGAAGACACCGCCACCAACACCGTCCACAGTTTTCGAACCATCTGCGAAAAAATGGATGGATGCAAAAAATATAGGATTGAAACAGAACTGCAGTTTCAACCCTTTGGGCCGAAACGATTGCTTCTATTATTGAAGTTACACCTGGAACTTGACAGTCTTGCCAACTTGACGCAAAGCATTTCTGGCAATAGCGCAAAATGTTATGTAAGTACTTTGTGTCACTGAATATAACCTACATTTGCCGAAAAAAAAACATGAATAATAGTCGATATCACGTGCACATTTGAAAGCCACAGCTGTTTCTTAAACTGCAAACTAATATATGATGTCCCACATTAAAGAATCGAATGCATCACCAGACTATAACAAGTATTAAAAATGTGGCAGTTAAAGTAGCTTATGTCGACATAAGCCTTAATCGAGTTTTTTACATGACAATGTCCTCCTTTCTTTTGGTCCAGGTACTATTACTCTACACCCATTAAAATCCACTAAATTTGTAGAAAACAAAATAGCTTAAGTTTACACCAAAACCTCGCTTTGTATCGTTCCGATTTGCGTCGTTTCGAAGTTGCGTCATTTAAAAATGATCGTGGTTTCAAAGCTGCGTCGTTTTTATTTCACAAAATGTCGTGGTTTCGAAGTTGCGTCGATATTATTTCAGTTTGCGTTCTTGTTATTCTTTTTTTTAACTACTTTTTTTTTGTTAAAAGGGGATTAAAATGAAGTTATGTTTTCTGTAGAATTTATTGATTTTTTATTTGGTTTTATGAAATACATATTTATTTTTTTTATTATTTGAATTAATATTAAAAATCGTTATATCGATTTGCGACGTGTTTTTCTGGTCCCAATTAACGACGCTAATCGGAGTTTTGGTGTATTTGGTCTATTTAATACAATAATAAAATTTGTTTTGTTCATACTGAAAAATGACAAAAATTGACATAAATTACTTTAACTTATTACCACAGTCAAAACAGAAGGAGATCTACTTCAATCAAGCTACCTATATCCTCATCCCCCCATAAAGATGATCAATATAGGTGAACCTACAAGCTACAATACTGATTGACGTCCTTTCGCCAATGCCTTGTTATAACACGAAGTGCACCAAAATAATTGTTCTAATCAAACTGCAATATCCTAAAAGCAACTCTTTGTAGGAATAAGTGCTTGCCAACATTTTATATCTTACTGCCAATCGTTGCAAAACGTCATTTTTATATGATGACCTTGCTCTATAAAGATAAGTGAATCCAACATAACCTCTACCACAACTAACCATTTAAGGGTGTCAGTTAATAAAACGTGCGAACATCGTAACACACTTCCCTGGCACGACAATCACTCACTTGGTGGCATGTGTGCCAAATACCGTCTGTCTGCATATACTAAACGCTCCAGCTCCATTGAGGTGTTTCAGAGCGTCACTATGAAGTAATATCACCATTCCCTCCACCGCCCAAGGAGAATAACAAAGAGGACCACCAAGCACCAACCACCTGTAGACGTTTAAACGTAGCCTAAATCAATTTCACTATCACGAACAAAGTTGGCCTCCACCCCGAAAATCGAAGGAATCGACTCTTTTCTTGCCCCCACCATCGGCTGCATGAAGCCATAATGAGTGTACAGTTGACAAAAATACCAAAGAAAATGTTGCCCCAGCTCCTGGTATATAGGTAGTCTCAACCCTTATACAGCACTTCGTATTGAAGGGTGTTTATCACGAAATATTCTCCAAGTAATATAGACTAGGTCACGCGATGCTTATTTTTATGGGCCGCATTCGAAAATAGATCGAATTGGAGCTTCGATTTGAAAAAAGGACCACACCATGACGAGGATAATTCAGTCGGAAGAAGTCTGCTAACAAGACAACTTGTCGCGAAACCGTGAACCATGTCCAATCAGTTATTTTTTCTCAGTTTAGCTGACATATTCTCTGTTTATCCGAAGACGTTTCGCGAGCTAATCGCGGTAGAGGATGTGAAACGAAAACTTGAGGGCAAACTGGCCAAAGATCATATCTACCTGCCAAGTGATGAGGAATGGCAGGAGCGAGTGTATTATCGTTTGTTGGAGGTGCAGAAACGAGTCAACGAGGCACTGGAGAGTGGATTGTTAGTATCCTAGCTTAGTGATCTTTTGTCACATTAAAATTCAAAAAAAAAAAAAATGATAAAACTGTTTGGCAGCGAGAAAATTTTGTGATTATTTTTATTATGCCCTGTAGAACATTGGAGGAGATCACCAAGAAGAAGGAGAGACCAGTGTTTGATCCTTTGTTTGTAATAGAGAAATTCAGTCCGTCACAGACTCCGAATGGAAGGTTCGATGTACGGAGACGTTGTGTACCTGATCATCCGATTGAGTTCATCGATAGTAATGTCCTTGGATGTTGGACGTTGGAAAATATAGCGAAGGCAGCGAAATTGTTAAGAAAACCGCCGCTGCCAGTCAAATTCGGCGACGAACATGAAATGCGAAGGGTCTACTCGCTGATATATGATGTATTTCGATGTGAGTATTTGTGATATTATATTTGGTTAGGAAATGTGTTTGGAGGACTTTGTGACTGGAAGTCCGCAATTCCTTGCATTCATGTATTCATTGTATATGCCTTAAAGGTACAATGTCAACAAGTGTTCTGATACATACCCGAAGATCCAATTTTTGGCTTGTTTCAAACATTTGATAAAATCACAAAAAAACAGCTCCCATGTGCAATAAATGTGCAAAAATCTTTTCAAATCGAATTATGGCATTTTAGTAAATTCTCCACAATCGACACATTCAAAAATCAAGCTAAGTCGACTAGATCGCAGTGTGCGGGTGTGGACTATATTTACCCTGAAAGCAAAAGTTAGATCGGTCGTTAACACCACTTTACCTACGTCAGACACAAATGCGAACTATCTAATTAGTACTCGGTCGGCTTAGCTTATTTATGTGACTGTTGTATGTCAATCAAAACTGAAGCACATCAAGTCAGCCAGCTGTCAGACTTACTAAACTAAACTTTAACGTCCCTAAAATTACATTAATTTACAGCCATTAACTGGCTAAAGACAGCCGCAATCGGACCCACCTTCATAAGATTCAACTTCATTCGTGTTAACCCGTAAAGCTGGAAACTGTGAATTATGTTTACGGATGCATCAACATGATCATCTTGAATTATTGTCAACTCGTTTT
Organism: Cheilosia vulpina; assembly: GCA_916610125.1. NCBI lineage: Eukaryota > Metazoa > Arthropoda > Insecta > Diptera > Syrphidae > Cheilosia > Cheilosia vulpina. The sequence continues at coordinate 17,355,273 of OU744278.1, read as the reverse complement.
AAGTTTAATGGTCACAACAATAATTGTTTCTTGACGTTTAGTCAACGAATTAAGTTTCTTTTGCAATATCAATCCATTGCATAGATTTATTTTGCACATTTTTGCAATATTCTCCTCTTAATTTCCATGACGAAATTTATAAATAGTAGCTGTCAAACAGTAACATATGCATAGGTACCAGTTAAAAGTTGGCCAATATTATATGGACTTGTTGATCGGATTCCACTGACGTCTTATAAAATTATTGTTATTATTGACAAACTGTCACTAAAAGTGGCCCCCGATATCAGTTACGAAAACTCAATAATACTTTGTTCAGGCAGTACGTAGGCCATGCCAACTTGGTATGTGGTTAAAATCAGAGCCAATGATTTTTGATGTTAATTTACTTTGTCAATATGAGTTTTTATGTAATAGCTACCAGCCCTTCTTAACTTTTAAAAATTTAGGTAGGCTTTCCTACTTATTTATTTGTGGACCCATTGCGTTGTGAATTGATTGGGATTTTCCGTTGATATGTCCTCATGTTTCTTCAATTTGTTGTAACCCGACGCTGTTCAGCCATCTTGATATCCTCAAAACCCTGATAAAGATCAAACTGTCAAATATCAGAATGTTCTTTTATGTCATAGAAAAACGGAAGTAGTAGCTTTGAAGTTATCCGTTCCTCCAGTGACAGAGACTCGGGCAGTGACAATTGAAGTGGGTTAAATGATGTTTAAGGGCTAACAGCCATTAAGCAGCAGTTCACACATAAAAACTAGCGCACGTTCTGTTGTGAAAATTAAACTCGTACACGACGTTAGAGTGCTTCCTAATTTTAAACAAAGTAGTAGCGATTATTGAAGATCTGGAACACCAAAGTGAAATCCTAAGAAAGACGGATAGTCAAAGCTTGGAAGTCAGCCCTTACCAGTTGTTACCTTAACCAATTAAAATCCTTACTGTTCTCTCCGGGCAGTTGGTGATAATGGCTTTAATTTAGAGATAAGCTTGAAGTTTGAAAACTGTAGTTATACTTGCAAAGAATGTGGAAGACAAATTTCTTAAATATCGATTACTGAATTCGCATCTGGTCCACTGCTGAAATTTCAAAATTTCATTTCTCGACTCTAGAAAAGAAAAGGTTAGAAAAAACATCTCTTCCATTTTGTCAATCATTCTTCCAAAACGACAGTTGATTTATTGTTATCGATAATACTGTAGGCTGTCATTATCTGACGTCTTCCTCCAAGTATGCAACGTTTGCTTTTTTAACAAATGGTATCTGCCTATAAAGAGTAGTCGATCAATTTCCAGACCTTGTCAATCAAATTTAAGGCTGCTACCTAACTGTTTGCTTTTATTGCTTGCCTTATTCTATTTCTATGTGTTCCCTGTTATCGATTGTTAACTTTGCAACCTCAGTCAATACGATTTTAGTTTTCGTGTCCCTCAACTTATTGTTACCAATAAACCGAGACAATTCCATTGAACATGCAACTGATTACCTGTAATAACTTTTCCATTTCCAATATTTATTGGCGAGGGTTTTTTATATGTAAGGTTGGCTTTTTGCGATACAATTACTTTTGTATATCGATTAAACCAGTCTTATACTTTCAGATAAAGTTGTCATGGGTAACGCCTTAACAGATGTATTATTTTATGCCCATTATCCTGAGGTATAGTTTTTTATTTTTATTTGCATAGATATTTATGAACGGCTAAGTTTCCTTTAAGTTAATGTGTCAGGAGACCCGTATCTGGTTGATGCTTTTCGAGTTGTTCACAAGGCATTTTCTAAGAAGGAATTCTGAAGAAATTGAACTGCAAAACAGGCTTTATAGAGAAGCTGAAGTATTTGGTAAGTTACTAACGCAGATGCATCAGTACCGTCGCTTATTTTAATCTCCAGACATAGCTGAGTCCTTGTGGAAGCATCGAGTTCGACTGGCAGCATCTATATCCCGAATGCGAATTAGGAGTGGAGCTTTAGAGCTGTCACAGCTGTTGCCATCACATTTACAAAATGAAAAGGTCGCTATTGCTGCGGCTAATCCCATCGTCACAGGCTGGATCAATCCTTTCCTTTTGGAGTGAGTGGAATTTTTGTCTTGCATACACAGTTCATGGGCCATTATAAAATAATCCCCAGAAATAAAATCATTGCAGAAGCGTACCTAAAATCCCTCGGCCTCACGGAGGTCGCCCAGGGCGACAATATCACAGAGCAACCGCTCCAGGAGAACCAATTCAAGTGGGACAAAATTTGCCCGCTCTTCCTTTCGTTGCTGCCACACGATAGAAGTGAATTCGCCCAAACCGATCTGATACGCAAGCATTTTCTCATTATGCAGGTAAGTCCTCGCTACGAATGTAAGTACTTTTTATACCCTTTCCGCACAGGACCGAACATTTGCCCTTGCTCCAGCGATAATCTCACAACTGCTCGACCACTACGAGCTGGAAGGGGACGTCGTGCAGACGCACGTTTCTTCGCCCCGCTCCACCGCCTACCTAGCTTCACTATTCAGATCCATTAATTGTGTGAACGAGTTTCTCGCGTATGGATGCGGTTCCATGTTGGAGGAGTACAAAGCATACATGACTACACTGGGAATAAAGAACGTGCGCCTCTTTGCTGAACCATTTATCTCGATTCCCCTCGAGTCTCAAAAATTTGGCACGGTTGTGGGGGTCCTGGCTACACCACCGAACTCCTTCAGTGCAGTCGCGGATCCGATCGATTTGATATGCAGCCGTGGCGGTGATCTTAAAATGCTGCAGGTGATGACTGAATCCGAAATTGGCGACGATGGTAAAATGCGAGTTTCTCAAATTCTAGAGGAGCAACGGGAGACCCTTCGTTTGGCAATGTCCCGGCCACAAGTCCAGTTCGTTCTCTATCAAACCCACTCGGTGGTGGGTTGTGAAAATCAAGATATGCTCCAGTGGGCTGTTGAGAATGTCAACCGAAATGCGTTCGAGAAGCACCTGCAATACTACAAAGAGCTGAAGCGGTTGGAAGCGTTGGCCGAAGCTGAGGCTGCTGCCATTCCCTCAGCGGCAAATATGCTATCCCCGCGCAAGCGCACTGCCGGAGGAGCATCAAGTGCGACCACCAATAAAACGGATGAAACACCGCAATCGAAATTGCGAATTGAAAGTCGGGAGAACTCTTTTCAATCGGAAGAGACGCTGACATTGGATGGCAACGATGACTACTGCCAGCTCATCAAGGTTCCCAAGACCGATGAGTTCGAGATCACAAAGATCCCGGACGTTTGCCTGAATCAAGATAGCTGCCTTAATCTTATGACCATGGGCTGCTACATTGCCTTGGTTCAGCGGAAGCAAATAACTCGTCTGAACGCCAAGTATTTAATCAAAATGGCCGAAATTCGAGGGCTGTTTGGCAAGTCCGACCGGGACAAGAGTGCCAAGTCAAGGTCGTCTAAAAAGCCGGAGAAAGTCGAGTCAAAGAAATCAATTGAGACCAAGGTGCCAAAGAACAGAAAGGCTGAACAGGATAATTTAGTAAGTGATGATGTGTATGAATATGCGTTGAAATTCTTAACAGGTATTGTCCTTAGATTCAGCGAATAAATCAGCACACTCATACAAGCTTCATCAGGTCGAACGTGCGGAAGAAATCTGCGGTCGAGTCCAAGTTTTTGCCATTCAATTCGGCTAAGCGTCGGTGCACTCGTCACTCGAAACTGCACCGAGAAGGGTCCTACGAGGTAAATGAAAATATTCAACTTATAGTCCAGAACATAAGTCAAACTTTCCCCCAAATAGTCGAGTGCCTTATCAGATGATCCTAAAGCAAGGAAATGGTGGCAGATATCTGTCAAGTATATTCAAAACCTTCTGAAGCGATTTAAGAAGAAAAAGGGCTGTGACAATGACAAGACCGATATAGCAAAGTTGATCAAATGTTCCACATATCCGCTGTACCTGCCATGTAGGGAGAGGAAATTTGTCATTCCCAAGGAGCCATACCCTGTATCTATGAATTACTTAGACTTTGACAGCTGCAGTCAGGATAATATGTTCAGCAGTGATTTTGGCAGGTAATTTCTTAACAATTTGTTTTGGTCGCACTGTAACTTGAAGTTGTATCCTTAAAGTGAATTGCCCATGATTATACCCAAGCTCTGCGGATTTGAAAAATCAAAATTTTGTCTACTCTTCCTGCGCTCAAGATTATATGCCAGACCGTTGGGCTTACTATACTATAGTTGACGAGCCGAGGAGTGCTTTTGAACTTGATTGACTTTTAATAAAATCTGACTAACTGGTCAAATTTTGCGGAGGAAAGGAGGTTGCACGAAACGTTTTCGAAAACCCTAACAAATTGGTCAAGTTAAGATACTGCTTAGATATATATAATGTGAAAAATACGGCTTTGTCTTGAAATCGCCTTTTGGATCAATGAAAACACAGCTTAAGGGGAATAAGCGATTCCTCTTGTACGCCACATCGCTTTATTCTACGGCGCAATATGACGCCTTTAGTATGTTCCTACGCCTCTTTATGAACTTCATGGTTGAGAAACACTTATCGAAGAACGAATTTTTCGAGCACCCAGGTTATGAACTCAAGTTTTCAAAATTTAAAGAGAACTAGTCGAACTAGATTCACTTTCAGTCAGTCAAATATGCAAGCTGCAGTCTGTCAAATTTCTTAAATGACAGCTTGTAACTGACTATTTATTTGATATATTTTTTTTGTTTATTTTGCATTAAATAGATGCTACAAGAAACAATGCAACTCTTTAATTTCGTTTTAGTATTTTGTTAAAACTGCAAGCATCGAATATTCTTAACTAAATGATTATATTGGTTTATCCAATTTTGATTTTATTTCAGGCTTGACAACGATAGAGGCTATTGGACTACGTAACACATTTTATTAGTTTGGATCTGTAATAAAATAAAAATATTAATATTTTCATTTCATCTGTCCTCTTTTATAAGTTTCCAAGCCACAACTTTGACAGCCACAACGAAGTATTTTAAAGCAATCCTATACATAATTAGGCGAAGGCAAATAGTTAACTTTCAACACTTTTACTGCCTTAAACACAAGATATTCGCTTGATTTTTTTGTTGGAAAGGCTGTGCAGAGATGCAATGCTGTGTGTAATTTAAAACCGTAGAGTGTCTAGTAATGGACTAGAAGGCGGCTGCCCAAGAAAACTAAAAGCCAACCAATAATTGGTATTTCAAGTTCAAGCCCAATACAATGTCCTTACAAGAGCTTGTGGCGTTTTAAAAACTTTTTCCAGGTAAAAGTATTAAAGAAGCTAAAAAGAATTATATCGACAAGTTATTAAACATCATTGCCGTAAAAAATGGAGAGAAATCGAAGACTTGAAATTTTGTAAGGATACAATGGATGCGGATGTTTTTATCTCTATATCTATAAAAGAGAGTGATGTTAGTTACTACGCTTATAACTCGGGACCGATTTCGATGATTCGCACCAGTTCAGACTGGTTTCCGGCCAAACAAGAATAATACCCAAGAAAATTCCCGGAAAAAAAATGATAAATAAAATTAATTTTCCCATACATATATGACTTTAATTTCTACTTTACTTTCTGACAATTTTTTTTTGCATTTTTTCAAAAAATATGTGAGAAAATTGTTTTTGTATCAATCAATATTAGAACATCCGATAATTCTCAGTGTTATTCACAATGCCGCGAGCCAAAAGATCTTATCTTTCTCATCGAACCCGTAATGCAAGTAGAGTTCAGAATATCGCTAGTCAATTGAATACGGAAACCACACAAGAACAGCGCCGTGTTAGTATGGCCCGACTTCGTGCATCAAAAAAACAAGAAGAAAGACAGGCGGCAAATGAAACAGCTCTGTTAACAGTGGGATATCGTCGAGCAAATCGAACAACTCAACAACGTGAAAATCTAGTTCAACGCATTAGAAGTAAGGATGCTTTCAAATGGCTTCATTTGGGGCAGAAAAAATTGATGAACGCGAATTCAATCCGACATTCAAGGTAATAAAAGATAAAAGAAATTGAATTTAATTAAAGAAATTAAGATTAAATAAATTAATGCAAATCATTGATTCTAATTTCGTAATTGACTCCGACTCTACAGGTCCAAGGCTTTTACTTGCGACTATCACCTGCTCCTTTCCGAGTAGGGAAGAATGGAACACCAATATAAGAAAGTTCGAACGAAAACCAACAACAGGTGGAAAGAACTCACTGCCTGTGAAATATCTCGGAAGCTTTGGCCGGAATAAAATAAAAGCCGGACCAAAAAACTATTACAGTTTGACAGATCATCGATATCTAAATTAGTAGAGGCTCTAACTGGTCATAACTTCCTAAGAAACCATGCAATGAAACTAGACCTCAAAGATGACGACATATGCAGAGGCTGCGGAGACGAGGAGGTCCATGAGGGTACACCTCACTTCCTCTGTTATTGGTCGAGTCTTTGTCACTTGAGGAACAGAACACTTGGAAGCTATTACTTCCATGACTACGAAGAACTTTCTGATGTCTCGCTGTCTGATCTTTTAAGGTTTTTGAGGACATCGGGATGGCTGGACAGCGTCTATTAACCACAAGAGGAGGGGATAAGGAACACCGATGCAACACCAACGGTCGACCCCAACAAGGGCATCTCAATTGGTCCACGAGCACCTAAGTGGGCTAGCGCATGGTTTTCCCCGCTCTGCCCACCCGTTAACCTAACCTAACCTACTTGCAACTTTTGCTCGTGAATGTTCGTGGGCCGACATCATTTGAATCACTTCTGTAGCATCCCTGAAATGCAACATTTGAGGTAGCATCCCTGGAATGCAACATGTTTCGTTTTACCGCTGGCGCTGGTGGCGAAAAGAAGCGAGAAGTGTCAGCCAGGAGGACAAGAAGAAGTTTTATTCTTGTGCTCCTTCTCTTTTGACATCGACCACGCAACAGGCCGGACGTGCCAAAATAAAAGTTGTAAAGTATAACTAAACCCGTAGTTTTATTAAATAATATAAGGGCATAAATTGGTGACCCCGACGTGGGTAAATATTTTCGAAGTGAAAAAAATTCACCGACGGTGCAGTGCATATATATCCGCCGCCGAATATTCTCGACATCACTGAATATTGGCAATTCATCAATATCCATCGACGATACATCGGCACCATCTATATATATATATCCGACGTCGAATATTCTCGACGGCACCGAATATTCGCAATTTGGATATTTATCGACAACGCACCGGCACCATCAACATATATATCCGACGACGAATATTGCCAACGACGCTGAATATTCCCGAAGCGATTTGGATGTTCATCGAAGTCGCAGCATACATATATACGACGCCAAATATCCCCCGCAAAGAGGAATATATATGTGCACATACATGCATTATATATATACGTCACCGAATATTCACAGCAACTAAGCTAAAACTACAAGCAATAAATATACGTTGCAGTGTATATCCGACGCAGCAGAAACCGACGTGGATGCACGTCGTACACGGCAGAAAACAACCACCTTCGGCATATAGCGCCAGACATATATACAGCACACCAGCAGAAAGCAGCCGCAGCCGATCACAGCACCATAGCCAGCCTAGCCGAGTTCACCACAAATCGAGTAGCTCAGCAAATTCACCAACCACCACAGACCACCAAGCTAGCTAATTTCACTACCGCACAAAGTAGCTCAGTAGACACCAGCACACAACAACATAGCAAAACTCACCACCAAATTGCAACATAGCCGAGACCATCAGCACCAACATCATCAACAGCATTCCTCAATTATGTATTAGAAAATTTCGTAAGTACAGTGAGAACTAACTGAAAAATAATATATATTGTACTACAAATACTACATTGATAATAGTTTTTATATATATTGAACATTAATAACATAAGATAACATTTGCATTTAAATTATATAAAAGTGTTTCAAAACGTTTTCGTTATACAACTTCTCACTTGACGTACAATTTTCCAATCGAAATACTTTTCGTATACCTACAATTTATACTTACATTTTTACATCGGACATTCCATTCTTCAACCCCTACCTACGTTTAAAATGGCAACAGAAAACAAAACCGGACACGAGTCAAGTTCCAATATGGAACCAAGTGGCTCCGCGATACCTGTTGCGGAAAATATTCTGCAAGCATCACTTATTTCGATTAAAATTCCACCATTTTGGAATAACCGTCCGGATTTGTGGTTTTTGCAGATTGAAACACAGTTTCGTCTCAAAAATATAACTTCTTCAAATACGAAGTATGACTATTTGGTAGCTTCGCTGAATAACCAAACAATGGAATCGGTGGCCGATGTTCTAGTATCACCCCCTGTGCACGATAAATACGATCATTTAAAAAGAACCTTGTTAGAAAGAAACAGAGATAGTGAAGAACGGCGATTAGATGAACTTCTAAACAAGATCGAGTTAGGCGATTTAAAACCATCTGAGTTGTATAGAAGCATGGAAAGTTTAGCGAGCGGGAACAACCTCGTTAACCCGCCTTTGGTCATGAAACTTTGGCTAAACCGACTTCCTTCGTCGATCCGAGTATGTCTCATGGCGGTCGAGAAATCCCAATCGCAAAGCGAACTTTTCAACCTCGCTGATAGACTCCATGACTCATCTTCTATACCTCAGGTAGCTCAAGTTAGTGCACCGCACAGTTCAAACCTCAACAACGAACTTGTACAAAAACTTATTTATCGTATCGAACAACTCGAAAGAAATCACTCACGACCAAATAACGGTAATAGGACGTCAAGGAACTTCTCTCGGGATAGGACGAAAGACAGATATAGGTCGAATAGTGGTCGTAGAACAAACGAAGATAAGTCGATTTGTTGGTTCCACAAAAAATTTGGAAGCAACGCGAGAAATTGCACAAAACAAGCGTGCTCGTTTCAATCAGACGCTAACAAAACGCCAAAAAACTAGTCCGCCAGATCTCAAATGCGGCTTTGAGTGAGGCAAACTTTTCGCGCCGTCTTTTTATCCGCGACAAAACTTCCAAGTTGCAATTTTTAATCGACACTGGAGCAGAGATTTCGATAATCCCTCGTAAACTCTGCCAAAACAGCAACCATCCTAACGATTTTGTCCTACTTACTGCGAATGGTGGAAAAATCCACACCTATGGTTGCAAACGATTATCAGTTGACTTGAACCTTCGGCGCGCATTTGATTTCACTTTCGTCATAGCCGATATCGATCACCCTATTATAGGAGCTGATTTTTTGCACAAGTTCAATTTAATCGTCGACCTACGCAGCCGTAGAATAGTGGACAAAAAAACCAACCTTCAAGTCAGTTGTCTTATAAAATCTTCAAACATTATTTCACCGAAACTTTTTTCAATTCCGAGCGAATTTGGCGCTATTCTTGACGAGTTCCCTGAGCTTAAAGCCCCACCAGACTTTACGTTACCGGTCAAACATGATGTGGTTCACCGGATAATAACCAATGGCCAACTTCCGGCAACTAGCGCCCGACGACTCAATCCGGAAAGATTATCAATCGCCAAGAGTCAGTTTCAACAGATGATTAAATTAGGCATTTGTCGCGTGTCAAAATCGCATGTGGCCTCACCACTTCACATGGTCCCTAAAAAAGATTCCCTCGAAGTCCGACCATGCGGTGATTACAGATGGTTAAACCAAGCAACCATACCGGACAAACACCCGATCGCAAACGCTCAAGACTGTTCTGCCAACCTTGACGGCTGCTCGATCTTTTCAAAGATCGACCTGGTACGTGCGTACCATCAGATCCCAGTCGCAGAGGAGGATGTGCATAAAACCGCAGTTATAACACCCTTCGGGCTTTTTGAATTTCTTCGAATGCCTTTCGGCGTACGCAATGGTGCACAAACTTTCCAACGTTTTATGAACAGCATTTTAGGCGATCTTACATTCGTTTTTATATACCTGGACGACATACTGGTGTCAAGTAAATCAACCGAGGAACACAAGAAGCATTTGCGAGAAGTTTTTCGTAGATTGCAGGAGCACGGACTCAACGTTAATGTAGCAAAATGCGAACTCGGAGTTAGTGAACTCAATTTTTTGGGTTATAACATTTCCAAACAGGGGATCACTCCTTCGCAAGAAAGAGTCAAAGCCATCAACGAGTTTCCTAGTCCCAGATCTATCAAACAGCTTCAGCGTTTCCTCGGCATGATTAACTTTTATAATCGCTTTATGCCAAGTATGGCGTCCAAAGCAAAAGTTTTGTACGAAATTTTAAAAACTGTCAAAAAAGAAGGCAAAACAAAATCAAAACCGATTTTTCCATGGTCAGAAGTATGTGAACAGGCGTTCCAAACGTTAAAGCAAGACCTATCGCAGCGCACTATGCTTTTCCATCCAAAGCCGCTAGCGCAGATAAGTATTATGGTAGACGCTTCTAACGACGCGATAGGAGGAGTTTTACAGCAATACCACAATAACTGTTGGGAACCATTGGGCTTCTTTTCCGTACGCTTAAGCCCGGCCGAAAGGAAATACTCTACGTTCGATCGCGAGCTTCTCGCGATTTTCAAAAATATAAATCATTTTCGATACTATGTGGAAGGTAGACAATTTACAGTCTTTACCGACCACAAACCGCTTACTAATGCGATTTGCTCCAAAACGGAAAAATCACCGCGTCAAACACGCCACTTAGAATTTATCGCCGAGTTTACAACCGACATTCGTTATGTCAAAGGCATACAAAATATCGTCGCTGATACCTTATCGCGGTCCTATGTCGGGTTGATAAATTTCAAAAACGTCAGTATCCCAAGCTTGCTAAAAGAGCAACAAAACGACGATGAGCTTAAATCGTTGTTAATTCAACCGAATCCGTCTTTTAACTTAAAAGAGATACATTTTCCGATAGTTGATGTCGAGATTTGGTGCGAAACGTCCACAGGAACCAATCGGCCATACATTCCTTCAATTTTCCGTCGTACGATTTTTGACAACCATCACACACTGTCACATCCAGGTTCGAAACCAATGCGTAAAATAATTAATGCAAAATATTTTTGGCCTAAGATGAACAGTGATGTGAACCGTTGGACAAAAAGTTGTATCGCTTGTCAAAAATCCAAAATTACTCGACATACCACTACGGAACATGGACACTTTCCAGTACCAGAAAATAAATTTTCGCATATCCACATGGATTTAGTGGGTCCGCTTCCACCATCACAAAATTTTACGTATCTTCTTACAATAAAAGATCGTTTCTCTTCATGGCCCGAGGCGATCCCTATTAAAAACATTAACACTTCTACAGTCGTATCCGCTTTCATACAAAATTGGGTTTCAAGATTTGGGGTACCTCAAACGATCACGACTGACCAAGGAACCCAATTTGAATCAAGTCTGTTCAAAGAAATTTCAGAAACTCTCGGTACAAAACGGATCCGAACTACAACGTACCATCCACAAGCAAACGGATTAGTAGAACGTTTTCACCGACAGCTAAAAGAAGCTTTACGGTCGCACGAAGATAAACTCAATTGGTTTTCGAATTTACCTTGGACTCTCCTCGGTATTCGCTCCGCAATAATTGACGACATTAACGTAACTCCAGCACAACTTTTATACGGACAAAACTTACGTTTACCTGCGGAATTAGTCGAACCAAGATCTTTTAACCCGATTTCGAATTCATCAACAGCTCGAGAAATTACGAAAGCTATTTCGCAAATCCGTCCATGCGCTAAGCGAAATCGCGAGCAGAAATATATTTTCGTACCAAAGGAATTAAAAAATTGTAAATACGTTTTTATCCGAGAGGAGATGAAACGCGGAAGTCTGAACCCACCGTACAAAGGCCCATTCGAAGTGGTTAACCGTTTTAAAAAATCGTTCGCGATACTTATTAAAGATAAGGAACATATAATATCAATTGACCGTCTTAAGCCAGCCTTTTATACTAACGAAAACGTCGAGAAACAAAAGTCTAAGCACGTAACTTTTAACTTACCATAAAATAATATTAAAAATTGTCAATTTTATAATTTCAAACACAATGTAAGGTCTTCAACCAAAAAATTATCAATTTTATATTTTCAAACACAATGTAAGGTCTTCAACCAAAAAAAATATTATCAATTTTAGATTTTCAAACACAATGTAAGGCCTTCAGCCAAATCGTTTTTACTTTCTATGTACAATAATTTTAAATACATTTAGCACCTACCATTTTAAAGCAAATATCTTATGTAAGGTCCTCTACCTACAAAACTTTCCCAATTTAACTGTATTTTACAAAACGTTCTCACTGTACAATATATATTAGTATATTTAGATACCTATTTTCATTGAAGAATATATAATGTATAAAACTCAATGTAAATACCTTATACGGCGGAGAGTGATGTAGCATCCCTGAAATGCAACATTTGAGGTAGCATCCCTGGAATGCAACATGTTTCGTTTTACCGCTGGCGCTGGTGGCGAAAAGAAGCGAGAAGTGTCAGCCAGGAGGACAAGAAGAAGTTTTATTCTTGTGCTCCTTCTCTTTTGACATCGACCACGCAACAGGCCGGACGTGCCAAAATAAAAGTTGTAAAGTATAACTAAACCCGTAGTTTTATTAAATAATATAAGGGCATAACTTCGAACTGTCAATGGTATAGTGCTGCGACACTACAATCGCTGAAGCAACCTTTTCCGCATCTCCAAGTCAGATACGCATATTATTTGCGATCACTATTTCCACATGTACAAGGATGAAATGTCAGAAGACATTTTGCATTGAGTTCGTGTCCATTCAGAGAATGCCCATCTTGAGATGAATGAAGAGATGCACAACCAGGCCTTAATTTTGAAAGAAGACATTTGTCGGCAGTTTAAGATGAAATTAAAATGAAAATTCTCAACAGGTGGCGCTGTTTGCATATTTCGTTTTTCATCTATCTCCTTCTATAAATATATATCAAAATGAGTCGCATTGTGTTTGAATTGATGGTCTCTTTATCTTAGTGCATTAACCGATTTTGTTTCTGGAAATGTCAAATGAAAGGTGACGTCAATACCAAGGTTTGTATTGATATATGGTTTTTGTATTATTTTTGGTTATACGAGTTATAGGCATTTTAGTGAAAATTCCTATGTTGTCAACCTCCGAAACCCCTCAACCGATTTAAATTAAATTTTGTGGATGTGTATGGTTGGTTGCAGCTTAAAGGATAGGATAGGTGGCACTGCTGTCAGTCTCCGAAACCACTCAACTGATTTCAATTTTGTGGATGAGTATGTTTAGTTTCAGTTGAGAAGCTAGGATAGTTTTGGACCTGATAGTGCTGTTGCAGATGCCTCTTTGCTTGCGGTGGTGGGGACAAATCGCAAGCATTAAAGAATATGTGATGTGGCATGTGGCCTATGAGTGCGTAGGCCGTGCAGTACATATCGCTTGGTAGAATGAAGGTGACGTATATTATGTTCATTATTCGTATACTATCATTTTTACAAATTGACCACTCGCCCAAGTCCAGCACACTAATCACTGAGCCACTGTGTTCACAAGTCGCAACTACTGATATTTAATGTCTTATGGCACCTTTATCGAATGTGAAGTGGGAAAAAAATGTTTTTGGACAATCGCGTTTCTGGATGAACTCGGTCGAATGGCAAAAGCGAGGATTTCCGATTTCCCACATTCTACTTTGGTTGATTTGGTTAATTGAGAAACTCTGACTGGAAACTCAATTCAATCAGTAGCATGGAAAAAATCGGTCAAGAAGTCGGCCCGGTAACCTATGAAGTCCTTTCTATGCATTGAACTTAATTGAATTCCAAAGGAGTTTCATTCGTTCAATAGACACGTTCAATTCTATCCAAAAATGTAAATAATTTAATTAATTTTAGGTTCTAAAGCCTGTGTGGACGTATGGTATACAATTTGAGGTGGTAGTGGCACAAATCTTATGATTTTACAAACTTTTGAAACTATATTGTAAAGATCATTCGTCAGTCTCCTTAGAGACCTTGGAATTCCCACGGTTAACGAATGAAACGAGAAATTGGGCTCAAAAGAATACAAATCGACTATTAATAACTCGGTCCGTGAATTTCTCGATAAAACCAATTTATTGTGGCGTCTACAAAGTCTAAACGCTTTGACTAAGCCCTTTGAATATCAACCGTGAATGTTGCCTCCGAAACGCGTATAACTTCGTGATAAAACAAAATTGCTACTTAATTGCAGTACAAAACAATTTAGTGGAAAGTGGTTTTAGTGTTCTCGTAGTGTCTTTTAGAAGATTTTCACCTTCCTCGGAGATGTCTGTGATTTTGTAACTTAGAACTTTTTTTTTACTTTATTTCAATAAAACAAAACATTTCGTTACTTACGGCCATGGTATTCACTTCCCTTTAATCCGGCTTAAAGGTTACACCCGGGTTTAAGTGAGTTTAACCCAAAAACTAAACCCAAGTACATAATATTCAGCGATTAATCTGATTGGATTTAAACGCAATCCGGAGACCAGTTTAAGTACTTTAACTCGGGTTAAAACTCAATTTCATAAAATTGACATTTCTTCGCTCGCAAGAAATAAGAAAATAAATAGGAATAGGAATAGAAAAAAAAATGGCAAGAAACTAAAAAAGGACTTCATTCGTGAAATGGACGAAATTAATGTTGATGTCTTCGTTGTCAGAAGACGAATTTGTCGGAGCTGATGGTAACGTTGATTTACCATCGTTCTTGTCGTCGAATATATCGAATGCACAAACGGGCTTGCGTCGAGGAATACGATGCGCGCTAAATACAATTTTAACAAGCAAACCTGCCTACAAAAAAAAAAAACGTTTCACTTAAAGACAAAAATAAAAGATCCTTATCTCTAAAAAAAAAGTTCCACAACTAAAAAAGCATTCACTTCATTTAATTATCTTCAATATTTTATAAGTTATAGGTTTTCGCTCACTTCCACGGTTTCATGTTAATTTATTTTAGCCTCCGTTTAATTGTTAACGTCACAAATATTTCTTAAAATTGAATATTTATGCAATACCGGACATCTGCAAGGAAGAATTTCTCCAACAACCCTCATGATCATTAATACAGCGGATAAATAGAAAACTAAAAACAATACTTTTCGGTGTTCTCCTGTAAATTAAAAGAGCTTATTTAGAATCTTTTGACAGGAAGAATAGCAATTATTCAAAACCAGTTAACAAAGTTATGAAAATTAAGTTCAGTATACTCTGAAACAATCTGCTTTTTGAGTTTTGGGGACGTCTATTCGTGTGTTGATGTTCCGAATTCCTACGCAATTTTTATTGAATGCCTTAAGAATCATATCTAATTGTTCTTATTTCTAACATCCGAAAAAGTTGATAAAAACACTCAAGCATTGGATCACCCGTTACTTAGTGAATAAATTCAATGCTAAAATGAAATGCTATCGATGACCTAGTAATATGAGACTAAAAAGTAAATACACTAAATTGTGGATTGAACAGAAAAAGAAGATCCCTATTTGTCGTGACACCTTTTGTCGTAATTGTTTTGATTCTGCCAGACTATACCTAAGAAATGAATGGAAAATAGTGAATAGTTTACTTAAAAAATTGTGTTCCATTTAGAAACATTATTCTCTGCGTATCAATAACTGTTTAGTCTCTGACAAATTTGAAATCGCTGAAGCATTTAATGAATATCACACAAACATAGCGAGTAATCTACAATCCTGTCCATTCAATTAATCTTGTGCATAAAGAATTGCAAAAAATGTGGACTTTTGATCCGTGTATTTGTGGTGGGTTATTTTTGGCTCCAACATTTTTGATTTTTGGCTCCGTACCTTTTATAAAACCTGGTAACACAGTACAAATGTCAAATTATCGCAAGCAAATAATGTCCCGGACAATAAACGTGAGCGAAAAGAGAGTGGACAAGCAATCTACTACAATTAACAACTTTTCCGTCATCTTTTCGCAGCAGCTGCGTACTGCAAAACGAAAAGCAGAGCGAAATTTGTCCTTCATGTTTTCGTTGTGTCATTTTTGCATGGAATTTTTCGCTCCGGAACAGCTGCCCCAGATTAAGGGGAAAGCGCCAATTTAGGCGCTTTTTCAATGAAAAAGGGGAAAACCGAGGGGAAAGCTTTGAAACTAAAATTACTTAAAAGTAAAATTTAAACGCATTTCCCTTACAAATCAATTTCAAAGATTAGTCAAAATGAAATGTTCACACTAAATATGAAAGAAAACAGCCCATCGAATGTCTACGTAAGAATTTTTGTGATCTAATTTATGAATTTATTTTTATTTCTTAATGAATGTTTTCCCAGTCTGCGACCACTGCCTATAACATCTCTTGAAATGTTCAAAGATATTCGCAGTTTGAAAAGTACCTACTAATTCTTGTGGCCAAGATGGGATGTCAAGTCCGATTCAAAAAAAAAATCCTTTATTCAAAGTAGATGTCTTAGCGGACATCTTCAATGGGTGAGTTTTTGCAGGGTGTTTTCCTGAAGAACTCAAGTGTGCTGATGTTATAGATAGGTATCTTTGTTCAAAAAAGGTTCTGCTGTAGAACTGTGCAACTACAGGCCTATTTTTCTGCTCCCTGTCTTAAGTCCTCAATAATTAATAATAATTTTTCCATTTTCACCGTATTTAATTTCGATCTTAAATAATTACCTTGATAGGTACTTTTTAGTCAAAAAATCTTATTTTTAAAAGTAAAATTTATATTTTACTGAAATAAAAATATATTGGCACAAAAATCGCAGTTTGTTTATATTAAAATGATTACCTTTTTGTACTAGAACATTTTGGTAGTAGAAAATCTTGCCAAAATGCGATTTACATACATTTTTTTTATGTACATTCGGGGTCTTACAATTTTAATGAAATTTCAGCAACATGAAGTTTTACGAGAAGCTTTAGTTTTAGTTGCGCATTTAACCGGTTTTTACCCCACCAACAATTGGCATTCAATTACAAAATTCATAACGAAAATATCAATCAACAGATTTAAGTTTTAAAATATACGATTTTATTAAATACATAAATAGTTTTAACAGATTTCTAAAATATTACCATTTTTGGTTAATCGGAAAATAAAATAAAAAAAAAACATTTGTACATACACATACAAAATGTTAAGCTTAAGCTTAGACTATACACAAATTACTACAACGAGATATACAATGTGTTAAAAATAATTAAATAATTTATTTAAATATAAATTTTAAAGCTTTTATTTATGTGTTTCGATTCGATTTGTTTCACTGGATTTTTTTTCTATTTATATTATCACCTCGATACGAAGTGAGAGGTTATCTATCTGAATAGGTGATATGTATCTATAATTTGAATTCAGGCAGTTGGGATGATTTTGGATGCTATATTGGTTCATTTTTAAGTGCTATTTGTAATGATTTACAATTCCTATAAGACAACTAAAACGAATAATAATTTAAAATTATTTATCACATGGACATTAAGTGTGTGTGCTTAAAAGATAAAATAGGCTTTGAATATACAAACTGTGGCGCTGCTACGATGAAGCAAGATTTTAAAATGTGCGCCTTTTATGGCGGTGGTTAATCCTCGTCTATAAGCTCACATCCATCGGATGTATACCGTCGTCCATAGTTGAGTCATAGCGACTGCTGCTACTTCCTACACCGTTGGTACCGTTTGCAAAACGTATTCGTTTCTTTGTATGCACCGGACACGTACCATTGCCATAGATGAGGCTGATGTCATCGGATGTTGCTGCAGTGTTAATTGGAGTGCTGCTGGCCTCCAGGAACTGCGACTCAGATCTAAAGTCGTTCAAGAAACTTGAATCGTAGACCTGAGTCGCAGGTAATTGTCAATCGTCCGGATCTTTAAGTTTCACATATAGGCAGCATGAGAGGATCATCCCGATGATATGTATCAAGCAGATACCCAAACCGACTGCTCCGAGGATGGTCAGATGCTGGCGCATCTCATCCGTAAACTGATAGATGCAACCCTAGTCAAAAAAAGAAATTCGCTCATAATTAGCTACTCGAGTTTGAGGGAGTATGCGGAGCTTCTTACAGTGTAAGGAATGTTGCTCGGGTGATCGCGAAGTCCACAATACGTTATCTGGGTTATACAACAGGAGTCGGGTACAAGTCGTCCATTTGCCGGCCATAGCACGTCGGTTCGATTAGACGACAACCAGTCACTAGTTCGCCAGTCTTCAAAACGGATGGCACCGCAGCATTTGTACTAAAAATGAAAGGATGCATCATAATTGTAATAGAGCTGGGGTTACAAGCATTTTTTTTCTATATACCTGTTGTTGCATTCGATCGATGGCGATCGTTCGGCTTTCATCAAAGCCATAGCTAGTAAGAAAGGTGGTGTTCAGGGTTCGCTTTAGTTCATCTTCGAGTTGGGTTTCGTAAAAGTACGCAAGGCCGCCAATTATCAGCTCGAGCAAGAAGATTAGAACCAGCAGGAATGTATACTGAAAAGAGAAAAGATTAATTTATAGTAACAGAAGCTTGGTTAAGCAAAAACTGAAAGTAGTAAAAAGCAGATCATCACGGGTGGGACATAAGTGAGCACTACATAATTCTTGACCTTCCGAAACAGGCTCTTAATAATCAGGAAAAATCTCAGTAAGAAGAAGAGAGATGTCGACCTTGATTCAAGCATGTAGTACTGGGCCTAACCAAACCACCAAAGCATGGACCGCTCTGTTCAAAGTTGCTTGCTGCGAGCACTTTTGTCGAATGGTGTGACAGCAGCTTCAGACCTGCGGTCCATGAATGACACACATTTGTTTATTTTATTTATTTATTTCATTCTTGGAGCTATTGGAGGTTGTTTTCTTCATGAGACAGAGGATTGTGGCCGCTGCTCCATTTACTGACAGTATAAAGGGGTTGGCATGACATGGGACTTATCTTCGAAAAAGGTCCTTTGGATCTATACTGTTTTTTTTAGTGGATAGGGCTTACTGCTCTGAAATCTAAAGAAGGACATGCTTCGGCTTCACAGAAGCTTCCCGATAGATAGTCGCTTGATGTTGTAAACATGGGTTGTACTATCAAAACAACTTACCGTCAAAGGCGGGCTGACATTTGGCTATAGAATTATTTGAATAAATGCTTCGTTGACATTGCGCAAAGCTTATCCTACGAATTTACTTTCATGGATATGCAGTCTGATGGCTAAAGTATCATTAACGTTGAGGGGTGCGGTGTATTGGATTCGACTTTCGTTGCGTTGAGGACAGTCTTCAGCCAAACTCTGAGAATTGGCGTAGTTGAATTGGGAATACTACTCCTCACTACTCGTAATTCAAGCCTCTATATTGTTTAGAATAGGTGGCGGGTCAAAATATTTGCACTTAAGGCCTTGCTCAATCTTGCTTTTTCCGATTAAAAAAAAAAGGACAAAATAACAAAACATTGTATCAGGCTCTCGAAAAATGTACGTTTGGTCACACTGCTAACACCCAGACAATCCCTATGAATTAGGTGTAAAAAAAAAGAAGTAGTAGAGCACCGAAGAGTTAAAAGCTTTATGGACGTAGGGCCATTAGCAGATACGATTCATTACCGGTTAAGTTTTTCGTGAATGCATAGGTAAGGTAACCCTGTTAATTTAACTACATCATTTAAACCGCAACGAGTCGTATTAGAAAACATACCTTAGTTGTTTAAGAACATATGTATATAGTGCTTGCGGGTAGCATTGCAAATTGAAAGGTTTCTGCTCAAAAACTAATTCTAATTCTGTACATAACCCCCAGGGATTCGTGCCAAAAATAAAAACATGCAAACAAATGGCTCTTTGAAGCTAGGCCTCTCAAGCCCTCTTATAGTCTCCGATATGCGCAGTTTCAAGAACCTTAAAGCCTCCTCGTATTTGAATACCAATTAGTCGCATTAAAATCAACGCAAACTATATCTGGGAATGAAAATGATCAACAAAATAATTGAACTCAAACTTTATCTGGAACAGAAATGATCAACAAAATTGAACTCGTTACATGGGTTTTTATTTCTCTTTAAGTCCCAATTTGCGCCATTTGTAGAAGTAAACAAAATATTGTAAAATGATTTAAAAATCACGACCTACGAAACAAAAGCAAAACAATTTCAACACAACGTACACTTCGTGCGAATTGGACTAACAAATACGAAATTCGAATTTCAATTGAGCTCGCTGACGTTTGTTATAAATTTACATGTTTAGTGCTTTTTTTGACCGAGCACATCGCATTCGTGATATTTTAGCGAAAAACAATTCACTCAACCTCCGAGGCGTCGCAACAATAATTGTATCCACTTACGTAAGCACATCGCAGTTACTTCCGTATTACTAACATCTACCAATCATCTTTGGACCATAATTTGAGATAATCGTTTCCAAAAGACTAATTCCGCTGGTAAGTGCCTCTAAGTACCTGTATATGCATATGTGGGGGAGTCTATCATTACGATGATGAAGCGGGTCTTGTTCAGCGAAACGCTGCAATGCATATCTGCTAAGCGTCACGATCACCACAAATCACAATCACACACCAGCAGTGTGGTAGGTATGCACAGATGAGCATCGTTTGCGGCTTCTAATTTTGCCAGCACTTTGTGGACAAGAATAATCTCTGACCTTAACCCTTGGCCACGTAACATACGCGAATACTATGGCAGCCATCAAAAGATGGAACATGTGTAAAACTAAAAATATGAAAAGTCATCAGCATCGGATGGCAACAATTGAATTATAAATAGGTGCCACTGAGCGCTGAGCTCGTATAACGTGATGATGTGTGCTTCCCAGATACTCTGACGTGGGTTATGTGGACGGGTAAATGTGCATTGGCATGTGCATTTGTCTAGTGAATGCGATCATCTGGAAAATAGGTGACGGGGGGAGATTTTTTCATTCACGAAAAATGATTTTATTTTATTTTTGTCCATTTTGAGGTGTCAAAGAAGGGTCGACCTTTTTATAGAAAAGTGTGGATTTTATGTCGAATCAGGTACGTTACGGTTGAGATGATTGTTGTTTTTTTGGAGGTTTTCTCTTGTATTTTCATTGTTTGGTAAATTCATATACAAGTCGGTAGTTCACATTGAACTTTAAAGTGGCTTCAACGGAACGGAAGTAAGAGGAGTGTGGACTTGTGAGTTCTGTAATCTTAAACAGCCTTTTGACTCTAAAGGGCTCCACTGGAAAACCAAGTACTAACTGGATCGACTTCTGAATATTTGTAGATGTTGTTGCGGTATTCTGAGGAGATACGTTGTCAGATTTAGATTTTCACCAAACGTTTATGCAGCTTGTGCAGTACTGACCGAAACCAGAAACTAAGTATTAAATAGACCGTCAGCTTATACAGCTTAAGAGAAGCTGTTTTCCGTGTTACTATTTGAAAAAGTATGTGTGCCCTTAAGGTAAATTAACCGCACACATATAGACTTGCAAATATTAACTGCCAGGTTTCTGGTGTTAATATTATTTTCCTTTTACAACGCCTCCCGTTAATTAGAATTTTTGCATCGGCTGCAAAACTGCCCTCCCAACCTAACCTAACCTACGTTTCGTTTCGTATATCACTGTAGAGGCAAGAGAGAGAGATGCGACCACACATTTTCGTTCTATCTTTTTTTCAGCCAGTTACGTTTCATTATCTAAGACAAATCATACAGTGCAGCAGTAGTTACCAGAATATGGGATTTATCACTTTTTGCGACGTTTTCTCACTAATAATAAGCTAAAAGGGACAAAGGGATTTTTTCAGACCTCATAGTACAAAAAGAAAGGGATTTTTATTTTTGGTCAAATTTTGTTCCTAATTACTCATTTCATTACGAATAAAAAAAATTATTAAACCTACGATCAAATTAAATATTTTCATGTTTAGAAAAAGTCATTCAAAATATATAAATGCTTTCATTTTCTTTTTTTTATTTCCCTAAACTGTTTCATAAAATGACATAATGTATCTGTGAATGGATCACGAGTATTTTTTTAAATAATAAATTTATTTATTTTGTAAACATAAAAGGGATATTTTGAGTATAACCGTGGGATAACCGGCCTCTAAAGTCTGTGATCACTGCAGTGCAGGCCTATTGTCTGTTTCAAACTGTAGGAGCAACATAGTTTCTTTTCTTTCTCTCACAGCCAGTTACGTTTCATATATCTAAGACATAGTGCACGCCTATTGCAAGGTTACCACTTTGGTAATTTTTTACCAAACTTGGTATTTTTTTTGCTTATTGAGTTTTGGTAATTTGTGTCTGGTTATGGTAAATTTTTGACCAGATGTACCAAGAATGCGAACTCGATATCACCTTATTTAAATGCTACCTTATTGCTTCTGAGTGAACGCATTGCATTTTTTGCATATGCTTCATCACCATCCATATAAAACTGTTTTATTCGATGTTCAATAAATTACAGAATGCACTCATTTCCTTCTTTTGACAGATGGTGAACTTCGGTTTCTGTTCCTGTTTATAACTAAATTGAGGTTAATTAATCATATTATTCATATATAGACATGAAACTCTAATTTGTTAAGGGTTTGTTATAAGAAAATAGGTAGATGAGCTCCCATGTCTTCTAGCAGCTGGTAATTTTGTGCAAAATCAAATAAAATAATTTGAGTTTTTTTTGTAAGTGGTAACTGTGGCCTATTGTCTGTTTTATACTGTAGGAGCAAGAGAGAGCAATGCGCGCACCCATTTTCTCTCTTCCTCTCATAGCCAGTAAATTATTGAAGAAAATTGATATATTACTATGTATAAACTAAACATGTATATATAGATGGGGCTAAAGAAGTTTTCTTCAGTCGTGTAGTCTTCAGTCTTGTGCTTCACATGTTTTGAAGAGAGAATTTTATTTTCAAAATTTGCAGATGGGAATAACAATCTATTTCAAATTAAGTTTATGACCGAAACACCGCAGAATGTTCTTGTCATCAAAAATGTTAAATCATCATCTTATCTGGTGATGCTAGTTTTTTTATGTTTTACAGTGCACAAAATCAAAAGGTCGTGTCTGTATGGAAATTACTGATCCACTTTAGGTCTTAGACACATCGAAATTGTTGCCATTGTGAAGTAGTTACAATGTTTGCTTATGGTAAAGGTTTAAGCTCACTGGGATTATAGGCGAACTATATAGTACTCTGCCAATAACTATAAATAGATATATTAGTCATATCAGAGTTCCTTTAAAAAGGGGTTTCTGCTTGTAGTAAAGAGAGAAAAATAAGAATTTGGTGCAAGCATAAGGCATAACACTTAATTTTTGAAAAGTTTAAAGCTCAAAACTGGGGATGATTCTCGAAACCATAAATTTTAAAATCACCAACTGATAACTGGAATTAACAGAATTTAGTTGTTAAATATTATACATATATTAATGTTAACATGAAAGTATTTAGTATTGAGAATGTGTGTCTAGGATTGAAATCGCAATTACATTTTTTATTCTTACAATAGGTTTATAGAATGCAAGTTGTTTTAATGTGTAGGTAACAAATAACTTCTTTGCGAATCAATAAGTACTGCAATAGAACATCTCAAGTAAGTAAAATATTGAAGCTACAAAACAATTTGCCAAATTTGCCAATAGGCCTGTTTTTTTAGCTTCAATCTCAGCGAAGCAAAGTAAAGTAGGATTTTCAGCAGGCAATTACAACAACTACGTTCTACTTGACACTTTGAGAACTCAGAGTAGTTGTTGTGATTGCGTGCTGAAAATCCTACTTTACTTTGCTTTGCTGAGATTGAAGCTAAAAAAAACACGCCTAGTAACAGAATCGTCTACCTGCATATAAGTATGTTAATATTCCTCAGAGAAATATAAAAATCAAAAAAGTATAGAAATCGGTAATAACAACACCCGAATCGGATATAGCGATATATTTAAAGTCCCGACAAACCCCGGTTTAACTCAAAGTAGTTTGTAATCGGATAAAATAAAAAAATAAATAATAGGTGCAACAGGTGTAGGGACCCTAGACCCTTTCCCTTGTGGTTTTATTAGTATTATAAAAACAACATATGTAGGTTGGTATGTTTATAACTATTTAAAAAAAAAACACCAGCACCTGCTTAGCAATAGTAATTTCAAAAATATAAATTCATTGGAAAATAAGTCCAGTCAGTCATTAAAAAATAATATTAAAAAAACATGTTTTTCATGAGCATTCATTATTTTTATTTTGCTCATTTACAAAACAACCACAAATTACTGAACTCTTTCGAATGACAATTTTTTTAATAGAGTAGGTATAAATAAAAGTTTTTGGTTTTATTTTTAGGTATATTTTACCGGATATAGCAATTTGATTTTAAAGTCTCTTCGATATCGTTATAACCGATTTCTACTGTACTTCCCTTTCGTGCCCCTCCAACAGAGGAAACGACGAACACAGTCGATGTGATCCCATTACTCAAAAGCAGAAGAACTATGATCAATAACACCGTTTTTTTTTCTTTAATTTGGCCATGTTAAACTTTGCTTTGTAGCTCAGCAGAAAGGTGATTGATTTGATAGCTTAAAATATTATGGAAGTGTTGGTATTTTTTTAGAATTAAAATCGATTAAAATTTATTTGAAAACGCAGAAAAAAAAACAGATTTCGTGTCAGAAAGATTTTGAATAATAGCCTTGGCAAGTGGAAGTTCTAAGTGCTTCTTCAAAATTTGGTAGGTATATGCAGTTCTAGTTTTGTTGTATGGATTCCACATCGAAAAAATAACATATTTCAATTTCAAGTTAATTCATTTTTCAATTTCAATTTATTTATAAAGGAAACTAAACGGAAGAAAAGTTATTAGTACATGTTTTTTTGGAAGAATAAACTAAAACTTAAATAGAATTTACATAAAACTAAGAGACATATAAGAGTAGGGGAGTTTAAAATAAGCTGTAGGAAAGAAGAAAGGAAATAATTTTCAGGGAAATATGTTGTTACTGGTGTTAATTGTTATAGATACTGTAGCGCGGAATTTTTTTAGTTGTTAGCTACAATTATTTGCCTAGTTATCATCGGGAGGGAGTTCCAAAGTCTAGTTGTATGAACAAAAAAGAGGCGCGAAGAGTTCAAATAATAAGACGTGAGTATTACAAGATGGATTGAGCAAAGTCAAGTTTCTCGAAGAGCTATATAAGGGATCTATTGTTAACCAGTGCATGGACTGACAACACCTGAGATTTAAAAACTGTTGAAACATACAACCAAGTACTAGTAATGCGATATATGATTCTATCAACGCAGACCATATATATGCCTAATGACATCGTATAACGCAATAAGCAACTTGTGTTGTGAGTGGGAGTCAACTTTGCAGTATACAATAGTTGAATAGTCAAAAATTGGAACGAATAAAGTTTTGACAGGCCTTAATTTTGAATCAGCTAGGGTGAAGCTACAATACATCCAGAGTTTTCGCAATCCGGCATATCTTCGACCAACTATGCAATATTACATTATCCGATTCCATACGGGCTCTTTCAAGGCAACTTGGACTTATGAAAACTAATAATTAAGCGGCTGACTTAATAGTTATCCATCATGTTTATTTTTGCACAATTAGCAATTGTCGAAAGATATGAAACTATGTTCCTGTATAACATTTCAGCTCGAAACAGCTGTCACTGCCAAAGACACCAGTAAATGGCTAACCCATTTAGTTATAAAGTGATGATTGCACGAAACGACCTTCTAAACCAATAACCATCTGTATATTTGATCTACTTAAGAGCCGTCGGAGTACCTACAGTGTTGGCTTACATCCTATACGCTATTCATATTCTAGTTTCCCCTAACTTTTTGAAGTGAAAAATTCTTTGCCAACCACTTTTGACGACAAAAATGACTAACTTGAAAAAAAAGATGTCATTTTCAATAATATAATGCCTTAAATATATTTACATTTTTTTGTTGTAAAGTGGAACAATAAATCAAAAATTAAAAACAACTATAAAAAAATGAACAAACACAATTTTTATTTATACAAAAAAACAGCTTTCAAATTCGTTTCCAATTTCATTTCACCTATACTGGAAGTGGGAGCTGAAATTAATTTTAAGGAATGACAGATAGAATGTTCGGAAAATGGACAGAGTTTTAAGGTGAAAACACATTCTTTAAGACCAAGGATACATATAATTTTTTTTAAGAATGTTTAAAAATATGTTGAATCAAACAAAAAATTTAAATAATATTTAAAACTAGTTGTACCCGCATGGCTTCGCCCGTGCAAAATGTGGTTTCAGAACAATTGATGGAAACAATTTTTTTATAAATTTGCTGTCTTGTAGGGGGCACAATTTTTTTTTATTAATCGCTCAAAGAAAAATCATAGACATTGCAGAGGTATAACGCGAGGGAGCGGTCTGCAATAATGAGGGACTTGAGCCCGTATTAAAAAACATCCCAAAGACTGAGCCCACTCTGCCTTCATGGCATTACACCTGGTCATTGGACTAATCAGCAACAATTTAATATTCTTTGGACAATGAAAATGAAAGAAAATAATTTTATAATATTTAACTCACTTTTTATTAATGTAACGCTTCTTTGTTTACTATATTAGCAGTTTTGTTTCTATCGCCTGAGATAGTGATATTTCCTGCATTATTTACCCTGGAGCACGCTACACAATTATCTATCTGCCCGTGAATTCAACTCCCACTTTTCTTAAAGTTTGACCCTGTGATTTATTGATTGTCATGGCAGAACAAACATTAATAGGAAATTGAATCCGTTTAAACTGAAATGGATAATTGGTGGGAATTATTTCTATTCTTAGTATAAATACTGTATCTCCTTTACCACACCCAGTTAAAATTAACGCCTCTATAACGTTTTTCTGCAACGAAATCACTCTCAATCTGGTTCCATTACAAAGCTTAGGGGATTCAAATTGCGAAGCAACATAATGGGAACTCCAACTTTTAATTCCAGCGCATGGACTGTAATTCTGTTTAAAAACTCGACCGGGTAATTTACTGCCTCATCTTGAATGCAAATAGCATTTATAAACAGGTACGACGTATATCATCAGGAATTTTCCCTAATGTAATAATACCACGATCTGGTATCACTGATACCTATACCTATTTGACATTTCTTTTATGGCTTTTTTTGTTCTTAGCACACCAAACAGCATACTGCCTCTGTCTGTCTCCCTCTCCGTCACTGGAGTAAAATAAGGTCAAAATATTGCGCGGTTAGTATGTTTGATTTGAGAATAAAGTGCATATCTACACATGCAGGTGAAAATCGTAGAAATGTTTAAAATTTTGCCTATTTCTTTAAAAACCTTTTAAGTTATCGAGTTATTGGATATCCTAAGTTGTACCTAAAGATGTCCTCTATAAGCTGGTATTTACTATACTTAAATGCTCCCAGTATTTTCGAACGGAAAGCGTGACAAAGAAAAAAGCAAATCGAAACGAAAAAATTAATTACTCTTGTCCAATTTTTTCCGGAATTTATAGAGATAAAGGGTTGAAACAAAGTAGAGATTGTAGGCCTAGGTATCCTCTATAGGTCTGTGAAAAATGCACCAGAATATATTGAACGGTTTCTAAGATTTTGCATTTAAAGACATGCCGTCAAATTCAATCTTAGTCGAACAGAAATACACCAATTTTATTTATATGATAAAAAAGATGAATTTTGGAAAAAAACAAGCCCTAAAGCCTTAGCTAAAAAAATAATGCCTAAAATGCATGAAAAAGCCTTAGTTTGCATTTTTTTTTGTAGGAGTGGTTTATAATATAAGTGTGTTATAATACATATAAAAAAAACACTTTATTTAAAAGTATGTATTTCCTATAATATTTCCTGACGATTCAAAAAATACACACGTAATTGTTAAAGTTTTGACTTCTGTCGGCCCTCCCGTAGTGCCACTGTTTTTTTTTTTAATACATTTCCGGGAAAGACAAACTTTAAACGTTTCAACACCGCCAGAGATGCTTGTAAATAGTTTTATATTTATTTATATCTGCACTTAAATAAATTAAATATAATAAAACATTATTCTAAACAGCGTTAAAAAAACACCGGCCTCTCATTTGCATGGCCCAATTTGACTTATTACCTCATGATACTTCCTCATCAGGCATCGGGTGCTTTTCAAATCCCATTGGCAGACGCAGTCATGTCTAGCTCATCAAATTATGTCTTCATCAAGCCGTAACTCAGGTTAAATTTAATTAACCTAAAAGCGTCCGAACATTACACTATCATAGTCATAGCACCCGGCGACAAGCCTTTAAATGCCGCTTCACAACCACGCATGTTGCGTGCTAATAACAAATTACACTCTTACTCAGCGTTTTCCTTTGCGCCGTTCAATATATGCAAACACTTGAACTTGAACAGCAGGGCAGAGAATATAAAGTCAAACGAGCACACACACCCATAGACTCATTACACCAAGTGGCTTACATAATCCGTCAAAGCGAGCACTGAGCAGAGCATGGTGCCCTGCCCGCCCGTGTATGTAAATGCGTAATTATACGCGATGCATGGCACCTAATTTTGTCACCTCTGCCACTACCCTCGGAGTTAATTAATTTCTTCATTGACAACACTGCGAGTATATGACATGGGTATGAATTAAAGGCGGGCTTCCGATTCGGAGTGTCTTCCATTGACCTGATGATGACAATGGCATCAGCGAAATTTGAAGCACTCCGTCTGTATATACCATGTTCGTGACAGGGGTCCCCAAAAAGGTGCACACACCTCGGCGGCGGCCTCCCCGAGGCATGAGTGCGATCAAGTCTTTGGGGGAATATCTTTCTTTTCTTTTCAATCAATTAGTACAAGTGTGATCACATCAAAGAAATAGTAAAGTCAACCTGTCAAGGGGAACATGCACGACTAAGATGTTTGCTTATGTTAATCGACCGGTAGGTAGTTGTGTCATTGGGTCTTTGTTTAAACGTTTCTGAATGAGTGGCGTTTTCCTCGAACACGCCGCGCTTGATTATGATTCAATAATAATGAGTGTGTGTGATGATTAATTCGATTGAATAGTATTTAAATAACTAAATGTCAAAGTGGAATGTGGAACGGGTTTGGAATAACTCGCATGGGTATATGATCGCTGATTCGATGGATTCGTCAAAGCAGCTTCTGCGTTGGCAGTAATTCATGATTAAATTGGGTGGATTGCAGCGACATGGGGATAGCGACTAACAACTTAATGAATGGTTTTTGATTTTGATCGCACGATTTGAAAGCGTTGCATGAGGAACAAGGTTCTTTTTGCTTACAGAATTGTTCGCTGGAACTCCTACTCGTTGTATGGTCTCCCGAGGTGAGCCCCGGGTGTCTAGAATGAAAACAAGATATTGGGCTTTGACGCCTTTGTTGGGTGTTTGCTGGAATTTATAACCAAAGAAAGTTTTAATTTCGAAAAACATATTCAAACTTCCCACGATCACGGACACCGGAAAGCATTTAGCTTTGGTAACTGCATGAGCTAGAGGAATTGATAGTTCTGGAAAGAGAGAAAGCTCCTGTGGCAGAAACGGGAAACAAGTTTATAGGAATGATGCTCTTCTTGGATGTATAGGTATAGTCGATGCAAACCTCCTTAATAGGCTATCGAAGTCTCTTTAAGGGATCGGTTCCAGGGATGCACTTTTGTGATCAATGACACGTATTAGGGTTATGATTCACATTCACATTTGGATTGTGATTTTACAAGTCGCTTTAAACATCGTCTAAACAGTTGTTCTAGAGAGATTTGGTTGTTCGTCTACTGATTGGCCCACCCACCGCAGGGCAAAACGTATTCGGAGTAATGGCCACTTAAATGATCAATCCTTTGATAATTACGCCTACTACCTTACAAATACTTGTCAGACATCAGTGGGAGTTGGGGCAGAGTTCAAAGATGAAAAGTGCTAACCTCTCGCAAGTATAAACTTTAAACTTTTGAAGATACAAAATAAACAGGGCAACTTAAAAATGCGAGTGGATGATCAATATTTATCGAAAGCATTCTTCGGGATATGCAAACGGACACAGATTTTTCATTGCACATTTTTATTTGAGGAGGGTTAAAGTTAAAGAAAGTGTTGATCTTGAATACTGAGTGACGCTTTAAAGCTGACAACTTTCTCAGAAGCCCTTAATTGAAAAGGTCAACTGAAAAGTCGTTATCAAACATTGCTTCGAAAACAAACACAAACGGCTTGAGCTCACACTTAAATATTTCCACGAAGGCAAAATATGTATCATAGCAATAGCAGCTTTTTGTATCTGTATCTACATAGTATAGGTACCCACTGTATTACACTATCCGTCTCCGAAGAGTAAAAATATTTCAAATCCTGCTAAAGCAGCTAGCAAGTATGGCGGAAAGAATATGAGGCAGTTTCATGCACAAGTGGCTGCCACGAAGCTAGCACAGACAGTTGGATACTTCGAGGTCTTATTGACATAGAAACCTGAATCTATACCAAGTTACTAACGAGCCATAATGGATTCAGAATTTGTCAACAATCGTCCGGACGAGGAAGAATTTTTCATTGCCCACTCTTTATGAGAATGGATTCAGATCTGTCAAATTCAAATCAAATAATTGACGAGATGATCTTGTCAGAGGAAACATGAAGCAAATTAAGCCAGTTTGTATGACCACTTCCCTAATTGAACTAAAGTTGATTTAAGACAACGAAAAGTAGAGAACAGCATGAGTGGCTAGATTAGGTTAGAGTGGCAGGCAACAGCAAGTGCAGTGACACTGACACCAAGGTGGGCACATTGTGATCTATTGGTTTGAAAAAAAAAACACGTTCAACCAGCAGGAGTTTTATTATTAAGGAATTCTGTACTATAGGCTTTGGTCTCATCTTCGAAGTAACTTTTAATGAGAGGATAAATTTCTAGGAGGATCATAATCACAATCACAATCGTACTCACAAACAATATGATGGCTTTCTGCTCATAAAATATTCCAAAGCATCCGAGAAAACCACCAATTATGGCCAAAACTCCAGCTACCGCTAGCCCATATGTTCCGACTTGATACGCTATAGACGCCAGCAGCGGAGCGTAGTGTAATTTCCAAAATATCGTCCACACAGCGACCCCAGATACAGCGATTCCGGACATCTGCAACAAAAAGGAAACATTCATTAGATTTATTGTCTGCCTACATTGTGAGACCTCACAAATTGGCGGCCTACCAACATAGAAGGCCATCGAATAAGTGCCAATCCGAAATGCCCCCACAGTCTAAGGTGTAATGCAAATTTTAAGCACCAAATCAAGGAGCATTCATCTACGTCCCATAAAGCTAAACTAACCGAATGCGCATAAACGTCCATTAAGACAAACGACCCGTCCAACTATTATACTGAGAAGCGTTCCAATAGAAAACCAACCGCACATACCGTCTAACTACACGACACGGGCACTTATAGAGCCAACAGATATCGATTAGTCAAAGCTCATCGCCGCGAGACTGGGCGAGGCCTCCTCCCATTCATTTAACCTCCCCATTTCCAAAAGGTAGTAGTTATTCAGTTAACGTCCGTCACCCATTTATCACCCGTCATCAGTCACTTATGTCACGAAAGCCGGGGCAAAATAAACAAACGCACACACACAGAGCCTTCCCCGCTCGCCTCACCGGAGCAATAAAATGCAAATCGTAAACAATTATTGTTAACATGGCCCGTGCAACACGTTCTCCACGAATGCAAATCGAAAGCAGACATTTCTACCGACAGCAGCAGTGTATTGCATACTCTGTTGAGAGCCACAGTCTCTTTATGTGTTCACCTTGCTGTGCCTGCGCATGCGCGCACCATTCAACAACGATGTCGCGCTGATGACAGCAGCAACTTTACACACTGATCACCACTGGGCCTCTGCGTCTAGGTCTATGCTCTATGGGCAGCCATTAACTGTGTCAGATCAATAGAAGTATCAATGCATCGAAATCCGAGTCGAAGTCGGAGTTCGCAGCGTAAAGGAATTTCGACAAGTCAATTGGAAACGTAAAGTGACGTTTAGCTGACAGCGCACTGCCGCAGTCGCGATGGAAAATTAATTTTTAATGTCATCGCATTCAACTTTCACCTGAGCTCTTGGCTTTTCCAAACACCTACGCCACGCTCTCTGGAAAGGTCTAGTTTATGGAATTCCAGAGGGGAATTAAAACGGGATCACTTAGAGTTCAATATCGCTGTGTAGGTATTTACGACAAAGCAATATTTAGGACGTCATAAAATTAAATGCATTTTTTGGCCAGCGCCACTGATTGGAGCTGTCTTGGTTTCGGAGATGGAACAGGCCATCTGATTTGGTCTGGGGTTTTGAACTGATAATTGAATTCTTATCCCTGATCGTTGTGCGCCAGAGATGAAGACGAATTAAGTCATTTTACCGTAAATGGTGCGTCTGCGCTGGCTGAGATGCATTTACTGTGATCTAATGGCGATCGTTAGGAGATTTTTATCTCCTGAACAATTTTCCCACATTAATGATGAGGCAGAGGAAGGGTTTCTCGAAGCACCCAGATGCATTTGGACAAGTGATCTTGAGTGGCATCTCACGCCTTCGAATTTAATTGTGGATTTCATGTGGATTAACAGGTGAGCTGTTGGTGGATTTTTTTAAAAGACAACAGAAGGGGTACAGTCTAGTGATGGGTTTGTTGTAAATACCTGTTTGCTTTTACTGGTTTCCAGTACAGGTCTCCACTGGAAGTATTATCAAGGTTGAGTGTCCTTACATTATTCGTCCAGCAGACATAACACATGACCGATGACTCAATCGACCAACATTTTGATACTTATTATCCACCGATCGATGTTTATAATTTTAGGAAGTTCGATAGCAACGGATTTGCCCACATCCATTCTGTAAACTGAAGCGCCATCAAATAAAGGATATATAGTATTGCCGCACAAACCTGAACTCAAATCTCTAATTTATATAATCATTTGTCAATCTGCTATGTTGAGCAAAGATCACTGATCACTGAAAACGCATCCTCAAATGCTGCGTCAAACATTTGAGGATGCGTTTTATTGAATTTTCAAAAAACACTAGAGAATTTTTTGACGATCGTGAGAAATTCGCACTCGCTTTAAATTTTCTGTAGGTGGCTGTACAGGCATGTCGTTACCGAACAATATAGGAAGAGAATAATTGAATTTAGTCAGGACGATCGATATAGCTTCCACCTTAAACATCCCAAATTCATATCACAGAGCGCAAACAAACATAGTAATTTAATAAAAAAAGTTAGTTTAAAAAAACAAAAAAAACGGACCGGAATTAAAATGATATGACCAAGACACATTCAAGTACCTATACCTAACTTATTGACAATCGGATACTATATGCCTATACAGCCCAACAAATAAATATGTACGTATTGATTATCCTCCTACGGTTTTTTGATTTTTTTAAACTAACTTTTTTTTATTTTTATCTTTTTAGCCTATGACACTCCGGGGAAGAATACGAATCTAATGACACCTCACTATTCAAAATCGGTCAAACCGTTTAGGCTACACGGCATCACGTAGGAACTCACATAGCATACGCGTGAAACATATATCCCTCCTTGTGTCCCTAGGTCTATTCGCGTACTTTCCCGAGCCAAACACTACAAATCCGTCGAACTCTAAAAATTTGCCAAAACTCTCTCAGAGAGCTGAAAATATACGCCAAAGTACGTGGATAGACTTCGAGCTACTTTGAGCAACTTTCATCTTTGACATCTAATCCATATCACAAATAAATATATAACTTACCTTTTTGCAACATATGAAACGTTCAAGGACAACATTCAACCACCACCGAATTTTCTTTATTTTTACAGATTTTATTGTTCTGTGCAATTCATTTTTAAGCCGGATTTTGAATTTGTTTCTTGACAACTTTGTGCATTTGACATATTTATCAGTACTTGCCGGTTGAAATTCTCTGAGCTGTTTCAAGCCAAGAGAGGAACCACTCGTTACTCGTTATTTTGCTAATTTTCAATTTTTCTGCCATTTTTGATGAGTACGTGTATGGACTTTGTGTGACTGCGATCGAATTATATCGATTGCGTTCGATTCAAACCGCGTACGCGAACGAATCTAATGTATCTATTTAGACTATATAAAATTCAACCTAGGTTAGGTTAGGTTAGGTTGAGTGGGGTTGTGAGATCGTCAAAAAAGACCAGGCACCAAGACGGGCCCATTACGGTCAAAAACCTAAACCAAATCGCCCAAACAGTCAATTTCCCTACAGAATTTAATTTGTGTCCAATAATGTTTGAGGAACCAACCTCTTCTAAGTTGTTAAATAAGTACCTGCCTAGGTGCTTCCTTCTGGTCCGAGCAATTGCTTGACACTCGCAAAGAAGGTGGTAGATATCTTCCTAACTTGTACGTCCTCACAGTACCTGCATATGTCCATATTAGATAAGCCTAATCTCATGGCATGCTTCCTTAAACTTCAACCTAACACTCAACATAATATTCGTTTGTTGGTAACACTATCCACTAAAAATAAATGGTGCGATTTTTGGCTGTCAGTTGCGATGGGTATGAGTTGCGATGCTATTGTGAATAGAACAGAACGTATTCTATTTCACAGTTCAGTGTATTCCATATTTTGACATTTCTCACTGATATTTGTGTGACAATTGTTTTTTTTTCGTTTTTCTTTAAATTTAGATTTTTTTCTTTTTTGTTTAACCTATAACACTCCGGGGAAGAATACGAATCTTATAACATCTGACTCTGCAAAATCGGTCAAGCCGTTTAGGCCACAGGGTGTCCCGATGGAACTTACATAGGATACGCGTTAAACACATAACCCCTGTGCAGTCGGGTAAAAAGAGTAAGGGCGTTGGTACGACATTTCTGATATAGCATACTCAATAGCGTCCAAATGTCTATGCTCCGACTTTTAAATTAATTTTGACCAGAATTGTTTATTAGTGTCGATATAGACTCACTGGTCGTTCTTTATCTCGTTCCTTTTTACTCTCTTAAAATGCTTCGCGATCTTTTTTAATTCCGAATTGAAATTTTCCTAAGCTGAAATCACATGAAATTTTTCCACCAGCACCAGGGAAACCCGATCGTACTACGAGTACAAGTACTGTGTTATATGTTCTAGAAAGAGTGTTCCAAAATTAAATAAATATGTGTCAAGCTATAGATCTGAAATGTTATCCACGATCAATTTGTCAAAAATGTTGCAAAAGCCTTTCCCATGTTGAAACTTCCAAAGTCAGCTTGTTCTGCAATATTTTCCAAATTTTTGTAAAACTATTCCTGATAATTGAGAAACATTGTTATGTTCGAACTTCAACCTCTTCATCAGTTAACTAATTCAATGCACTTATACCTCTATGTACTACTAACTATTTATATAACCTTCGAAAGGCTTGCGAACGCTATTGATGAGCACGGCAACAAAGAGAGATATCGGAATCGGAATTCGTATGTGGTAATCGTAGTCAAAGAGCTATTTCAAGTTAAATCAAAGAGACCATCCATTAATTATTTTTATCGTGCGACAGTTCTGTCTGTCTATTCTAAATTTTTCAACTTCTCTATATTATTTTAAACTAGCTGTACCCGCCCGGCTTCGCCCGTGCAAAATGTGGTTTCAGAACAATTGATGGAAACATTTTTTGTCTGTCTTGTAGGGGACACATCTGTTTTTTTTTTTTTTTTTTGAAAATCGCTCGAAGGAAAAATCATCGAAAGATGAGACGTATAACGCGAGGGAGCCTTCTGCTATAGTGAGGGACTTGAATCCGTATTAAAAAAACCTCCCGAGGACTGAGTCCACTCTGCATCTTCATGAAAATGAAAGAAAATAGTTTTATAATATTTAATTCACTTTTTTATTAATTTAACGCTTCTTTGTATACTATATTAGCGTTTTTGTTTCTATCGGCTAAGATACTGATATTTGCTGCATTAATTATCTACCCTGGCTATAAATGCCCATTCCTGAAGCAATTCTTGCTAAATTCAACTCCCGCTTTCGCGCCTCTCCAGTTAGCGCGATCAATACCGCATCCAGTTGTGCATATGGATGAAGTTTTCTTCCTTGCGCGCGCCACCTAAGGAAAATTCTTCCTCTTCTTCGATGTCGCTGTACTGCTCGTAGAGTACGCTGTTAAATATCCACCTCCAACGCCCGTCAACACAAGCTGGATCGAAAATCAGTCGAAAAATTTTGGGTACCAAGCGACCAAGGATATTTTCATTCACCATGATTCTGCACCATAAAGCAGGACTGGGAAGATGAGAGTCCTACCAAGGGTAAACATTTTGACACTTGTTTGTTTCAATAGTAGTTGAAGGATCGGAGCGGTAGCGTGTAATGATTCAAACTCTCCTGACTGATCAGATCAGATCTGTCTTGTGGATCGTCGTTCGAAAACGCAGTTCAATATAGTTGTATTACCTAAAAAAAATTCTCCTCAAAGCTACTTTTGACCGAATTTAATAGGAGCCACCTTATTCAAACTGTGCTCTTTGTCAACTTTTACAAAAACCATTAGGAAATCACTTTAAAAAAGTTCGATTTGTAAAAGACTGCGTAGGAACTCTTAATCGAATACTTCCGTCACAGCGGCAGGTTAACATAATTTCCAAACTGGTAGCACAGTCCAGATACTCACGAGTGTGGATTAAGAATTCCACTGCGCTCCACTAAACAAAACGCCGATAACAATTTAACGACTCTGCTGAACTATCTGTGTCTGCTATGCTATATAGGTATGCCCCAGCTACAGCTAGCGACCGACTGCGTGCAACGTTTAAATGACCCTGTCCGCTCTTTAGGAATGAATTATTTTTATGGCACTTTAATTGGCTGGATCGTGTCGCGGCGACCCAAGTGTGGCTGCGCGAAGGCACATTCCGTACAGAATTCCAAATTTATGTTCCTAAAGCGACAACATGCCACAGGTACTCTACAGGTTAGACGTTAGATGCATGGGTGGCTCTGGCTATATGCAAGTGGTGCGCCTGCTGCCTTACATAATTTCCAGAAAGACTTTACTAAATCGTACCAGTCACCAGAAACAAGAATTCCCTTTTAGGGATCTCTCACAGTGATAGCTAACATTCGTTTGATGCATCGGCGACAAGTTCACAAAGGTGTGGGTGAATATGAAGTATTTTGCCATAGGCCGTAAGAACCACGCTGGCGCTGTTTCGTTCTTGTCGTTAGGTGGTGCGCATTTTCCTCTTACTCCTTTTAAGTCATATATATTTATGAGACCATGCGGAGGAACAAGTGTTTGGATTAAGAAATGTGACACGTAGTTGAGCGCACACGAACGTGTTCGTTTAATAGGATGGAATTTCATGGTCATCTCCTACAGTCTAGTGGTGCAGCTGAATGGGTTTGAGGCAAGACATGCAAGCGACAGACCACTGAACGTGCCTATTTGTGTTTTAAAATTACCCATCGTAACTGATCGGATTTCCTCAAAATTAAATACCTACCGCGAAGTTCTGTGTGTGATTGGTATCTGGGAAATATCTCACGTGAGGCCATCAATGAATGCGTCCATTAAGGGGTATTAATGCCCTTAACATCGTCTAAGTATTTTATGAGGCAAAACATGATCTTAGTGGGTCCTTATATAAAATGGAAAAAAAAAAATCGAAAAACTAAAGAGCGCAGCAGTAAAAGGGAAAAACACGATCAGTTTTCTGATCAAAACAGACGTTTGACCCGGTGGGACGATGGTTTCACAAAACTTCACGCAGCGGTGGTTATTGAATTCTGAAATCGGGCCAACGATCAAAAAAGTTATCCTTTTTATGTACAAATTTGTGGGTTTAAGGAAGTTTTAGGTTGGAGCAGTAACAAAAATCCCCTGAATTATGTGTTTTCCACACAAATACAGGATCGAATAAGAATTATACTATCCAATCAAGCCGAAATAATCTTAAACTTACATGATGGATTAATGTGCATACCAATTAAGATCTAAACGATCATGATATACGAATTTATATTCTCGAACCGAACGCAAACAATGTCAAACTATGATCGAAACATTACCGATACAAGAATTGTATTCGCCAATCAAGCCGCATAATGTAAAACTTGCATTATGGATAAAGAGAGTTCATTCATTCTGAGTGTTTAAGAAAAATAAAAGAGTGAAAAATTGAAAAAAAGTGCAAGTGATAATAAAAATGGATAGTGTTTTGACTTATGAGTATTTGCTGGACAGTGCGGAAGACAATTTAATTCTCGTGTTTAGCAGTAATAAGCCATTGCAACAAGTTGTCCCCGATGAAGATGACAACGAAAATCAACTGAAGAATCTTCTAAAAAAATTAAATAGTAGATAGAAATATTTAAGATTTAAGTCGATTTAAGCGATTTTCTTTCAATGAATAAATATATTTAAAAAAATAATTATTTGTTTTATTTTCTTAAACAGGAAAGTGACGGAGTTGACAAAAAATTTGACAAGTAAAACTGTGCAATCTTACATTTTGATACAACATTCTTGAAGTATTCCAAAAAATTTAATATAAGGATAACTTGTTCTTATTTAAATTTTTGAAATTTTATTTCAAGAGTAATTATTTTGGGTTTTAGGGAGCATTGTTTTTAATGCTGATAAATAGGTGAACAATAGGTGATTTTGAGCTTAATTTAAGCTCACACGTTCTTGATACTGTTGTAGAACAATCTTAAAATAAGAATTAAATGTTAATCAAAAAATATACTCAAAGTAATATTTTTGCACTTGGATTAAGAATTTCAGAGCTTAAAAGACTTTCGTCAACGGGTAGGCTTGATCTGACACTGATTATCTTGATTTTATCTCGTTTTTTCCCTGAGTGTAGCGTAAACTGTCCAACAGTGTTTGACTTGATGTAGTTTTTAAATTCGTGGTTTAATCTTTAAACGGTTTGAAGGAACTTATTATTTGCTTTGCATTTCACCACATGCAGCTTTTGAAAGATCATAGATAATAGTAAATTTTTGAGTTTTTTAAAATGCACCTCAATTGGTTCCCTGGGTACTAGGGGGTAGTGTTCCTTAAACATCGATAGTTTAACATTTCGTTAGTATCGATAGTTTCGGAATAAAACAACGATAGTAAAAAACTATCGATAGACTATCGATGTTTAAGGAACACTACTAGGGGGTGGACACAGTGAACCACCGGGTAATTCACATACCAAGAGACATAGTAGAAAGAGACAACACGTATATGACGCTGCATTGTATTTACAATTCCGCCACATGTGCTTTGCATTTTTTCTGATACGTCACAGTTTTTGTTGATTCACGCTTTTTTGAAAAGACTAAAGGTCATAGGATGTTTCCACTCATTGGGAAAGAATTTCCCTTTCTCTTTCGCTTACAGAAATCAGAATGCGTGTCCTTGCAGACAGTTTGTCGATTTTTGGCGCTGCTAATGCAAATCTTCAGACTGAGCACTAAATTTTATCGCATATAAGTATAAATTAAGTGTTTCCCCTATCACAATTCATATAAATGCGTTCTAAACCAAATGAAGAACAGCATCATTCACAATTTCTCCCGAAATTATTATTTTCATTACAAGGTAGGTGGTATACTTTTAGTTCATAACGGAGATGCAAAAATGCAGCTTCTTTTCTTACAGCAGGGACAAGGTCTTTATTGAATGTTGGCAATCTAAAGGCCACCCAAAAATATGTACCACACCAACCGTCAGCAAGCGCCGTTGTGGTCCACGAGCTTGGGTTAACAAAACGATCGGGGCATGCGGCGAACCAGTTCCAACCAAAAATGCAACCGCAACGATCACGGTGGCGGCCAGCTATATAAAAATGTAAACTCTGGAAAGGTGCAGTTCATAGTGATGATCGTGGTTACAGTAAAAGAATTCGATGCAAGCATCATGTGGCACAAATCATGTTGCTTTCCCTCGAAGTGGGTTTTATTTCAATTTGACTTCTGTACTGTTTATACAGCGCTACCGAAATTGTTCCAAGGAGGAACGACCGACGGGTAGGGAAGGTTAATTAAATTGTGTGGAGCTACCATGATTCTTGTTGTTGGTCGTCGTGGTTGGTTTTGAGATTAATTGACCAGGAAATTGATTTTTTTTATTCTTTATCTTACTAACATTATAGCGCCTGGGGAATATATGACGCGAGATGGTATTGATATTGGAATGGAATTGAAGAGGTTATATTGAAAGTAGAGCTTTTGTATTACCATTCACCAAACATGAGTCAATCCGTATTCGACATTTTCTCAGGAATATCAAAGTTTAAAGGTCCTAAAAAATACCAACTTCATTTGTGTTTTACAAAAACGGGAACGGAAATGAGTAATGTGCACGTATGGGTAGGTCAAAGCTTTCTCGTTCATACCAAGTTTATCTTTTTCAATTCAATTCAATTTCAATTTATTGAAAATAATATACTTCAAAAATATAATAAATTGTTAAAATCTGCAAAGCCTTACTTATCTGGGGCTTATCTGAAGAAGATTATGTACAAAATGAATGTTAAATTTGTTTGAGTTGTATTATTTTGTATTGCCTTGATTTTAATTAAATTTTAATATTTAGAGAGAAAAAAAAACAAATATAAGAAATTATTTAGAGAGAAAGAACAAAAATTAAAAATTACATAATTAAAAGTTTAAATGATCATGGTTTAAATATAATTCTTTAGCTTTCTTTAAGAATATTATGGTTCTGATAGATTACGAATTTCTACAGGTATTTCGTTGAATATTGTTGGAACTGCTATCATATATGTTCTGCGACCGTACTGGTTCAAATATTTCGGAATGATGCTTCTTTCTTGCTTTCTTTGTCCGGTATTGACAATTTGCTGTGCTGGAATTGTATAAGTGCTTTCACTTTCGTCTTTAAACTGTGGTATTATCTCCATCTTAAAAAGTTTTTCTAATGTTAGGAGCCTAGTTCTGCTATCAATTTGATGCCACTGAAATTCACGCTGACGTATTTGTGCTCTATTCTGAATCGTACTATGCACCATTTGTCAATTATGAAGTTGTGGTGCACCTCCCCATACCAAAATTCCGTATCTAAGCTGAGATTCAACAAGTCCAAAATGGCATTGTCGTAGGATGTCTGCTGTAAATCTCAAGCTTAGGTGAAATAATGCATGTGCAGATTGCCGTAGTTTTGTGGTCAGGGCTTGTAAGTGACAGCTCCATTTAAAATTGTAGTCGACGATTAATACATGCTGCTTATACGTCTATACATTATCGATAATTGTTGTGCTGCTTTTGAAGATTTAAGTGATTCCATGCTGAGTGTAGTCATGTATAGTTATGTATTTTTATATTGCTTGTATATTTTATAATATGAGGTGGTCGTATGTGCATAACCTTTGTCTTTCTTGAATTTATAATAAACCCATGATAATGGCACCATGTTGAAACTGAATTGAATTCCTTTTGCATAATTTTCTCCGCCGCTTCTACGTTTTTGTGGCTTACTACAATGGCGCTATCATCCGCGCAATGCATATCCCCTGCTTTGTTTCAAAACTGATAGCAAATCGTTGATGTATGTAACAAAAATTAATTGACCTAACTTTGATTTTGTGGTAGCCCATGTTTTGCCTCTTCTTCCTCACTCAAATGTCTTTTATTTTGACTTTGTATTTTCTGTCTTTCAGATAGCTTTCAAAACACAATATGGATCCTCTTATTCCAATCTTTTCTAACTGCTTTAAAATATTTTTGTGGCATAGTATGTATGTCAAAAGCTTTTTTTTTAAATCAGTGAATAGATCGATCAAACTGTGGTTTTTCTTCAAGCTACCATTTATCCTATTTGCGATATCTCCAAGCAATCGGTTTATACTTTTATTTCGCTTAGATCCAAATTGGTTATTTTCTAAGACCTTAAACTTTTCAACATATTCGTATAGCCGCTTATATACAATTTCTTCCAATACCTTATCTATTACTGGGAGTATAGAACATGGTCTACAGTTCGAGATCTCATTTTTCTTTCCACAATTGTATATTGGGCGAACAATTGTTGTTTTGAGAGATGTTGGAACTATAGATTGCTGCAAGCTGATATTCACCTTTTTTATGACAGGTGCCAAAACAATTGAACTATTTTTAAAATCTTTAGGTATTATTTCATCTATTCCCGCCGGTTTATGAGTTGAGTATGTTCTCAACTTCTATATTAGTGATTTCTTCCAGATACAACCTTTTTAATTTAAATGTCAAAAGTACCAAATCATAATTTCATTTTGAGTATACCTAACAAACTAAACCTTAATAAAAATAGCGAAAAAAAAAAGAATACCTAAAATTGCAGGCAAATCGATCAATGGAGAGCAGTTCATTGGATGCCCCAAGAGAGGGAAATATAATACAGCACTAGATGAGTTGCTAGGTGGTGGGGTGTTGTATGAATAGGGTAGACACTGATTGGTATCAACCTTGCAACTGTTTCATACACATCAATTGTGCTTATTTTA
Organism: Cheilosia vulpina; assembly: GCA_916610125.1. Classification (NCBI taxonomy): domain Eukaryota; kingdom Metazoa; phylum Arthropoda; class Insecta; order Diptera; family Syrphidae; genus Cheilosia; species Cheilosia vulpina. The sequence continues at coordinate 17,312,773 of OU744278.1, read as the reverse complement.
CCTCCCCGTGGTAGCCACCGGATACTGGTCTCGTCCACCCGGGCTTGACTTGCTAAACTCATAAGCGCGAGTGTTGAGCACGAAGAAAATAGCAACACTATAATGCTCTGTCGGAATGACTGCCTGATTGAGTCTCAGAGGTCTTACATGAGCCCCTCAGAAAGAGGACATACAACGGATGAATCCACAAGGTTGGATCAACGGTGGTGCCAACAGTCAAGATGGCAGATACCTTACGTGAGCTACTCTGACGTATTTGGAGCTAAGGTCCGTAAGGAATTTTCAGTACTAGTCAGGGTGTTGAAATAGAGATGGTGGCGGATGAACCCTCTATGGGCCAACGGCAGCACTCATATCCCCGAAGAGGGTTACTGACAACGGAATATCCGACCCGCTGTCCTAGGGTCAATCTAGGGCCTGGTCCTCCAAGTTGGGGGTGTTCGTGGGGCTAACTACCCAACCACGGAAAAAAAAAAATACTGTTGCGAAGCAACCAAAAGCCTCGGAAAAGGACGGATTCACTGTTGACGACCCTGGAAAACGAAAAAAGGACAACGACGTTCGTATCTGCACGTGGAATGTTCGAACCCTGAACCGGCCGCGTGCAGCCGAACAATTAGCGGAGGCCCTAGACTGCTACAAAGCAGATATCACCGCCATCCAGGAAGTGCGGTGGGATGGGCCGGGCAAAAGAAGGATGAAAACCTGTGACATTTACTACGGTGAGTGCTATAGGGAACGAAAGCAGCGTCTATTTGGATGCGGATTTGTTGTAAGCGGCAGACTTAGGCAAGAAGTCTTGAGCTTTCGACACGTTAGTGAACGCCTTACAACAATCCGCATCAAGGCTAAATTCGCCAACATCAGCCTAATATGCGCTCACGCCCCCACAGAAGAAAAAGACGATGCTGCCAAAGAGTGTTTCTACGAGCTCCTCGACAAAGCATATGAGCAATGTCCTAAGCATGACGTTAAGATTGTCTTAGGTGATTTAACGCCAAAATAGGAAAGGAGGACATCTTTGGTAGCACAATCGGAAAGCACAGCCTACACGACATTACGTCTGGGAACGGACTTAGGCTAATTGACTTTGCTGCGGGGCGTAATGTTACTATAGCTAGCACACGGTTTCCTCACCTCAATATCCACAAAGGAACATGGCGGTCGCCAGATCATCAAACCGTCAACCAAATTGATCATGTTGCGATCGCCGTAAGGCACTCCTCCAGTGTTCTAGATGTCCGAACTTTCCGAGCGGCCAACATAGACTCGAACCACTGCCTTGTTGTAGCCAAGGTGCGTATGCGGATATCTCAAACACCACAATAACGGGGAAATACTGTGAGGAGATTTAACGTTGAACGGCTACAATCGCAACAAACCGCCAGAACCTTTGCTGATCGCGTATCCCTCAACCTCTCGAGAAGTCCTATGCAGCCAGCATCAAGTGCTGAAGACCAGTGGCATAGATGCCAAGACGCCATCAGAAACGCCGCAACCGATGTGCTGGGTTTCACACGACCACCCTCACGAAACCCCTGGTTTGATGAAGAATGCCGGCAAGCACATGCAGCAAAACAAAGCGCGTACAAAGCGGCGCTGCACAGAAGGACGAGGGCAGCTCGTGAGCTCTACGAGCAAAAGAGGAGGGAAGAACATCGGCTTCTCCGGAAGAAAAGGAAAGAGCACGAGAAGCGCGCGATCGAGGAAATAGAGAGGTGCTACTCCAGGAACAATGTTCGGAAGTTTTACCAAAGGGTAAAAAGAACGTGCAATCGCAACAAGACCCGAACAGAGACCTGTAGAGACGAACAAGGAAACCTTGTGGTGGAGTCACAGTCGGTGCTGAGGATATGGAAAAACCATTTCTGCAAACTGTTAAACGGCGAAGACGACCCAAATTCCGCTGTCAGGCAGAACGAACCATTCAACCTAGACGATGAAAGCCAAGACTTCCGTCCACCCGACCAAAACGAAGTGAGGATAGCAATATCCAAGCTTAAGACCAACAAAGCTGCTGGACCAGATGGCTTGACTGCCGAGCTTTTTAAGGCAGCGGGAGATGGTCGGAGGAAAGTATGCCTGATGAATGGAACCTCAGCATCGTTTGCCCGATCCACAAGAAAGGAGACCCTCTAAACTGCGCCAACTATAGGGGTATCAGTCTTCTTAACATCGCATACAAGATCCTGTCTGCCATACTGTGTGAACGCCTGAAACCTTTTGTCAACGATCTGGTTGGTCCCTACCAGTGCGGTTTTAGGCCCGGTAAGTCCACAACCGACCAAATATTCACACTACGGCAGATCCTGGAGAAAACCCAAGAAGTCCAGATCGATACTCACCATCTTTTTATCGATTTTAAGGCCGCATACGACAGCATTTATAGAGACGAGCTGTATAGAGCTATGTCTAGTTTTGACATCCCTGCCAAACTCGTCCGATTGTGCAGAATGACGATGGAGAATGCTCGCTGCTCCATAAAGGTCGGAAACAATCTCACCGAGACCTTTGATGTCAAAAAAGGATTTAGACAAGGTGACGCGCTGTCGTGTGACTTCTTCAACATCATTCTTGAGAAGATTGTGCGAAACTCGCAAGCCAACACCAGAGGCACAATCTTCCAGAAGTCTGTGCAACTACTTGCACACGCTGACGACATCGACATCATTGGCAGAACACAGCGAGCTGTCACTGGTGCGTTTGCAAGTATCAGTACAGAAGCGGCAAAAATGGGCTTAGTGGTGAATGAGGGCAAAACAAAATATATGCTGTCAACAGAAGGGAAACACAACATCGACGAATCGGTCAGAACGTCACCACAGACAGCTATAATTTTGAGGTAGTTAGGGATTTTGTCCACCTCGGCTCAGCTATAAATTCTGACAACGACATCACATCAGAAATCAATCGAAGAATTACACTTGCCAACCGCTGTTTCTTTGGCCTAAGAAGGCAATTGAGAAGTAAGGCCTTGTCAAGAACCACTAAGGAGACTCTATATAAGACCCTCATCATCCCAGTCCTACTCTATGGCGCAGAAATATGGACGCTATCAAAGGCGGATGAAGATCTCCTTGGTCGTTTTGAACGCAAAATTCTTCGATTGATTTTCGGTCCCGTTTGCGTTGACGGGCTTTGGAGGAGGAGATTTAACAGCGAACTCTACGAGCTGTACAGCGACATCGACCTGGTCAGAAAAGTACGCATCAGTCGACTAAGATGGCTAGGACATGTAGAGCGAATGGACACCAACGCTCCGGCCCGAAGAGTCTTCGACTCAAACCCGGAGGGACAACGCAGTAGAGGAAGACCTCGCCTTAGGTGGCGCGCGCAAGTGGAAGGGGACCTCAACCAACTTGGAGTGCGCAACTGGAGGCAGTTAGCCAAAGATCGCGCTAACTGGAGAGGCGTATTGGTTGAGGCCCAGGTCCACCCCGGACTGTAGCGCCACCTAAGTAAGTAAGTAAGATGAGTTGCTTAATTTGAAATGTGGTACGTTAGACCTCGAAAAACTTGCGTTCCTACGATTTTTCAAACAAAACTGCAAATGTTTATTACTTATTTTATTAAGTTCTAACCAAAGACTTTTCCGCGACTAATAATTTGATATCAAGTGTGCACTTCGACAGAAATCATATATTCTTTTCGTTTTTTCAAAAACCTAGTACGCAGTCATTTAGCACACATTTAAGTTAGCTTCAGTATGAATTTATTTTGAAATTGTTAAATGAGTTTTGGAGCAAATAAGTAGTTTTTGACAGTTCAATAGTATAAAACTCTGGCTCTTCGAAAATGTATGAACTTTTATGCCGACTCCGAATGGCGGAATTGAGAGGCACTCTAATACACTCAAATATTTGTCCAGCGACGCTCTCAAAGGTGAAACAGAAGAAAATTAATCGTCAGGAAATATTTTATTGTGTAAGCTTAGTACGCTGCTCGAGCTAAATTTAAGCGAACCCATTTAGCTGAGCTAAATAATCAAACATTTATTTCAGAATGTACTTCATGTGTCTGTCAAAATTTAGCGTGCCCATTCAATGGGTCGGCACATTTTCTCCAGCTAAATTGTGACAGATAGTTCTGTATTTGTTGTTCTGTTGCGGAAAGGTATGCAATGATGAGCTTTTTAAATTATTACATGGACGAGAAGTCCTTAGAATCAGAAATAGTTGAAATAAGAGAGAACTAAATTTTTGAAGGAAGGTTTTTTCAAAGAACAGCTGTTTTCTGTGACACATATCGACGGCGTACTCTATGTCAAAATTTAGCTAGGACTATAGCTGATGTTTGGAGAGAAAAGTTGGGGACCGGATAAAAATTAGTTTAGCTCGCGCAGCGTACTAAGCTTTAGGAAATACTTTTAAATTAAGTGTTATTTTATTCATTTTTTTTTTTCAAAAAGGCATATTTTTTTAATTTTAAATATGTTCTTATTTTTTTTTTTGATTCAAAATAATGACTTTTTATTTTTTTTAAAATCCTTGCCAAAAAAAAGAAATATGTAACCTCGGCCTTAAAGAATGTATTTCCACCTTCAAACTCTGTCCATTCTCTCTATCTGTCATTGCAATTAATTTCATCTTCCACTTCCATTAAGTGGAATGAAATTGGAAACAAATTTGAAAGCTGTTTGTTTTATAAATAAAAATAGTTTTTGTTTATTTTTTTATATTTGTGTTTAATTTTTGATTTATTGTTCCACTTTACAAAAAAAATAAATATATTTTAGGCATTATTTAAAAAGGCATCTTTTTCACGTTAGGCATTTTTTTCGTCAAAAGTGGTTGGCAACGCGAACACTGGTGTCGGAACCAGAAATGAATGAATAAAAGAGATGGACATCTTTCGTACGTCTAGCCCTCCTAAACCCATTTGTTTACATTGTCGTTTTTGTAATATCAACCCCTGTTGCCAACTTTCCTTTTGTTTGGGCATCGCGCTGTTCAATTTTTCTGTGTTTGGTATTGAACTTGTTTGGTTTTTGTTAAGGTTTCGATTAAAATAAAAACAATAAATTCTTGCATTAAAGTCCAATTCATGATAGAAACGAAATAAGCATATATGCGTGACTTCATGAATTTTTCGGAAAACAGCTTGTAGGTAGCGGGCTTTTCACTTTAAAGTTAAATATTCCATTATCTTTGGTCGGAACATCTCAACAACGCGACTATAGAGCTTTTCACTTCAAAACGTTAGCTGTTAAAACAGAGAAACTTATCACTCAATGGGCCAACACACTAAAACACTGCGTCACCACTGTTAGGTATGTATGATAATAAAAGTGAATAAACATATTCATAAAAGCATTTCAAAGGTTTTGAATATACCGGACCAGCAAAACCATTCAGGACATAATGGTACAGTGATTGAAAATAGTTGATTCCTGTAAAATGCATTTATAGAGGAAAAGGTTCGGACAATGGTTCAGAATCTACAGCCGCTTAAGTCATAATTTGCAAGTATGTATATAATTAAAGCTTTTTGTTTTAATAAGGACAGGTCGATGTTGAAATGGAATAGAAAAAGCTGTGTGTGAGGTATTAACGAAACACTTTTTGTAGTTGAAAGGACCATGTATGGTAATATGTATGGAAATGACAGCCGTCACTGCCGGATCCAGGATCCACTAGTATTTTATAAGGCTCAGGCTAATTTTTTAGTATTAAATTTTTCCAAAAACTGGTTATAAGGATTTCAAAACACAGTTAAAGTAGAGCTATATATTTTAAACTTAAACAATTTCGTAATAGGGAGTGATTTTATTTTTAGGGAAATTTGGGATTGAGAAGTTCAACTGAATGTACATGGTCTTACGAGTGAATGTTAATTTTGACTGCACGGCTTTTATTTAACAGTTTGTGAAACTTATTCCGCCGTTGTTATGATCATTTCTAAATTAAGTTCACAACAAAAATTATGAACTAAAACGTACCTACAATATTTTGAATGAGAAAACCAAAAATGCGTTAAGTAATTTCCACTGTTAATTTTTGTGGATCATATATAAAACTAAACCGCGGTATATTCACAGAAAAGGAGCCTACAATTCAAAATCCATTTCCAAAACTCGTTACTAGACTAGCTAGCTTTTTTTCGGTTTCTGAGTCATAACAATAGCATCGTTTAAAAACGTATTAAAAATGGTTCGTTCAAATTTCATTTATTTAAATTCACACTCCCCCACGAGCCCCAAATACATGGCATAAATTCGCTCCCCGTGGCACTAAATTCACATTGCAACCATTTTGTCCATCATAAATATGCTAAGTCAACGGCTATTAATCAAGAGCACTTTAAACAAATGCAACTATAACCTCCCTGCCTCCAGGCACATGCATAACATAAGTCACCACAGCAATTCCAATAAACCTGAGCTGTTTGTTTCCGCTATCCGCCAAGATAATGCGCCGACTTCCTATACAGAGACAGACAATAGTTTTGTCATTTTCAATCAATGCACACGACGGGCTTAGCAAATCGATCAAAGCCCGTAAGCGCATTCACAACGTGTAGGTGTTGCTAACATGCTCGGACATTGCTATGGACATTAGTTCGATTTTAAGACGTCTGAGCCTCGCCATCCATTGTAGGTTAGGCTGTAGGTATTTTCAAGTCCAATTACACCCATTAAATAATTATTAGCTCCATTGGCGTATATTGATATTCATTGTGTGTCCGAGAACAACTCTTGTCCAGATAATATCCGAGGCAGCACCACACGATTCAGAGTGCCACCACCAGCTGTGTGTATGGTGTGATCTATGCCGCCACAAAAGGCCCGGAGGGCACGGCTTTTAAGTAAACAAACGCGCTGACAAAAATCTCTCAGATTTCTGCCGCTCTAGTTGGTTACTGATGGATGGCTGGTTAAATGAATTTGTTGTTCGTGTTTGATTGGAAATAATGTTTGTAATTCACAAGAAAAGTGTTTGCTCTGAGGTTGTTATTATACGGAGTGCGGTTGTTGCCATTATTTTGAACGGTTTTTGAGCCATTCGACAGAGTTGGCCCAGCACAAAACGTTGTAAACAAGGGCGGTGTACTCATTGGTATGTTAATTGTGGCCAGCAGTTTGTTATTGGAACTGGATTCATAAAATCAGAACTTGATCGTACAATGAACTGGGAAGCCCTATTTTATGAGGGCCTTTGAATGGGCTAGGTGTGAATGAAGACGGTCAGTTTCAGTAGAGAACTAACTTACTAATCAGATGAGGCAACAGAATATTTCGATTTAGAAATTACCACTGTTATCAGTGTTGATATGCGCATGTGACTGCTTAATGCGGTACAATGTGATGTCATGATCAAGTGTTAAAATGTCGTTGATTAATTTTATGACTCAGGTGTTTGAGCTGTCATAAACTATTTTGGTTCCACTGTCAGGTGAATGACATGCAAAAAAGTTTTAATCAAAAAATTGAATAATTAATTAATTAATTAATAATTGGCGCAACAGGTCCGTATGGACCCAAGCCTAGCTTCTCACAACCATTCGTCTTGTGTGAGTTTTTATTTTTTGGGACGAATGGAAGGTATCTACAATTTTATGCCGAGTCCAAACGGCCAATTGAGAAGCTCTTTCATGACAGTTATACTCTCGGATGTTTGTCAGACGTTCGCGAGAGGTGGTGCAGTGAAAAAACCTTAAGTTGGAATTTGGGTTTTTCTCGGGATTCGAACCTGGGACCCCTCGCTTAGTAGTCCAACACACTAACCACTAAGCCACTGCGCCGAAAAAATTGAATAAGCTCCTGGGAAAGAATGTGTCATGCGACTCCCATGTGATGGATTTATTTTCGTTAATTTGTGATTTATCAGAATCAAAAATAAAAACTGAAGAAATGTAGCAGATTGATGCTGCCATTGAAAAAGATTGAGATTAAAAGGCAGGAATAGAAGAATTTTTCATACATTCACGATAAATCCAGGAGACCATAGGTTACGAGGTGTAAAATAGTGGTTCGAGGACATAATGTCTTAACCAAACAAAAAGACGAAACTGACCATACAACGAAAAAAAAAAAACGGACTGCACGATTGAAGCGTTTTCCAATCGCCAACCGAGAATCGTTGTTTTTATGATTCTTAATAGTGAGATTCTGGTTGTCTTATCTTGTCTACTTACTTCGCTGAAGATGTTTATTCCAGAAAGTGGTTAGCGAATATTGAACAGCGACAATGAGCGAAAGCGACAACGAAAGGAAAAGACCACCAATGTTGGTTTTTAGCGACTAATGCTTAAGCTTTTATTTTTGGGGGTTTTTATAACATGTGTAGCTTAAAACTAACGATACATAATTTTTTACTGTCGTACTTTTTAGAGATTTATTAAGAAAATCGGTACTTCAAAAAAATATTGAGGTTTGAATTGGTGGTGAACATTTGCATTAGTGATGAGATGAGCATTGGAATTGATTATGAGTTTGCGCCAACACTGATGTGGTATTCGATTAGGCTTCTTCAGATTCACTCTCAGATTTCAGATTTCGTGTGTCTAATCGAACATAAAAACGTTACTCTTTTCGTTACGGTTTCGATTAACTGGTTAAATTTTATATTAAAATATTCGAAGTTTGCACCCAAATTGATTTCTAAAAATTTATACATTTGTATAGTCATAGTTGTTGGTTTAACGTTTACTTTGTATCATATTTTTGTAACTTTAAATACTACTAAATAATTTTATTTTAAATAAGTTCTCAGTTGTCTGTTGTGGGGTACGCACGCATCGGGAGCCATAATTTGTTTCCTTCAAGTGTATACACTTATTAGCATAATGTCGTGCAAAGTTTGCTTAAATAAAGTAGAACGATCGGAACCTAAAATTGAATGTTCTGATTGTCACTCTTTTCTTCACGCATCTTGCGCAAAGTTGTTGCCAAACGACTTGGAGTTTATAAGAAAAAGTAATGGAATATGGCGTTGCACTGGCTGTTCACTCACCCGTCGTAAGTCTCTTTCGGGTGCTCCTGGTGTACTTTGTTCGAACACTACAAATACAAAAATCGTTCCGTTAACAAATTCTGCTCTGCCAGAAGAAGAATCATCCACTTCAACTAACATCAATTTCAAGGCAAGCAATCAGCAGCCGTTTTGTGACAAAATAAAGGAATTTTCATCGTCAGCTAAATCACACATTACTTTGGAAATGATTTATGAAGAAATATTAATAATAAAAGAAACACAAAAAGAGCAAATAGATGCTCTCCAATCCAAAAACAAAGTATGTGAAGAGAAAATTTCACTATTGGAGACTAAAGTCAATCACCTAGAACAACAACTACTAGCTAACACTATCGAAATTTTTAACGTACCTAGCACCCAGAATATTACTGAGTCCGACATCGCTCTGAAAGTCTTCCGTAATGGTATGAGCTTGGATATTTCTGAAAAAGACATTGATTTCTGTCAAATGAAGAAAATAACATTGAAACAACAAAATAAATCTCCCAAAAGATTAAATATTCTCCAAGTGAGACTAGTGTCTCGTTACGTAAAAGAGAAAATTATGAAAGCGAAACATGAGCACAAAGAAAAATTGATAACAACTCTTCTCAACGAGCATGCTGAACTGCAGAAGATGTACATAAATGAGAGCCGATCTCACCACATTCGTCAACTGTTTAAGGCTGCAGCGTCGAAGAAAGTCTCCAAGGGATACAAATATATATGGACGAGGAATGGGACCGTGTATATGCGAATGAAGGAAGGTGATGAATTAGTCAAAATAAATTGTACAGCTGATTTAGAAAAAATATGAACTCAGTTGGTATAAATGATTCTATCTCGTCTTCCCAAAGCATAAATATCGTCTCTTCTCCTTCCACTAATATCGATGAATTTGTTACTCTTTGTTTACATCAAAATATCCGTAGTTTAAGAAAAAATTTCCATATTTTGTTAGCACATATCGAAAGTCTCGCGAAATTGCCTATTATAATTGTTTTGAGTGAAATTTGGATTTATCAAAATGAGCTAGATCTTTATAATATTCCGGGTTATTTGCCATTTGGCAATTGCAATGATTCTTATTCAGCCGGTGGTATTGTAGTGTACGTCAAGATTGGTTATTCGTGCGATTGTGTTTCGATAAATATTCCTAGTGCCGATGTAGTAAATTTATCGCTTACTTATGAAAATGAAAACTATTCTATAATGAGCATTTACAGACTGCATGACTTTAGTAAAAGTATTTTCATTGATGAGTTTAGTTCTATTTTGAGTGATGCCAAGGCTTATAGTAACTTAATAATTCTAGGTGATTTAAATATTGATATTTTAAATGAATCTGACAGAGACACTGAAAACTATTTATTCTTGATGGCTTCTTATGGTCTCAAAAGTATTATAAATGTACCAACCCGTGTAACTTATTCAACCAAAAGTTGTATTGACCATATCTTCACTCGTTTACATAAAAATAATAAGTCGCTTCTTTGTGGAAATGTTTATGATTTTAGACTTACCGATCACCATATGATAACTCTTAGTATTGGTAACCATACAAAGTTAGATGATGTTAATAATTCCTTGCGGAAAGAAGTTCGCACAAATTATGCTATGCTAAATGAATGCCTAAGATATGAATCTTGGGAGCCAGTCTATTCAGAGAGAAATCCTTCCATTGCTTATGACTTGTTTATAGAGATTCTAAGAAAATATATAGAAAACTGCACATTCTCGTGTATGCATGCTTCGAATCGCAGAATCAGAATAAAACCTTGGATGACTACTGAACTCTTAAAGAAAGTAAAAAGGAAAAAAAAGTTTGCACTAAAATATAGTAAACATCCACTTAATCATAAACTAAAGAAATACTATGGTAAATTGTGTAAAGAGATAAAAAAAGAAGTAGCAGATACGCGTGACCGTTACTATATCAATCAATTTCAAAACGCTAGAGGTAGTATTAAAGACGAGTGGAAAATTGTTGATTCTATTTTAGGAAAAGGTAATAGTTCTAAATCAGTTGATGTTTTAGAAGTAAATGGTGTGGTTTTGTCTGATATTAATAGCATTGCTAACAAGTTCAATGAGTACTTCATTGAAATCTCAGAGAATCTAAAACCCTCTGCAGAATCAAATAATATTTGCAACTGTAATACTTCACATGAAACTCTTGCAGTAAGAAGTCAGGTCAACAGTTTTGTTTTTGATACTATATCATCCGAAGAAATATTTAAGCTTATAATGTCTCAAAAAAACAAAAGCTCTTGTACAAGTGATGGTATTACGAATGTGGTTTTAAAAAAAGTCGTCTTTAATATAAGTGATATACTATGTTATTTATTTAATCATTGTATAAGTAATGGATGTTTCCCAGAATCCTTAAAATGTGCAGAAATTGTACCTCTTTTTAAAAAAGGAAATCGCAAGGATATGCGTGACTATAGACCTATATCTCTGCTTCCGACTTTTTCTAAACTTTTTGAAAAGCTACTAAAATCGCGCATGGTCTCTTTCCTGGATGATCAGAATTTCTTTTCCAATAACCAGTTCGGTTTTAGATCAGGTAAATCAACAGAAGACGCTATTCTTAAATTATGTACCCAATTGTATGATGGAATTAATAGTTCTAAATTTACAATGGCTCTTTTCATTGACATGACGAAAGCGTTTGACATGGTGGATCACAGTTTGCTACTAGATCTATATTAACTCCCTCTTCAGTCAGAATTTCAACGGGTTTCCTACTGCATTCGCTGATGACATAGCTTTCTCCTATGAAGGATTATCACAGTTCGATTGTATTATAAAAATTGAGGAAGATCTGCAAAAACTAAGGCAATGGTTTGCATATCACAAACTGATTGTAAGTGAGAAAACTAAATTAATGGCCTTCCAATTGTCGGGAAATGTTCTAACCGATTTCAATGTGTTTTTTCATTCTCACGACTGTAAAAGGTTTTCTTTACCTATACATACTTGCGGCTGTACAAATTTCAATGAAAATATTTCATGTTCTAGTAGATGCTTTAAAATAGAATCTGTCAAACAATATAAATATCTGGGGGTGCTTATTGACTTCAATTTGAACTGGAAAAGTCATACGCAATCAGTAAAATCTCAAATGATGAGGGTAGCACGCAAAATGTATCTTCTAAGGCCTTTCTGTTCAAAAAAAGTCTTAACTATGATTTATTATGGTCTTGCAAACTCTAAGTTGCAATATGGTATTACGAGTTGGGGAGGTTCTTATGCTAATAGTTTTTGCCCTTTACTTAAGGCTCAAAAACATTTAATTAGATTACTCTGTGGAAAAATTCGATTTGCTCATAGTTTTCCTTTGTTCAGAGAGTTGCGAATTCTGCCTTTAAGACATCTTTATGTTTTTAAAGTTCTCCGAGAGTTCTTTAAGCAAAGTGGCAACACTCCTAATAGAAACTCAAGACTCTACAGCTTACGTGTTAATAACCTAGCACTAGTAAATGTTCCTATTGCACGTAGAACCAAATTTACGCACTTTTTTACTACAACCGCACCAAAAATGTTCAATAAATTACCGATTGCTGTTAGAAGAACTTACAATTTTCATTCATTTTCAAATAAAGTAAAAGATTGGCTATTTACTATCGAATACAATAATATTGAATCATACTTTCGCTTTGTGTCGTAATAGTACTCATAATTACATTTCCTATAAGCTTGTATGCATATTCCATTCAATTATTAATTTTTATTGTTATATACCCCATATCAGTTTACTTAATTGTTAAATTTTACTCCTGCGAGTCATTCCACACTAACTTTAAATAGTTACGGAATGATTACTATTATTCTTCCTTATTATTGAATTAATTTGTTGTTTAAATATAGTATCTAAGATGGATGAATAAAAAAACTATACAATACAATACAATACAATACAATAAATAATTAATGAAAATAGATACACCCGATGCAATGCGTTTCTTTGCAGTTGAAAAGTTTCACGAAAACGCAAACAAAGTCCACTAGTTTTCAAACTCAAACGTACTTGTATTGGTAAGTCTGAGGAAAAATCCAGATTCGCTAAAGTGCTCTGAAATCAGAAAAAGATTGTTTTTCTTTTGTACCTGAAAAGTGCTCTGAGAGCGAAAAATCCAATACCACAGGACACTTGATGCGATTTTTATTTAAAAGTAGGTACGTACATCAGCGAGGAATCTTTTTTACCCTTTTTTTTATGTAGCGCTTACGATTAGTCCGTATTTTTCAGGCGGGAAAGACTGGACTTTTAATAAAAAAAAATAAAAATTTAGTGCAATTATTTAATCTATATAAGGTTCTTTAGTTCTTTTTCCGCTGCACCACATCCGCGAACTTCTGACAAACATCCGAGAGTCATGAAAGAGGTTCTCAATTAGCCGTTTGGACTGGGCATAAAGTTGTGGATCCCTTCCATTCGTCCCAAAAATGAAATACGAACACAAAACGAATGGTTGTCAGAAGTTAGGCCTAGGGTCCCTCTACCTATTGATCCAACAATTTATTTATTTTTTAACCAATGCCATCGCGCTTAAATTCAGGCGGATCTATATGGACAGAGTCATTCAAAATTGGACCACTTGGATCCGTAGCCATGGAGGGCATTTGAAAGAGACAAAGCTTGCTTTTTCCATGTCGACATCGACCAGTTCTTATTAAAAATCCCTTATATCAGTGAACTCCAATCCTCACATTCGGAATCATTAGCTATCATCAATTAAAATGAAGAGTTCACCTTATAAGCTTGACTTGTGAGTGGCGACATTTCGACCGATACGGCCGCTCGACGACAAAAAAAAAACGGCCCAATAACGCCACCGGCATGAAAACCGCATCAAAGAGTGACACATGAGGGTTCTCACCTGACCAGTAACGCATATATTGTTTACTGATGAAACCGTTTGATCAAAAATGCGCTGAAGGTGATTATGTGATGAAAATTGGCGTTAACGCTCTTAAAGTTGCGATCACCGACTCGGAATTTCGAATGGCTATTTTTTGTTGGTACCGAAAAACCTATAAGAACAACAATAAGCGCCCATCTCACTCATATCTTTGTTTTCTTTTTAATAAACCGATTTGAACCACCACTCAGTCTATTGGTCGAATGTCTTCTGACTAAACCGTTATTTCTTATTTCTTCCAAGTCATGTAGACCTAGACCGTTTCACGAACCTAATCTCTTGTCATCATCAATCTTCCCCCGGATCCCAGATACCATATAGTTCCCAATGGCACAAGACATGTTAATTCTTAACGTTAACAATACTAACAACAAAGAAAAACAAAATAACTCACCAGAAAGACAATGTTAAAGATATGCAGCATACACTTGATCAGGCTGATACTCCCACAACAGTGGGAGTTGCTACGTTTTCGCTTCGTCGTACTGTAATGTGGCATCTTATCGACGGGTGACGTCGTTTTCTTTGGATCTTTCTGGCGCGGCACTGAAAATCTATATTTCCTTGAATCTCGGTGCGGATACACTGTGACAGAGACGGAGTACTATTACAGTTGTGGGGAGGGGTACCTTCACCTTGAGCGGCTCCCAATCTAAATATTCAAATTGTCCGCAAGCCCGTGCGAACATTCATCGCCGGTAAGATTGCACACGGCTAAGAAGAGTTATTGCCCGCACCGAAGCATGACCGCGAGTGATTATATTCGATTCTATTCCAGTAGTGTCCACCCCTAACCTAAAATTTTAATGATTTCCATTTTAGGGCGCTCAGCGCTAGCTTCAAATTTATGCTTATTGGAGGTTAGTTCTTTTTTGCGCGCTCTCTTTCTCTGTCGTTAGGAGATTGTGATGAAAAGACGTTCGGTACCCGAAAAAGGGAAGAGGTGTGCTCCTAATTGGCTGTTTCCCAAGATATACGTTTTATTTTTTATTCTCTTTGGTTTGATTTATTCAATTTCAATTGATTGCGGTTTGGTGTCTGTTGTGGGTCATTCATTATTTGGATCGCTGGCGTGCTATATGCCATCGTGATGTCGTCGCTTTTATGGTAGTTGACGTTGGCAATTATTTCACGTATGCGACGTCAATTTGTGATGTCTTTACTGCGCTGCGCGCGAGGCACCGTTTTTTGTGTGCCGAACAAAGAACGGAGTTGTCTTTTTGTCGCTTTTAATGCGATTTATCGTTAAAGTGTTGATCGGATGGCGCCCTAATCTGAAAAGAGATGAAAAGAATAGAAAAAGATTATAGGTTTCCCTTTCATGAGGTTGGGATGGAATTTTATTTTCGGAATGACATTATCGATCGATTATATTTTATTTGTGAGATTTCGAATGCAGATTGTGGCGCTTTTTGGCCTTCGTCGGACGACGCGTCTTGTGAGGTAGAGAATGGGATAAAGACTTGGGTTGATCTGTGTCGCAAAGGAAGCCGAAATTGGTTAATAATTTGTTTTCAATTCTCTGCCTAATTTGTGTAGGAAGGAATGTAATATGATCCTGATCATATCAACATGTCTTCGGATGATCCGTATATTTTTGATATATGGACTGAGCAACTTAAAATAAATGACTGCAGTTAAGCGCATTTTTTAAATAAGCCATATAAAGACCCACACATATGAAAAGGATGATCTTGCAAAAGTTGCAATTGGTTTTGTACAACTAGAACGAAACGAAGTGGGCTTAGGGACTCCATAATTAGTCGGCTTTACTACTGAGGTTTGAGGTTTGTCACCCGGTAAAGCACAAATCTCACTTTAAGGCTAACCGGATGTGAGTATATTTATACTAAGAACTTTGAGAATATTGCGTGTATTTACTTTTCCTATTTAACTTCCCATATTGAGCTTTAGAGATCAATACCTCTTTCTAGTCCAGCCTAAGTCTCTTGTTATTTGCCAGTCTTTTTTACAAAACTAGAGTTCGCCCAGAGGTAGAAATTCTACCACCAAGTGATCTGGCTTATACACAACATATTGGAAATCAAATTACACACAGCATTGCATCTCTGACGCACAACGAAAAAAAAAAAAAAGAAACGAATATGTTCAGTTTAACATATCAGTGAAGGTGGTTCCTAACTATTTGCCTTCGCCTATTTATATACAAGGTGGCGCAAAAGTAATCCTCCTATCAGAAAATGCTATAAATTTTGCGATTGGCCCCTAATGTCAGTTCTGTTTTGACATTTGTGTAGTAAACACATGCGAAATACACGTTAATAAACAATGTTACGCTACACTGCTCCAGAACGCGGAATATTGGTGACTATTTATTTGAGCAATAATCGGTCGGTGACTTTGGCACAACGTGCATTTCGTCGCAGATTTCCTAGCCGTCCAACGCCTACTGGTGAAACACTGCGACGTTTAGCCGATCGCCTCGAAGAGACTGGCACAACACGAGATGCTGCCAGGCGTGGCAGACCCCGGAGTAGCCGTTCTGCAGAGAATATTGCTGCTGTAGCCGAAGATGTCATGGAAGCGCCGTCGACATCGACCAGGCGACGTGCCACACAAATGGGTATCAGTCGACGGTCTTTACAGCGAATTTTGGTACAAGATTTGAAGATGTTTCCGTACAAAGTCCAGACGGTGCATCAGCTGTTAGCTGCTGACCGCCAATCGCGTCTAACATACGCTCAAGCCATTCTTAATCACAACCAAGAGGAAGATGATTTTTCATCAAAAATAATCATCAGTGATGAGGCCCATTTCCATCTTAGCGGGTACGTAAATAAGCAAAATTTACGCTTCTGGGGCACTGAAAATCCGCGTGTAACCCACGAAGAGCCATTACACCCGCTCAAAGTCACTGTATGGTGTGCTGTTTTCGCTGGAGGAGTGATCGGAACTTTTTTCTTCGAAGACGTCACGGGCCAAACGGTTACTGTGAATGGTGAGCGCTACAGAGCAATGATCAACGAGTTCTTTTTGCCGCAACTTGATGAATTGGGATTGGAAAACATGTGGTTCCAACAGGATGGTGCAACGGCACACACTGCACGTGCCACAACCGATATGCTGAAGGATGCATTTCCCGGGCGCCTAATCTCTCGTTTTGGCGATTTGCACTGGCCAGCAAGATCGCCTGATTTGACCGCTCCAGACTTCTTTTTGTGGGGCTTTTTGAAGTCGCGGGTTTATGTCAACAAGCCTCAGACTCTTGCAGCTCTTAAAGACAATATCCGTCAAGAATGTGAGGACCTATCGCCGGAAGTTTTGGCCAAAGTGATGGAAAATGCCATAAAAAGGGCTCAAATGACAATCAACTGTGGCGGCGGCCATTTACATGACATCATATTCTCGAGTTGATGTAAAAAAAATTAAAAGACCAAATAAAAATAATCCACAAGAAGAATCAAAGTTTTTCATTTTTTTTTTTAAATTAAAGCCAAAAAACATCGGAAGGTTATTTTTGCGCCACCTTGTATAAGACTAGCTGTACCCGGCCGGCTTCGCCCGTGCAAAATGTGGTTTTAGAACAATTGATGGACATTTTTTTATACATTTGCTGTTTTGAAGGGGACACAATTTGTTTTTTTTTTTTTTTTTGATAATCGCTCTGCAAAAGTGAGGGACTGTAATCCGTATTGAAAAACCTCCCGAAGACTGAGTTCACTCTGCCTTCAGCTTCATGGCATTGCACAGGTCGTTGGACTAATCGGCAATAATTTAATATTTTTTGGATAGTGAAAATGAAAGAAAATAATTTTATAATATTTAACTAATTTTTTTATTAATGTAACGTTTCTTTGTATACTATATTAACCGTTGTGTTTCTATCGGCTAAGATAGTGATTTTTGCTGCATTACATCTACCTTATCTAAGCAACTCTTGCTGAATTAAACTCCCGTTTTTCATAATGGTTGACCCTGTGACTTATTGATTGCCATGGCAGAACAAACATTAATAGGAAATTGAATCCGTTTAAACTGAAATGGATAATTGCTGGGAATTATTTGTATTCGTGGTATAAATACTGTATCTCCTTTACCACACCCAGTTAATTAATTAACGCCTCTAAAACGTTTTTCTGCAACCAAATCACTCTCAATCTGGTTCCATTATAAAAGGGGATTCAAATTGCGAAGCAACATAATGGGAAGGGGAACTCCAACTTTTAATTCAATTTTATCAGCAAGAAGGCCATTGGCTGTAATGCTATTTAAAAACTCCACCGGGTAATTTACTGCCTCATCTTGATTGCAAATAGAATTTATAAACAGGTACGACGAGTATCACCAGGAATTTTCCCTAATATAAATCCCCTAATGTAATAATACCACGATCTGCTATCACTGGTACCTATACCTATTTGACATTTTTTCTTTCTAGACACTTTTTTTTGTAAGCAAACCAGGGATAAACAAGCCTTTCCTACATATTTGCCATTTCTTTTGTTTTTTTTTTCTTAGCAAACCACACAGCGTACTCCCTCTGCCTGTCTCCCTCTCCGTCACAGGAGTAAAATAAGGTTAAAAGAGGATTCAAAATATTGCGCGTAGTATGTTTGATTTGAGAATGAAGTGCATATCTACTCACTCAGGTGAAAATCGTAGCAATGTTTAAAATTTTGCCTTTTTATTTAAAAACCTTTTAAGTTATCGAGTTATTGGATATCCTAAGTTGTACCTGCAGATGGCCTCTATAAGCTGGTATTTACTATACTTAAATGCTCCCAGTATTTTCAACCGCAAAGCGTTACAAAAAAAAACGAAACGAAAAAATAAATGACTCTTGTCCAATTTTTTCCACAATGTATAAAGACATAGAGTTGAAACAAAGTAGAGATTGTAGGCCAAGGTATCCTCTATAAATGAAAAATGCACGATTGCATTTCTAAGATTTTTGCATTTAAATATATGCAGTCAAATTCAATCTTAGTCGAACAAATCTACACCAATTTTATTTATATGATATTGGTGAAGAAAAGTGTAATTTCGTTAATTTATAGTTCTTGGATCGATGGATACTTTTTATTTGAATAATCCATTTATGTTACCACATTTGTTGTCCGAAAGCATTGAAATCGCAGACAACCATTTGTTCTTCCCTTCGACATGATTAGATGTAAATACATTTTACAATAAAATTGTCGGAAAATCTGGAAATCCTGCACAAATTTATCTGAATCTATAAAAAAGTCGCCCACTGTACCACTGACATGCAGCAAGTTGGAAAAAAACGCTTTACAGTCCAAACCTCAAGGCGTACGATTGAATTACATTCTCGCTACGGATTTACCCGAACTATTTGCACTATTTGTGTCTTCTGTGGGGAAGTAGCGCGCAGTTGCAATGAACAACCAGAGCACAACACATCAGGCCGCATTTGCATATCCAATTGTTTGTGGCTAACGCTTTGAAGTTTGAACTCTTAACGAACAAATCATTGCCGTATATCAAATTACGATGCGATGCATTGAACTCGTAATCCCCACTATTAATGTTATTCCCATCAATACATCATTTGTGGCAAACTGTCTGATTTGTATTCGCTCAAGGCTGTGATTGCTATATAATATTTCTCAACCCCATTAAATCATTCCCAATTCAAATTGAAATGATGCCACACAAAACGGCTTACGGTGGCGCGTCAACAGCTTTCAACATCATGTGTGTGTGTGACAGCAGCTGGAAATCTCGGCAAGACCCGGGGAGCACAAATGCGCGCATAATTGGTTTAATTTAAATCCAAAAAATTACCTCAATCAACATTGATTTTTATTGGATTTTAATTTGATTGATAAATAGCGGGCTATCGCCGCAGTGCGATGTTCATTTCTATATGACGCTGGTGGCACGAATATGGACAGCTTCTGTTTTAATTACAAGTTGGTATGTTGCATATTATTACACAATAATTAAATAAGTATTTTCAGTTTGTTTATAGCTCGGCAATTATTAGTAATACAATCAGTAATGCTTAATGGTAATTGTTGTAAAGTAGGCTCAAACTGTTGTACGTGATTGTTTTTTAAGTGGACGTTATCGATATTAGCGATGATCTAAATGGTTCATGGTTAACGTTTCAAATGCCATTGGAGCAATTACGGAATTCCACTGTCTTACAGTGGATTTGGGATTTAGTTTAAGACTTAATTGCATCCACCATTGTTAAGTTTATAAAAAAAGTCGCTGCTTTCAAAATATTACAAAAGTGTGTGCAACTACTTAAATACGCTGTCGACGTTGACAGAACATGGCGAGCTGTCACTGGTGCATTTGCAAATAGGAAAATAAATCGCATAAATGGTCTTAGATCTGAATGAGAGATGTCATCAAGAACCGTACTCATCATCGACGTATCGGACAGATTGTCACAATATACGTCAAATTAATTGGAGGAAATGAGCGAACTATTGCGGTAACGCTTTCAACGCAGTAAATATGATAGAATAAGGAACAAACTTTTGTGATGAGCTTTGGACAAATATATAACTCATTGTTTTACTACTACAACCCAGTGAGCTATTCACTAAGAATGTGGCAGCCAAAGCCGCTCTCAGATTAAGAGAGAACAAAACTTGAAAGCCTGTTTACTGCGGACACTCAAGCATACTTGAAATCTTTGATCGGAAGGGACTCATGTCACTTACTGATTTCGAGAAACCCAGATATGACTTCGCGAAAAGTTTCAGAATCACTATACCCAAAAGACAGGACTGGAACTCACCCAGTACCATCATTAAAGGTATATCCGTCTATACGGATGGTTCAAAAACAGAAAATGGTACAGGAGCCGGCGTATTCTCGACTGACTGCTCACTGCAGTGTCTTCCAAAGCTGAGATCTATGCGGTGAAGAAAGCAGCACAGACTATCTTATCGATGGGGCTACCAGCAATGGAAATAACCATGTGTGGTTGTGCACTTAAAGCAATCGGCTCCAACATTGTTAATGCGAAATGTGTTACAGATTGCCTCTTGGCGCTCAGTGCTATACGTCATCACTCAGTTCTACTCTGCTGGGTTCCGGCACACGTTGGGGTGGAAGGAAACGAAAAAGCGGACGAATTGGCCAGATACGACTCTGATATGAACCCTCAACTAGCGGATGGAGAGGCGCTACCGCCTTTCAACACTACTAAGACTTTCATTGACGGCGTCACCACACAACTGGCTAAGGAACAATGGACCAACATCATCGGTTGCGTCATAACCCGAAGTCTGTGGCCTGTGATTGACACCAAGAGATCAAAGTTCTCCCTTAATAGAAGTCAAATCCGGATGCTCGTCGGGGTCTTAACCGGACACTGCCATAGGAAACATGGCTAAAAGACTAGGACTTTTTGCAAATTACTTCTGCAGAAGCTGCAGAGACGAAGAGGAAATAGAGTCCGTGGGACATCTTCTATGCCACTGCCCAGCTTTACAGGAACGCCGCTCATCCTGTATGGGAGCAAGGTTCTTCGAAAGTTTGGAAGACTTGGCGGGGGTATCTCTATCAGACATAAAACTATTCCTAAACAGATCGAAGTGGTTTTGTTAGCCACATGTCCTTACATGTACAAACAGGGTACTCACAATGGGCCTTCATGGCTTCCGGGTGAAATTTGCATCTGATGCAAAACTGCCCTCCCAACCTAACCTAACTAACTTTACTACTACCTTGACCTTTCATTTGGAATAGTACAGTTGCGATGACATATTGAGGGGCCAAATCGCCGATGTGGGACTATAGTTAAACGTTGTAGCGATAATGGTGACCAATTAATATGTAGTTGAGGTATTAGTTGTTGCAAACAAATTCATGAGATCAATCAAACTTGACAGTTTCACAGCTATACTTACTTTACTTTAGACGGCGGTTACAGACCAAGCCCCAACCAGCTCGAAATCTTGACGGAAAGTCAGTATCATACCTCCGCGAAAACTTGAAAACTTATTTCCAAAGTGCGTGCTGTGTAGCCCAAACTGTGCGTTTTTTGAATAAAAGTTTTGGCCAAAATGAGGCACCCACCGCGCCTGCTGTACGCAAGTTTCTACAAAAAGCTAGTGAGACTGGTATGCTAGTGGACAACACTTAAGGTTTTTGTTTTTAACTGAAATTAAAGGCATGCATTTAGACGAGCTCTGGTTCATGCAGGTTTGCGCCACACAGCTCATGCCACAATCGATCTTTTGCGCACCAAATTCCCAAACCGCCTCGGAGCTGCAATTTAACCCCTTGGGACTACTTTTATTCATTATCATTATCATCCTAGCAATCCGTGAGCTACAGCCCGAAACCATCAACAAGATCTTGGAAAATTGGAGTGGCAAAATGCGCTATTACGAAGCCTGCCTAGGCAGCCACTTGAACGACGTTGTGTACCATAATTAATGGGAATGTTTAATAAATACATAATATTTACATGGAAAATAATTAATTTTGTTCATTTTATTGCATTTTTAAAAAGACACTTGTATTTGGCCCACCCTGTATATGATGTTCATGAAGTTGCATGACACCGAGTCGCTTTATGTAAGTTCTTTCCTTTATTATGCAATAAAAAAATAAATACTTTAATTGATGCAGCAGAGAGCTACTACCATCGTCCACATACCCATCAGGCAGAAGTGATACTATAGACATACCCTGTATAGCTCCTCTCTATTAATGCTCTCATACAGGAGGCCTTGAAATCGACAGAAAGACGGTGCGTATCGATTTGAACTTCTTTGGATTTTTTTTCCAGGATTTGTCATGTGGAGTATGACAAATTGTTGCAATTGGAAGGAGACTATGTAGTTGGCGCAGCTGATGTTGTGTCCTTTCTTTGGGACCAGACAGAAGATGACATTCCCATTTATTGGAAATGAGTTCGTGAATGCTCTTAATCAAGTCATTTCAGCTGCTTTAAAAAGGACGTCCCGGTAAACCGCCATATCCTTTATTCCGATGTATTAGGTGGACAGGGTGCAGGGAAATAAGTCCCCGGGAACTAAGTCCACTGAGGGACCTAGTTTCCACCTAGTGGGAAATAAAACCTCTTTCGTCAAGTGGACTTAGTTCCCGGGGACTTATTTCCCGGCACCGGTGGACAGCAACTTTTTCTATCCTCTTTGTCCATATTATATGGTAGATACGTTTTGCCTTACTGTCTACGATTTTGGCCTTCGTCGCCGGTCAAAGTCTGCGGAAATAGATTTGCCACTTTCTCAGCACAGACGGGTCCCATATTTTCCTTTTTCATACGTCATGTCCAAAGGTTTCTGTACGAGATTTGCTGCTCTGGCTAAATTTCGCTAGTGCAAAGTTTGAAGCACACTTTCATATATCATAGAAACGCTTCCATCAAATTAACTCTTGTAGGTTGAAAAGCTATCCACAAAATTACAGCTTCACTCCACCTGTCATCACCGTATTCCCAGCCTGAGGCGGCAGTAAAAACACAGAAACATGACAGCTGCAGCAACCACAAACCAAACACGAAACTACATCCTGTCATGTTGATGCTAATACCTGCGTTTATCAAAATAGATAATCCAAGGCGATAGACTCTAATTAAATACCTCTCATGGATGTCAACTTTATAACGAGACCCCCGACTCACATGCAATTCCCTGGCATTGCCATCGGCTGACTGCGACTGAGACACGGCAGAGTCTCGTCCCAGAACACTTCGAATCCATGTTCACATAGCGCGAATCCTTTCTCCTGGCAGTGATGGTGTCCATCACCAATCGCGCAGCTGTCATAATCAAGTTCTGCTAAATTAAAAATGTAATCCCGGCCGTATGCAAAAACCTCCAAGGAAATTAGATTCAATTTTGATGCTGAGCCAATTGCACGCGCTCGGTAGAGAAGTTCACACCATCGCATCGGTTGATGGCTTGTCTGCGGAATTTGTCTACTCAAAGCATCTGTCACGCAGGGGTAAATTTGAAGTGACCACGGAACGCTTTCTTCTAATTTCTCAAGATTGCGTGCATGAACGGACAGCGGCGCACTCCCATGGTTTCTGGTTTCGCGGTCGTGGTCGTGGTATGCGTGCCTTAATGATGACGGAGCCGATGAAATATGGCAAACCCGGTGTTGTTGGCGGACAAATGCTGTACAACTGCCATAGATGGAAATCCATAACTGCACACTGTCACAATGGTAGCGACAAACTTTCACTCAGCCATCATAATAGTTGTCACAGAAAACTTCTCATCCTCAACGCGCCGTCGCGTCGGTCGGTTGAGTGGTGAGACAGACTGAGTTGTGGCTAAGTCCTTTATTAGTGTCATCTTTGCCGTCTAACATCCCGAAAAGCAACATACAAGTATCTTGTGTCTTCTACCATAGAAAACCGGATGAAACGCAATACGTTTTAACTGTGCGGTTTACGGACCGTACACTTGGAAGTGTAGCCATGAATGAGAGACAGACAGGCGGGACTGTGCGTGTGTGCAAAAGACCTTATAAACGTGCGATTCACTTCTCATTACACGCACTAGTAGTGACAGTCGGAGCGCTGAAATGTCTTCTTCCTTCCATTTGAGACGGCTTACTCGTGGTTTTGGGTAGTCGAAGCACATAATATGCCGCTGCTCTGGTTAACATCGTTCTCGCATTTGCCAGTGTCAATGCGATGTTGACAATGATGGTGATACTTACACCTCAATAATACACACGCGACGAAGAGACCGGAGATGTACGTATATTTCATAGGAATCACCTTCCTATGGAATAATGGCCTTTGGTGCTCGGAGATGAGCGATGCTAGTTGATGCTAGGTGTTGCTGAACAGTGAGCGACATTTTCATTAGTTTATGGGGATTGACTGAGAATGCGATATAAATTACTTCGAATGGGGTTTTCCTATTTTTTTTTTATGTCGAAAGGTGGTATCAGAGACAAACCTGTCAACCGCCAAAAAATTCTCGCAACAAATTATTGGAAATGAAATATTTCCGCCAGAAGATTTGCGGGCAAATGTGACTGTCTCTACATCGGGACCATTTTTCCCCCTGCGCGAAGCAATGGATACATAATCCTCAATGCCTTGTTCTGAATTGAGCGTAAAATGTTCATTTTCTTCTCATTGGAAGGAGGCATTGAAGTTGCCCATCAGGATATATGTGTTTACACTATCTTTAAGAGCTGCATTAACCTTATGTACGAAGGTTGCGTTCTCTAACTACGAATTTGGTGCATAATTCGGCATAAGCTGGAATTTAAAGTTTCAATTTAAAGTTTTAAGATCCCAGCTCTCCCTCCTAATGGTAGCCACACCGAAACTCTGCCTATTATAGAACACTGGGCCATACACACATTCACAATATTAATGCATTCATGGAAAGCTACGAGCCGTTTCAAGTTGTACCCGGCCAACCACCAAACGCTGCCAAGCTTCTACCCTTCTCATGCTTGGCTACAATGTACGGTCTTATTTGGCAAGCTTGGATATGTCTAAGTCTCTTTAATTATTCTTATCCTTTTAGTTTCGTACTTTTGTGTCAGCCTTGTTTACGTAAACCTTGAAATGATGCACAATCCAAACACGCACATTATGAGATAGTTCATTTATACGGTTTTGAAAATGTTATTTACCAGTCAAGTAGTTTGATACTCGACCATTTTGGTTGGACTAAATTATGTTCAGCACTACCCTTGCTTGGACAACCGTCATTAGACTCAGTGCAAACGCTTATAAGCAAATTTAAGCTACTGGGTAAGGCCCTACAACAAAACCTCATTTGACACGAAAATGTCCTTTATCCGATTTGACAGAAACTGTTTCGATTTCAAGAAAGTTTTTAAAATTGTATACCTACTTAACAGATCGCCTATCTTGAATAAAACTGTAAACAGATTACAGTTTGCATTTAGGATGAGAAGAAGACTTGAGTAATCGACAAAAACGTTGTAAGCAACAACAAAAATAAATTACGGCTGTCAAGTGTTGACCTCCATGTTCCATTCAAGGTTTGGTGGTTTAGTGGTCATCACTCAGTTTAGTACATGTCGCAGTCGCTTTGCCAATTGGCTGGAAATCGAAGTGCAGGTTCACTTCCTAAGAATAATCCACCATACTAATAATCATCTTTAGCATCCAGGCTAAATTTTTCAAACTCAAAACAAAGTAGCGAAATTTTCCATACAAAATTGCATATTGTGCCCCACAAAATATTTAGTGTGAAGGTTAAAAATGATTATTAGTAAGGCCCAATGTGTTTTTAAGAGAAATATGCACGAAACTGTCTGTCAAAATTCAACTCTTCAAAGAAAGCAATTAAACTTGTATAGTGTAGTTCGAAATAGCTAAAACTTCTCTCGAAGAATAGATACCTACATCAATGGAAAATTTAATTTATTTGAAAAAGCAAGGCTGCTGCTCAAAAATACATTTCCGCCATACAAAATCATTTTACCTAAGATATGTCTATTATTAGACTGTAACCTGTCAAGTGGAACAAATGAACTGACGTTTACAAGTTCCTCTACTGGTAAGTGATAAGTTCGTAAAATTGTTCTACGATCCATTGACGTTCGATTCACACTATTCCAGGTTTGATATTTCACAAATATGACTTAAGGAAGTACGGGAACAGATGTAACAATCTGTCATTAAACCTCAAATCACTCATTTATTGATTTTTATATGATGCAAAAGTACTTTTTCATTTTATTTGCCGGACAAGACGAATGCCTCTTTTCATAGTCTTCGACTAAAGATTCGTTTGAAAATTATAAAGTATCGTTAACCATTGAGCGTCTACCGTCTACTGACGCACACATCATTGACGTCTAGCGTCATATGACGCACACATCAATTGAGGGAAACGTAGGTATTTTTGAGATTATTGTTGAATTTTTTTACCGATATTAAATGTACTCTATGAGAGAGGGAATAAACACTTTCAATTATAAGGTGCTTGTAAATCACTAAGCAAACGCGGTATTAGAACTACCTGACCGACATAGCCCATTTTCAATACAAACCTGACGACGATAAAAAGAAGTTTTTTCACCAAATTTCATTCGCCTTTGTCAATTTGGGCGCTATCGTGCTTTCAACAGACAGACAGACGGACATGGCTAAATCGATTCAGAATGTGATCCTGATTCCGAATATATATACCTACTTTATGAGGCGACAAAGTGAATATACCTTCATGTGGAGGGTATAACAAAGTTCAACTTCTAATGCCGCACATGATCCCAATTATTACCGCCCATGTCCAAAGCGATTTGCCAATTATTATTGATAACCTTTAATCCAATTATCTGCGACTTGTTTAGCATTTCAAGCGCTCTAAACAAAATAACAATTTAAAACGGCTGTAAGTTGAAATTTCTAAATAAGCCATATTTCAACAAAAAGTACACCATCTCCTTATATGGCGATTTGACTTTTACATCCACCCGTCGGTCGTCGGCGTCGTTGGCGTTGTCAACGCTATAACCGTGCGCTGGTATACTCTCGCATGCACGTTGTGCGCATTGCATAAGCGTTTGCTACAATAAATCGATTAGATCACCGTAACTAAACGACTAAGCTCCTGGCACATCAAAGAGTTTCCCCATTAATTGCACAAAAACTCGTCAATCTGTAGCAATTATTTTGTCCCATTCGCGGTTCCAGTCAACTGGTTGGATTTGCCTTCCATATTTGTGGCAACTTTTGTACGCCCGTCCTGTCGCCACTGCACTTCGTCTGCCATAACTCAATTTGACTGTTTTATTGAAAAGTTATCGGGACAGTGTGACGCTTAGAAAATAAAAACACGGACAGGCAATTCTGTTCCCAACCCTCGAGACTACACATATACAGAACGGGCCGTGTGCCGCCAAATCAATTTAAGCGTGCTGCAAGTACTCGTACCCGTATCTAGGCCATTAGAGGCGCGAGGAATCACAATTCCTTATTAATGTGCAGTCAACAATGACACGCTCACACGCCGCACTCCAAAGGCGAAGTGGAGGAAGGCAGCAGACAGTCGGTCGGTCGGATGATCGTAATTTAAGGGAACACATTCGAGTGCGTCCAACTCACAACTATTTGAGTTGTAAGCACGACGGTCGGCGGGTGCGTAGAAATTGGATTCATTAGAATGCGTTTGCGGAAGAGCGTGCACAGCAACGCCAAAACAAACAATCTCAACTCGACTCGAACTGAAGTTGTTTATCGGTTGTCTGTAAGTAGGTAAGGCACCCTATAAAAGGCGCGCTCCGTGCTCGTTTCGAATAATTCTCATGTTTACGAGATTTTCGAGAGGAAACACACTTGGATGATGATTTCTGCTGACGTACGAGTAGGTACCTATTCGTTTATTTATGGCTTTGAATTCGTCCAAAAGTGCGGCCCACGAAGGTGGTAAATATTTGTGATGATGGTTGGCACCTTGCGGAATGTGCACGCATTTCTATTGAACGGAGGAGTGTGCTAAGGTATACCTAAGCAGGTTGTTTGGAGGAAAATTCGGAGAACTGATTGACTCTGTTAATTATGGTAATGATTACAGCGGAACTGAGAGGAATCAGTTTACAGAAAGAAACGAAAGATAGGTAAGGTACCTACTTTGAGTATGGCTTTCAGTGATGCCAGCTACTTATAACTGGAAGTGTGTGACCAAAATGTTGTGCTGTTTTTTAGGCGCAGAATAAATTAAGGGCCACCTATAAGCACAGAGTAAGTTAAGGGCCACCTATAACCGATTTTGAATAGTCTCAGCGCAACCCATTAAATTGTTTGACAATAGTAAGGTGGCCCGAAAGGGCCTTTAATTGTTCCTACTGAAGGACTAAAAGAGAGCTGCATAGTTTTGGAATAGGTTCGCTGTCATTTTCTTTGTCTAGTTATTATCATATGGGACACACAGCCACATCTCTTTTAACAACAGATGATAAAAGAGATGATTCATGATAAGTTGTATCCACCCAGAGAAAAATGCCTTAAACGCCTAAATATTATTGTATGGAATTTTTTTGGAAAGGCATAAGTCTGCTAACAAATACGAAAATTTATGCATGGCATAGGTAATAAAAAGTAAGCTAAATTGCCTAAGGGCCTAAGGTATTTTAACCTAGATAGAAATAAGTGTATATCCCCATCTAAGGATGTAACACTGCTTAGTTGTAAGGCAAAGTTTCGCATACCATACTGAGTGACGAGCCATCTGATAGAAACGCCTGCGAATTAAAATTTATTTATTTACCTTAGGCCTAAGCTAGGGATACATTTTCACAGACAATGCAAAATTGCCTTAGTTCTAAACTAAGGTGAAATATCCTCCAAAAAATATTTTCGCTTGTTAAATGCAAAGCGTTTTAATGGACTTTGTAATTTGTGGACATATTACAATAAGATGAAGTTAGTGAAATATATAAAAAAAAAAAAACAGTAAGTACAGTGTGGAAACTTAAATTTAAAAACAAAAATTTAATTACAAATAATAAAAAAATATATGAAAAGAAGTTTGTCGAAGAAGAAGTTTAAGGTAAGTGCAGTGAAATATCCCTTTTGTTTCATGTATTATGTATTTATAAAAACACATTAGGGGTATTCACGATCCGATGCAACTGGTCTTGTAAATTGCAAAACTGCATTTTTTTTTCGCTACACTTTTGCACTTTATCTATACCCTGACCCTATTGTAAACGAAAAATACAACAGAGTAAATTGTAGCGTCGTCAAGTTGACAATTGACTAAATTGTTAATTCCTGTGTGTAGCCATCGGAAAAAAATAAAGAGAATGCAAAAAAAGTAAGCGCCGCCGAAAGGAGAATGCAGTCAAAAAATGGAAAGAAAAAGGGGGTTCTAATGATATCATCTTCGTCTTTACTCTCTCCAATATCTAAAAAAAATTGTTTTCGACTTCTTTCGGCATAATCAACAATTAAAAGATAATTTTTCAGTTTCAGAAAAAATTAAAAGTTTTTTTTGTTCAGAACATAATGTCAATTTTCAAAACGGGATTTGTCATTTGTTTCAGTTTTGCAAGAGATAAAAAAAAATAAAATTTCGCAATTTTACTAGGTCTATTACACCGAATCGTGAATACCCCTATTGTTTTCGAATCGAATTAAAGGCAATTTTTAGTTCAGTTTTACAAAAAAAATGGACATCGGTTCGTAAACAAGTTTTACAAAGAAAATTTTGTATACCTAGTCAAATGTATGTTTTCTATTTCCAGATAATATTAACATTGCATTTTCAACGCTACTTCAAGTCATAATAATAATAAAAACAAAAATCATATATAAAAATCTCGTGTCACAGTTTTAGTGTTTATACTCCTCCGAAACGGCTCGACCGATTTTTATGAAATTTGTTTACAAATCGTCTGAAAATTTAATTTTGTATGGAAAGGACTGTTTCTTTGAATCGATATATATGTATATATATAAATTCTCTTTTAGAGAGGGACACTTATGAAAAAGTTAGGAATCGCTTTTGTAGTAATCTATGAAAAATGACAGATACATAATTCAAAAATTCAAAAAAAAAAGTGTAAGAAAAGTTGTTAAAATGTCTGATGAACTCGAAGATTTGGCTAATTTTAATTTATTAACAAAATAAGTTTATTCATCTAGCGATTAAACTTATTTGGAGTTAAATGAACTTCTTTCTGATAAATATCAGAATGTGAAAGAATTTCTACTGATTAAACTACAAACATTCGAGTAAAGAAAAAAGCAACACTGCAGTCAAAGTTAAGTAGAGGAGATTGTCCCTTCGTTGAGGAGGACGAACTTCGTCGGCACTTTCGAAAAAGATCTCCATTAAATTTAATTTGGCCACCTGTTGGTATCATTTTAATACACAGGAAATAAAATCATTTACGAATTATTCGAGTTAAGGAACGGCATTGAGTTAAAGTTCGTAGGAATTCGTATCATTTCGCGGATTCTGCATACTCCGTACGATTTGACATTTGTATTTAAGCGCCTTAAATTTCTGTACGTCTCGCTTTCGCTTTGACAATAATTAATAAGTCGCAGAGACAATCGCAGTATGTTTGTGACATCAATCTTGAATTCTCATGGTCAATTGTATATGGCTAGATCACGTGTCGGCAAACATTTCGCTTTGATTAAATGAATAAGCGGAATGTTGGCCGACACGTCAATCATTGCGGTTTGATTGAAAAACAGCGACATCGTTAACTTTTGAATAGAGAACTTGAATTGACCAAATTACATGAAGCAGGATGTGCACACTCGGAATTATTTTATTAATTATACATTAACGATTTTGGGCGGAGCGAAGTTCGCCGCGCCACCTAGTATTATATAAATATAATATAGAAAAATAAATAAAAATAAAAATCACTTAACATAAAAAACATTTCTTTAATTTTTATAAAGCATCAGCCTAAGAAGGGTAACGTAAGTTTGCCTGGCTGGTAGACTAAATTAAAAGGTATGTTTATATCTATGTACATCTACAGAAATTGGTATAGTTTTGTTTAGCTACTTTAGTTTTTAGGCTAACTAAGCATATTAACAAAGTCAAGTGTTTGGAAAAAAAATACCTAAATTTTGATTCCTTCATGTTATCCGTAGCCATCATTTAGAACAAGAAGGGAGGTAAGTTTTACCTTGCAAATTTTGGCAAACCAGTTGTTTTTGCATTGTAAGATGACACTTTTCTTAGGTAAAAGATTAGGCTTAATTCAGCCTAGGTTTAAGGTGCAATTCCTTAGACAGGCTGACATACCGTTACCAAAAACAAGGTTCCTTAGGTAACATAAGGAATATAGGGTAAGCTACCTTAGAACTTACCAAGTTCAAAACTACGTTGATTTATACCGCGATTTAGGCAAAGTTTACACAGGCTTTTCTCTGGGTGGCAGTATCCAGAGGACATAGTTTGACACAGCGTATCGAGAATCGAAGCCCACCGTGGAGTAGCTTGCTTCCAATGTGAGACCAACAGTTCTTTGAAATTTGATGAAAGGGTCACTAATATATTTACTACTTACCAAATTAATCGATGAAAATTCGAAATGATTTGTAATCACCGTGCAAATCAAAAAGGTTCTTGCACTTTTGAGGCTTTTCTTAATGTGTCTAAGGGACTAAGCAAAAGCAGTATGCTATCAACATATAGGTGAGCTTACTACGCCTTATGAAAAGGACGACTGATTTCCATTTCAAGGAGATTGAATGGAAGCGCATTTCTAGGTTAGCTTAGGTTTGATAAGGTCTACAGGCTGCATCTAGCAAAACCATACTTAGGACAGAATAGGCCCATTGTGCGATACCACAGAACTCAATGATATCAAAAACAGCCGTTGAACCAACAGCAGCTGGGGTCGTTAGCAGGGAAATCCAATCTATGAAGGATTTCTTTAATTTTATTAGGCTGTTGGAACACTTAAGATCAAGAATCAGCAATATATCTGTTTCGTTCGATCACCTACGGTCAGAAGCGTTTTTATTGTTTTTTTAGATTTGCAAGTAGTGAGAGCCATGTAGAGATTTTCCTTTTCCGGTAGTTGTCATGCGTAGCCAGTTTGTCGGCTTTTTTAATTACCTGTTCCATTACTCGAGTATACGTCCAAAACCAGCGTTGGTTTTGCGAAAGTCAATCAAAATGAGTCTGTTTATTATCTTTATTAATCTGAACTTAACAAACGGTTATACGAAAGTCGGTAGGTAGATAGTCAACAAACGCCACCTAAACTAATAACTTTCATTTCACGTTCATCACATTCCACCTCTTTAATCTGATTCCCTTGCATCAGAAGAGTTTGTGTTTATTTACTATCCCCACGCTCTAACTATCCAACTTAAAAGTTGCATCGTCCAGAGCGCCCTCTATATGTGCAAGGAGAATGGATAAAGTAAAGTAACCGCTCTTAATTTAATTTGGTAAAGAGATTGTCTGGACTTGCTTTAAGGACATTTGTATATATTATACATCTTAAAAACAAAAAACAAACTTACACATATGTATATCGAAAAGCACCGATCTGATTGAGCTCAGAGTTTCAACAATCTTTGATATAACAACGAGAGTATTTCTGTAAAGAATTAAGAATTAAGATGTTTTCCCAGGACATTTATGCTCTTGAATGCTTCGCGGGAAGGTTCAAGAGCTAATAGCTTGTATAAAGCCTCTTTAACGAGTATTAAGCAACATTTTGCCTAAAAAATCTGTCATCAACTACCTACAGTGATGACATGTCAAAAGTTGAATTTCGTTATAAGCAATTGTTACTGTAATTTGGTTACAGACCAGCACCATCTTTACCAAAGCCCTTATAAATAATTGTTAGCTTAGGAAAAACTTTCAAATCCCAAGACTTATTTTGACTATGACATCACCATGTTGATACAATTTGTTTTTGGACTTCAATTCACGTAACAAACCTATACCTACATACTTTTATCAAAATTCCAGTGAATTCGAATTCGAATGTGTTTACGCTTTTCATATCTTTCACGATTCATTACTGTTATCATCTGCCATGCGATTTATGCTCTGCCAATATGCCAAGCGTAAAATTACTTATCAGATTGTTATGTACATTCTGGTGAATAATACAATGTATTTGCCCACGTAAAGCAGGCATTGATATACAACATTCCCTCCACACGAGATAGCAACTAATATTAGGTGGGTACAATGAAAAAACTGATATAACTTTCAAATAGTTCCCATTTGCAAAAGGGAAAAAGCCTTATAAATATATCTCAAGCCTGCAGGCTCACTAATTATCTATAATATAAAAAAATATTCGTTAATTTAAAACACTGCACCCACTTCAAGGAAGAAGTAGCGGTCGCAACAACCCCTTTTCCAAGCGACCGACGACAAAAAGTCACGTTCCACCCGCGTCACGTGTCAATTTTCAATTGAAAATACAAATTTAACGTTAAGTACCTACTGCACTTACAAAGCAATAACGACAGACTTTCGGGCATTGATTTGTGAATAATATTACGCTGCGGGTCTGGGCCGGCCGTTGGCATGGCATAGCACAAAGCCACTCAAGCTAGTCGTCGTCGTCGTCGTCGCCGTCGGTATTAATGCAATTCGACACCAATTATTAATGCCAAGTTGACACATGGACGACCAAGCGTCTGTGACATTGTTTTGAAGCAGTTGGCATTTTTTTTTTCTTATTTTAATTGATGTGCTAGTTGCCAGATGGACAGAAAACGTATCTACTATGATTTACTATACAACCGTCATCGTAAAACAACAAAATACATATAATGGCGGGCTGTTTATGACTGGATCGCTTATGCCAGCTTAATGAGGACTGATTGAAAAGTATTTTTATGCGGTGTGGTTTTCGCAGAATAATAATTGAACTCATTAAAGTCAAACGGGGGGTGGTATTGTTTCGTTGAAGCTGGTTGGTAAAACAATTTGAAAATGTATTCCGCGTAGGTATAGTAAAACGCGATGAGGCGATGTTTGACACTTTCATATATAAATAGTTGGTCTAGATTTATGTTGAACGCAAAAATGAGATTGCTACTAATTGCATAAGCGACCTTCTAGGAAACTCGGTTAGGGTGTTAAATACGTGGAGTATCTGGTACCCTTATGAGCTAGTTCGATTTAATTTTAAATATTATGTAACCATGTCTATTACAAGGGTTGCAGGCATTGTAAGCTCTTCAATTTTAAGGTCTACATCTTCATTTTCACCTTTATAATCTTTTAAGTCTTTTGATGCAAATACTACTGGAAATATTTAAATGATATTTTTTAAATGTTTATTGATTTAAAGGAATTTTTTTTAGTATTTCTTTTTTCACATCACTGCCTCTAACTTGCCATTACTCAGATAGTTCTTAATCAGTAGGAAGGCATCTGATTTCTACATGTTCTCATTTGTTTAAAAATAACCCTTCGATTCAATCATCGCACATTACACATAATCCGAAAATCCTTTTAAACATCCTCAACTCCGGAAATACAAATGACTAACGCTTAATGCACTTTCACACATCGAATTAGACCATCTGCAACATCAAAGTAGTTTGGAAATTTCAATAAAACTCCACAACTGCACGATATCTAACCTTCATCATCTTTTGCTTTTAAATTCATAGCTCATGCATTTCACCATGTGATTGATTTCACATCGTTAATGTTATAAATAAAATGTGGTATATCTGGCGCCAATTGCTAAGTCAAACAAGAAGAACGCACGCTTAAAAATCCCTTCCAGATGCAAATAGGCAGCACCACTGTTCCACTAGCCACTTAGCCGGAGTTGCATCACTCACATTCAGCCCAGAGTGCGCTGGTGGCAACGAAATATATTTAAAATTGTAATCAACAAGCAATAAATTAGTTTAATGTGAACAATATATCGCAAAGGTCTCGCCCCTGTTACTATTACATTTGTTGCGCCTTATCAGCTAGTGCGTCGCAAAATATTGTGCACCCTAATGGGTACAAAACTGCGTTCTCGAATCGCAACAACCTGTTTCATTGTCACCCTGATGAAGTGCGGTGGCGCGGTGGGTGTTCGTATTTTGTGCACTCTTATTTGCTTTACATGCGCTTACAGCTCGGCGGTTAGATAAGCTCGAAACTGGGCGGATCGTCGTTGTACAGGGCATATGCATTTAAATGAGGTTCACCAGCAGCCTTGTGTTTAAACAGAGCGAAATTGCGAAAGACACAAACATACATCCCTCAGTGTGTATGCCGGCAGCATACTCGTACTACAAAGCGACACATTTTTGTTTACTCAAGTTGGCAAGTGTTCCGATCGAGTCGAGACGCCGTGCTATTTTTAAAGCATTTTTCTTCTATACACAACCAACTTCACCTGTTGAAAAAAGAAAAAAAACAACAACTCAAGCTGAGTCACGCCGATAAAACGCATCTGATAAGAGGAACGCACCGCAGACAATGATCAAAGTCATTATTGTTTTTATTATTGTTATCAAAATGGGATTTAGGTCAGTTTTATGGTTTTATTACCAGTGTATGATATTCTGTTCGGTCTTCGGTGTAGTCGCTGTTCGTGGGTGGGACTGTTTGAAAAATTACCCAGGGTGCGGCTAATTGCGGAATTTCTAATTAGCCACTTGATGAGTGCGTGTGTCGGATTTTATCGAAATTTTCAAACCCACGCACAAGAGTATGTTTTCGTGGCGGATTTTACCTCACTGAAGTTGACATTCAGGAGTCAGGAGCAGGTAATGAAGTCGTTACTTTGAAGAGTGAGTTATTATAGATGCAAAAGATTATAATATTCGCGCTTTTGACGCGGGGTCATTAATGCGCAAACCTACTTAAGATAGTTGGTTTTTTCTACAATGAAACTGGTAGCTGTCGTGTCTGAAAAGCATACCCAAGTCCAAAAATTAATGAGTTAAGCTTAAGTTGAAGTTTTAGTATGGACGTCAGATTTTCCAAGATTTGAAAGACTTTTGTTGCGGCTTTTAAGCTGGATTTATATACCAAGGCTTATAAGACTACGTTATATGTTAACACTTATTAGTTACCATGTTCATTCATTAAAAAATAATGCAACTAATTAGGAATTTAATGACTTATCTAGTTGATATTGAGTTTTTCACGAATTATTTTATTATTATACTTTTGAAGTTAAAACAACTACCATTGTCGTTCACATGTCATCTGTCATGCCGGCTCATTGTGGTGCCACTTTTGACAACAAACGTATATGAATAGTACACTGAAAATAAAATACATAATATTGACAAAATTCATTTGAAAAATTCCAACAAAAATAGTTTTATCAACTTGAACAATATTTTGTCAAACAAATAAAATATTTACTTCAAAACTACTTTGGCAGATTAACAAAACTGATAGTTGTCAGTTTAATAAATCGATATTAGGCGTGTTTTTTTTTAGCGTCGTTCTCAGCAAAGCAAAGTAAAGTAAGATTCTCAGCACACAAATTACAATAGGTCTGTTTTTTTGAGCTTCGTTCTCAGCAAAGCAAAGTAAAGTAGGATTTTCAGCACACAAATTACAATAACTATTGCGAGTCTCGAAGTGTCAGGTAGAGCGTAGTTATTGTAATTGCGTGCTGAAAATCCTACTTTACTTTGTTTTTCTGAGAACGAAGCTCAAAAAAACAGGCCTATTGTATCAATTGAACAATTTTATTGTTGAATTAAGAAAGCTTTTGTTATATCCATTAAAACAGATCCAAAAATCAATTTGGTGAAATCGAAGAAACTTCGTATGGAAAATGTTTGTTAGCCAAACAAAATACAGATTATAAATACTACAAACATTCTGTTTAAATGAACATTTTTGTTTGCAGACTTCACTTACATTTCGTTGAATTATTAACACAAGTGTTGAGAAAAAAAAAAAAATACAAATTAAACAGGGTAATCATTTCAATGCAATGCTTTTTGATGGCGTCATTTATTATTTGACACGCGAATCAAAGTAGTTTGTTAAAGTGCATAAAAATTCCCTAAAGAAGTGAGTGAGGATGAGGACGGATAAAATGGAAAACATGTAAACGACCCCTTAGATATAACGTATAGCGGATCTTTTTATTTTCATTTTAGATAAAGGCATTCGGTGTCAATATGTCTTAATAGTAATAGCCTTTTTAGTTATTTTTAAGTTTGACATATGCATATTTTGAAATTTTCTATGTCGTCCAGTAAAAATAATGTAACGTAATTTCTAAATTGACTTTTTTTAATAAATCTTATTGCTAAACTTATTTGTTTTGTGTATCATTTATGAAAAATGCTATCCACATAGCAATTTATTTGTTGAATCAACAAATTATGAAACTGAGAGAATAGTTCTATATAACCAGCAATATTCTTATAGATTCAACAAAAGGCAACTGTAGTACAGACAGATTGTTTCTGTAATATCAACAATATTTGCTGTTGATTTAACAAAATGACAAACAATTTTGATTGTATTGACAACTTTTCTGTTAATTTAACAAAAAGATAAAGTTCAAATTGATAAATTTCTTCGCAAAATCATCAGCAATTTTTATACGCGCAAATAAATAATTTTTGTTATCACAACAAGAGTCTTAAGACAAAATAAAATTTATTAAAAGCTTTGTCAATTTGATAGAAATATTTTGGAGTATATTGACAAAAAAAAACTGTTGAATCAAGCCTCATTTTTATCAAATATACCAGGGTTGTATTTTCAGTGTATTTGCGCACATGTGTCAAGGCTCATTATAACCAGCTCGAAACCACTCTCTATGATTTTTCGACAGAAAAAAAATATATTATATTTATATGGGCTTCTGGTGATAGCAAGAATCTTTACATGGGAAACATTCAAATGACATCTAAAGATTCGTATGAATAACTGATAAACACCTAAAATAAAATCCAGTACAACAATAATATAACATGTCACCCGTAGTTCTTTGTTATTCAAAAACCTAATTAATTACCCCTCCGAAATTTCTTTTATTTTGACACTTAAACGGGTAGGTGGTAGGGTTACCATATTGGGAAACAAGAAAAGGGAGAACAATTTCGGCAATTGAGGACAGAGAATTTTCTTTTCATACCTAAGCATAACAAAAAAAAACACTTCATTGTCCCCCTTTGGGTATTTCAAATTTTGACGCACAAAAATATTGTTAGATGTTAAAGGGACGATCCCTATACGCTGATGAAAAAGGAGGCTTTTTAACAAATTTCTAACCTCAGTTTGAGAATTGGATTTAGGGAATTTCGCTTTAATACTGTAAAAATGCCAGAAAATTGGCTGAAGATTATTATTAAGTGCAATTAGCACACTAGGGGAATTTTTTTAAAAAATACCCAAGAAAACGAAGAGAAAGATATATTTTTTTTTCATGAAAAATTAAGCTAAATTTTTACCAATACTTTCGTGTTGGAATGAGTTCTATAAACCTGAAAAATAGAAGATTTAAGCTTAAAGAAAATCCAAATAACCATAACCATCAGAAGAGGTTAATAATTTCCCGAATGAAAAACTTTACTTAAATAAGTTACATCATTTAACACTTTTGTCAAAAACAAATAAATAATGATAAGCTTCACAAAATCTATTCGTTCTTTTCTTATAATTCAAGTGAAAAATCGAAGTTACAAATTTATTTGTTTTAAATTACCTACTTTTTTACAAACTCAACATATTTTATTCACTACAAAAATGACAATTACAATTTATAACAGATTTAAAGTATATCCATAATTATCTATATTCGAACTTCTAAACGAGAAAAACAGGAATCAGAAAAGATGAAGAAATTTAATTTTGGGTATTTGTCGAGATTAAAGTATGTGAACTTTAATTGAGGTACTTAAACTAATTCAGGCTGACAAAGTTAGTGAGAAAAAAAAAATGACAGAAGGCAATTAATCGGGTAAAGCACTTAACCGGTACAAATGGATAAATAAATATCGACATAAATTATGAGTCTGATATGTTTGGGCACTTAAGCGGATTGGATACTTAAAAAATTAACAAACAACTAACTATACGGAAACAGGGTCGAATTACCGCATATGTAAACGAGCAATTCGTCAATTAAATATGCTAATTTTACCTGCAGAAAAAAAATTCGTGCGCAATATAGCACTTTTGGAAGTGTTGTCAGCTGCAGAAAGAAAAATTGTTTCTGTACTATTTTATTTGAAATTTTGGAAAATCCATCAAAATTGATTATATAATAGAGTGTTTTTCAAATTGTGGGTCGCAACCCCTTAGAGGGTCGCCAAGAGTTTCTTGGGGGGTCGCGGTCGCAAGACGGTAATATTAATAAACAAAAGGTCTGTGCTAAAAAAAAAAAAATTTGTGCGACATGTGCTTGTTTATTTTTTAATAAACGATGAAATTCTGCATTAATATTTGACACTTTTACGATTAAATCATTTTCCAAATTTAACCTGTTTCTCTTCTTAGTTTTAATGTCAATCATTAAAGAGAATGTGTACTCTCAGTTGAAAAAAATTAAATGACAATTCTGATACGCACCTTAGAATTGACAAAAAAATAAATATTATTACTTGAAGGCCTGCTACAATTTTTATTTCTTTGCAACAGGGGAGAAACATTCATCGATAATAATTAAAATCTTGTGTAATCTCCCGGGCTTGGAAGGGGTTCACTGTATTAAGGTTTTTAAATAACTGACACATTGTAATGTGTGGGTCGCCAAAATGTTTCTACTAACAACGACCCCTTTGTCAGTAAAAGCATTTTACTCAAAAAGTTTGAAAAACACTGATCTAATATTTCAAAACCGATTTCTATGAACTGTGAACCAAAATGAAGGTTCATTTTCGTAGATGAATTACTGCCTATATATGCAAATTTCGAATACAATGACCATTAAAATAAAGAAGATACTAAAATTGTATCAAATTTAGTAACAGTCGATTTTTAATTGATAGTTTTGATTGTACGTCCTTCAGTTGTTCATTATGTGACTCTGAACGTTTTAAATAATAATTGCTGATACAAAACGTTCATAAATTTAGTGTCTCTCCATGAGCTGAGTGGAGTCTTAGCATAAAAACAAAACTCTTAGAAAAATCCATCTGTCAACGAGAACTTAGGTGTTTTGAGGATCCGCTCTTTTTATTCAGTGATCGCGTTCAAACTGCATTTTTCAATCCGATACTACGCAAAAAGATGCAAGGGTCCGCTCGGTATGATTGACAAAATAGTATTGTTAAAACCGAAGCTTATAAGAGTTCTTGGGTCATTCGTTCCGAAAGCTCAATTAAACCGGGTTCACTTTAAGCAGTCAGTAGTGTGTTTGCAAAAATAAGGAAATGCTTAGAATTTTGATTTGATATCACAAACAAAATGCACTGATCCATTTTGTTTAGTGTTAGTGTTTTGGATTATGTTAGTGAGGCTCAACTCAAAAAAAATAGATTATGGGCAGAACTTTGTCTCCTCTGCCCTTTTTTTTAAGACTTTTGAAAAAGAACCAAAGATTAGTCCTAGGAAAGCTTTCTTATTTGAATCAAAATAGAGACAAATATTCGTGAGGTACTAGATCTAGGGTGATATATGGACCTGATCCGCCAGCTTTATTCATGTGACTAGAGTACGATTTTCCTTCACCAAATTTTCTTGTGATGTGGACTATCTATATCTGGATTTAATCGATTTTATACGTCAAGGTTTGGTGGGTATTTTTCCCAAAACAATTTATGAAAAAAAAAAAACTGCTATCCTTAATAAATATTCTTATGCTATTTTAAATGGCTCATTGAATAGCACTTTACTACTTGACTTTCAATTAGAAGAAGTCTTACTTGAAACCAGACAAACAGACAGAAAAAAAAACTCTTTCCATTGACCTTCTCCGCATAGAGAACATCAACATCACACTGATTCCCCCCCACTTGAGCAACAACAACAACTCCATTAAAAATTCCAATCCAACGCAAATATCACACAAATCGATTCCCCGTCTGTTCCATGCGTGATCTGGTAAAATCCATCACAAAACATGGCTCGACGTGGGCGACGAGCCACACATAGCGACTTCTTCTTCTGCTGTGCGGTTAATAAAATAATTACTGACCTTTATCTTAATTACTTTTCGATCGTGGCCGAGCAGTGAATATACAAGAAACTTTTTCTCCGATGAAATAGAATTCATAATCGAAAAAAAGTATCTAATGCAACACATGCCTTACATCTGCTCATCGCTGGAGTTCATTTATTACAAATTTCGTTACAATGCTGTCGAATTATGTATTTCAATGCCTTCCGCGCAAGCTAATTGCGCAAATTGAGAAGAAATAGCTTGAGAACTCTATGACCGACTTTTGAGCAATTCTTTTTATTGTGGATTCCATTTCGCAATCCATAACGATGATGTGAACACATCGATGTGCGACTGTAATTGGTAGAGATACTCGATGACGTAAAAAAAAAACCGGGATGATGATCGATGTTTGTACAGAAAAGAATCGTTCTATTTACGTTTTGTTTTGAAACAACAAAATATTTAAATTTACGTTCAAATTAATATGAAATTGTTAAGCAGAACGAATGCCATATAGTCTTTGTCAAGCTCAAGATAATGTTTTTCTAATTTTAGCAGTCTTATGTCGACAAGATGAAATATTTATATATACATTTGCAGTCGCGAAAGTATTTCTATTCAGATCTGTATTCGCCAATATGTATAGGGGTAGCTAGGCATGAGTTCTGCTGTTTGGCGCAGATATGATTATGTAACTGCCAGTTTTGGTTGCAGCGCGAACGAAGATTTCATAATAAAAGTATGCCAACATAAAAATATGATTCACTTTGACTTACCCTTTCGTGTTGGACGGTTAGTGTGGTTGTCCTTGGGAAAGGTTGCATTTCTTTTCTAAAAAAAAAGGAAACAATTAAAATAAGTTGCTACAAATATTTTTATATTTTATAAAATATTTATGGCTGCTGTCATTTTTGGCTTTGTTTTCCCTTTTTTTAATTGTGTGGCTCTGAAAAAGCTCATATTGTCAGTTCTTACCTCCGACAGAAGTTTTGTCCGAACTGGTTGTTTGAACAAATGAATATATGTAGCTCTACTTCAACGTTTTGTTAACAAAAATGATGCACCAATAATCTACCCTTAATTTGTGTCTTCAACCGTCGTACAGAATTTTAAAATTTTTAATCCTCAGAACAAGATCATTGCGCGTTTACTTACAATTTTAATGTGGAAAACTGACCAATTCTGTCCTTCAAAACATTTTAGGCAAACGTTTCAAATGACCTATTTTATATATGAGTATAATGATTTGGCAACTAATTAAGCTTTTTTGTACCCTAAAAGCAAATTAAAGTAAAAGTGTACTTATTTTTTATACCCTCCAGAGGAAGGTATATTCACTTTGTCAATTCATTTGTAACGCCAAGAAGGAGTCAGTGGAGACCTCATAAAGTAAATATATTTTGAATCAGGATCACATTCTGAATCGGTCAAGCCATGTCCGTCTGTCTGTCTGTTTGTTGAAAGCACGAAAGCGCCCAAAGGAATTGACATAGGCGAATGAAATTTGGTGAAAGGACTTCTTTTTAACGTCGTCAGGTTGGTATTGAAAATGGGCTATGTCGGTCAAGTAGTTCGGGTACCTCCCATACAAAATCAGTATTAGACACATGTGTCTCTCTGTCGGTGGAAAACACTATAGCGTCCAAAGGAATCAACCTAGGCGAATGAAGTTTGGTGAAAGGACTCCTTTTTATCGTCGTTAGGTTGGTATTAAAAATGGCCTATGTTGGTCAACTAGTTCGGGTACCTCCCATACAAAATCAGTATTAGACACATGTGTCTCTCTGTCTGTTGAAAACACGATAGCGTCCAAAAGAATCCACGTAGGCAAGTGAA
The DNA here is from genome assembly GCA_916610125.1 of Cheilosia vulpina. Lineage (NCBI taxonomy): Eukaryota > Metazoa > Arthropoda > Insecta > Diptera > Syrphidae > Cheilosia > Cheilosia vulpina. The sequence goes on along the minus strand of OU744278.1, from coordinate 17,269,584 downwards.
AATTTGTGAGTGTACTTCTTTTTACTGTCGTCAAGTTGTTACTAAAAATGGGCTATGTCGGTCAAGTAGTTCAGGTACCTCCTATACAAAATCAATATTAGGCCCATGCGTCTCTTTGTCTGTTGAAAACAGGATATCGTCGTCAGGTTGTTTTTAAAATAGAGCTATGTCGGTCAAGTAGTTCTGGTACCTCCCATACAAAACCAGTTTTGCATGACTTGTATGCAGTGGAGGGTATCAAAGCATCGGCCAGGCCGATGATATCACTTTTACTTGTTTATTTTTAAAGAATTGTAATTGACGGATGCGAGCCTTGAGTTAATATAAAAGTGTAGATAACAGTTATTAGCCAGAGGTTAAGGGTAAAGTGACGACGAGCCCCCAGACCCAACTTTGAGGAGAATAATATATCTTTACTTCCTTGAGAATGTCGAAGAGCTGGGGAAAGACACAAAAAAAAAGAATGAATGATGAATGCACCATGCAATGCTATTATGAAATCGGTACATATACACCGAGGGACGGAAGATAGAGTCCGCAACAGGAGCAGGTATCTACTCAAAAATAATCAAGAATTACACCCGTTTCCTGTAGCATTTTTCAAGCGAAGATAGAAGCCATAGACAAAGAAGCAAGCTACAACAATATTCATATTTCAAGTATATATCTTCGTAGATAGCCAAGCCGCTCTGGAGTCAATCACATCCGAAAATAGTCAAATTAAGCCTAAAGCGAACTGTCAAAGTTAATTCAAGAACGTCAGAACCATTGCCACCAATTGCCGAACTCTAAGTACGAGTATTTGAAAAGACATTATTTGAAAGGCGATCAGCCAAGCTGGGACCTTCGCTCAGAAGCCTATTTAATAACTGGGAAAATAAATCATATTGACAGCTGTTACAAAAGATCAACATTTATTGACCTAATTTTTCCGCTACCACTTCTGGAAGCGAGGGGTCCCAGGTTCGAATCCCGAAAAAAAACAAATTACAACTTAAGGTTTTTTTCACTGCGCCACCTCTCGCGAACGTCTGACAAACATCCGAGAGTATAACTGTCATGAAAGAGCTTCTCAATTGGCAGTTTGAACTCGGCATAATATTGTAGATCCCTTCTTTTCGTCCCAAAAATAAAATAACTCACACAAGACGAATGGTTGTGAGAAGCTAGGTCTAGGGTCCCTACGGACCTGTTGCGCCAACTATATATATATACTTTTGGAACGGCAACTAAAAAACTTATATGATTGACAATGAGCCGATTCGCTCACAACGTGAGTTTCTTTTGCCACATTAAAATTTCGTATTGACGTCTGTCATGAAACGTCAAAAATTGTGGTCGTAATTTATTGGCTACCCTGTAGGAATGACACCTGACAAACTGCAGTCATACGACCAATCTATGCCAATGTTAAATGTAATAAATCCTATCAGACTGCTATCAAACTTTGCACCTAAACTAAAGATCCAAACCTACCAAAACCTACCAAATTTGAGAGGTCACAGTTTTTACCATGTCACTTTTGACTTTAGCTGTCAATCGAAATTATCTCAAATAAGTGGGCACATCAGCTTCACGCATTTTCGAACATAATTAGTTCCTACCAGTATTAGTAAACATTGTTAAGTTAAGATTTAACACGCATGGACTAAAAATTATTCACTTGAATATTCATATTTCGTTGCGAGAAATCATGACATATTAAGTGCCATTAACGATTCATCTCTCCTCGGAAAAAGGCACACTCTCCAACCAGACACAAGTGGCCCGATAAAATAAAAATCTGAAGAGCCACAAGCTTAGGTACACGAAACACCCTGTTAGCCATTACACAACATGAAAAGTATGCCAAAGGCATTCCTGAAGAATCACTTGCGAATTAAAAATTATTAAACCGCACATTTAACCCGACCAACCCATTCATGGCTTAACAAAATCTCAGATCATCAATCTAGTCGATCCAATACATCTTCTTTTGGAAAAAAACCACAACCAAAAATATCTCATGTTTCTCAATTATACAAAAAATACCAAAACCTCACTGAGCCACTCTTTGAATTGCCTCTCTTAGCAACAAAATTGCCGCTTGGACTGACCACGTCCATGCGTAAAATCGTTTCCAGTATTTTAGCCTCGAGCCAAACTCTGTCGGACAGAACTGATTAAAGTTCTGTTTTCTCTTCTCAGTCGGGTTGTCGTTGAGAAATAATAATAAAACAAAAAAAATAATCTGCCAATAGGTGTCACATTTTGGGAGGCCTTACTTCAACTTATCATTAAAATTCCAACAGCTGGTGATACCATACAGATACAAGGTTCACCATTCATTACTTAATTGCTTGGGGTTCCGTATTTAGGTTTTTAAGGTTTTTTTTTTGTATTTTTATTTTTATTTTGCAATTTACAAGTTGTGAGGTCCGCACTGATGTGCAGTGTTTGGTAGCCATAGCCAAAGACATCAATCAACTCGACCCTCAAACCCAACGACACCGTCCAACCGAGCTTGTACGTCAACTTAAGTAGGATAGTATGGGCTTCTGTGCCGGCCGAGTGTGGGATCTTTAATTTGGTAGCAGAAAAAAAAAAACAGTGTGGTCTCTGTATGCAAACTAAAAATTACCATAGCCGCTCGGGATGTATGCTTCGTTTAATTTGTTAATAACTAAGTAATGTGCCATAATAACATGTCCAACTGGTTAGTAAAAGAAAAAAGATCCACTTCAGTGACTAGGCTTAGCTAATTTAGAAGTCGCGTTCGTCGTTGGCTGATTTCCAACAGCGAACCGTTGCTTTGAGTGTTAACGACATTTCAAATGACGCATCATCAAATCCTGACTAATTGTCTGTTCTAATGAAAACCCATTAAGATGGAGTTGTTTATAGTGAGCGACGTATTTATAGATTCACGTAATTTGGATGATGTTATTTGGGTTCAGCTGGCAGTAAATCTATCCTGAGAATTTTGTCAAAAAACTATGTAGAAATAAAAACAAAAATATAGGACCCAAGGTCAGGCATTTCACATCCCATCATTTCTATGTAGATTCTTTATTAGCACAAATGGGAAGCGCTTTCACAAGGCATGTAAAAGGTTTGTTAACATAAAACATAGCTCTCGAGAAAGAGAGAACACTGGACGACCGCTTGGCATGTATTTTGCACTTTTTGACCAACAGACAATTTTAATTTTAATCTATGACAAAAAGAAAATTTTAGCCATTCGACGACAGCTTCCTGATACCCAATTACCCGTAGAAGATACACGTCGTCTTTACCTTGATCCGAATTATGGACAGCGTATAAAGTGCCCAAAAAAGATATTGATAATTTGGGTTTGTATTATATTCGCATGGAGTCCTGTGTGTTATCACCTTCAGCGCACATGTAAAAAAAATCAGCGAAAACCACAATGTTGAAAGTGCTAGTATCAGTATGTTAACCTTCTGCCTATGTTGATCGTTGATCTTGATGTTGATCATCTCAATCTCATAATATACAGTTAAACAATCTAAATATTTCCATTCGATCAGAGTTCTTAAGGAATCATTATTTATATATTACTAGTTGTACCCGCCCGGCTTCACCCGTGCAAAATGTGGTTTCAGAACAATTGATAGAAATTTTTTTTTATAAATTTGCTGCCTTGTAGGGGACACAATATTTTTTTTATAATCGAAGGAAAAATCATCGATAGGCATTGCAGAGGTATAATGCGAGGGAGCGTTCTGCAATAGTGAGGGACTTGAACCCGTATGAAAAAAACCCCCAAAATCTGAGTCCACTCTGCTTTCATCTTCATGGTATTGCACCTGGTCGTTGGACTAATCGGCAATATTTTAATATTTTTTGGACAGTGAAAATGAAAGAATATAATATTATAATATTTAACTCATTTTTTTTATTAATGTAACGTTTCTTTGTATACTATATTAACCGTTGTGTTTCTATCGGCTAAGATAGTGATATTTGCTCCATTACATCTACCTTATCTAAGCACTTCTTGCTTAATTAATCTCCCGTTTTTTCATAAAGTAAAGACCCTGTGACTTATTGATTGTCATGGCAGAACAAACATTAATAGGAAATTGAATCCGTTTTAACTGAAATGGATAATTGCTGGGAATTATTTGTATTCTTAGTATAAATACTGTATCTGTTTTACCACACCCAGTTAAAATTAACGCCTCTATAACGTTTTCCTGCAACCAAATCACTCTCAATCTGGTTCCATTATAAAGGTTGGGGAATTCAAGTTGCGAAGAAACATAATGGGAAGGGGAACTCCAACTTTTAATTCAATTTTATCAGCAAGAAGGCAATTGGCTGTAATGCTATTTAAAAACTCCACCGGGTAATTTACTGCCTCATCTTGATTGCAAATAGAATTTATCAACAGGTACGACGAGTATCACCAGGAATTTTCCCTAATATAAATCCCCTAATGTAATAATACCACGATCTGGTATCACTGGTACCAATACCTATTTGATATTTTTTCTTTGTGGACACTTGTTTTTGTAAGCAAAACAGAGATAAACAAACCTTTCCTACATATTTGTCATTTCTTTTGTTTTTTTTTTTTCTTAGCAAAGCACACAGCGTACTCCTCTGTCTGTCTGTCTCCCTCTCCGTCACAGGAGTAAAATAAGGTTAAAAGAGATGTCAAAATATTGCGCGTAGTATGTTTGATTTGAGAATGAAGTGCATATCTACTCACTCAGGTGAAGATCGTAGAAATGTTTCAAATTTTGCCTTTTTATTTAAAAACCTTTTAAGTTATCGAGTTATTGGAGATCCTAAGTTGTACCAGCAGATGTCCTCTATAAGCTGGTATTTACTATACTTAAATGCTCCCAGTATTTTCAACCGCAAAGCGTTACAAAAAAAAAAACGAAACGAAAAAATAAACTATTTTTGTCCAAAATTTATAAAGATATAGAGTTGAAACAAAGTAGAGATTGTAGGCCTAGGTATCCTCTATAGGCCTGTGAAAAATGCACCAGAAGAATTGAGCGGTTTCTAAGATTTTTGCACTTAAGGACATGCAGTCAAATTCAATCTTAGTCGAACAGAACTACACCAATTTTGTTTATATGATGATTGCAATAGCTAATACAAATTTATTCTTTTAAATTTGAATTTACTTAACCCGAAACACAAATAAATAATAAAAGAATTTATTTAATAAAAATAAGTTATTTCAAGTTTTACAGTAAACTAAGGAAATGCGATTTTCCCTTTTTTTATATTTTACTGATACCTATCTGTGCCTTTGTTAGTACGTTTTTTTTTTTCTCTGAAAACTTATTTTTTATTTGATATAGTTTAATATAACAACAGTTTAAATTTTGTACTATGTATTCTTTTAATTATTCTATATTTTCATTTCGATACTAAATGTATCGATATGATTTGGGATTATCGCACATCACTAAACCGAATCGCCTAGCTGTCATAAAATTACATTTGCCTAAACAAACCTACTAATCAATTGTAAGAATTGTTCATTTCATCGTGAATAATAGCTCATGAAGAAATGCATTGAACAGGCATTCTTTAGAGTAGACGATACCATCATTTCAGATGTGCTCAAGTTTACCTGGCTTCCGCATAAGGACGGCCACAAACCTTTTGAGTGTGCTCTGAAGTGATCTAAAAGTTTTGAGAAACAAATCTCACGAAGTGGGATGTTAATTGGTGTCCTTTCGAAAAAAAATACGGAAACTTTTCAAGTTCCTTGACGGTTCTGTTTTCCTGAGACCTGAATCTACACATTCGGCTTTTTTAAAGCCATCCTTAGAAAAAATGAAATGTTTACATTAAATTCATGTCCCGTGGTTTTAATCGCATATAAAGGGTTTTTCAACAGGGACGCTACAAAAATAGAGCGACAGGGACAGCAAACGACGCCGAATTTTTTGCCGCTCTTTTGACATTTCTCTTCAGTAAGGTTTGCCATTTCATGATGGAAAGATATACGAGCCAACAACGAGTTGAAATTATAAAAATTTACTACCAAAATTCGGAGTCAGTGGCCTCAACGTTAAGAGCGCTACGTCTAATTTATGGTCGTCATAATCGTCCTAGCAGATCAACAATTGAGCGTCTAGTGGAAAAATTTGAATCCACAGGCACAGTACAAAATTTTCCCGTGCCAGTGAGACAAAGAAGTGCCCGTAGTGCCGAGAATATTGCTACCGCTGAATGTGTCTCTCACACGTCGTTCTCAAGCGTTGGGCATCTCTGAGGCGTCGTTGTGTCGAATTTTGCGAAAAGATCTTGGCCTGCATCCTTACAAGATTAAATTGATGCAAGAACTGAAGCCGCTTGACCACCAGAAGCGTCGTATGTTCGTGAATTGGGCTGAGCAACCACTTGAAAATGATTCGGATTTTCATCGAAAAATCATCTTCAGCGATGAGGCTCATTTCTGGCTGAATGGCTTCGTCAATAAATAAAATATGCGGTATTGGTCAGGCAGCAATCCACACGTACTCCATGAGTCATCATTGCATCCTGAAAAAATTACGGTTTGGTGTGGTTTATGGGCCGGCGGCGTCATTGGGCCGTACTTCTTCCGTGATGATCAAGACCGGCACGAATATTTTTGGCCCCAATTGGATGATATAGACTTGGAGGACATGTCACATGCCACACAGCGAATGTCACAATCAATTTATTGGAAACCAAGTTTGGAGAACGTGTTATCTCACGAAATGGCCCAGTCGCTTGGCCGCCTCGGTCGTGCGATTGGACGCCGTTAGACTATGTCCTGTGGGGCTACGTCAAGTCTATGGTCTATGCCAACAAGCCAGCGACGATTGATGAACTTCGTACGAATATCGAACGTGAAATTGCAGCAGTTTCGGCCGATATATGCTTGAAAACTGCCGAAAATCGGGTTCAGCGTCTGGACTTCTGCAAGCGTGCCCGTGGTGGCCATGCAAAAGAAATCGAGTTCCATACATAATGGCATCGAACGTACTTTCACAGGAATAGGGAATTTCTTATTGAAAAACCCTTTACTTGTATCATCAGATGACCTGTACCACTTAAACCCAATTCAAAACCCCGCAAGGTCTATCCCATACTAACAGCCAGAGAAAATGACGACATATTCATTAACCCAATATTATAGGTCACAACACAAATGAAAATCGTTAAATTTTATTGCACACGAATTAGTGATAATTTATGGTGTATCTATTAAAAACGCCCCCTACTGTTTATTTGCGGATCTTGTATTTGTTTGCAGATCATGACTTTTCTTTGTAGATTCACCTACACTTTTATAATGACTTGTGTTCTAGCAGGCAATGTATTACAACGCTGCACTATCAAAGCGGCACACTCATCTTACAATGCGAGTATTTAATCAGAGATTTAATCGATCGTTAAAAGATACCATTAGCACGATTATGAGTAGGCGCGCACTCAGCGGTACAGCAAACAGTGACTCTATGCTTATGTCCGTGTAGTGATTCTCCACACTTTAAACATCCATTTCCGGACACCAATGGCGGATTAGTAATTATAGAAATATTTGTTGGTGATTGCTTGTGTGTTTTTTTATGGCTTTTAGATATACAAACAATAAACATACAGAGAAGAAATCTAACTCGTTCGGGGTCAGTTGTTATACATTGTTGCGTATATGAGTAAAGTTATATGAATGAATAGAAAATTTCCATAAACGGAAGCTAGATTTGTTATAGAGCCGACATAACAAATTGATTGCCTCAATTTGATGGTTGTTTATATTTTTGAGTTTTTTGTTTTCGGTTTTTGTATGTTTACAACTATGGATGGTCTATGGCTTAAAATCAGTGCTCTAACAGACTTTGTAATGTAACCATTTGCTACTTATATGTGATCTGTTATTTTAAAGAGGCAAATGTGAAGTCGCTTGTTAATGAACTTTAAATCGCATTCACACAGGACCCAAATGATTGTTGAATGAATCAATAGAATGTTTAAAAGGCAATTTTATTAATATGTGTGTTTTATTTAATAATTAGCTGAGCAAAGTAAATCGAGAAAAGTTAGATGAATACCCAATAAAACAGTTGACAGTCAAATTTGTAATACATATAGTGATACAAACTGATATATTATGTTGTGTGTCTCGTCTTTAAGTTCGATTGAAAGTTCTCCCAGTTCCCTCCCGCTGAATGTGGACAGCACTTAAAGCAGTCTACGAGCTCCTGCATTTCCATAAACTCATTGCCAAAAATGCGCCACAGTCAACTCCTGCTCTCAAGACCTTCTACTTGGTAAGTAGTTATTCTTCTTGGAATAACTATTTACCTTACCTATCGCGAATCTCATTTGTTGTTGTTATTGCATCCAATAAATAATAAAATTTCGAAGTTTTCTGTATTGCAAATGTAAACGTTAGAGGCGCCGTTCATAAATACCAAAATTATACATATTATCGAAAATATGTTTTGGCTTAAGATAAGGAAAAAACTTTTTGAAGTAATACTTCTTTAGGCACGCTTGACTTGGGGGGTAAGCTGGTGAATACGTCAGGAAAGCGTTACGGAAATTGCTAGCGGTAGTTGAGGGGGAGATATGTATAAGTTAGTGAGATAAAAAGAGAGAGAGTTACGTTTCATTTCGAATATTACTGTAGAGGCAAGATGCATAGATGCGAGCACACACTTTCGTTCTCTCTTTTTCTCAGCCAGTTACGTTTTATTATCTAAGACACATCATACAGTGCAGCAGTGATACCAGATCGGGGGATTTATCACTTTTTGCAGGATTTTCTCACTAATAATAAGCTAAAAGGGACAAAGGGATTTTTCAGACCTCATAGTACAAAAAGAAAGGGATTTTAATTTTTTCTATTAAGCGTACATATATTTTTCGACTAGATTTCGCTTCTAATTTAGCGGTGACGTGACATGTGTTTTCATATTTGAGACATTGACAGCTCAAACTTTGCTCTGAAAGTAAAAGTTAAATCTTAAATGTCCTTCGTTTACTTCGGAGGTGGTCTGCTCTATTAAGATGAGGAACAAATTACACAGTAAATGGAAGCGTCGACCGTCTGATGTAAATTGGTCCGCAAACAAAGTGGCTCGAAATTACGCAACCGACGTCCTGCGTACGTCAAAGAAAAACTTGTATGCTTCTAAATTAAATTCTTACCTTCCTGCAAAGAAACTTTGGAGCAACCTAAGGACAATTGGTATGTCTATTGAAAGGAATAGCTCTCTGTGTGCTCTGGATCCAGATGAATTGAATAATTTTTTCCTGGCTCAACTTCTAATCGAACAGTAGGCTGTGTAGGCTCTGTAGGACAGTTTTGAAGTAGCCACGGAAGTTGAAATTACTGAATGCATTACAGCCATAAAGTCCAATTCGATAGGTGAGGATGGATTTCCAATTCGATTTGTTACACTTATTTTACCTGAAATGGTGTCCCATCTCACTCATGTAATAAACTGGTGCATAATTTCGTCAACTTGTCCACAGCTCTGGAAAGTTGCAAGAGTTTTGCCAATAGCAAAGAAAACAAATGCATCTTCTCCTGTTGATCTTAGACCGGTTAGCATTCTACCTTGTCTGTCAAAGGCCCTTGAAAAGGTTATGGCAAAGCAGATAACGAAGCACTTCTCACTGAAGAAATTGCTGTATGCTCAGCAATCTGGTTTTAGAGCTGACCACAGTTGTGCTACAGCTATGGTTAACCTTTTTGAAGAATTAGGTACGACAGGGCTTATGTTTCTTTGCTGTGTTTGCTAGACTTTTCGAAGGCTTTTGATAAAGTTAACCATAAAGTTCTGTGTTGGAAGCTAAAGAATCACTTTGGTTTCAGCGAAAGAGCAGTAAAGTTGATCAGTAGTTTTCTCTCTGGCAGATCGCAAAGGGTTAATTCTGGTGAACGTTTTTCACTGTTGAAAGAAATAGAGCAGGGAGTTCCTCAAGGCTCTATATTAGGTCCGATATTCTTCTGCATGTTTATTAACGACCTTCCAATAGTATGTAAACATACTTCACTACATCTTTATGCCGACGATGTCTAACTACATTTAGCGAAGCCTTCTGGTAACCTCAACGAACTTGTTCTTCTCATCAATGAAGACTTTTAAAGTATTAAAACCTGGTCTGCTTCTCAATCCATCTAAATCTCAAATAATACCCATTTCAAAAAATAATTTCAACCTTTGCCTCCTTCTCGATGTTTACCTTAATAATAACAAAATTAAAGCTGTTGACTCAGTCACTAGTCTAGGTTATATTATCAACCGGAGTTTGTCTGGTTACAATCACACAAACGTGGTCGTTGGTCGTATCTGCGGATGTCTGCGGAAATTGTGGTCGGTGCTTATTTCACCCCTCAGGATACAAGACAAGACTCTCTTTAGTCCTACCCCTCATAACACTTGCTGAGGTGGTCTATAGCAGTCTTGACTCTTCATCCCAGCGAAAACTGGAAGTTGCCTTTAACGACGCAGTCCGTTATATCTATGGCATACGTAGATATGACGATATTTCCTAGTTTTCTAGGGGTTTGCTTGGTTGTGCTTGAAACAATATATCAACGCCAGGAATTGTATTTTTTTGCACAAAATTATTAAAACTCAAAGTCCGTCTTACTTGTACAACAGACTTAATTTTACTCGCTCCTCAAGAACCATCAACCTCATTCCCTATCGTTACAATAACCTTAACTCATCACGCTTATTCTTTATCCATACTGTAAGACTTTGGAACTGTTTGCCCTCTCGATTGAAGAATATTTAAAATCCAATCAGTTTTAAAAGTGCAATCTTTCAACATTTCTCCAACTATCTATTTAAATTCTTTCCCTCATCATCCACTCCCTTTCTTTATTTACTCCATCTCTCTACCCTGTCTCAACTTAGATTAAGATAAATATTGTTATTAGATTTAAGGATTTCGAATTAGTTTATTTGATATATAAATTACTTAGTACTATAAAAGATTATATCTTAATGTAAAAACCATTTAATAAATGAATTGAATTGAAAATGCAAAAAACGTCAAAGACCTTACTTTTGCGTTCAGTAGCAATAGCAAATTTAGGATTGTGTCCCGCATTGCTTAACGACTAGGTGCGATTATTAAAAGAAAGGAGTAACTCAGAGGTCTGATTCTGTAAGGTGAAAACGTTGAAACGTTTTCGATAGCACGACTGATTTGCTCAAAGTTGCAGAAGTGAATCGTTCGTTCCCACGAAAACGTTTGATCGTTTCGCCATACAGAATGCCGACTCAGTCTTTGTGGAATTTTAGGATTTAGGGAGATCGGATAAAATTTCGTCACTATTGCCGAAAGTTTCCATTAATGCCTCTTAAATGGTTTTATATAGTTTTACTTTTAGCGATCCTCCGCAATAACAAAAAATTTAAAGCTCTCAACTCTGTCCCAACGTATCTTAGATAGTCTTATCTTAAAATTTGTAAATTATGTCATAATAGCCGTCAAGCATATTTAAGATTGTATGGGTTGATAAAAAAAGGCTACGTACGAAAAGCTATTTCGAATTTATTTCTTTTTTTCCTGTACCCATATCTATAAAAATAACCTGGGGCGACCACCGACGATGATGTAACTACCTGCGGTACTGTCATACTACTTCTTCTAAACTTTGTTCAATAGCACAAGCACATTAGCCAATATTTAACTTTACCTAATAAAAATTACTGCTTCATTAGCATAATTTACCTGAAAATTAGGAAATCAACGGTGATCAGTTGCGCTTTATAGAAAAAACTATCCCTATCGCCGGCAGATGGTTTGATTTGACAGTTTGAAATGGATTTAGGCTGTATGTTGGTTGAAAATATTTTACGGCCGATTAGAGTGTATGCTTGTCAATTCGTCAGCATACATATAGCAAAGCATAACGTTATCCAAGCATAATGTTGTTTTAATGAATTTCGCTACTCGCTTTCACAAGCCGGTTGTAGATGTAAATGGGTGTGTTCACTTCCTCAAGCGTGGGTTGTTTTGCCGGTGATCTATGCTAATTAGTTAGATCCACGATAGTTTATAATTTATTCGGTAATATGTCGATTTGTTGTAAAAGTCGTTATGTTCGGAAACTATTAACACGAAGTTTGTGTGATTGTGTGGGCACAGATATATGCAATGGGGCTCACTGACATGACGTTTACTGCCCCTCTAAAGTGATAATCGACAATGTGAATTCTAAAGAACAGAAAGTGGAGCAAATCTCGTCGCCTCATTTACCGAAAAATTTATTTCCAACAATAAATCTAAACTAACCCTATGTTACATAATTTTATATTATAAAACGTCAAAATAGTCGGAAGTGCATATTCATTCATGAAAGCAGATGGGCAAACAACTTTACACTCAATAAAATCCTGAAAGTCAAGAAGTAATAGTTTTGATGGATGTTATTGAGTTTTTGGTTCCTTAAGTAAGGTTAAAATAAACTGATATGTCACTTTATTCTTTTATGTCATGAAGCGTTAACATAATGTCAAATTAGTGTGAAATGCTTTACATGGACAAGCAACTAAACTGTCAATAATCTTCTGGAGTTGAAGAAAGTAAAAGATCTTGGAATAGTGGTCAAATAAGCCCAGATTTCCCATAATGGTACTATATGTCGCGGAACAGCGGTATACGTCAAAATAATGAAAAATCTGGTCTGCAACTTTTAAGTTAATCAGGTAATTAAAATTACAAGCAAAATAGTTTAGTTCTTGCTTTCTTAAACTATTTTATTATTCACGGAAATGATTTATTCTACAACGTTCCGAAACGCCAAAATAATGTTAATTTAGTGCGAAATCATTTAAACTTCAAATGTACAAGCAACTAAACATTCAATGAAATCTTCAATAACACAAAAGTAGAAGGTATGGCTTGGTTAAAGTTAACTGAAACATGCTTTTATGTTAGTCTATTGCGTCAACGGATACATTAACGTTTGCAGAATATTTCTACAGGCTGAATGGGTCCGTTCTGACAGCTGGCTGACGTGTTATACGCGAAGGATACAACGAAATTTTTCGGGTTCGGCCCTGTGTTATTTTATATCATAAACCGTCAGCATGTGTACTTAAACGTCAAAAAAGCACGAATGCATATATGACACAATTCAAATAGACAAGCATCGTAATACTCAATAAGATGCTTGGATTAACGAAAGTAAACTAAAACTAACTGACACATAGTTTTATACTCTAACATCAAAATAACCTGTCAAAACTATGATTAAGCAGTGCGAAATTAACTGTGCATTATATACGTCTCCAATAGACGGTGAAACCGACAGGCAATCAACTCCTGGACTTCTCACAGTTTTGACGTTTACCGGCCCCTGGAATAACACTTCAAGTCGAATCATACATAAAAACTTTGAAGCTCCATTGAAATGAGAACGACTTTTGTGATTCGCTGAGTTAATACGTGCTGAATGATGACTGTCCAAACTGTAATTTTGCATTACTGGCACCACACACGATGCCAACATTAAAGTCCACCCGTAACTGGCTAAATTTTATTTGGTCAAGCGCTTTGATTTACAGGCGTACACCTCCATTTGCATCTCGCACTTAATGTCCTCGGGTTTGGTCTTGGGTGTCATATATTCCACATCAAAAATGAAGAAATAAATTCTGCTCGTCCGACTGCCTGCAGTTAAAATAAGAAAAAACAAAAAACGACAAATGACCACGACAGGCATATCATTGCATTACCCACCCACTTTCGTGTTTTACGCGCGCGTCACACCGCCAGACACGAAGGTGACAGTGACAATTGATGGACATACGGACGGATATACATATGGCAACTGACTCAAATGGCTCGTGCCAAGCCATAAAGCTTGGAGGTAATTTTAAAATGCATATCACTGTGCATGATGTGATAACCATACTGCACTTGGAGCCAACTACATTCAGTATATTTGACAACATTTCCCCTCAATTGACAGCGACAAGAAAGAAATGTCATCTTGAATCCGAAACCATAATAACACCCACATCCATATAATGAGTTCGTACGGGACAAGGTTTACAAATCAAACACTTTTATGATCACCTGGTGTGATTTCAAGTCCGAGTTTGGGTCAAGTTTCCGGTTAACAAATGAAAGCCGTCTTCGGCGTCGCGTCTTGTCGCAGCGTTTGAGTAGGCAGCGCGCAGTTGAAATATTAAAATGCATGCAAGTGTTGTGGTGATCGTGATGATATAAACTCCTCTAAAAAAATAAAAGGGTAAGCAATTAAAAATACTACTTAAGCTCCTGGTTATCGAAACATGGATCTGGGGGAGCATTTTATATGCGGTGGATGCACACTTAGCACCATGGAGTGCATTAGATCATTTACGCTGGTATGGGGGGGGGGGGGGGACGCAACGCTGCGCTGTCCGGCCTTGTGAAGTAGTTATTCGCGCACCTACACTCGGATTTTTGTTTGTTTTCTTTACTTTGCTCACACACACTTGAGCGGGTTAAGAACTGAAAAGTGGCATTAAGCTCAAACACACATCCATATGAGAGTGTGTTCAACGAGTTTAGGTGGCGTAATGCTCATGATGGAGGTCTTTTTTTCTTCTTAAGAATCTCTTGAAGTAAACACCAGTTTATAATATTTTGGACATTTTGATAGGCTCTGACATTTTGTTGGCAAAACATGCGTGGGATTGCAGTCACCCGTGTTGACATTCAAGATAAATTTGTTTAAGATAAGTGCGATTGCGACACGACACGAATTTGCGACTCATGCCTTGGGACTGAGTTTGAATAAGAGCGCTGAGCGGATAATAGCTTAACTAACAAATTGATTTAAGAGGTTTATCGCCAATTGAGTTAACCGATTTGGGCCAATGCGTGAGAATTATTTGCCAGTAACTGACAGATTTATAATTTGAAGATGGAGCGAAGTGGGTATTTGGCTTTGCTTTAATTTGAAAATGAAATGGCAAGTGTTCTTCTCAGTCATCATGTAGCTGTGCCTAATTGATGATTTATTTGATGTGCAAAACAACTGTCAATAATTGAAGCAAAAACTCGCTGATATATGAAAATGGTTATTCGTAGATAATGTACATTTAAAAATCGAATCGAATAGATTTTTGTTTGGACGCGATATTACCTATGACAATTATATTGTTCGGTAACGTCACTTTTCCTAACTAAATATATGCGAAATGTCAAATTCGAACTCAGTCAAGAAGTTATTAACTAGATTTGCCGGCTACTCCCACATAAGCACGAACACAAATAACTGTTCATATGAACTGTCTAAGTCCGAATGTCAGACTTATTAAACTAGAGTTTGAAACGTCCCAATCTAGTAAAATGCCAGCGCAGTTATTTGGCGGACCCTTTATATAACGCAACCCTAAAATTACAGTAGCCCCTATTAAAATGGATGCTAAAATTTTAGCTGTGTATGGAAGTTACAATTAGTCTTGAGATACATCTGATTAATCCCGAATATAGTTGAGGTTAAGGTTAGCAGTTTGGACAGCCATAATAAACAAGCACCAAAGAGTAGCAATATAGTTAACCTTTAGAACAATTAATTATAAAAACAGGTAGATGTAGACGTACGTAAGCACGATAATAACCAATTAAGTCAGATTATGGAATGAACAATATTATGGACTTGCCTGCACTTGAGATAAGTGGAGAATATTTAGAAATTATCGACTGTTGCTGTACGTGTGTAAAACAAATTTGAAATGATTACGAATTTTAGATAGCTCGAATTTCGAACGTTGGGTATGTTGTATAGTGTAAATTATTATTAACACGGAAATGTTTTCATTCACCAACGCTCATGGACATTTAAGGTGCATTTACATGGCCAGCCATCAGAGAGTGGGATGGTAAGCACTAAAAATTCAACGAATGGTGGGGATACCGTACATCATCATCAATTATAGCAAATAGTTGTGCGCCAAAACAGTTTTTTTTTACCTCGATGACAAGTAAAATCAAAAATCGTTCCATATTTCTTAAAAATCCAAAAAAATGGCTTCCAAAATGTACTTCAGATTTAATGACAATTATGCGGCAAAGTGTTGCTATCGACAACAAAAACGACAGCGTGACAGAAAATAGTTCATGGTTATTAAAAATGAACGCGAAAAGTCGTGAAGGTAATTTCATACATAATCTTACAGCATAATCCACATTTTATGTATGAATTAAAATTTTAATTATCAAAATTTCTTCTTGCGCGAATTTTGGCACACTCTTTATAATTATTGGCATTATGGTTACAGTGTACGATGTAGGTAAGTCTATCAAGCTTAACTATTTATTTGGCTCCGAAAACTCAGTAGGTATTTATTTTTTTCAAATATGTATTCGGAAATCTTATGGAATGTTACTTATTCTGTACCTTCGAATTCAAAAAACATATAATTTCTCTGTCTGCTTGTACTGGAACAGATCTACTTTTATGTAGTTAAAGAGTGTTACCATATTTGTTTAAAAGGAACTCTATTGCTCTTGGTGCTTACCACCTTATATTGTTTAATGCGGTATACGAATACATGAACAAGAATAAGAGGCAAAGACACTGACACTTAAAGTTCGTAATTCTCTTGTCAATGGTTTATTAATCTTTTGTCGGCAACTGACATTTTGGTCTTTTATAATTTTGTATTCGTGTATGACATTTAGAACCTGACTTGGGTCCAACAGTTTCTTGTTTGCTAGTGTGTTATTTTTATTTGTAGCAAACTATTTGTAAGAGTTTATTTTGAATGTGTCAACAGCGGTCAATAAATATATTTTCCAAAGTGACGCCTACGGATTTGACATAAGAAACAGCAAAAAAATATGATTCTCTCTACTTCTCTAGTCTATACAAATTCCATAGGAATGCGGATGTGGTCACGTTATATTTTGTAGATATGCTTATTGTCAGTTTGACAACCGTCGTTATTTTCAACATTTAAATACGTGTACGTTGAACGAAAAGCGCACCTAATACTTTTAGGAGATGAAATTCTAGAATTTCATGATATATTTAGTCTGTTCAGACCCTAGTTCCACCCTGGACCGTAGGCCTCTAGATAAGTAAGTATGTTGTAGCAAGGAATTGTCCTTCTCGATTCCAAGGGGTCTACTGCAATACAGTGGTGGAGGAAAGACATATTTGGGTTTTTATAGATGAACTTAAAAAAATTAACTTTTACTGTAAACTGACGAGCATTGTGGTGGTGGGATAATGAAAGACAAGGAACATCATTGCGGTGTTCCAGCAAGTCAAACAACAGCTCACAGACTATTTTCATTTTTATTTTAATATTTCCATTATTCGGTTTATTTGTAGCAAATATTTAAGGGCCATTTGCTCATACGACTCTTAACGATTTAAGTTCTACTTAAATACTTATGGGCTACTTTTTTCAGGGCATACACTGTCACATAAGAGTTTATGTGGCACTTAAATTCGCTATGAGTCGTATCAGCAAACGGCCCTAAGATATTTTATTATGTCGCTCTTGTTATAATCTGGGAGACCCCTTACAAATTATACTGCACTATCAGAAGAACCACTTAATGCATAGTTGTTCCTAAGAAGCTGTTCAAAGGGCTTCTGAAAATTTTCTACGATATTCGTTAAAGGGCTGTCAAGCAAATTCGCAATACACAAACCTTAGTTTACATTCATAAGAAATTTGGCGCTCAATAGTTGCAAGGAATGTTGAAAGACTGCCGGCCAGCCCACAGAGGTCAGGGTTTTTTTTTTTTTAAATGTACACAATGAAGTCTTTGAGTACTATTTCAACTGAACCAGTCGAAAAGGCTGTCAAAATTGTTCCTGATAAGAGTTTTGGAGTGTGAAACTAGTGTTAGACTCATAAATGAAGTAAACATAAGAATCCAAGTTAGCTTAAATTCTGGGAACATTACTTTTGCTTGTATACGTAGTCAGAGACATGGCTAGTCAAAATATAAAATAAATGTATGACGTTGATTTGTGTTAAGGAATCCGCCACTACGGCTTTACAACTCTGACCCTGCCCATTGAACGTAACAACATAAGATCCCAAACTCTTGATTCATGACAAGTTGTACAATTTTTCAACAAAAACAAGGATTCATGTAAAATGTCGTTATATTGTATTTTTTTTTTGGAATTACGTATTAGACTGACCCACATAAAGCCGATTAACCCTAGAAAGATAATCTACGTCCACGAGACGTATGGCGCGGGACAATTGTGTGATAACTTTTAAATTCTAAACCGCAGCGCGTTGACTGTCTCAACTATATATAAAAAATTCATTAATTTATTTTTTTTGAATAGTATCTATATAATTAAATAAATTTATTATAAATAATAAGAAGTTCATATGTTTAATTAAATACACTAATTGGCGTATGAGACGTATGATTTTCTTTTACGCTCTTTATTTTATGATTATCTTTCTAGGGTTAAGGACCAGTTTCCCAAGCACGAAGTCTTGAACGTATATAACAGCTGTAAATGTCACATTTTTACCAGCATTTTTATATAAAAAGGCCCTTAAATCTATGATGGCTTCCTTTCTTTTGATACAAACAAAAGTGCCTAAACTCGGACAAACTTGTCTCTGATTGAGGAGAAAGAGGTAACCACCTCATTTCGAATTATGGAAAATTCGGCCTAAAAGGTGTTTGTTATTTTTTCTTTCGTTCTTTAGTTATTGCATCAAGTCTATACGAAACTATAAAATTAAAGAATCATATCTAAAGGCATCGTCTTCATATGAACAAAGTAAGCTATTTTTTTTCATATTTAAGCACACAGTCAAACTTCAACAAAATTCTATTCATTCTGTTTGGTTTTCATTTAATTAAACAAAGTATCTAATTAGCCATGGATTTGGTTTTTCCTCCTCTTTATATCCATTGATATTGTTAATGAGGCTTTGATCAACGACTGTAGTTATGCATTTTTAATTAGACTAACGAACCCATGCTATTCATATCTATGACTTCAAAATCTCAAAAAGAGACAAATTTAAATTGAAACCAAAAATACAGGCGATAGGAATTTAATACTCAAATACATTTAATTCTAATCGGTAGATGTGCGGTTAGAATATTCAAAACTAGTAATAGAATCATTTGATGTGAAGTTAATAGACTCATTCATACCTATTTACCATTCAAAGGAAGTTATAAAAAAAATAGCACTGCGGGACTTTTAAACTCAAACAAGTTGTGGCCGCAAAAAAAGTGCATACAAACAAAAACCTCCACACATCTGTGTAAATAATTAAAAGCCAACTAGACGTTACGAAAATAGCTGCAGCTACTCGCGCATATTACGTGATTCCCAAACAAATCATTTCGGCTGCACCTATACGAACTCGTACTCGTATAGAAAATAATCCAATTGGAGCATTTCATCCCGTCGCTGTCAGTCGCCACCCGCTCTAGATCTAGAGTCTGATTCTCCTCATCCGACAAGTCGCAGTGTTGTATAGAAGAGGTTAGAGGAGACCTGCGTGCTGCATAATATGCGAACAAGAATGTATTGGCGTTGTAATTAATTTCGTGTTGGATCCATCTTTAGACGATGGACGCACACATCTGTTCGTGTTCGCCCACGAAATTCGCGAATATGGCGACTCAGACACTGCGTCTAAGCCAAAACAACTTCTGAGATACTTCCACTAGTGGGTGATAAACAAAAATACACGTCGACGACTCGGTTTAAATTAATTAAATCGAGATAATAAACAATTTTTGATAATCATTTCCCTATTGGGATGAGAGCTTGTTTGAAAAAAAGGAGAACGTTTCCATCGAGTGCAAATATCCAATAATACCTACGTCAATTTCCTGGAGATCACCATTCACCACAGACTCAGATTTCAGATTCAGAGCGACCGATCAACGATGGTTGCTTATTATTCTTTGCGCGGTTAGTGCGGGGGGTGGTCCCAGAGATGTGATTATATTTCCAGCAGCCAGAGCAAAATATAAACAAAGTATTCGACTGTATGAGGTAGGCATGGGGCGCAGTGAACTTTTCGCGGAAGTCAATGAATGTCTGGAGATGATTATTATATAGACGCAACAGGTTATAGTTTTTTTTTTTTCAGTTGTCAATTTGTTACAATTTCTTAATTCAAATCAAGGGGTTTGTTTGAAATAAAAATGCGCAGGACATTTGGAAACTGAAATTGCCGCTAGAGCCCAAGCGCGCAACCTCAAAGTTCAGACTTTATTAAAGGCCTTCCGTTATTTGAGTAAGTTGTACCTACCTACATTAATCGAGTTCTAGCAGGCAGCTTTTATGCAGCTCTTGAAAAAAAAAAGCGCCACCTACAGAGAAAGTGTAACTAACCATCAAGAGTAGGTACTAACAACAGCGAGAAAGATTCTCGACTCAGTTGATTCCTTCAATGCGTTCCAAAAACAAAAGCTTACACAAAATGAATAGCTTAAAAAAGCTGAACCATCTTTATATTTTTGATGCCATTTCACAGACTGTCAAATTTGTATTAGCTATCAGTTATTGCCAAAAATTTCGATTTCGAAATTTACACCTCACCTTCTTTATTTACTTGCAATCATAGCATATTCATTTGGTCCTATAAACCAATGAAACATTTTGTTTTTTGTTTTTTTTTTTAACTGTCAAAATTTGACTCTAACATAACCTTCTGCTTTTCTCATTTAGCGCAACTTAATTGCAAATCTTTTAGATTATCCCCGACCCAACGCTACATAGGTTAACCTTGCAATGTGCGTTTTGAAACAAACTTGACACTGTTTCATTTCGTAAAGCTTCAGACTGTCAAACAGCACTTAGCGCTGCAAAACAGTTTAAGAATAGGTATAACTTTTTTCAAGATCAGTAGATTAAGCGAACACTTTTATAAAATGTTCGTTCTCATACGTTTTGGAATTTTAACAATCTTTAAAAACTGTTATTTTACAAATTTCAATCGAAAAAATATGGGAACAGCCTTATTGTCGGACGAAACGTCCAATTTTGTTTGCTGTCAGACGAAAGGAACGTTCGAAACTTTTGTTTGCTAACCCTGACAGCAGGCAAGCGGCATGTATCTGCATTTAGATTGATTACGGAAACAATTTTTTTTATTCATCTTTATAAAGGGAAAGTCGACAAATTGTATGTGCGGCTTTGGTATTAAAAGTGACGTTACCAACCAATCTTAGGCTTAACGTTCAGGTTAAATCTAGTCCAGATAAATTTAGTCGACTAAAGGCGGCTAGAGTTTTGAATGAGCTTGTACATTTTTGGATACTGTCAAATATTCGAAAATGACAATCTGTGGACTGAAGCGTTTGACAAGTGTGAAATTATTTACATTTTCGGTGTTTCCGTTCTACCTGAGAATAATATTCGCAAATGTTAGATTTGAAGAGTGGAGAAAGGTGGAAGGAAAAAATAAAAGAACACCAACAGTTTTTCTTTCGCGAGTCTATTCATTCTACCTGACAGGTCATTGAGTATATTGATTTATCTCTGATAGTCTCTATTTCATAAAGTTTTGGGTATATGAGCACATGATCTGGAAGTTGGCAGTTAATACATAAAATCAGCTTGACAAAATTGAACCTTTAAATGAGCTTGCAGTTATGTGTTTACTTCAATGGATAGCATTGTAATAGCTGTAAGAAGGAAACTAATGCCCTGCGGAAGTTTTACTCTGATTCAACATTTATCCTGTCTGCAAGTGTCTGTGAGACCAACACTTCGGCAGCAAGCTGATTGTTCACTATATGACACAACGTTTTTACGGTTTTCCCTCAAACAGTGATTTTTTTTTGGACATCTCTGAATAAACAGACAAACAACCATTAATAAATTGAAACTGACAGCTGGATTTTATAAATAATCTCATCATAGGTTAAAATCCCAAAATGGTTTTTCCATTAAACGTTCTAAAAATAATACCTAACCATTAAACCCAAATAGATAAGCAAAAATCTAGACTACCCACCTTATTGCAAAACACTAGGTATAACAAACTTTGGTCTAATATTTCCACATTTGTTAACGTCACCGATTTGCATAAAGAGCTGATAAAAATTAAAACATATTATCTCCTCCTACACCAATACGTGACTTAATGAAGCTAACAACTCCCCCTTTCGATTAAGTGTAATATGCTGAAAAAAACTCAACCACACACGTATCCGTCTCAACTATATTATGACCATAAAAAGTTTTCAAAATTCCATCTCCTCTACTAATCCATATAGATATATTAAGAATACCCCAATTTATTTCCATGTTCTATGGACATTTTGTAGCGCGGACAAAATATTCAAAATGTCTTCAGCACTTTTGTTATCTAGGCAGCACGTGCATCTCTTTTGTGTGAATCTTAGTCCCAGCATATTTCACCAAAAAATCGACCCACGCTCTTATGGGAACGGGCTTATCAGCAAAATTGAAAACCCAAATAAATAAATCCAAGACTTAGGCGAGTGGTGATTGATTTGAGGTCGATCCAGTGTGATATAAACACTATAACAAATTAGCA
This sequence comes from Cheilosia vulpina, assembly GCA_916610125.1. Lineage (NCBI taxonomy): Eukaryota > Metazoa > Arthropoda > Insecta > Diptera > Syrphidae > Cheilosia > Cheilosia vulpina. Next base: position 17,247,094 of record OU744278.1, on the reverse strand, counting down.
TACAAACAAACAAAAACGGTCCAACGGATAAACTTAATTAACTTAGCCATAGCTATGCATGCTAAGCGCTACCAATAAATCACAGGCCATTAAATTGACCCCACCATATTAACAAACGTATTTGTCATAGTTCCATATTCCACTCGCATGCCATTTACAAAACCATATACACACTTAGTGATACTGTCGGCAGGTAGCTCTATAATAACAATAATGAACTAACCTTGAACTTTTTCCCTGCAACCGGTTCCGATAGTGCGAATCCGTTTTATAATCGAACGGTCACTTATAGAATTCGCAATAGAAACAGAGGCAGTTGGTGGAACTTATCTAGTCCGTGCGTCTTTTCAGTTTAAGTACAGCTGTTGCTATTTCGTACTGATAATGGTTAATTGGCAAAACAAATATGTAAGTCGTTTCAGACAGGGAGGGTAAAACATCAAATATTGATAACGATAGTGGTATATATTAAAAGTGGAAAAGACACTCGCGGAAAATACTTGTTATTATAAAACAAATATTTGCTAAACGTATTTACACCTAAACTGTATCAAATGATTTCAATTCAGCACTTTGTTGCACAATCACATTATTTTCAGCACAATTTACTTAACACAGAGGGATCAAACAGACGAGTACCTACCTTGGTATCTCGAACGAAACTCGTAAAGTTTTAAATATTTCTTGTCGTACGATGGCGAATATCCGGCGGAACACACATCAAAACGCGGCGGAATATGTCGAAAGACTAAAAACAAAGTCCAACAACGCGCATCCAATAAGCTGTGCGCAGTGAAAAATGAATGAATTTGTGTGCGCTGCATTGCCGACTAATGGAACTGAAATGGAATCGGAAATGTAAACAAGTAGTGAGAATCACAGCTGTTTTTTTCTTATCACTAATTTATGTGGGACGATTTGTTTTTAAACAAAAACTAGTTTCGGTTGCAACGTGTTGTTGTTAGAATCATATAGGATTTTTTCTTAATGTCCAATGTTGTGTTGAAGTTTGAAGACAGAGTTTAGTTGGGCGACAGGGTTACCGTAACGAGGTTTAGTCAGAAATTTCAATTTGAATGCTACTGTCGAACTATTTTTTTAAAGTAGCTTTAGGTGAAACAACTAAATGTTTTAATGTTGACGTTTAAATTTAAAGCAGTTCGCATATACCTAGTGGATTCATAAATAAAGAGGAAACATTTGAAATGAATGCAACTGTGCGAAAGTAACATTTTTCCACTCATTTGGTATACAACAGCTTCAAACTCGCTCAAGTTACAAAACAAATTAAATAGGTATCGAGTATGCGGTTGGAATAAAGTCTATCAGAGAATGTAAAAATGATCAAAAAGATGTAAGCTGCAAAAGCCACAAACAGCGAACATCCCAGAAACCTAAAATCAAAATAATTGTGAAATTTATATGTTTCATGAATTATAAAAGTCTGACAGTTCGCGGAAGGTCTCGGGAAAGTGGTTGCCGTTTCAAGTTTCTCTGTTAAAGGAAATTATTAGACCCAGTTTTTTTTTTAAATTATTAAAGCGATTAAGGACTATTCACATGAGAGCGAATTGCAAGCTTTAAACAAGCGAATATTCGTAATTTCTGACATATCATTCACATGAAAACTTTTTTAAAGTGCAGATAGCCGCGATTCGGTCTCATTCTTAAAGATTAAAGGACTATTCATATGAGAGCGAATTGCGAACTGCGAACAAGAGCATATTCGTGGTTTCTGACATTTTATTCACATATGACATCTTTTGTTGTTCGCAGTTCAGTTACATTTTTCAAGGTTAAGTTTTTGTTCGTGGGCTTGTTGATCGCGACTGTATTATGTGGATCGTTAATAAAGTGTAACAAAAGAATTTTCAATTCGCGGGAAAATTCCTGTAGCTGTAAATTTCGCTATCAATTAAGATTTTTTTGACTAGATATTGATTATATATAATGCTTTTTTGGTAGAACAAAAATATCTTTCCAATTTATTAATACAATTTAATTTATTTGTTCGCAATTCACCTATCGCAATTTTAATTTTTGATATTTTGGGTAAAATTAAATAAACGAAACTACCAAAAGGAAGAATAAGAACAAAATGATGTTTATGTCAGATGTCATATTATATAACTTAGCAATAACTAAACGCTGAAATCGAACGGCCATATTATTCATCAGGTTTAAGTTAATTTTACACCCAATCATTAATCCGCAATTTTTAAACCCGATAATTTAAACCTATGTCCATATTATTCACTGAAAAACACGCGTTAAACCCGCTGGATTAAAAATGGATTTAAATGCGGATTTAAAACATTTTAAACCGTTTTTAATCCGTTTTAAGCCCACATAATGTTAAATTTCACAAATAATGACATTTTTGTTTTGTTTGTCACTTGGAAATTGATTTCATTTGTTTTGGGCCCAGTTATATTTTAAGGTGTAGTAATTATGCCGAAATTTCTATCGAATCATCGAATGTAGCCTCTAAAAAGACTCTTTCTCAGCACGAAATATTTTTGAGAATATACCACATCGTAATTGTGCAATCGATATATTCGACGACATGGACGACCTTAATTTACCATCAGCTGCTGTTTCATCAGCTCTGAAAACGAAGACATCAACATTAATTTCGTCCATTTTCCGAATGAAGTCCTATTTTAGTTTCTTGACATTTTTTTTTCTATTCCTCTGTTCTACTTTTCTTATTTCTTGCGAGCGAAGAAATGTCAATATTATGAAATTGAGTTTTAACCCGAGTTAAAGTACTTAAACCGGTCTCCGGATTGCGTTTAAATCCAATCGGGTTAAACGCTGTCAAGTTTAAAAAACTGGGTTTATGTTCGGGTATAACGAGTGAATATTATGAACTTGGGTTTAGTTTATCGGTTAAACTCACTTAAACCCGGGTGTACACTTTAACCCGGATTAAAGGGAGTGAATAATATGGCCGTAAGTAAACTTTGCTTTAAGTTGATTACATTAATGGAGTAATTCAAAACATTTGTTTAATATGCTGCTGGCAGCTGAGAGGTGGCAACCCCCGTTCTTCATTCTTATACGAATATATAAAGCATGTCCTATCAACAGTTTTTTTATTTGACATAGATATAAGGAGCGGTAATCGTGAAATCTATAATCAAGAACTTCTGGACTTAGTTGGCATTTCTTTTCTATTGCATTTGATTCTGTAGAAGTGACGTTTATGACCAATATCATAATAAAGTACAATTAAGAAAAATGTAGTCAATTTAAGAACATTCGATATTTGTATATACTGCAAGTAGAATAAAGTCAATTTCAATTGTACAACAAGCCTACCATGTCACTTCTTACAAGTCTGCTGCACCTCCACAACTATACTTACCGAAAAAAAAAACATACGCCTTTTTGACATCAAATCTCAATCTTCTTTTGATTTTTGGTTTCGTGCGTGATCAGAGCGGACACTAAGGTGAGCATGAATGAATTGAGAAGTCCATGTACAAATCTGAGCAAAGAATGTAGGTAAATTTTGACAGATAAATTACATGATTGCTGACCTGATCAGAATTCAGGAATGCGAATCTGGTACAGACAACCAAACCAAAAGAAAAAAAAGTGTATCAGACTATCCAAATAAAACAGTTAACTGTGCGCATTGCATATTTCAATACCATATGACCTAATGCTCAAATTTGTTTCATAACTAAATCGGTTCTCCCTCTGTCTGTACAACCAGTTTCCCAGATTGAGGGAAAAACGCCAATTTTGCGAATTTTCAATTAAAAAGAGGAAAACGAGGGGAAAGCTTAAAAAAGGGTAAAAATCTCCTTGAAACTATAAATTACTTAAATATAAAATTTAAACGCATTTCCATTACAAATATATTTCAAAGTTTACTCAGAATGAAATCTTCACACATCTTCCATTGGGACAAAAAATCAATCTTTTTTTTTGATCTAAACCACTTTCCGCGTTCCATTGGAAACAAAAATTATTCGTTTTTTTTATTCGGATCACTTTTAGCAAATCTACACAAACTACCACAAATACAGCACAGCTGTTTTACGTCATTTAAAGAAGTTTGTTTTAAAACAAATTGGCAAAGTTTGCGGAAAACCAAAATAAAGAAATACATAAACAGCAATAGAAACTACGATTCACCAAAACTACTCCATTTGTATCTACAACAGAGGAAACATTTTTCAAGCCGATTTCCATGGCTGATTTTACCGAAAACAAATGCAATTTGAACAGCTGATATTGTTGTCAAATAACGCACTAATCCATTTACAAAAGTAGATCAATTTCATTTCATGTTCCATGAGCCGCACAAAATCTGAGATCTGAAAAGATTTTTGGTGGTCGCAATGAAAAACGACATTAGAAATTGTTATGCAAACTATTGGATTGGCACTTTCGATTTCTCAACAAATTAGTTATATGCGTAGGTACCTACATCGCAATTAAATGAGTTTAAGAGCGAAACATTGGGAACGTATCTAGTTTATTCTTTGAAAGTATCTAGTTTAGTAATGTCGTTTTCCATTGGTTTCACTCGGGGATCCACTCATTCTGCGATCCAATGAAACAACAAAACTGCTTCTGATTGAACCCACAAAAGTATTGGTGAAATGCCAAAAAATAATCTACGGCGGCTGTCAGCTGACTTGTATAAAATACATAAATTACATTTGTGTGAGTCGATTCTGACTTCAAATCGAGAAGTGAAATTCTCTTCTCAGAATCACCAGAAGAGTATTTTTTGTGCCAATGGAACGGTTTCAGAAGTGATTTTTTTCGATTCCGGACTCTCCCGGGCGCTTCTTTTTGCCCAATGGAAAACGACATAAGTCTGACAGCTGTCTCACTAGGTGTATCTCGGTTTTGATTGGGGGAAATCGGTCATATGAGCGGCTGTTTCAGTTGACGTTTATAGACGGCGAATCTAGTCAAGAAATTTGCGTTCAGGTTACATCGCATCCAGGCCAATCTAGTCGACTTAAGATAACTAGATTCTTGAATGCGGCCATTATCTTCGTTCTATGGCGTGCATGCTACCCAAATATCGATATTGTCAACGTTAAGTTAAGATTTGACTGCATAGCATATCATTATAGTGGGGTCATATAAGGTCAATTAAAGCTGACAGCAATTGCTACCCAAATGACCATTCTGATTTGATAGATAAATTTGACAATACTGCAACTAATATAATCAGGCATACATACCATGGTTGTCATTTTTTAGCTATCAACATATTATACTGCACCGGGATCAAGAGAATACATCATCTTGTAGGCTAATTAACGTTTTTTCTTATTTTCCTGGAGATTTTTTTTTTATTTATTTAACAACTAATCAACTAAGGTTTTCCAATGAGAGGTGTTATTGTGCATGACCCGCTATTTCGGTACCTGTCACTTTGGAAGATTTTATTCTTTGACAGTAGAAACCAAAGATAATGGAATACAGAGAAATTTAACTTTCCAGTGGAAAGGCGGCTGCCTACAAGCTGTTTTCCCGAAAAATTCATGAAGTCACGCACATATGCTCATTTCTTTTCTAGTATATGTGAGTTCATGATTTGGACTATAATGCAAAAATTCTCTATATCGAAATGTGTATTTCACTATTTCTTTTATTTTAATCGAAGCCTTACCAAACACAAAACAATTGAATTGCACATAAAAGGAAAAGGAATGTTGGCCGGCCATTAGCAATATGCTCTTTTGTAGCTCACACGTATTCACAGACGTCGGTTGAAATTACAAAAACAACAATGTAAACAAACGGGTTTTGGGGGGATAAACGTTCGAAAGATATCCATCTCTTTTATTCATTCATCTCTGACGTAAACGCTTGCATGCATCTCTATATAGATGACAGTCGCATGAATTGAGCAATTAGTACAATAAGTGTCAAATTGTTTTTTTTTTCACGTTCGGTGCGTTGCTTTTGACATTTGTATGTTATTGTGTATACAACATTTGACAGGCCATACAAGCTGTGATTCTTTGAGTATTGCCTCCTATTTTATATTCAGCCAAACTGTTTGTATTTCTGAATCACTATAAGAAAGCCTAGCACCGCTCGGCTTAGGTAGATTGAACTTCGTGTATCGTTTCCTTGGTATTCTGCTAGCTTTAGTTCAGAGCAACAAAATTAAGTGTTAAGCCTTTGCCGCGATCAAATAACAACAGGCATACTTTTTCGATTAGTGCGCGATCAGAATGTATTTTATCAAGTCGAAATAAAAGGCTGAACACTAAGCGCTGTAAGTAGGTAAGTCTCTAAGGACATCAAGTTGAATGGAGGAACTCAAACAGTTTGTTGTTCGATATGTAGAAGGTCCTGCAAGTTTAATACTCAGCTCTGAATATATCTTCTCATAATGCGCAGACTTTATTAATTCACAATTTACCTATAGTTAATTTAATATAATTTTGACAGCTAATCACATGACAGCAATCATGTGACAATTAATCAAAGCTAATTCTGTTCCATAACGAATGCATATAACGATCATAATATAGCGGTGCTCAGATTTCAATAACACTTTCTTCTCTTTCCTTCTAAGACCTACTTTTCTCTTCTAAAAATGAATAGCTCCAATCTACATGGCCACACACGTAACAACTAACAACTCCACACGCTTCATGAAAATAAATTTGTTTCCCCAAAGTGACAACAGTACCGATTAGCCTCGCTAAAAGTACATCAATTTCAATCATCACAGAACTTTTTGGTGCGTGATAACTCCGCTACTACTCGCATATCTAGCGCAATTTAATCAATTCTCATTAAATGCCACCAGTTGCTGATAATTAGGGCGCCACTTCAATAGACATACATATTCGATATTTGTCCCAACCCAACATACAGTCCGACAGTGTGCACGGTATCCCCAAGAATAGACATCCGTAACACTCGTTTCAGAGGTGATGATCAATCATATAGGCCAATACATTGCCATTGGGCTATTGAACCCTAGGTCAGCCTCTGCAGCTCAACAGTATTCAGATTGAATGTACACTAAAATCCACACAGCCAAAGTAATCAAATTTTAGGACACTGGCGTACGCCGCTGGAAAACTAAATTGACTGTGAGTTGTAGCTCAAGTGGTAACAAATTTGTCGGGCAAATATTGTCTGTAAAAAACGACAGCGATTTCATGAGATGAAGGCGACCGAGAAGCAGCGCGTTCAAGTGTTATGTTTATCTAAACTCCAGAAGAAGCCACTTGAGACGCAATAGCTAATATGTACAAAGCGTTGCTTTTAATTGGTCACAAAAAGCCTGATGGCAATGGGGCTGAATGGAATTGCGTACGTAGGTATACGCAGAGAAATCTCTAGGGAGAGAGAGGAGAAACCCATTGGCCCATCAGAGATGAAGAGACAATTTAATCCGGGCCAGGCTGTCTGCGTCTGTCGGTCGATGCGATAAAATTCAAATTCGATCAAGAGTCTCTGGTGCGATTCCACTGCGTACTTGTACTTGCGCGCCTTTATATCTATAGAGAGGGAAACTTTATCGAATGCATTCCAATTAGGATAATGGGATTTGGATATACAGTGCTACTTCGGAGTAGATAAACCAAAAATGGCTTAATTTAATTTTCACTTAATCTAGCGCGTTACCCGTTGAATGGATGAAGGTGCTGCGCGCACATAGTGGTGGTTGGTGGATTGTGGACTGTTCCTTTTTGGGTGGATTGCATGAGAGATTTATACGAGACTCGGTTATATTGGTGGGGATTTATTAATTGGAATTTAAGGGGATTTTCAGAGATAGACATCTCAATGCAATACTGCAGTTGCATTTTCAATTGGTATCAAGACATTGTATGAGATTGTTTTTTATACATACGCTTATGTGGAAAGTGGTTTGATATGAAGTAGCTCATGATAAGACAGATTTAGGTCAGCAATGGGTGAGGGTTGAGTTGTTTTGTTTCACAAATCGCTCTTATCCGTTCCGTGATAAAGGTATTTATAAATTCGTTCAAATATTCTGACACTGTGTTTTGTGTACCTCCATTGTCCGTGAACTCTATCGGGAATATTGTACTCTGTAGAAATCGAACCCTTTATGCGCGACGGCGCGTTGATTTTTTTTAACATTTCTACTGACAACCATTCGTATTCCTGCTAGGCTCGAGAAGAGCAAGGTTTCTGCACGTATCTAGATTTAAAACTTAGTTTAGAGCAAAGGTTGAAGATCGCATTTGAATCAAAAAACGTATCAAAGCTCAAGATAAGTTCAAAAAAAGCTCAGGATCAAAATGGCGATTGAGACCAAGCGTGGTACTTCGTACCTACACATTAGTGGTTGTAGAGATTGTTTTAAAAGTCCTTTCCACTGCACCAATCTTTTCAATTTAACCAAAAATTGTAGGTATACTGGATAGCCCGTCGATTATAATAAACTCGACATCAGCGGATCTCTTGATCATAGTTGTTTGTTTTTATAATACTGCAATGAAACTATTTAAACCGATCTAAGGCTATGCGAAGTTGGAAGAGCTCACCATTTGAAAGGCACAGCTCAAGAACGGTATCAAGAAAAGGAATTTTGGGATACCAGTGGAAACCTTTTATTACTAAAGTTTGAAGAGTTCCATTCTTCAGTTGCCAGTTGCTGTTAGCAGGTAAGAGACTATGAAAACTATGGTCCCTATAGTCTTTTGTGATAAGCTCATAATTCTGCAAAATCTAACCTAACCGATCTTCCATCAAAACGCAAATGGGCTGATCTGGACGGACGTCAGTGTTCTAGTTCAGTCTTTCGTACTGTGATGCACAGCCTTTTTTACAATTTAGACCAATATGTGTTAACCTCGGTGGGCACCGTTCAATAGAACTAGGAGACCCATTTCTTTAGGAATGTCACCGCTTAATATGGCTGCAGCCTTATTTTCTTACAATCCTTTGAATTGAAAGCAACTGAAAGTATAGTATCAAGTATAATGCCCAAAACACATGTGCAGAAGTCACTGCGCAGCAAGATTAGAATACACATGTTTATATGAATATAGGCACACGTGAATTCTGCACTCACCGCAGCACTGCAACATGTCTCTATTTCTAAATTTGCTGCAAAATTCAGTAGCCATATAAGCCGATGAAAGACATGTCAAATAATTTTCTGTACATCTGTTTTAATTGCAGCACTGCGTTATGTCTCAAGAATTTTTGTACATGTGTTTTGGGTATAAATAAGCAGTGATGCCAATTCGGATCGAAGTTTTTATGTGTCAACCCCTTTTGGTAAAAAAAAGATTTAAATTGTATATTTTACAAAAGAAGTGCAACGAACCCACACAAGGTGATTAAAATTTGTTAACAGAATGTTAATCGCTCGGTAGGTAACTAAACCTTTTTTGATCTATGTAATCCATGCTTTAGATTTGGTCAGTTAGTCAAGTAGAGAATTGGAATACAAGCATGGCGCACAGTTGTAAATGAAAAGTAGTTATGCGACTTTGATCAAAGAATGTACCAGATTGTAAAAAACAAAGCACAAAAATGATGCCTTTTTCCAAAAAATATTTCTCAATGCCTCCTCAAGCATCGGTATTATTGCTTAAAGGCATGATTATGCCTATTTGGCATCATTGTGCATATAAGGTTACAGTTTATGTTTTTTTTAGAGCTCAACGCAGGCAACAAGACGGCGTTTCAATGGCAGGTAGGGGGTCGGTATTTAAGTGTTCTTTTGGAAAATGTTTGCATTCTTTTTCAAAGAACTACAACGCATTATTAAGGACATTTTCAATGGGCAAATGAACAGAAGATAGTGCTATAAAATTGTTGATTTTTAAAACCACCAATAGGAAAAAGTCAATAGGGACTTAACGAGCCTTTAAAAGTAACATTAAAGTTACTCCCTCAAAATCAACAATTCTTCACTGAGTTGATCGTTTTCAGCGACAGAGTTCCGTGAGTTCCGCCCAACAAAACCATGACTGTCCCTATTAATTTGGCAACCCACTGTATGTCGTTATTTGATATTTATAAGAGCACTTGTATATAGTTATATTATAGTTCCCTTATAATCTAACCTGGAATAGGTCCGACAAAATCGGATTAATTCACATTTTCGATTACGGATAGCTCAAATAGTTTATAGTTGTTTACATGTTCATTTACAGGTACGTTAAGGACGTTTCAAACGTAGAATGATAGATTCTGTGAGTCCCCTACCCCCTCTATTCCCGGGATGATCAGTGCAAGGGAATGGTTTTCGTACGATGACAATGACGAAAGTTCGAGACAAACACTCAGAGCTTAGTCTCAGTTGCTTATTCTCATTTTTTCCCGATTTCACGTAGCCACACGTCAACAGCAATTCAGTACTACCATCGGATTTGACCGATCCAACAATTTTTTATTTGAGCCTGACTGGCCTATATCTATACTCTGCCGACCATCGGATTTAAGCTCGATATTGTGGGCCATTTCGTGAGATACAGTCTGTAACAATTGGATAGCCTCACATATTGTTTTTTTTTTAACTAGCTGTCTTGAGAGCTCTTCAATGTGTACCCAACGAAATATGCATTGGGAGGCAAGCAAAGAGCTAGAGTATCTGAGATTAAAGGCTTTCAACATTTTTTTTAAAGTTAATGGGACTTTTTGAGCTAGTTTTGTGTGCATTCATTTTAAGATGCATTTTTTTTTGTTACATTAGAATAGCCTCAACTAACTTTCTTATTCATTGTAAGCGAGAATTTAGCAGCGTGATCATCGGAAAGCTATCGGGAGTGATAAACGGTTTATTATTGTGTTTATAATCTATTTAATAGTTTAAATGGGTAAAAAAAGATCTTTAAATGCAACGAAAATTGCTAAAATAGAGGTACCATGAGCAAAATCTCCCTAATCGCGCTATATCTAAAAAACTTGATCGATGTCCAAAAGTAGTTAACAGTTATTTAAGAAATCCATTATTTTACGGAAAATAATACAAAGCCCGTACTTTTACTGTACTTTCAAGCCGATGAAAACAGCATGTTATAAGGTTAGCTTCCAATTCAACCCATTCTCTAAGTAAGATTCAACACGAAGCTGTGCTAAATGTTAGTCAAATGACCATAATTAAAGTTATTAAGAGTGCCGGACACTAAACTAAAAAAAGAACACCACTTAACAAAGTGAAAGGCTTAGCTTTCCAAGATCGTACATGGCTTGGAACACTGATGGCAGCAGTCACTCAAACGATGGGCGGAAAGTGATATTTTCTGATGAAAAGAAGTTCAACCTCAATGGGCCCGACAAATACAACTATTACTACCATGACTTAAAAAAAGAAAAATTGTTTTTGGACCGTCATCACAACCGCGAGGGAGGAGTTATGGTATATGGGGCGCCTTATCATATTATGGAAATATAGATTTGGTTTTTGTGAACTGCAGAATGACAGCACCTTACTACAAAATTGTACTGGAAACGGCTCTACCCCAATTCCAGGATATTTTCGGACCATTATCAATCATTTTGCAGCAGGACAATGCGCCAATTCACACAGCTGGAATAGTTAAGACTTGGTTACAAGACCAAAATAAAGAACAACTTTCCTACTCCCCAGATTTGAATACCATCGAAAATGTGACACGAAACGTGTATGAAAGTGGGAAGCTGTATACCAACAAAGAAGACCTTATCGAAGGTATCAAAGTGGTCTGGGCCAGTATTTCCCTTGATCTTTTAAAATCATTGTATGATTATTTAAAAGACCGCATTTTTGAAGTAATTCAAAATAAGGGAGGTTGTACAAAGTACTAAAATAATTGCGTAAGCTATAGTAAATAAATTAAAATACTTTTCTTAAAACAAATTTGATTTGGATTTCAATTTAAGTAACAAGAAACAAGGTGATTCTATTCTAATGTTACAAAATAAAACTTGCATTTTAGTGAATCAAAACGAAATAGTCTCAGAAAATTGTGTTAGCTTTTCGAAACTATTTGAAACTTTTCTTAGTCTAAAGAACTCAACCTTTCAACCCAATATACAATTACATATGTAATATCAAAAAGGTACAAAACACGATTAATTTAAAAATAAATTATATGTGAGGCTATTCATATGTTACGGCCTGTACTTAAACTTGCGTTAAAAAGTTAAAAAAAAGTAGCCTAGAGCTTTGAAGAAATTTGTGTTCCTACTTTTCTTTCACATGGAGATAGCCAAAACCCAGAATTCGAAGTACTACCTCATAGTACCTCGTTTCAAAAAGAGTATATCCATTATAATAGGTTTCACTCAAACAATCTATCCATTATAATAGGATCGGGAGTATATAACGATTCCCTTATTTCCACAAACTATCAAAGTTCCTTTTCTGGACCTTTTAAAAGGCTATAGGATAACGCCCTCTATACAAATAAATATTAGTCTAGAAGTACAGTCGGACCAGTTTTAACATCCGAACTAAAGCTTTCTTTCGATTTATAAAACTTTTTGTGACCATATCCGCATCCATTGACTTTTGCGACCAAACTATAAACCTTGAACCTTTTATGCCGAAAAACACCGCCTCTTGCACAACAGCGTCTATTTGTTTAATAGACAAGACAACTTAATGTACCTGCCGCATTCATTTTCAAAGACACCTGTAAATAATTTATTTTACGACACTTGCGTGCCTTAAATGAAATCTTTTGTTTCATAAATGAGTATGACCGCAGCAAATTTTTCACACTATATGCACGGTCAGTTTGCATTATATCTTGGTAAGTACTTGACGGCAATGTGTGTCTAATAGCCTTCCTCGCAGTTAGTGGCACAATTCGCACTTTTCCACAACAACCACTTACACTTAGCATTTATAGTTGTACCTACCGAATGAATGGAATCCTTCCGCATTCCGTCAGCACAATTTTAAGGCGCTCTTTCATAGACAAACTTTACATACAGTTAAAAACATTTGGATAAGTTGCAATATGTGAACACACGCTGTGGTTCTAGTACCGAACCGCACCGAAGAGGTAGAGCGTCAATGATAATTTTCGTATTTAAGTGTGAAGAGAATTTTCTCCAAAGTGGCCCTTCATTTACATCTCAAGACGATTTTGGCTTTTGTTTGTTTTTGTCTTGGGATGCTGCTGCTGTTGCTGTTTCTGTCCATCTACATGATGTAACAGATGTTACCGATGCAATCCATGACGGAGAGATGGCATAATGCATTTTCAGCACTGTAAACGTAGAACAAGTGGCTGGAAGAAACACACGCGGTTGTACTTGCGGAAACAAATAATTATTACAAGTTTACTATTTTATAAAAGTTATGATAGCGCAAACTTTATGATAGTAAAATATTCTACTAAATAATTGCTCACAATGTGGCAATTTAAACGACTTGCTGGTTGGATGTTGTGGAACGAGGGTAGACTCTGATTGGTTTTAACTTGGCAATGCCCAGTTGTTGGAACTCTGACTACGCATCAATTGTGCTTATTTTACCTCCAAGTGGTAACCATCCGATACTGGTCTCATCCAATTTGATTTGCTAAACTATTAAGTGCGAGTGTTGATAGCAAGACCAAAAACAGCAACACTATAAACAGGCAAACCTAGATGAGCTGCTTCGACATATTCGGACAACAGGTCATTTAGGAATCTCAAGGGTAGGTCAGGCCTCTTGAATAGAGATGGTGGCGGATGAACCGAAAGGCCAACGACAGTGCTCAATCCCGTAGTGGATACTGATGGCCCCGTGTCCTAGGGGTATCTAATAAATTGGAACTGGCCCTCCAGGTTGGGGGTTGTGCTTTGGGCTAACTACCCACCCATGGAAAAAATATTTTTTACGAAGCCTAGGAAAGGACTGATTGTATTGTTGACGACCCTGCTAAACGAAAAAAGTACAACGACGTTCGTATCTGCACCTGGAATGTGAGAACATTAAACAGGAGAGGTTCAAGCGAGCAGCTAGCACGTTTCCGCTAGCCATCCAGGATTTACGATGGGATGGGCCTGCCAAAAAGATGATGGAAAACTGTGACATCTACTACAGACCATGTTATAATGAGCAGAAACAGCGACTATTCGGATGCGGATTTGTTACAAGTGCTAGACTTAGACAAGAAGTCTTGTGTTATGCTAACGCATTGTAACAATTCGCATCAAGGCAAAATTCGCCAACATAAGCCTTATATTGCGCTCACGCCCCGACGGAGGAAAAAGATAATAAAGCGGATGATTGCTTCTACAAGCTCCTTGACAAAACCTATAAGCGACTACCGAAGTACGATGTTACATTCATGCTGCGATATTTTAACGCAAAGGTAATAAGAGAAGACATCTTTAACAGTATTGTCGGAAAAACCAGCCTACACGACAGCACGTCTGGTAACGGACTTAGGCTAATTGACTTCGCAGCAGAACGAAATGCCGCTATAGCCAGTGCACACTTTCCTCACCTCGACATCCATAAGGGGACATGGCGGTCTACAGATCAACCGAATTGATCACATTGCGATAGACAAGAGAATTTTGGATGTCCGAACATTCCGAGGGGCTAACGTCGACTCGGACCACTAACTTGTTGCAGCCAAAATAAGAATGCGGATATCCACCACGCCACACAAACCAGAAATACTGTAAATCAAATTTAATGTCAAAAGACTGCAATCGCAAGAGACCGGCCAGGCCTTCGCGGATCGCGTATCCCTTAACTTCTCGATTAATACCATACCACCAGCATCGAATGTCGAAGAACAATATAAACGACGATAACAAGTCGCAACTGATGTGCGCCCGCCAGCAAGAAACCCTTGGTTTTATAAGGAATGCTGCAAGGTGCTCGCAGCCAAGAACGTGGCCTACAAAGCTAAGCTTCAGATGAAGACGAGAGCTGCCATTGAGCTTTATGGACGAAGAAGAAGGGAAGAACACCGGCTTTTCAGAAAGAAGAAAAAAGAGCAAGAATAGCGCGCGATCGAGGGTGCCACACCAGGACCGATGCTCGCAAGTTTTACCAAAGTGCAAAACGTCAAAGCCAAGGATACAAGGCTCGAACAGAATCCTGTCGAGATAAAGAATGAAATATTGTAGTTGAGACACAATCGAAGCTGAGGATATGGAATAACCATTTCTGCAGACTGTTAAACGGCGAGGATGAACAAAATCAGGCAGACCGAACAATTCAATATTGGCGGCGACAGCGAAAACTTCCAACCACCCGATCTAAGTGAAATGAGGATAGCAACATCGAAACTCAAGCTTAACAAGGCTGCCGGAAATGGCGGTCTTCCCGCCGAGCTTTATAAAACCAGCGGAGATGGCTTGGTAAGCAACATCCACCAACTCATAAGCCAAATCTGGTCAGATGAAAGTATGCCTGAAGAATGAAACCTCAGCATCGTTTGGCCGATCCACAAAAAAGGAGACCGTCTGAACTGCGCCAACTACAGAGGCATAAGTCTTCGCAATATCGGTTACAATCTGCCGAAATATGTGAACGCCTGAAACCGTTTACCAACAACCTGATCGGGCCTTATCAGTGTGGATTTAGGCCAGGAAAATCGACAAGTCACACTAGGGCAGGTCCTGGAAAAAAAACCCAAGAAGTCCAAATCGTTACCCACCACCAATTCGTCTGCATCTATATAGAGACGAAGTATACAGAGCCATGTCTAGTTTTGGTATACCGTCCAAACTCCTCCGTCTGTGCGGATGACGATGGAGAATTCTCGCTACTCCATCAGGGTCGGAATCGACCTCACCGACACATATAATACCAAAAAAGGATTTAGGCAAGGCGATGCACTGTCATGTGACTTCTTTAACGATTCTTGAGAGAATTGTGCAAAACTTCCAAAGGCACAACCTTCCAAAAGTCGGTGCAACTATTAGCATACGCTGATGATATTGACATCATTGGTAGGACTCAACGTGACGTCATAGCCACGTTTGCTAGTATAGAGAAGGAAGCGGCAAAAAAAGGTTTAGCAGTAAATGAGGGTAAGACATGAAAGGACAGACAACATCGGCGAATTGGACAGAACGTCACCATTGACAGATATAACTTTGAGGTAGTACGGGACTTTGTCTACCTCGGCTCCGCTATTAAACTTTGACAACATGTCGTCAGATATTAAACGAAGAATTACTCTTGCCAATCGCTGCCTCTTCGGGCTTATTAATAACGCAAAGTAAAGTAGTAAAGCCCTCACTCAAACTACTAAGGAGATCCTATATAAGACCCTGATCGTCCCAGTCCTGCTCTAGGGCGCTGAAGCATGGACAGTACCAAAAGTGAACGAAGAAATCCTTGGACGTTTTGAGAGAAAAATTTATCGGAAAATCTACGGTCCCGTTTGCTTTGACGGGCTATGGAGACGAAGGTTTAACCAAGAACTATACGAGCTGTACAGCGACATGCCCCTAGTCAAAAAAAAACTCCGCATTGGACGTTTCAGATGGCTGGGTCACGTAAAACGAATGGACACCAATACTCCAGCTTGCAGAGTCTTCGATTCCCGGCCAGACGTCGGACGCAGTAGAGGAAGACCTCGCCTTAAGTGGCGCGAAAGTAGAAACCGACCTCAACCAACTTGGAGTGCGCAACTGGAGGCAGTTAGTTAAGGACCGGGCTAATTGGAGATGCATTTTGAGGGTCAAGTTCATTCCGGACTGTAGCGCCTCTTAAGTAGAGCTTAGTATCCTGCTAGCGCTAAATTTTATCTCTCATACAAAAATACCTACAAAGATAAAATTTAGCGAGGCAGTTTAGCAAAGCAGTATCCTGTTCGCACGCTAGATTCCTAACTTTATATAGATGGGCCGACGAAAAGTCTCCACTCATTTAGTTCGCGAAATAAATGTCCGGTACATTAAGTCAAAGATAAATTTCGACATAAAAAACGGATGAAAAAGTTTGTGTTGTGTTACTTTGGAACTTTTTTTAGAGGAAACCGCAAAACCAAAAGTTCCTTTTCATGCGATGAACAAACATAAAAAATTGCAGGGCTTGTGGAGGAACGATCAGCAATATGGAAATTGCATAAAATCTCAAATGCCAGTAGGGATTTACTCGACACGAAGGAACGTGTCGTCTTCTACTTGCTACAATAGAAATTATTTAAGCTGCTGCAGCAATGACAAATAATAAATAAATGTATCTTCTTCAATTTCGCTTGTATCCATTGTTTTGGAACGATTCAAACACTGCGATGTCTTTGAAATTTTAAATTCGAAAATTGTATGTACGCGAATAATTAAAATAACGTTTAATGTCATGAACAAATGGTTTTTGTCCCATCTATATGATGTTTAATAATTTAGCGAGCCTTTATCTTTGGTGTTGAGAAATGAAGTGGAGACTAGGGACGCTAAAATTTAGCGCGAGTAGGATACTAGGCTTAAGTAGGTAATCGACTTGCTAGAGGTCTGGCGCGGTTTGTAAATTTGCTTCATTCAAAGTCAATCTAGTACATTTTTAACCATTTGCCTACTACTACGGAATGACCGATTTTTGATACAATTTTTGATTCAAGTGATTTTTTTTTAATATGTGCTTGCGTGAGGTTCTCAAAGTTAAAGATTTATTTGGTGAATACACTCACCGTGAAATGTAAAATCTATAACCAACAGTTTCCTGTCAGATTTTAAATAAATAAAAACTAAAAAAATACACCGCGATGAAATATTTTCTGTATATTTTCATAGCTTTCTCCATTTAGGTGATTAGTTATCAGTTGCTTTGACAATTAATTTATCAGTTTAGTTAAAAAGACAGAGCATTAGAATAAGTTTCAGTTCGCTAATATGATAAGCTTTAATTTTTTTTCTCGAGAGCAGTCGATTGTTGGAAGACATAAGTCACGTATTATACGAACTAAAATGGGCATTTCCTGCTATTAAGTCAAACAGATTATCATAACACTTTCGGTCTTACCAATAATCAACTTTAGTCTGGCAGTTTACGCCAGGACTAAAAACTTTCCAAAATCCCTGTACGAATAAACAATTATAGTTGACAGAATATTGCTAACTCTAGGGTTAAATGTTAGAATGTTGAGAAACCCATGTTTATCTCGGGCATTAGTTAAATAAATACTCCCTTAATGTCATTTTGTAGAGGAGTGTTGGCCAACCACCCTAAATGGTGGTATTGAATTTCGTAAGAGGAATTTAAATACCCAGTCATTCAGCCTGAACGTTTAAAATTGAAAATTAATTTTAGTAAATTGTAAGTAATTTCTGATTTTATTCGCTGGAATACAACAAAGCAAATGGTTTTCACCCGACTGGACACAGGGAGGGTTATGTGTTTCATGGGTATACTATGTGAGTTCCTACGTGACGCCCTGTACCCTAAACGGCTTGACCGCTTTTGAAGAGTGAGGTGTCATTATATTCGTATTATTTCCCGGAGTGTCATAGCCTAAAAAGATAATAATAAAAAAGTTAATATACAAAACAAAAAAACCCGACGGACTGTAAAAACAAGGCAGTCGGATGGTAGCCAAATCGAAAACGACATTACACTTTTTGTCAATCTAATCCACTTTTATGGCAAAAATACTTCTGTTCTCTGCAACTGCATCAACCACCCTCTTCCAGTGCGCACGAAGTAAAAAATAAATTCAGTTTTATAAACGTTTGTTTTCAAGGCAGTGTAAATTCCGAATACCCATGAAACGAAAAAAAAAACAGGACGCTGAAAATTCCTTTCTTTATATAGAATAAGATAAAGAAGGGGGAACCTAAATAACTCATAAAAGGGGTCGTCGTGAGTGAGGTTTAAGGACGTTTCATCTCGTTTTCGTACTTTAGACCCAAATATGGCCACATAGAGCAAGTTCCTTTAAGAAATTACATTTAGGAATATATATGTTGTATAAGTTTCACTTCTTAGCTTTATAGAATGACCACTTGCTTTTCAATTTGATAAATGACATGTTCAGATTTTTATACTGTGCCACCTCTCGTAAACATCTGACAAACAACCGAGAGTATAACTGTCATGATAGAGCTTCTCAATTAGCTGTTTTGACTCGGCGTAAAATTATAGATCCTTTCCATTTGACTCAAAAAAAATCTAGAGCAAGACGAATGGTTTTGAGTTGCTATGTCTTGGATCCCTTACGGATATATTGCGCCAACTATTTATAAATAATTTGACAAATCTATCTGCTCGCAGATGGCGAAAGGAATTGTTGCAGCTTAGAGAATGGAAATACTCGTTACTAGTTATATTATACTTAGTTCGTTCTCTCTGTAATTTTTGGTGAGAACGTTCTGTAGAAATAAACTTAAGAGCCCTACGTCCAACTTGTAGATTCCTTCGTGTCATAAACGGATTTGTCTATTTAACAGAAGGAACATCCTGATAATGAACAAAAAAATTATTAAACAACCCCAATCGGTCTCAATTTGTTCACGTGCTCTTAACTTGTAAGACCATTGTTGAAATAAGAATAGAAACTGTGCAAAATTCGACTCAAAACGTTCTCTTTTGTTAGTTATATTTTTAAGTTCCATCTAGCATTTCATAAAAATGAAACAAGTTTAACAAAAGTCAATGTCTCCTTGCTATTGTAAATATTGTTGTAGGCGAACTTCAGAATTTGACAGATGTCACTTTATATTAGTCAGTCAAAATTAAATGCTTTGTTTCTAATAATTTGACTACGGGCTAACTCTCGATTCTGTCGGAAGTGCTTTTTATTTTTTCAATATGAGTAATAACTACGTTATTTTTATGTTGTTTTGTTTTGATGTTATACAACAAAAACAAGGAATCATGCGTGCCATACCTTTTCTTGTAAGAAAAGCGTTCCTATGGGATCTATGATGGTGCCTCTCTTTTTTTTCTGGCGATTTGTCAAAGCACGTATCGTTTAAAGAATTGAAAAGTGATTAACTGACATTTCTCATTTTATGTTTTACCATTTGTGAAGTCTTTGTTTTTGGCAAGTTTCCAACAGATACATTGCAACTTATTTTGTGTACCTTTTTTTGTTTCGGCGTGTGCGGGTGATCTAAGTCTTGCATTACTTCATTGAGAAGATTATACAAAAATCGAATATATCTTTCTGGCAACACCTAGCGGAGTTTGCTATAAATTGGCGTCAAAGAACTACCTTAGCAATAATAAGTCGATTTCATTAGATCACCATAGATATTTGCTAATCATGGCCTATAAGTATGCCGAACGAAAAAAGCTAAGGTGAAAGTGCTAGGCTTTTCCAATTCGTAAATTCCTGAGTAATTTCTATAGGTAGATACCTATCTGTAATAAGTATCTTTCAAACAACTGGCAGTTTCCATAACCAGTTACAATTTGTCTTTAAACCGGCCATTTCCGATGGTTTTCTTACGATTTCAACCACGAAACAAACAACGATACCCGTCACAGCAAAGGCTCCATTTGGGCACCGGTTTGAACAAATGCAAATCGTTCTGAAAAGCTTAATGAAAGAATTCAGTCCATCGTCTCTTACCATAGGGTGACAAATTAAAGAGAAAATCCCTCCCGCCGAATATACGACCAATCAGCCGGTTTTAATAGATTCATGCAGAGAACCAAATTTATGTCCGATAAGTGTGTTTTTTTTTTACTGCCTTGACTCGGCTCAATTCTTTTCATTGTCCCCTCTATATGCATACTCACTCTTCTTCTTCATTGTTATTTTATGTCGGAACTTTTAGCATCCATCACCACAGTGGTCCACAGATATGTACACATTTCTTTGACCAAATTTTAAAGTGTTCTGAAGCTGGAATTTTTATTGAATTCAGTTTGAGCCCAGCTTTGGAATTGTTTAGAGGCGGTTTCGGATCAGTGAAATTTGTACCTATACCGCAGCTTTGTCAAAATGACCGTGCCACGATGCGAAGAAATCCTTCTCATTCTTATGTGCTTCCTGTCGGTGGTGCACTTTGGTGAAGGATTATTTTTTAGTTCGTGGTATAATCATGTCACCAATTTTCAAGAAAATGAGTAAGTGCTGTTCAAAAGTGAAAGAACCAACCTCCGGTAGGCCTGTGCTTGAATTTAAATAAATAAAAATTATTGTGGCAGTGATGTATAATAAACGGTTTCAAAATTCAGTGAACTCCATAAAAACCTATGTAAACATAAAAATAAAAAAAGTACAAAGATTTTTTCAAACCAAAAGGAGAAATGGTGAAAGAATAACACCTAGGGCAGTGTTTGCCTGGGCATGAATGTATAAAAGTGAGAGTTCATGGAGTTATCTGCCGAAATGTTGGTCTGAATCAATGCTTTTGTCTATTGTTAATCTTGATTTGTTTTGCACTCTTCTTGGGTAGGATGTTTTGTTATTCGGTTTTGTTATTTGTTTTAAATGAGCTTTATGTGATAAAATTGGCAGTAATGCTGTGGGTTTTTCGAAAGTGGTTTTGACATTGAACTTGGAACTGATTCAGTTGACAGGGATTTGTAATGGGAATCTTTTTGTAATTTGTTGGTTATAGAATATCCCAACCTATCGAAAATATTCCTTCTAGAATTTGTTGGACGTGAATCAAATACACGCTTACGAATGACTTTGTATCAATTTGCAGTCATTTTCATTCAGCCATTACTTCAGTTGACAAAAAAAAACGACAGATAAAATAATTAGGTCAGTAGAAGTAGAAGGCGTGTTCAAAAAAGCACTGGGCGGAAACAAGTTCGTGAAAGTTGCCAGAAGAAGCGGTTGCTCTTTAAAACGTATTTGAGATACAGAAGCAATTGCATAAACAGATTCCTTGAATGCTATTGCATGAGTTTAAATTGCTGACCTAAATGAAAGTTACACCGATTGCGAAATCAACCCAATATTTCAACAAAATCCAATAGATTTCCATCAAAAAACAAACAACTGACACATCATCAACATAGAATCAGTCAATGGAAACAGTGAAGTGCAATTCAATTTTCAAATAGGTATTCGGCGCACAAATATTTTTTTGCCGATTTAAACTGCCATCAGCTCGTCATTTGAAAATCTTCAGTAATTATTTCGTTCCACATCCATCTGACAGTTCTTTGGAGCACTTTTTTAATAACGGTAGACGCCATTTATGATGTTTGACTTCCTGTTGTCACTATTTTGTTGTTTTCTAAAATAAGAACGAATGTTTTTAGCAAGCCAAATCAATTTTATTTGAATTAAAGCTTACATTCGGACAAATAATTGCATATTTTCCGATCACATAGTGCAAAATCTTTTTCCAACAACACAACAAACAGTTCAATCTGACATTTTGCCAGTGTGTATTGGACGATTCTGTCGAGTTAAGAATTGACTTAGAAGTGCATTTTTTCAATGAAACAAAGAAAACATTTAAAGGAGCGGTTTTAGATTTGATCTTTTCTTAGAAAGGGCAATTCATTTCTTCAATCGAAAACGCCATAAATGAGTATTTCCATTCTTGTTAATGTCGCATTCAATGTAAATTTAGAAAGTCAACTTACTTTATCAGCGACCTTCAGCATATCCGTTGCTTTTTGGTCACCTTGAGCACGGATACATCGGATTAAATGTAGAAAGTCCTTTAGAATTTTAGAAATTGTTGAACACTGACCTGACTAATAATCATTTTTAACCTTCACACTTAATATTTTGGTATAATCCAATAGTTTGCATAACAACTTGGCAATTTCGATTTCTCCACAAATTTCGGAAATTTCGATTTCTCAACAAATTAGTTATATGCGTAGGTACCTACATCGCAATTAAATGAGTTTAAGAGCGAAACATTGGGAACGTTCAAGTATCTAGTTTAGTAAGTCTGACAGCTGTCTCACTAGATGTATCTCGGTTTTGATTGGGGGAAATCGGTCATATGAGCGGCTGTTCCAGTTGACTTTTATAGACGGCGAATCTAGTCAAGAAATTTGCGACTGAGTACTAAGTTGACAGTTCGCGTATGTGGATTACGTAGGAACAGTGATGTTCCCGACCAATCTAGTTTTTGCGTTCAGGTTACATCGCATCTAGCCCAATCTAGTCGACTTAAGATAACTAGATTCTTGAATGCGGCAATTATCTGCGTAAACGTCAAGTTAAAATTTGACTGCATAGCATATCATTAATAGTGGGGTCATATAAGAGGCGTTTTTCTTTTTTAGTTCAGAGCACAACCTGAACTGTTTTACAAAAAGTTCGTGTTCCTTTTTTCTCTCAGAGCATAATCAGAGCGCGATCTATGAGCTCAGAATAAATTGACTGAGCAGGCTGAGTATAAAGCTGATTACACACTTACAGGCACATTTGACAGAGAAAAAAACAGGATAAACAAAATAACTGAAATGGCGGACGAATCTTTCTGTTCTGGAACTGAAGGTAAACCAATTTAATAAATTTAAATTAATAAATATACAAATTATACATATATTTATTAAAAATGAGAGCTATTTGCTCAAGTGTGTTTCATAAATACATCAGAACAGAACCGAGCGTACTCAGGCTCGGTTCAGAGAGCGCTCATAATGCTCGAGCTCGGTTAATTGCTCAGCTCTGAACTAAAAAAGAAAAACGTCTAAGGTCAGTTTAAGCTGACAGCAATTGCTACCCAAATATTCATACTGATTTGATAGATAATTTTGACAATACTGCAACTAATGTAATCAGGCAATAAGTACATACCATGGTTGTCATTATTTAGCTGTCAACATATTATACTGCACCGGGATCAAGAGAATACATAATCTTGTAGAATAATTAACGTTTTTTATTATTTTCCTTGAGATTTTTTTTTATTTATTTAACAACTAATCAACTAGGATTTTCCAATGAGAGGTGTTATTGTGAATGACCCGCTATTTCGGTAGCTGTGACTTTTGAAGCATTTATTCTTTGACATTTGACAAGTAGAAACTACGCTATTACTAAAAATTGAACGATACAATCTTCAATAACGCATTGAAATTATTAAAATTCACTACAAAAATGGTGAAAATCTTGTAGTCACAGTTCGCAAAACTAAAGCATTTTTTGTTCGTCGTGAAGCTCCTTGTCGGACCACAGAAATTGGTGGATAAATTCGATCTGTTGGGACAAGTTAGGGATGTGAAGAATAAAATCCGTGCACGTCGCTCAAGAACAACTAAGGCTGCTGTAGCCCAAAGTGCTGAAGAAAACCCAGGGTTATCCATTCCTCGTCGTTCTCTGGAATTGGGCATTCCACAAACGTCATTACACCGTATTTTGCATAAAGACTTGGGTCTTAAGGCTTATAAAGTTCAGTTAACACAAGAACTCAAGCCGGCCGATCATCAACAACGTCGTGTCTTTGCTGATTGGGTCCTTGAAATGTATGAAAATGATCCGGAATTCCATCAAGTTTCCGGACCGTGTTATCTCTCGAAGAGGTGATCACAATTGGCCACCGAGATCTTGTGATTTAACACCTGCGACTTCTTCCTTTGGGGCCACGTGAAAGATAAGGTCTACGCCAACAGCCCAGCGTCGATTCAAGACCTCAAAGATAAAATTCGTGAGGCTATCGAGGACATAGGGCAGCCACTTTGCGATTTGGTTATGGAAAATTTCATGAAAAGGATATGATCCTATATGCGCGCTCGCCTTGGCCATTTGGCTGATGTTGTTTTTCATTATTATTCCTCTTTATTATGAAATAAACATCCGATCATTTATCTTTTAAAAAAAAATTACCTGGTTATTTTAACATAAATGTTACATTTCTTTTAATTTTATTTTGTTTGCTTGAAATCAATCAGATCTTTGAACTTATTAAAATCCTTCGTCAACTTATTGATATTGCCATTGCTATCATAGTTACCCACATTTACGTGTTTTTTTTTTAGCATATATCTCCAGCAAAGCAAGATGAAGTAGCATAAATTGAGCTCGCAATCACAACAACTTCGTCCGAAATTCACACTAGGTATTTATTCCAAGTGGCAGTGACTTGACAGCAGCAGCCGAATTCTAACAATTTTGAGTTAATTAAGGTAACAAACGAAGAACGTGAACGGATTCTAGCCTAATTTATAAACCCACCGTAGAGTCTGCTTAACTTTACGCACCCTCTAAAATGCCCTTAAGCAAGAAATTGTGATTTATAAAGATTTTACAAACTTAAGCAGCGTTGCTTTAGACCTGCGTAACTTAAACGCCAAAATTTGTGTTTAGAGATTGCGTAAGGCTTGCGTAGTCTTTGCTGACCATAAAATGCCATTTTTGTGTTTTCATGTTCCATTGGGAAAAAAATCAATATTTTTATAACCTCCACATTATAAATCGATTTAGCCATGTCTGTCTGTCTCTCTGTTGAAAGCACGATAGCGCCCAAAGGGATTGACATAGGTCAGGTTGGTATTGAAAATGGGCTATGTCGGTCAAGTAGTTCTGGTACCTCCCATACAAAACCAATATTACAAAACAAATGTTGAAAACACGATAGCGTCGAAAAGAATCTACATAGGCAAAGGCAAGTGATAGGACTTACTTTTATCGTCGACAAGTTGTTATTGAAATTGGGCTATGTCGGTCAAGTAGTCGTAGTACCTCCCTACAAAACCAATTTTGCGTCACTTGTATGCCGTGGAGGCTATCAAAACATCGGCCAGGCCGATGATAACACTTTTTTGTTTTGCGGTTCGGTTCGGTTGTTTTTTGATTCGGATCACTTTTTGCAAATCTTGATATTTTTTTCAGATCTACACACATACCTCCACAAAAACCAATATACTTTCCAGAGCTGTTTTACGTAATTTTAAGAAGTTTGCTTTAAAACAAATGCGCAGAGTTTCCTGAAAATCAAAATAAAGAAATACAAAAATAGCAATGGATATAATTTTGGAAGAATTACTATCTTCAAACGAATGCAATTTGTAACGCTGATATTGCTGTCAAATCACTAATCCATTTACAAAAGCAGATCAATTTCGTTGCATGTTCCATGAGCCGCGTAAAATCTGACATCTGAACAAAATATCTGCTGGTCCCAATGGAAAACGACATCAGTTTCATGTGCAGAAAGTAATAGATTTCATTGTTTTCTATTATAGTTTATCGAAATTCTTACCTATTTAGACACAAACCTCGATTAGTTGTTACCACGGAAAAATGTTTACAAATCACAATTTCAGGAAAGCCACGTAGAGCTGCGTAATTCTTACGCGATGTTCAGCTAAACAACATCGTAGAGGCGTCGTAAGGGAATCTAATAAATACGAATACCAGTTTAAACCATTATTTCGAAAATTGGACTGCGCAATGCTCTAATCGTCTACTTTTCTTTGCTGAGATAGATGATTAATAAAGTAGGCATAAGGTTGGCTACTCCGTGCACCGTTTCAAATATTATTTTTATATTTTTCCAACCATTCCTTTGGAAAACCCATTTTTGTTTTACACAAGAAAAAACTCATACAAGTGCATTTCCGACTTCGTTTTGGCCTTCTTGAATGAGAGTAAATGTTAGTTTGACCTTTATTTAGAAAATGTACTTTATGCTAATTTCTAATTTATAAAAATTGTGGATCGTCCGTAACAAAAACGTTAAAAACGGTAATTTCACTTCTTTAAGATTCAGTTTCGAAAATACGCCGAGGAGATGAAAGTGGCATAGTATCACTTTCATCCCCTCGGCGTATTTTCGAAATTCTAAGATTTTATGGGTGTTGTTAATAATTTTTAACCTTTACACTAAATGTTTTGTAGATGTGTGTCACACTAAAAATAATTAATAATAAATAATTAATTAAATAAATTAGTATTGCGCTATGAGTTCAGAGTGCATGTTATTGAAATGGCGCCACACGAAAGATCCAGCGAAATGTTGCGAAGAAAGTCCAAAAATGTAAAAACAAAAAATGTATCTTGCTTGGAGTCCTTTTTTATCTGTATATGTATCTTGGGTAGTTAGTTAATGGCAAAATTATTTTAAAACTAATTTTAAACTACAGCCTTAACTTTTATACGCACACCTAGTGCTCATTTTGGTTCAAAGGTCTTCAAAAAATGATTTTTGGTAACTGTGGCTTTATAATAATTTATGTCCAAGCTTGGAAACAGTTTACGAATTTTACTCAACAGTTTTTTATGGCATGAATATCTTAAATAAATAAATATTTGGCGCAACAGGTCCGTAGGGATCCTAGGCCTAGTCTTCTTACAACCATTCGTCTTGTGTGAGTTTTTATTTTTGAGACAAATGGAAGGGATCTACAATTTTATGCCGAGTCCAAAACTCCAAACAGCCAATTGAGAAGCTCTTTCATGACAGTTATACTAGCGATGTTTGTCAGACGTTCGCGAGAGGTGGCGCAGTGAAAAAAACCTTAAGTTGGAATTTGGGTTTTTCTCGGGATTCGAACCTGGGACCCCTCGCTTAGTAGTCCAACACACTAACCACTAAGCCACTGCGCCGACAATATCTACTTTTATAAAATACTACTTTACCTATTTTTCAGTAACTGCAATGGAAATAACACCAAATTTGCGATTATCATTCATGGATGGAGGGAGAGTTGTCGCGAGGAATGGGTGGTGGATCTTAAGAATAGTATGCTCCTTACAGAATTTTTATACTTCAGCTTAATATTTAATCGCTTTTAATTAGATTTAGAAATTTACCGCGGAGAATGCATCATGTGTATGGACTACGAGCAGGCAGCATCGATCCCGCATTACCTGATGCTGGCAAATCATATCAACTACTTAGCAATAATCCTCAAAGAAAAGCTAGTAGAACTTGAAGACCGGGGATATGACTCTGACAATGGCTACATTTTCGGTTTTAGCCTGGGCGCTCGAATAGCAATACGAGCTGGAACCATGTTCGGATATCAGAGGCTTAAAGAAATCGACGGTAAGCTTAAAAACCTACAACGACAAACTGTTAGTTAAGTATTCTCTTTCTAGCTTGTGACATGGCCGGTCCAGGATTTGATTTCTTCGATCAGTTTGATCCTACAGCGGCTGCACAAAACGTTCAGTGTATTCACACGAGCACAGACAAGGGAACTTTGTCACGGAATTGTCACCAGAACTGGAACATGGGCGTATGTGGAATGTATCAAGTCGGAGCTGGTGTTCTGCCTGGCACCTTAAAGTCCCATGGTTTGTGTCCCCGATTTTATAACTCTGCGTTCGTAAACAATTTCTACGCAGAAATTGTTCCGGAACAGTGTAATCTTATTTCGGAAGCACCACAACTTTGGCCAAGCAGCTACAAAATGGGCTACATGGAGCATCGAAAAAACCAGGCCCGTGGCCAGATGTATGCAGCAACTATAAATAAATATCCATATACGACAAATACAGTTCAAATAACAGCCGGGGACATAATACAGCAGTTGGATGGACGTTTTGTTATCATTGTTAATAGACCAAATCATTTTGTGATTTATTATAGGAGTTAGTGAGTTTCTGTAGTGTTTACAGAGTTTGATTGACTGATTAATTTAAGGAACAGTGTAATGTATAGCAAGACATTATTGTTGTTCTAGTTTTGTTGGAATAAATGTAATTTCATATTTCGCAAATGCTTAAAAAAATGTATTTCAAAATAGTTATCACATCAGATCAGATAGGTACATTTGGAGAGTTGGTTTTCGTTTCATCAATTTGCTGCAGATTTAAGTTACGGACTCTACGATGATTCCGTATAGTGACAAAGGATGATCAGGTGCAAACAAGAAGAAACGTCCCAACTAATTCGTTGTAGGGCAGCCCATCCCATGTTTGAATATTAAACAGCACCTTTCACAGGTCATATTGCGTATTTGGTTGAAGAAAACGTGTCTTGTGTTTTTGACCCAAATGTTTTTTTATCTTAATTCAGTCACTTTTGTTTGTACCAACCTACCTACCCTGAAGCTTACTAATTTTGTAGAGCCATGTAGAACATGTAACAATACACAAAACCTAAGTTGCAATCTTTAGCGCTAAGTAAAGGGTTGTATTCGGTTAGAAGTTCAAGACAAGACATGAAATAGTTTTTAAGTTTTGAAGAAAAAAAACAAACCATTTGCGCTAAGGAGGTTAGGTATGTTTACCCCTAGTAGTTTGAAATACACAGCGCGGGCATTAAGGACATATAGATGGATAGATGTATGTAAATTGCAACAAGGTGGAAAAACAGTGTCGGCATTCTGTAAGGCGAAACGTTAAAACCTTTTCGTGTACACGAAGAAATTTGCTTGTGTAACATAGGTAGGGCAAACCATTATGGCGCACGAAAACGTTTGATCATTTCGCTTTACAGAATCTGACTCCAGAGTTTGGTAAAGCACTCGTGTTGTACGGCTTTTGAATGAGTCTCCACTACTCGTAGTACCATCGAAAATAGGCTTGAGGGCGAACTTATGGGCATTCCAAAGTTGGTGCAAAGTTGGTTTCGGCACACCATTATTAGAGTTGTACTCGACCTTTGGGCCAGAGACTATAAAAAGTAGTATGATTTGTCTCTGCTTTGGGTGAATGAATGCGTTATATCGTCAGTCGACAAGTAAAACTCACTAATGTGGTATTCGATGGTGCGTCTTCGGATTCGCTCTCAGATTTAAGATTTCGTGTGGCTAATCGAACATAAAAACGTCAATTTCACGAAAACGTAAACAAACTCCACTAGTTGTCAAACTTATGTCGTTTTCCATTGGGACCACCAAAAATCTTTTTCAGATCTCAGATTTTACGTGGCTCATGGAACATGCAATGAAATTGATCTGCTTTTGTAAATGGATTAGTGCGTTATTTGACAACAATATCAGCTGTTCAAATAGCATTTGTTTTTGGTAAAATCAATCATTGAAATCGGCTTGAAAAATGTTTCCTCTGTTGTAGATACAAATGGAGTAGTTTTGGTGATTCGTAGTTTCCAGATGATGAGGAAGACAATGAAGATAATAATTCCTCCTATTTCCATTGCTGTTTATGTGTTGCTTTATTTTGGTCTTCACGAAACTTTGCACATTTGTTTTAAAACAAACTTCTTTAAATGACGTTAAACAGCTGTGCTGTATTTGTGGTAGTATGTGTAAATCTTAAAAAATATCGAGATCTGCAAAAAGTGATCCGAATCAAAAAAAAAAATTGATTTTTTTCCCAATGGAACGCGAAAAGTGATTTAGATCAAAAAAAAGATTGATTTTTTGTCCCAATGGAAAACGACATTAAACGCACTTGTATTGATAAATCTGAGAAAAAATCACACAAAAGTGCGGAATCGGAAAAGGATAGCTTTTTTTCGTACCAATCGAATATAAAAAGTGTCATAGAGCAAAAAAGTGCTGTGAGAGCATTTTCTTTCAATTGTTAAATCAGCTTGATTCCGTGAACGTTTTCCTGTTTTCCACCTTCTCGGGAAGAGTCAAGTAAAGGTGGGAACAAAGCGCATTTGGGGAGCATCGAGCTAGTATCGAAATGATCTGCACAGCGATATACGCGTGTATGTGGTTAATTGCCGGCTTCGCTTGTTTTTTAGTTTTCCTTTTAGGATATTTATGGTTATAAGCTACATCTCAACGTGAGATCTCTAAAGCATAGTTTCCAATATTCTTTCCATTTCCACTGCGATTACCATCAAAGTCACTTAAAGCAGTTTAAACATATGCCTCATATAAAGTCCCGCCTAATCGTAAGCTAGTTCGAAAGCGGGGCCATTTTCTATTATTATTTAACGAAACCCAACAAATTTGTACTGTAAAGTATATAAATATATGTATATTTCTTTATTATTTTGCTGATATCATTTAATTTCGTTTCATTTATAATAATACTTAACAATCTAGACAACATCACGTTCCAAGTTATATTTTTCATTATTTTTTTGCACTCCATTGACAATTTATATCCATCGATCAGTTTCGACAGAAACATAGTTACATAGCAAAATGTACATTGAATGATATTTTTAACTTACTTCGAATATTGGTATAAAAATATGTGTAAACTACTGCCAAGCAATGCATTAGTGTGCGAAGTAGGTCATATGATACTTCGTTTTGAGCAAGCGAAAGGGTTTTTAGTAAAATAAAACAAAATGTACTGCTCCGGGATAATATACTGATCATAAAAAGAATCAAACAAATGGGATTAGGTGTTAACTTCCTGGGAAAACAATAAATTGGAATGAATATGGTGATGGGACGCGGGGAGGAAGGCAGGCGACTTTTTAAGCATATACACAGTTCGTACAATTATGAGAAATGTATTAGTAATGTATACAAAATGACGAAAAAAAAAACAGAAAGCTGCAATACGGTGGAATTAAGTCTCTAAACAAATTGTCGATGAGCTTCTTGTAGCTTAGCCACAATGTTGGAATAAAACTTGATCTGTTCTTCGATGAAATCCTTCAGTGTTTCCTTTAAGTGCTTGTCGCGTTCGTCCCGGAAGTGGGTCATTTCAGCCATGACCGCATACGACATTACATCAACCCGACGGTTTACCTCGGCAAGTTGTGCATTGCCCATCTTCTGTTCGGCTACCTGACGTTCACAGTCCTTACGCTTTTGCACAGCACCTTTGTGTGTTGACAGAATGTCAGGAAAACTGTTTAGCACTCCTCTGGAAAATAGAATGTGGATGCTTGTTAAAATGCACGAATACTGTGTGTATGAAACTCACCTATAAATGTGCAATCGATCCGACAGTGGTATCCAATCGAGTTTGGGTTGCTCGCCGCACAGTTGACCAATATTGATGAACAGCCCACCAACGCGGCCGACATTTTCCGCCAGCGATGGACCAGATGAGGGGGCGCGCCTTTCGTCTATGTTTAGGGCTTTGGCCAGATCGGACATACCATCGCCGATTCGTTGGAAATCCTTTTTCGATTGGATTTGGTTGCGTTTCGTTTGTTCGGCCGCAATGGCGAGTAGATTTTTCACAGCTCCATCCATTAGATGGGAGAAGTTGGCGCAACTTTCCATCTGTGCCTCGACAAAGGAATGAAGAAGTTGCTTTTCGGGTGCCGATATTGCCCAACAGTATGTCACACCGACATAGGTGTCGCGCTCGGCTCTCCTTTTTCCGGATTTCCAGATTTTATCATCGGTACATGTGAGGAAGTGATACCACACTTCGCATTTCGAGAGAACCGGATGACGACAAACCCAATCGACAAACTCCTGCAGCTGAACACGACGATGTTCGACGAATTCCTCTTCGTAGCGGCCAGATATTTGCTTGTCGGGTAGCGGTGGAATGGGGATCAGGCAAAATTTGTCAACCAGTCGTTCGTGCAGCCAGTCAAAGTGTTTGTAGCGGCGGGAGACCTACAAATTAGGTAAATATTAAAGGGATTTGATTGCAGGAGAAGGAGCGGTTTCTATTAAAGCGTGGACGACTTTAAGTACAGTTCAGACCGGAGACAGTACACAATCATTTGTCTCTGGTTCAGACTAAATGGTTTTCCAATAAGAGGTGTTATTTTGGTATTCAAAGAAAAATGCCATTTTTTGAGATAAACGATCGGATGTTTATTTCATAATAAAGAGGAAGGTATATCGTTAATAACGAAAAACAACATCAGCCAAATAGCTACCACGAGCAGGCATACAGGCCCATTACCTTTTCATGAAATTTTCCATAACCAAATCGCAAAGTGGCTGCCCTATGTCCTCGATAGCCTCACGAATTTTATCTTTGAGGTCTTGAATCGACGCTGGGCTGTTGGCGTAGACCTTATCTTTCACGTGGCCCCAAAGGAAGAAGTCGCAGGTGTTAAATCACAAGATCTCGGTGGCCAATTGTGATCACCTCTTCGAGAGATAACACGGTCCGGAAACTTGATGGAATTCCGGATCATTTTCATACATTTCAAGGACCCAATCAGCAAAGACACGACGTTGTTGATGATCGGCCGGCTTGAGTTCTTGTGTTAACTGAACTTTATAAGCCTTAAGACCCAAGTCTTTATGCAAAATACGGTGTAATGACGTTTGTGGAATGCCCAATTCCAGAGAACGACGAGGAATGGATAACCCTGGGTTTTCTTCAACACTTTGGGCTACAGCAGCAATATTCTTAGTTGTTCTTGAGCGACGTGCACGGATTTTATTCTTCACATCACTAACTTGTCCCAACAGCTCGAATTTTTCCACCAATTTCTGTATTGCGGTCCGACAAGGTGCTTCACGACGACCAAAAAATGATTTAGTTTTGCGAACTGTGACTACAAGATTTTCACCATTTTTGTAGTGAATTTTAATAATTTCAATGCGTTGTTAGGCGTTTTTTTTTTTAGTTCAGAGCACAACCTGAACTGTTATACAAAAAGTTCGTGTTACTTTTTTAGCTCAGATACATCAGAGCTCAGATTTGTGTTTCTTTTTTCGATCTGATCATTATCAGAGCGCGCTCGATGAGCTCAGAATAAATTGACTGAGCATGCTGAGTAAAAAGCTGAATACACACTCACAGTCACATTTGACAGAAAAAAAAACCAGGAAAACAAAATAAATGCAATGGTGGACGAACTTTGTTGTTCTGGAACTAAAGGATAACCAATTTAATAAATAAAAATTAATAAATATTCAATTTTTACATACATTTATTAAAAATGTCAGCTACGTGCTCAAGTGTGTTTCATAAATACATCAGAGCGATCTGAGCGCGCTCGGCTCAGGGCGCGCTCATAATGCTCGAGCTCGGTTCAGAGCTCAGCTCTGAACTAAAAAAGAAAAACGCCTGTTGAAGCGTGTGTCGTTCCATTTTTAGTAATGGCGTAGTTTCTACTTGTCAAATGTCAAAGAAAGCTTCAAAAGTGACAGCTACAGAAATAGTGGGTCATTCACAATAACACCTCTCATTAGAAAACCATTTATTATAGGGACTCCTCCAAAATTAGCGGTCGCACGTTTTTGTATCACATATTAGTTCATAGTTGTAGCTGGTTGCGAAAGTAGAATGACGCTTGCAAATAACAAGGTGCAGAGAGAACAACTCAAACTGCACAAGCCTTTAAATGGGATCCCACTCACGGCCTAATTCGAAACAGATTAAGTTCTACGCAAAATACTGCTCCACATAAAGATTGGAAACCATTTTCCAAGAATCACGCTATCTAATAGATTCGACAACAAGAGATATGTATATACGGTGGTAGGGTATTGCATCGCCAGCTATCTTGATTATGAACACTTGTCAACTAATATAACAACTATTTTTAGAATAACAAAACAAAATGGGATCAACTCAACGATTAGAGGCGAGTAGGAGTTTTTTGATAAAAATAACCAACCAATGGTTTTCATTGAACCACTGGTAGCTTTACTTAGCCTTGGGTGTCTAGTTATGGTATCCCTTTGTCCGTTTGTATAAGTGGACTATGGAGAAACGTAGCCATTCCATCAGAAACAGTAAAGACCTTACAGTCACCATTGATGTCAAGACGATTTAGATAGATTGACGCAATGCAATGTTGCTTCATCAACGTTATATTTGATAAATATCCGATTAGCTCACAAGTTAACACGTGAGAAACAATCCATTTAAGCATTTGTCACTTGTGCGTTTGAGAGAAAAGAAAGAGAAGCAAAATGGTAGAAAAGACAGCTACAACTGTGTAGCAAAAGTTCATATAGATCACTTTATAAGTCATAAATCAGACAGTCCTGCACTATAGTACTATATCATTAAGGGCTACTGAAGTTGGGGAAGTACTCCGTCATTTCGAGAGAAATATAATAGGGCCCATTCGTGTTGCGTATACCGGACTTTGCAAGTGGAATACCAACAATCACCTATCCCAGCGATCTATCAATCAAGTCAAAAACAAACTAAGCATTCGGATGCTCGCAGGTCGGAAGGACAACACAGTACCACGCCTTTGGTGGTATTTTGTTGGTTATGGCCAACATTCACTCCTTACTGTAGCAATTCCTTAAGACAACAATTCACAAAAGGTCTTCTTGGTACTCCAAACAAAAAGCAAAACAGTTGCTCCATTATGATCCAATTCTACATTTCAAATCATACTTGAAAAACTTTAGAGTATAGCCCTACAATGTTTGCAATGTTGGATGAAGATGCATTCTCCCATCAAGAAGCTGCATTTGTCGAGAGGTGATTGACAACGGTCGATAGATGTTCAGTGAAGAGACCAGCCTTTTATTTCCAGCATTCGATTGATTTTTAATTTGCTACTTTCAGGAGAGGGTTTCATTACTGTGCTCTATTTAGGTGATCAGCTGTTTTTTGCAAGGAGTGGTCGTGGACGCATCCGCGGTCATTTTTGACTTTCAACACTGTATCTTCTTCGATGAAATATGCCCTTCACAGGTTCAATTTCGCTACAAGGCATTTGCTTAGGCCCCATGATCGCCATCTAACAAAAAATTATAAGCAACATGTCCGTGAAGGGAAAAATGAGACAACAATACAGATAGCTTACATCACTTTGACCCGCAATCTGAAGCCCCGAGCACTTCCTATTCGATTTCTTTGCAACTTTGTATGACTCAGCCGTGTACTCAGCAGAGCGACCTACAAAATCAATTGTCAAACGAAACCAAGCAACAATTTTAGTCGAATTTTCAATCGATATATTTATGTCAACAACGAAGTAAACGCAGATATTTCCTAATCAACTCCGTCATGTATAGCAATATAAACAAAGGGCCAACTCGCTATCGGTTATAATTAGAGTCGAATAATAAAAGCTTCTATTGCACGCACATAATACCGAATGTCCGCAATTTGTGATTAAATTTGATTGTCGCACCTGCCATAGAGATATACTCCTAACAATATTAGTCATAACTTACCGAAATATTATTAAAACTTGGCGTAAGCTGATACGCAATAAAGCTCTTCATCCCCTTGAATTTGGTCTCCTTTTTCGGACTGGCTACACGAACTGTATAGTGCTGATTGTTCGGCTGCCAGTGATAGAAACTGTCGACCTGTAAAACATACACCACATCGCTGTCGGCGAGCTTCTCCTTATTGACCAGTCCGAGGATGTAGGAATCCGAACTCTTTGCAAACATGCCAGACTTCTTGACCGTGGTCGCTGTGCCGGCTGTGCTCATCGAAGACAGTGACACAACGTCATCGTTTGGCGCAGCAGGCAGATTCTTGGTATCATAGCTACTCCCCGAATGCGATAGTCCATATCCGCCGGATGGGTGTCGGCTGGCGGCGTTGCTATTCTGTCCTGCAGAAGGCCCAATTTCCGAATAGGTTTCGTTGTCTTCATCCCAATCGTCCTCCCAGTCATCGCCTTCATTGTAGTCATCTACGGCCTGGTCGTATCGGGGTGGCTGTTGAGCTGCTCCTGCGGCGTGCGTATTGCCACTACCATTGAATTGCTGCGCAACTTCAGCTGCGGACATAACCTCAACGTAGGCGGCAGGGAACAATCCCGTCTGTCCTGTGGCATTTTTGCCCTCCCACCAACCTTCGCCGACGTCTGTTCGCGTGACAGTCAAAATATCACCGGGTTTTATGGAGATTTCCGATGTGCCCGGCTCACCACCGAATTCATACAACGTTTTCACGTACGATGTCATTGCTAGTGATTTTTGCGGGTATTTCCCTCACAGTAACTGCAAAAAATGGATGGCATATATCAATAAATCTGAAAGGAGTCAATCAATAACATCCACAAGACAGAGCAGAGAGCTAAACGAGCACAACACTTCGCCCCGAAAGACCATGAATCACAATCACACGTAATTTATCCACGAGCGATTAAAGTAAATCGCTACGCGTTTTGTTCATATAATCTTTCGTCGTAGTCGTAGTTATTTTTTCCTTTTTCGGCTTTGTTCGCTCCGCTGGCGAGTAAACTTCTGGAACCGCCCCTCACTTTCGTTGTTGTCTCGTCGATCGCTTTGTTTCAGCTCTTAATTGAAACGACGAAGAGGAGATTCTCCACCGATGGATTTATACATGATAATTGGGAGCAATATGCATTGCAATAATAAAAATCTGCTTAAATTAACGTAGTGGGGGCCACAGCACTACGCGAACAAACCAGTAGGAAATTGTGGAAAAAAAAACTAAATGACGTCACTAAACATAAGCAACAACTCTGGCTGATTGGTCTGTGGTGTTGCTGGCGACGGTTGTGGAGAAATGTTTTGCTCGTTTTTTTTCGTCTTTAATTTACTCACTTCTTCGTCACCTCTTCCTTCAATAATTGCACTTTGTTATTTTCAGCTTGGTGTTATCAGTTCTTAGCACATTTCACCAGATAATAATTTATCACTAAATAAAGAGAACGTTAACTTATGTATCTATAAACTTCGGTTTAGTGTTAATTGTTGGACAAAAATAAGTGAAAAACACAGACGACCGTCACCGTGCGTACGCACGTCAGAAAATCTATCGCTGAAATGACAACCCACTGGAGAAATGGGTGGAATTTTTCATCGAGATATGTCAAATCAGACAGTAAATATGACACATGTCTGTATTACTCTATCAGACAACAGATGGCGCGGTAGCTAATTAACAAAAAACAAATAGAAATGAATTTTGACGGACTGGCGAAGTTTGTAGAAAGAGAAAAATTTGAACTGTTTAATTTTTCACATGCCAAATTGCGAAATGAGTCCTACATAATGAAAAGCAAAAAATGGTAAATTCGTTCCTATTTGGGCGTGATAAAACCTAGACTTTGCCACGATTCAGTTAAAGAGTCTTCGGGAATAATAATAATTTCAAAGAATTTCGCAAATAATAGATTAAAAACCCGAATGAACAAAATATTATTTCACTTCATGATAAATATGTATGAGGAATACAAAAAATGCTCTTCACATCGGAATGTACTGTAAGAAATCGAAATCGTACCTATGAAACGGGAAACGAAAATGTATCTTTGTGGTAAAATCCAGTTTCCTTAGCTTTTACGTGTTTTTTTTTTTTTTGACTTAAATTGGATAAAACTTAATGTCGTTTTAGATTTGGATTTTCAGATTTTGATCTGACATTTCCGATTTCTGCTGCCAAATTGAGCATCAAATCGGAATTTCATTGGTTGTTGGGTGTATTTAGTTGGCAACAAAAAAAAACATTTTTTTTTCACTTGCACTGGAAATCCATTTTAATTGATTTTCACGCATTTCTAGTAACGCATTTTGAAATAATTTAATATAAAAACTCGTTTCCAAATGCGTAAAATAAGTTATTCAGTTAAAAACAATACAGCCAAAGTTAAACAACAGAGACAATTATTTGTCTCTGATAAACAATTCGTAACTGCCAGCTGTATGTCATACACAATCGTATTAGTAGGTGTTGTCAATATTTCGCAAAAAAGATGGATTTTTTAGGCAAATCGAACATGAAAAGCAATCAATAAAAAAATGTATGTTTTTGCCAAATCGAAAACAACATAATTTTTTGGCTATCATTTCTTGTTATACACTTTTAATTCGTTGTCTGTGTAGATCTCTGATTATAATAAGGCCTGTTTTTTTTCAGCTTTGATCTCAGCAGAGCAAAGTAAAGTAGGATTTTCTGCACACAATTACAACAACTAGGCTCTACTTTTACACTTCGAGACTCACAGTAGTTGTTTTAATTGTGTGCTGAAATTCTTACCAGAGACAATACTATTATTATTAACACTTGAAATATGCAAAACCTTACATTTTATACAATTTGTTGCAATCAAATCACAATATGTTTTAATTCTTTGACATGTATGTCAATCGACTTCTGTCAAAACAAATTCACCACTTATTTTTTTTGGTTTGCTTTTTTGTGTTGATCCTCACACGGATTCTAATTGACACAACACCGATAGGAAAACAAAATGGCGAATTTGAAAAAAAAAAAACTGAGGGGGCCAGCGGCAAGTGGATTGTGAGTTGGGGTATCATTTGTCTCTGATTATTGCTTTACTTTGCTTTGCTGAGATCGAACCTCAATAAAACACACCTTTAATTTCACATGCACTCACCACTCAGGTGATTTGATTTAAGACCCAGTAAAAAGAAAAGCACATTCCTCAAGTGTGTCGGCTGCGATTATATGTATTAGACTAACAGTAGGACCGTGACATGGACCCAAAGCGCACTGGATATGTTTGCTACTGTGTTTTATTGAACACCTACTCGAACCTCGAACGGCTAAATTAATATTCATAAAAGTTTTACTTTGGAATGTCCATGTCCCTACTCGGGAGCCCAATAAAATAAAATGCGTGAATTAGTAACTACTTCCACCCAAATAAAATCGTAGGCAACAAAATTGTATTCTATGACCCGTATATAGGCTACAACAGATTTCCATCAAAAATCGTGCACATACTCAATGAAAGCGCTTACAATTTTGCGATTACAAAAAATAAAAAGGACTTCCAAATTATGTAAACATATTTCCATCAGCACAACAATATCTGTAAACATTGGTCATATATAATTTATACACGTTTATACTTTGCACAAACAGTCCTACCCTTAATTTTCATTAATGAGTATTTTTAAAAGGGTCAGAGGCAAATGAAAGTTAAAATAAAATAACAAATAGTAGATAGCCTTAATGTGGACGAAGTCCCTTGTTCAAATATTTCTAAATAACGCGAGATTTAGGTGCGGCCATTGAATGACTATAAATAGTCTACCGAAGGTGCAACGGGTGGATATTTATTCAATAAGACCTGACACACAGGTTGTTAGAATGTGAAAGACATGTAAGGAATCTATTACTTCAACCCTGTTTTCGTTAGTTAGATGCTTTCTTTTTACTTTAACTGGCCAATTTGCATAATCTCTAAGACATACCTATCTGCATGCAATTTAACTATTAGCATGAGTAAATATAATAAATATAACTAAATTATACATAAACAAATGCAATGAGTAAATTTAAATTCAAAGCCAAACTTACCATATACATACACTTTACTGTTTGCTTATCCGTTGACATCTTGAAAAGTTTAACTTTTCTTAGGGTTTTAATAGTTCCATTTTTAATTGGTAGTATAACGCAAGTATTAACACTGTGATTAACACACCAAACACGCACACCAACATTTGGGAAAATTAAATAATAAAACTACAGTCCCAAAGATAGATTTATTGTTATCAAAAAGAGGAAACTCTCGCGATGGACGTTAAATTCCTTCAGTGGTAGATAATCAACTAAAAAGGAGACAATCGACAACATTGAAATATGCTTTCAAATGGGGTTGAAATGAGGTGGAGGACTTCATTCTTCATGCCACATAAGGCTTTTTTCTTTTGTAGTTCAGATCAGAACCTGAACTGTTATACAAAAATTCGTGTTTCTCTTTTAGCTCAGACACATCAGAGCTCAGATTTGTGTTTCTTTTTTCGTTCAGAGCTTGATCAGAGCGCGCTCTATGAGCTCAGAATAAATTGACTGCACAGGCTGAGTGAATAGCTGATTAGACAATCACAGTCACATTTGACAAACAAATAAACGGTGAAACGGTGGACGAACATTGTTGTTTTGGAACTGAATGTTAACCAATTTAATAATTAGCAAAGAAATAAAGTTGGCAGCAGTATTTTAGAAAAATGTCTGGCATATGAGAGTGTGACTGATATTTGAACAATGAATTTTGGAATTATTATTTATAATAGTCAATAACCACATATATTTGCAAACTATCTGGTATGAACTTTGAAAGTTTTGGCATCTGTTCAGTGCTAGAAAAAACATTTACACTGCTACCTAGCTTTTGTAAATAAGGCGTGTTTTGTTAAAGCCCGCATGACACTACATTTTTTTGTAGTTGCTTTGCAATTGTTTGCAAAGCAACTACAAATTTTCAAAAAATGTTGAAATGTCAATAAAAAAGCGGCCAGCAGCTGAAAAATTTAATTTGAATACATTTTTAATGTTTAATAAAGTTGGTGTGTACGCACTCATTCCTATCGGAAATTTTCGTTCTAATTTTTCGTACTGCTCTAGTTTCATTTTAAAAGCA
Organism: Cheilosia vulpina; assembly: GCA_916610125.1. Classification (NCBI taxonomy): domain Eukaryota; kingdom Metazoa; phylum Arthropoda; class Insecta; order Diptera; family Syrphidae; genus Cheilosia; species Cheilosia vulpina. The sequence goes on along the minus strand of OU744278.1, from coordinate 17,206,255 downwards.
GAAAAAATGTAATGTCATACGGGCTTTAAACAACTTTAGGCGCGTTTTTTTGAGCTTCGTTCTCAGCAAAGCAAAGTAAAGTAAACAGGGCTATAGTCGGGACTTGGCATGGAACACACTTAACAAATTATTTCAGTTCTACCACTTTTCCCAAATGTGTCTGGAATATTTTACTGCGTTTTTTTCTACTTTACTTTGCCTTTTCAATAAAACGTGCCTATATATCAAGTGCTTGGAAGATAAAGAAGGAGAATAGCTGCGTTTCGATTAAGGAAAAACTCATCAAGGAGGAAAAAAAATTCAATTGTATTAACGTATAAAACTTGCTGTGTTTTTCTTGCACTTTTCTTATAGATTAAAAAATGTTTGCACTCGCAGTGCTGCCTCAATCACATTCCTGCTTTTCACAGATATAAAATGTCAACAAGGAATGGGTTCCACTTTAGACTTTAGCGATTTTGTTTATATCTTGCGCGGGAAGCACTTGTTCTTAAGTACTTTTATTAAAAATATAGTGAACTTCATATTCTTCTATCTGCTAAGTGCTAATCACAATGCAAGCAATTTGTCGCAAGCGCTTACGATCTGATGATAATGCATACGAGCTTCAAAGTAAAATGTTTGTCAACCAGCAAAAGATTGATTTAATGAATGACGACAAAATGAAAGAGATCCACAGTAAGTTTTCCATTTTCTGAATTATATCCTCATACGGCTGTCGAATTGAATTAATTGTACTTAACATTTAAGGTAAAACAATAAGTATGCTCTTCAAGGGTGCACAAAACGTAGAAAACAATAACAACGGAAAAATGCTTGTCCCGAATGAGTTCTCTCAGCTGGTTACTTTGACTGGCAGTGGTAATTTGGAATTTCTTTGCAAGGACAAGGTAGGCGCACTTATATACTTTATGAGTGAACTTTCATTTTATTATCACTGCTGTCTCTAGCCTGACGGATTTCCCAAAGAGAAACTGAAATCTAAATGCTGTGGCAAGGAAGCGTTCATCAAGGCCGATTGTTTCAACTGCAACTTGGGACTCTGTGAGTTTTGTGCGTCGTCCTGCATTGGTTGTGGCCAATTCCTGTGTGGCAGTTGCATTTTGCTGTTGTAAGTTTGCTTACAGTTTATTCCAAGTTTAAGTTACATTATTATTTTTTATTACAGCCAGTGTGGTACTGCCGAACAGCCGATGTGTGAACGCTGCAAGATGTTTAACTAGAGGCGACCTTTTAATTAGTCTTTTAGTATAATGAACGGAATCAAAGTAGCTGATAAATTGTGTTATAATTAATTGTTTTGATGCAAACCTCGTCATACGACTTGTATATTTAGTGTTAGATTGTTTAAGATATATTAAAATAGTAGAGTTGTAAGATCAAATGAGTGGTGTGTCAGTTTTTTTTTAGGTTGATACAGGGGAAACCAATGCAATAACTATACTGCAGTACGTTCTGTATACCAGAGGAAAGGTATATACAATAATGGTTAGTATCCCATATTTAATTAAACTCTGCAGTAGATTGTTAAACTTAGTGGAATTAAAATACTTCAACAAATTTAAATCATATACTGCTCAATTGTTGAATTAGACGTAAAGGATGGATGTAAATGATTTGTCTCTGACCACGTTCTTTATGGGTGATGCAAAAATGTGTCCAGATTAAGAAATAGTAGTTCTACAGAGAGAGGCAAGGATAACAATTATTCATCCTCGTTAGATTTACTGCTAGATGTAATTCACGTAATATCCCATCCCGCCATAGCTCAAGCGCTGGCGTTTCTTTTCTTTGCCAAAAATAATCTTTCTTCCCATAAGATGACATATTGCAGTTTGAAGTAGGTATTTAATTCTCATTGTTGTAAATTTAACGACTCACTACTTCCAAACTTTTAGTTTATCCTTACATTAACCCATGGGAACGAATTGAATCCGAACATCTCAGAGAACCTAATGCCAACGCATAAAAATAAGTAGAAGAGGTACATTCCTAAGAAACGATATCCAAGTATACTTAGATCCATTTGCAATAACTGCTCATCGGTCACATTAATTTACTTCTATTGCAGAATTGCGCAATTAACCATAAAATTACCTTGTTCTTACATTTTCATTAGGTAGGTACCTATTTTTTTTAAATCGCTAGTTCCTTGCCTACAACACTTGGGTGTAAATCACCCTTAACTTGAAAATGTAGACACCGCACAGCTCAGCATTAGTACCAACATTAAAAACAAAAAACACTGCTGGCGTTGTTGTCAGTGGATATTTTTTTCTTTGAAACGTCAGCTACGAGCAAAAAGGGAAGACGTGTCTATCGGCGGCGTGCCCATCAACAAAACTTGATCCACTTTGTGTAATAATCACGAATAGTTAACATAAATTTAGTTAAATAATAACAAAGTACTAAACCACCCTTCAACGAAGTTAAAAATGCATACGGTTCTGACTCGTGGAAATGCCACTGTGGCGTACTCTCTTAGCGTTCTGGCCTGCTTAACATTCTGCTGCTTCATCTCGACAGTGTTCCTTGACTATCGCACTGAATCGAAGATTAACACAGTTAAAGTTTTGGTGTAAGAATTATATAGCTATCACATTTCCACCGCACATAAGTTTTCATGCCTTTTGCAGGAAAAACGTCCCAGACTATGGAGCATCACGGGAGAAGCATGATCTTGGTTTCCTCACATTCGACTTGCAAACGAATCTCACCGATCTCTTCAATTGGAACGTAAAGCAGTTGTTCCTATATTTAACCGCTGAATACGAAACAAAGGACAACGAACTGAACCAGGTTGTGCTGTGGGACAAGATAATCTTGCGCGGCGAAAATACTGTCTTGGACTTTAAGAACATGAACACAAAGTATTACTTCTGGGACGATGGAAATGGTTTGAAGTGAGTTTTTTCCCGATCAACAACAACCATTAGTCAATTGACTTAATTACCTTTCTCTAGGAACAACAATGTGACACTTTATCTGTCGTGGAACATCATCCCAAATGCAGGTCTCTTGCCGAGTGTGTTTGCCCATGGATCGCATGTATTCAAATTTCCGGAACACTACTCGGTGTCGCCCGTTTAAGACTCGAATTTATAATTCCTCTTCTGTCCTGTGTTCGAGTTAGGAAATCAATTCGCTTAATTTCGTTTATTTTTAGAGTACACAACAAAAATAAAACAAATTTCAAAAAGAACATGTTGGTTGGGTTTATTTGCTCTCTTTACACACTTGGGTGAGTAACTTTAGGACGTCTTTTTCCCGCCGTAACGCCTGCTTGATGCATAAGTCCATTTGGTCCTTGTTGAAGGGTGTGCCGCCGGGTTTGAGGATGAAACAAACTTCGCCCTTGCAAATGGCGACATTAACCACAGAGCTGGAGAGGGCCTCCTCCTCAGCAGTGGGATCCGTGATTATGATGTTGCTAGAAGGAGAAGTAAGTGGTGATTATAAAGAGGCTTTTAGACTGCATCATAGGCAGTATTAGCACGGGAAAAATAGTTATCGGGAACAGTTCTACTGTTATCTCGACTGATCAATACTTTAAATAGAAGGAATGTTGGATAGAGAACCATAGTCAGTCATCTTATGTTACTAAATAACAGTGCAAAAAGTACAAGCCAACTTACTCATCGAAAACCATTAGAGTTGTGGCAACCGGGACGGCTCCTATATCCAATTTCTTCTTGACACTAGAGTCCGCCTCGATTCGATTAATCTTGACATCGTATTCGATTACTGGTAGTTCCAGATTCTTTAACGCGGCAACACAGGCTATCAATGCGGCATCAACAATGCACCCATCATGGTCCAAGCAGATAATATCACAATGCAATGCCCAAACAAGTTTCTCCTTGTGTATGCACAGCTGCTTCAGCTCCAAACAATTCGAATTAGTAAGAATATCATGAATCGCAGAGCTAAATACATCAGAATCGTCATTAGATCCTGCTCCACTGCGATATCTGGGCGAGCACATCTGTGGCAGTTCGACATTGGGTATAAGAAACCCGTTCTCTGGTGTTAAAGCTCTAGGTTTGGCGAGCTCGGCTCGTATTCCACAAACCACACTAGTGTTTCCTATTTTAACTACTGCCGAACCATCTGCGGTGATAATGGAGCCAACATTAATGCCAATTGGGCGAAGTTTGTCGAACTCTCTGCCATCGGGGCGAATGTCCTTGTTTAGATAGTCGCGGTAGTATTTTACTGGATGAATTAGCCTGGAATAAGTGATTTAGAGTGATTAGATGAGAACGTTTTGAACGGATGTTGCAATTACTTGTATTGTTCAGCCATTGATGTGTTTAGGTTAATTGTTTGTAGCTTTAAAATTTAAAAGAATTACCAAAAAACCAATAAAATAAACAACAAATAAATGCACGTGCTGTCAACAAATACAAACTGCCAAAGTAAAAAATTTGACAGTCGGTTTTCGGGAACAACATGTTGATAAACTGAAGCATTGCCATGTAAATAGTTTTGTAATAGATTTGGTAAGAAACGTTTAAAAACGTTGATGTACCTACGATACCTACGAATATAATGTTCCTTAATTTAAGGTTCCAAGAATACGCCTGTCTGTCTTGTATTACCTATGTGTCAATTGGACAACATTTATAATATATTTTTTGTGGAGGTTACAAATTTAAAGGTTGAACCACAGTTGTTAAAGTCGGAACAAATAAAATAAAGGGTTTTCCAATAAGAGGCGTTATTTTGGTATTCAAAGAAAAATGTCATATTTTGAGATAAATGATCGGATGTTTATTTCATAATAAAGAGGAAGGTATGCCGTTAAAAATGAAAAACAACATCAGCCAAATGGCCACCACGAACACGCATACAGGACCATAATCTTTTCATGAAATTTTCCATAACCAAATCGCGAAGTGGCTGCCCTATGTGATAGTTTCACATATTTTTATCTTTAAAGGTCTTGAATCGCTGGGCTGTTGGAGTAGACCTTATCTTTCAACTTGGCCCCAAAGGAAGAACTCGGAAGGTGTTAAATCACAAGATCTCGGTTGCCAATTGTGATCACCTCTTCGAGAGATAACCGTAAAAGATCATTGGTTTCGTTGCTTGTGTTTTTTCACCATTTTTGTAGAGAATTTTAATAATTTCAATGCGTTGTTGAAGCGTGTATCGTTACATTTTTAGTAATGGCGTAGTTTCAACTTGTCAAATGACAAAGAATAAAAGCTTCAAAAGTGACAGCTACCGAAATAGCGGGTCATTCACAATAACACCTCTTATAGGATTAATAATTGTCGCTAACTACATGTTAGGCCTAACTATTGGCAAACACATTCGTCAAACTCAAATTGCTATTAATAAACATTTTTAGACGATAGCTAACGCTTCGTAACTTCCACATAACTAACTTACGGTACGAGGCCTGTTAGCGAGTCAATAACTCTTTAAAACATGGTTCCCGTCAGAGATGAATGAATAAAAGAGATGGATATCTTTCGTACGTCTATCCCCACAAAACCCATTTGTTTACATTGTTGTTTTTGTAATTTCAACCCTCGTCTGTGAATACGTGTGAGCTACAAAAAAGCATGTTGCTAATGGCCGGCCAATATTTCTTTTGCTTTTATGGGCATCGCGTTGTTCAATTGTTTTGTGTTTGGTATTAAACTTGTTTGGTTTTTGTTAACGCTTCGATTAAAATAAAAAAAATAGTGAAATATACATTTCGGAATAGCGAATTCTTGCATTAAAGTTCAATTCATGAACTCACATATACCAGAAAAGAAATGAGCATATGTGCGTGACTTCATGAATTTTTCGGGAAAACAGCTTGTAGGCAGCCGCCTTTCCACTGGAAAGATATATATCTCTGTATTCAATTATCTTTGGTTCCCGTCTACATGACAAATAAATTAAATTTTAATCTGAAAAATGTTGGAAAAAATGGCTCATGATTTTAAATAATGTGAATATGTTAGGGGAGAATTCGGTTACCATAGCCCCAAATAGAAAAAAAGGGAACAAAACACGAAACATTTTTTTTTGTTGTTTTAGTTGATTTTCTGTTACTTTTTTTTTCTTTTTCAATAGGCACAATTGAAATTTATTTGACAGGCGTGATGACAGCCAATATGTAATAGTTTTTAGTACAATTTGGTTAGGTGATGCCGGCTATTTTATCAGTAAGTTATTATATGAGTTAGTTAGCTAATATGCTATTTATTTAACTAGGTGCTAGGTAACCTACGATTTGGAGAGTAGTTGCTGGTGTTTTATTAATACGACTGCAAGCATTTATCAAAAATGTGAACTAGGTACTACGTCTACCTTACTTTGCGAAATAGTTGTCCAACCTTTAATGTGAAAATCAATTTATTCCATTTATCCCCGATCTTTCCATTTTTATTATTAAGTTTGGCACACAGAACGACCCCTGTTTCATAAATTATCTCACTCTACCTTAAAAACAAACTCCTTTTATAGCTGAACGTTCAATAACCTGTTTCGAAGGTAATTTTAATATTCATTCCAGCTCTAAAAATTGTTACAGGTAAAATTTCAAACTGTGGCAGATATTTCGCAGTTCTTCTTCTGTAAGCTCGCTTAATCCACCCCCGTAAATCTGCAATTGTTGATTAAAAAGTTTGAATAATCTTCCCGTACTGTTCCTTATTGGTTCTGCTGCGGAAATTTTGCCCATTGTATTGGCCGGGAGTCAAAAAAAAAAAAATTCGCATGCGAACGAAATCTTTCTTAAGTCGTCTAGCGCAAGTTTTTTGACATGCCGCTAGTCATCTAGCGGGCAATGGAACGCGGCCAATGTTGCATCGAACTAATGTGACAGTGTACAGTTTGAAATGAATAAAAGATCTTTTGGTTGTTCTACTAGATCCGTTGGTACATTTAGGGCGGTTTAGCTCCTTAAAGTCCACACTAAATTAAGTTCTATTACGTAATAGACATAACTTCATTAATGACGATGTACGAGTTAAGCCCGTTTCACGAATTCCTGTCACGTTCGAAAATTAAATCAGCAACATGCTTATATAACGAACCATATCACTGCGGAAGTCATAAAATCAAATCACTCAACTCTCTGATTAACATGACTTCTGGTGTCATAGCATCGAGTCGGAGTCAACTTTACGATCATGTTAACCACATAAGTTACCCCGTAATGTTGTACCGAAATGTCAACGCGCGCTGTCTCTTCATGCCTACCTCAATGCCTTTATCATATAAACGGTCGCCAGCGTTATTTTGGCAGAGAGGCTATCGCGCTGCGCATCAAAATGCAAATTTACCCTCGTTGATGGTTATTCCCGCGACCAGCTAAATCATGTTCGATCGTAAATTTACGATCGCATAACTTCCAATAAAATCTGAATTTTTATGGCTTCATAGCGGCGCGAACACACGCGTTCCTCTGCCATTTTCCACTTCGTCGTCTTCATCATTTGCATCAGTTTCATCAGAGATATCCAGACTTGATCATAAAAATCATTGATCAAGGGACTCGCACAGCTGGGTTGGGTTGGGCTAGATGATTACCCTTTCTGGAGCACCGAATGCGCATATTTTTAATCGATTTTAAGCGGCTGATTGGATCAACAGCCTGTCCCATATCGATTCAAAGTCAGCTGGAGGGCTAGACTGTGACTGTGACAAACGCAGCGAGTAAAAGGCTTTTCCATGTCGCCCGGTCCCGAGCGACTCCGACTATGTTGGCGAAAGATTAATTTAATAAACGTTCAGTTTATAAGCGCCCGTCGTGTAAAGTGGATGGACATGTGGACTGTATACAGTTGGGTTCTGGACAAAGTAGCTCGTCTGTATGCAAACGATGGCAATCTTCTGCAATATCAATTCAAGAGTTAATGTCTTTATCGATGTTGTGACGTGACGATGGGTGAGTACAGCAGGAGTAAACTGTCCCATCAATTGTTATTGGATGCTCGTCGCGCCTATTGAGATGGGTATAAGGTATGTAGAGATAATTTTATGAATGCCGGAGAGGAAACTCAAATTTTTCAGTTTATTGGAAACGAGTTCTAAAAGTGGAGGGTTTTCACTTAGTAAAGTGGTGGAAAATAAAAACGCCCATTGCACCCAAAAAATAATAATTGATTTGGGGCCAACAGCTAATTCGGAGAGGGGCAATAACTGTGTACCTAAAAAAGTTTGTTAGATATTGGTAGAAGTAGTAATCTTTGAAAGGTAAGAAGAAGTGAAAGCAATATCGTGACAGATGACACTTTGGTCTTCAGTAGGACTATTAGCTGCAACAGAAACAGAGTTATCTGTCAATTCACTCCAAATAATTGTAGATAATTTGTTTCACATTCACGCACTATATACTTTTCGTCGATTTTTTTTGACGTGATTTTCCGCTCGTTTTTGACGGGTTTTTGGAAGTTTTTAGGAACGGATTTTTTGCCGTTTTTCGAAGCGCTTGTTTTTTTAACGCGTTTTGAACGAGTTCTTTTTCTACGCAGTAGGTACCTACCTAATCGTAAACCGTAATATAATTTCATGAGAGTAGAATTATCCGGTCCCTTTATAACACATATAGTTGGTTAGCCCACATGATGAATGCATAACGGATGTAACTAGATCAAGGTAGGCCTGAACGCGCTCCAACTATCCCAAAAGTACTCATTTCATACGAACAAACAATTGTGGATTTTCACATGGAAACCACGTGCACCCCCATAACCGCCATACCCAAAATTATTAGGGTAGGGACTCATAAATTAATGGTCTTGGCTTTAAACTACTCATGTAATGACCATCGGCTTCGTAGCTTGACGCCCTTCCAATTATCCGAGAATAGTAAATGGAACACCACCGGACCGTGTATACCTCACCCTTATCGATTTCGTCGACCACACATCTCAAAGGGTTAACATGCAAATGTGACAGGCTTTAAGTCGATTTCTTTTGTCGGCCCCACCGTGCGCCCTCTCCAAAATTAAGTTCCAAAGTGCGCTGTGTCCGAGAACTTCTATAGTCGTCCATTTTAGCGTCATGTCCTGTTCTGGTGGTTCTTCATTATTCAACCAATTATTCCTTTACATACTTCCCGCATCCATACACACACATAAAGCCACACGCTAAACGCTGCTGCTATTGCTGTTCAAGTGCGTGCAACTCTATCGGTAGAAACTTTCAAAAGGGTTCCTGCCCAACATTCACTAACACGCTATAACAACAACCGGCGATTTATATGCCCACAGCATTAATAGATTATGAGAGTCCTGTTCGTGGTATAGATACAGAACGAAACACACTGCTGGCTGACCAATGTCCATGCTGAATAATGCATCCCCAAAGGTAAGCACTTACGCGCGTCTGTCTGAAGCGGGTGCAGACGTGGAGGGTCGTAACGGGTATATAGCCTATAATTACATGCGCGCGGGGTGTATAGCTCCTAATGCATTAAAGGATATGTGTGTGGACCTCATTTGCATATAGGAGTACATATATCGGACAGGAGGGCATAGTGGATTGGCTAACTAAACAAGCGTAAGCGAAGCGAGTGCATCCATCCTTTGCGATAAATTCAATATAGAAATCGATTCGTTGCATTCCGCTGTTCGGTATTATGTATTGCGTGTGTGTTTTGTTATTAACATCGATGGCATGTCCTTTGTTCCTATTGTGTGTGTTGTCACATAGAAAAGTCCTTCGACGTTATAAGTAGTGCGACTTTTAATGGGTGGGTGTGCATGGATGTGTCGAACAGATGCCGCACAATGAACGGCTTGATAGTGAAAAAGGGTCTGGGTCTTTTCTTTCCAAAGAGGACATGTTCAGTGGAATGTTTAATTGAAGGACATTCCTTTTTTTTGTATTTTTCTATAAGTTATAGACGTAATTTGAGGTTTTGAACACTTTAACGCATAATTGGATGGGTTGAGGGGGCGTTGACTATAGGTAATTGACCGGGGATGGCATGCATTTAAGGTTCGCAATGTGTTCGCCTACATAGGTATCTCGTTAAATATGAAGACGTAAGCGGAAGCATTGTTCAAGCCACTGAATCGTAGATAAGTGAACTAGTCTATTGACGGGACTTAAGCTCATTTGAACGCAGTGAAGTTAATTGATTATGAAATTGAAATCATACAATTTGGGTGAATGCTGACTTCGCTATGAGCCTGTGCCTGTCTGTGCTTGACTGTCAACGAACTGATTGGTCTGAAGAGTTAAGAGCAAAAAACAAGATGAGGAGAGAAGACAGCCCTAATTAAGGTAACCAGAGGGCGGCTTTTGAGTTCTGCGAACGAACGCCCTAAAGCAGGTATTTAGGAACACAGTTTCCTCTGGAGACAAAGAAAGAGGACGATTTAGAAAATAGAAGTGAGCTTATCCAGGATCAAGTTCGGAGAGGTAAAAATAAGGCAATAAGAGTCGAACGAACGCTTATGGAGATGATAAGTAACCAGTAAAGCTCTCTTAGAAGCTGTTCGCGGCAAAGATTGAAAGGTAAACGATTCAAACAAGTGAGGATAGTAATTTCTTAACCCTAGTGGAAGAAAGCCTGTATACTTTGTTTTCCTTTATATAGAACCCAGTTTCATAATTATAAAAAAAATATAGAATAAAATAATTTTGTAGGCCTAATTTTTAGTATCCGGATACTAAAACTAAAATTGAGAGGAGATACAAATTTGCGTTTGAATGGGTCTGAAGAGCATAGAGCGAATAAGAGAAAGATAATTTTGTTTTTCCCGCAGGGTTTCAGTATTCGGACAGGGTTTACTAAGTACGTTTCAGTTTTGCATTTAATTTTCGGTTTTTAGCCTCAAATTATTTTAATAGGCACTTGTTTTTAACTTATTTTTTAAGGAATGGATGCAGAAAGTATAGCTTAGGCCTTAGACGATATAAAAACCAACCAATTAAGCATTCTTAAGCCAGCAAATAAATATGGTTTATGTCCTTCAATATTACATGACCGGTTAAAGGGCAAAAGATTGGTCGGTGAAAATGGGACCAGATCCTTATAAATGAAGAGGAGGAAAGGATTTTTCAAGGGTGTGCCGATCTTTGCAACCGTGAATTTCTTCTTAAAATCGGAGATCTGTTAAATACGGTAAATCACAAAGGATTCAAAAAGAAAAAAAACTCATTTCAAAAACGGTCGCCCCATAAAAACATGGATGAGAGCTTTCTTGAAATGAAACCTTTCATTGTCAATGAGAGAAGCAGAAAGTATCAGCAAGGGAAGGGCAGTAGTCACCCAGGAAACCATATTAAAATGGTTTAGGGAACTAATTGTTTCCTAAATCATCGATCACGAGCATATCGTTAATGAGCCTAAACGAATTTGAAATGATGACGAAAACTGTTTTTGCCTCTGTCCAAAAAATGGCAAAGCTACAGCCCCCAAAAGTTACAAAAACATATACTTACGGTGCTAATTGTCATACAAAATGGATTTAAAAGACGTGGTTGTAACCTCAAGTGTTGCGAATTCTTCAGGTCTTTTAAATACCTTTGTTTAAGTTTTTAATAAATATATGTAGATAAGTACATATATAATGAATTTAAGTACAAATACCTATATTTTATGAAAAAATAAAAGCGTTAAATTAAATAAAGGCAAAAGAGACCTTAAAATTCATATAAAACTTTTGTGTCCGGACACTAACAAAAAAGTGTCCGGAAACTAAATTCTGCTGTCCGGATATTAGAGTAAATCGAACTTTCTTGAATATATTTTTTATAAATATTCAGAACGTAACATTTGAAGAAAACGTTAATGTGTTATTATTAACCAATATCGACACTTTTACAAACATTTTAATTTTTTGCGGTAGCTTTAATAGTGACGAAACTGTTGAAAGTCAAAGGTAACAAATGTGTTAACTGTCCGTATGCTTTTACCCCATACCAAAACTTTCTAAAAAAAAATATTTTTCATGCCTGTGTTTCTTATAGACGTCACGTGCCGTAGGGCTTTCTACCGTAGTAAGATAGTGTATTTTTTGTTCTATACCAGGACACTACGAGGAGATGATCGACAACGATCCCATTACTCTTATAGGTCAGTGAAAGACTTTGCTTAAAGAAGGTCAACCACAAACAAAACGTCATCATCTTTTTTGATGACATTAATAAAAGATTCGATTAAATTTGGCCCACCATAATAAATTTTTCCCAATTTATCAACAGAACACAGTTGCGAAAATGGTTTCGCAAGTAGCTTTCCAAGTAAAGCAGTTGCATTTTCAAATATTTTGTGTCAGTTGTCGTCACTGCGCAACCGACCTCTATAGTCTATTCCAGTGTTTTTCAAACTTTTTGAGTACGCGACCCATTTGCTAGTAAAAACATTTTGGTGACCCCCATAATAAAATGTGTCAGTTATTTAAAAAGCTTCATACACTGAACCGCTTCCAAACCCGGTCTAATTACACAAGATTTTATTTATTCGCGATAAAATTTTCCCCCGTGTTGCCAAAAAAAAAAAATTGTAGCAGGCCTTGCAGTAATTGTATTAATTTTTTATGAATTCTTAAGTACGCTTCAGAATTGTCATTTATTTTTTTTCAACTGAGAGTACACATTCTCTTCAATGTTTGATATTAAAACTAAGAAAAGAAACATGCTAAATTTGGAAAATGATTTAATCGTAAAAGTCTCAAAGATTAATCCAGGATTTCAACATTTATTAAAAAATAAACAAGCACTAAAAAATGTTGTGTTTTATATTATTTTTTTTTAGCACAGACCTTTTGCTTATTAATCTTACCGACTAAACAATATTTTTATGTTCATGAATGGTTATCTATCTCACTTCATCTTCAATATTTTTTGCAAATCTTGATTGTTCAGAGTTTTTTTTTAGAAAAAAATATCATAAACGGTGCACAAGGATATGTTTATTAAATTATAATTTTGCGTACCAGTCTTTATTCACCTACTTGATAACTTCAAAATATCTTTTCATCGCGTCTTTTCTTTCACGTATTTGGCTAAACATTTCGGAACAGACAGGAACCAAAACCATACCAAATGTAGGGTAAAAGCCCTAGTAGTGAGCCCCCTTAACGATAGTTTTGAGTTTGCCGCTTCCGCAAAATTAACCTTTTGCAAATATCGAAACAAGTGTTTCAATTTTATAAAGGATTGATTAATTTTTTGTTGTTAAATGGCGTATCTCTTTATTAGTTTTCAATACGATTTAAGTAAAATGAAAATATTTTAAAAATACGGAGTGTTCTAGTACTGAGCCCCCATGTTCCTAATTTGAGCTCTTCCTGTTCCAATAACGGACCCGCATATAAATCCTTTTTGTTTATCAAAATAACCGTTGCTTTCAAAAATGTTCAAATGCAAATTGTATTTTTAAGTTTTATTATTCAACGAAACAAAATAAATAGTCAGGAGTTTCATTTTAGATAAATAGGTAGGTAGATGATAAAACAAAAAACATTGCACAAATAATATCAAAAGGTAGGATTAGTAGATGTTAACAATACTAATGTATTTTGCATCTTTTGCAGCTAAAGAATTCAATTTCCTCTGATATTTTGTCGGTATTGAATAGATTTCGATCGTGAGCCTCATTAACGTTACAGTACGTCAGGTTTCTTCTATGTAAAATAGGGACGCTTCAGAAGTCTTCCTACCGGAGTCCGTTTTGGTATACAATATACCGTCGGGAATCGAATCCAATACCTCTTTTGGAATTCTTATTTGTAAATAATCATTTGCGATGACAAAAAATGTAATAGATTCTAAGAAAGTTCTCGCATTAGCAAATGCGGAGGTCTAATTGTTTATTCGTACCGCTTCACTAATGTTATACATTTTTACCAAAGCTGGCAACCAGCTAATCATCGACATTAGTGTTTTATTATTAGTAAGGCCGATTGGCTTTATTATTAGCCCGTTGGTGGGAAAAGTGAACATCATAGTTATATCCTTTTCAGATACACAAGGCGTTTTTCTTTTTTAGTTCAGAGCACAACCTGAACTGTTATACAAAAAGTTCGTGTTTCTTTTTTAGCTCAGATACATCAGAGCTCATATTTGTGTTTCTTTTTTCGTATATTAATACGAATAATATTATAGTTCCGACTAATTTTGCAATTTATAAAAATTAAAAATCAAAAAAGAGCATTTATTTTATAATTCAAGGCCTTAAAACTAACTCACGGAGATGCGATGAACGAAAAATTTTATAAATATTTTATATAATAATCGGCCTGGCTCATAAATGGAACAACGTTTTTTTGAGCTTCTCCAATAGTGAGCCCCCTTGAATTATATAATTTTAATTCTCTTCGAGTGACCAAAAGTAAAACGATCAACCTTTTCTTTTTTTAAATGTTTATTTTTCAACAGCCAAAAATCAACTGAAATCAGTGGTTCACTAGCTTAATATGTAAACTTACATCAAGTAAAAAAATCTATTATATATTACAACAGGCAAATACCATAAGCGGTTCTTATTTAATTGTGCATGGTAACTGTTGGGATGCCGATGGCGATGCTCCAAAAAGATTGTTTCGTTCAATATCGAAGGAATAGAGAAAAAAAATGCAATGGTTGAGTGTATATAAATTTATTGTTCACGCAAAACAGGGAGTGGTGCTATCTTACCTCGTTGAGGGTTAGTTAAAGAAAAGAAAGAAAATCATGAGGTATGCCGGAAATTACTGTGGATGGTCATTAATAAAGATATGGAAGTTTTCAAACTCCTTACTTATACGTGAGCCATCTATGTCTTCATCAGGCAAATTAATTTTAGGTTGGTATTACAATTTTAATTTAGTGGCGCAGTGGCTTAGTGGTTAGTGTGTTGGACTACTAAGCGAGGGGTCCCAGGTTCGAATCCCGAGAAAAACCCAAATTCCAACTTAAGGTTTTTTTCGCTGCGCCACCTCTCGCGAACGTCTGACAAACATCCGAGAGTATAACTGTCATGAAAGAGCTTCTCAATTGGCCGTTTGGACTCGGCATAAAATTGTAGATCCCTTCCATTCGTCCCAAAAATAAAAACTCACACAAGACGAATGGTTGTGAGAAGCTAGGCTTGGGTCCATACGGACCTGTTGCGCCAATTATTATTATTATTACAATTTTAACGTAACGTAATGATGAAGCGTTTTGGCTTTAACAGTAACAATTGACAATGTGCATCTTCAGCGTCATGTGTCTATCGTCGCTGGAAGCTGTGTTGTGTTTTTTGTACACTCACTACATTATTTATGCGGTGCGGGATATCAGCGTCATGTGTCTGCCATTCACACTGTATACATAGCGCATGCTGTTTGGCGATAACAATTTGGATGATTGCAAGTTGTTGCTATGCTAAGCATGTAACTCCTGGGCTCGTTATTGGATTTTAATTGTTTTTGAATCCCAGTTGTGCGCCCCCACTATATTTTAATAAATAAACAATTTTCCAGAACTATAAAATATAAAAATAATTGCTATGAATGTTAATTGTTAATATAAACATGTATGAGTTAGTATAAAATATAAGCAAAATACTTACCCACTTGCTTTAAATAAATGCTTTCTTAACAAAACTTGCCAAAAACACTTTTGCACAACACACGAATGAAACGTAAGCACTTTCCGAATTTCTGTTACCAACTGGGAAAACCCCATCTAGGAAAACAATTAAAACAATACAAGTAAAGAAGTAACAGAAATGGAAAAATATTTTTTTTTATGTTTTAAATAACACGAGCTTAGCTTTTAAACGAAGTCCCCGTTACTGGGTGCGGGCTCAAATTAGGGGCCTTTACCCTATCATCTCTTTGACAGATAATTAAAAGGAAAATAATAGTAAAAGAATATTTTAATAAATTTTGTGTTTAAAGTGAAGTTTAAATAAATTGATTCTTTTGAAATGTGCATCTGGGCTTAAATGAACTTACTTTTTTTTAGAAGTAGATTTAAGGATTTTTTATTAAAATTGGAGCGAATTAAATAGGGGATTTCTGAAGTGAAGTAGATATAAAGAAATTAACAATAGTGCCAAGTAGGGAGCAGATTTTAATTGTTTTCCCAAAATTGAAATAAATCTACCTTAATTGAAGTAAAGTGGTATCGCTGCAGTCAACCATTTCAGATCACACTACATCTTGTCCGCTTAAGAGAATCGTCCTCATATAAGGGGTGTCCGTTATGAGGGAGTTTACTGTACTTAATTAAATGGTGACAACCCTAAAAATAACAGAACCTGATGTATTTTGCATGCTTTTATTGTATATAATATAATTATTGTCCAGTCAGCAGCTGATGTAAAATTCTCCGATTGGAATTATTGCTTTCGTTATTGAAACGTCGATGAATAAAAGAACAACTTTAAGTTGTTAAAATCAGCATTTTTATTATTATTATTTTTATTTAAAATATATAAAACACATTAAAATTATATAGACATTCAGTTCTTTCGTTTATTTCATCAAGCTATTTGTTAGGACAATGACCCAAAGATTTTTATTGTGCTCGTAACAATGTAGAGCTATAGGAAGAAACAAGAATAAAATCTATTACAATGCATTACGTTTGCTTTTGGTATATACAATTTGACTAGGTAACAAATGATGGTGAATAATTAATATTTAAATGTGTTGGGTCAACAATTCTATTTTACTTAATTGTGGCTGCTTCTCGGATTCATTACTCGTAGTATGCATCGTTGTCTGGGCTGACTTCAGGGTGTTCCAGTCCGGGTATTGATGTTCTTGTGGTTTTGAGGTGGTTGTTCATTTTGGTATTATTCTCAATGTTGGATTGTCTCGGTCGATTCGTAGAAAGGCATGGCTGTCCTGTCTGTGTCGCTTGGCAATAACTCCTCGTTTAGCAGAACCTGTACATGAAGGTAGCGATGCTCTGGAATGTATGTGGCAGGTCCGCAATTCTTCGGACTAAGGGTTTGGATGGCTGGAGGATTCCCGAGTGTTTTCTGGAAAAGTGTGACCATATACTTTTTCAGCGGTAAGATTTTGACTTCTTCGTTGAGTCTTGAACTTCTGACGATTTTCTCCCGGATTGGATCGTAGTGCAGTCCTGTGCATATCCGCAAACGTTTTCTTTCAAATACTCCCAGCTTCCGCATGTACGGGCACTCAGAAAAATTTTCTTTGTAAACTTGTTTCGGGTCCTAAATGTCGACTTTGTGTGAGACGGTATACCAATTGGGGAGTCTGTAGGTTACCGGTCTTATGAGTTGTTTGTAGAGCAGCAGTTGAAGTAGACGCCAAGATATATTATTGTTTGTGGTTAAGAGTGATGATCCGTCAGGCAGGTTTTTTTTATGTTGCGGCAGTTGGTAGGCGACGTAACTCTGGTTCCTCTGAAGGGTCTTTTTATACAGATAAGTTCAGATTTGCCCGTGTTGATTCGTATGACCCATCCGAAGTAGTAATGGAATAGCTTCCTAACGTAGGATTCTACTCTTCGTGCTTCCATGGCAGAGGAACATCGAGTTTCTGCACTCAGAGAAGAATACTTTAATTTTAATACGAATTACTTTTATTTTAATTTATTTTTGTTATTAAAATTCGTCAATGTGAATTTTTCTTTTATTAGTAAATTTTATGAATTCGGGATCCAATGTTATGAGTGTCCGTACCCCTTCAAATAAATATTTATCCTTATTTTGGCACGAAGTGCTATAAAAAACTTTAATAATACGAAATTAATTATAGTAGATACATAATTGTTACAAAAAGTAAAATTTACATTTGGTATCCCGCTTGGTTGTCCATCAATTGAAATATACGTACAAATTTGTGCGTCTTATTTCTTATTAAAAAAAAAGGGTACTGCCAAGGCACATTTAAAAATAATCCAATTTCGGAACTATGCGAGTGTGTTCAAAAATGTAGGCCAAGTGAGACAAATAAACAAAAAAGCGAGACTTAACAAAGTAGTAGAGTTTTAACAAGTGGCTGTGTTTATAACAGTAAAGTTCAAAAACTATTGAAGCTATAGTTCCTTTATATAAATATTTTAATTATTTAATAATATTAAACCAATGGTGCATATAATTGAACAATTAATAAGATTTCCTATTATTTCAATTGGTTCCCCTTTTGTGTATACACTATTCAAAATATTATTTTCCACATTAATTTTAAAGAGAAGTACTCAGTAACTCAGTACGATAATGTTATTAAATCAATTCTGTGCATGCTATAGTTTTAATTATAGTTTTATTAGTTTTCAATATTCAATCAATGGTGCATACAATTTAAAAGTAATCGTTTTGCAAATCAATGAAATCGGACTCCTTTTAAAAATGCAGGACATTTTTGTTATAATTCAAAATTTGTTAGCCTATTTGGCTGAATTCGAAAGAATTTGTTTTTACCTGACTTTTAATTTCAATAGCACTGTGTTTCTTTAAAAATGAATAAAAATATTATGATCGGATTTGAACTCCTCTTTTGGACTCTTTCTGAAAATGTTCACTGGTTGCAGATGCGTGTTGGGTTGAAGTGTTGCCACGGTGTATTAATATTACCATTTGGGGATTTTTTATTCACCCTGTTTGCTCGGAAATTCTTCTAAGTTGAAATTGTTGACCTATCGCCTTTAAAAAATATTTGATGTTTACTTACACATGCAACATTTGCCTGATAAATTTAAATGTAGTAAATGTATCGTATATCCACTAGAACCTCTAAATTGTGTCATATATGACGATCGTAGAGTCATCAATCTCCTAAAGAGTGCATAGAAGATCCTTTCTGATATTGAACGGTGTGAAGGTTGAAAACCATTAGTCAAACGAAGTAATTGGGACCTACCAAGGTTTTAAGCCCATCAGCCTTAAAATAAAGCCATATTATTACACTATGGTATATTTTGGAAAAAACAAAATATCCAGATCGATACCCACCCACCACCAAGGCCTTGCAGACACCAGTTACGTAGAGCCATGTCTAATAGTGTTGACAACTCTGATGCCGAACTTGTCAGTGATGTTGGGGAAAAATCGGTACTTCATTAAGGGCGGAAACGATTTCACCGAGTCCGACTTAGGTGTACATTTCATTTGTATGTTTCAACATCTCTTTATCGTTTCAAAATACTTCAACCCTTGTTGCATGTTTACTTATAAAACAAAGGGTACTGTCAAGAAATCAAACAGTTGTAAAATATTTTAGATCCAGCTTTGGCCAAATCTGTAGGCTGGATATATTGTTTCAGATATCCATATAAGGTTTGTGATATCTTTATTATGAGTTTGCACGTAGCAATCCGAATAGCTAAAAAAGATAGCTCAAACTGGTATAATGGATAGTTTATATGTTTGGCAAGCTCACCCACCTCGCTAACAGCTGTGCGACAGTCTATGACTACAAGAGAATTTGTAGAGACCTAATCCAAGAATTATGGCGGTTTGGCTATTCGAGAAGATACAGATATGTCTTAAACAGATAACCTATACTTTCATTCAATTAGGATAGGACCTCCTTTATCTACCTGAAATATTGCCATAGTAATCGAGAAGATTGAGGATGAGACGGGGAATTAGTCTCTCCACAAACCCCGTCGACATTTTTTGATCCACTTGTCAGGAAGTAGATCGGTTCACCGTTCAAGAAGTAGAATTGGGGTGTAAAAAAACGGCTTTAGTTGTGAATGAGACCTAAACTTAGTAAATGCTGTTATCAAGAAGGGACATCCATAATCGATGAGTGGAACGTCATAATAAAGGCTTAATTGTGGCTCAACCAAGAGGAAGTGGAGGGCGCAACTGGGACAGTAACAGAGTTAAATATTTAAGACCAATCCACGACCGCCAAGCTGCTTTCATCTAGACATGACCAGTGGAGCCCTAAGTCTCTATAAATTTAAAGGAACTACATCTCCCTCACATGCCTTCCCATGGTCCGCCTGGATCTACTCTTCATTGTCTATTGACCCTATACAACTGCCTTTTTACCGGTGCTGCAAGCTTCAAGTTACCTTTTGATTGAAGAGTTGTGACTTTTGGTACCACCGTGCGAAACCGTTTGAAGAATTTTGTACAACCCCTGACTCTTAATAGACGCAACGGCAGTGAGAACATAGAAAACCACCTTCCTAGTATTTAAAAATGGCTTTGGCCGGATTAGCATTCAGAAGTCTGAAGCCAAAGTCTGCGAATTAAAGAAAAAATACTTAAAACCTTGGTAGGGATGCGTTCGTCTTCAAATTTTAAAAAGACAAACGAACTCCTACTTATGGCCACCTGCTAAGCTGTTTAAGTACTTGATACGTGAATGGATAGTGATAGGCAAGCTTAAGAAGCCCCGATGCCTCTTAATCAGTTCAAAATTGGTGCGAGTTAGGTATACTCTAAAAGCGATTTAGGTTCCAGGTCACATTGAGGTGTTCAGGACAACGAGCTCTGTCGATGATTTTGCAAGACAAGTTTTAAGGTAAGCCTTTTGGAGGCCTCGAGTGATATGTGGATTATGCAGCACTGACAATGTTGTGATTCTGTCAAATGTAGATATAAAGCAAGCTTCGATCTTTCAGAGGAGATTTCGGTTTATCAACCAATATTGAGACTAGTATTTGCTAATGAATTCATCACCCTGTAAAACTTAACCTAACCTTTCCTATCCAAGGAACAAAACTGCATAAATATATCCGGATGTCGGTACGAAATGAACAGACCTCTATGGTCACATACGCGACGTTGTGAATAATGTCCTCTTAGGATCCCCGTCACTGATGGACTCCATAGAGCTTCTTCGAAAGCAACAGCAGTTAAATGAAGGTGTTTTTCTGGACATGTAGGTGAGAAGAGTGAAAATTGTCCCGCATTTTGTAATAGTCTGAGCTCTATCCCTTGATCTTCAAGCTTGAAGCTGCAAGACCTGTTGTTCCAGTCATATAAGCGTGTAAAAGTGAAGACCACCAACTTCCTGAACAAGCAACATAGTCTTCCATCAGATCCCCCTCAACTCAAAACAACTCGCATATACACAAACCGATTAATCAACACTATCGATCCATTAAAATGCTGAGCAATTAAAATTACAAAAGTCCTCTGTTTGCGGTGCCACAGACAAAAACGAAAAAATGTTTTAATTAAATGCAAGTCCTTTTTGTGTGTAAAGAGCGCTTATCTCTGTCCGGCGACGACTCCTCGTGCACAATTTGTCCTGGCACCAACATCAGTTGGTACGTCGTGTGCGCTGTTACAAGCGTTGTTAACATATCGTTGGGTCATTGTCAGGTTTTTTTCCCCAGACAGAAGTTCATCGCCCATTTGCATATTCCTCCTTCAAAAGGCGAGATACGAGTATCGCTTCCGCCACCAGTGGTCGTCGCGTCCAATTAGATTGCACAAGAAAAACACCTGATATGCATATTTGTGGCGAGGATTCTAGATCAGAGCGTTTAATTAGCATCGAACAAGCGAGGACAAAAGGTGAACCCTTTCCGATTGTTTTGCGCGCGCTTTTCTCGTGCCCTTTTGATCCTTTTATTGGAAGTGATAGCAGTTCTAATGGCAGGCAGATGGCTTTTCATTTCAGGGATTCATCTAACAACTAGAGCAACTGCGCCTTAAAAACGGCTCCAACTTGTAATGGCGTTTTAATCGTTGGAAAGTTTCAGCTGTCATGATTTTGTGGAACCGCACTTGCACACATATCTATACCGTGCACGTTCACCAAACATAACAGTCGTCTATTTGTTCCTGGGTGCGACTTCTCGCCCGGCATACTAATACCTACACATATTTGCTACCTCATTTGCGCTTGAAAAGAATCTCGAAGCTAGTTCGTCTCAATGGAAACGCAACTCTTTAGCTTGACAGTTCGTGCCGTTACCCACAACTGCGAGTACATAAACGGGCGACACACATATCATTAGTCCGGCATTGTGAATCGCACACAACCGTCTCTCGCAGCTATTGGCCTTGGGATATTTACGCATCCCGCATGTGAATGTGTGTGCCGTTTGTGGCTTCCTGTCTTCGTATCTATGGATATACCCAATTTATCAAAGCGACTTAAGAAATCCATCACATCACCGCCCATCGCACATATATACAGATACACACGTCGAAGGTAGGTGCGTGATCTGCGATGAATAGTGACCACAAAACCTAATGGTAAATCAAATCCGACCACGAACCACCACCCGGAGGGGAATCCATCGGCAGCAGCGGCAACACAATACACTCTCCACACAGAAGCTACAGGTTGGTGCTTTGAGCGCAGATTGTATAAACGGAGCCGTGATTATCATTATCCTGTCAAAATGTGAGCAGCGCTGGGATTTCGTGCGTCAGATCATTCACCTGTGTGTCAGGGGTAATCATCTGCAACTATAGCATCCAGTCAGCCATGCCCTGTCTAATGACCATTCAAAGGAGCACAGAACAATTAACAGTTTGCTTGGAAAATTGCAAACATCCTTTCAGGGACTGATCCGCTCAAACACCGCACACCCGTTCAATTGGGAATCGAATGTGTGTGCGTGTCATGGAATTATCTTTGGAAATGGCATTATAATGAGAGTCCGTGATTGTTTCTGATCGTCCACAGTAGCAAATTCCTTGTGAAATTAAGTGAAATGCGATTGGAATTGAGCTCTAAGTTGATGCGAGTCGGAGTTTGGTATTGATGTGTGTACCGTGGGATGCCAGGAGTGGTTTTAATCACCAATTCGCATCAACAGATAGAGACACGAACGCATAATTGTGTTGTTTTCTTCAAGGATTGGTGATGGCATTTAGAACAGGCGACATCATGAGGGGTGGCAGATAAAGCCATATGAGCTTTGGCGTTCCCTTTATTCAAATTTGTGTACAAGAACTTTTCGTGCATTTGAGGTGGGAGCACCATTGAAGAAGGGGAGCTTCTTCACTACAAAGAAAGGCATGCAAGTGGTGCAGGTTTATATGAGTTCTCTTGCACAAGCCGTTCGTGAGTTGAGGACATATTGGCATTGGTATATTGCGATGGGAGGTGGAAACCTTGCATGAGGCATCAGTATCCTATACCGGCTAAAACCACTTCCCTTCTCGAACACGCTGAATTGTTTCCCCCGCGGAACCGCTGTAAGACATTACTTCGTGGGGGTCGGTATGAAGACTTAGCTTGTTGTTGCTCTATTGTTGGAGCTATTAGCTTTCCGTTGGCCCTCTAGGTGTCTAAGATCGCTGAGTATACGCACCGCCACGTTACTTACAATGGTACAGTTTTCGTCATTCTGAAGCATGTAGTTTACGACATTATCGGGAGTGGGCCACTCTCCGAATTGGTCCCGTAGGGAGATCCTCTCGATTTCGTACCGTTGGCAATGAAAAACACGTGTTCCACGTTTTCAGAAACATTTTCGCAATGCGGATAATTTGGGCTGGTTTCATGTCCGCGTTTGAAGAGACATTCTCTGTAACAGCCATGCCCAGTCAAGAACTGAGTCAGGTAGAAATTTGTTTCACCATGTTCCCATTTAATCCATACATCGATCACTGTTATAAGCCTGTGCGTCCATCGTCCTTTTAGCGACTCGTTCCATTGTTGTTGCCAGGTTGCTATGCTCAGTCTTCTTTCATATTTCCTTTTGTCATATTCCGACCATTTCGGAATCGTTCGCTTTTTAATTGTACCATTTCTTCAGCGAGTACATCGATAGGAAGCATGGAAGATACGACGAGTATAGCGTCGTTCGAAACTGTTCGAAACGCACAGGCTGTTAGTGCGCTAAGACGTTGATCGGATTTGGCTCCCCTCACGTAAGAGTTAACTTTCGTTGCACTTGAGCATATTTCTATGGCATACATGAGAATAGAGATGACAGTTCCTGCAAGAAGATGCCTCTTTGTTTTTTAGGGCCCGCGATGTTACTCATCAGCCTTGAAAGCGCGCTAACGGTTTTTGATGACTTTTTGCATACATATTCAAGATGATGTTTAAGGCGAGCGTCTATTATTACTCCGAGGTACTTAATGAACGTTTGGGAAACAACTTCATGCTCTCCTACTCTAAGCGTTTTCGTTTCCCGAACTTTCCTACTCGTAATAAGTACTGCTTCCGTTTTGTGATTGGCGAGTTTGAAACCTACGCTAGATAGCCATGTACGTACATTTGCAACTTCTTCTATTGTTTTTGCTACAACTACCACAGCTATGTCGTCCGCAAAGCCGATAATCGACGCTTCTCTTGGCATCGGTAGACGCAGAATTTCGTCATACATAACGTTCCACAGCAAGGGGCCTAGAACTGAACCTTGTGGCACACCGCCCGTTACTTCATACTCCTTTATTCCCTTATCAGAGGCGTAGAGGAGAAAAGTATTCGAAAATTAGCTCGTTATGATCTTACGAAGATGGTCCGGTATTCCAATGCTGTAGAGACAGCTAATGATACGCTCCCAATTCGCCGAATTTAACGCGTTTTTTACATCAAGCATTATAGGCGCAGTATTTTTTGGTTCCTCCTTTCTAGCGCCTTCCTTCTATAGCGGCTCGGCCTCTCGTTATTACCGCATTGATTGCATCTACCGTAGATCTTGATCTACGAAAACCGCATTGGTGTTCCGAGAGGCCTACCGCCATTATTTCAATTTCTGGCTGGAGCCTGTTGTAAATAATTCGCTCGAGAATTTTACCACCCCTGTCTAGTAGACAAAGGACGATATGAAGATGGTTCGTTTGGATTACCCTTTCCTTTCGGCAGTAGGACAAGTCTTTGGCGCTTTCAAGGTTCAGGGAAAATGCCCTCCTGAAGACACGCGTTGAACATTTCGGCAAATAAAAACTAGACAGTGTGAAAAACTGACAGCCACCTCCTGTCACTCTTTAAAAAATCTAATATGGAAGTGAACAAGAGGAATAATGAAGTTACGGCGCAGGGAGTCGGATCCCTAGTGCCGGCGGCGGAGAGTGTGAAAGCAGGCTCAAAGTCACCGAGATACAACGACTGCAAAATGATTGAAAAGAATAGTGCTAATGCACCAGCTACAGTATTGGCAAACTTGGATGCTGTAGCCAAGTTACAAGGAAAGATCGCAATGAAGTGGATAAATCTGTTGACCCGTTTAGAAGGAGCACTCGGCTTGCGCTTTCACCAACTAAAGCGACTTCCCTGCGAGACAATATGCGTTCGCATTCTGAGTCGACGTCATCGGAAAAAACTGACGCCACAAAAGCGACTGTCATTGCTCACTGCGCACAGAATAGCTGTGACAAACACGAGGGAAATAAATGTTACAACTTGGAATGAAAATTGACGGTCTAATTGATTTCTACAGGGACAAGCAAAACGTCCATGGAGAAATTCAGAAAATGGGCACACTCATAAAGTCAGTTTTCCGGGAGGCGGAATCCGAGGTCGCTGATTTACGGAATGAGATATCTGTACTCCGTGAGCAGATAAAGATCTTTAGCCGTAATGCGGAAAAATCTCAAGCGACGGCATTTTCGCAGACGGATATAGTCCCAGCCGAAAAAAGCACGAGCCAAAAGAAGGAAATACCAGCGATCAATAAGAACAGATCGCCTCTCCGACCTATGAAGAGAAACAGGGAGGTAGATGTAAACTGTAAGCGGTCAGAGGAACAACCACCTAAAGCTCCTGCTTCGAAAAAGACTAAGATAAATTCTCCAAAAAAAAAAAAGCGGTAACAACATCTTAGTTCCGTCTAAGCAAGTTTCGGAACAGCAAAAACAAACAGGCAAGAAGAGTACACCGAAACCGGCAGCAAATCTAGAAACTAAGTCGACGCAAGAATGGGTGAGGGTTGTCAAAAAGAAGCACATCGAAGATGCTAAAAAACCCCAGCGTCCTGATGCGATAGTCATTAAAAAGACCGGCGAACTATCATACGCGGACCTACTCAGGAAATTGAAGGCTGATCCTACACTTAAGGAAATAGGAACGAATGTGCGTCGAATCCGTAAAACTACAAGCGGGGACCTCTTACTGTCGCTCAATAAAGCTGCAAATCCTACAACCGCAGTCTTTAAGGACAAAATCAAAGAAGCCCTGGGAGAAAACGGTAATGTTTGGTCACTCACTCAAGAGGCCTTGCTAGAATGCAAGGATATACACGAAGTGACGTCAAAAGAGGAGATCTGTTCCGCTTTAACAGATCAAATGAATTTCGAATTCAAAGCAGCAATGATTAAGAACGTGAGGAAAGCATATGGTGGAACGCAAACAGCCACCATAAGCGTACCAGCGGAAATTGCGAACAGGATGCTGAGAATAGGGAAAGTGCGAATCGGTTGGGTTTACTGCCGAATACGAGAAAAACTATACTCAAGCGTTGCTTTTGATGCCTTGAGTTCGGACACTTCGCGAGAGCGTGCAAAAGTTCTATCGACCGAACGGATCTGTGTATCAGGTGCGGAGAAAATGGTCACAAGTTAAAGGACTGCCAAGCCAAGCCAAAATGCTTGCTTTGTGAAGTTAAAAATGTTGAGTCTGGACATATTACTGGTAGCAGAAGATGCCCAGAATACAAAAAAAGCGATAGAAACTTCTTCGAAAAAAATATGAATATACTACAGCTCAATCTAAATCATTGTGAAGCGGCCCAGGACCTCCTGCAGCAAACTGTTCGTGAACGGAAAATTGATGTAGCGATTCTCTGTGAGCAATACAGGAACCTACCTGGAAACAACTGGGTTACCGACACGACAAAAACGTCTGCAATTTGGGTTTGCGGAGACGCCTCCATTCAGGAATACCCGGAGGTGCCCGAGGACTTCTTTATATGGGTTAAGATAAAAGGCATTTATATATACAGCTGCTATATTCCACCTAGCGCTACTATCGATATTTTCGAGAGAGTTTTAGATAGAGTAGTTGCTGATGCTACGGGTAAGAGTCCCGTTATAATCGCAGGGGATTTTAACGCATGGGCATCGGAATGGGGCAGTTCGTATACGAATCGTAGAGGGACTGTTCTATTAGAAGCTTTCTCTTGTTTGGACATCATTTTAGCTAACAGCGGAAGTACTAACACTTTTAGCACAGCTAGAGCGGGATCTATCATCGATCTTACATTCGCAAGTAGCAGCCTGCTACGAAATGCTAACTGGCGTGTGAGCGACCATTACACGCACATAGCGACCACAACGCCATCTTATTCAGAGCCAACACTGTACCAGTACACCGTCATAACAGGATGACGCTGAAACGACCTAAATGGAATGTCAACACGCTAGATGAAGATCTCCTAAGCTTCGTCGTCAGTGAGGCGATAAATGAAGCCAGAAATGCGGGGGAATTTGTAATCCAGGTATCACGGCTGGTAGTCAACGCGTGTAATACATCACTGTCAAGGTTGGGAACAGGAAAGCGTCGACCTCCAGTATATTGGTGGACCCCTGAGATCGCGGAACTCAGATCTTTGTGTCACCGAACGCGACGAACTTACCAGCGCTCCCGGCTACGACACGCCGATGACCATCAAATTCAACTTGCACGAAACGCACACCGAGAAGCGAGAACCCATTTTAAAAAAGCTATCAAGTCTAGCAAGCGCCTTTGTTTTAGGAATCTCTGCGAAGAACTCAACAACGACGTCTGGGGTAAAGCTTACCAAATCGTATCGATGAGGCTAAAAGGACCCCGTATGCAATCACCGACGTGTCCAGTTTTGTTACGACAAATAGTTGAAACTCTATTTCCTCGCCAGGAAGGTACGGAGCTCGGTAGTCAAAGTATACACGAAATTGCGCCTATACCCATCGTAACATGCGAAGAATTATCCGAAGCTTGTAAGAAAGTACGCGACAGAAAGGCTCCGGAACTGGACGGTATCCCAAATAGAGCCCTAAAAATCGCAATTAAAACGCACAGGGCCCCCCTATCCGCAACGCGCCCGATGGGAAAACTGACTAAACTCCTCACAGGATAGTGCAGTATGGTAGGTAGGTAAGTAGGTAGGTAGGTATGGCGGTTTATCTGAAAAACCACAACATAATTGACCTGGTTGTTAAAGATTGTCGAATAGTTTAGATCCAGCCAGTGGAGTTCAAAAAGGTTATCAGTTCCCTAATACTAATTTCCGAGACCTCCTCAAGGGAGTCGAAGAAGGGTTTACCCATAGGTCGCTGCCTAGACCTAGCTAGTGCAGGACAGGCGCAAAGGTAGTGAGTGAGTGTTTCCTTTTCGGCTGCGTCGTTACAGCTGCGGCAGTGTGTATTATGTGGGATGCCTAATCTAATTGCGTGTCTTTTCGTGTTTTACTTAGAAGGTGTGTTGTTTTTTCCGTGCTGTAGTTTGGCCACATCCTTCTGGATATGATATAGTTCGTCAGCCTCCTGGTAACCCTGAACTGGTCAAGCGAGGCCAACTCTAATACTAATTAATTTTGAGGTTATATTGACTGAGGCGATAGCCTTGACTATCAATGAAAATGTTTATCTTTTGCCTCGGATCTATTTCTACCCGACTGCACACAGAGAGGGTTATGTGTTTCGTGCTTATCCTATGTGTGTTCCATCGGGACACCCTGTGGCCTAAACGGCTTGACCGATTTTGAAGCGTGAGGTGTCATAAGATTCGTATTCTTCCTCGCAGTGTCATAGGTTAAATAAAAAAGATATAAATCTAAATTTAAAGAAAAACGAAAATAACACAAATGTCAGTGAGAAATGTCAAGATATGGAATACACTAAACTGTGAAATATATAAATTACGTTCTGATCTATTCACAATAGCTTCGTAATTTATACTCAGCCAAGTTTCGCACCAATCGGCATCTGCACATCAACTCAACATCACAACTGACAGCCAACAATCGCATCATTTAGTTTTAGTGGATAGTGTTACCATCAAACGAATATTATGTTGAGTGTTAGGTTCAAGTTTATATAGTCTAAGTAGATACATTATTACCCGACTGGATACAGGGAGGGTTATGTGTTTCGTGCGTATCCTATGTATGTTCCTACGTGACGCCGTGTAACCTAAACAGCTTGACCGATTTTAAAGAGTGGGGTGTCATTAGATTCGTATTCTTCGTATGACCAAGAAACATGCTAGTACCTACACCTTACTTTTTGACAGTCGGAGGGTACTCAATATTCATATATTTGTTAGGCTGTGTATATAGTCTCCGATTGTCAATTAGTGTGAATGTGTCTTGTTCATATCTTTTTAATTCTTATTCAGTCGGGTTTTTTTGGTTTTTTAAATTAACTTTTTTTGTATGTGTAGTTTGATTTGACGACAGGCCTCGCGGCGGATAGCTAGTAATTAAGCCTGAAAGACACTGGCCGTATCAGGAAGCCTAAATTAGTTTTAGATGTTTAGAGATTCAGAAAAACCATCTCCACAGTCCATTTTTGAACCGTCTGTGTTGATTGTTAAATTCGTGTTCCTGTTCACCCGTCCATCTTGCCAATCAAATTTTTATGGGAATTCTACTTTAAAATGTTTAGTGAAAAGCACTTTGGTAGTATGAGTTCTCTTGATAGAGAAAGCAGCTATAGCCGTAGCGTCTCGCAGACCAGCACCCCGGCTTTTTGAGCCTGATCGCGCTATGGTGATATTTCTAATGTGAAAGTCTAAGGATAAAAGATGCAGAAGGACTGTAAGGGCGTCTTATGGTGTTGACCGTAGAGCGCATGTGGTGCCTATGCGTGTCGTTCCTTGTACTTTGTTTAGTTTGGTTATGTTGTAAACTTTTTTTAGAGCCGGCCACCAGACTATTGACCCATCGGTATGGATTGGTCGTACGACGGCTGTGTACATCCAGAGGTTCAATTTTGGTTACAGGCCCCATCTTTTGCCAAATTTTCTATTGCAGGCATAGATAGCTATGCATCCTTGGGGTGTGTCTCATCTGGCAAATTGTTTTATATTGCTATTTCCTATGGTAGACTGCAGTATAAGAAACTTGTATACACAATTGGGCAGCCAGGTGGAACCAAGACATGTCAGTGCTATGACTTTTTTCATTCCGGAAATTCCATCAAAAAGAGAGCAGATTATTTCCGCCGATCTAGGTAAGTGCGGATCCGAGTGGTCCAACTTTTGATGGCTCTGCCGAATACATTCGACTGAATTTGAGCTATGGCATTGGTCATGTCAGCTTTAAGGGTCGATTGCGGTTTATTGGCATAGACGTGCGACTTCAGCAAACCGCACAAGCCGAAGTCTAGCGGGGTAATATCGCACGATAATGGAACATATCCGTCATATCCATCATGGTGCCTTCTGTATGGCACGTAGCCCCGTCCTCCTGTAATCTTGTGTCGACTTCCTCCATACTGTTTGGTTAGCAACGTTCCGTAGCGCTCCGCTTTGATGGTCATGCGTCATGCCCGTAATAATGCCATTTTTAAATAAGTATACGTATAAGTATCCGCACGAAACAGTTACTTTGCGTGGATGCTTGGCCACCTGGTAAGCTTTGTGTGGGTTGGCGTCGTCCCATATACTGTAATTTCGCTTGTTAACTTAGCCATTTGCTCGTCTCTATATAAAGATGATTTTTCGGGCAAAATTAGTGTCCTATTCCAAACGCTCCGAAGCCCAGTCAGCGAACAAAAGTCTATGGTCATTTACTTTGAACTCGTAGGTCAGGATCTGGTACGGGTATAGAACCGAGTCCCGATGCGAAATGCGCCAAATTGAAGTCTACAAAAGGCCGACTTTTAGTGCTCGTCGAGGAATTGACTGCATCGGGTTATCGTACTCTTGGCCGATTTGGCGTTCCTTTGACGGTTGTTGCCCGATTATTTACCGAACTGGTTTTCTTCGGGTTTGGTCACCAAACGTTGGAAAGTCGACTTTGAAGGGCCAGCGGTTCTGCTGTAAAATGGGCCGCAACATGCGCTGCTGTTGCACTGACGAATACTCCATACTCGTTTTGTAAGTAAAGTTTCATCATTTGGACGTGTTGCTCATGTACAAATCATCAACTGTCAAGTGTTGAAAAGGTATTCTCGACCTTGTTTGCTGAGTGCGGTTCGTGACGTCATCACGGTAGTGTGTTGTGTCCACCGCAAATGCTCCAAACCTACAGAGATTTGATTGCAGCTTTTGCCAGAATATTTAGAAATTACACTGCGAATCAAAATTATTGCTCAACTAGAAGCTTTTAAAAACTGCTCATAGTCATTTAATTAACACGACGGATGAATGCCCCGATTAGAATACACTACCCAAGCGGAGGTTTTCGCAAAAAAGTAGTGCGTATTCAACTTCCTTTTCCACACATTCTTGTAGACGTCCCTTTTAATTACATCCACGATAAGCACAAGCATACTTCGAGCTGGGTAGAAAATCAAGCTCCGTCTCCCATCAATCTGGCCAGACGCGCTTAATTGACAGATGCATACAATGTCAACACTTCAGTCTGTCGATTTATTTAGCCTGCGTCTACCTGAACACGCATTCCACTTCCACGCCCTGATGCGAGGCATCCATCGTCACCAAAGTAAACATACAAGCGCACCGCGCACACTGTATGCAACCACACTCGTACATGTTGCAAATGTAACATTTTCTTTATGCAAATTCGAGTGCGGTTACATCGCTTGGACCGTCGAAAACGAAATTAATTATATTATTCCAACTGATGAGCACACAACACTCGAAGCACGAGCACCGTATGCCCACCTCCAGAGTCCAGAATCATCAACCGCGGGAGAACCAGAAACACTGAATGGCTGCCAACTGGCAACTGCCACCTGAAAGCCCAACCAACACCTCCGCACAGGCACACACACTCTTGTTCGAGGCATGCATCCACAACCGAGGCGCGATCTTAGCTCTCAAATCCCACTTGGAGCACAGTAAACGACGTGAACTCCAATCACTTCGAGCATCCTTCAGATTGATTACATTTCCGCCGATTGAAATTCAATTCACTAATTCCACAGATCCACATGCACACTGCACACATACAACACACACGCATGTGCACTGGGCAGAGTCTGACTGACAGCCTGATAGACTGACTGGCTGCTGTTCCAGCAAGAGTAGTTCTCCAGATGAAACCGAATAAACTGATTACGATTACGCGTGCGGGAGGGAGAGAGAGACGGCCAACAAGAGGCGCGCGAGAAGTGTCCAGTGCCCAGTGCCCAGTGCCCGCAGTGCCCACTTGGGCCGTGTGTTGGGACCGTGGCATGTTTAGTCTTCGATCATAAAGTGTGTAGGCTTTCGAGTGGCACTTGGGCTCTGCTCTCAAGCAATCAGATATTCTCTGTTGATCCTCTGGCTTGCTGGTTTCTCCTGTGATGGGTAATCCTGCGTCACAACAATAACAGACTGGCTGCGATGTGTGATCTATGGCATTTTGGGTGGCATTTTCCCCCCACTCAAGACTCAATTGCGACAATAATACGAAACAGAGAAGATTACGAAGGTGCACGGCTAAGAGGCTCGTCTGTCGTCTACCAGATGTTTTCTTCAATTTGGATTATGACCACTTGATCCCCGGGGGCGATATACACTTGTATATGGCGAGTGATGGGCACGCGCATATATTCGTCTTAAATTATAACAAAATGTTTCGAGTGTTGATTACTTTCTCATCAGCTTAGCTATTGTTAAGGTGTGGCTCACGCTCCCAAGTGTTCACCTTTGTTGATGGTGAGAGGTAGCCAGTTGTAAGTTGCCATGGGAGTTATGTGCAATGACTTCATTCCGAATGAATAATGCACGATTGGACAGGTAAATTGATTTGAAGTGTCATTTTCCGTTTTCATTATTGCATATGGATGTGTGAATTTGAGGGAAGTGAGAGATTTTTATTTCCAACTCCTATATGTTGGTTGAAGGAAAATCTATATGTTACAGGGGCATAGATGTATGTTTAATCACAGTAGCCGTAATTTATAATCCGGACCGGCATTTTCTCTGATGTTCTTAAGAGAATTCAGGGTGGGATTCTGTAAAAAACGAAACGAAAACCACTTTCACATTTCAAAAAACGAAAGAAATCACGCGAAAGCGAAAATTTGCTTCTTGTAACTGCTTTCGTTTTCTTCTTCTCGTTCGCAAGGGTTTGAGAAACGGTGTGACAAAAAATTTAAAGTTTGAGAAGCTGTATACCATCAAATATGTTGTTTTGACGCTAACAGCTGACCGCTTTCAATGTAAATCTTTCTTTTGTCGATATTTTGGTCGTAACAAAAGGTCAAGATTCGAATAATAAATAAAGTAGGTACGATCAAAAAATCCGACATACAAACAGATTATTTAATTAACAACACAAACGCAATAAAACATTATGGTCGAGTGGATGGAGAAGTATCCCTTTCTAGAAAAAAAAATACTTAAGGCAATGAAAAGATAAAGCTGCAGAATAATGCGAATAGTTGTTGTGTAAAATATTAAATGAAAATGGCGCGCCCATAAAAAAAGTTTTATAATTGTATTGTTTGTTATACGCACGAATACGCATTTTTTTGACATGGGCCGATTACAAACAGCGGGCGAAAACAAGACTGTCAATTTCAACGCACATCCATTTAATAAACAAATCATTCATAGGGCAGAATAAGAGAATCCGAACAATCTCATCAGTGCTATCATCACTATTAATAAATAAATCGCCAGTATATTTTTTTTGAAATAAATACTGGTAAATGATGAAAAACGTAAAAAAAATAGCATTCGCTGTATTCCTTTCGCATGAAACGAAAATGTCTTTCGTTTTTGGAGTTACATGAAGCAAAGACAACGAAAACGTCGATGAAATAGCTTTGGCTTTTTTGCTTTCGCGCAAATAAAATTGCTTTCGTTTTTGAAGTTACATAAAACAACACGTTCGTTTGAACGAAAACGAATGAAAGTTTTCTTCTCACAGAATCCAACCTCAGAAATAATCGTAATAAATGAATAACTTTCTCATTAGGCATCCCAAGCTTTTCTGGACATTTTTTTTTTTTACAAACAAAAATCGAAAAACAGCACTCACTTTCTGCAAGAAAACTAGCAAAACAAAAATTATTTCCCATCACGATTGGGAAACTGTGAAACATTTCATAAATGTTTTTTTGCTATCTAAATCCAGACCAGCGAAACATTTTATAAAAATTGTTTGTTTAGTAAATGTTTTAGAAATATTTATGAAACAGGTATTTAATTGTTTATCAAGTGTTTGGCTGGTCTGAACATACCTTTATAGAACGAAAAAAAAACTCGCAACACGGACGCGGCGTTTATTCGAATGCTAAAAAAATCAATATATTTGGTGTGTTACATTTTTTTAGTCTGGCAATGCGATTGTGTCGCTATGGCTTACAGGTACACCAACATTCAATAATGAAAGAAAAAACGCAGCCGGAACTAGTGGAATACATTTTCAGATCATGGATTCGTGATCTTGATGAAGGGTTACATATTGTTGTTGTAAGTACCTGTAAATCGATGATCTGTATGGATCATACATATAGCTGATAATAAAAAAGGGCTAGTATGTGTTTTTTTCTTAAATTCTGTAGGCAGGCTGCTGATGGTTTTCAATAACTCAATTAAAAAAAAAAAACCTGAGAAGTGCGTTAGTCACAACTTTGTTTCTGCAGCATAAAATGACAACGGCTCACATATACCCACCCAAAAAACGAACGGACCCTCTATCGAAGGGTACGAAACTTCAAAGTTTCTGAAAATTTTAAGAAAAACCTGGAAACTACTGTATATGCCGATTTTTTACTTTTACAATAATCGCGATGTTGGTCATTTCGATGTGTTTCACTTTTAAAATCAGCAACATTTTAAAAAACATATAAACATTGCCATAGACTTTTCTGGAAAAATTAAGCACAAACCTGAAAGTTCTTTTGCATGCGGTAGCCACTAGGTTTTATTCTGTTTTTGATTGTAGAAGCCAGGGCTCTAATCGAGTAATTATTGAAACGATTATCGTCGAAACGATTGAGCAAAACGATATCGTTTTAAGTTTGCTTCATATAACATAATCGTCGCATCGTTCAATCGAATCGTTCATCGTTTTTGTTTTAAACAGTTTGAACATGACTGTAAACAAACCCTGACACCGAAAAAATTTAAAAATATATGGAAATTGTTTTTTTTTGTTTCTTGAATCTGTGTATTTTTCTTCGTTGTCATTTAATGCAAAAATAGATAACTAGGTTGTAGAATTCTTATTGGTAAGGGGCGAATTGTAGAAATAAATTAATGAATTCAATTTTATAATTGAATTTTTTTCTGATTGCATTAATAATTTATAAAATCAAATAAGTGAAATTCATATGGTATTCCAAAAAAAGGCAATTATCATTTTTTTTTTGCAAAGAATGCATTCTTTTACAACTCTAAGAAGAGCGAGTTGCCTCCAAAGAGAAAAAATGCACCAAAAACGTTGAAACGATTGCAAAATAGCCATCGTCCAATCGATTTGAATCGTTTTGACGATAGTATTTGAATTAGTAACGTGAAGTAACATTAAACGATGAAAGTCCAATTGTTTCAACGATTATCGTTTTATCGTTGTTACACGAAGTAGAAGCATCGTCGAAACGATGTCGATCGATCGTTTTGTGCTCACACGATTAGAGCCCAGTAAAACATAGTTCCAAATATTTCCGAAAAAACTAAGAAATATTTAAGACGAATTTTATTTATTTCGAAATTCGTTTTTTTTGAGCTTCGATGGAAGCAAAGCAAAGTAAAGTAGGATTTTCAGCAGGCGATTACAACAACTACGTTCTACTTGACACTTTGAGAACTCAGAGTAGTTGTTGTAATTGCGTGCTGAAAATCCTACTTTACTTTGCTGAGATCGAAGCTCAAAAAACACGCCTAACGCCAGCAGCCATTGAAAAAAACGCATACTTTTATACCAAAATTTATAAAAAAATATTAGGAAAAACTTAGCTTTTTATTTTGACTCTGTCAAACTCTTTTTCATGTTTAAGAAAATCCAAGTGTGACTGTGGATTGCGTTGCTTTCGGTTTATAGAATAGCCACTCCGTCTGTTGAGAGAGAGTGTTAGCTTTAACCAACTGCCTTTGCTTACCACTACATTGCATAGAAATACCCCTAGGTAGGTACTACCGACTTTTCTGAAAAAAAAAAAACAATAAAGATCTTGGAAATGCATCTGCGGGTTTTGTTTAGTTTGCAATGGCCGCTGTGGTTTGTTTTAAGTTGTTTGTTTTTACCAGTAGTAGATACAAAAGCTTTTCTTTCAACTGTTTGTGACAGAATTAAGAAAAACCTGGAAGTGCGTCTGTGAACAAGCCCTGCTCGCGCTAAATTTTAGTGTCCCTAGTCTCCACTTCGTTTCTCCACACCAAATTTAAATGCTCGCTAAATTATTAAACATCATACACTCCGGTTCACTTGAATAAAGGCAATGATGTCATAAAACAATTTTCTTATTTTTTTTACAAAAAAACTAGGAATCAAAGTGGAACAAAAATCAAAGAATTTAGATCTGAAATTTTACAAGACCAAACAATTACAAAAGCTCTTGGCAGTGAAAGGAAACCAGACTATAACCCGTTTTTTTTTTTTAAAATGTCGAAAATGCAAGCAATTAAATCGGGTCACACGAATAAAGGCAAAGACAATAAATAAGAGAAATATAGAGTTTTTGCTTTTGTTTATTAATTTTTTTGATAGTTATTAATAAATAAGTATAAATTAAAGAAGTCAGTAATGTGTATGGCCACCTTTTTTGGAAATCAACTCATAGATGCGGTCTGGAAGTGAGTCGTACAGTGGTTTTATATAATTTAGAGAAATTTCGGCCCAAGCTGACTTAATACCCCTGAGAAGTGATTCTTTCTGGTTGTACTGCTTTCCGCCTTCGTAAACTTTACGGGTAAGCCAACCCCAAACATTTTCTATAATGTTCAAGTCTGGTGAATATGATGGCCAATTCAATAATTTTACGTTTTGGCTTGCAACAATTGACTTTTATATTCGAGCTGTATGGATTGGTGCATTGTCCTGTTGCAGAATCCAAGGCAAAGATCCAAATAACTCGTTAAACTTAGGAAAAGCTGATTCCAATATCCCTTTGTAGGTAACTCCCGTCATTTTTGTGCTCTGAAAATTTAACTCGAATGCTCCATAGTAGCTGATCGCACCCCAAACCATTACTCCACCCTCTCGGCTGTGATGACGGGTTAGAACCCGTTCTTCTTTCCTTAAATCATGAAAGTAGAAGTTATACCCATCCGGTCCATCTAGATTAAACTTTTTTTCATCCGTGAAAATAACCATTCGTCAGTCATTCTTAAGAGTAGGTACTTTCTCCTATAGTCCAGGACATATTTTCTTTAGCAAATTGCAGCCGAAGCTGCTTACGCAAAGCATTGAGAGGAGGGTTTTTCACCAACTTTAACCGCTTCAGATTGCTGTCACTCAGAATAACACGTCTAACGGTGGATTTGCTGGCTTTTACACCGGAACGGAATTTGATTTTTGATATTGAATCACTGGAATTAGAAGCACAGCGAATGATCTTGCGCCTATCAGCTGCTGAAATCACTGTAGAAATTCTTCCTTTATATTTTTTTCCATAAGAATCCGGATTCTTTAAATAATTATCAACAGAAGTTGGGCTTCGACCAATTTTTTTCGCGATGTCGCGGTTGTAACAACCTTCAGAGTGGTACGCATATATTTTTCCATTTTCGTATGCAGACAAAGAGTTTCTTTTGCCCATTTTTGATAACAACTGCACAAAACTTAAATAAATTACTCCAAACTTCACTCTACAATAATTTAGCACAGATTTTTCTAACAAAATTTCATGAATGCTTTTAATTTCGCAAATGCCTTTATTCAAATGAACCAATTTGTTTTCCTGCATTTCCGACTCTGTTTACGAACTTTGATATAGTCCCGTTTATTTGTATACAGTAAAATTATCTTCGTTAACGTATTCTCCTGAGCAATTCTCAATCTGTTATTTTCACTCTCTGTTGATAATTTTATACCAATTTTACAGTCCAAAATGCTTTGCTTTAGGAAATAAAAGTGTTGCCTTTATTCAAGTGAACCGGAGTGTATGAATGGAACAAAAAACATTTGTTCATGACAGTAAACAGTAAACGTGATTTTTACAATTTTCGAATTTCAAACTTCAAAGACATAGCAATATTGAATATAAGAAAAATTTAAGAAGATATTATCACTGCTGCAGCAGCTCAAATAATTTATGTAGTATAACAAGCAGAAGAACACACTTTTCTTGGAGTCCCATAAATTCCTATTTGCAAAAAAGACAAACAAACTACAGATTTGCAAAAAACGTAAAATTATTTGAAGCTTAAAAAACGAATTTTCCATTAACATTATAAAAGGTTTTTTTTTCGGCCATCAAATTTTACCTTTCAATATTTACTAAAATATTCATAGTAAACGCAACACAAATTTCTTCCTTCGTTTTTTACGTCAAAATTTATCTTCGATTTAAGGTATCGGACATTTATTTCGCGAGCTAAATGAATGGAGACTTGTCATCGGCCCAACTTTATGAAGTTAAAAATTTAGCGTGCGAACAGGATACTGCTTTGCTAAACTGCCTTGCTAAATGTTACCTTTGTAGACTATACCAATCGACATATTGTTAATGTGGACATTCACTCAGGATGTCTTCCTGATATAGCTATACGTTTTCGGCCCAATTTCCTTGTAATCCTCTAATCTGCTTGTGGTGACTCTTATAGAAGTATTACCTTCAGATGAACGGTCAAACTCTGTCCACTATGGCGCGAGTTACATGGCAACCCTAAACCCATGATACTAATGAAACTGATATCAATTCCAAGGCCACTACAAATGATCCACTGGCAGACTACTGTGTGTGCTTGACCAAAACATCCAATACCGAAATCACCTTATCTTGGATATGTAGCAACGCATCGGTTTGGCCTTGAGTGTACGGTGTGTGGATTGTCACTGCTGTAGAGTTTTCTGGAGAGTTGCAGCCAGTTGGAAGTAACACTGGACCAGTGAAGAACATATTTCGGAAAAAATAAGTTTATAATTGATAAAAAAAGACATTGATTTTGTTATTGACAAAAAAATAGAGTAAAAGAAATTTTGTAAAAGGTGTTTTCAAATAAAAGAACCTAATTCGCGCCTTCAGTCGAAGTAAGCTTTTTTCGCTGCAAAGCTTCTTCCTTTTCTCAACTCAATTCGGTATAACAATCAATTGAAATTGATGCTGAACTTCTGCCACCAATGTTTGCCTTTTCTTTTCAGAAACTATCGAAAAATAAATAAATTAAGAAACACTCTTGCCAAAGAGTCGCCGTAGGTTGTCAATTTGACTCATGACACAGAAATATGGATGCTTTGACATTGCCCATTGGATTCCCTATTCTTCGCTTTAAGGCTCCCATACATTTTTAACCTTAACCACTACCAATTTATATGTCACAGTGGTTAAGTTTACCTAAGATTTTCGAAAGAAAACTTTCTCCAAATACCTCCACCTCCATCTACAGCTATGTAACCCCCATCACACATCTCTTGCATGGATAATTACAACCAATTTGCATATCTTTTCTCATAATTGCCAATTTTTGTTCGTTTCCCTTTCTTTTATGGTAAACTACAGCTTACCACCTGTACTGAGCCCAACACTTTTGCATGTGCACGATGGGTTTTAGTGCGCGAAGCCCACCTCTTTTGCCGCATTTAACCATTTTAATCGCGCAACCCTTAGCAAGAACAAAAAAAAAAATGTTTCAAAAAGAAAATGTGAACAGCGGTGTTGCACCTATGAATTTACAATTGGCATGCCCTCTCCCGTTCCTCAGTGAGGAGGAAAACAGCATAATTACCCCATTAAATCAGCGCCCGAAACCTGCAGCTCGCAAGCATTGTTATAGACTGTATAAAGGCATATGCAAGCGGTCGTGAAGATGGTATAATAGCCGCTGCTGAAACTGCTCCTTGCAGACTTGACTGCTGCTCCGTTCGGTTGGCTGGCTCTTTGTTGCGGGTCGAAGTCGTCGTTTTGCGTGCTGCAGATAATTAGATTAGATTACCATCGGGCAATTAATTTCAGATAATAGAGGGCGAATCGTCCGAAGGGTACCATCGGCTTCCGCCATTACACAAAGTTTGCAAATATTTTGCTTCTTTCGCGAGGCCGCCTATCTCTCCGGGTATGTTTGTAACAAAGGTTACACATGCTCCCC
Organism: Cheilosia vulpina; assembly: GCA_916610125.1. Lineage (NCBI taxonomy): Eukaryota > Metazoa > Arthropoda > Insecta > Diptera > Syrphidae > Cheilosia > Cheilosia vulpina. Next base: position 17,166,182 of record OU744278.1, on the reverse strand, counting down.
GGAACAGAGCACAGTGTTTCTCCGCTCGCCTGTGCAGTGGTCATTATGCTGGGAAAATACACTGCTCCTTCGTGATGGTTCCGAGGGCGGGATATTGTTTGCAGAGAAGTGGTCACGACTGTGGGTAAGCTGGTCTCCACACAAATATTTACCTCGAAAATGGAGGCAATACAGCGACTAATCAAACCTAGCATATTGACAGCGAGGTACTGTGTCATAAGGTGCTTAGTAAATCCCCCGCGCTGTGAAAAGCTGTCTGATTCCGTCGATTTATCTACTCACGATTAATCCGTTTAATTAAGTAGCGCGCCAGAGCCGCTAATCAAAAACGCACACCCAGCTGCTTAATTGCAACCTAATGAGATTTTAGCCAGCATTTGGCTCGAGAAATCGATTTGACAGTTCGTTCAATGCAAATGACACCCTTACAATTTAGCTGTTGGCAGCAGTCAAAACTACATACAGTTTAGGTATTCCATTTCATTTCGCCCGAGTCTAAGCATGTTAACATTCCAGTTGGGTTGGCAATTTCCAGCTCGTTGAATCCAATTAGGAACCACCCCAACGGCAAGATCCACCAGAAACCCAACCGAAGAGTCAATTCCGATAGACAGTTGTCCCCATGTAGATAGGTGCATGTGAATCGGTACGCGTACGAGTATTGGCTATCTCCGGTCGGAGCACCAAACAACCGTCAAAATGCTAATCAATGAGGTGTAGTGTCATGTTCAAATCGGATTTGTGGCAGTGTTCTTTTTCCTCTGTTTCTGACTTTTTAATTTATACCCTCAACACTGTCGGGTATCGGGACCAAACGGGCGACACTGCGGCGGAGTATCACCTTTGATGTTACAACGGTGTATGGATACGAGTATAGCTATCCAATTGAGTTGCCAGGTGCAATCAATTTAGCGGTGCGAACAAGTGTCTGGCAATATACCTACCCGTAAGTCAAATACAATATAGCTTCGTTACAGATATTGGTTGAACTTCGAATGTTATCCATACAATATGCAGAGGCATGGTCAAGAAATAGCAATATGCTGCGTTTGGCTATGCCGGGCGACATAATTTCCTTGACTTTGGCAACATTGACAGCATTGAGTCACAAAAGTGCCAAGACGAAGGCATTATTGTCTGCGACTGTGTCAGTGGGGTTTGTATTATTGATTTGCATGTTTGTCGACCCATATATGATTCGAATGGCCGGTGGTGGATGAACGAATGGATGTGCATTTGGTTTGGGGAATAGATGGAGATATTGTGCATAGAAAAGTTTAAGATGCTAGGTAGATGCATAGTCAAATAGCGGCTGAATTGAAACCCGAAACCAGATGCCCAGAAGTACAGTAAAACCAGCTTAAGTGAAAAACCTGAAACATATTTTCAGTTATATTTTAAATTTTTCATTGAAAAAGACTCTCTTATGTGAAAAAAAAGTTGAATCGAACGGAACAAAAAATTTGCTGAACGCTTTCACTTCTTTTTTCTCGTTAATGATATTTCAGGTTCTGATATGTCACAAGCGTTTATTTTTCAGGCCACTCCAAAAGATAAGTACAAATTTTTCTAGCTTCAAATTTACGCTTAATGGAATTTTTAAACCCGCTTAAGTAACATTTTGTTTTCACTTATCCGTTCGTTTAAGTGAAAACCCCGTTTAAGGGGAAGAAAGACTGTGTCATTTTGCTGTTTCTCTTAACCCTAGAAAGATAATCTACGTCCACGAGACGTATGGCGCGGGACAATTGTGTGATAACTTTTAAATTCTAAACCGCAGCGCGTTGACCGTGTCCACTATATATAAAAAAATCATTAATTTATTTTTTTTGAATAGTATCTATATAATTATTTAAATTAATTATAAATAATAAGAAGTTCATATGTTTAATTAAATACACTAATTGGCGTATGAGACGTATGATTATCTTTTACGCTCTTTATTTTATGATTATCTTTCTAGGGTTAAGCGGGTTTTACTGTACCTTCAAAACACCGCAAAAGATTGTGGGAAAGGGAAAACTGACATTGCATCTCTATAGAAGCTTTATAGAAAACAGACAAAAAATCCACATCGCTATCATCAAACTGCTGCCTCACATAAAGGCGGTTGATGTTTCTAGGAACGTAAAGAAGTGTACCTCGAAATGCGACACATAAACGCTCTTACTTACTTACTTACTTAGGTGGCGTTACAGTCCGGGGTGGACCTGGGCCTCAACCAATACGCCTCTCCAGTTAGCGCGATCTTTGGCTAACTGCCTCCAGTTGCGCACTCCAAGTTGGTTGAGGTCCCCTTCCACTTGCGCGCGCCACCTAAGGCGAGGTCTTCCTCTACTGCGTTGTCCCTCCGGGTTTGAATCGAAGACTCTTCGGGCCGGAGCGTTGGTGTCCATTCGCTCTACATGTCCTAGCCATCTTAGTCGACTGATGCGTACTTTTCTGACCAGGTCGATGTCGCTGTACAGCTCGTAGAGTTCGCTGTTAAATCTCCTCCTCCAAAGCCCGTCAACGCAAACGGGACCGAAAATCAATCGAAGAATTTTGCGTTCAAAACGATCAAGGAGATCTTCATCCGCCTTTGATAGCGTCCATGTTTCTGCGCCATAGAGTAGGACTGGGATGATGAGGGTCTTATATAGAGTCTCCTTAGTGGTTCTTGACAAGGCCTTACTTCTCAATTGCCTTCTTAGGCCAAAGAAACAGCGGTTGGCAAATGTAATTCTTCGATTGATTTCTGATGTGATGTCGTTGTCAGAATTTATAGCGGAGCCGAGGTAGACAAAATCCCTAACTACCTCAAAATTATAGCTGTCTGTCGTGACGTTCTGACCGATTCGGCGATGTTGTGTTTCCCTTCTTGTTGACAGCATATATTTTGTTTTGCCCTCATTCACCACTAAGCCCATTTTTGCCGCTTCTGTACTGATACTTGCAAACGCACCAGTGACAGCTCGCTGTATTCTGCCAATGATGTCGATGTCGTCAGCGTATGCAAGTAGTTGCACAGACTTCTGGAAGATTGTGCCTCTGGTGTTGGCTTGCGAGTTTCGCACAATCTTCTCAAGAATGATGTTGAAGAAGTCACACGACAGCGCGTCACCTTGTCTAAATCCTTTTTTGACATCAAAGGTCTCGGTGAGATTGTTTCCGACCTTTATGGAGCAGCGAGCATTCTCCATCGTCATTCTGCACAATCGGACGAGTTTGGCAGGGATGTCAAAACTAGACATAGCTCTATACAGCTCGTCTCTATAAATGCTGTCGTATGCGGCCTTAAAATCGATAAAAAGATGGTGAGTATCGATCTGGACTTCTTGGGTTTTCTCCAGGATCTGCCGTAGTGTGAATATTTGGTCGGTTGTCGACTTACCGGGCCTAAAACCGCACTGGTAGGGACCAACCAGATCGTTGACAAAAGGTTTCAGGCGTTCACACAGTATGGCAGACAGGATCTTGTATGCGATGTTAAGAAGACTGATACCCCTATAGTTGGCGCAGTTTAGAGGGTCTCCTTTCTTGTGGATCGGGCAAACGATGCTGAGGTTCCATTCATCAGGCATACTTTCCTCCGACCAAATCTTGGAGACGAGTTGGTGTATGCTCTCTACCAAGTCATCTCCCGCTGCCTTAAAAAGCTCGGCAGTCAAGCCATCTGGTCCAGCAGCTTTGTTGGTCTTAAGCTTGGATATTGCTATCCTCACTTCGTTTTGGTCGGGTGGACGGAAGTCTTGGCTTTCATCGTCTAAGTTGAATGGTTCGTTCTGCCTGACAGCGGAATTTGGGTCGTCTTCGCCGTTTAACAGTTTGCAGAAATGGTTTTTCCATATCCTCAGCACCGACTGTGACTCTACCACAAGGTTTCCTTGTTCGTCTCTACAGGTCTCTGTTCGGGTCTTGTTGCGATTGCACGTTCTTTTTACCCTTTGGTAAAACTTCCGAACATTGTTCCTGGAGTAGCACCTCTCTATTTCCTCGATCGCGCGCTTCTCGTGCTCTTTCCTTTTCTTCCGGAGAAGCCGATGTTCTTCCCTCCTCTTTTGCTCGTAGAGCTCACGAGCTGCCCTCGTCCTTCTGTGCAGCGCCGCTTTGTACGCGCTTTGTTTTGCTGCATGTGCTTGCCGGCATTCTTCATCAAACCAGGGGTTTCGTGAGGGTGGTCGTGTGAAACCCAGCACATCGGTTGCGGCGTTTCTGATGGCGTCTTGGCATCTATGCCACTGGTCTTCAGCACTTGATGCTGGCTGCATAGGACTTCTCGAGACGTTGAGGGATACGCGATCAGCAAAGGTTCTGGCGGTTTGTTGCGATTGTAGCCGTTCAACGTTAAATCTCCTCACAGTATTTCCCCGTTATTGTGGTGTTTGAGATATCCGCATACGCACCTTGGCTACAACAAGGCAGTGGTCCGAGTCTATGTTGGCCGCTCGGAAAGTTCGGACATCTAGAACACTGGAGGAGTGCCTTACGTCGATCGCAACATGATCAATTTGGTTGACGGTTTGATGATCTGGCGACCGCCATGTTCCTTTGTGGATATTGAGGTGATTAAACCGTGTGCTAGCTATAGTAACATTACGCCCCGCAGCAAAGTCAATAAGCCTAAGTCCGTTCCCAGACGTAATGTCGTGTAGGCTGTGCTTTCCGATTGTGCTACCAAAGATGTCCTCCTTTCTTATTTTGGCGTTAAAATCACCTAAGACAATCTTATCGTCATACTTAGGACATTGCTCATATGCTTTGTCGAGGAGCTCGTAGAAACACTCTTTGGCAGCATCGTCTTTTTCTTCTGTAGGGGCGTGAGCGCATATTAGGCTGATGTTGGCGAATTTAGCCTTGATGCGGATTGTTGTAAGGCGTTCACTAACGTGTCGAAAGCTCAAGACTTCTTGCCTAAGTCTGCCGCTTACAACAAATCCGCATCCAAATAGACGCTGCTTTCGTTCCCTATAGCAATCACCGTAGTAAATGTCACAGGTTTTCATCCTTCTTTTGCCCGGCCCATCCCACCGCACTTCCTGGATGGCGGTGATATCTGCTTTGTAGCAGTCTATGGCCTCCGCTAATTGTTCGGCTGCACGCGGCCGGTTCAGGGTTCGAACATTCCACGTGCAGATACGAACGTCGTTGTCCTTTTTTCGTTTTCCAGGGTCGTCAACAGTGAATCCGTCCTTTTCCGAGGCTTTTGGTTGCTTCGCAACAGTATTTTTTTTTTCCGCGGTTGGGTAGTTAACCCCACGCACAACCCCCAACTTGGAGGACCAGGCCCTAGATTGACCCTAGGACAGCGGGTCGGATATTCCGTTGTCAGTAACCCTCTTCGGGGATATGAGTGCTGCCGTTGGCCCATAGAGGGTTCATCCGCCACCATCTCTATTTCAACACCCTGACTAGTGCTGAAAATTCCTTACTGACCTTAGCTCCAAATACGTCAGAGTAGCTCACGTAAGGTATCTGCCATCTTGACTGTTGGCACCACCGTTGATCCAACCTTGTGGATTCATCCGTTGTATGTCCTCTATCTGAGGGGCTCATGTAAGACCTCTGAGACTCAATCAGGCAGTCATTCCGACAGAGCATTATAGTGTTGCTATTTTCTTCGTGCTCAACACTCGCGCTTATAAGTTTAGCAAGTCAAGCCCGGGTGGACGAGACCAGTATCCGGTGGCTACCACGGGGAGGTAAAATAAGCACAATTGATGTGTATGAAACAGTTGCAACAGCTGGGCATCGCCAGGTTGATACCAATCAGTGTCTACCCTATTCATACAACACCCCGCCACCACATAAACGCTCTACACGACGAAAATTAAATGCACATCACGTATAAAGCTGGACAACCGCGAAGGCATAACTTTTGCAGAACTTGTTTCGCGAATGGTGTTCTGGCTTGGGGTAATGCTTCGAAAACCCACATCCAAAAGCTGGTTAGACTACAAAAATCAGCGTTGAAGCAAATCAATTATAATACTCGAAACAACGAATTAAGCTTCAAAGTTCTTACGGTAGAAGACATTTTCAAGATGACGCTCACTTTGGAATATTATGACGATATCCGGTTTGTTAGACGACTTAATCATGAGGTGAATACTAGACGGCGTGCCCAAGGTATGCTGCAAGTATCTAGCATCTATAACAATTATGGTAGAAGACAACTTCTACATAGCGTTCCGGCAACAATCAACAATCTTCCCCGAGAATTAACGAACATCGTAAACTTTAAAAAAAGAAAAAAAAAATGATTAAAACCTTTTTTTTGAGCAATGAAATAAATTGAATACCTACATACTAGGCTCTAATTTAATTTAATTTAATCTTCTGCAGATAAGCCTAAGGCTTCGCAGATAAGTATACACAAGTGTTATGTATTTTTATGAATAATAAATAATAATAATAATAATAAAATCTTAGGAGAAATTCTTTAAACAAAAAACTATATAGAGAGTTTACCAATAAGAGGTGTTATTTTGGTATTCAAAGAAAAATGTCATTTTTTGAGATAAATGATCGGATGTTTATTTCATAATAAAGAGGAAGGTATGCCGTTAATAATGAAAAACAACATCAGCCAAATGGCCACCACGAGCACGCATGCAGGACCATAGCCTTTTCATGAAATTTTCCATAACCAAATCGCAAAGTGGCTGCCCTATGTGATAGCTTCACATATTTTTATCTTTGAGGTCTTGAATCGACGCTGGGCTGTTGGAGTAGACCTTATCTTTCAACTTGGCCCCAAAGGAAGAACTCGGAAGGTGTTAAATCACAAGATCTCGGTTGCCAATTGTGATCACCTCTTCGAGAGATAACACGGTCCGGAAACTTTTCCCGTAAAAGATCAATGGTTTCGTTGCTTGTGTTTTTTCACCATTTTTGAAGTGAATTTTAATAATTTCAATGCATTGTTGAAACGTGTATCGTTTCATTTTTAGTAATGGCGTAGTTTCAACTTGTCAAATGTCAAAGAATAAAAACTTCAAAAGTGACAGCTACCGAAATAGCGGATCATTCACAATAACACCTCTTATTGGGAAACCCTTTATATTCCAATTTGTTGATTTTTATTAGTTTTTAAATCGTTTGTACTTAAACTATTTTCTAAACACTGTTTTTCAAAGCAGAAGACGTCTTGATTTTTTTTTGACATGAGATCAATCACCTTATCTGAGTCCAGATTAATATCTGAATGAACTGATATCATAGCAAGTGAGCTTAATCTTGCTTTGCCCATAACGCTTCGGGACACTTTTTTAATCCTTTTCATAGTTGAAAAGGTTCTTTCAAAAATCAACACTTTTTTTTTTGTTTTTTTGTCGGAGGTTGTTACTATCCGATGGAGCACTCAGACACAACTACAGGTCCATTATACTGCCTAACAGACACCTTACATTATTGTACTTAGTTTTCACGTCTTTCAAAGAAAGATGAGAAGGAGCTTCAGTGATGAAGAGCTTAGATGTTCGGCACTCATCACATCATTCCCAAAGATCCGCCACCTGATGCGAGCAAAGGCGGGACAGCTCAGAGGAAGTGTCGTCTTCCTCTCCGCAGCAGATGGTGGTGTCGCTCAAGCCCAACACATTAAAGTGTTTGGCAAAATCTTGGTGGCCCGAAAGGACGCCCACAAGCAGTCTGCAGTCGATTCACCTAAGAGACAGAAGAAAAGACGCGGACCTTTTACAGATGTCCGGACGCAGTCTTTTGGTCTGCCTACACCCAGCACAGTCACGCCACCGACGCTCGTGTTCACGAGAAACCCAAGTATCAATGGATGACCTAAACACAGATGCAGGCAGACCCAGCGCAGGTTCACTGAGAAAGCTTCTTCTGAACCCAGTCTGGCAAACTCATCAGCGATCTCATTTCCCTGGATACCAGTGTGACCTGGGACCCAAACAAGAATCACTTTGTTAAGCCTTCCGACCAAGTTCAGAGAAAGCTTGAGTTCGAACACTAACGTGGACGAGGTAAGAGGGTTATCAACGCTTTTATCGCAGCTTGGCTATCACTGCAAACGCATATGCTTCTATCCTTCCACCTGTTTGTCACAAAATAGCCATAAGGATAGCGAAAATCTCCGCTTGGAAGACAGACGCATGGTTACCTAAGGGGTAGTGTAGTCTAATGTTCTCGCTTTCCACAAAGACTCCAGAACCAGACCCCTGTCCGCTTTTGGAGCCATCCGTGAATACACGATGGCATTCTTTCCCAGGCTCATAGTCTGGCCGAAGCCATTCCGTTACCTGAGGGAAGTTGAGGTGGTAGTTTTGTCGCAGTAGGATTTCTGGTGTCATGGTGTCACGGCCTATCCATAAGACAGGGGTCATAGGATAATTCTCGCACAAGTTCCTCGAAATTCCAATGCACATGGCACCAAAAGCCACCTCTCTTTAACCGAGAGATGGTTTTCAGCGTACACCCCATGATAAAAATATCAAGATGGGGGAGGTTCATCATAGCATCTAGAGCAGAGCCCGGCGTGCTAGGGAAGGCCCCTGTGCGTCCAAGACAAACAGTTCTTTGAAGTTTGGCAAAAGGGGTAGTAACACGTTTCCGCGAAAGCCTGGTCCACCATAGAACCGATGCATATGAGAGAAGTGGTCTTATCATTGCCGTATAGATCCAAAGGACCCTTTTAGGAGATAAGCCCCATGTCTTGCCAAAAGCGCCTCTGCACTGACAGAAAGTTGACAGCGCTTTATCGGTTTTTGAGACAACATGCTTGGACAAGCATTCTATCGTGGATTACTCGCAGATATTTGACTTCATCGGAGATCGCGATAGTGACGCCTTTTAGCACAAGTTGAGTCAGACCAGTGACCTTTCTCCTTCTCGTGAAGAGGACAACCGTAGTTTTAAGAGGATTCACTGCAATCCCATTTCTTGTGCACCAATCAACGATTAGGCCCAAGGATCTCTGAGCCTGAGAGCAGACAGTGCATAGGTCTGAACCTCAGCCCCTCAAGCCCCCTCCCCTGGCTACGTACCTGCCGTCAAAAATTAGAACCTTTACCTGCACGTACCATCCTACAAAAAATCTTTCTCAAAAAGCAACCGAGGATGGTTTGATCTGCTACAAAAAAAAAGTCCAAAGTGCAGCGCTATTAAGCAAGACTGGGATAATCCAGGGTCTTATAAAGAATGTTCGGAATGGCGCTTTACTGCTCATGCCTTCTGAGCCGAAAGCAACAGCGATTGGCAAGAGCTATTCTCCGTTTAATTTCCGCTGGGATGTTGTTGTCAGAATTAATTCGAGTTAGACATGGCTCTATATAGCTCGTCTCTATAAATGTTGTCATAGATGGCCGTAAAATCGATTAAAAGATGGTAAGCATCGATGGACTTCTTGCGTTTTTATTTTTCCAAGATCTGCCGTATTGCTTGTTACTGTTATATATTTTGGCCCGCAACAAGTCAATTAGCCTTTGTCCATTGCCAGACGTGATGTCGTGGAGGCTGTACTTACCAACAGTTTTACCAAATATTTAGGTACTCCTTACCTAACCTGAGTTTAAAATCTCCTGATGTGATTGCTCATAGTTCGAGGAGTTTGTAAAACTTTCTGTGGTAGCGTCGTCCTTTTCTTCTGAGGAGGCGTGTGAGTGCATACTAGGCCGATTTTGGTGAATCAAGTCTTGATGCGGATTTTCATCAAACAGTCGTGTGTGTTCTACAGCAGTCAAAGTTACCACAGTTCTTCATCCGCCCATCCTATCGCACCTTCTGAGTTGCAGCTGTGTCTGTTTGGAGCAGTCTGGGACCTCCGCTAGTTGTACGGCTGCAAGTTTTCTGTTTCATTCAGTTATTTCATTTTGTCAGCAGTAGGTCTGTCCTTTTCCGAGACTTGTAGTTGGTTGAATGGGTTTTCATTCCCAATCTCCTGTCAAAGTATTATATGCACCCAGCTTTCACCAATGTGGCGGTGAGAGAAGGAGTTACAAGGGAGATTCTAGAACTTAGAGTAAGAACGTTTGTGTTGTTCTTATGATCTACAAATTTATGTTACGCGGACGAGTGGTGCAACCGTCTCCCATTCGAACTAAGGGCCTGCTTGTGCCCAGAGTCTTGCAAGACAGCGCCCAACGATTCCAACAACTCAACGAGGATCCTTTTGGGTGCTTCCATGCATTGAAACTGCCCGCCATAGTGCAGTGCAGACGATTTTAAAGGGCACTTCCCGGTGTGGTTTACATTCACCCCACTTGTAGAAACTACTGCCGACTTTGATTTGCAGAGTTAGGTTCCGATATAATCCAATGGCGAAATAATATTGTGCAACGGCCTATCGTTGGGCGCCCATTTGTCTACTCATCGTCCTCTATTTCTTTGGAAATGTATAATTTAGCTATCGACAAAAAATGTTATTCCCACACCACGCTGCACAATTCTGTTAAACTGTTTCCAACTTCCGACATTTTCATTGGAAACAAACTGACAACCCATTTCAAAAAAATCGGAACAGAACTCCAACCCACCTAAACGGTTTTTAAAATCCCTATACCCAGTTGCTAAAAAATAAAACCTCAACAACTTTGACTGCGCACCCAACCACAGGCGTTTTGACCTTTCAAACATTTTGCCTTCAGCCAGGCACGAAGGATCTCCTTCTCAAAAAAAAGGCGTCTTGACTCTTCCTCCACCAACATCGATTATCCTTCTTTAGGTTCTCGCAAAGTTAAACAAAGGCGAACATGCTTAGAAACACAACACAAAAAGTATCCTATAGCTACGTACTCGACAGTCGAAAAACGGAGCAGATTGCGTGACCCACCGCACCGACAACCGAATCCAATCACGGAAGGACGAACAGTGCAGTGGTTTCCCCATTGATTGAATTTCAAATTGTATACATCGATGTCCTTTGTCCTGGCATTTGTTGGATGCGTCTAAATGTCACGCAAATTCACAATGACAACAATGCATTTCCAGGTGGATAAGGATGCGCCTTCAACTAAATTATACCTATGCACTCATATAAACAAATGCTGTATTGCAATGCAAAGAAAAGGATAATGATACGTCTTGCGCGCTCAAGACAAATTGTAACATAGAACCAGCAGAGGAATTATTTTCACACAAGGCGAGAGTCCGAAGGCAAAACACACGAAATACAGGAAGGAAGCATAGTCCCGGGCAAAAAGGGTTAATAAATTTCATATTTGACACCAAAAACGACGCTAATTACACAGAACCAGCCTGTGCAATAGAGAAGCGGTGGCTTCTTTGTCTTGGTTCGTCTTCTTAACACGTAGTAGCTGTGCATTCGCTTGCCGCAAATGAGTGTGTGTGTGTCTGGTTATATGCATGCTTGGTATGGTAAATGGGTTTTTGGGGGCGAAACCATTTTGAGGTCTGTTGGTTTTCTCGAAATTTATATTTTCCGGCTGTTTATTTGCCGGAGAGAGAAACATGATATCTGAAGACAAGAAAAATTCAAATTCTCAGCTGGGAAAAGTTTGGAAAGTCGCTTTCGGTACAATTTGGGAACATTTTCCCTGTTATTATGAGTCTCGTATAATTATACGAAATATTTATTCAATTAAGTGGAGATATGAAGTGGACCCGGCCAGACACTGTGTATCAGGGAATTGGGTGTGTTTACCTAAATGGATTAGATTGGACGATGGGGTGGGGGTTTATGAGAGGTTTAGAGGTAAAGTTAGTCAATAGTGCGACTTTGTTTGGCTGTGATGACGTCAGGAAGCAGGGCTCATTCCCAAACCTTTATAGACGGCAGGTAAACAGAATTTCAAATTAAATAAATCTGTTTAAGCAATTCTCAAAAAGGACCGAAAAGTATGTCTATATTCATCAGCCGTCTATGGCAATTGCTTAGTGTAAGGCCTTTTGGAACCGGTCTTCTTGAACTCGTCCCCGAGTACATTTAGTATACAACCATATCGGTCATAGACTCATGAGTCAAAGAGTTTCTCTAACCAAAACCCTCTAGAAGGACTTTCATCTTGATGCTGGCAAAGTGTATCAGTAGCCTAAAAGCGACTATTCTGATCTAAAATAATATTTAAGGCTGCTTTAAGCGGTTTATTTAGGCGACTGTTAATAGAAAAGAAAGTTCTTTGCACTTTATCTAATGCAGTTAAATACATTTTTCCTAGTAGTTGACAAAACAGTTCAGTTGCGGAATTGCAGTCCTAGCCGCTCTAGGCCCCAGGCCAAGTGACGCCCCTTTCTCAGCACCCATCCTTATAGACTAGATACATATTTCATGAATTTACTTTACTCCCCCTTTTAATGGATTCAAAAAGTTGTTTAACTAAAGGCTAGCGTATAAGGCTAGTTTAAAATATTTTCCGAGGTTTCAGGGATGATTGGACAGTTAAATAAAACATTTTTAATAAAATAAATGTTTTACAAAGTGATACAAAAATCTTCTGCACTTAAGCGCAGCAAAATCGTTTATTAAATCTTCGCAATCGAATTTGCTTAAAAAATCAGCTTCTATATTAAGCAAAGCAAGATCATCTGCTCCTTCATTTTAGATAAGCTTAGTACGCTGCTCGAGCTAAATTTTCGCTCTCATACAAAATTCTCTACAACATTTAGCTGAGCTAAATTTAAGCGAATCCATTTAACTGATTGGTTAGCAGCTCGAGCTAAATAATCAAGCTTTTGTTTCAGAATGTACTGCATGTGTCTGTCAAAATTTAGCGTGCCCATTTAATGGGTCGGCAAATTTTCTCAAGCTAAATTGTGACAGATCGTTGTGTATTTGTCGTTCTGTTGCGGAAAAGTATGCAAGGGTGAGTTTTTTTTAATTATCACATGGACGGGAAGTACTTAGAATCAGAAAAACTTGAAATAAGAGAGAATTCAATTTTTGAAGGAAGTTATTTTTTTAAAGAACAGCTGTTTTCTGTGACACTTATCCACTCGGCGTACTCTATGTCAAAATTTAGCTAGGACTTTAACTGATGCTTGGAGAGCAAAGTTGGGGACCAGATAAAATTTAGTTTAGTTCGACCAGCGTACTAAGCTTCAATATAAACATTTTTCGAAACAGATTGTTCATGGCTGTTACCTAATTGTACACGTACATTTACTAAAAAAGCAGTATGTATAAGCATTAGGCAGAACTACAGATGAGGGGGTCTTACATCACCTTCACATTTTTAGAATTTATTTGGAAAATTGCAAATGAATTTTTGTACTCGATAAATTTGCAAAATCTTCGAATATAATGCTTTTTTAGCTCAACAATCGTGGAATAGGTTTTAAGCCCTAAAATCGTAAAAACACGATAAATCGTGGAATCTGGCAACGCTGGTTGACATAACTATCGCAAATCGCAGTCGCGAGCGGGCAAGCGAGTAAGGCGTGGGTGGGTAGGCAGCGGCGGGGCGCGACGCACCGCACAAGCTTGACTGACACGCTCGTCAGACCTATTCTTCCTAGATCACTTGTAATAAACTAAACGTACGAACTATTTTATATGTACGATGTACGAAATTATTTATACTTTGATACGCAAAAATAGTGATTAAGGAAGATTGTAACCATACGGTACGGTGCCTTTAAAATATTGAGATTCTTTACATTTGAGTTATTTCTTGTTAATCTTGTTATCATCAGTGACTTTTTTTGGCATGATTTGCCGCCCTTAATATCTGGCCGTCCTAGGTCCGGGCCTACTGGGTCTTACGGCAAATCCGCCACTGAGCCTAGTATGTAATGCGAGCTTATAAGCCTCATTTCTTACAGTAGACAACATATGCTGACTGGATTTGCGATAAGCACTATTTATGGAGATCGAGGACTGCACTCCTTGTGACTGAGCAATGGGGTTTAGTTCACATGCTTCCATTGACAAGATTAAGTAGAAATATTAACAAGTCTCCGACCTGGTCGAAGTCTTCGATTCCACCACGGAGGGCCATAACACAGTAGAGAAAGACCAAAACGCGCTAGAAACCCTGGACTGCAGCGTCAGCTGAGTAAGTAAGTAAAAACTAGTCGAACGTCACGTCGATTTAAACCATCCATAATCTGTCGAATGCGGGAACACAGTCAACATTATTGTAAGCATGGTGACTCTTTTAAAAATGCATACACTGTTAGAAGGTCTCACCAAAGATCACACGCAGAGTGGAGTGTGGAGTGAGTGCCAGGGAAAATCCTAACTATAGTCCAAGCTTACCTCCAAACAACCATGAAACTTTGGGACACTGCTTCTGAGAACTCGCTCTGCAGGTAGCTAGCTATAGAATGTAAGGAATCAGCTTTCTACCCACTTTAATTGAGGAACTGGTAAAGCATTTTTGGATTGTACTAGAACTTCAAATAAAATAGACTGGGCTCTAAAATTCAATGGCCAATATTACAAAATCCATTGACAGCGGCCTGGGGGCAGCACTCTATGCCCGGTAAAAGGAGTTGTCCTTCTCAATCAACTAAATAAAAAACCAAGAGTTCTTAGCAGTGCTGTCGTTGTACGGCAAAAGCAGTATTTGTACTGCTTTCTGTATCTCTGTACTGCTGTAATACTGCAAATAGTTTTTTGAAATATGCGCTTTTTGTTCTTAAAAAGCCATTGCTATGAAATTCAAGCATCTGAAATACAGACGTACCATTAACGTATATTCTATATTTATTATTACAAAATATATATGTATTCCAAATTTATTAAAAAAAATACCGTAAAACGTAACTTCTTTAAATAATTTAACCAATTTTGAAATACTTATTTTGCCTTGGGATTTTTTTTTTGTAAACAGGGCAATCGGGCCTGGTTTGTTCAATCTTGGTTACATTAAATCATCGGTTATTTCCGCTGCTAAAGTTTGAATGTGTTTGTACAGTAAAATATTAACCGGAGAATCGTTGGTTTGGTTAGTTAACCAAAAAAATCGATAACCAGCCGATTTCGAGCGGTGATAGTGATTTTCTAAAAAATTTATTTATTCCAGATATTGTAAGGACTTCGTAGGAATAAGTTTTGACGTGTCTGCTTTACAACAGCTTTTTGTAGAATATTGCGAGCAATATTATGCGAAAAAAAATACAAATAATAAAATAAATAAACATAACGCAAGGTGGAGAAGGCCCTAACCAATAAAATCTGTTGGGTTAAGTTAACGTTTTCAACTGACATATGTATAGAATACACTTCACGCCATTCAATGAAAAGTGAGGGTACAGACAGGTTCCCAACTTCAGCCGGATGAATTAAGATAACTTTCAACATGTTTGTCCTTTGGCAGCTCTCATAAATTGAGGAAATATTGAGAGAATGAGAAAATTATTGCGACGTTCGTAGACGAAATTGAGATGATGCCGAATAATGGGGTAACAATTTTTATTGGGTGTTGTACTGATTCAGCTATGTTCCCACTTACTTGTCTCACACCAACAAGATTTTATTCCGCTCTTTTTAAAAAATTCCTGTATGATTTGATTTTGACATTTATGTACATAATAAATAGTAAAATATATTCATTAATAACTTACCTAGACAAAAACACACGAAGCCGAAGCAGAAAAAAACACGTTACCATCGATTGGGCTAATCACTGAATTTACAAATTAACTGGAAAAATGGAACAATTTGTAGCAAATCTATGTTTTGGTGACCGAAGTTAAAAAGCGGTAAAAAGACGGTATTTGGTTATCACTGATTTGTAATCATCGGTTAACCAGTTGTGAACAGACCGGCCCTAAGTGTTCTAATTTTAACTAGTAGCTCCATACATAGCTATACCGTTTTTGCCGACTGGTAGTGCTGCTGGTTTTTATCTTGCAACGACAGCCCTGATGCTTAGGTACCCACTCTCCTAAGCAAACCGCATGATAGTCTTAGAAAAATATTCCTAGCGAAGTGCTATTTATGTCCTACGAACGAAGGCTTTCGGGAAAAAGAGCAGCTTGCAACCGAGCACAGTGATCTAGTTATACTCTAAATCCTACTTTGAAAAACTGAACGGATATAATGGAACCAATTAAATTCATCAAAGCTAGACCCGGAAACATTGCTTAACCCACTGCCACTCCGAATAAAAATATTCGCTGCGGTAGCCAAAGTTGTTCTAGCTCAAAGAGAACGTCGAAAGACTAGATCTTACGGTCCTTACATTTTTTGTAAAAACGGACTTATGTATGACGCTTACACGGAAAGAATTGAAAATCATCAATTGCAAAATTTTGAGTTGCAATTCACGAATTATATCTTTGTCGCAAATTACAACGATTTTTTCTTGAATTGATATAAAAATTCGTAATTCGACATTGAAAACGGCGTAGAATACAAAATTCTGCTTGTTGAATTTTGCGATTAGAAGTATTAATTCGAGCTTCTTTTATTTGTAGTGATTTGCGATCTTGTTTTGCGCAATTTACCACTTCAATGGGTCAATTTCTCAAGCACTACTTCACAATTGCAAATTGCAAAAAGTATTTGCTGATTTACAAACACTGAGTGATGAATCAATGAAATCTTTTAATAATTTAACACATGTAAATTGAAAACGTAAAATGGCGTAGAGAAATTGTGAGTTACAAAATATTTCTTTGTAATTTCCATGGAATTAACTACCCGATTTGTTTAATTTTTGTGCGCACAGGCAGCCGACAAAAACGAAACGTCATAGCATGTAAAGAAATCCTTTTAAGTCGTTTCATTTTCTGCATGGACAGCTCCAACAATGCGCATTTGGCTTCATTTGAGTCAGTCAGTCGCTTTCAATCTTTGCTTAAAGCAGTTCTTGTCGGGTCAAAGTTATTTATAAGTATAACTCATTCGTAGTGATAGTGAGTGTACTAACCAACAAATTGTAAAGAATTTTGGTATACATCTTGTAAGTACATATTGAATAATACAAAAAAAATTAAGTAAAAATAAATAAATAATTGGCGCAACAGGTCCTTATGGACCCAAGCCTAGCTTCTCACAACCATTCGTCTTGTGTGAGTTTTTATTTTTGGGACGAATGGAAGGGATGGACAATTTTATGCCGAGTCCAAACGGCCAATTGAGAAGCTCTTTCATGACAGTTATACTCTCGGATGTTTGTCAGACGTTCGCGAGAGGTGGCGCAGTGAAAAAAACCTTAAGTTGGAATTTGGGTTTTTCTCGGGATTCGAACCTGGGACCCCTCGCTTAGTAGTCCAACACACTATCCACTATGCCACTGCGCCGACAAAGTAAGTTTTAAGTAGGTAGGGCTATTAGAAAGAAGTTTAAATTGGAATGGAATTTATTATTATTATAAATTATTAACATGTAATTACAATTACTTGTTAGTACTTATTTTAACGAGCCTAGCTGCAGTGACTTTTGGCTCAGGAATGGAATTTAAAATATCATATGTAATCGAAAACGATTGTAAATGTTTGTATCAATGGCAAGTTCTTCGAAATAATTTGTTTGTATTTTAAATTTTAGCTAAGACCGAAAAGCCACCCCAGACAAATCCCGTTGTCTCCGGACGATATGGCGCCGTATGCTTTTCAGGAGGAAACAAATTATAAAATGTGACTTTAAATATGTATTCGAAAATAACCTAAATAATTAAACTACCAATTTTGATTTGTAAATCATAAGATATAAGTTGTAAATTGAGAATAAAATTTTCTAATTTCACGATAAAACAATTTCAATTTAAAACGGTGATGCCTCAAATCACTACTCAAGAATCGTAAATTGCAAAATATGAAATATAAATTGATAAAAAAAAGATTCAATTTACCAGTACGAATTCGTAAATCGCAACTACTGAAGTGGTAAATCTACCCCTTTTGTTCGCAAATCAACACTTTTGAGTTGCAATTCAAGACTAAATGGTTGTAATTTGTTAAGGGAGGAAATCCGAATTTACAATTATTTTTGCAATTCGCAATCCATAGTAATAGCAAATTAATAACTATTTGTGTCAAATTGCGATTGGTTATTCCAATATGTATTCCGCATTTGATCGCATCATTGACAATAAAAAGTAGCGATTCGCGACTTTTGAGGGTCAATATCTTCACTTCGTACAATTTATAGAATTGCGAATAAAAAGACGTGAATTAGTAAATCCTGAGCTGAGCTCTAAAACTAGACAAACTTTTCGTGATTCTGCGCTCATTTTTCTTGATTTGATCTTGAAATTTTTTCCGTGTACGGATTTGAAAACCAAGTAATGTACTACTTAGACAACAAATTTTAACACCTATAAACCTGGCAGTAAGAACTGGCTTCTTACCACCACTGAGGGTCAAGAGATGAATGTCCATATTCATAGAAGGCTCCCTGTTTTTGAGAATTGAACAAAAGCAGGCGTGTGTTAAGAGGAACTTAGTATTAATCAACTTACTGTAATTATTACAGCGATTTTCTGACCGAGATCGACGCTGCTAAAACGGGGGCTCAAAATGTCTCACCAATTTATATGGTGGCAATGGAAATGACACTTAGGAGCGCCTAAGGAGATAAATTTCAATCTGGTAAGTGCAAAAAGAACTTTTGGCCACGTCCAAAGTATACCACTTTATTTAAATTCTGGGCAATATAGTATAAAAGGGGACGAGGCATTAAGTAAGGTGAACAGGTGCGGCTCTGTAATGAGAATGTTCTAAAAGAGCTCAGAGCTTTATTGTGATATTAATTTTTAATGTGTTTACATCGGATTCCGTAATGATCCACAACTTGTGGTCTGCAATTGATATTAAAAGATTGAAGTAACTACGTATAAAAATACAAATTCTTGTTTTTCGTGGTAACATAACCAGAGACCCTATCATTGGAAGTCTTACCCATAAGCCAATCATTTTTACAAATGACTCTGCCGGTACGAAGAAGATGTCGGGTGCTCTTCAGCTCTTAGAGAACACGAGTTCTCTAAGAAGGAAGCACGGTTAATCGATGTAGCAAAAATAGTATTGATAACTGGATTCACCAAGAGATCTATAAATGGTTTAGATTTACGTTAGATGTTAGATGACCCTTAATTGCAATAAGAATTTTGCTTTTGATTTGATTTTAACCAAATCAAACCTACCTAGATGTTTTCATTCAACAAAAACGTTGACATTTTTCAACGCATCGACAAGTACACCAATAATGCCAAAGAGCTCTTCCAACTATTTACAACACAACTGCGGTAAGACACGTATACGAAAAATATTTCATCGACTGTTGAAGGCTTGGGAAGGTATACGCTTTCAAAAATTAGTACGTTTTTCAGGGGGCCGAAATTACCAAAATGTGATGGTGAAGCTTGATTTGTTGGTTCAAATAAATAAATTAGGGAACATAGTATACTACCAATGTGTCGTTGACGACTAGATTTTGATTTATTGAATACATGCTAGCACAGTAACGGCCATATTATTAACTCCCTTTAATACCTTTAACCCGTTACACCCGGGTTTAAGTGAGTTTTATTTTTATTTTATGTATTTAATAAATCTACAAGCCGCTTAATGCTAACAGATATTTCAGGTATATAGATTCAAAAAAAATAAACATACAACAGCATTGCCTTAAATTTCTCTCTAGAGAGACATAAATCGATATTACAACAAGCTTCATTGAAAGACATAATTGCTCTAGACAAAGGTTCATTGCAACCTTACTTAGTTCTGTGCATGTTTTCAAAAAGCAAATGTCTATTTCTTAAAGATCTAGCAGGTACATAGATAGGTACCATTGAAAGAAGGGGTGGACATTTAATGCTGTTGCTTAATATATCTCTTACAAACATTACATCATGAATGGCTTGCCTCGACTTTAACAACTTAATTCCAAGCAATTTGCATCTAGCTGAATAATCTGGGCGGAAATTCCAACGCATTTTAGAAAAAATTATCCTTGTAAAACGGCTTTGCATTTTTTTCAATGCGATCAGAGTTAAATGCGGGACTCCAAATGATATCGGCATACTCAAGGAGCGATCTTACCAAAGAGATGTAAAAAGATAAAGCGGATTTGGGTCCCTAAAATCTTTACAATATCTGTTAATAAATCCAATGGCAGAATTAGCTTTTAAAACAACATAGTCAATATGACTTTTTAAAGAAAATTTGGAATCGAGAATAATTCCTAAATCTTTGATTTTATCAATTCTACA
The DNA here is from genome assembly GCA_916610125.1 of Cheilosia vulpina. NCBI lineage: Eukaryota > Metazoa > Arthropoda > Insecta > Diptera > Syrphidae > Cheilosia > Cheilosia vulpina. The sequence continues at coordinate 17,146,119 of OU744278.1, read as the reverse complement.
AAGAGGATTGGAGTTAATGACGTAATCAAATTGCGAAATTGAAGTCAATCTTGAAAATGTTATCACATTCCACCTACTAATGTTAAGTTTTAAGTCATTGGCGTTACACCATTTTGCAATAGAATTTAGATCCGATTGTAATAGGTAGCAGTCCTTTGGGCTTTTAATGACTGAAAACAGTTTTAGATCATCAGCGTATAACAGACATTGGCAGTGTTTAATAGCCAATGTAATGTCATTGATGAAAATTGTGAAAAGCAATGGCCCTAAATGGCTACCTTGGGGAACCCCAGAGGTACATTTAATTGGTCTGGTGCAGACATTGCCTACACGTACGATTTGAGTTCTGTCAGTAAGATAAGATGATAGTCAAGATAAAATCTTAGAATGGAAACCAAAAAGTTCAAGCTTCTTCACTGAAATTAAGTGATTTACAGAATCAAAGGCTTTACTAAAGTCTGTATAAACTGCATCAACTTGATTTTTGTTCTCAATAGCCTTAACAACATACGATGAGAACAGTGTCAAGTTAGTAGTAGTGGATCTACCGGAAACGAAACCGTGTTGAGCAACTGATAAGTACTCTTTAGTTAAAAATTCGATGTTGTTTTTGATAAAGCTTTCAAAAAGCTTTGGAATCGCGGATAACTTAGAGATTCCCCTATAGTTCTCGACATTATTTTTAGTTCCAGATTTGTGAATTGGAACGAGAAATGAAATCTTCCATTCCTGAAGGAATTTACCCTCAGAAAGAGACTGGTTGAAAATAGTGCACGGACAAAATTTTAAAATCAAATCAAGAAAAATGAGCGCAGAATCACGAAAAGTTTGTCTAGTTTTAGAGCTCAGCTCAGGATTTACTAATTCACGTCTTTTTATTCGCAAGTCTATAAATTGTACGAAGTGAAGATATTGACCCTCAAAAGTCGCGAATCGCTACTTTTTATTGTCAATGATGCGATCAAATGAGGAATACATATTGGAATAACCAATCGCAATTTGACACAAATAGTTATTAATTTGCTATTACTATGGATTGCGAATTGCAAAAATAATTGTAAATTCGGATTTCCTTTCTTAACAAATTACAACCATTTAGTCTTGAATTGCAACTCAAAAGTGTTGATTTGCGAACAAAAGGGGTAGATTTACCACTTCAGTAGTTGCGACTTACGAATTCGTACTGGTAAATTGAATCTTTTTTTTATCAATGACAAGAAAATAAAAAAGGACTTCATTCGTGAAATGGACGAAATTAATGTTGATGTCTTCGTCGTCAGAAGCCGAATTTGTCGAAGAGTTGATCGTAAATCAACGTCGTCCTTGTCGTCGAATATATAGATTGTGCATTCGACGCGGGCTTGCGTGAACGATTGCGATGTGGTATATTTTCGGAAATATTTCGTGCTGAAAAAAGAGTCATTTTGGAGGCTATACCTACTTTCGATGGTTCGATAGAAATTTCGGCATAACTAATGCACCTTAAAATATAACTGGTCCCAAAACAAATGAAATCAATTCCCAAGTGACAAACAAGAAAAATCAAATGTTATTTTTTATGAAATTTGACTTACGTAGGTTTAAATCGGATTAAAAACGGTTTAAAATATTTTAAATCCTCATTTAAATGCATCTTTAATCCAGCGGGTTAAATGCATGTTTTTAAGTGAATAATATGGACATGGGTTTAAATTGTCGGGCTTAAAAAATGCGGATTAATAATCGGGTGTACAACTAACTTAAATCTGAGTTACACCCGGAGTGAATAATAGGAATGGCCGTAAGAGTACATTACTTGTAACTCTGTGATATAGTTAAAAATTATAATTATCTACGTTGATATTAAAATAAAGTTCGAAAGTAAGTGGAAAAGATCTTTACTAATATTTACAGTTCGTAATAAATGTTTAAGTCTTGAGAATAAGAAATAAAATTGATTTGAATTTGCTTTAATTGAAAAATAAAAAAAGAATACGTATAGTAGGAAAAAGAAAGAGAGATGATTTGCCAGGTAAAGCCTTAATTCGATTTTGAAACGGCGTATATCATTCAGCTCTCTTAGATTACATGGGAGTGAATTCCAAAGGCGGATGGCAGCAATGAAAAACTGTCTCTAATGTGTTAAGCACGAGAAACGTGGACTACGTCATAGAAAACAACAAACAAGCGAAAGATAGAATATCTCCTATTCATTCAGAACTCTGATGCATAAGTGCCTATACAGTTCTGACACTTCCATTAAACCTAACTCGGTTTTATAGGTATATAAACTTTAAATACCTATTATACCTTAGGACTATGTACTTTCAGCTTTCTTCAACTAATTTGACGATTGCATGATGTTTGTCTACTGACAGATTTTGCGAGAAGGAACTTTTCTTAACCCATGGGCCATGGCCGATCCAATGTCCCTTTGTCGTATTGTTGTCATGGCGGAATTCGCAAGGTCTGCTAGGCTAACTTATCACTTACCTACTATCAAAAGGTTTCTTACTGGTTTGCAAAGAGGAGAAGACGTTGCATTTTAGGTTTAGAATAAGTAATACGATGGGCGCATTGAGAAGGTTTAAAGTAAATTAGCGGTTCAACTGAAAGCCGCCATTTTAGTTGCTCGATTTGACACTAAGAGTTTGTTCGTTAAATTGGGGACGTTCAAGTATCTAGTTTAGCAAGTCTGACATCTGTCTGACTGGATGCATCTCGGATTTGATTGGTTGAAACAGGTCATATGAGCTGTTTCAGTTGACGTTTAAGGAGGGGTAGCGGATAAATCTAGTCACGAAATTCGTGACTGATTACTAAGTTGACAGTTCGCATAGGTATGTGGCTGACGTAGAAAAAGTGACGTTCCCGACCAATCTAGTTTTTGCGTTGATGTTACATCTTATCCAGACCAATCGTCGGCTTAAGATGACTAGATTCTTGAATGTGTTATTTCTGTACTCGGTTTAAAGTTGGAGGGTCAAACCACGCCGTTGGAACTAGTACGTAAAACTCGGAACTCCAAAGTCTTAGCGTTCTTTTTCGAGCCTGTTCCTGTAAATTTGTTTATCCAGATTGTACCTATACCTACCCACTGGAGAAGAATTTTCCTCATCTCATGTCATTTTATTCTGACACCAACACCCATTGCATTGTAGAAGTAGTAGGTAACCGACTTAATTACATAGAAAAAATCTTCCGGAACTACCTACGTAAGTTACTTATATCTTACATGTCAACAACAGAATGTTATCATCAACATTTATGTCTTATCAGTTGCAGTTGGTTGGAGCATTCTTCTAGAATGAATGTATTATGTGTTCCCATAAATGTACTACCTGATCCAAGTAGGTACCTCAAACCACGCATGTCGCCCCTACTTCCCCCGCCAGCCCCACCCGAAATCCAAACAAACAACTATACACTTTTCTGTTCAGCCAATTCGTTCCTTCACTTTCTGTTCAATGGAGAAATAACAAATTCAGCGCTTACTTGACATGCACACAAAAGAGAAAGAAGGCACCACGCCCACTACCCGCATAAAACTTTATGAAGTGTCACTAACGCGCTGTTGCAATTGCGACACCTGATCAACAAAAGCAAACAACAAAAAGTTTAGATGAAGCACATTCCACCAGTCCCGTGCCGTTTGGATACAACCCACGTATATACTCTCTAATTAGACGCTAATGGCATCTGACAGGCGACCATTTTTTTATCCCACCGCCACTGGAAACGAAAGAGACCGACACAAAACTGCTGCCGTCGCCCAATTTGAGTGCACTCAATAAAATTTGAGTGGATTCCAGTGTTTCCTTCCAGAAATCTATACAGCACTATACCATCTCTCTTTCACACACCCACTTGGAGGGGGACAACCAGCTTGTGAGTAAATGCTCATCGGCTGAGCGCGTAGCTCTGCCTCCTAAATGTCACTGGGTAGGTAACTGTGATTAATCGTTCAGTAGATATGCGCAAGAGCAGGTAAACTACTGTTTTGGTCTCTTCTCTTCCCGTTAACTGGTTATATTAGTTGGGTATAATGAATTTCCTCTTTACCTTTGATTTTCGTCCGCCATCATCATCATCATTGTGGTCTGGTCGTTGTCGAGTCTTCCCCCGAACAACAGTGCCTGCTTTGAAGTGCCACTGTGAAACTTGAGCCGTTCGGTGATTTCAGTGCAGTAACTGTGGTTTACCTGTGTGGATCGTTCGATTTGTGTTGTGATCGTCGCGTCATTGAACGGTGTTCTGAGAATACCTACAAGAAAAAAAAAAAACATATTTTCGTTTCGTGTTGTTTTCTCGTCGGTAATTCTGACAAGTGGTTAAACTGAAAAAAAAAATTAAGTGTTCTTACTGCGACAGGCAGTGACTTTTTGGATAAGTGACACAAGAGTGACAGAAGGTGTTCGTTATTAGTAAAGTGCGTTTTTGTTTTGGCAATCATATTTTTACTGCATGTTGACAGAAGATAAGAATACCAGTCGCTGGTCATGTTGATTGAATCGGGTGTGAATCGTGAATTTGGATCGTTACCATCATCAGCTCAGTGGAAAATGGAGCCACCGAGAATACCAATGACAGGTGGCGCTTCAATACCGCCACCTCCACCAAATGGTGAGTGTCAGTGTGTTTTTTTTTTTTTTTTTTTTAAATTTTTAAGTGCAACATACCGACGGATGCTGTGATTGAAACGAGTAGGTACTTAGTGGTCGCGACACGTGACAGTAGGATTCTGACGGAAATACCAGCAATTGTTTGTGGTGTGGAAATGGACCAAAAGTGCTAATACTCATGACCTTCAGCATATACAATTCTTTTAAATACTAACACAAATGTGTCCAACAATTCGTATTGAAGTTTAGTCGAAGTTTGCGAAAATTGAAAGCCAACTTCAGTTAGGTAGGTACCTTATAAGAATGGGTTACTTTTGCGTATTGTTTGACAGATTAGTACAAGACAACTTTACACAATAAGTCACTTTAGGCAATACAATAGGTAAATGCATAAGAAGCAACAAAATATAAGGCGCGTCATTTATCTTTTCGCTTAGCATTTTTTTTTTGTAACTTCCATTGGTTTGTTGCCAACCATTAATTTGGTTGCTTTAAAAAAAACTGCACAATGCTGAGGCATAAATTTTCGTCATTTTATATTCTGACAGCTTGCTTCAACAATGACTGAGTTTCAAAAAAAAAAAACTTGAAGCATTTGTCGGTTCAAAAAACAAAAACTCTGTTAACCTATGTGACAGATGAATTGGGAGATTAGTTTGATATTTGTATGGGTCTTCGAAAATGAATCGAACATCAAAACAATGATTCAGTATTTTATTTGTGCATAGATAATAGTTCTTGACATCTATTTATGTACTTTTTGGATGTATTAGGTATATACCTACTTGCTTGCTTTACTTTCGAATAAAATTTATGAAGAGTCATTGAAAATGTTTTAGAAACCCATACAGTCCAAACCTTATTGATAGAGTTTCGAAGTTGTTGACAAATTACTCAAACGCGATTAACTGTCAAAATCAAAATCAGTTGATTTGGTCAATCTTGAGCAACTCTTTTAAAAATAAAAGAAATTCGCAAAAAAAATTCTTACAATCGAAAACAGCATTATTTGTTTGATATGGTCTCTTTTTTTCTTTATACGATTCGATGTTATCTGTCATCTGTCATCAAACATCTTGTTTATACCTAACGTATTCACTTCGTTTAGTATCAAAGGATGCAGGCTTAGCAATATTATGCTATAAATAAGTTTTGAGAGATGTTCGAATCAGGCCGCCATTGTCATTCTCTTTTCATTTTTATGTTCTGCTAACTTTATTTGGTTAATTTCTATTTGTTGAACATTTCACTTTCCGGTCAGATGTTTTACAAGCACATTTCTCATTAATGTTCTTCATTAAAACTGATTAAAATATAATAAGCTGTCACTTATTTTTTATTTGCTAGAAATATATACATCCTGGTTATATTTTTGACATTTATTGTTACTTAATATTTGCGGTTGTGCTGATAAGAAAACAAACTCGCAAATGTAATGAAATCCAAGTTTCGAAACATCAACAATTTACCAGAGAACAATAATTATTGAATAGAATCTCTTTATGCATACACTTGTGTCATTATTCAGCATATGTGTCAACAACACAAATTAAATCTCCCCTAGTTCTCTATTCTGGCTCGTAACTATATCCAACTGCCAACTACAGAAAAAACCATTAAGTACTGATTTTAACAGTCGTGAAACTTTGCATTTATTTGACATTTGGACATTTAATCGTTCGACATAAAATGTATGCATTCACTCATAAAACGTAAGTATGTACAACTACTGCAATTAGTATTCGAAAATGACAGTTATTGCACTGTCAATCTGAGTATAAGCATTAAAAGCTATGTTCACTCAGTCTTAGTGTGCAGTTTTATTAGCGCTGTACATTCATTTCTATGGGAATGAATGTGACAATAAATTCAGCAGTCTTAAGACGTCAAATTGAATATAGGTACCTACGCTGTAACTAATGCCTGGTGTAACTTATGGCAAAATAGTTTATGATGTTTACCTTTTGTGATACTAAAAAATGTAATAGTTGTCCACCAACTATCGTCTGTATTTTTGACAGTTGTTGCCATTGTGCTGAAAAAGCTGTCGCACAGATAAATAGAATCGGCGGTTTGTGTGTTCTTATTTTTGTGGCGAATGGAATGGACCTAAAATTTTATAACATATCCGAAAGGTTGCACTGAGAAACTTTGTCACAACAATTTTACTTTCGGAAGTTTATTAGTAGAAAAACTTTAGGATTTTCTACTGAGCCAGATTATTAATATTCCGCAAAAATCTATCATAGAGAAGAAACTTTACTCCATTCAAAGTAGGTGTTAACACTTTAGGCCACTCCCGGTCGCAGCTAAGCACTATCCACAAGTAGTGTCAATAAAAAAAAGTAGCAGGCAACTGAAGTACTTTTTGTTTCCTTATTTTATATATCTTGACCAAATAAACGGTCTTTCTGTCTGTATTATTATCTATTGTTATAACCATAAAAGAAATTACTCGTTACTCGTTATTTTCGTTAGAGAATTCATTCTTTTTTACCTTTTTTGAAGACCGCGGATAGACTCTGTGCTGTCAAATTAAATCAACGATGTCCGAACATGAGAAAGAGGCGCGATCAATGTCAATGATAGTATTGGAGATACCTGTGAAACAAATTAAAAACGTCAATCACTAAGTGCATTGTGCATAGGTATCTCTGGATAATCATTAACAATAAAATAGACCTAAATGGGTATCAGGTGTGGACATGACATATCTAATCCCCAGTGGGCGAACTTTTACTTTCCGAAAGACAGAATAAGCTAAAAATTGGGTGGGGCTGTTTCGGGGCACACGGCCGTTGGTCTTAGCCTGAAACTATGTCATCGAGTCGCTTTTAGTGTTAAAGATTCAAATGAAAACAAGATTGACCTTGTTTTAAATATTTTAAAATAATACTGACACTGAATAGTTTGGTATCTTCACTCGTTAGTACCATTGGTGCAGGCACAGCAGCGTTAGAGGTTCTAGCGGATTCGGCGTCGTTTACTAAGCCTGTCTTGGCACCTTTGAGATGCTCCCAAAACCGGCTTGCACGCTCGGTGCCGGATATTGGGATACCTATGCGTGGCACCCTTTTCTTTCTGACGATAGCCGTGATCTAAGTATATTTCGTGCTATATATATGTTTATATTTTATTTTACACTTCTTTGGCTATGCTTAATACATTCCAAATTACACTTTAATTTATTTGAATTGATTGGTCTAAATAAAATCTACCTTCAAGCACACGAAAGATTCGCCGTGCTATCACGTGTGGGTCGTAAGTTGCCCAGAATATAATGGAGTAAGAGCGTCGGTTTCGGTCATTCTACGCAGTACCTTACCCTGGCGCCCACTCAACCACGACGCAAACTCAAGGTCATAACAGCGAGCTGACTATATAAGCTAAAGAATGACACTAGATTTATGTTTCTACGTCTAATAGTTTTATAATTATTGAGGTACTCGTTATTTCGCTCCACTTTTCTACCCTGGTACTTAGGTACTCGTTTGTTTCGATTTTCAGGACGTTTGATGTCAAATAACGGGAAAGGTTTAAGCAAAATTTGCAATAAGCATCATTTCATTTGCTTCATTTAAAAGATTACGAAAAATCAACAGCAGTTTATCTGTTTAAAAAAAAATCACTTCAGATTGGAGGGGGAATTTTCCGCGTTCCCTCTCTCTCTCGTAGCTTTCTCAATTTTGGGAAGCTGTACGTATGGAAACACGTAACGATGACATTTCTTGATTTCTAGATTGAGAGTGCTACATTTCTTGTTGAAATTATGTTAATTTTCGCCGCCATAAATTAAAGCAATGCCACAATTTAATAACCAATTGGGATGATGTACCAATTGTCATTGAATACCTAATAAAACTGGCAGCCAACCACAGTTATAGACTTGAACTAAAACTAAAACGTCTCAATACAAATCTATCATCGGCGGCGTCAACTGTCACATTCACTAAAAAACTCATTCCGCCGATCGACTGATGTGGTTTTTGTATACGGTAGCGACAGCCGACCAAGTTTGGATGCTCGCTGAATGTCAGCGAAAAACATCGAGTTCGATCGACAAGCCTGTCACTCAAAATGCGGGTGAATATTTAATGATTGCTTACAGTATCTGTCATTTCAACAGCCGATACAAGCTTTATTTTCATTTACTCATTCGCATGTAATTATTGCTATACCTTTGGTTGGGCTTGTTAATTGAGCTCCAGTTTCATCACAATTACCATGTCACTGATATCACACAGCTATTCGAGTAAGTAACCACCCAACTGAACCTGAATTGAAATCTTGTTCTTTGAAATATTAACCGCAAAACCCACATTGTTTTGATGTACGCGTAGGTAGTAACATATTTTAACCTACCTTCTTTGGTTCATGTACGTTTTCAATTGGCAATGTTCTACTATCGTCAGCTATTAATGTTAACAAAAATTGCTGCCAATCAATACAAACTGGACAATCATAGCAACATTGTTCTTCAACCTGTTATTCTTTATTCGACGCGACGCGAGCATTCATTTCAAATCAAGTTTGGATATTCTTACGTAATAGGTCTGTTCGCGTTCTTTCCCGAGTCAAACACTACCTATCTGTCAAACTCAAAAAATTAAGCAAAACTCTCTTAGAGAGCTGAAAATATACGCCACAGTACGTGGATAGACTTTGAGCTACTTTGAGCAACTTTCATCTTTGACATCTAATCCATATCACAAATAAATATATAACTTACCTTTTTGCAACATATGAAACGTTCTAGGACAACATTCGACCATCATCGAATTTTCCTCATTTTTACAGATTTTATTGTTCTGCGCAATTCATTTTTAAGCCGAATTTTGAATTTGTTTCTTGACAACTTTGTGAATTTGACATATATATCAGTACTTGCCGGTTGAAATTCTCTGAGCTGTTTCGAGCCAAGAGATTAACCACTCGTTACTCGTTATTTTGTTAATTTTCTCTTTTTCTGTCATTTTTGATGAGTACGTGTATAGACTTTGTGTGATTGCAATCGATTTATATCGATTGCGTTCGATTCAGACCGCGTACGCGAACGAACCTAATGATTGGAAATCTGATAAATCAAAGCAAGCTTTATTTTTTGTACTAGCATTTCAAGAGGATTGTACTAAATTAGGGAACAAATATTAGCGACATGGCGACAAGCGCTCTTAAAAATATATAGCTTTCGCTTGAAAAATAACGATTAGTGTGTTTTTGTGACAAGTGCATATCTACGAGTTGAAACAAACAAACACACCTAATTGGCATACAGTGCGAAAGTAACGAATCGTTTGTTTTCTAAAACACGTTAATTAAGTTGAGGTTACATTAATATTTTACCCAGACCCAGAGCAAAAATTAAATACTGTTGATATATTCAAACTAATAGATTCTAAAAATGTTGGAAGTAAAAAGGAATAAACTTATTGGCAATAGAAAAATTGCTTTCAGCGGCTTTTTGTTCAAACTTATGACTCACTTTTGCTACTATCCAATCGACTTATATATATTTTCTTTGACAAAACGTCAAATTATTACATTACTATTATTCATATTATATACGGCAACATTCTCGATTCGACATTGACATACCTGATTTTTTAAGCAACGCTTTCATTTCCGTTATTGATACATATAAGTTTGGTTGCACTTTTCTTATAGTCCCTTAAGCTACGACTACATATGGCATTTTTCATGTAAAATTTTGACATGCCGACGTCATTATGACTTAAACATTTGCCCTCAATTTGTCACTATTTATGATCGCCTGTCGAGGGTCTGGTCACGCGGACTGTCGCAGCGCACTCTCACGAAAGACATACGAGCGACCACCGAATGACCGATTTTTGTGACGTCAGCATGTCAAAATTTGCCACCAAAAATGACACGTGTAATCGTAACTTTAAGCACCTACTCGAATTTAAACATACCCAAACCGTCTGCCGAATATTTAATTAGAAACTATTCGCCCTTTCCGTAGAATACTAGGGTAATAAGTCATTTGATTGGGGCAACTTACAAAATGTAAGCCCGACTATAAAAGTTATTTGTAGTAACTACCGCGCATTGGATTCATACAGTTTGTGCTTCTTTTGGTCTAATAAACATTTAATCATCGGGAATGGATCGAAGCTTGGAGATTAGAGCTGTTGCATTCATTCCACTGAAGAAACTATAACTGAGAACTAAAGAAATCAGAGTTCGAAATTTGTGAAACAGAGTGAATTTGATAGACGTCAGTTGGCAGCTGGCAGTTTTAGTAAAATTCATGAAGTTATACCACAAGCGATAAAAAGTCCGTTCAACATCCATATTGGCTTCTTATCCTGCGTAGTTTACTGCCCATGTACAAGTACATATGACCCAGTATTCTAGAGTGAGATATTGAAAATTCAATGAATGCGAGTGACAGCCACTAATTCACCAAAACGCACTTGACACAGCGAAAGTCAATTTTTCCATTGAATTATTGGCACTCACTCAGTTACTAAACGAATGTGACTGGTGAGTGTGAGTGGTGATTCAATGCTTTTGCAATTGGTACTCTAACATTGGCATCAGACAAAATTTGTCAGATTTACTCGCTGCCGAAGGCAGATATGATTTTAGTGACTTAATGCGGTGTGTTTCCTTGCGCTCATGGATTCTTTTGTAAATTGATGAAGTCTCTGATCAGGGCTTTCAAGTTTCTTATTGGCAAAGATGCTCAACACTAATGAAACGTTTACTACGGTCACATTGAGCAGGACCAACATTCTTTAATTGTCGAAAGTTAAACCAACTGATGTCTGCAGTGGACAGAGTAATAAATTCCCAGCGGAAATATAGGCTCGTTTTTGAATTAGGTTTTCCCTTTAGTTCAGCTCTTCTATTGTTAATAATTTACTGGAATGCAAACATGCATGCGATATTGACACGCTCGTGCAATATTTATATTTTTTTTCGATCAAGATACCCCTATGCAGACCGCAATTCTCTCAGCGGCATAGGGGTATCTTAATCGAAAAAAATATATAAAATATTTTATATCTTGATCCATTATTGTTATTTCGGTGGTTTAAGAGCTAACCATGATTTTAAAAGTCTAATCCAGCTTACTCCCATGTTAATTCTTTACAATTTAATAATGAGTTGTTATTCAACGACTTTTGGTGATTTAAAAAGTTTTTTTTTTTCAGCTCATTGTGATGCGATCGTTTGATGTATCAGAAAAGGCTCTTTCTAACAAGCTTCGTTTTTTTTTAATATGTTTTGTAAGTTTTCGGTTACTATTCTTCGGAAATAGTGCTGAATAGTTGCTGCGATCAGTTTGGAGAAACAAATTTGTTTTTACCATCTCTAACAAACAGAAGAAGCAGTATTTATCATCCGTGTCCACTGTCCATTCAGCTTTCAATAAAATTCTCGCCATAGGAGTGGCCAAGAACATGCGACCTTCGTACTTCTGGTCTATGAAGGCCGTTCGAGATCTAATGATTGGAATCAATGACGCAATTTATAGTCACACTCGGATGGCATCAATTTCGATATTATACTAACTGCCAACAGGAGGCAGTTATAGCCAAACATCAGTCTTACTGGAAAGGACGAGGTGCACCTCGGTCTGTAGCGCCAGCTAAGTAAACATTGTCTACCGCCTACCATTGCCATCGATGATCTTTACTCCGCTCTACCTCTGTATTCTTAACATCATTCAGTAAAATACACTGGGCCTTACTAATAACCTTTTTTAACCTTCCCACTGAATACTTTTTAGGTCACAATATGCAATTTTGTATGGAAAATTTCGCCATTGTGAGCTAGACAACTTTAGCCTGGAAACTAAAAATGATTATTAGTATCGTGGAGTGTGAGCAACAAACAAGAACCCAATAAAGACTTTGCTCCGCACTAATAAGAAATTTTAGTCTCGACTTTAAATTTACGGAAACTCACAATTGCGAAATTTGAAGGCAAATATAGCCTTCTACTTCTGAACTACTAAAATTTAGAGTCGAAATTAAAAAATGTTTATTGGTAAGGCCCTTTGAGAAGATCCTCCGATAAATTTATACTTTTTCGATCTTTCATCCATGAGGATTCCAAGTGCAGGTTGCTGGACCTCCCGACCCTTTGGCATGACGTATAGTAGATTGCTCTATCTTCAAATTGGCTATCATTCGTCGGCAACAACAGGTCACTAAACGTGTTCCCTTTTGAGGTCAGAGGGATGGAATTTTGAAGTTTTTCTACCTTTCACACTAGGTGCCTGATGGATGTTGCTAAACACGTTCTATTGACCTGAAGTGTTTGTTATTGTATAAATTGATTTGTTATGACAATGACCTGCCATTCCTTTCAGCATCAACAATTACTCTACCTGCAAATTCAGCATATTCTAGAACGTGACCATTTTACAAAGTGCGACAGCGATAATACAGATTTCACAGGCACTTATTAAAAATATGCTGCAGCGATCGTCAAATAACTTTGTTTGGCATCGAAAGCCATCCCTGTTTCGGTTGTCGTTGTTTGTCCAACAGGATTCCAATTTCAATATTTGTGAACGATTGCATAGGATACCTTTAAGATAAGACCGCCTTACCTCATGTTCCACCTGACTTTTTCTCTATCCATCGACCCCATGCGAGTTCAGACATATTGCCCGCCACTTGCCCAATCACTCGCCTTTATCTACTGATTTCCATCTCAACAGACAAGCCACATGGTTGCCGCACTAGACCCATTTCTCTCAAACCTACGCTACACTCGGGTCATTAGAATGACAATAAAAACCTCGATAAAAATCAATACCTCCCCAACGACCGGCGGGGGCTGATCCCACAAAACGCAAAATTAATTGGTCCACCGAAATCTGATCGACTATATTGTTAACAGAGTGTCATCGACACGCCATCCGACCAAAGCCAAACCAAATTACCATTCCACTGGGTGAAACATGAAACAAAAGATCCCCCTAGATCCACCGACTAGATTAGCCGATTATCAGGTCGCGATTAGATACTTTGACCCGTGTTGACCAACTTTGTACCCAGGCCCAGCGAACGCATATTTAAGCGCGTGATCTCATTCACCCAAAAAATATCGAAGAGTATTAATTTAATCGGCAACAGTTCAAAAATAAAATTAGGCCTTTATGGTAACGGCCCGGAGAAAGCTGTAGATATATTTCTCCCAATTGATTTACGATCGACTTTTATATAATTCTGACAGATTGTCAAGCGCTTACTGATCGAAACCCGATATGCAGCGTAGAGGCGCAGCAAATTAGCAAACCTAATGAAGTCGTTTGGCACATTCCGTCTAATTTGTGACTGGGTTTTCTAGTTTTGATTGTTAGATGGCGTGCGCTTACCAAAACAAAACAAAATTGTATACAAAAAGAAAAATTTACAACGACCGACAGACAGAAGTTGAATAAAATGCCCATCACGCTGCCCATTCAGATGGAAATTCAATTTGAAAGGGAATTAATGAGGTGATTTTCATCTCGCGTATACATCCGCCTTTGGAGGTTTTTTTTTCAGTTGTTTTTTTGAAAGCATCACAGCCTAACCTACCTTATCTTAATGTGGCTCCAATTTAATAAAATAAAAGATGAATTTGCCTTGTCACAATTTATGCGTATTTATTGGGACGTTATATTATTTTCGCCTGACTTTGACATTCTTTTGACAGGATGGAGTTTTATGGCCTCTTGCGGATGATTTGGTAGCTCGAATGGGGTTTCTTTTGTTTTACCTGAGCTTAGGTTATCGATTTACATTAGAATGAGCGGTTTCGTAGAGCTAAACAATGGCGGTGTGACTTGTGACAGTGAAAGCCAGAACGGCTGCCGGATTGTTATTAATTAATGAATTGTTTCAGTTGTGTTTTTCATTGGAATTTTTTGTGAATGGGAATTATTTTTGTTTGCCCTTCAGAAACAGGATGAGAGGGCCATTTGTCTTTGTTTAATCTGCCTAAACTTGTCGATGAGACTATGGAATTCATAGGCTTTTAAGCCCTAGAGTGGCGTAAATCCCTTTTAAATTTATTCATTTTGCTAATCAATTCATTGAGGTGGGTCACAATAGATGTAAGGATTTGCCTGATATGTCTATATCGAATTATTATTCAAATTAATAGAAAGGCGATTTTCGGAATCGATAAATTAAACAACACAATTGCGATGGAGTTATGGATTTGAGCGAGGTGAGTAGCAGGTCAATCCGCAGTTTCACTCATCGATAGGCTATAGGTATGGCAGTGGTCGAACAGATTTTACTGGCATATTTTGAAAATAAAAAAAGAATTTATACACCCAAAACTAGTACCAACTATGGCAATCAAGTTCATAATCGTTTTCACGAAGTGCGGTCTTGAAGAAATTGGTACTGTCATTCATTCTAAAAGAAAGAAATGCGTTGCGATGAGCCCAACTACCATATCTTCTTGCTAAATTAATTTACTTGACGCTACACTCCGAGATGGACCGAGATTTCTTGAAAGAAGCAGTATATTCGAAGCGGGTCAGCAGTACTGTGTGTATAAATTAGACGAGCGTTGCATAATTTTGCCAAATTTGCATCTAAAACTCTTAAAAAATAAAACTGTTTCGGTCGTCACACTACACAGTATGTAGTTCCATATTCAAGCAATTGTTCTTACCAAGAAGCTATAAACGTTTGATAGGCAACTTGCCGGTGACAGCTCCTCATATCCGCACTTTTATTGAGGTTGATAATAATTATCGGTCTAAGACGCGAGGATTTATTCATCGCAATCAACGTAATGAATTTGGTTAGTCGGGACTTTGATAGATCCCAATTTGTTTTTATGTTCATGTGCACACTTTTAGTGATCTTGTCACTTTCCTTTGCAGTACTTTACCTGAGGGAAACAACAAGTCCTGTAGAACTAAGGCAATAACCTGCTAAATACATTTTCAGCTACTTAGACAACTATTGCCTGGATATATTTTTGATCCTTATGACACTATAAATCATAAACTAAGTATGAAATAGAATGACAGCTTTCCTACGTCCCCGCGATTTCCCCAAACAAGTTTTTCAATACTACCCCTCCCTACCGCTCTCAATTTTATAGTCTGTGTAGCGTTGCCAATCAATTTTGACGAAAAAGTGTCCAACTTGAGAAAAAGATTAAAATATTTATTTTAAGTAAACTGAAACAATAAACCAAAAATTAAACACAAATATTTATTAAAAAAATAAACAAAAACAATTTTTATTTCCAAAAAAAAACTTAAATTAAAAATCACAGAAGAAATTCTTAATAATTACAATGCTTAATTAAATTTTATGACTTTTTAGTTTCATACGTAGGTACAAAACAAAAATAGTTTTAGTCCAGTTAAAAAAATATTTGAAATAAAAAAAAGGTGCATTTTTGAAAAAAAAAAAAGAAGCCTTAAGTCTTAGCTTATAAAATAATACCTAAAAGGCGTGAAAAAGCCTTAGGTGGTATCACTGAGTCTGTGTTCTGTGAGTGAATACGTGTGAAGCAGCAAAAAATGAAATTCTAAATGGCGGGAGGTGTAATAAAAATACCGACACTTAGCAGTGTTCCTACATTGTGACATCTCTACCTTTTTGAGGGAATTTCAATTTCCAAAAACTTAAAGGAAAAAAAAAATTCTCAAAATTGTGTGAATATCAATAATCTGACATAAAAAACATTCAAATTACGTTTCACCATGAATGGAGATTTCCCACAGTTTCCAGCAGAGACAATACTGAGACCACCAACTTAAAATGCTAAGTGCGCTTGTATTGTTACAGGGAAATTCGTATTGACAAATGTCACCTAACTTTAAAAATTCCGACTTAGCAACGCAAAGTTGCTGACAGCGTTCATAGAATTTTTACCGTTAAATTTAAAATTATTCGTTACGTTTGGATAGTGTATTTTTTAGAAATAATTCATTTGCTTAAATTATATTTCTAACAGCCATCAAGCAACATAAATAATTAATTTAAATTCTTATCATTTTCTTTTATATTTTTACACCTATATTTACTTTTATAAACATACATATCTTTTCAACATTCACAATACACATACTCATTCATTAATTTCTTTGAATTTAACTAATTTT
Source organism: Cheilosia vulpina (assembly GCA_916610125.1). Lineage (NCBI taxonomy): Eukaryota > Metazoa > Arthropoda > Insecta > Diptera > Syrphidae > Cheilosia > Cheilosia vulpina. The sequence goes on along the minus strand of OU744278.1, from coordinate 17,129,415 downwards.
GCACAATACAACACAAACAATTTTCATTATCTAACTCTGTCAAAATACTTAAAAGTTAAATTGTAACGTGTAGTTCCTTTTTACGCAAAATAGTCAATAAACAGAAAGCAACCGCTACTATTTTGGGTATAAAAGGGCGACACGAATTTAGTCTAGTTGCAGTCTGTTGAATAAAAGCCAAAGTGAACACACAATTTAGTTGGAGTCTCTTTCCTTTTCTCTTCAAATTGCTCCCGCAGACAGTTTTGCTGTAAGAACAGAAGACGAGAAATTGGTCGCCTGGCTCTGCTCGCTTGGTCGCCGTTTATTCGCAGCTCTTCAGCTCCATTCCACGTCGACAGCTCTACTCACCCACGCACACACTCACACCACCGCAAGCACCTTCACCCGCTTCATATTTGAAAAATGAACAATGTAAATTGTTTGAAGAAAAATAAAAATATTTTTAACAAATTTTCTTCAGATATCCAAGAAAAATTTGCACATGTAATCGAAGTTAAATATATTCAAAAGGTAGAAAATACGCAACCGTGGTTGTCCTAATAAGTTTCTAGTAAATAGTTTTTTGACCAACAAAACCGAATTATTCGTCTTTTATCAATTTATAATAACTAAACAATGGCATTCAGTAATGTAAAAATGTGATATTCCCCACGGTCGCCGAGGTTGGCAGCATTTATTTTTGTATTGTTTGTATGTTTTTGCATGTCACACGGATTCTTAATTGACACAACACCGATAGGAAAACAAAATGGCGAATTTGAAAAAAAACTGAGGGGCCCAGCGGCAAGAGGATTGTGAGTTGGGGGTCTCAGTATGCTTTGTCTATGGTTTCCAGTTGCAAAAATAATCATTATAATGTTAGCAAACTGCGATTTTTATAACGAAGTTTAATTTAATGTGATTTTCTTTCCGAATGAATGAATGAATAAATACATAAATAAAAAATGAATAAAGTGCGCATTCTGAAAATAAAATAAGATATTTTTTTTTTTATAATTATTGTGTGTGTTCGTTTGTTGTTTTTGCCGAACATTTTTTTCGCCGAAGACTTTAAAGAGTATAATTACTACGAATATTAATATTTGAAATAATATGATTTTTGAGAATATGAATAATGGTAATTTTTTAGTTAAAAAAAAAGTCTAATAGATGAAATCAACAAAAAAATATTTTATTTTCATTAAAATGTATACATGTCTAAAGTTTTTAATTCATACGAATTTACATCATTAGTAATCAGAGATTTTTTTTTTAGTAAGCGTTTTTTTTATTAGTGCAACAAAAAAAAAAAACACTTTTGAAAAGTTTTTGGTATATACATTTTATGCCTGGAAATAATATCATTAATGCATATTTATTTACAGAAGATTATAATGTATAAAGTAAAATAAAGATAACACCGTGTGTGTAGAAAATAATCATCCAAAATGTTGTTGTAAAATGGTGACTACACATTTATTATTGTTTCTGCACACAATTTATTAAATGAAACTGATGTTTTTTTTTTTAATTTTGTTACCCTTTTCTTGAGCGACAGTACATACAGTTTGTCAAATTTGTTTAATGCTGTTGTTTAAAAAACAGTCGAACGAGAAACCGTCGGCGAATATCGAAAAAATGAAAATTTGGTAAAGGGAATAAGGAAAAAAAAATATTCCTCTTCTTTATATTGCACAAATTGAACATTCATTTAAATATTTTGTAAGTTATTTTATGAAATTATTAATTTTTAATTAAAGAATTTGCGGTTTTTAGAACTGGTCTACACAAGGCGTGTTTTTTTGAACTTCAATCTCAGCAAAGCAAAGTAAAGTAGGATTTTCAGCACGGAATCACAACAACTTCTCTGAGTTCTCAAAGTGTCAAGTAGAACGTAGTTGTTGTATTCGCCTGCTGAAAATCCTACTTTGTTTTGCTGAGATCGAAGCTAAAAAAAAAAACAGGCCTGCAGTTAGTTTCAATTGATACCAAGATTTAAGAAAGAAATTTAAAAATGTACCGAACAAAATTTCACCCTGGAACTAAGAAAAACTATTGTCTACAACACAGCCCACACTCGATATTGAAATGAGAATCCACCTCAAGATACCTGACATTCGGCTTAAACCGGAAGTGTAGGCTGGTTTTTATTCCAGTATACGTGAGCCCAATTTGCTTAACATGGCACAAATACATGATTTCAAACTGGGCTACATCCAACGTCACATTCAGCTTGTAGGCAATCCCTCTTTTTTGGCGGAAGCTGTCAGTCTTTTTACTTAGTTTATGCTAGAAATGTTCAGAAGTTGACAAAAAAATCAACTTTTACAAACCGTAGCTATAATTTGTATTTCTTATTTATGCAACCTCTTCGACAACCGCCGAAAAAGAAGTGAAGTGGCGCGGTAACATGAAGCTTCTGTCTGCAAAAACAACAGATCATTCACAACTGCATGTAGGTGTATACTTTTCTACACTTGTGCATTATTGTTATCCGTGGCAAACACCTGTTGCCAAAAGCTGTAACTTATCTTTTTTGTATAAAGTTTATATTATGCTACAATTTTTATAGGGTAAATGCCTTCATGTTTGGTAGGGTAAGGTATTCTCTGTGCATACGTAACTCGTGTACCTACTGTTTGCGATATAACATATCCACATATATATAACACATCGCATCCACGTATATAACAGTTACACACTTAACTTCTGGGGATGGCGATGGGGCCGTCTTGGTACCTGGTCTTTTGTGACGATCTCACAACCCTACTCAACCTAACCTAACCTACACACAAGACTGGCCCAAGGGCCCTTCTTTAAGGCACACTGACAGCTATTTCTTGATAATTTGAATGTTTAAAATTCAGGAGTTTACATATAGTTCACGAGCTAAGGTCGTAGGTATTCATTTATTCGTTTAGTTAGAACTTGTGTCACACATTTCTCTAAAGGCCTTAATGGCATACCTTATAATATAATAGCCTATAATGTCAGTAATGCACATATGTCAGTTATGAGGCGTTTTTCTTCAATAATTGGTTGTTAATGTCCGAGTAGGTAATACATTCTCTCAAAAATTTCAAAAATAGTATCCTGAATCGGCTTTGTTTCCATTTGGTGGCTGTCCTGACCGTAGCACCATTTTGGGATGCTTTGTAATCTAAAAACTGCATTTTTAGTACGAAAAACGTAATTGCTGCACTTGAGGAATTCACCAACAATAGAGGATATCTTTAAAAGCCCTATCACCTCTGCTTAAATTTCCGTAGAACATTCACATATTTGCCGGCTATTTAAATACCCAATAACCATTGTTGTCGCCTTGCTACCCAAGCCTGTCGTGTACCAAAGTTCAGATTGCACTCCACGCTCCAAAAATCATATTTAACCGAAATTTTGTTTCCATGGCCATGGCCAAATTATTAGCTTAAAAAAACATCGAAACAGTATTTTCGCCAAAACTAAACATTTGGCTAATATTTGAAAACACTGTTTGCACCTCAACCCTTTTGTTCTAATAGAATATCTTCAAAAACAAATATTAAAAAAGAATTTAGCAACTCAATGACATTTTGTGTCGCTCAGTGTCAAAATGGGCCAAATAAATTTAACGACCGAAAAGGTCAATCCACCTTGTTCCAAATTCGGTTACACGTTTTCCATTAGTTTAACGAGTCTTAGTTCTATTTACAATTTATTACAAAATACTGTTTCTTTTTTGTAATAACATATTGATGTTTGTTGTAAATAAGTTCAAACCCATACGATTTCTTACAGTAGATAGCTGATTGAATAAAAGGAGTCAGTTGGCAGTTTCGCCAATAGAGGTAGCCAAAAGTCTCCAACAACCAGAATATATCTCTCATTTGTTCTGTACCTAAACGCGCCTTTTGCAACTCAAATATTTGTTTCTAAGGGAAATCTTAAATGATTTTACTAAATTCAAGTACCCAGTTGATGGCGTTCAATTTCCCAATACTTTAATTCACCGAAATTGTTACTTATATTATCGAACTCTATTGACAAGCACCTATAGGTTCATATTTCATTCTCTTAGTTTAATATACGTCCCGCCCTTACGAGCTGTGTAAAGGGATGGTAAAGTGATGGCAGGACAGCAAAGCCTTGAAGTTTAGTCAATGGACGATTTTGACCCATTTACTTTTTAGATAACTCTACTTGAACTTTGCCCAAATGCAAGACAAAATAATTGTTACTAACCATCGTGGTATGCCTTAACTTGTTTTCGAACTTGTTGCTATCAGTCTTATATTACCCGGAGTCATAGTGATTTATCCGAAATTAAATGAAATACCTACTGAGCGGATTCAACTGAAATGTTGAGGAATTTAGAATTTGTTCTTTTAGTTCATTTTTTTTGATTTTAGGTAGTGAACTTTTTCGCGCCTGAATTACTTGCTATAATAAACGCATATACAACCATCTTAACAAACGAGTAGAAAAATATTCCAAAACCTTACCAATACTGTTTCAAAAGGGTCTTATATCGACTCCAATGTTCGCTTTTGTAGGACATTTTTATGAGTCCTACAAAAGATCCTAAAGTAAACGTTTTCTAAATAGCTTAAACACCACATACACCCAGAGAAAAAAACAACGTAAAATCAAAGAAAACCACTTTGATTTAAATATTTTTCGGAATGACTTAGCATCGACTACGAACATTTTTAAATCAAAGTGGCATAACATTAATTCAATGGGTTTCCCTACTCTAAATGCATATATTTTTAATTTGATCTAACCATGTATGCACCTTGATTTGACGTGGAATAATGCTTAAATATAAAAGTGAATACGTTTCGCTTTGAATTTACGTTGACTTAACTTAAAATTACATTGCGTATTTAAATCAAATATGTTTTAACGTGAAAAGGAATATTCTTTATTAAAGTTTATTCATCGTAAAATCAAATAGAACATATTACATTTTAGTTTGCATTTTTTCCCTGAATGTAATATGCATAATTTAATATTCAAAAAAATAGTCACACTAAGGTCTTCAAATAATCACTTCAAAGTAGCACAGAAAAGAAAATAAGTCTCGACAAAAAACTCGTCATTTGAAAAGCCCACCAGAAAAATTCTAAAATGTGTTACAAAAAGGTCTCAAAAGGGGTTTCGAAGCAGCCTCAAAGACTCGTCAAATAACAAGAATAACAATACCAGAATGCTGATGAAAAGTTCGCTTGAACAGTCACAAGAGTTAGAAAAAGCTTAAAACAGGACATGACAATGTGCTGCAGAGAAGGGGTCAAAAATTGTCTCAAAAAGTTTGTGCGAAACCTAAGGAAGTGTTAAACAAAAACCTGCAAACATTCTTATATTCAAAATGGGCAAAACTATTCATCAAATCGCGTTGAAAATGCGTCAGAAAATTGTTCAAAAATATGTTCATTTGCGTACGCGGTTTAAATCGAACGCAATCGGTATAAATCGCAATCACACACAGTCTATACACGTACTCATTAAAAATGACAGAAAAAGAGAAAATTAGCAAAATAACGAGTAACGAGTGGTTAATCTCTTGGCTCGAAACAGCTCAGATAATTTCAACCGGCAAGTACTGATAAATATGTCAAATGCACAAAGTTGTCAAGAAACAAATTCAAAATCCGGCTTAAAAATGAATTGCACAGAACAATAAAATCTGTAAAAGTAAAGAAAATTCGGTGGTGTCCTAGAACGTTTCATATGGTGCAAAAAGGTTGGTTGTATATTTATTTGTGATATGGATTAGATGTCAAAGGTGAAAGTTGCTCAAAGTAGCTCGAAGTCTACCCACATATTTTGGCATATATTTTCAGCTCTCTGAGAGAGTTATGGTAAATATTTTGAGTTTGACGGATTTGTAGTGTTTGGCTCCGGAAAGTACGCGAATAGACCTATTATTACCCGACTGGACACAGGGAGGGTTATGTGTTTCGCGCATATCCTATGTATGTTCCTACGTGACTCCGTGTAGCCTAAACGGCTTGACCGATTTTGAATAGTGAGGTGTCATTAGATTCGAATTCTTCCCCGGAGTGTCATAGGCTAAGAAGATAAAAAAAAAGTTAGTTTAAAAAACCAAAAAACCCGACTGACTGTAAAAAAAAAAGAATTAAAACGATATGAACAATACTGCCTCAAAAACGGATCAATTGAACAAACGGTTAAAATGCTGGCAGTTGGACCGTTTGTCCATCCACCGCGTAACGTCTCGCAACACGACTGCAAATCGATCTCTGGCTTTGATTTTTTTGTGATTCTTCAAACCCACTACTCCTGGAAGAGGTGAAGGTTTGCACCCGATTGATGGTGCCCCCTTCCTGTCCACAAAATCAGCACCGAAGATTCAACTTGCAGGTCTTGTTTCAAGACCACACACAAAACAGGAGCACAGTTCCTCTATCAGTGTCCTTGGCTATAGCTTCTGCGGATCTGAGTCCATTTTCAAACTTGAGTTCAACCTATTTCGTAAGCACCTCCTCAATTAATTGTCTGCCCACATCCTTGCCTGCTCCTCAACTAAAATGCTTTCCCCCTTTCTACTTGCAGTTGGTCTGTCGCCATCGGTACAAATGCCTGGATCTGGGCTCTTCGCTGGAGGATCTCCATCACCGACAACTCTCAGCGCGCTAGTATCCCAGCAGCGAATACTTGAGCTGTCCCGCTTCGGACTGCGCGGCTATGACATTGCCCAGCACATGCTCACACAACAGGGTGCAGTCTCGAAATTACTTGGTAAGTTACTGCACACACTCTGTGCCACAATAGTCCCTCAACCATAACCAAAGACAGCACTTAGTCCAACTAAGCACTGGTCCGAAGAAGGTACCTATAATTTCCGTCTCATCATTTTTCGGTGTCAAGCGTGAAATTTATGGCCGCCTCTTCGGTCCGCGTTCCTCGCGGAATGATGAATGAATATGGAGAACGCCAAAGAGGGCCACAAAGCACACCAAGGATGGTTTGTTTACGTAATCGGACATAACAACCCTATCATTAGCTGTTGTGTGGGGTTCTGGCCCGCAACCCCAGTGCTCCATTAATCAGTTGATGGCAATCGCTTGATAGAGCTATTATGTGCACTGTGGCTTCCTTTGTTGTGCCCTACACACATGTGTGCACTGTGACTACATCTCTTGTGTTGCCTTTCAGGTTCTCTGCGACCACCTGGCCTAATTGGCGGCTCGAAGCCAAAAGTAGCAACACCAACTGTGGTGTCCAAGATCGAGCAGTACAAACGCGAGAATCCGACAATATTCGCCTGGGAAATACGCGAGCGTCTGATCTCGGAGGGTGAGTAGTCGCCTTTGGTCTGATTGATTTGGGAAGTCGATGACTAACTGATGGGTGGGGGTCTTGCAGGTGTTTGCACGAACGCGACAGCACCGTCGGTCTCGTCAATCAACAGGATTCTGCGCAACCGCGCCGCTGAACGAGTGGCCAGTGAATTCGCGCGTACCGCCGCCTATGGACTGTATCCGCCGCATCCCTACGGTGGGTTCACGTGGCACCCGGCGGCAGCAGCAGCGGCGGCGGCCTCCAGTCAGCCCCACTTTTGGCCGACGGGTCCGAGTTTGTCGGCAATGCCGGTCGGTGGGTCACCACTCACTGTGTCGAGGCCGATTTCGCCTGGTTCCGGGAGTCATGACACGCTGGAGTCACCCGACGAGAATCGTCTCATTGGTAAGTAGCCCCACACAAATTTGGGTCCTGCCGACCAGACTAACTTTGACTTGCAGATTCGGACTATCTGGACGATGACGACGAGCCGAAGTTTCGTCGAAACCGCACCACCTTCAGCCCGGAGCAGCTGGAGGAGCTGGAGAAGGAGTTCGACAAGTCGCACTATCCCTGTGTGAGTACGAGGGAGCGCCTCTCCAGTCGGACGTCGCTGAGTGAAGCCCGAGTTCAGGTAGGAGAATCTATGTCACGTAGTTATAGATCACGCATCCTTCCTCTCTCTCTCTCTCTCTGTCTCATCCGCTTTTGTTTCATGTTTCTAACCTATTGATGCCGGCTTTGCTGAGAGTTCAGCAGCTAAAGTCGGTATTCCGCTTTACTGCTGTCGCTAGCGCGCGCTCACAAACACACACCCATTGCTAGTGTAAACTTTTTTTTGCGAACTAACCAAACATCCTTTCATATTGATCGAATTAGGTTTGGTTTTCCAACAGAAGAGCGAAATGGCGCCGGCACCAACGCATGAATCTGTTGAAGCGACGTTCCAGTCCACCGCTGGGCCAACAGCAGCAGCAGCAGCAACGGTCTGCCGCCGATTCGCCACCCATCAGCAGCAGCATCAACAGCCACCAGCATACCATCCGTACTTCCGGCAGCGAGGATCACCCGCATGGTGTGCACCACCACCACCACCACCTCCACCATCAGGTGGTGCAGCCGTCCTCCTCCTCCGAAACTACAGCCAGCATCCGATCATCATTGAGCCAACATCCGCATCACCATCACCAGCAGGCGGCTACGCAGCCGCTGCTGCTGAACCACCATCACTATCCCCATCAGCACTACCCCAGTCTCAGCCCGAAATCGTCACCACCAGCAGCAGCGGCACCGCCATCACCCCCGACGACAGCGGCAGCGTCAGAGAAATCTCCCACAGTCAACCCATCATCCGGCACAGCATCAGCTCCATTATCAATGGGCGGTGAGCGCAGTGCGTTCCGGTCACTGGTCGCCGGTTCGCCGTCAGCCGCCGCGTTCGCACTCGGTTTGGCGCGACAATATGCCGTCGCTGCGTCACTATCGCAGCAACACCATCACGCCGCCGCCGCCGACGACGATGGCTCGGACTCCGATGAGGAAATCAACGTGCACGACGACTCGGACGATGATTCATTGTCGGCCGCCGTTGTCGTTGGCCAGAGCCTCAAAGCGCCTCTCCAGTTGACCAAGCATGACCGTTAGCTCAATCAGTGAATTAATTATTAATCTTTTCCTATACACCAGTGTAATCGAATGTGTTTGTGATTAAGTTGTAAGCAGTAGATACTGAGATACATTTTTTTATTTTTATTTTTGTTTTGTTCTTAAGCCAAAGCTAGCTGTCTCGTTTTGCTCGTTCGTTTAATGTGTTAAGCTACCTATCCAGTTTGCAATATATACATGTGTATGTCATGACTCTGCGAAGATGAATGGACGTTTATATTAAAAGAATTTTAAGAGAGAACTCTCTAGATTTGTAAGATTGTAGGCAATTCCTAGATAGTAAGTAAAGTGTATGAGTTGATGTTTTTGTGAAGGCGCTCAAGTGCTATCCTATATTGAGCGTTTTGAATTCCAGTTTAATCGACGTTGAATAAATATGATTTATGAAATTACGCCACTGAGTTGGGGTTCTTCTGTTTTGGGAGGATGCTTTTCAGATACCAGTATGGGACCGTTTTCAAGGAGCGCAGCTTTGTATATTTGACTTCAGGTAAGCCAATGCAGTCTAGGTAAGGTATGCTGTTAGGTCACCACACTGAAAAGTAGACAGGAAAAATGCGGTAACCACTGAAGGTTGGGGAAATATCATGCGAGTTTTATCTCATGCGACACGTGTTATTGAATAACATTCGTGTCAATGGAACATATTTTGAATCTAAGTCAAAGGTATCTGTAATACTGACCATACCGCTCGAGTTCTTGATATAAATGTCGTTAGTCATGATAGACTACGAGTAACGGCGAATTGTGGTCAATCTTAGCCGAATGAATGATAACAACTATCGACTTTTAAATAAAAGTTAAAAAGTTAGAAAAAAAATGTCTTAATAAAAGTTGCAGATATATCATGCGAGCTCCGATATTTATCTCATGCTCTTTTCGAGCAGCGATCTGACTGAATACAAATTATGAAAGCCTTTCCACTTGTATCTCTTTGGCATGGAGCACAAATCTTAAACACAGGAATTGGAAGCGAGTTTAAACATATATCATGAGTTACTATGATTTTTACTTCAAATTCTTATGGGTCTTAGTCGAATTTAGGGTAAACTGAATTCAAATACAATTAGGCGTGGCGTAGAAAGCAATAAATTGCTTATACTCTGAAAGTCGGGGAAATAACATGAGAGTATGCCTCCAATTTTTATCTCATGCGATTTTAACAGCGACCCGTTCCAATGACTGCGTCCTTTAGCTGCGACGAAAGATGATCAAAATTGGAGTAGATACCGGTGGTTTGGATGGGATGCAAAGGCAAGGATGCCTTTAACACTGAAAATTGAGACCTTACGAGCTCTGACATAAATCCCTTCACTCATGCTACTTTTTTAAGAGATTTGAGATCGGCTTTAGCTGAATCAACGGCAGTAATAGTTTGCGGGCTTCGATTGTAATATAAACTGGGATAATACACCAAATACTGAAAGTTGAGGGTATCCCTTACGAGATTCGCCATATACCTTGTAAGTCGTGAAACATATAGAGGTGATTAGATTTGATTTGAAGTATTAAATCTAAATGCAAAGTGAGAAAAACGGTTCTTAAAAGTGATGGTTAAGCTGTCGTGCTAGAGACGAGATCAGTGTTGTTATGGATATTGTTTGAGAGTCGTATATTTTCTCTGTTCAAAATCGTATCTGTCGTATTTTCTAATTTTACGAGGACAAAAAACACGTTTAAGAGTTTTAAGGCTACGTAAAGCCAAATTTTACATTTTGTTTTTTCTTGTTTGTGACTTGAAAATTTATTTCATTTGTTTTGAGCCCAGTTATATTTTAAGGTTATGCGAAATGTTTGTCGAATTATGTCCAAAATGCTTCTTTTTTCTGGAGGAAACATTTCCGAAAATTACCACATCGTTATAGTCGACGCATACCCGCTTGTGCATCTGATATATTCGACTACAAGGACGACGTTGATTCACCATCTGCTGTTGTTTCATCAGTTCTTCGACAAAACATCAACATAAATTAAATTTCCTGCGATCGAAAAGTTGTCAACATTAGGAAATTGAGTTTTATGTGGTTTTCGATTGGGCTACTTCTTTAGATTTGCTCTCAGATTTCAGATTTCAGATTTCGTGTGTCTAATCGAACATTAAGACGTCAATTGCTCTTTTTTGTGTTGATATTCGTGCGGTTCGAATATGTGTACCCTTCGACACTTTTCTACGTGTTTTGCATTCACTAGTTATATTTTATATTAAAACATTCGAAGTTTGCGCTCAAATTAATTTCTAAACATTTGTACATAAAAAATGAACAAAAATAGATTCTCCCGATGCAATGCATTTCTTGGCAGCTGAAAATTTTCACAAAACATAAACAAACTCCACTAGTTGTCAAACGTACCCAATACAAGTGCGTAAATCTGAAGCAAATCTGAGAAAAAATCCAGATTCGCAAGTGCTCTGAAAAGGATTGCTTTTTTTGTACCAAACGAACATAAAAATTGCTCTGAAAGCGCCCAATTGAATACAACTGTTACTGCCGGCTAATTGCAAAGGGAGTTCTAATTTTTTGTGGGTTCTTTTTCTGGAATTGTATAATTGTATTTTATTTATCGAGTCGTGTTTCGGTTTTCCCATCGTATTTAATGTTTGTATAATATAGGAAAAAATCGGAAAAATATTTACGAAATCGTAGAAATTGGGCCGAAAAAAGCGAAAATCGGAGCGTCGTATCAACCTTCGAAAATCGTAACATTTACGATAAATACGATCACATAACAACGCTGGACGAGATACACATATTTCATGAATCATTACACCTTTTACAGCGCACTTCAGTCGGTTTTGGGTGAATGGTGTCAGAAACTGACTTTGGCTTTAAATTACAATTTCGAACAAAAAAATCGTTCAGGTGATATTTGGAGGTAATTCGTAATAGAAATAACGACCCGGAACTTCTGAAGGTTTATCGGACGCTTCAAAAAGAATTTGATGTATTAAATATGTTTCTTTACAGACATTATATTCTTTCTGTCGAATCTAATTTAAAAACCAATAGTAAACGCTTTTGGAGCTTTATATATAGCCAAAAACAATCTAATGGTATTCCTAAATGTATGCGTCTTAAAAGTGTATCCTCATCTGATCTGTCAACCATTTGTAACATATTTGCTAACCACTGTCAATCTGTTTATTCTTGTGGTACTACCACAATAATGAATAATGAATAATGAATAGGAAAAATAACTTCGTCTTGAACACTGGGAAGATGTCCCTGGTCTAAGACAATCCAAACGATTAATTAATACTTACTCCTACAAGGAAATCTTTAGGCTCAGTAAGGATGATATAAGTAAGCTAGTGGGCTTCCTCACAGGTCATTGTGGCCGTACATACATATCACCTCAACTAAATGAACCTCTGTCCGGAAACAGAATGTAGATTCTGTCTGGAGGATGTCGAATCCTCTGAACACATTTTTTGTGACTGCGTGGCTTTTCATTGGTTGAGAAAACGTATCTTTAATCCAGAGACTCTTACACAAGCAGATATTGTGCACTTTGCCACTAAGGACTTATTAACCTTAATCAGGGAGGTTGCACGTCTCTACGATTAACCTTTCCCATAGATTTAAATCGCATTGTCAGCCAACTAGGCATGGGATTTAAAAACAAAAAAAAAGGCTTACTCACAAGAGGCAGGCGTCTTCCAGGTGCCTATACTTATAACATTAGATGGTTTGATGAAGACCAACATCTCTCCCTTACCGGAATGGTCGATTCCGTGGCTAAATAATGACATATATACCTACTTGAGGTCTTGGCATTTTCCAGCTAACTTGCTGGTTATCACTTTCCATTTTTATTGAAATTCAAAACAAACGTCAGTACCGGACTCTTAGCCAGAAGATTAATGAGCCAATAGTCTTGACAGGGACCAGTGCACATGTTCTGTAACCCATGCGATAAATTTTCGCATCGAAAACATAGGAACACTTTCATATCGTTTTAGTTATAGATAATCGATGCGATAATTACAGAACATGGGCACTAGATTAGTCTATGCCTCTTCGTGGGACCTCATCGTAATCATCGCTCCAATATGCCAAGACGATTTTGGCCTAAGCCGATGGAAAATGTTCAGAGTAACAACCCTGAATGTCGAGAGCCTTACCCATAATTTACGTCAATTGAATGAGCTGCAAAGTAGAAACATTTAAAGTTACGCTATGGAACTGGAATCGCTCAGGTTAAATGGATGCTGACCGTCTACTTGCGGATTGAACTGTATGATTTGACTCTATTTTTTTTGACGAATATTATAGACCTTTGTTTCGAATATACTAAAGTCACCATAGTCAGTTGAATTTGACACTCCGTCCTCATTTGAAAATTAGAACAAATAGAAAGTTTACATCTATACTAGTAGAAAATGTGTAGGCACAGTTGCTTATTTGGTAGCGTGTTGAACTACTAAGTGAGGGTCCGGAAAAGACCAACATTTCAACTTAAGGCGACCAAAGTCAAAGGGTATAACTGTCGTGAATTCGGAATCGTCATGAAATTGTAGACCCCTTCCAATAGTCCCAAAAATTAAAAGAAATTCCACTCAAAACGAATGGTGTTGGGAGCAGCTAGGCCTAGAGTCTATACGCCAATTATTTATTTATTTATTTTCGTAGAAAATATTGTAGCCAGGCAGGCAACTACTGCTCACGCACATGCACAATTTTCATCAATAGCTAACAAAAAGTGCTCCCTTTCTCACAATCGCGTCGCATTAAAATTCATTTAAAATTAAATCGAAATCGCTTCCTTTGGCAAAACACTTCATCAGTGTTATCAGATGATGGCCAGTTTCCCACTTGTCCAGTTCCATTTGCGAATGCTTTACGAAATTGCCATTTTATCACCTAATTAGCTGGACAACTCGCTCTCATAAGTTACCCCCAAATAGCCCATCAATTAGGCGATCATCTGCATCTCTCTACCATCGCAACGCGCGACAATTCCCATGCCAATCCGGTTGCCTAAGCTCATCCCGCCAGCTAAATTCAATAAAAACCCACAGATCATGGATAAGGTTGGTTGAATTAATTGATTAAGCAAAACTCGCCGTCCACGTTAAAAAAGAAAAAAAAAAATACCAAAATGAACACATTTGGCCGGCCGCAAACCAAGACCCATCGACCATAGGTGCGGGCATAAAGATGTCAGAGCTGACCATCATCGCGATGCTAATGCTGATGACGACAGTCGTATGTGGTTCCCGTTGTGTGTTTGTATATGGAACTGCCCGAAAATAATCAACCTGATGAAGATGTACCCGCAGTGATGCCGATTACCATAAGCATGACATTTTTCGGACTCGTATATACGTGCGAGTATCTTAAACAGAAATCAATGGCAGTCGACACACAAGAAAACGCGACAATAACTTTAATGATGTATAATCGAAGTTTTAAGTTAATGGATTCTAATTCTAATTCTAATTCCAAATCTCCGGGGATGCCACATTGATTAAGGCGCGAGAGGGGATTGATGGCTGTGAGAGTCGAGGGTTTTGTAATTTTCTGAGTAATTTTGAATAACAAAACCCGGTGAGTTATGGGTTTCAGTGGAAGCTACGAGGGAACTTCCAACCTCGCGATGTATGGCGAGTAACAAAGTGGCTTAACATACAGCCATTTGCTTGATATTGAGATTTGGAAGATTTATCGTTACACATGCTGTTTGTCTGGATTAAAGTTTGAGCCTCAGTCAGTATCCACACATGCTCAATGAACGCTGAAAAGAGTTGCCGGAAGCGGATGCGGATTAGTCAGGAATCAGCAAAGAATTGGATTGCCTCCAACTTCCGTTGAGAGGTATATAGTCGCGGAGATGAAAGGGCAATGCCCCAACTTCCTGGATTAGGCACTAAGCACGAGGCAGTAGGGATTGAAATATTTTTTTCGAACTACGCTTACAGCTATTAGAAACAATGCGCCAGTAAAATACAAAAAAAAAAAATAAATGTAGTGGCAAACAATTTATCGACAGAATATTTCAAAGGTTAAATGGAATGGACAAACAAACTGACGGCTGGCACCAGAAACATTTGTATTGGAAAATTTATTGCTGAGCTGATTGGGTTACGGAGAGGCCCATTTTTGTGTTAAAAGCAAATGATCACTGGTTCTCTTCGGACAATGACTAATGGTCATGACCTATGTTGGCAAATATTTCACAGCCATAGCGGATGATGTGTTATTTGGACAAGCGATCGAGGTTATATTTATATTTATATTTATTTTCAAATAATTTTATATTAGACAAAGACGCCGGAGGATGCCTTCGATTTTGGTTACAATTCCATTTACATATGTCAAATTCCTTCAAAAATTGTGAGTAAAAATTGGGAAACTCTTGCGATAAATGAGGAAAAAACGTTCGTGCTCCTGCTTCTATTGATCAACAAAGGTACCTGTTTTGGGGTTTTTCAGTCGTCATCAAAATGTGCGGGCATTTGTGATGTTCGGTTGTAGCATAACCCTCTGACGTCAGTTTAAAAAAACAAAAAGAATAAGCAACACAAAATCCGCTCAAAAGGGTAAGGTTCAGAAGGATAAATAGGTATTCTCGCACACACAAAACGATCTTCACTGGCCGTTGGTAAAATCCATTGATAAAGCTGTAATCAATAAGTACAAAATTTAACGTTTCAACTACGTACGGAGACGTATAAGTCGACTTCTTATATTATTTTAGATGCTTGAATTTTATTATAAAACTAGCTGTACCCGCCCGTGCAAAATGTGGTTTCAGAGCAATTGATAGATAAAATATTTTGAAAAGTTTGGTGTCTTGTAGGGGACACAATTTTTTTTTGATAATCGCTCAAAGAAAAATCAACGATATACATTGCAGAGGTATAACGCAAGGGAGCGGTCTGCAATAGTGAGGGACATGAGCCCGTATTAAAAAACATCTCAAAGACTGAGTCCACTCTGCCTGCATGGCATTGCACCTGGTCATTGGACTAATCAGCAACAATTTAAAATTCTTTGGACAATGAAAATTAAAGAAAATAATTTTATAATAGGTATTTAACTCACTTTTTTATTAATGTAACTCTTCTTTGTAGACTATATTAGAAGTTTTGTTTCTATCGGCTGAGATAGTGATATTTCCTGCATTATTTACCCTGGAGCACGCTACATAATTATCTATAACTGCCTGTGAATTCAACTCCCAGTTTTCTTAAAGTTTGACCCTGTGACTTATTGATTGTCATGGCAGAACAAACATTAATAGGAAATTGAATCCGTTTAAACTGAAATGGATAATTGTTGGGAATTATTTGTATTCTTGGTATAAATACCGTATCTCCTTTACCACACCCAGTTAAAATTAACGCATCTATAACGTTTTTCTGTAACAAAATCACACACATTCTGGTACCATTACGAAGCAATATTATGGAAACTCCAACTTTTAATTCAATTTTATGAACAAAAAGGCCATGGACTGTAATGCTATCTAAAAACTCCACCGGGTAATTTAGTGCCTCATCTTGATTGCGCAAATAACATTCATAAATAGTACGACGTGTATCACCAGGAATTTTCCCTAATATAAATCCTCTAATGTAATAATACCACGATCTGGTATCACTGGTACCTATACCTATTTGACATTTCTTTCTAGACACTTTGTTTTGTAAGCAAAAAGAGGCAAACAAACCTTCCCTACATATTTGCCATTTCTTTTGTTTTTTTTTTCTCAGCAAACCACACAGCGTACTGCCTCTGTCTGTCTCCTTCTCCGTCACAGGAAAAAAGTAGGGTTAAAAGAGATGTCAATATAATATTGCGCAGTTAGTTTGTTTTGAGAATGAATTGCATATCTACTCACTCATGTAAAAATCGTAAAAATGTTTCAAATTTTGCCTTTTTATTTAAAAACCTTTTAGGTTGTCGAGTTATTGGATATCCTAAGTTGTACCTGCAGATGTCCTCTATAAGCTGGTATTTACTATACTTAAATGCTCTCAGTATTTTCGAACGGAAAGCGTGACAAAGAAAAAAGCAAATGAAACGAAAAAATAAATTACTCTTGTCCAATTTGTTCCGGATTTTATAGAGATGTAGAGTTGAAACAAAGTAGAGATTTTAGGCCTAGGTATCCTCTATAGGCCTGTCAATGCCCAAATGCACCAGAATATATTGAACAGTTTCTAAGATTTTTGCATTTAAAGACATGCCGTCAAATTCAATCTAAGTCGAACAGAACTACACAAATCTTATTTATATGATAAATTATATTTCAATTGGCCAACGCCTTTCAGAGCTAGGGTCTAGAAGATTTTTTTGATATACTCCCTGCTTAGATATCAGTTTTCGAATGTCTTATCTTTTATTTGTGATGGAGTTTTCCCTCCGGAATGAACTCCCAAATATTTTCTACGAAATATAATGTAAAAGCAAAAATAATTAAGTTAAAAACTACTGCATCGCACGAAACTTTCTCGTCCATCAAAATTTTGGTTGTTTGGTACAAATCTGAGGAGCGATGCTAGATAAAATAAACGGTTCCTTAAATAAAAAATAGTATTAAAAAAAACACTTTTGACTTTCGACTAATTCATCCGATATGGCAGTACATATCAAATAACAATCAGTGTGACCATCAACTTCTTTCAAAAATATTCCACTTACCCTGAAAAGTGGAATATTTATATAAATTTATATTCCACTTCAGCACTTATTTTTGTAATACAAATAAAATAAATAAAACTAACTTTTAGACATGAATACAAAAGAAATAAACTTTTTTTTCAAACAAAGTTAAAAAAGTATTAGGTACCCTTCTAAAAAAAAACTTAAAAACTCTCTCTTAAAAAACATAAAAACTACGCAAAACGAACACCTTGTAGTTATGTTATTACTGTACTTCGGTATTCGGCTCGGTAACAGCAAATACGCATTAGTGTTACCAGAGCTCGAAACTTCGTGAATTTTGCGAGAAATAATAAAATTAACTTCAGTTAAGAAATTAATTCTAATTAATGGAGAATATTTTATTATCTAAAAATTCCTTTTAGGGAACAAAATATTAAACTTTTATATGCGAATATTTTTTGGAAAAAATATATATTCTCTACAGCTCAGAAATATTCTATTGTGGTCACACTGAATTAACAATGTGAGTTTTTAAAAGGTTTAGCTCTCAGTAACAGGCAATTTTCGCAAGTTCTGGTCTGGTCAGAGAATTATGTATATATATTATTATTAGTAAGAATAACTAGTGCAATACCCGACGCTTTCCCTATAATATAGCATCATAGATCTGGCATCTAATTTGTACATAAATCTATTTGATTGTAATTGGCAATGGTCGGTATCACATCGCACAAGAGGCGCTTTGCTAACTTAATGCTGACATTAACATTTTTGGGAATTTTTCTCTCCATTTTAACAAATAATTAGAACATTTTACAACAATTTTGGTAACATTTAAATAATTTCTTTACTTACTGTAAAATCGGCAATGGACCAAAACTAAAGAATTAAATGCCAGCTCTTAAATAGATCCCATAGGCCCACACAAAAGAAATTCATAAAATGTTGTTTTGCTTCTTGGGCCACTTTAACTTAAGACTTTTGCCCAAACTTTGGCTGTTAATTACCAAATTTATCGAAAAAACGCAAAATTGTTCAAAAAATTAATTCAATAAATTTTCCGTAGAAAAATAATTTTGACAGTGTCTTTCGGAAACTCAATTTACTAAAAAATGTGACTATAGGCGAGTATCCGTAGCTTTAAATAGACATTCACATACAAAGAATAAAAACTAGCATTTGCTTTGAGTAAAAGGTAGTGGGAAAGTAAAAGCACTAAGCAATTGCTATTGGATTATTGTAGCAATTGCTACGTTTATTCACACCCATCTGAGTAGAAGGTAAGTGGATCCTCTTTTCGAACATATCAAAAGTTGGAGGGCACTCAAATCAGTTCATTAATACGAAACCTAACAACGTTTTGACATTCTTTTGAGTAAAAACAATTGCTAAGTCTTATTTATACAATCCTATGTATCATAATGGCCGACAATGTTTGGACTTTAATTTAAAATTTAATTTTATAATAAACGTTCGCATTTAGGAACTTCGAGTACATATAATAATGCAGAAATTTCTAGGCTGGAACGAAACGCTGTAATTGAAAAAACTTCCGAGCAAAAAATAAAAACGTTTTTTTGTTTCTCTAAAAATACATAATTTATTTGCACGAGGGATAAACGTAGAAAAGATATAGGAAGATAGAAAGGAACAACACCAGTATATTTCGCAAGTAAATCGCTCAGTATCAGATATAATCGAGCAATATTATCATACATTTTGCGTATGATAATGACTTCCTATCATACATCATACAAGACCTGAAATGATCATACATAATTATCATACGGTTGGCAGCAGTGGACTAAACACTTCTTTTAAAGCCTGATGGTCAGTTATTATTTGAAACTTGTGACCATAACTGTAGTTGTGTAATTTATGTAAAGCGAATATTTTGGCCAATGCATCGCGATGTAATTGTGAGCAGTTTTTCTCGGCCACTGAGGGTGAACTTGACGCATAGAACACCGGTTTCAGAAATCTGTCCACTGCAAGTCCTACTCCGTAAGGACTAGCTTCTGTGGAAATACCAATTGGTTTTTGGGGATTATATAATTCCAACACTTGATGGCTGAACATTAGCTGCTTACTTTTTTTCAAAAACTTCTTGACCAAATAAATACAAAAAATAAATAGTTGGCGCTACAGTTCCGTAGGGACCCTACGCCTAGCTTCTCACAACAATTCGTCTTGTGTGAGTTTTTAATTTTGGGACGAATGGAAGGGATCTACAATTTTAAGCCGACTCCAAACGGCCAATTGAGAAGCTCTTTCATGACAGTTATACTCTCGGATGTTTGTCAGACGTTCGCGAGAGGTGGTGCAGTGAAAAAACCTTAAGTTGGAATTTGGGTTTTTCTCGGGATTCGAACCTGGGACCCCTCGCTTAGTAGTCCAACACACTAACCACTAAGCCACTGCGCCGACTGTGTCAAGTATTTGCTGATTTAAAATTCAATAGAAAGAACTTGTAACGTGTTAAATTTTGTCTTAAGATTTATTTTGTTCTTTTACTTTTGTGCGAGTATTTTGGTCATATCTGGTCTGCGAAACACTGCTAATGCAGTTTCAAGAGTTCATACTTAATGGATGAGTGGTATAAATTTATTGAGATACTTAGAGAGAGTGTCTTTTATTGCCAAAGTCTGGCAAGCTTCCCATGAGTATTATTGTCCCGACAAGGCTTTTTAAGTCAAACGGAGTTGGATGTGTAAAAGTAAATAGATTAAATAAAGTTCGGTTTATTTGACATGATTGTAAATGATGATGATGGGCCGGTTGTGGTAACTATTTTCCTTACAGTTCTATATCTTTCAGACTGGCAACTGAAAAAAGGCCCCAAAGTCACGTCAAAGGTCAGTATGCAAAACAATTATCCCCCTCAACAAACAACTCAGCCCAACATCGCATCGACTAATTGAAACCCGCGAACGCCACCCACCGCCCACAAGAGAATGCCATCATGGGAAACTGTTGCAAACTACCGGCAGACAAATTCCCATCAATCATCTTTGGCGTGCATAAATTTCCTCAAAATGCCCATTTATCCCGAACTTAATTTGCATTTTGTTGAGCGACCTGCGGTGGAATCATCGTCGTCATTGCCATCAGGCACTGCCGCCATCGAAGCTGCACCAACACTCGTTACAACATTTACCCATTTCGGTGCAACATTGTTCGGTGTCTCTTCCGCTAAATAGCTCTTTAAAAGTTGATGGCTTTTATGGGCCATTTGGCCGGTCAGCGCACGACATGTTTCCACCATTCGTTCCATTTTCTGTACGTACCCCACCACTATGTGTGTATACTCGCCAACAAAAACAATAAACCAACCGAATTGACCATCAATTGCAAGTATGTTGCCACAATACTGACTGTCCGAATCTTGGTCGCAATCCGCTTATACATCTCGCTGAGCCTTTGAAATGTGTTTGGTATTTGTGCGTCTTGCGTTGAATGTGCGCTTGAATTGCCACACGGGATATTTTGTTTTCTTGCGCTGCCCGGTCTTGTTTACGATCGCGCCTTAAGGAATCGTTGCCACATAAATTGGTCGTAAAAATGTACCCCGGGTCTGGCACTGGGTGTCCTTTCGAGAGACGAACGCACTTCCTTGATGGATTCTTGTCTCTGTGTCGTCGCTGTGATTTATTTGTCTTTTAGCCAATAGAAGGTCCATACTCACACATCGATCGGAGGCTTTATCTTGAGCACTTAAGCCCGCTGGAGACTCACGCATTCGACGGCCCTTCCATATGACGGTTAATTACGCCAAAAGTGTGCGTTTTTATTGCCACAGTTAAAGTACGATGCATAAGTTTACGATTATGGGCCGCACTGGGTGCTCTCTGCAACATTGTTGCACGCTGAGCAATCTAGCTTAAGCGCGTAAATATGTTGCAAGCCGATGCCATAATCCCGGTGTAAACGACTTTGGAGACACTTTCGCACCGCAAAAGGCAACAAGACAAAATGCAAAGAGATGACGAGCGATAACGGCGCGCCGGCCATCGTCGCACATGCAGGTAGAGATCAAAGAATGTGTATGTGTATATGTTGGTCGGGACAACACGATGAAGTATCAAACGCTGACAAGGAGCATCGTCCCATTTGGGAGACCAATTAAGAGGTCTCGATTAGGACTTTAGGAAAATTCGGTTCACTCTTTGTTTCGGCTTACTCGTATCTGTATGCGGTGAACAAGCGCACAAGTGTCAAGTGGTCAAATGTCGCACGGTGTTGGTGTGGAGTGTATGCAGGAAAGCGAGATGTTGAGATGCGCGTTATCTCCTCGATCTTGGAGGAGGGTTGTTCTTCAAATTGGTTTTCGGTTGTTTGTTTTTTTTTTACCAAATGGTTGGATATTGATTTTTATTGTCAAAGATGTTCGGCGCGAAGGGGGGAAAGAGGGAGTAAGAGATGAAATGTCGTCAAATCTATGAAATTTGGTCAGACATCTTTGGAGTATCGCAGAATGCAAATTTGTTCACGAGATGTGTAGTTTCAGCAGTGGGTTGACCTAAATATAAATCCTGTCCTTATGCCGAATATTTACTGATCGGACATTATTGAAACCGGTTTAAAGGGGTGGATTTAGATTGACAGGCGAAAGGTTTCCTTTGCCAAAGTCTTGCATATTTCAGTCTATTTTTGCCTTTGAGCCGTTAAACATGGGATAACTTCAGCCCATTGCAGACCTTCCATTAGTGTACTCGGCAACAGTCAGGGCAAGACATTTCGAAGCGTCTTTCAACTATACAGGACAAGTCTTGGATCTCATCTCAAGTGCATTTTATATAAAACTTTGTAGAAGACTAGCATGTGTCAGATAAGGTGCATTTTTCGGATCGTTTAAGTGCCTTCAATCTAAAACCAAATACAGTCCTATCAATTATATGGAACTGGAGAGCTTATGTGTTGTGAAAATCCACTGATCTCTGCTGCCATGCTGTCAGGTTCAACACTTAAAACCAACGACGCGGACATTTTAAAAAGTCGGCTAAAGGACATCGTTTTCTATCACTGTTGTCAAAAGGTGCGCTACCATCGAAAGCCTAACCCCTTCTCAGAAAGAGTGAGAAAGTTGTTTGGAAAGTCGGCGGATCGGTTTATGCGATCAATATCGGTCCCGGTTAACTCAAGAGCTTAGGTTAGTTTAGATTATTTTAGGTTAACTAAGATCTAAGTGTGTCTTACCATACTTAGATCTTAGTTGTTGGCAAGTTGTGATGCCATGTGAGGAAAATGGGAGAAGACGTGGCCCTACGTTCGGTCGGACACTTTTAGAGCCCTGCTGATGCAAGCGAAAAGCTTATTTAATAAGAGTCAGTTCAGCTTTATAGAAAAAAAAAACTGCTCCTGGCCACGAATGAAAAATTATAAATCCCTCGGACTAATTGGTCACCAATGGTTAAGAAGCGTGAAAACCTCTATGTTAAACCCCTAGTCCTTTGTTGAAATGTTCCTCACATGTAATTGCATGTCCCGAGGGCTAGGGCGGGCCTAAAGAGCTGTACCCAGCCCTTCAACAACCGTGTACCAAGAGAATTTTAAATCTAGAAAGGCAATGGGATGGTATCAAAACATATAACAGGTCTTGATAATTTACGATGCAATATTACCCTCAACCTAAGCACCTTTACATTCCGCACGTAGTACTATCAACTTTAAAAGGAAAGAAGAAACCCTTTAGCGCAACTACCTTAAAGGGTCTTATGGTACAAAATTTATTTTATTTCGACAGCCCTTTCTGTTTCACGTAGCTGAGTCTTTTTAAAAACAAAATCCTAGGAGTTGTGCTACTATGTAGACAACATCGTGATCGTTGTGCGGCTAAAGTTTTAAAATTGGGCCTTTTTTGAGAGCTTGTCAAAATTTTTTTTCTATTTTCGCCCTTTTTAAGTTGGAGAAGGCGCTTCAAACATTTTTTAAATGCTGATATTTCCAAATAAAAAGCTTTTAAATGTAACGCAGTTGTCGATCATGATTAAATTGTTTAAGGAATCCATACTTGTTAAATATCGTTCAAAAAATTGTAACGTCTTCATCACTAACAAAGACGTTAGATTTCGTCAGAGGTTTTCTTCCACCTTTTTTGAATTTAAATGCTTTAACAGGGCTTTTCGGTTTCCTTTTTTTTTTGTAAACGTGAGTGAGTTCTGTTAGATTTTATATCATGTCCTACGTTGGCACTTGGCTCATATGTTTACGAATATGCGGCGCACTGGGTGCTCTCTGCAACACTGTTGCGCGCTGAGCAGTCTAGCTTAAGCAGGTAAAATTTAAATATATAGTAATCTTAAATCAACTAGTTTCTTAACGTAGTTCTTAAGACGTCGACAGAAATGGGAATAGTTACTCGCCTTGTTCGCCTTGCGGACCAGCGACCACTATACTACATTGTGTCCAAAAATTAATGAAGTAAGGCGACACCAAGGTCAACATATTAAGTTGAAAACAGAGACTTATCATCATCGGAGTGCTACGTTTGATACTACGAGTACCCTTTAGACGGCTCTGCAACTGAGCATACTCACTTCAAAACATAAAGCGTGTCATGAATCAATGAGTATGGTAGAAAGTATGACGGTCACGATAAGAAATTCCTAATTGAATACTTAGTGTAGGCTAAAAGAGTGTGGACAGCTCAACAATAGCTTGAGCTCATTTGGTACTTTCGTAGTTACAGCATCAGCTCCCTCTATGCTATATGGAACGACGTCTATATCTAGCTGAACGTACCCTACTAGCCTTGGCTAATTATATTAGATATATGCCTCGGAAGGTGTATATGACTACTCTTACCTCTCAGTAAGCAGTGTTTGGAGAAGCCCCCTAAGCTTTATAAAATTTTGGCTATAGGTATGCCCAAATTTCAAACACCGTGGTCACAACTTACTAGAGATAAAAAGTGACTTGCTTTTAAAAAATATTTTCAAAGGGAAATGGGGAATCTCCCCATCAAAATCGAAAGCAACTTAGGGGTTTGACATGCCATTGTATACTCAGCTATGGCTTTGGGCTGACGTCTTTCATCACTAAACGATGCAAGTGATACTGCAATATAAAAAAACCGGTACAAAAATTTTAAAGTTCAAAGTCGATCACCCTCTAAGGAACTATACTGAGTGGCTTTAAGAAATTCCACCCCAGCTATCATCCCGATGACTGTACAACTCTGTTGATGGGAATGACTCTTTGATCTTTGAGGACGTCCAACAGCAACAATGTTTCACACGACCATTTTTTAGCGCCATTCGTTGTCACTTCCAGTTATGCTCGTTATCGATTGCCATGCCATTCGCATCATCTCCATAAATCCTTCCGACTCATTGTCACACCTTATCCATTACCAGCTCCAACTAGTTCCAAAAATAGCAGCTTACTTCAAATAAATAACAATAAAACCCATCTCATGGTTTCAAGCCAAACGAGAACTACTACCGATCTGCCGCCACGTCGAACAAAAGAAACCACCGAATCGGGCGGAGATAAAACAACCGGCAGCCGATCGATGGTCAGGTATCATCGCCTCCGCGCTCATTGTGAGTTATTACCACCACACTCGCACGCATATAATTTTCGACAAAACATTTATCAGTCGATAATGATCACGACCAGACCATCCCAATTGATAATGATAATGATGATGACGACGGAATTGATTATAGTGCGGTCCAGAAACGGGGGCGGCAAGGAGCTGTTAATTAAAATCGCCATCCAAAGGACGCTTCAAGCTGCTTTTTCTCACTTGGTTGGGTGCTTTTTTTTTTGTCGCCTTTTTGGTAACCTGCCCAATTAATCAGTCTTAATTTGGAGGTGACTGCGACTGTGACTTCAAGTGGTGGACGTCTAAATTATGAGAGGGAACAGCGCATTTTTGTTTCTTCTGCGCGTTCGGCCCCAAAATCACGCATAAATCCAGCGATCGTTTTGTTGGGAAGATTTATACTGATCATATGCGACTGCGGTAAATTAATTTATTGTGCGTGCCGCCTAAGCATATGTTAATCCGTGCACACATGTTGCGCCGACGAACAGTTAGCTATACAGAGCCTCGGGCTCATTTGTTTCTTTATGCAGATGGATGCATAGGTGCAAACGGTTACTTAAGAGCTTACAGCTATATAGCCCTGGGTCGGTTTAGGAAGATTTTCCACAGCTGATTATAGGCGGTCTGTTTAGGCTTGGCCGAAAATCGCTGTAAATCTCTGGTGACACTCTTATCGGCATATGGAGGACGCATTAATTATTTTCTCTCCTTCTAGATCTGATCTGATTTTTACAGTTGAAATCGTTGTTCTATGTGCGTTGCAGCGCAGCGGGAGGAGACAAGATGGGCGCAATGGGCGAGTGAACACAACTCCTAACGAAGTCGATTATCCTATTAGTATCGGGCATCTTTGGACTGGTGACATTTTCGGGTGGTTATTTATTGGATTCACTTAGTTTGGTGATGGTGAGACTGTCGGACTGATTTACTGTCGCCTTTCACTTGGAGAACTTAATTCGAGGGAATTTGTCAGGGTCAGATTGGAATTACCAGTTCGCAGCTCAACTCTTTTGTTTTTGGTGATGTTGTTATAAAGAGAGAGAGCGTAATAAATTTGGTTGCGGTTGTTTTAGTTGGACCAGCTATAGGAAATGTAAACTATGCTAAGACAGACCTCTTACCACAACAGTTCACTGGACAAAATTGAATTTAAGGAAAAGTAAACACTTTTGCTGCCCATCTTGGAAACGTCTTTATCCTTACGAAGATAACGATTATTATTTGTAAAGACGACGAGCCTATTGCGCATGCCACAGCTTAAGAATTTGTGACGGGGGTTGACTTATTTCCAGAGAAAATTCCTAAAAAGCTTTCAATCACTGAAATCACTGTGTATCTCGAGTTATGAATGCAGGAAAAACTATGTACCGACCATTTTGAAATTTGCAGAGGTAAAAATGGTCCCACAACCAGACCAACACCCTAAGTGAGTTAATCTCTTATGGCCCAATATCGATACTGCCGATATTGTCAAAGTTCTTCAAAAGAATGTGACTGAAAAAACTAAATTGAAGAAAAACTGATAGTTGATTGCCACCAATTGGATTTGCAAAGTGGGCACTCTACGATATGGTCAGGCTTACTTTTTAAATATGGAACGAAAATACAAAAGCAGAAAAGTCACTATTGAAATTGAAATTCAAAATCTTCAGAGTTTGATCTCCGATTTTAAGCTGATTTGAGTTTCATAAATGCAAATTCGAAAGAGTTGCGACTGTATTAACAGAGATTCCATTGCATCGAAGAAGATAATTGAAGAGGCACTTTGAGAACATCCAGACAATAAACCAATTGAAACTCAACGAATTGATTGGAATTTCTCGCCGGTTCGATACAAGGAAATATTTGAAGAAAACTTTTTTTCCTTTTTGTGACAATTTTTAAAAATATTTAAAACTGAGATTCGAATTGCGGCAAAAAGTTTCGCCCAAAATAAAAATCACACGTATTTGAAGACTTGACAGAAAAGTTAATCCATCTGAAACATATCTATACAAAGCCAACTTCGAAGCTGACTTACTGTGAAATTTCCTGAATGGAGTTACGATTTTCCCAAATGTTTGTGTTGCTCTGCGTGTATCTCGCACCATACAACCGATCACTGTAGTTAGTGCTGAACGTTCCTTTAGCGCCCTTGCAAGAATACAAAATTTTCAACACCCTGGTTCTTTACGAAATCGTTTTTCAGGACTTGTTACTCTTTTTACGATGCACCTTTAACGAGGACTTTATATTTCCATACAATTGATGGTAATTTTTCTGCCCAGAAAGTTAGAAGAATCTATACATATAATAAAACTGTAGCCGTTTTCATGTGTTAACAGTTGGCGTAAAAACTACTGCACAGATTTCGATGAAACTTTTTTTGAAATGTCCCTTAAGAACCGGGGAAGGACATAGGCTATTTTTTTCATTGCCATACGATAGCGATACGATTTTCCCAAATGTTTGTGTTGCTCTACGTGTATTTTTCACCAAACCTGTCACTCTTGTTAGTGCTGAACGTTCCTTCAGCGTCGTGGCAAGAATACAAAATTTTTATCACGAAATCGTATTTCAGGACTTGTTCTCTCTGTATCGAGAAAACTTTAACGAGGACTTTATATTGCCATATAATTGAAGGTAATTTTGCTGCCCATAAAGTTAGAAGAATTCGTAAATAAAAGAGAAAATTTAGTGGAGTACAAAAGAACCGCATCAACAGTTTTATAATCGTTATTTTATAAAAGAAAATGTTTTATGCCTGATAATATACTCTGTACTCGTAACACAAAATTGCATCCGTAAGACCGCCCATAATTCAAAAAACAGATCGTCCGATTTCAGTTACCTTTTTTTTCTGGGTTAGTCTCCACCCAAGGACACTATACCTACATACGGCGAGAAAATTGAAAAATTTTAAAGGAGAATTGAAAAATTCGTAATACATTGGAAGTCGCATATAACGATAGTGTGTGAACCGAGGAAAGGCGGTCGTTATAACCGGCTCAGTATATCCGACTGCCCTCCACAAGAATTCAGAAAAATAAAATTTAAAACATTTGTAAACGAAAAGAATTCATTTAATATTCAAATTATTCATGGAAAAATCACGTTTTGTTTTATTTCAAAGTGTATGAAAAAAATCATGACTTTTTGTTTGCTTTTTGTAAAGGCAATTAAAATAATAAATAAATTAAAATCTGCTTCTAAAATAGAAAGGGTATTAATTGTGCTCTCACCAAATTCATTAAAACAAACAAAAGTCCCCAACAATTCAATAGCTTTTAATGCTTCTAAGTCTGCAGGAGGAGTTAAGTTATCATCTAGCTCATCATTTTCTTCTTCATAAACTAATATCCTATTGCATCCTCATTTAACCGCATTTGAAACTAAGAGCACATGTCCCAGTGACACATCAAATGGACTGCAATATTATTCAACAAATATGTGAATAGCTGCACAATGTTGAATGTTTATCGTCGTCGCAACAAACCGGTTTGTCACTTTGTAAAATCACAAAAATTTGCAGGTGTGTCTTTAATTTTCTCTCATTCCGTCGTTATAAGCGACGACAACGATTGATTTTCTTTCCGAAATTGGTCGTTATATCCGATACATCGTTATATCCGATACGGTGTTATATATGATGACATTATATCCGACAGTAGAATAGCTAAAAGTGTAAAGAAACCAACCAAATGAAAGGAAAGTGGACGTTGTAAGCGACTAGTCGTAAAAAGCGATGTCGTTATAAGCGACTTTCACTGTAGTTTATTTTCCACACATTTTTACGGGGAATTTTCAGTTTTTCTTTTTTTAGTTTCATCATAATACTCGTATACTCTGAGATCGAATTTGTCAAAGGTTTTGCCTGAAATTGGATTTTTCGATAATTTGTCAAACATTAGGTAGGTATTTGTTCATAGTTAATTGTTCAAGTTGTTTGTGTTTCGCCTTTCAGTGTAGTATCTCAGTATTGTTTAGTCGTCAGCATAGTTTTGTAATTTTGCCTTTTATTGAAGTGGAAATTTAAGTGGTGAAGTGGTGAGTTTATCGGAAACATTCACCGTTTTTAGTGTTTTTGCGTATACATAATTTTCTTTCGAGGATAATAACTCGATCGACTTTATACTTCTTTCAGTGTCGATCAGAAGATTCCGCATTGGCAAATGCAGTCGCAGTCGATTTTCAAACACCTGAGGAACGCGCGAAACCAATGAAAAGCTTCGAACACAAGAGGCACGAATTCTCGCATTTACGAATAAAAATGTTACTCATCCTTCTGTATGCATGCATTGCAATGCATTTTAATACTCCAATACAGCTAAATACCTAGATGTGACCATACATGCTAAATTCCACTGGAAAGCTCATGTAAAGAAAAAGGCAAATCAAATGACTTGAACAGTAAAATGGGGCAAATTGGGAAATAACAAGCAATTGCTTTATAAACAAGTTCTAAGATATCTATGGACGGATGGCAATGCACTGCATATGCAAATAAAATTTAGAAAAACAAATAAAAAATACCTATGCTGCGGAATGCATCATGGAATCTAAGAAAATCAGGTTGGAAATGGAGATAAAGAGGTAGCACAGAGCCAGACTTACCAATATCACCTAGAAGAAAAAAATATGAAGTCTAAAACCCCATAGCCAAGGCCATTGGAATAGTTAAAGAAGTTAAAAAAACAAACTGACTGCCCTCAAGAACCCTTTAAAATTTGGAAAAATAAATTGCCGATTGGTTCCACGACTGCCTGCTAACCAATAAAGGAATAAGATGGCCGCTAACCATTCTAAGAAGTTCCAGATTAAAGGTCCCCAGTGTTCGTTCAAAAATGCGTCATTTTCGTCAGCGTTCTAAGGTATTTTTTCATTAAAAATGTATGCTAGATTAAATTAGATTAGGATGAGGGAGAGCCTTCAAGGGGCTCTGGCAGTGTGGCTTCTCAGAGGAGCCTATGGTAGGGTACTAGAGCCATCTTTTCACTCCAGAGGCAGTCAGGAAGACAAAGATCTTCTCTGGTTGTATGTCAGCAAGAGTTGCTAAATTGACGATTTCATCATCAAAGATGTTTTTTTCGGAGACGATACTGAGCTGAGAGAAGTGAGGATTCGTCACTCTCAAAACAGAGTCTGGGAATAGGATCCGGTGAGACGCTAATGCGGTGGACATGTTTGTTCACGAGACCGCGACAGATTATTCCTGTTAGGATTCTCAGGCTATTTTTGTCCCGATTAATCAGGAAGAGTGATTTTATGGGAAAATTGCGGGCAAATTGTCAAGTGCAGTTCTGCCCAGCTGTTTTGAGCCAGAACTCATAGGATTCGATGCGAGATAGGTTCTTAATATAGTTCCCGAAATGGTTTTTGCTGACTGCACAAAAGGGTTCAGGTCCGATGAGTGGAGTGGTTGCTCCGACTTTAGCCAGTCAGCCGATTCCTTGCCCTCAAATCCCCTGTGGGAGATACAGTAGAGTATCACTAGGTTTGTCTTAGAAAGTTCGTAGGTAGTTGTGAAGGTTTCTAAGACTAGTTTAATTTTATGACAGAAGAGTCAAGAGCTTTAGGGGCTGTGTGAGAGCTCAGATTTATTTAAGCGCAGCGGTTTATTGCAAGGACTTCAGCCGGAAATATGGATAAGTTTTTTCCAAAGCTAACCGACAAGTTCACCTGAGGCGACTATCCGTTGATTCCAGAGCTAGTCCCTGACTCCATTTTAGAACAGTCTGTATACAAGACGAGGTCAAATCGTGATGGAATGGGTTTATATTTTTCCCAGTCTAGGGGGATGATTATAGAAAAGTTTTGGCAGTCATATTCCGGTAATATGTCATCTAGAAGCATGCCAAATGGGCTTGAAGGCTCCATGTTGTCGAGCAAATACAGACGAATGCCCTGAAAGGAATAGGGATCAATGTTGTTCGAATGGAACAGTCGGTGCCTTCCATTTGAATATGTGTATGAGTAGATGTAAGACCTAGGATGACATTAAATGCCATAGTGGGAGTTGAGCGTTGTACAGCCGTCAATCGTCATACAGTGTCCGGCTATACATTGAATTCATTCTAGCCTATTAACCGTGGTGACTTCAGTAGTCTTCGTCCATCAGACCACAGCAGCATAGGCGATCGTTGGTCTCAGCGCATCATCCGAGGTCTAATGCCCCAGTTGTCACCGACGAAGGTCTGGTGGCCCTGTTTACGATACGTTCCAATTGCTGGTTCAGTGATAGGGTATTTGGTGAACAGCTCTAGTCGTTCGAATTCGGAGTTGCGTTTTAATTGTTTGTTGAAGCAACGGGTTAAAAAATTTCATCACTATATAGCGCGATGTTGTTTTAACTGAAAATAAACCCAGTTACTTGAAGCTGGCCTCAAGAGGACTGAACTTGCTAGTGCCTACTATATTGGCAGGGCAATACACCCATACACACTTTTACTTAAGGACTTCCGAACCACCATTGCAGTGCAATGCAAACGTTTTGCAGTCCATTACGTGCGGCTGCGACACAAATCGCTCGTGAGCTTATACCTTTTCGTCGGACAAGAAACCATATTTTCCAACCGCACATTAACCCACAACGTGACCTTACATATACCCACAACCCAACCCAAACCAAACCATTTGGGGTCTCGACCATAATGCGTCCCAAGGCGAACATCCATTGGCGACATACCCAATGCTCGTCCAATGTGTCCGCAACTATCGGCTGTGTTTCCTTTCCAGAACCCATCGGAATGTCACCGTCCATTTGACATATGAAGAACGAAATTTCATATTTCCACGCTGTGTGTGTGACAACTTTGCGCCGCATTACAAATGGTTGACAGTTATTAGACAACCATCAACAATCGCCATCATCAACCATTTTTTTTTTGTTTTCTCTTTCCTTGCCCGGATTCTCTGTATACACAGATGGGGTGGTTGGTTTTTTGCCCAAAAACGGAAACCATACAAAGGTGTCACTCGATATGTTGTTGCGCCGCTGTCCAAAGGAAGCGGGCGCACATCAAAATACCACCATTCACACCACGCTACTATGTACCTACCTTGTGGTCATTAGAGGACGGACAGGCGACGACGAGTGTGAGTGCTGGTTGTGCTTTTAATAATGGCTGTCATATGAAATTCAATACAATTTTCGATGTGCTCCCGATGATGGTGTGTTCGGACTGTGGAGTGGCTGCCTTTGCATATCTACTGGTAATGGGCGGGAGGAAGAAAAAAAAGAAGCAATTTACTGAGAAATTTACAGCCACGGTAGTAGTCCTGATTTGGAAGCCCACTGGTGGTAGGAGGTTCCCCGTTCGCCTAATTATGGTGGCATATGCCATTTTGTCGTCGCCGAGATGGAGTCTGAGTCCGTCTATGGGATCGGGACATCAAAATATCTGTCCCTTCCACTGCGCAGTCCATGTTCGGGAATAAATTACTCACAATTGCTGTCCCCAATTAATTGTGTACTCGCACTGAATTTACAGCCTCTATACGGAGACGGGCAGTTCGGATCTTGTTTCGCACTGAGACTCTGAACCAGCTTATCCACATTAAGATCAGAGATAAAACTGCCCTCGGCGGACTGATGTTTAGGAAATCGATAGAATCTCTTGCAGTACCTCAACTTGATGCGGACACGTATATTCCGATACTCGTAAGACTGCGGCGCGCGCACATATGAAATTTATGACCACATTTAGCGTGAAAGGTTGAGCAAAACATTCCAAAGTCATTTGTCCGCATCGAGTGCAGCGCGCTTCGTGTTAAGTTGCTGCGCGGTCCAGAGACATCAAATTCAAATCGCGTCTGTCTGTGTGCCGCGCGCCGTTAAAGGAAAGGATATCTCCTTCGGGGAGTTGTGAACTCGAATGCGGTTCTGGTGGTTTAATTTATCGATTAATACGCGGCCGGGTATTGCATTTGGAGCATGTGTTGCTAGGGCAAAGGACGTGGGCTGGGTGTGCCTATATTTTGCAAATGTAAAATGTCGGTTTGGCTTAATAAATTGGACTCAGTCGAAGGGGATTTATAGAAGGATTTGTCTCCGTGGTATGTAGCTGTGGGGTGACGTTTTTCATCGGGAAAAGCTGTGCGAAAGAAGGAAAGTCCTGCGAGTGGACGCCGGCTTCTGATTTTTCGAAGCAGTATACAGCCATGAATGATGCCAAATTGGAAGTGATTTATATGGTGCTATGCACCTACTTCCATTGGATTCGTGCGTCTGTCCCTCTTGTGTGAAGTTGTGTATATGTCACCGTTTCAACGAAAAAATGCCTGTGATGTTTAGCTCTTGGACAGATGTTTGTTTGGCTTAAATTCAG
Organism: Cheilosia vulpina; assembly: GCA_916610125.1. Taxonomy (NCBI): domain Eukaryota; kingdom Metazoa; phylum Arthropoda; class Insecta; order Diptera; family Syrphidae; genus Cheilosia; species Cheilosia vulpina. Next base: position 17,096,011 of record OU744278.1, on the reverse strand, counting down.
TCAGTCTTGTCTCCGACTATTTGACGATCGACCAGTTTGGTCTGTCTTTCAACCGTCGTGAAACGCATATAGAGCATTCTCCTCAGCTACAGTACAATTCGGATCGGATGTGTTGAGAATAGTGCCATCTGTTGTCACAGTTGTCCCATTAGTCCTAAGCCACATAATATAGAGCATCCGAATGCTGAAAAACTTGAAAGGGATGTCCATAGAGAGGGGTACTCTCTCCATTACAATATGGTCAATAAACGAAAAGGAAACGAAATAACAATAAAATGAGCGATACGCGTTTGAAAACGTGTGTGTAATTCTCGAAAACCAACCAACCAGAGAAAATCCAATGTTGGAAGCTAATTATAAAAAAGCCTGTGAAGAAAGAGATAATTTTAAGCAACTCAGTGAAAAACTGGCAAGTGAAATTGATAAATTAAAGCTTGAGCTGCAGCTGCTTAAAGACCAGGTCAATAATAGCAATCAAAATGAACAGATACCTAAAACTGTAGTGTACTCTACGGATGAAGAAGAACTGCGCAGAGAGACAGAACCATCCTTTAGAAGGACAAAACGGAACAAGAAAAGAAAAATCAGCATGTCTCCAGAGCTTTCACCACCAAAGGAGAACCAGAAAAGCCCTGAAAAGGTGAAAGATAGAGAAACTAAACCACTCAAGCCAATAAAGCCTCCCCCAATTATAGTGCTCTGTATTACGAAGTACGAAGGCTTATTGAATATTCTAGAAGAAAATAAAATAAAAGCTAATACAGCTCTTCTAAATAGTAATGATGTTAAAATAAATGTGGATAACGAAGAATCCTACAGAAACTTGACAAAATTACTAAACCAGAAAAAGGTGCAATGGTATTCGTTTGAAAATAAACAAACAAGACCAATAAAGGTTGTTGCAAAGAAACTGCACTACTCATGTACACCTGAACGCATTGCGAAAGACCTTCAGAAGAAAAACTTCAAAATACTTGAAGTCGTCAACATGCTTAAGCACAAGAGTAAAGCACCGCTACCAATGTTCATGCTTACTTTTGAGCAAGATGAAGACATCAAGAAAATTTATGAAATTAAAGATATCTTAGGAATGAAAGTACAAATTCATCCTTTGCGGAAATCAAAGCTAGTTCCTCAATGTAAGAACTGCCAAAAGTATGGTCACACTCACAAATACTGCAGCTCTAACCCGAAATGCGTTAAATGTGCAGGAGACCACCATACAAAAGACTGCATAAAGGAAAAAAAGGCTGTCCCTAAATGCGCCAATTGTAGCGAAAGACACCCAGCCAACTACAGAGGGTGTATAGTAGCAAAAGAGCTACAGCAGGTAAAAGACAACAAGCAAAAAAAAAATGCAAAAGCCTGTTCAAATAGACGCAATTAAAGACAGAGAAAAACAAAACAAAAAAGACTCGAGACCGAAATCTAGGCCCAAAATTAATAAAAAATTGGATAGAGATAAAGGAAATCTACCCTTAAGCAAAAATGACAAATTAAGCCCCATAGCCGGTCCAAAGAAAACATATGCACATGTTGCTTCGACAAACGTTGCAAAACCAGTCGGAACCCCCAAGCCTCCCAGCAATGTTATGGAGGATATAATGCAAAGAATTCTTAACAGAATGGAAGATATAGAAAAAAATAATAAGAAAATTCTGGAAAGAATATCTTTCCTTGAAAAACAAAACAGTAATAAAAGAACTGTACCTAAAAGATCATAATGGCTAAAAACATACAAATCTTGTTATGGAATGCCAATGGCCTCGAGAATCGCAAAGATAAATTACAAGCGACTCTCGATATAAACAAAATTGACATATGTCTAGTCTCCGAGACACATTTTAAAATTGGAACAAAATACAAGCTTCGCGGATACAAGACATACCATACCCCACATCCTCACAATGCAGCAAGAGGAGGGGCCGCAGTTATAATTAAGGAAGGTGTTAAACACGATGAAGATGAAGAATACCAGTCGTGTGAAATACAAGCCAAATCCGTAAACATAAAAACAAGCACCGGGCAGATAACGGTAGCAGCGGCATATTGTTCTCCTAGCTACAGACTGAAACAAAACAATTTTGAATGCCTCTTACGCAAATTCGGAAATAAATTCATAATAGGTGGAGATTTCAACGCTAAGAACAAATCTTGGGGATCAAGATTAACAAATACAAGAGGAAGAGAACTCCTTGAATCTATTAAAAAAACCAATGCTAACTACCATTCAACGGGAAATCCTACTTACTGGCCCACAGATAGGAACAAAATCCCGGATGTTGTCGACTTCTTCATAACTAAGAATATTTCTTCAAATACTACCCAAGTTAAGGAAGGGCCAGATCTTGACTCAGATCACTCATCTGTGCTGCTTACACTTGGTAATAAAATTATAATGAAGGATCACAACCCACGTCTAGTAAACAAACTAACTGACTGGATATATTTCAGATACCTAATAGATGAATGCAACGAACTATCCAAAACAATTAATACAATAGAGCAATTAGAAAGCGAAGTACAGTCCTTCACCTTAGCTATACAAAAGGCTGCATGGGCTGCAACGCCCGAACTAAATAGCAAAGTAAAAAGAAACGTGTATCCCAAAGAAGTCTGCGACATTATATCAGAAAAGAGAAGAGCTCGCAAACGATGGCAACTGACAAGAGCTCCGAGTAATAAAAATAGACTTAATAGTTTAAACAATAAACTCAGAAAAAAGATAGCAGAATTTAAAAATGCATCGATGGAAAGATACCTTACAAATCTGACAAACGATGATAGTACACAATACTCACTGTGGAAGGCTACGAAAAAAATGAAAAGACCAACGGCATACATTCCGCCAGTGAAAAACAGCAGTGGTAACTGGGCTAAAACAAACAAACAAAAGGCGGATCTATTCGCGGAACACCTTGAAAATGTCTTCCAGCCATATGACGATAATGAAAATTCCCAACAAATGGAAGAAATGTGTGAAGACGAGAGATCGATTCCAACAGTAACCTCTAGGGAAATAGCCAAAGAAATAAAAGAAAAGATCAACCCGAAAAAAGCTCCGGGATTTGATCTAATAACGGGTGAAATTCTGAAAAAACTGCCTAAAAAAGGTATGAAAAAAATGGCACAGATAATAAATGCAGCGTTCAGACTAAGGTATGTTCCACGTATGTGGAAGGTCGCGGAAGTTATTATGGTACCTAAGCCGGGCAAATTGCCCAGTGAAGTAACGTCATATCGGCCGATATCATTGCTGCCAATCCTTTCAAAGCTATTCGAAAAAATCCTTCTAAAACGACTCCATCCGATTCTAGAAGAAAAAACACTGATCCCAAACCATCAGTTCGGATTTAGAAATAAATATTCAACTATAGATCAAGTCCACAGAATAACTAATATAATAGAAAAGGCTTTAGAAGAAAAACAAATATGCTCTACCATCTTCCTTGATGTAACACAGGCTTTTGATAAAGTATGGCACAAAGGATTAGTCCGTAAGCTACAAAAATATCTTCCAAAACAGTACTCTGAAATACTGGAGTCCTATATAATGCAACGATTATTTAGAATTAAACAAGAAGATGAATACTCAGCATTGAAACACATTAAAGCTGGAGTACCGCAAGGAAGTGTGTTGGGACCTGTACTATTTCTCCTATACACGAACGACCTACCACAAAATGAAGAAACTACTGTTGCCACTTTTGCAGACGATACTGCTGTACTTGCAGTAGGAAAAACCGTGCAGGAAGTTACCGAAAAACTACAAAGGACAGTAAATGATATATCTAATTGGACCAACAAATGGCAAATAAAATTAAATGAACTGAAGTCGGTTCATGTTAACTTTACAAATAAACACGTACAACACATACCTGTGTATATAAATAATAAAGTGGTTCAGCATTCGAACTCAGCTAAGTACTTAGGCTTGACTTTGGACGCAAAGTTGCGCTGGAAAACTCATGTCAAGAAAAAACGTGATGAACTAAATTTACGATACATTAAAATATATTGGCTCATAGGGAGGTATTCATGCCTCTCAATTAACAATAAACTGCTTCTCTACAAGCAAATATTAAAACCAATTTGGACATATGGCCTCCAATTACGGGGGTGCACAAGTAAGTCCAACCTTCAAAGCATACAATGCTTCCAAAACAAAGTATTACGCAATATTGTTAATGCGCCGTGGTACGTACGTAACGCTGATCTGCATAGGGATCTAAAAATTGAAATGGTAGAGGACGAGGTTCGGAAGGTCGCTAGAAGACATGAAATTAGGCTTCGCAACCATGCTAATTTAGAAGTAGTCCAACTACTTAATAATACTAATTTAGTTAGAAGATTACGTAGAGTAAAACCTTTTGAACTAGTTAACTAGGTAAAAAGAAAAGAAATATGTAACAACATAATCACACTAACAAAGTGATAATGAATTAAAAAACAAAAGGCAACAAACCAAAGTTAGTTCCTTAAAACTGTACGTGAGTACATTAGTACATATTAGAACAAAATTGCTGATTAGTCTGACGACTAGGTGCGATCATTGGAAGGATGGTAACACCATGCCTTCCCTGGGTGTTTTTAGTGGGTGTTTCCAGTCCCACACTATCGCAAAGCTCGCATGCGATGTCTTTCAACGATTTTCACCTAGCTACACGAAAAAAAAAAAAAAAAAAAAAAAAATTCTCGAAAACCGCGAGAACCAAATTTACCTAGGTATAGCTGTCAGATGCGTCCCGAAATTGTGGGTTAGTTTATTTGTCTGGTTTCCGACTTCTTGCCACAAAGAACGCACATCAACGAGGAACAGCGCTAAACAGAAGTTTTGAGGCCATGAGACCGCAGTAGAAAGTTAACAAGGCGACAAAAATTAAGGCACCTTTCGTTGAATTCGATGCCTGGGCTTGCTGAGAAGTCCCAAAACCGCTGTGTCTGGTTTTGGCAATTCCCCAAGTCTATCCAACATAGCCCCAGCATTAAAAGTGAAGTGCTGGGTAATTCATATATTCCAGTTGAAGATATAGGTAATTCACCGGCCATCTATGAAACAGACGGGAGTGATTCTAGACCTTTTGAGTAGCACTGGTCAGTGTATCAGTGTATTCCGCATTAAGCTCGAACGGACGTGCGGTCCAAATCGAAAATTGGCAGCGACGATATCTTCTTAACATCTTCAGGACTCGGTTATAAACAGACCTCTTGCATTCTGTTGCAAAGCCAAAGCCAGTAGGCTTCAAGTGCCCGCAAAGCATGCGTCTTTGGTAAAAGTTTGTGTTTTGTCGCAGCCGAGCAAAGGACATAATTACCCGCACATGTTCCACAACCATCTCGGATAGTTTGACTCGTATGGCGCTCCATTGAGTTAATACATGTTTTACATTTTTGAACGTCCCATCTGGCAACTTGTGGCTGGTTTCACATCACCTTTTTGAAGGCAAGAGGTGCCTTGCAAATGGGTGGAATCGCCTTGTTGGGATTTTTTTTTATACAAACGAGTACATCCCGAAAAGAACGTCCATCATAATCCGGCTTATCAAAATTACAACCGCCATTGCCTGAGCTCTTTTCTATTTAATCACTTTTTTTGGTCACACGGTCTTAGGAATGGATACCTTGAAACCATACATTCAAAAGTGATATTCAAGGGCCTAATTCCACCACAAACTTTATGATTCACATCGTACTATTGAGACGTAAACGTAACCCATAGCTGACACGAACAAGACACTTTAGCCAGACCTTGGAGTGTTAAGGATTTCAACAAATTTGAGCAATAATATAAAGTGTTGACTAAAATTGATTTTTCAGCTCTAAAGTCAGCTTTAATTTTTGAGTTTTGGGATGATGTATACAGAGCAGAGGATTCAACTATTGCCTTTGATTTGTTTCTCAATATACAGTGCGGTTCATTTGAATAGACGCACCAGAGTTACGTTTTGAATTTTGATTTCTTTTCGTCTGATGTTGATCAAAGAGAAAAAAAACGTATTCAGGAGAGAGGTACAGTTATATTGAGTAAAAGAAACATAATTTTAAATTTAACAAGAGTCCCATAACGGTAGTCTTACTCTGCTTTTCCTATATCATGCAAAACTTCAAGCATTTTTTCGGTTCATTTGAATAGTCCCACCGGTTAAACTGATTAGTTAGCATCAAGTAATTGGACAAAGAGCAGTAAAAAGTTAATTAGAAAGTGAGGCAAATTGTTTTTTTACTAAAAATATAAATAATTGGCGCAACAGGTCCGTATGGACCCAAGCCTAGCTTCTCACAACCATTCGTCTTGTGTGAGTTTTTATTTTTGGGACGAATGGAAGGGATCTACAATTTTATGCCGAGTCCAAACGGCCAATTGAGAAGCTCTTTCATGACAGTTATACTCTCGGATGTTTGTCAGACTTTCGCCAGAGGTGGCGCAGTGAAAAAAACCTCAAGTTGGAATTTGGGTTTTTCTCGGGATTCGAACCTGGGACCCCTCGCTTAGTAGTCCAACACACTAACCACTAAGCCACTGCGCCGACTAATTAGTTTTTTTACTAATTTCATTAAAATGGGCAGAAAAAAAGTGTTAAATTTGGAAGAAAGAGCTCAAGTTAAAGCTTAACTTTCGGAGAACTTTTCAAATCGCGGAATAGCCCGTAAAATTGGCAGAAGTGAACACGTTATAAGAAACTTTGTCAAGAATGGTGAATCCAATGGAAATAGTTACAAAGGAAGGATCCAAAAAGTTATAACACCGCAAGACAAGCGGAAAATTCAAAGACTAGCATCTAATTCCGCTCAATCCACAAACAAAATCAGGGAACTAGCGGGGGTTTCTTATAGCAAATCCACTGTGCGTCGTGTAATTGTGAGTGCTCCACACTTAAAGCTTACAAAACTACAAAAAAAAACACCGCTTAATCGAGCACGCAAGCAACAGCGCCTTGAATTTGCAAGATTGCATATGACTTGGGATTTGGACGTTGAAGCGGTCTCAAGAAACTGCAGCAAAGTTGTCTTTTCGGATGAAAAGAAATTTAACTTAGATGGTCCTGATGGCTACAACTATTACTTTCATGATCTCCGGAAAGAAAATATGTTTTTAGACCGTCATCATTGAAGACAAGGAGGAGTAATGGTATGGGGTTCGATTTCGTACTATGGTGCTTTTAAATTGGTGATCGTTTCCAACAAAATGACTGGGGTTTCTTACAAAGCTCTTTTAGAAACGGCTTTTGTGGAAATAAAGGAACTTTTCGGACCTATTTCATGGATATTCCAACAGGATAACGCGCCTATACACAATTCCCGTGTTGTTAAAGAATGGATTGCCAATGAGAATATACAGATATTGGGCTGGCCTCCCTATTCGCCTGATCTTAATGTCATTGAAAATGTTTGGGGATGGCTTGTCCGTGAAATTTACAGAGGAGGCAAGCAATATCAAAACAATCAAGAGCTGATTGCGGCGATTAAAGCTTCTTGGGCCAAGATTTCCTTGAATTATCTTCAAAGTTTGTATGACTCTTTGAAAAACAGAATTTTTGAGGTTATTTCTAACGGTGGAGGCAGTACACGCTATTAAAATGGCACAAAATTAATTAAAATAAATAAAAGAAAAAAAATATTGCGAAAAAATTTAGTGTTTTGTTGTTTTTTAACTTTTTTATGGGTGCGACTATTCAAATGAACCGAAAAAATGCTTGCAGTTTTGCATGATATAGGAAAAGGAGAGTAAGACTACCGTTATGGGACTCTTGTTAAATTTAAAATTATGTTTCTTTTACTCATTATAACTGTACCTCTCTCCTGAATACGTTTTTTTTCTCTTTGATCAACATCAGACGAAAAGAAATCAAAATTCAAAACGTAACTCTGGTGCGTCTATTCAAATGAACCGCACTGTACTTCAACTGCAGTTATCTCGCGCAAGTATACACATCTATAAAACCAACAAGTTGAAACCTCTTAAGCTGTGGATGACTGGTACTCCGATTACTAAAATGGGAAAGAAAAATCATCTGTTTAAGTGTTTAAAAAAACATCCCAACAACTTAACCCTTTGTATCGCCATGTTGCAGAAATGCAACATACTGCAAAAGTATCTGTCAAATTAATTGATGTCATTTAAGAGAGTAATTTAAGAGTTGTCGCATAGACAATCCTCGTCTTTACATGAAATATATACTCATGATTGAAAGAAAAGGATTTTATAGTGGGGGTTTCCCCTTTTATTCAGTTCATTCCATTCAGTCAATAATCAAGAGAGGTTTGCAAATTTGGAATTTTTTTTTATATAATTAAAAATAGTGTTTGTGCAAATTAAAGTGATTTACTAACCAAGTAAGTATAAATATTTTCTATTTCTATGAATCAATTTGGAAAAATATTGCTCGAATAGTAGAAAATGGAAGTTCTTCGTTTGTTGCACTTCACAACATTGTGATATGAGACCTATTTTTAAATCTACTTTGTAACGGAAATTTTTGTTTGATTTGAATGTTTTAGAATGGCATCGCGAAGATTACTTCAGGAAGATATTATGGAAATGTTGGATAACATGAACGATAGTGAAGATGGATTGGATTTCTCAGATGACGAATTTTTGGACGACCCAAATTATGTACCAAAATTTGATTCCGAAGATGAAGATGAAGAGGAAAACCTTTTGCAAGATAATGTGGAAGTAAATAACAACTTGGAAGAAGAACTACATCAAAAAGTAAGTTTACCACAACCTGAATTGTCTGTCGCTACGCCGTCCTCAACCAGTAAAAAAGAAAAAAACATTATATGGAAAAAGAAGAACTTGGTTTTGAGTGACAGTCAGCTTTCATTTATCGGGGACACAACCTTGCCATCTGAGATACTACAGTTAGAGACCCGATTCAGTATTTTACGTATTTGTTCACAAACGATCTTATCGAAATGATTAAGAATGAAACTAATTTGTGCGCCGTTCAAAAAGACTGTAACACCACACTTAGCGTATCCACCTTAGACGTACGTCAATTTATTGGCATCGTTTTTTTTATGTCCATAGCTCACATTCCAAGAGTTAGGAGCTATTGGAAGAATTCGATAATAATTCCGGCTATTCAGGAGACAATGTCTCTCAATGAATTTGAAAGGATTCATCAGAGACGATTTCGTATGAAAGTTTAAAAGTCAGTTTCAAAGAGGGAAATAAAACTACATACATTCTGGGAATTTATAGACCACCTGGTTTTAGTAAAAACGCATTTATTACGGAAGTTGAAAAAAATTTGGGTCAGCTGAGGAAAAATGAAGAAGTTATAGTGATGGGTGATATGAATATAAATGTAAGTGATTTAAGATCTAACTACGTAAAAGATTATTTGGAAATGCTAGCATCGTTAAGACTCATGAACATCATTACCGAATTTACAAGAACAGATCCAGAAAATGGAACTAAAACAGCAATAGATCATATCCTTGTCAGCAGAACAGATGGCCAAATAAGCTCTGCAGTAATAGAGAGTGGGCTAACTGACCATTACCCAATTTTATACTATACTGGTGATACAACAAACCTTGTTAAGAAGACAGACAGTGCTAAGTATACGATAAGTAATGCGAAACTTAACCAGCTCATCCGTGAAGAAAATTGGGAAGATGTTCTGACGGAGGATGATGCCGAAAACATATACCAAAAGCTAAATCACAAGATGCAACATATATATAAAATATCAACTCTCACGAAAATGCAAAATAGAAGAAAGCCTAGTACCTGGATGACCCAGAGTTTAATTGTGAGTTGCAAGCGAAGGGATGAACTGTACAGACGTTGGAAAAACAATAGGTTTAACAAAAGTTATGAGACCGAATACAAAAGTTTTAGAAACAAAATAAATAAAGAAATTACAAAACAAAAATCGTATTTCTATAAAAATCAGTTGAATTTATTCAGAGCTGATCCTCGCAAAACATGGGGACTAATAAACGATCTTGTGGGAAGAAAAAAGTCAAATATCGACGAGACCATGATAGCCAATTTTCCAACGGATGTTACAATATTAACTAACAAATGTGCAAACAATTTTTTATCACAAACGATTAACATAATCCATCACTGCAATGCGATAACGTCAACTCATACAAATAAAACCATAGCGAATTCAATATTCGCCAAGGCTACTACCATTGATGAGGTAAATAAAATCATAAACAATCTGGGAGAAAATAAGTCGCTAGGTATAGATGAAATTCGAGCAGCTGACATAAAAAGACATGCAAATATATTTGCTCCTATCCTCTGCAAATTTATTAATCTCAGTTTGTCACAATCAAAAATTCCGATAGCCCTCAAAACTGCAGTAGTAAGGCCAATCTACAAAGGAGGAGTAAGAAACGAAATCGGTAATTATAGACCAATTTCGATTCTCCCAGTTATTGAAAAATTTATGGAAGACGTAATCATGGAACGATTACAGAATTTTATATCCAAGCACTCTTTAATAAACAATAGACAATACGGGTTTCAAAAAAGTAAAAACACTGGCAAACTCCTAGCTGAATTTGCAAACCTGGTCAACAATAGTCTGAACAGAAGCCACCATGTCTTAGTAGTATTCATGGACTTCAGTAAAGCATTCGATACATTGAACCATTCAAAATTATTAGAAGCTCTACGACGCATTGGCATAAGAGGAATAATGGCGGACTGGCTACGGGATTACAGGCTGTATTGTGTGAAAATTAAGAATGCGATGAGTGAGAGGAAAAAGTTTGAATATGGAGTCCCCCAGGGATCAAAACTTGGTCCAATCCTATTCATTCTCTACACAAATGAGCTATTAAAAGTTTTTAAGAAGGGCACCCCCTATGCTTTTGCCGATGATACAGCGATTGTGGAGCATCACAGATCTTTGGAAATGGCGACACCAATAATGCAGGAAGAATTAGATGTTGCTGTAAAGTGGTGCCACGATAATGGTTTGGTTATCAACGCTAAGAAGACAAAAATCATGCACATACGCAACCCGAGTTACAAATCAACGCAAATACCAATATTTATTAAAAATGATGAATACCCTAGTACCGCCAGTGAGGTTATTGAACTAGTAGAGAGCTACAAATATCTTGGAGTTGTAATTGACAGCCATTTTCTCTGGGACAATCACATCAATAAATTGCGTATGGATCTGAGGAAGGCTTTATACGCACTAACTCATTTAAAATACCACGCAACAGCACCGGTTTTGAAACAGGTGTATTACGCTCTCATTGAATCCAAGCTTCGATATGGTGTACTTGCCTGGGGCGATGCAGCGAATACCCACATTCAAAAGCTGCAAAAAATACAAAATGCGGCGTTAAGGCAAATAAACGGCAACAATCTACATCAATGCGAACAAGATTTCAAGGTGCTTAATGTAAAACAGCTATTCAAGATGGCGATAGTTTTGGAGTTCTCGAATGACAACCGCTTTACCAGACCAATCGATCACGACCGGAATACCAGACGACGTGCCCAAGATAACTACAATTCAGCGTTCCATCTATCATCAATGAACTACCTCAAGAACTTTCAAATATAACAAACTACAAAACAAAAAAAAATATCTCAAAAATGTCTTCTTAAATGTAAACATCTAGAACGATACAATATAAATTAGTAAATTATATATACGCAATTTTCTCCTATAGAAAACAAAAAAAAACAAACAGGGAATTAAAATCACTAATATAATTATATTATGTACTTTAATAGATTAAAAAAACTAAGCTAAATATGTGTCAAAATTAAAATTCTTGTCACCTAATCTTCTGCAAAAAAGCCTCGGCTTCGCAGAAACTATTGTTTAAACTTTTTAAATCTTTTATGTTTAATAAAACGTGAATTTAACTAAAAAAAAGAAAAAAAAAAGATTCTACATTTCAATGACAACAGTAACAATGTAATATATGTTCCCAGAGAGCGACAGAATCTTCAAAATAAAGCCTGTTATTCAAAAATTAATTGATTCTTTTAGAAAGGTCCCATTTGAACAATATCTTTGTGTTGATGAACAAATTTGTTCCACTAAGTCCAGGAACAATTTAAAGCGATGTAACTCTAATAAGCCCCATAAATGGGGTTATAAATTGCAAGTTCTGAGTGGTGTTTCTGGATTCGCTTATATGGTAGAACTTAAAACGGGAAAAGAAAATGTTGTCAATCCAGGAGAACCAGACCTCGGAGCCTCATCCAACGTTTGCATGCGTGTAGTCAGAACAATTCCTAGTCATCAGAATTACCGGCTTTACTTTGACAATTATATTACTTCGATTCCATTATTAGACTATTTGGGCAAGGAAGGCATTCTCTGCTTAGGAACAGTAAGGCGGAATCGTATACCCAATTCAAAGCTACCGGATGAGAAAATTTAAAAAAAAAAAAACAACCTCGTGGGTCGTCTGGCGTTGATATTTCCGTAACGTCATGGCGGGATAATAAAGTTGTCAACTTAGCTTCAACATTCGCTGGCGAAAATCCGAAGACAAGAGTCCAAAGATATGACAAAAGTAACAAAAGACATATCTCCATTGACCGACCGTTTGTCGTTGGAGAATACAACAGGCACATGCGTGGCGTTGACTTAATTGACAGCATAATCGGAAGGTTCAAAATTGTCCTGCGTAGTAAAAGATGGCAAGTCAGAATATTTTATCATCTGCTTGATTTGACTATAGCTAACGCTTGGCTATTATATAAGCGCGTGCAAAAAGACAATTCATCGAATGAAAAAATCACGAATTCGGCTGATTTTCGACTTGAAATCGCAAAAGTTCTTTGCAAAGTAGGCACTAAGCATCCAGAGACAAGAAAACGAAAGAGTTTGGAGGAAGAAATAAAAGCCAAAAAACACAAAGGGCCCACACAATCTGTTCCCCAAAAACAGGTTCGAAAGGATCAAGTTGGACATTGGCCTGTATAGGCTGACAAGCGGATAAGGTGCAAATATCCGAATTGCAAAGGTTACACACAAACATCGTGTGAAAAATGGGGCGTCGGACTCTGCTATAACAAAACTCATAATTGCTTTAGAGACTTTCATTTAGAGTAAAATAAAGCCTTATAACGCAATGTTGCAGATATGCAACAAACCTTTTTTTATAAATAAAATACAAAAAATCAAAATTATTACGTTTTCATTTATAAGACTATTATATGTAATACCAAAGAAAGCTGAAAATCACCTTTTTTCTAATTTGGACACAGTGCGATACAAAGGGTTAAGACTGAAAGGGTGTTGTGACAAGGTGTGTCGGGAGCTGAAAACTGAAATACCTCTTCAAAGAGATACTTATTTTAGAAATAAGTTAGCTCAAATTTTAGGTAATTCCCAAAAAGAATGGCAGGTTGTCAATGAAATTTTGAACATAAACAAATCTAGTTCTGATATTGCAGTCACTATAAATAATACGACTCTATCCAGCCCTTAGAAGTTGCCACTGTATTCAACGACTATTTTTCCAACATTACAAAGGCTGTTCGGAAATCCGCAATAAATAATAACTCTAACTGTTTATGTGATGATTCCATTTTTTCTGTATATGACACGTTCCAGAGACAAAGCATTTTCTTTGAAATTTGCTCACCTCTTGAAGTTCATAAAATTATACAATCCCTAAAAGCGTCAAATTCAATGTCATGCGATCAAATCTCAAGTAATATCTAAAAAAGAATTTCGCTCCTTGTTTCTGATGTTTTATGTCATATTTTCAATTTAAGTATACAAAAGGGTATTTTTCCGGAAAGACTCAAAACAGCTTTTGTAATTCCTCTTTTTAAAAAAATTGACACCATGTCTTTACCGCCCTATATCCCTGTTATCTGTTCTTTTCCAAAGTCTTTGAAGAAGGGGTCAAATCTAGAATGCTGTCATTCTTTGACAAAACCAATTTCTTTAGTACTTCGCAATATGGCTTTCGTAGTGGCAAATCTACTGAAGATGCCTTGTTGAAGTTGTGCGGTGAAATTTATAGTACTCTAAATGTTTCTGATATCCCTGCTACCTTCGTAGATTTAAAATTTTGTTGACATTTTTCTTGAATGGCAGTATTGCTCTTTTGGCCTGTCTGAGGCCTGGGATTTCGTCCCACTGTTTGATACCACATGTTGTGTTCCCAACCATTGATAGTGGAAGTGATTGCTGATTTAGTAACAGCGCAGAAAGGTTCTGGTCCTACTAACGGGGTTCCTGACCCTTTCCTGGCCAGTTCGTCAGCTTTTTCGTTTCCTTCCCTCGGGCCTCGTGCCCACCTCGAAACCCACCATATTTTGGTTTTGTTTCTGGAGCAAAGAGTTTGAAGAGCATTGAAGCAGTGCACGACTGATTTTGAGACAATTATTGGTGAGCTAAGAGCATTTATAGCTGCTTGACTGTCTGTGAAGATATGGATGTTTACGCCTTTGCAATAGATTCCTTTTTATTAATCCTTGTACACCCAAAAAAAAAATGTTGAAAACCGCTGTTAAATCGACTGCATTCATTGTCATAATCCACCCGACATCCAATGCTTTCAATTTAACAGAGACATGTTTGTACTTTCCAAAACCAAATTGTGAAAATGAGAGCATTTGTTGTAGATTTTACAACAAGAAAAATTGTAAATAAAACAGCATTTGTTAATGAATGTACAGCAAACTTTGTAAAATACACAATACTTATGTGTATAAACTACGGATTTTGGTTGTATTATGCACAACACCTTGCGGTCAAAATGCAATTTCTGTCGCAAAACCTACAACTCAATTTCTAGAAACGAATACCATTTGTATAGCTCGATGCTTCAAAATATAAAAACATACACCAAATAATTTCAAATTCTTTTTATTGAATATACAAGGTGGCCCAAAAGTAATCCTCCTATCAGAAAATGCTATAAATTTTGCGATTGGCCCCTAATGTCAGTTCTGTTTTGACATTTGTGTAGTAAACACAGTATGCAGTATCAACTGAAAATGGTTGTAGATTGGAATGCATATGTTGTGCATTTTACAAGTTGTTCGTTCTTTTTACAGCATTTTGTATGTCCATTTTGCATTTTGGTTGTAGCTTTGACCAATTCATACATGTACATTTAACAACAAAAATTGACAACGCGCTGTAAATTTTACAACAAGAAATTGCGATCAATTTGACAGTTTTATTGCTGAAATGAAAGCAAACGCTGTAAAATTTACAATTAATTGTGAATATGAACCCATTTGCTGTTAAATACAACTTATTGTAAATTTGACTGCCACATGTCTTAAAATTGACAGTGGACATTTTTTTGGGTGTACAAACAATCATAATTCACCCACTTTTGATACACATGCCTATTGCACAGCTGACTACTTTGTTATCGAACGCGTCGACAGCTTTAAGTACTTAAGCTAAGTATCCTGCTCGCGCTAAATATTATCCCCCATACAAAAATGTCTACAAAGATAAAATTTAGCGAGGCAGTTTAGCACAGCAGTATCTGCTCGCTCGCTAAATTCTTAACTTCATATAGATGGGCCGATGACAAGTCTCCACTCATTTAGCTCGCGAAATAAATGTCCGGTACATTAAATCGAAGATAAATTTTGACAGAAGAAGGAGGAAAAAGTTTGTGTTGTGTTTGCTTTGATTTTTTTTGGAGCAAGCCGAAATAAATAAAAGAAGAAGCAAAACCAACAATACCTTTTAATGTGATGAAAAAACCAAAAAAAAAACTTACGGGGCTTGTGAGAAATCAGAAATATGGAGATTGCAAAAAAAAATCAAATGCAAATAGGGTTTTACGCGACACGAAGGGACTACCATAAACAGAATTTGGTTTTTGTCCCATCTATATCATGTTTGATAATTTAGCGATCATTTATCTTTGGTGTGGAGAAACGAAGTGGAGACTTGAGACGCTAAAATTTAGCGCGAGCAGGATACTAAGCTTTAGGTATTACCTTGGATTATAAGCCCTGTTGGTTGGAGCTTACTATGTACTTAAAAAAATATCTAAACAATGTTGATAGACAGATTTATAAACTCAGCCAATACTGTGATTTGCCAATTTTAGTCTATAATGGTCTTCTTAAGTGTAAACTTCAGTATGGTATAGCTTGTTGGGGTGGTACACATTATAATAATTTATAGCCTTGCCTTTGCTAATAAAACAAAAAACACGCTGTTCGTGATATGTGTAAAGTTAACCGTCGTACTCCTAGTTGTGGACAGGGCCCGACCTAGCTATTTCGCCGCTCTGGGCAAAAATAGTTTTTGCCGCCCTTAAGCCGCGGCTGTAAGTCATAACTTACAAGTAGTTATAAAAAGAAAAAAGATTATAGGTAAACCAACTAAAAAAACATGTGGTTAAGATTAATGTAACATAAACAATACCTTCAGAATTTTTTAATGTTTAGGTATTTACATTTTATTTCTCCTTCCGCTCAATGAAAAACATCAATTGTTTATTTTTTCAATTTAATTCAATTATATTCATTTAAACATTTATTTTTTAATATGATTAAAAAGACGTTAAAGCAAACATAAAGTAATTATAGTTAAAGGTATATTTAGACTCATGGAGCATGTAGGTAGGTATTCTTAAATATAAACTAATTGAATAAAACCATTTTTTTTTAGAATATCAAACTCTAACTAGGTTCGCAGCTACTCTAAAACAATTTTTTTCGTACCTTTTGTTCTGAAAAATCTTTAACAATATCTACTAAATTCAAACTGTCGCAAATCTTGTGCTCTATCGAAATCATAGCCAATCCAGATAGTCTCTTTTGAGTCATGGTAGACCGAAGATAATTTTTTATTATTTTTAGTTTGGAAAAACTTCTTTCACCACTGGCAACCGTTACTGGCAAAGTCAAAAGAATTCTTAGCGCAATACTTACATTTGGACCAAATCTTAAATCGGTTATAAGTTTTAAAACCTCTTGAGGAGACAAACTACTATTTAAAATTGAACATAAAACTGATAACTCCTCTGATAATTCTAATCCATTTACATCCGATGAGTCCTCGTGGGTTAATATAGCCTCGAGGTTTTTGCAATGTTCCAATAATTCATTTTTTGGCAGTTCTCTTAAAGCATATATGTTATATAAAAAAGAAAAATGTTTACTATGCTCAGCAATCTGAGAAAACCTTAACTCTAAGGAGTTTACAGCTGTATCAAAGATGTGAAAAAATACTTCGACCTTATATTTTTGACGGGGATCAATTATTGGTTCATCATCACACTCGTAGCCAAACTGTCTCTTTTTGGAGCGCACACGATGTTTAGGCATATTTTCAAAATCTGAAATCTCGCAGTCGATTTCAGTCGCCAAGACTTTGGCGTCTTCAACTACTTGAGTAAAATACTCATCTGAACGTGAGTTCTCGAAGAAATTTTTGGTTTTTTTTATTAATTCGATGACAGAAAATAAGTCGAAGTCTTTACTTTGCATTAATTTGCTGACGGGATTTATTCGGTTCAAAGTTTCATGCCAAATTATTACAGAGCATAAAAATCTAAACTGTTTAATTTGATTTAACAATCCCGAAGCTTCGTCTCGTGCAGAGGTATCCATATCTGTATTTTGGTAAACAGTAAGCAATGCATCATAGACTTGACCTATTTGATGCCTTAGTGGTTTTATTGCCTCAATTCGGCTTTCCCACCTCGTGTCACTAAGAGGCTTAAGAGTAATACCTCTTACATTTGTCAAAAGAATTGACCATCTCAACGTTGAAGAGGAAAAAAACACATAGATCTTTTGCACAGTATTGAAAAAATTTGTAACTTCCATGGAAGACTTTGCCATGTCGTTAACCACTAAGTTTAGCGAATGACTGCTGCAAGGAACATAAAATGCTCGTGGGTTCAAGTTTCTTATCCTAGCTTACACCCCACTTTGAATACCTTTCATATTAGAACCGTTATCGTATCCTTGCCCTCTTATGTTCTTTAAGGACAATCCATGTGCTGATAGCTGTTCTAAGATAACTTCAGTAAGTTTTAGGCCTGTAGCTTTTTCGATTGGTATAAATCCTAAAAAACTTTCATTGACAACAGTTTCTGAACTTCTTGGATAGTCTTGGGTTTGATTAATGGAAACATACCTAATGATCATCGTCATCTGCTCAGTTTTACTAAGGTCTGGGGTGCAATCTAGTATAATGGAAAAATACTTTGACTTAGTGATATCTTTAAGAATATGACTTTTTATACTGTCTGAAATTGTATATATAAACTCATTTTGAATAGTTTTGCTTAAATAGATTGCTCGCTTCTCCTCTTTCTTTAAAATTCTGCGTACATATTCTTGCATAACAGGATCAAACTCGGCTAACAACTCTACTAATTTTAAGAAATTACCATTATTATGCTCATACAAATCATCACAAGAACCTTGAAAGGCCAAACTACTTTTTGCCAACATTTTGATGATTTACGCAATACGTAACAAAACTCCATTCCAGTGTTCTATTTCAGACTTAATTAGTCTTTGTGACTCGGCATCTATCGTTTGCGATGATTTAAGCCTATGTGAAAGTTCGAACCAATTTTTTACAGCTTCTAAGTGATTTCTTGATGACTCATGAGATTTAAGAATAAAACCTACATGCTTCCATTTATTGTAGCCACCTTGAGATAGACCGCGAGGTTAAAACATTAAATAATTTGCAGCAAAAACAATACACAGAATTTTTCGCCACAGAATACACAAGCCAATCTCTTGAAACTTCTTCACCGTTGCTAAGTTTTCTCTTATAATACCCTGGGGTAAACCTTCGACCATTGCCATCTGGGGGAAATTCAAATTCGAGCAATGGTTTAGGAGATCCTCTATTTACCAAATATATTCTTTCTGCATCTGTAATTTTGCCGGACCACATAGCGGGATCAACATCCAAAAGAGACGTTGAGGCTGCTGAAGGACTTGTTCTAGCAAAATCAACTTCACTTCTGATATCGCCTGACCCAGAAGCAGTAGGTTCACAGATGGGTTCACAGGCGGCGGCAAATAAATTTGTTTCTTGTTGTGTTGATGACGCTGGTTTCTTGAGTTCACCTTTTTTCAAGAAGGACTCTAATGCACCTGCTTGCTTTTGTCGCTCTGCATCTTTTTCAAGCCTTCGTTTTTTATATTGGTGGCCTGACAAACGTGCTCTACCATCAGCCATTCTGTACTGCCTACTGCCTATAAAAATAAACAGTGCCCTACTTGTATCCGTTACGTTACACTTTAGTTAATATTTTTCCAATTATGTATATTGTTGGACTAGATGACATATTTTTAATAAGTATTATTTTTCTACTACCTCATGTTTTTATGTGAAACAAAATGTAAATCATCATGTAATTTATCTAGGAACCAATAACAAGTTTTAAGTGTCATTGGATAGGTATTCTATTTAGTTTATACCACTGTGTTAAAAAAAATTTATTCTCTAAAAACGTATCTATCACGGTATGTTTTTTCATGAGTTTGTCGGTTAGGGTAACTTTCACAGAAAAATTTTCAAACACGATAATATAGTTTTAAAATTATTATAGATAAATTAACTTTTAAATAACATATAACTTTTCTTCGTGGGAGGAACCATTTTGGAAATATTTTGATGCAAATATATCGAACCCCAGTGTCGATTGTATTGTTTAGCATAAGTGATGAAAAAGAAAGCTTAAATTTTGTAAACTAAAATATCTCGGAAACGGCTACTCTCATGAAGAAAAGCTACCGATTTAAATTTTTTTGTATAGAAAATTATTAAAGCTTCATATTTTTTGTACAAGAACAAGAAAGTCTTTTGTTAGGTTTACAATTACTGAGACACTTATTTAAAACTGTTATCGGTGACTTGTGACCAAGTGCAGGATCTTTTGGTATACCTCAGTTACTTTTTTTCACACAGCAATTCAAGGTGAGCCATCACACATTTTTTATGTAAAAAAAAACATCCCTACCTTTCCAATGACATATAATACACCGTTATTAATATTGTAGATTGTCTCACCATCCTTTATAAGCACTTAATGCAAGTAAAAATAATTTCTTATACACTTACTAGAAATTTATAGATAGGTTAAGCACTTACTTTGCAAATTCACAGGAACAGTCTTCTATTTTAAAAATTACTCTGCCACTGCCACCAGTATTTACTAATCAGTTTCAGTAAAACACTTTATATTTTTCGCATGAACTTCACTTATATACGATTTTTCGTTTGCTTGTATATTTACTGTATATTAACTGTTTTGAATTAAATTTTTCCTTCACTGTGTGTATACACTTCAATTATTAAAAATAGACAAAAACTTTAATTATTTCACTTTATAAATATGGCTACTAATTAGATTTTTTTCATCACTTAGGTACACAAGAGCAGAACACTGTTTACAAACTGTAATGTGACTGAAATGATTAGGGGTGGGGGCATTCTTACGTCGAGTTTCAGGATAAAAGGGTATTCCCCAAAATATGCTTTATATTCGGAGTCAATTTTAATGTAAAATTTGAAAAGCGACACCTGTATAACAGTATAAGTCAAACATTCGGAGTACTGGATGTGCAAACGGATGCGACAGGGCGACAGCTGGTGTCAAGCATAAGTAAAGAAAATTGTCATACGTTCAGAGTAAGCCAGCCTGCAGTCGTCATTCTGGGGAACCCCCGTGAAACGTACATTATGTGAAACGAAGAGTGTTACCAATTCAGAATTTAAAAACCGGCGTAAACTACCTTTTTAGTAGGTAGCAAATTTGCCGCCCCTCATTTTTGCCGCTCTGGGCAATTGCCCAGCTTGCCCCCCCTAGATCGGGCCCTGGTTGTGGACTGTTCAAAAGTCTTGGATTTCTTCCATTGAGACATTTATAGTTCTATAAAGTTTTAAAAATATTTTTTTGAAATGTCCGGGTACAACTCTCCTAGGGCTTATGAAAACCGTAATTTGTGCGTCAACACTAGTAATCTCGTGAGTGTACCTACAATCAATAAATCACATTTTCCCACCTTCTGTTATGTTACACGGAAAGAATTGAAAATCATCAATTGCAAAATTTTGAGTTGCAATTCACGAATTATATAAAAAAAAAAAAAAATAATTGGCGCAACAGGTCCCAAGCCTAGTTTCTCACAACCATTCGTCTTGTGTGAGTTTTTATTTTTGGGACGAATTATATCTTTGTCGCAAATTACAACGATTTTTTCTTGAATTGATATAAAAATTCGTAATTCGACATTGAAAACGGCGTAGAATACAAAATTCTGCTTGTTGAATTTTGCGATTAGAAGTATTAATTCGAGCTTCTTTTATTTGTAGTGATTTGCGATCTTGTTTTGCGCAATTTACCACTTCAATGGGTCAATTTCTCAAGCACTACTCCACAATTGCAAATTGCAAAAAGTATTTGCTGATTTACAAACACTGAGTGATGAATCAATGAAATCTTTTAATAATTTAACACATGTAAATTGAAAACGTAAAATGGCGTAGAGAAATTGTGAATTACAAAATATTTTTTTGTAATTTCCATGGAATTAACTACCCGATTTGTGGAATTTTTGTGCGGACAGGCAGCCGACAAA
The DNA here is from genome assembly GCA_916610125.1 of Cheilosia vulpina. Lineage (NCBI taxonomy): Eukaryota > Metazoa > Arthropoda > Insecta > Diptera > Syrphidae > Cheilosia > Cheilosia vulpina. The sequence goes on along the minus strand of OU744278.1, from coordinate 17,074,455 downwards.
AACGAAATGTCATAGCATATCCATGGTCCATGTAAATAAATTCTTTTAAGTCGTTTCATTTTCTACATGGACAGCTCCAACCATGCGCATTTGGCTTCATTAGAGTCAGACAGTCGGTATTCAAACTTTGCTTAAAGCAGTTCTTGTCGGGTCAAAGTTATTTATAAGTATAACTCATTCGTAGTGATAGTGAGTGTACTAACCAACAAATTGTAAAGAATTTTGGAATATATCTTGAATAATACAAAAAAAAAAAAAAATAAGTAGGTAGGGGGGCTATTAGAAAGAAGTTTAAATTGGAATGGAATTTAAAATATCGTATGTAATTGAAAACGATTGTAAATGTTTGTATCAATGGCAAGTTCTTCTAAATAATTTGTTTGTATTTTAAATTTTAGCATAGACCGAAAAGCCACCCCAGACAAATCCCGTTGTCTCCGGACGATATGGCGCCGTATGCTTTTCATGGACATCAGGAGGAAACAAATTATAAAAGGTGACTTTAAATATGTATTCGAAAATAACCTAAATAATTAAACTACGAATTTTGATTTGTAAATCATAAGATATAAGTTGTAAATTGAGAATAAAATTTTCTAATTTCACGATAAAACAATTTCAATTTAAAACGGTGATGCCTCAAATCACTACTCAAGAATCGTAAATTGCAAAATATGAAATATAAATTGATAAAAAAAAGATTCAATTTACCAGTACGAATTCGTAAATCGCAACTACTGAAGTGGTAAATCTACCCCTTTTGTTCGCAAATTAACACTTTTGAGTTGCAATTCAAGACTAAATGGTTGTAATTTGAATTTACAACACAAAATTGGTAATTTACGAATTATTTTTGCAATTCACAATCCATAGTAATAGCAAATTAATAACTATTTGTTTCAAATTGCGATTGGTTATTGTAATATGTATTCCTCATTTGATCGCATCATTGACAATAAAAAGTAGCGATTCGCGACTTTTGAGGGTCAATATCTTCACTTCGTACAATTTATAGAATTGCGAATAAAAAGCCGTGAATTAGTAAATCCTGAGCTGAGCTCTAAAACTAGACAAACTTTTCGTGATTCTGCGGACATTTTTCTTGATTTGATCTTAAAATTTTTTCCGTTTACTTCTCCGCGTTTGTTCAATAAATTACCTTCAAACCTGAGATGTGAGCGAGTTAAATCCGTATATCTTAAAAATGTAAAATGCTGGCTTTTCTCGTTAAACCACGCTGTAATTGTTAATGTACTGAATTCTTTGGTTTGATTTCTATCTGTTTTATTTTTTTACATTTTTTTTATAGCCGAATTTAAACTTATTTTTAATCGTATCCCCATCGGTAAATAAATCTTAATTTTATTAGTATGTACTGTACATTCGCCTCTTGTCTAATTTTGACAATAGAATTTACATACAGTCCGTACCATATGAATAGCCTCAGATATAATTTTTTTTAAATTAACTGTTTTTTGTACCTTTTTGATATTACATATGTAATTGTATATTGGGTTGAAAGGTTGAGTTCTTTAGACTAAGAAAAGTTTCAAATAGTTTCGAAAAGATAACGGAATTTTCTGAGATTATTTCGTTTTGATTCACTTAAATGCAAGTTTTTTTTGTAACATTAGAATAGAATCACCTTGTTTTTTTAGTTAAAATGAAATCCAAATCAAATTTGTTTTAAGAAAAGTATTTTTATTTATTTACTATAGCTTACGCAATTATTTTAGTACTTTTTACAACCTCCCTTATTTTGAATTACTTCAAAAATGCGGTCTTTTAAAGAATCATACAATGATGTTAAAAGATCAAGAGAAATACTGGCCCAGACCACTTTGATACCTTCATTCAGGTCTTCTTTGTTGGTATACAGCTTCCCACTTTCATACACCTTTCGTGTCAACCCCACACATTTTCGATGGTATTCAAATCTGGGGAGTAGCGAAGTTGTTCTTTATTTTGGTCTTGTAACCAAGTCTTAACTATTCCAGCTGTGTGAATTGGCGCATTGTCCTGCTGGAAAATGATTGGCAAGGGTCCGAAAATATACTGGAATTGAGGTAGAGCCGTTTTCAGTACAATTTTGTAGTAAGGTGCTGTCATTCTGCAGTTCACAAAAAGCAAATCGAGCGTTCCATAATATGTTATGGCGCCCCATACCATAACTCCTCCCTCGCGGCTGTGACGGTCCAAAAGCAATTTTTCTTTTCTTAAATCATGGTAGTAATAGTTGTATTCGTCGGGCCCATCGAGGCTGAACTTCTTTTCATCAGAAAATATCACTTTCCGCCAATCGTTTGAGTGACTGCTGCCATTAGTGTTCCAAGCCATGTACGATCTTGCAAAACTAAGCCGCTGTTATTTTCGCGCTTTGGTAAGTGGTGATTTTTTTTTTAGTTTCAGACGCTTCAGGTGTCCGGCATTCTTAATAATTCTACTCATGGTCAATCTTACTTAGAGAATAGGTTGAATTGGAAGCTAAACTTATAATTTGCCGTTTTTCTCGGCTTGAAAGTACGGGCTTTCTAATGCTTTCCGTAAAATAATGGATTTCTTTAATAGCTGTTAAGTACTTTTGGACTTCGATCAAGTTTTGCAGCTACAACGGGATAAGAGAGATTTTGCTCATGGTAAGCCTCTATTTTAGCAATTTCCGTTGCAGTTAGAGATTTTTTTCTACCCATTTTAACTATTAAACAGATCATAAACACAAGAAATAAATTGTTTATCACTCCCGATAGCTTTCCGATGATCACGCTGCTAAACTCTCGCTTACAATGAATAAGAAAGTTAATTTTACAAAAAAAATGCCCCTTAAAATGAATGCACACAAAACTATCTCAAAAAGTCCCGTTAACTTAAAAAAAATGTTGTAAGCTCTCTTAATCTCAGAAACTCGCACTCTTAGCTTGTCACCCAATGCATATATCCTTGAGTACACATTAAAGAGCTCTCAAAACAGTTAGTTAAAAAAAAATAATATGTGAGGCTATCCAATTGTTACGGACTGTAACTATTTCAGTTTATAACTTAAGTGCTCTTCTATCTTTTAAATCCATCTGTGAATTTGTTTTAAACTTTTATATAACTTTAAGTTATTAATGAAATAAAGAAAAAATAAATAAATAAATAAATAATTGGGCCTCACCCGAGCTACATAAATCGTTTTTTGGCAGTTTTTTCTTTGATTCTAATTATTTCTGCTGGTGGCTCAGATAGAGCTTTAAACATAATTTTCGACTTTGTCCTGTCTCAGGCGATTCCTATCAACTTTATGGCTCGTTTTTCTTTATATTACTGCTCACTTTATATAAAATACCGTTTGTTGTTAGCTTCATAAAATAAATAAAGGCACGTCTTTACAAATGGCCCGAAAAGGTTGGCAAAAGCCCTTCAAAAATGGCTTAAAATCCCAAAGACCCTTTTATAATTTCATTTATTTCAATTAATTGGTTTGCACATGAAGATATAAACCTGCTTTTTGTTTTCGCTTATTTTACGACCTTCATGTTTGTTTGTTGGCATTTATGTAATCTTTTTCTTAGCGGCATTGCCAGAATTAAATGCGATTACAATTTCAAATAAATGATTTATACAGCACCGAATATGACGAATCAAAATTCTCTCGATAAGTGGTTGCAGATTTCAACTCGCAGTTTAACAGGCTTGACTTTAATGCAAATGTTCAACAATATCACACAAAACTACTAATTTCAAGGTGTTTCGACATAAAATATGAAAAGCACTATCCACTCACATACGACATATTGAGTGTCACTTGGCCAACCGAAACCATGGGCTTCCAATTCAGACATCTCGTATGCTGATTATCTAAAAACACTTTTCATTGTTTCATCGATAGTGTCGATAAATCATGACAGTCTATATAAACATATTCTACATTGTCAGTCCAATAAATTAGTAAAATGTCACATGGGTAGAAAAAAAATAGCTGTCCAAATTAACAGGGATAATTTATTGGCACTCCCATCTCCGGTTATATGTATAGAATATAGATACCCGACTGGCTAATTAGAATTAAATTTTGTGTACATATTTATTCATAAGAATAGAGGAAAAACAAAACCATATCCCGCCGGGTAGTGATTAATGTGCACCAATTACCGCAGATCCACCCAGACGATGGCGACTGAACTTGTCCTCCGACTGCGTGGATGGCCGAGCTTGTTATATTTGTTTAATTATAATTGCAGGCCAGATGGAGTGCTGACATTTGGCATGCTGTGAGGGGATGCCATCGCACATTCTTCACCACATAATGGTGGGCTATGTCTCCCTGGGATAATTAGACAAATTACTCAAAACAAAGACGCGCTGCCAGTTAAACGGCCGAATCTGTGTCCGGACAATGGGCACAATCGGGCAACCCTTATAATCGATAAATTATTCAAATCGCCGAACGCAGAGCTCGGCAATTTTTCAATTAAATCCTCGTTCCGAGTCGCATTCGATTCAATTAGAGACTTTCACACGGATGGCTGTTGGAATAGACACACAGATCTGTGTGGGTTTGGACATAACTTAATCGCAACCAATATCGCGTCCCGTGTCCGATTCCATGTCGAGCCCAGCACCTGTTGTCGACTCGTATAAATGTAGATAGTGCGGAGAGTGAGCGACCGATCGATCGAGTTCGGATTATTTAAATTTTTGTTGTTTTTTTTTTTTTTTGGAAATGGAAATGGAAATTTTGGGGACCCATTGCGGGACACGTCTTAATTAAGACGCGATGTTTAGCGGGAAGCATCACAGCCCAGCAGTGTGTGAATGTAACAAATGCTCGTGTCTTGTTCATCGAATTGCTGTGATACATATTCATAGGCGCGATGAGATGAGGCACAAATACTTTGAGATATATGGCATAAGTTGGACTTATAAATTTTCCACGGACATGACATCGCGCATGTTGTCCATGGGGTGGGAAAATGGATTAATCTGGAGGTTAGATCGGAACTACTTTTACTTTCCCGTAACCTTCCGCTTCTTAAACTACCCTTATGACCCATAACTACAGGACTTCTTGAGTCAGTCCGAGTCCGGGCAGTGAAAACGTAAGGGCTTCCGTGTTTCTTCGGCATCAGCATGCTTGCATTTTTGCACGACCTAGCTCGACGGATATGGGGGATTCTTGCTGACGACACAACGGACTAATGTTACGTTCTTTCACGCTGAAATTTTGGGAAAAGGTGTTATTTTTCCTAATATTGAAACTTGGTTAGGCTAGAATTGTCTAATGATCTCTAAACATTTTTTTTTATAACGATATGAATTCATTTTAGCGTGGCAAACGGAAATTGTTCATACTTGTCCAGAGTTAGCCCTCCCCTACTTCATAAAGTACAACTTAAAGGCACTTCCTTCCTACAAAATAACTCTATCGCCCTTATTGCGAAAATGCAAGATAAAAAAGAAGAAAACAGAAAACAAAATAGACGTAACAGCCACTGGTGGTGGCCCAAACAGGCTTCATTATTTCAGCGATTTAGAAGAAGCTGTGTTAGCTTGTAAGGAGTGAATCCATGCGTCACTCCACCTAGAAAAGAATTTGGCTTTGAATTTGAAACCGATATGTCAACTGAATAAATAAGTCAAGACGTCGTCAAGACCAGACGTGTTTCTTAAAGTGTCGTGGGGTGCGAAGCTTTAATTTTTCTCTACCTTTGTTCTAAAGTTAAATAATTTCTTTTTTTAAAATGAATTGCCCGGTTTGCAATGACAAAATAGATCGCAACGATGCAACAAAAATTCAGTGCGGTGATTGTAAAAGTCTGTTCCACGGTTCGTGCGCTAACATTCAACCGGCAGATTTAGATTATCTCATAACCAATAATCTTGCTCACCGCTGCGACAAGTGTTCTGTTTTGCGTCGCAAATCACTTCAACAACCATTACCTCCAACATCTGTTTCACAACAAAAGCAGCAAAAATCTACATCATCAAAGTCAGCATCAGTTCCAGTAAAGTGTACCTCACTTTCTTCGCAACGTGAAAAAGTACCTCCTAAAATAACAACAACACCTAAATTGCCGGCTGCCCATGCAACAACAACACCTAAAACACCGGCCGCCCATGCAAATATTGCATCACTTTCGTCTCAACGCGTAGCAGAATCTTCACCTGGCACTGCGGACGTCAGTATGTCAACGGTTCTCTCTACTTTGACCGAAAGTTCACTAACGTTGCAACTGCTTTACTCTGAAATTCTCGACATGAAGAAAATTAACAGTGATTTTCTCAGCACAATACAGCAGCTGAAAGAGGAAAACCAAACGTTGCGTATGAAGGTGGCGAGTTTGGAGGGCAGGGTGAACTGGAGAGAGCAGAAGCAACTGGAGAATGTTGTTGAAATTGTTGGTGTTCCTAACTTAAATAGTGCAAATGCAAGAGAGAGATTAAATGTGATCTTTGAAAAGGCTTTGGATATATCTGTTTCGACTGATGACATACAGAAATGTTATGTTAAGCAAGGTACCAATGTTAAACATACGAGTACAACTACAACATCAAATGAGCACGGTGGTATTCTCTGTGTGCAGTTCTCTTCACTCAATGCCAAGCGGAAAGTGATGGAAAGCAAAAAAAATGCAAGGAGAAAGCTGAACTCATCGCTCTTTATTGCTGGTAGTAGTAGTAGTAGTTTAAATATTTTCATTAATGATAGCTTAACCAAATATTCTAAAGCCTTATTTATGGCAGCTAAAAGATGTAAGAGGGAGAATAAATTCAAATATGTATGGTTCAGAAACTCTCATATTTTAATGAGGAAATCTGATAATAGTGAGGTTGTTGTCATAAGATCTTTTGAAGATTTAACTGCTCTTCATGGGCAATGATATGAATGAGTACTTTGATCTTGTGCGCGATAGCCTCACTATAAGAACCATTAGATATAATTCCGATAGAATTTATAGCTGTAGCAATTCTTTTTTCGTTCTACATCAAAATATTCGCAGTTTGCGTCAAAACTTTGATCTACTGATTGGTCATCTAGAAACTTTTGTCAACCTGCCAGATATAATATTTGTCTCTGAAATTTGGATTTATTCATGCGAAGTTGACGATTATCTTATTCCTAATTACACTTTTTTTCCAAATCCTTCCAAATGTTTTAGTTTCTAACTCGGTTTCTGATTCGTATCAAACACTCATGGCTGAACACGGATTCTTTTCCCTCATTGAAGAACCTACCAGGCCAACTGCTGGCACCTGCCTCGACCATGTTTTTGCTCGTCTCGAGAATTTTGCTGTTGATCAGCTTGCTGGAATCAACATGGATCTTAATATAACTGATCATTGTATGACAGGAATCTTTTTTGAAAACATTAAATGTAGTAGGTCATATAATTCTTCACCAACTCCTTATAATAAAATAAATTTTCTTGTATTAAACAATAAGCTTCTATATGAAAGTTGGGATAGTGTCTATGTGGCACAAAATGCTTCTATAGCTTATGAAATTTTTCTTAATGTTTTAAAAATTCACATTATTTCTTCTACCTTTACCTTATCACGTAAAAAATCAGAATATCGTCTCAAACCCTGGATAACTCGCTCCCTTATCAAAAAAATAAATACTAAGCACAAATTAAGGAAAAAATGTTGGAAACATCCAATGAATAATAGCTTAAAAAGTCGCTTCAGAAATTTATGTAAAAAAGTGAATAAGGAAGTGATTAATGCGAGGGATATGTATTATCGTTCACAAATACTAAAGGCAAATGGAAATCTTAAGAAGGAGTGGCAAATCGTTAACAGTATTATTAGTAGAAAAGTTACTAACACTAATCCTATCGTACTAAATATCGGAGGTACTGACATTTTGAATCCTTTAGAAATAGCCAACGAGTTTAGCAATTACTTCGCCTCCATTGGAGAATCCTCTTTCTCAGATAGGTCGCAAACTTCATGTAATTGTTGTACTAAGTCTGTTACTACATGTAATAGCTTCGGAAACAGCTTCGCTTTTGAGCCTATCACAGGATTTGAATTGCTAAAAACTATTAATTCTCTGCCTAACTCTAATTCGTGTGGTAGTGATGAGATCTCGAATTTGGTTCTAAAGAATATTGGTCTCAATTTAGTAGATATTTTGTCTTACCTCTTTAACTTCAGCATTATGTCTGGAACTTTTCCCACTGATCTGAAATGCGCCATAGTAATTCCTCTACTTAAAAAGGGTAACAAATCAGACCCATCCAATTATAGACCAATTTCGTTATTGTCTTCTATTTCCAAAGTATTTGAAAAAGTAGTTAAAGCGAGAATCTTAGCCTATCTCAATAATTTAAATTTTTTTAGTCCCCTACAGTTTGGTTTTCGGACTGGTCATTCCACTGAGGATGCTCTACTAGACTTCTGCTCTATATTATATAAGGGTTTAGATGACAAACTTTTCTGCGCTGGTCTATTTGTCGACATTACCAAGGCGTTTGACATGGTTGATCATGTAATTCTCCTAGATAAATTATATAAGGCCGGGTTCAGAGGATTCATTTACAATTGGTTTGAGTCATATCTTAAAGATAGAATACAGCGAGTTAAAGTTGGTAGCAGTATAAGCAGTCCTAAAACGAATAACCTGGGAGTACCCCAAGGCTCTGTACTTGGTCCAATTTTATTCCTAATATATATAAATTCCTTATTTTCACTTCCATTTTTGGGTAAAACTAAAGCCTTTGCCGATGACCTTGGTATTGCTTATTGTTCAGTCAGTCCGTTAGATTTAATATCTGACATAAACCATGACGTATCTTTACTAAGAAGCTGGTTTGCTGAAAATAGGCTTATTGTTAGTAGCAAAACTAAACTGATGTACTTCAGTCTAACTGAACAGGAGTTTCCCGACTCAGAAATAGTTTTTCACTCCCATGATTGTGCTAGTCATAAGCTGTCGAACAACATCTGCAGTTTCCAAAATGACCCATCATTCAATAGTAAGGCAGATTGCAGTCCTAACTGCTTCAAAATTGAAAGCGTTGATAGTTTTAAGTACCTTGGTGTTACTATTGACCAAAATCTGAACTGGTCCACGCACATTTCTCTTTTGAAAAAATATCTTCTTTCCTCTACTCGCTGTTTTTATCGTCTAAGAAAGTACTGCTCTTCTGACACAATGAAAATGGTCTATTATGGCTTATTCCATTCAAGACTGCAATATGGTCTCTGCAGTTGGGGTGGCGCTTATTTTAATAAGCTTCAGCAACTAACAGTTATTCAAAAATCTGCTATACGTAAAGTTTGCAGTTCTCGTCGTTTGGCTCACACTATGGACCTGTTTAGGTCATTAAATATTCTTCCTTTGCGACATTTATATTTTTTCAAAGTTCTTAAAGTCTTTTTTATGAGAGGCGGGTACCTAGAAAGTCCGATTTCTGACTTTCGCTGCTTACGAAGCTATTCGAACTTCGTTGTGAATTTGCCTTCGTTTCGCACAACAAGCTACAGAAACTTCTACTCCATTGTTTCTCGCAAACTTTTTAACTCCTTACCGTTTGAAATTCGGTCCATACGAAATTCCCGCACGTTTACAAAACTAACGAAAATTTGGCTCTTTGGATTCAACCAACATGAAATCAAAACGCTTTTACGCTATACTGCATAGTAATAAAAATATATATAATTATACAGAAAAGAATTGCTTATTTGTTTATTTGCTAATTTCGATTAAGTAACGGTAGTAGATACTATTTGAATTTGTCCTCTTTTATATATTTTTATTATTTTTCCCTTTTGTCACTTGTCACTTGTTACAGATTGCTTTTTCTTTCTTTCTTAAATTGCTATAATTCTGTTGTCTTAACTTCAACCTTTTGCTTTTAACCCACCTTTGTACACCCCACAAAGTTAAATATATCCAATGTGACATCATCTCTATTTTTCTCAAATAAAGATGTCACTAACTATTCTGTATGTACTAGCTATATTTAAAAAAAATTTTGCTCTGTTTTTTTTGTAATTATTCATACTTTGTACATATTTGAATAAAGAACTAAATGAAATGAAAATGAAAAAATGAAAAAAAAAATGAAGATGCCTTAATGAACAATCTATCGATCAGATTGACCCGGTACCAATAGGTGTTGAGCAAAAGAAGAAAAAAACTCCTCGGAAGGAAAAGCTCCAGGAAGATCGTATATCGTTACTTGAAAACCAAATTGTTGACCAAATAAAGTAGCAAAAAAAAAATTCTGTCAGACGCACATTCCCATTCACAATAATAGAAATATTTGGAAGGCATTCACAACAGCACAATATTTTATCAATTCATTTTCGCAAAACCGATTTTTATTTGATTTGATAAATTCTATCAACCGTCAATCGGTTGATAGTTGATTTTCGCAATAAGGGTGTATATTTTTATGTTTATAGTATACCCAAAATATTAATATCATCATCGCTCTTCTTCAGACATCACCAAAGCCCTGTAACATTCACAAATTAATTTATTTAGTATACCTACCATTTTCTTTCTTTTCAAATCTCTAATAATTTTAACTCACAAAAATATATTTGTAAACAGTAATAGTATTTATTGTTTAAATAAGTTTGATAATATAAACATATCCTAATAGTAAATTAATAATTAGATGTATCTCAAAATTAAATTTAAATTATTAATTAAGAAATCTTTGATTTTTATATTAAAATGTTAAAATGGATCGTATCTATCCAAATTATTAAATATTGTGCACAACAGCTGCTGCCCGTGGTAAATTTTGTATTTCGATAACCTATTGACTAAATTAAAAAAAAAGTAAAATAAATTTTTATAGTTTTGTTTTAAGGTGATCCTGACAGAATAAATTTTAATTTAATTAATCAGAATACTTAACTTAAGCAATTAAAATAAAAATAATCTTCACTATTTATAGCTCTTCTTTTTTTTTATTATTTCTTTATCCTCTGTTAAATCTTGATCTAGTAGATATTTAATTATTTCATCTCGTTCTTAAAATTATGTTTATTTATTTTATTATTTTTTTTTTAACTTCTTTTACTTTTATTATTAATTTATATAATTTTTATAATTTATATAATGTTCTAATTATTTTATTTATTTTCATTTCTTTATTAGTTGACTGCATTTCCTCTTTCAGGAAGTTTCTAGTCAGGTTGTAAATCTTCTCCTTCTATTTTGCTCAAAATTTCTTGGTAATGAACAATTTTTTGTTTGTCCTTATTTATTTGTTTTTCAGATAAGATAATCTATTCGATACCAAAACTCGACAGTAAACTTTCCTTAAAAAAAAAATAAACAATGTTGCCTGATATTCTCGGCAGCAATAATAATATATTTATTTTTACTTCTGACATTTAATTTTTATTTTCTAAAATTAGTTTTTGCTTAATATTTTTTTTTACAGTATTATTTTGTTAAGTACCAAAGTATTTAGAAATGAGTTCTTTTTTTTCTTTTGTTCCGGGCTGCTGTTGCAACAACAATTCAACTCCTCCTGGAGCATAGGGCGACGATCAGGTCCTTCCATCTCTCTCTGTTTGCAGCTCGATACCTCAACTCTGTTCACGATCGCAAATTTTCCGATTGACCTTCCGTCAAAACAGTTGCCAGTTGTTCTTGGCCTACCAACTCGCCTTACACCTTGAGGGTTCCTTTGGAAGCTCTGCTTCGCTATGTTGTCATCTGGTTTCCTCAGTGTGTGCCCAATCCAACGCCATTTTCTCTTCTTGATGTCAGCATCAACTTTTGTTTGTTCAGTCCTAAACCACAATTCATTGTTGGAAATTGTTTTTGGCCACCGGATCTCTAGGATGCAACGCAGACAACGATTTAAAAAAGCTTGTAACCTGCTCGAGATGTTGGCGGAGCATTTCCATGTTTCACATGCGTAAAGCAGTACAGATTTAACATTGGATTCAAACAGTTTTAACTTAGTGCGAAGCAATAATTTGCTTGAGTTCCACACTGGAGATAGGATGCCAAATGCACTACGAACTTTGCTCAGTCTATTTCCGACATCCAGATCCGTTCCACCATCGAGAGACACGTAACTACCCAGAAAGTTGAACTGCGTGACCTCATCTATGGTCTCCCGTCGCAAGATAACCTGCTGTTTTTTGTCATAGTGTGCATAATTTTTATCTTGTTGGCATTTATCCTTAAGCCAGCCACTTCCCCATTCTGTTGCAGTGAATGACACATTTGATTAAGGGCACCAATGTTGTGTGCCAGGAAACAGATATCATCAGCGTAACCCAAATGGCTTAGCTTACCAAACGGGTTCCATTGAATACCAAGACTCTCGCTTGTACCCACCGTAGCAGTTATTACATCATCAATTGCAAGTAAGAACAGAATCGGTGATAGTACATCTCCTTGGCTCACTCCTTGCCGCACTTCAAATGCATCGGAAAGCCGCCCACTGCGCAAAACGAAACACCTTGCGTTGTTGTACGACTCTTTAATTATAGCAACAGTTTTTTCGGGGATGCCTCTCAAAGCAAGAGATCTCCAGATGCATTTACGACTAACGCGATCGAAGACCTTTTCAAAGTCGACGCATGAACGACCGCTGCGAAATCCCGCTTGGTGCCTCTTGAGCGTCGACTCACTCGTAGACTTTATCCTTTCAAGAATGATAGTAGCCATCAGCTTTGGGAAATTGGACAAAACGGTGATGCCACGCCAGATATATCAAACGACAATAGGCCACTTGGGCTTATTCATTCCATCCCCTTTTTACATTTGGGAGACAAAGTAAAACAATACTTTGTGGTCTCTCATAAGAACTATTCGGCGCCGCTCTGTCGGATGTTTGTTTAAATATTCCATACAATTTTATGGATCGACACATTTATCAATTCTAACTGCCTTCTGCAATTAAATATACTTTGTCACCAATGACAAAGATTCCTCGATGTCGCTCTGTCGAACACTTGTGTAAACAAACACAATGTTCGGACCGACGATTCTGTTACATACCGAGGTAACATTTTAGATGAAGAGTTTTGACCCAAGTAGTTGTAGATCAATCCGCGAAGTAAAAACATATCTTTCCATCTTCAGTCCTTGAAGATATTAATAAATAAATATATTTTCTTGTTAAGCCTCTTACAAAAAGAGTTTTCTCGCCAGTTATTGCAATTCTTAAGATCCCCTTTCTTCGGTATCTCGACAATAACTCCATCCTTCCATTCCCTGGGAAATGTTTCATTCTCCCAAACAGCCTGAACAAGTGGAAATGAAATACAGGCCGCTGCGTCTGGATCCGCTTTCAGGAACTTGGCAGGTATGCCATCCAGTCCAGCTGCTTTCTTATTTTTTAGAAGCACGATCGCGGTTTTTATTTCTATACTTGTGGGGGGGTTGATGTCAATTCCCCTGCAAGACCTACGTAGAAATGAGTTGCATGCCTAATATTATTATTTATTCACTTGTGCCGTCCCCTACAAGTGTAACAAATATCTGAAGGTTACTCAGGGCCGTTTGCTCATACGACTCTTAACGATTTAAGTTCTACTTAAATACTTATTTGCTACTTTTTGCAGAGCATAAACTGTCAAATAAGAGTTTATGTGGCACTTAAATTCGCTATGAGTCGTATCAGCAAACGGCCCTCAGAGTTCAGCAAAATAAACGTCTGAAGTGTGAGTATAGAAGCTCTAAATAGGACTAGTCTAGTACTTTATATTAGCCGGCAGGGCAGAAAGCCAATAGGGAGGGAGACATAATGCAAGCTCTAACGAAGAACGCACGGTATTGTTGTGAGAGAGGTACACAAACAGAGAATGCCTGCTAACCTAACACCTTCAGAGACTATGGAGACCAAGCTCGGAAATGCTAACAGATGGTCCTAGAGAATTTCCTTAATTAAACGAAGGCAGCTGGACGGAGCTGGAAAAGAGAGCATAGCATTCGAAAACACGCAAAGCTCGACTACAACCAAAAACCACTTTGATATAGTGAGGGAGACCTACAACAAAAAATACGTAGCCAAGTCTAAATAGAGAAAATGGAAATGGACACCAAACACCAAGTGCGAATCCCAAACATTGGTATGGTTTATAGTTTTGTTCGAGGAATAACGTAGCTCTGGTGCTTACAGCGCTCTGGCTTAAGCAATGGTGGCAGATGAGCTCCGTGTCAGTGTAGGACTCTTGGAGATTTGTATTTATAAGTGAATGCAATAATTTTGGAATGCATTCTTTGAATTGTCATTCGAAGATGAATGATGATTGAATTAATTCATTAACCCAACGAATTCGAGCTCAGTGAGAATGCAATCATTATTTTTATAAGGCAAACTATCATAAGAATGCAGTCTTTTGGAACCATTTCCTATCTTCGCCAATCGTTTGCATTCATATGCAATCGTTGTCTGCAAATGTTCGCAACCTTTTTAAAGCTTTTCCAAATATTTTTCAATCATTTGCAACCTTTCGCAAGCCTTTCCAGTCATTTATATTTTTTTGTAACTACTTGCAATCAATTTCGACTTACTTTACAACCTTTCGCAATCACCAATATATGAAAGGCTTAGGACAGTATTTGGTTTCTTGCAAACAATATATAAGTGAACGGAGTTAATGTTTGGAAACATATTGAAAAATGCTAAGCTTTGTATGATAGGCTAAAATTGGAAAGTTGAATAAACACAGCATCTGGTCAAGCATTTACGAGTTCTGTGACAGAATAAATTGCATTTCTATCCTCTGGGGCTTATTTATTATTCCTTAGCAGTCCACCTTGCCCTAACCATTGTGTAGTGTGTATGGTACCTAAAATTCCAAACAAAGCTACACTTGTCGACCTCATAAGTCATAGCTGTTCCACTCTCACAAATGCTTCCATATAGTGACAGGAAAATTAGGTTGATGGGACAGGACAACAAAGATAGCAAAATGAGCACAATCAGTTTTAGTACTGTCACTGTGCTGTCATTGATAAAAACTACAATACTTGTAGGCGTCTCGCTTTGATTGATTCAAACCCCCACTTCTGAGATAATAACTCATAAGAGTTTCAAATATACTATACTATGCGTCTCGCTTTGATTGATTCAAACCCCCACTTCTGAGATAATAACTCATAAGAGTTTCAAATATACTTTACTTATTTGAATTCGATTTACCGGCTTTTAAAAGTGACCTTAATTGCTCTTAAGGGAAGGCAAATCGATCCCAAATGATTGGGAGCAATGCCAATGGTTGGATATACAGTGAAATCCGGATATAACGACGGTGAAGGGTCGTTATAACCGAAAGTCAGACAAATTAAAAAAAAAGACTCATTCTTTACTAGTAGATATGTTACTACACAATACTGTATTCATACTTTTATTATTCAGTCAGAATTAAAAAGAAAAACCTGTATTAAAAAAAATGAACAACTTATAAGAAATGCAACACTGGTTTGCATCTACTAATTCAAAATTGTTGTAAAAAACGGACACTATATACGGAATCGCCGTTATATCCGAGGTCGCTATATCAGGATGAATTTGTATGGAAAATATGGTGTGAAATCGAGGGACTAAATAGTTTGCGTCGTTATAACCGAGGTCGCTATAGGCGAATTTCACTGTAATTCAAATCTTGGGAAAGATGAAAATGATGAGAGAAAATTGGAAAAAGACTAACGAAGAGCGCAAATGATACGCCAGAAATTATTTGCTAAAAATAGAGCATAATGGCTTGCAACCGACTAGAACTGGGTGCAAAAAAAACGCAAATGCCTTCAAATTAATTCGAATGGTTGGAGGAGGTTAAAAATACAGAAAACCAAAAAAAAAATTATTGTAAGGAATGCAAATGGTTGCGAATAACTTAAAAACAAATAAAAAATATTACAAATGGTTAAAAATAATCGAAAGTGGTTGGAAATGAGGTCGCATAAGTCTAACAACGAACGATTACAAATCACTGCTCTCAGTGACTTCGTTTGGTAGGTGAGAAATGACTGCACTTTCATTAGCAATCTCTAAAACGAATAAGGAAAAAAGAAAATAAAATATTTATCTTATATATATTAATAGGCAAATAATTAAGAACCACTTTCAGTGCCTTATACACAACATATTCGCTTGATTCTTGTTGTTGTTGGGAGAGATGCGATTCTGTGTTTCGAAGTTCTACCACTTTACCTCGATTTACCTCGTAAACAACCCTGCTCTCCCATAAGTTCACTCGGCATTTTGTGAGCACCAAGAAACGAGTTCAAACGAATATCAATCGGAAGAAGCCCTCGCCCCACATTACACATCAGAAAAATATGCAAACATTTCACTATCCACCATCACATTCACCTCTTCCACATCCACAGAGCACACTCAGCAGCGGCTGGAATGAAATTCTGAAACAATCACTTTTATAACTCTCTCAACAATCACCAGACGGCCAGCGGTAACCTTCAATTAATAAGCAATCATCGCCAGATAGCCTCACATATACGAATCCACTTACTATACCGCTTAGATTGCGCGACACCATTCCAGTATCGCTAATTCAAAAATTATGCAAAGCATAACGCGGCCGCGAAAATTATTCACAAATTCATTTGGCAATAAAAATCAATGATCCTGCACACCACCTCAGGGGCATTCTGATGCCATTACACCGCGCATCGATTTCTGTGCAACCTTTAAAATGTCCACCAATTACCATTTGGTCCGGCCGAGGCCATTATTTGTTCGCGCTGCTCCTTCGGCCCAATGCTGACGCCGAGGCTGACTGCTGCTCGACAGAGTACCTATATAAGCATCTGGAGACAGATTTAGTGTAAGCGAGCTTTGGAAAATCATGTCGGGTTTCACCTCTTTATGAAAACATTAAACCGCGACAACTCCGCCTATGAAATGTACTACTGGGATCCTGCGCACAAGGGATACGCATACGTTTCGAAAACAAGTGCTTTTTCTTGTCGACTTGTCGACTTGTCTCCTTGGGCTAATTGGATTATCGGTTTATGGTTGCATCTTCATTCGTCCATATATGTGATGGGCTCGGGCACCATTCGCAGTGCATACGTTATTGGCGTGGTAAAAGTAATGGAATCGCTTATTGCAGTGATAACATAATTTTTTCTGACCGCGAACGATTGCCTTTGGGCAGTTTTTTGCTCGCCAATTGTTCGAGATGGAGAGAATGAAATTTATCCAGGCAGCCAACCATTGGATACAGTTGATGCGGTGCGGCAATTTAGATGCAAATTGTGAAGCCATAATGATTATTGGAATGTGTGCATTGAGGCATTTTCTCTAAGTGGCACTTAATTAGAAATCCAGTAACTGTAGGTATGTTTAGGTATGGGCGGAGGCGATGTAGCATGACAGTGACCGCACTCTATAGATGGTGATCCTTGAGGACATCTAAAAGTGATATTCAAACTTTCACAATTCGCCGATATCGAGGGCAAACCTCGCAAATTTAGGCAGAGAGTTATCAAGCCCGTATAGAAAGGATATTTGTCTACTTTGGGCGAACTGAACAGACACTGCAGTCTTCCACCCTATGCGATCTCTTATTGCACTTCCTTATTTTGCAAGACCTTGTGTATCGCAGGCATATTTTGTACACACAACAAATAGAGGACTAAGCGTTCTGGAAGGGCAGGCAATAGACGACAGTTGCCCGCAAAGCATCCGAGAAGTAGGCAAGGCGGCCTATCAAGTCTCGTAAGACGTAGAGGCGATAACAAGTCAAACAGAATAAGGCACCCTAGAAGACGGTGACTACTCGCCTAAGTGTGCTGCAGGCCAAACCTGCACCGAACTATGGGTGCCTCGGACACTTAAAACCAATGATGCGCCGAAGGGAATCGGATTAATCCAGGAGCCATGGGCAACAGATGGTAAGATGTTTGGCTTAAATAACAAAACCAAAAAACTCATCTTTGCCTGAAGAAATTTTAGAGCAAGTGCCACTCTATTTGTTGCGAAAGATATAAAATGTTCTCCCATTCCAGGTTTCAATACGAGGGTCTTGATGGCGATCCAAATAGAACATCACAACGGCCGAGAGCTGTAAAAAACCGTGTGCCCATCGGCGTACTTTCCTGGAGATATCGAGGTAGGTATCCGTTCGGCAAAAATTCCGATACGAAAGTCAAATCCGATCGGAACTCAATTTGCGTTCGAAGGATCCGTTTTGGAACTAAATAAATGAAGCATACAAACGCGTTCGGAGAGCTTCGGATAAAATGTGCCGTGTAGCTGTCAAAAGTAAGTGGTATAACGCGGTTCCCCGCAATGCGACAAGGTGCGCTACGTGTCATCGGAGAATTTTTCCGAAAGTTTTATCGGAACGGATACCTCGATTGGAATTTCTTCGATTTCGTACAAATCGGAGAAAATTCCGTTCCGAACGGATACCTCCATCGAGGTGATAAATTGGAGATCCTATCGCGAAATCCAGCGATCAAATGTGATATGCTTCCAGCACCGCCACTACAAATAAATATTGCTGACGATGCACTTAGCCAGTTAAATGACACTATCCTCTCATCTTCCGCAAAAAGCTGCAAGGTAAAACACACGTGCTTTACCTAAAGTTAACATCACAAATTAAACTTGCATACCGAAATAAAGAGGTTGCACTATGCGCCTTCCTTGATATAGAGGGTGCTTTTGATAACACCGGATATGAATCCATATGAAACGGTCTACTTCAAAGAAATGTAAATCATCCATCTGTCAAAGGAATCGAAGCGATGCTTGAAAGTCGGAAAATAACCGCCTCATCAGGAAAGACTTCAGCATCAGTAACAGCCGTAAAGGGCCGCCCGCAAGGACGGGTAATTTTGCCCCTACTGTAAAATAAATAAATAATGGGCGGAACAGGTCCGTATGAACCCAAGCCTAGCTTCTCACAACCATTCGTCTTGTGTGAGTTTTTATTTTTGGGACGAATGGAAGGGATCTACAATTTTATGCCGAGTCCAAACGGCCAATTGAAAAGCTCTTTCATGACAGTTATACTCTCGGATGTTTGTCAGACGTTCGCGAGAGGTGGCGCAGCGAAAAAAACCTTAAGTTGGAATTTTGGGTTTTTCTCGGGATTCGAACCTGGGACCCCTCGCTTAGTAGTCCAGCACACTAACCACTAAGCCACTGCGCCTGTGGTCCTTGGTAATCGATAATGTGTTACATATTTGAAGCCATTCAGGCCTCAATGTAGTAGAATATGCGGATGACTTGGTCATCATCATTAGGGGAAAAGTAGCAAACGAGGTGACAACGCAAATTCAAAATGCCCTTAAGATAACCTTAGATTGGTGTTCTAAGGAACATCTCTCCATAAATCCCAGTAAGGCTATCATAGTTCTCTTTACTAAGAGAAGAAATTTGAACTTATTCATCAAATCTCCATCAACAGTGAAATCATTGAGTACTCCGACGAAGTCAAATATCTAGGAGTGATCTATATATATAAAAATGGATCTTGGTTTGTTCGGATGCTTAAAACTCGAAAACGACTGGACCAAATTGGATACTTCCTTCTGCGGATTTGTTCGTAATTGCTCCGCGAAGGTTTAGGAAAAAACAAAAATTGAAAAATTCTCAACAGGTGGCGCTGTAGGCGGTCATTCCATTTGATAGCACAGTATATGTTCTTTGTGATTTGATAATTTGGGCTGTGTGGTCACGGGGGGGGGGCCAATGAATTAACTAATGTACTGATAAAGAAGTTGTACCCTTTTGTAAATCAAGAAAGAAAAATAAAACAACATTTGAAAGAAAGTCAAATTAATTTTGAATAAAATTTTTAAATCTACTATTATTATTATTGTTTTGTTAGATCGTTAAGTGTTTTGTTCTGTTTTTCCAGTTGTATTCAAAATTTCAATTGCACCCTTTTCGTTCGTTTGCTTTCTGTATTTTGGCTACAAACTATTGGTTGAAATTCATATGCCAGCGCCAAATCGTCAAACTGTAAGAGTATTGAATCGTGAATTGGAACGCGAGCATGCTTACGACACAACAACTTTGCAACAACAATTACAAACATATGTTCCGCTGCTGAATGAACAGCAAAAGAGTGCGTATGATCAACTGATGAAGGCTGTCGATGAAGGAAACGGTGGACTATTTTTCCTTGATGCGCCCGGCGGTACTGGGAAAACGTTCCTGATATCATTGATATTAGCAGCAATACGTGCTCAAAGTGGCATTGCGTTAGCTCTCGCATCTACCGGAATTGCTGCAACACTGTTGGAAGGTGGAAGAACAGCACATTCAGCACTGAAGCTTCCGTTAAACCTGCAAATCAATGAAAATCATGTTTGCAACATTTCAAAGCAATCAGCCATGGCAAAAGTGTTGAAAAATCGTAAATTGATCATATGGGATGAGTGCACAATGGCAAACGATCATTAGAAGCACTTGATCGAACATTGCAAGATTTGCGCAACAATAATCACCGGTTTGGTGGCGTGATGATACTGTTGGCGGGCGACTTCAGACAAACACTTCCCGTGATACCGAAATCAACAGCGGCGGATGAATTAAATGCATGTCTGAAGTCATCGTATTTGTGGCGATACGTGAAAACCATTTCATTGAGTATGAATATGCGAGTGATTCTGCAACAGGATAGAACCGCAGAAGTTTTCTCTAAAGAACTGCTAAAAATCGGAAATGGACAAATTCCGGTTGAAACTTCAAGTGGTTTAATATCCATTCCACCTGTCATTTGTGAATTCACCTTAACGAAAGATGAACTCATTACTAATGTGTATCCGAACATTGGTCAAAATGATCGTAACTACGATTGGTTGAGCGCACGCGCAATTTTAGCAGCGAAAAATATTGATGTCAATGACTTGAATTGGACGATTCAAAATCAAATTCCGGAAGAGCTGCGTTCATACAAACCGATCGATCGCGTTGAAAACGAAGACGATGTCGTCAATTATCCAGTGGAATTCCTAAACTCTTTGGATTTGTCTGGCATTCCGCCTCATCATTTGCGTCTTAAAGTTGGATCTGTCGTCATTATGCTAAGAAATCTTCATGCCCCGAAACTGTGCAATGCAACCCGACTGATTGTCATGAAGCTAATGAACAATGTGATAGTGGCAAGGATTTTGAAAGGGCTGTTCAAAGGAGAAGAATGCCTAATCCCGCGAATTCCCTTGAGTTCAAACGATTTGCCATTCCAATTCAAACGTATTCAGTTCCCAGTGAAACTTGCATTTGCGATGACAATAAACAAGTCACAAGGTCCAGTCGCTGGAAGTGTGCGGCATAAATCTGGAAAAATCATGTTTTTCACACGGCCAGTTATATGTGGCATGTTCCCGAGTAGGGAAACCATCCTCACTCTTCATTTACGCTCCGGAGCAGAAAACAAAAAATGTAGTGTATCGTGCAGCTTTAAATTGAGTCATTAATATATTCTTTGTTTTAGATTTCAATAAATCTAATAGACTTTAAAGAAATTAATACTTGATTTTATTATATTTTCGCCAAATATTGGCCGGGACGAAGTCATCTGTTAAGTATCGCTAATATTCGATCAAAGAAACAAATTTCAGGTGGAATCGTGAGTGCTTGAAATTAATTCAGTCAAAAAATATATTTTGGACAAAACGAAGTTTGCCGGGTCAGCTAGTCCTAGATAAAAGACTAAATTGGAACTCCCATAAAAACAAAAAATTAAAAACGCAACCAATGCGTTCTGCTATGCGGACCTGTCCTACAGCTGCTATAGAAGCCCAAATCGGGCTAACACCACTCCACATTTACATGAAAAAGGTTGCAATACTCAGCTACAATTGGAGGAGATGGACATCGGAAACACCTTTTACAGGACCCTACTGTGCAATCTCGAAATCAGCGGCAAACCTTGCTATAAAAAGCTGGGAACAAAATAACAGTTTTTTATATTGGGAGAGCATCCCTTGCCTAAGATAGGCCAAAAAAGTTATCAAACCTTTCAAAAAGAAAAAAAAAAATGCCAACAAAATTTTAAATCTACGCAGGCACGAGGTCAAAAATCTTGTTGGCTACCTAACAGGGCACCACCTAAATAAAATACATGTACATACGGAATGCCGCCTATGTCTTGAATAAGACGAAACAACTGAGCATATCTTATGTGAATGCCCAGCCGTATGTGGTATTATTCTTTTTCAGGGAAATAATGAGCTCGGAAGAAGTAAAGACATCCTCCGTTGAAAGCATCATCAGCTACATTAGGAAAGTAGAAACTCTAATAGCCTAAACAAATAATTTCTGATCCTATGGATGGCACAATATATCCACACATCGCGACGGCGAATCAGAACTAAAAAAAAGAGAAGCGTTCTGGCATCTGCGATAACTTGGTCTTTGGAATAGAGGTTCGGTCTTCCTTGTGACCTCGAACCAGGGGCTGAATTTCGACGATGCTTATATAGCTGGAGCATGATTGTATATTCGCTCGATGTGGCCGAGCCCATGTAGTCGACGCATCTTGGTACAGCTTATAGAAAAGATTCTATTCGCCCATAGGACCCAAAATCCGTCAAAGAAGGAGCCCAATATTATGACTTTTTGTCCTAGGCGGCGGACATTTGCTTGTTTGTTCGTTTATAGCGTGTTCTGGGCCGAGCCAGATGGTAATATTCACCTGAACGCAATTAACGTCACCTCTGAAAAGGAAACCTTATTCACTGATCGGCTGTTGGCTGCTGGTCTTTATCAATTAAGCGGTATCCAAAACAACATAGGTAGAC
The DNA here is from genome assembly GCA_916610125.1 of Cheilosia vulpina. NCBI lineage: Eukaryota > Metazoa > Arthropoda > Insecta > Diptera > Syrphidae > Cheilosia > Cheilosia vulpina. Next base: position 17,051,756 of record OU744278.1, on the reverse strand, counting down.
AGCTAGACCTCATTTTTTCTACTGATTCCGAAAACGGTGTAGTTATTGAGAGTAGTCACCTTCTTACCAAACTTGACAACCATCACCCTCCCCTGTTTTTAGCTTTTGAGTTTGACAGAGTAAATTTTAAGACCGACCCCTTGAGGCAACGCAAATTTAACTTTCGCAAAGCTAATTTCGATAAAATTTCCAATCTCTTAGACAATGTTCACTTTGACTTCATTCATGACAAAACTGTTGGAAAGTTTTTCGAAATTAGCTTTGCGAAAGTTAAATTTGCGTTGCCTCAAGCGGTCGGTCTTACATGTTGCTACTTCCACTTTCTACTCGCACATCCATGAATGTTTCCTTAAATCTGTTCCTGTCACTACTCTAAAAAATAGTTGTTCTTCCCCTACTACTACCTACTACTTTAGTTACATGAATAGCTGAGCTCAAACCTCTTTTACATCTATTATCATAAGCTCATCTTCAGTAATTGAAAAATTAACATTCTCAAAGACGACTACTCCTCCGGTCCAGATGGTCTCCCTGCCATTGTTTTAAAGAAATGTGTTAAACAAATTGCACTGCCCCTTTCTTGTCTTTTCCAGCTCTCAATTACGCCGAGAATTTTTCCTAAACTTTGGAAGGACTCATTTATCATTCCCATTCACAAAAAGGGGTGTAAGGCTGATATATCTAATTATAGACCTATTGCTAAACTCTCTTGTATAGCAAAGCTCTTTGAGAGCATCGTTTATGATACAATGTTCTTCCATCGCAAATCAATAATCTCCACTAAACAACATGGGTTTTTTAAGGGTCAATCTACAACCACGAACCTTACAGATTTCGTCTCTAACACATTATGTGCCTTGGAAAATGGTAGGGAAGTGGATGTTGTAGCTACTGATTTCAGCAAAGCGTTCGACAAAATCTCTCACAAAATCATACTCTTCAAACTAAAAGCGATCGGTTTTCCACCGCGCTTTACTTCATGGATTAAATCTTACTTGGAAGATCGCAAGTATAGTGTCCTTTTCAGATTTTCCGTTTCTAAGCCATTTTTGGCTCCCTCTGGTGTTACCACAGGGTAGTCATCTAGGACCTTTGATCTTTAACTTGACAATAAATAATGTAGAACGTGTCATATTACTATCTGACCTGGAGATTTACGCAGATGATATGAGACTCTCTAAACAAATTTCTTACACAGCTGACTCTCTCACTTCAAACTGACCTTAACCATTTCCACACCTGGTGTCAACAGAATCGTTTGCAGCTTAACGTGCAAAAATGTCAAGCTACTACTTTCTCTCGCAAACGTCACCCCCTGCCTGAAAGATCATACTTCATTAACAACGAGTCTATCTCCTTTGATTCATCTATTCGTGATCATCATCATCTGCGATGCTCAACTTAACTTTCGTCTTCACATCGAAAACATTATTAGCAGAGCCAACTCTGCACTCGGCTTTGTAAAGCGTTGGTCAAAGGAGTTCTCTAACCCCTATGTCCCTAAATCACTTTATACGACGTTTGTAAGGCCACTTCTTGAATATGCCAGCTATAGGTGTGGTCACCTTACCATCAGGTACACATTCTGAGAAACGAAGCTGTCCAGCGTAGATTCATTCGTTTTGCCTTACGTGGGCTTTACTGGGATGGCCCTCACAATGTACCTCCCTACGCGAATCGCTTAAAGCTGCTCGATTTACAACCTCTTAAAACTCGACGTGACACCGCTGATATCATTTTTAATCATAAGTTACCATCCGGAAACATAGATTGCCCACATCTGCTTCATCATATCTCATTGAACACTAATTCTCATCATTTACGTTCAATCCCATTTTTCCGCCTTCCCCATCACCGTACTGAATACTGACGACAGCACGAGCCTTTAACAAGAAAGCTTCCCAAGGCAAATATGCTTCCCAACTTATTTGACATAAACGGCACCAAATCAGCCCTTAAAAGTGCGCTTCACAAATTACCTCAACCTTGAATATCCCATTTCCGAAATTTCATGTTATATGTTTAGTTATGCGACTTAGCCATCAATATCTGTATTTTAATCTTAAGTTTACTCAATTGTTTACTTTTTTTGTTCGTATTAAGCAATATATAGGATATATGTTTCCATTGTCCTCAATTACCAACTGATTTCGCCTTTTCTTCAACCCCTGTGAAAGATTCCATCATTAAACGGTGTGAACGACCGATTATGTCAATATCTTCCATATACCCCATAGTAGTTGAACGGACCTGTTGAAGGTAGTGCCTGATAGTACCTGCCCTGCAAGTAGTCTGCGAAAGGGATTGAAGAAGTCGCATGATAGTATGTCTCGTTGCCGAAATCCACTGCATGATTGAAATAGTTCGGAGGAGCTTTTCCAAGTTGCAGTGCTTGTTTTCAAGTTTCACGCGATACAGCTGGATAAGTTTTGACGGGATCCTCATTTCGGCCAACACCATAAAGAGCTCCTGACGATGAACACTTTTCAAGTCGGTAAAAAGGTTGTGAGTCTCGACTTGAAATTCGTTGGTATTTTGATTTTCCAGCATTTGCCTCTGTGTGAAAATTTGGTCGGTGGTCGGTGTGCCTTCAAAGTCCACTCTCCAACGTTTGGTGGCCAAATTCGGCACATGACCACTTCGGTTAATAATCAGCCATCACCCATCATCAAATGGAACACGAAATCGGCTAATAAAACTGCCGCGGTCCATGAAAATGTACAAAAGATATCGTGGCAGTCATACTCATAACATCAACTTCAAATAATTTAACCGAATTTAGCATCGGGACTTGGGCCTACATTCGTACCGACTCAGGAACTCAAAGTAACCATAGACAACGCCGTTTGTTCGCTGACTGCACTTCGGAGCGTAAGGACTCCAATTTCGACCGACAAATCATATTTAGCGACGAGGCGCCAACCCAAACGAGGTTGGTTCACCACATGGCGATGGATCGACAAAAAGCTACTGTTTGGGCGGTTATAGGGCCGGCGACGTCTAACGGCGATGCTAAAGGATTTCTTTTGGCTCAAGATGGTAGACAATATGTGGCTCCAGCAGGACGGGGCTATATGTGCTTTAATGGTTTAAGGGCATATGCTTTTTCTTGTGGGGTTTTCTGAAGTCACATATTTAAAACAATGAGCCACAATCGATCGATGCTCATGGGGCCAACATCATCAATGCTATAGCTCAAATTCAGCTGGATCTGAGTGTCAAAGTAGTTAAAAATTGGACCGGTGGAAATTTGTTAAGCTCTATAAAATAGTACATACTTGGGCCCTTCAAGTAGAAAACAATTCTAGTCACTGGGTATAAATGCTGATTATGATTTCACCCGACAGGGTCTCCAGATAAGTCTAGTTCCAAATATTTTTCCACAATAATCCTGCTTGGGACTATTTTACTCAGCACGACTGAAATTACTTTTACGCGACCATGAGCGAGCTGTAGCTCTGATACTACAAGTCAAGCGCCAAATGTAGGAAAGACATGCACAAGTTACTCTAGTGTTGCGCACTCACAGCAAAGATCTCCTGAACCGCAAGTTCATGACCCTCCGACAGCGAATACTCCACGGCAGCGATTAATGAATCCGGAAGAATACAAATAACTCACCCAACATTTTTTAATTAAATTTATTTCAGGTGAATCCACTCATTATCGCCTCAATGTGGTGACAAAGCATCATCTCCGAACGCAGATACCCCAGAGCTAACAAATAAATAAAATCCAATTAGCCCCCACCGCTCATTTTCTCACTGTCCTACAGGCGTCTTAATCGTAAATTATTTTAAATGCTAATACAACGCCCCAGAAGATCGCTTTAAAGTCAAATAAAAAAAATAAAAAAACCCTGTAAGCCTTCTGATACACCTCAGAATTCAAACCGACAAACACTGGAAAGCCACCAAATAATAACAAATGTGATCAATTTAGACCTGTTACTTGGATTGGATCTGGGACTGAGGCTGATACTGTGACTGGGACCTTTCGGACAAATACAAGAAATTTTACAAAAAAAAAAAACAACAGAGCTCCGAACAACAACACTATCAGATGGAATTAAGTTGTTTTGCTTTTGTACGAGAAGCGCCCGACCCATTGATTTCATTTTCGGTTGCTTCGACCGCAAAGAAAATCTCCCATCCAATTCGACGATTTAAATGTAAAATATCGCTTAAGATGGTTGTTTGGTTTTTTTTTCTCTTGTTTTTTCGTTGTTGGGTTTCGTTAAATTCAATTTCCATAAACAAAAGCAAACGACAACGCTTTGGGTTTGAGTACACAAAATACTCAGACCATCCGGAACAAACGAGACGAAGAAGTGGTAGTTGTCAACTGCGCGGTCTTGTTCTTGTTGGAGGATTTGAATTGTAATTGAGTGCGCTCGCGCGCCTGAACTGATGTCAGGGGCAACAGCGACATGGTAAGGAAAGTGGAACACGTTTCGGTTGATAAGGTGGCGAGGATGGGCTGAAGTGTTGATGGGTGTGTGGATGCCGCGGGAGAGCTGGTACCTTATTTCAGAGAAGGGATATTTTTTTGACCTCGAAATTCGTAGGACATTTGTGGTTTGAGGATTGCAATATATCTTCTCCTTTTCGTTCAATTGACAACCCATTAGATCTATTGAGAAGAGTCAGACTTGTACCAGAAGAGACGTTGGATACCTGCGGCGACCTCCAAGTGGTCCATATATTTGTGGAAGAAAAATATCGGCAACTCTAAGACAACCTCTAAGTTTACTAAAATTCAAGGACTCGCCACCTCAGACTGCATCAAAACCGATCTTCCATCCTTCTATCCAAACACAATCTTTGAAGAGCGCTTGTCTGATAAAGACTGGAGGGTGACACTGAAAATAAAGTACCAGCCAATATTGGTATTGCATTGGAATTGTACTGCAATTTCCAAATTGCTGATCGTTCCTCCACAGGCCCTGCAATTTTTTTATGTTTTTTTTATTGCATGAAACGGAATTTTTGGTTTTGCGTTCACTTTTATTTATCGCACAAATGTTTTCTGCGGTTTCCTCTAAAAAAAATTCTAAAGTAAACACAACACAAATTGTTTCCTCGGCTTTTTACGTCAAAATTTATATTCGATTTAATTTATTTCGCGAGCTTAATGAGTGGAAACTTGTCGTCGGCCCATCTGAAGCTAAGAATTTAGCGAGCGAACACTGCTGATACTGCTTTGTTAACTGCCTCGCTAAATTTTATCTTTGTAGACATTTTTGTATGGAAGACAAAATTTAGCGCGAGCAGGATACTAAGCTATAGATAGAAATTGGTAAGAATTGCAATTTGGTAATATGTATAGGATTGTTTAATATGCATTTTATTATTTTAAATTAAATAGATCAAATTTGTCTTTAACACTGAAGTCAATTATAAATAGTGAAGGAGATGACTACACCTAGATCGTTGTCGGTGTTTAAGGTTCTAGTAGATCTTTTTATTTTCATGTTAGATAAACGCATTTTGCATCAGTATGTCTTAAAAGTAATGGCTTTTTTTAGTTTCTTAATTTTTTATATGCATATTTTGATCTTTTCTATGTTGTGCAGTAAAAAATATGTATTGATTGGCTTTATCATTTCTGTCCAAAAAAATATCGAAGCAGAGATCAAGCCACAAATTAATCTTATAATCGATTGCAGAAGTTGTCCAAAAAAGACGATCATTCAATCCCAACAGCATAAGTAAGATCGCACGACTTTAAGAGGCCCCTACCAAGAAATCGAGCAAAAGTGCAAAAAATTACATTTTGTTTCCCTGACTCAGAAATTATTACTGTAGCGATTGAAATGAAACTGACTACATTTGAAGGAACATAATCTCCCCTTCAATGTCGTCAGAAGAGGATTTTTTCTCAGTTTTATTTCTAAAGAAATCCCAGTGGTACAATTTGCATAGAATCGATTTAGATACTCTAGTTCTTATGATAAGACAGAGACCGATACGGCTGAGATCACTAGCTCATCTGAAATCTTACATTCAAAACACGAATACGTTCAAGACCAAATGTTCAATTATGTTTTTCATCATGTATGTTTTAATTTTTAGTCAAAGCAACCAACAATGTATCATATCAGCTAATATAAAAATAATTGGCGCAACAGCTCGGTATGGACCCAAGCCTAGCTTCTCACAACCATTCGTCTTGTGTGAGTTTTTATTTTTGGAACGAATGGAAGGGATCTACAATTTTATGCCGAGTCCAAACGGCCAATTGAGAAGCTCTTTCATGACAGTTATACTCTCGGATGTTTGTCAGACGTTCGCGAGAGGTGGCGCAGTGAAAAAAACCTTAAGTTGGAATTTGGGTTTTTCTCGGGATTCGAACCTGGGACCCCTCGCTTAGTAGTCCAACACACTAACCACTAAGCCACTGCGCCGATCAGCTAATATAATCATATAAATAAAATTGGTGTAGTTCTGTTCGACTAGAGATTGAATTTGACTTGTATGCAAAAATCTTAGAAACTGCTCAATATATTCTGGTGGATTTTTCACAGGCCTATAGAGGATACCTAGGCCTACAATCTCTACTTTGTTTCAACTCTATATCTCTATAAATTCCGGAAAAAATTGGACAAGTGTAATTTATTTTTTCGTTTCGTTTTGCTTTTTTCTTTGTCACGCTTTCCGTTCGAAAATACTGGGAGCATTTAAGTATAGTAAATACCAGCTTATAGAGGACATCTGCAGGTACAACTTAGGATATCCAATAACTCGATAACTTAAAAGGTTTTTAAATAAAAAGGCAAAATTTGAAACATTTCTACGGTTTTCACATGAGTGAGTAGATATACAATTCATTCTTGTATATATTGACATCTCTGTTAACCCTATTTTACTCCTGTGACGTAGAGGGAGACAGACAGAGGCAGTACGCTGTGTGGTTTGCTAAGAAAAAAAAAACAAAAGAAATCGAAAATATGTGGGAAAGGTTTGTTTGCCTCTGTTTTGCTTACAAAATAAAGTGTCTAGAAAGAAATGTCAAATAGGTATAGTTACCAGTGATACCAAATCGTATTATTATTACATTGGGGGATTTATATTAGGGAAAATTACAGGTGATACACGTCGTACTATTTATAAATGCTATTTGCAATCAAGATGAGGCAGTAAATTACCCGGTAGAGTTTTTAAATAATATTACAGCCCATGGCCTTCTTGCTTATAAAATTGAATTAAAAGTTGGAGTTCCAATTATGTTGCTTCGCAATTTGAATCCCCCAAGCTTCGTAATGGTACCAGAATGTGATTTCGTTACAGAAAAACGTTATAGATACGTTAATTTTAGCTGGGTATGGTAAAGAAGATACGGTATTTATACCAAGAATACAAATAAATCCCAGCAATTATCCGCAGTGGCTTAGTGGTTAGTGTGTTGGACTACTAAGCGAGGGGTCCCAGGTTCGAATCCCGAGAAAAAAAAACAAATTCCAACTTAAGGTTTTTTTCACTGCGCCACCTCTCGCGAACGTCTGACAAACATCCGAGAGTATAACTGTCATGAAAGAGCTTCTCAATTGGCCGTTTGGACTCGGCATAAAATTGTAGATTCCTTCCATTCGTCCCAAAAATAAAAACTCACACAAGACGAATGGTTGTGAGAAGCTAGGCTTGGGTCGATACGGACCTGTTGCGCCAATTATTTTAAATTATCCATTTCAGTTTAAACGGATTCAATTTCCTATTAATGTTTGTTCTGCCATGACAATCAATAAGTCACAGGGTCAAACTTTAAGAAAACTGGGAGTTGAATTCACGGGCAGTTACAGATAACTATGTAGCATGCTCCGGGGTAAATAATGCAGGAAATATCACTATCTCAGCCGATAGAAACAAAACTACTAATATAGTATACAATATAGTATACAAGAAGATTTAAATACCTATTATAACATTTTTTTCTTTCATTTCCATTGTCCAAAGAATATTAAATTGTTGCTGATTAGTCCAACGACCAGGTACAATGCCAAGAAGGCAGAGTGGACTCAGTCTTTGGGATGCTTTTTAATCAAGTCCCTCACTATTGCAGACCGCTCCCTCGCGTTATACGTCTGCAATGTCTATCGATGATTTTTCTTTGAGCGATTATCAAAAAAAATTGTGTCCCCTACAAGACAGCAAATTTTTAAAAGAATTGTTTCCATCAATTGTTCTGAAACCACATTTTGCACGGGCGAAGCCGGGCGGGTACAGCTAGTATTCAATAAAAACATGTTTACGATTCGTAATGTTTTTTAATAAAGACGCAGTGGCTTAGTGTGTGGGCTGCTAAGCGAGTGGTCTCAGGCCCCACCTCTCGCGAACGTATGAGTACAACGGCCATATTAGTCACTCACTTTAATCCGGGTTAAAGGTTACACCCCGGTTTAAGTGAGTTTAACCCAAAAACTAAATCCAAGTCCAATAATATTCAGTCGTTAAACCGGAAAATAAACCCGATATAAACGCAAGCAGCGAAAGTCAGAAATCGGACTTTCCAGATACCCGCCTCTATAAAAAAGATCTTAAGAACTTTGAAATAATATAAATGTCGCAAAGGAAGAATTTTAACGACCTAAACAGGTCCATAGCGTGGGCTAAACGTCGAGAGATACAAATTGTACGTATAACAGATTTTCGAATAACTATTAATTGCTGGAGCTTATAAAAATATGCGCCACCCCAACTGCGGAGTCGATATTGCAGTTTTGAATGGAATAAGCCATAATAAACCATTTTCATTGTGTCGGAAGAGCAGTACTTTCTAAGACGAAAAAAACAACGAATAGAGGAAAGAAGATATTTTTTCAAAAGAGAAATGTGCGTGGACCAGTTCAAATTAAGTAACTCCAAGGTACTTAAAACTATCAACGATTTCAATTTTGAATAAATTAGGACTGCAATCTGCGTTTCTATTGAAAGATGGGCCATTTTGGAAGTAGCAGATGTTGCTCGATAGCTTATGACTAACACAAACATGGGAATGAAAAACAATTTCTGAGTCGGGGAGCTCCTGTTCAGTAAGACTCAAATACATCAGTTTAGTTTTGTTACTAACAATAAGCCTGTTTTCTGCAAACCAGTATCTTAGTAAGGATACGTCATGGTTTATGTGAGATATTAGTTTTACCTAAAAATGGAATTGAAAATAAGGAATTTATATATATTAGGAATAAAATTGGACCAAGTACGGAACCTTGGGGTACTCCCAAGTAATTCGTTTTAAGACTGCTTATACTGCTTCCAATTTTAACTCGCTGTATTCTATCTTTAAGATACGACTCAAACCAGTCGTATATGAATCCTCTGAATCCGGCCTTATATAATTTATCTAGGAGAATTACCTCATCAACCATATCAAATGCCTTGGAAATGTCGACAAATGTCGATTCGGCCAGCGCCGAATAGTTTGTCATCTAAACCCTTATATAAAATAGAGCATAAGTCCAGTAGAGCATCCTCAGTGGAATGGCCAGTCCGAAAACCAAACTGTAGGGGACTAACAAAAACAAAATTATTGAGATATGCTAGGATTCTCGCTTTAAACTACTTCTTCAAAAACTTTGGAAATACAAGACAACAATGAAATTGGTCTGTAATTGGATTTGTCTGCCGTAATACCCTTTTTAAATAAGGCAATTACTATTTCGCATTTCAGATCAGTGGGAAAACTTCCAGACATAATGCTGAAATTAAAAAGATAAGACAAAATGTCTACTAAATTGAGACCAATATTCTTTAGAACCAGATTCGAGGTCTCATCACTACCACACGAATTAGAGTTAGGCAGAGAATTAATAGTTTTTAGCAATTCAAATCCTGTGAAAGGCTCAAAAGCGAAGCTGTTACTAAAGCCATTACATAGAGTAACAGGCTTAGTACAACAATTACAGGAAGTTTGCGAACTGTATGAAAAAGAGGATTCTCCAATGGAAGCGAAATAATTCTTAAATTCGTTGGCTATTTCTAATGGATTCAAAATGTCAGTACCTCCGTTCTTCAGTATAATAGGATCTGGGTTAGTTGGAACTTTTCGATTAAAAATACTGTCAACGACTTGCCACTCCTTCTTAAGATTTCCATTTGCCTGAGGTATTTTGCTTGTTCACTTTTTTACAAACATTTCTGAAGCGACTTTTTAAGCTGTTATTCGTTGAATGTTTCAAACATTTTTTCCTCATTTTGTGTTTAATATTTATTAAGACGATATTCTGATTTTTTAAGTGATAAGGAAAAGATTGAAGAACCAATAAATCTTTTTAAAATGTTAAGAAAAATTCCATATGCTATAGAAGCATTTTGTGCCACATACACACTATCCCAACTTTCATATAGAAGCTTATTGTTTAAGACAAGAAGATTCCTGTCATACAGTGGTCAGTTATATTAAGATCCATGTTGATACCAGCAAGATGATCAACAGCAAAATTCTCAAGACTAGCAAAAACATGGTCTAGGCAGGAGCCTGCAGTTGGCCTGGTACGTTCTTCAATGAAGAAAAGAAGTCCGTTTTCAGCCAAGAGTGTTTGATATATATCAGAAACTGAGTTGGAAACTAAAATATCTAAGTTAAAGTCACCTAAGATAATAAGATTTCCAGATCGTTAATTTTCCAAAAAGATAGATAATTCATCTAAAAAACATGTAGGTGATGATGAATGAAGTCTATATACACAAATAAAACAAACTACTTCATTTTGGATATTGCAACACACTTTGATGACATTCGCGCTTCTTAGCTGAAAACGTTAATAACAGGCTCATACAAGTTCGAAGCAAAAGCCATATTATTCACTCCGGGTGTAAGTCAATAATAATTTAAACCTATGTCCATACTATTCACTGAAAAACATGCATTAAACCCGCTGGATTAAAAATGGATTTTTAATCTGTTTGTAAGGTCAAATTTCACAAATAATAACTTTTTTTTTGTTGTTTGTCACTCGGAAATTTATTTCATTTGTTTTGAGCCCAGTTATATTTTAAGGTGCATTAATTATGCCGAAATTTCTGTCGAATCATTGAATGTAGCCTCCAAAATGCCTCTTTTTTCCAGCCGGAAATATTTCGTAAATATACCACATCGTTATAGTCGACGCAAGCCCGCTTGTCCATTCGATATATTCGACGACAAGGACGATTTTGATTTTGATTTACCATCAGTTGCTGTTTTATCAGCTCTTCGAAAAATTCATCTTCTGGCGACGAAGACATCAACATTAATTTCGTTCATTTCACGAATGAAGTCCTTTTTTGTTTCTTGCCATTTTTGTTTCTTATTTCTTGCAAGCGAAAAAATGTCAATATTATGAAATTGAGTTTTAACCCGAGTTAAAGTTCTTAAACTGGTCTCCGGATTGCGTTTAAATCCAATCGGATTAAACGCTGTCAAGTTTAAAAAACTGGGTTTATGTTCGGGTTTAACGACTGAATATTAGGCGTTTTTCTTTTTTAGTTCAGAGCTGAGCTCTAAACCGAACTCGAGCATTATGAGCGCGCTCTGAACCGAGCGTACTCAGATCATTCTGATGTATTTATAAAACACACTTGAGCAAATAGCTGTCATTTTTAATAAATATATGTATAATTTGAATATTTATTAATTGTAATTAATTAAATTGGTAAACCTTCAGTTCCAGAACAACAAGATTCGTCCGCCATGCATGTAACGTAGTTTTTATAGTTCCTTTTTTTAATAAATCTAATTACTAAATTTATTTGTTTTGCATAAAATGCCTTATGCTATCCATATAACAATTTATTTGTTGAATCAACAAATTAAAACTATGCAACTATGTATACAACCAGCAATATTTTTATAGATTCAACAAAAGACAACTGTAGTACTGACAGATTGTTTCTGTAAAAAATGACAAATAATTTCGAATATGTATTATGTATTAACAACTTTGTTAATTTAGCAAAAAGATAAAGGTCAAATTAATAAATATTCTTCGCAAAATCAACAGCATTTTCGTAAATATAACAAAATATTTTCATACGCACAAGTAGACAATTTTTGTTACTATGACAATTTTTTTGTTATCACAACAAATGCTTTAAGACAAGATAACTTTTTGAAATGTTGCCAATTGGATAGAAACATTTTGTGGACGTATATTGACAAAAACTGTCGTAATAAGTGTGTTGGACTACTAAGCGAGGGGTCCCAGGTTCGAATCCCAAAAAAACCCAAATTCCAACTTGAGGTTTATTTTCACTGCGCCATCTCTCGCGAACTGTCATGAAAGAGCTTCTCAATTGGCCATTTGGACCCGGCATAAAATTTTAGATCCCTCCCATTCGCCCCAAAAATAAGAACTCACACAAGACGAATGGTGGAATGGTGGAATGGAATGATTTTTGTTATTGGTTTAAGAATCATTCGATTTATTTTGAGATTGAGCATGTAAGAATGAAGAAAATTAATATAAAGCCTCATCGGACTAAAATTTAGCTTGCGATATTTTTCTGAATGTGGGAACAGTTGGTCACTCAAAAATAACGCACCTAATTCCACTATCTAGTCGAAGATGCTAAGAGGTCCGAAAGTGGTTGGTCCGAATTTCTTTTCAAAAAAAATGCCAAATGGGGATTCAAAGCTCGAAGTGCATATTCAATCGACTGTCTATTTAGAACTTCGGAGCAGTCCTTCTCCTTAGGCAGGTTAACAGAAAATTAAACTTAAAAGAAAATATTGACAGTTTGCTTTAAGAATTTTACTCAAAATGTTAGCTTGAAGTTCCTGCATGAAATAAAGTTTAGAATAAAAAAATTCAATTAAATCGCCACACAGCCAGCTAGTCAACTTCCCAAGCTGCCATTTAACCTTAAGCTGAGTTTCTAGGTGCTGTCATTGCCATTCTTCTCTGCCAACTAATGGAAACGTTGCCTCACGTATTCCGTCTTTTGCTGAATGAAATGAAAGAGCATTTCTCAGTGAACGCTTCATAAAATTTTATGCGCCGCATTTTGGTCCAGCGAACGACGTTTATCGCAAAACAACCTCATCGAAAGTTTAACTTTGTTAGCTTTTTGCACATATTTGAGTGTTTTCCTAGTTTTCCCAACCTTCATGGTTCCCTCTCAAATGGGATGGCTCACCATAACCTTCTGGTTATGCCATCAAAATATCTCCTCGCACAATAGGTGATATTTGTTGTCGACTATGAATGAAGACATCACCATCTACTTACCGGTAACTGCTTACGACTAGCATTAGTGTCGAACGTGTCACTATATATTCTGGTATGAGGTTTCGGATCAGGGCCAAATAGTTGCATAACCAAATGGTTGACGCACCCCTTTCCATATAGCTTATCTGACTGCCCAGGCTCTGCACTAAGCCGAGTGTTCACCTTTGGCAAATCCAATTAGAACGGCAGCAAGTAGCTGCGTATTACATTTAATTGCGATCCGCCGCCCTGTCGATTCGATGTGCATTTGGCAGCAAATGTATCTAGCTCTCCATGCCTCTATGCGCGGATTATGCCAAATGTCACATGGAATGTGTGTACAAATCAAATCTAGGGCGGGTGGGCTATAGGACAGTATGTAATCGAAGGTGCGTTTGGATAACCGGTGGATGTAGGTGTCTACTTCGACTGCATGTGGTAGAAAGTCCTCAATTTGTGTGGAAATTAGCTCAATGTGGACCTGAAACGATTGAAGGATGCACTCCTCAGTGTCATTTTGAAACAACGTAAGCCATTCACTCAAAGGCAGTGCCAACAATTACCCAACAGCCTATAAGCTTACCCCAATCTCCACACACGGCGTTGTCCCGTCCTAAACTCATATCACACCCATCATAACTCACTCCCATATAATGGCCCATTGAAGACGGATGTCAATATAAATATTGCGCTACCACAGGTCTATAGCCCGCACCTGATCTAACCGCCCTTTTACATGCTGAAAAACAACGTTCGACCCAAACAAACCGAAATTAGCATCCGAATGGCCGAAATTAATGCTAATACTACAAAATATGGGAAGCAAATTTGTATTTTAAATTACGAAGCAATCCACTTAATACCATAATTCACTGATTTTATGGGCATTCCGCTCGCTCCGATATGGTAATGGCCACACCAACGGCACAGCCGCGGAATTAATCAAAACAATTAGAGAAGAAAAATATAAACAAATTTCCATACACAGACGGCGCGGATTCAGTGGTATCTGGTATCCAGCGGAGTGTCTCTTTAATTTGGCCAGCACCCGGTATTATGCATGTAAATGACTCGAGACCAATCAACAGGCAATCGCATTCTCTCGTAGTGATAACGGAATTGATCGGAACTAATTCGATACGAATAAAACCGTGTCCATTGTGTAGTGTGTACTGTGTGCCAACAAACACGACACCTATTTGGGTCTATGGCGATTGGCGCCGTCGCGACCGATCAGTTGCGTCATCGCGGCGGTGACGAATCGTATGCTCTCAAATGCGGTATCCAACCGGGCAGCGTGTCTATGGCTATGTCTCTGGTGAAGGATCATAACTGCGATGAGACGACAGCGCACAGTTGCGCGGGGGGAGGATGCTAATGGGCCACAAATTGAAGGAACTGCAACCGCGGCAGTAAATTATGTCAACGCGACCATCACTGCCCCAGAACAATGGGTCGCGCATGCGTACTAGGAAGTCTCCGACTTGAGTTGGCTTTCATATGGCCCGACTGTGGTAACATGTCAATTTGTGCTGGCAACCCAGAGAGTGGAACATTAAAGGGCATTCTCCTGTCCGTCGGCAATGCGTTCTCGGATGTGTGGACACCTTTCAAGTGACACTGCTGCTGCTGCTACGTAAAAATATGCACAGCGAATCTGATCGAGTGTGCGTGTGATTCCGGCGAAGAAAAATGTTAATTTATGAGCCCATTTGGATGTCCGAAATCCGGTGGACACCGAGTGACACAGTTGTCCGGCAATGATGACAAGATTTTGAAATGTGGGACGTGTGTATGTCCAACGCAGAGGCTTTTGATTTTCACCGAAGCACTGCCAAGGCTGTTGGTCTTGCCAGATATATAGGAAACGGCTACGCATTGGTCATGTTTGACTTTGAGTGGTTACCAATCAGGACAGTGCCATGATGTGTAAGCTTAATATCTTCGTAATATGTTTTTGTAAAATCGGTCAATTTAGTTTCCAAAAATCGGTAGATCAGTCGTTTTTTTTTGTGTGGCTAATTGGAACAGCTACAAGATCATCAAGAGGTTAGTATACTGGATTGTTGCACTACGGCGGAAGACATTTTCGTTTGTCAAGCTATGTTCACAAGATTGGCAGATCTGCAAATATTGTCAAATGATGTGGCATTAGCAATTTACCCTACAATACCAAATTGTCATTTCACACGGTTGCTAGGTTTTGTTCCAAACTCTGACAATTTCATTTGCAGATGGTTTGCCTGCAAATCATTTGTCCGACAACGTTGGCATGTAGAAAATTGATAGTTCACACGTTTGGCAGATATTTGCTTACAAAATATATGCAGATCCGTTTGCAGGCATTGTCAGACAAATTAAAAATATTTTTTTTTTCATTCGGTGGTGAAGTATAGACTAACCGAAATAGACAGGAAAGTCTTCCGTGCACCTACTCGATTTTGTCCGCAAATTTTGAATGACAGCCCTCTCGCGCTCGCTCTTTTTGTTCCTGTCTGTGAATTCGTGTATTAATGGCCGCCGGTTGGCTTGGCACTATTTCAATAACAAACAATTTGTAAATAAATTTATATCAATAAATGTAAAAAGTAAATGTTGAGTGTGGGTTTTTAGATAGCAAAACTTGTTCTCTATCCATATTTGGCACCAAAAACTGTTCATCCATTCACATTTCAGTTTTTGTATACCCTCCACAGGAAGGTATATTCACTTTGTCATTACATTTGTAACGCCACGAAGGAGTCACCGGAGACCTTTTAAAGTATATTATATTCTGAATCAGGATCATATTCTGAATCGATGTAGCCATATCCACTGTTGCCACTTTAGCGATTTTTTCTCTATTTCTAGCGTATTTTTAAAGCTCTCGGCGATTTTTAATAAAATGTTGTCGCTAAAAAAAAATTTGATGATTTCTAGCTACTTTTCATTACTACACCACCATGTACACGCATCCCGTACAAGTGGCATCTCCGACCCATTCGAACATAATTTTTCACATCGCGACCTACGCGTGGTTGGTTGGTGGTTGCACATGAAAAAGGCAGATGCTTAGTAGGTGACGAGACAGAGTTTTTTGTTGGGGATTTTTATTTTTGTACTGTAACGGTATTCAAGATATGCCTTTCAGGTTTCAGCACGTTTCAAATCAAAAGAAATTTAAACGGGATTGAAGTACGCTGTAGTTTTATTTCATATGAAGTTTGTAGTTAGTGCCGTAAGTTGTTACTATCGTTTTTTTTTTGTGTGTAATCTGTTGGTATTATTTGTATTCTTTAAAATGAATTTACCTCCAATGAAAAAAATATACGTTCAAAAATATAGAAGTGAATGGGAAAATCAGGAAGAGTTTAAAGAGTGGTTAAAGCCAGTTGTGAATGACGTTAAAAAAGCTTTTTGTTCGTTTTGCCATTGCGAAATATTGGCGAAATTAAATGACTTAAAGAAGCACAGTGCATCACAAAAACATAAAACCAAGTGCGATCTAATTTCCAAAAATAATATAATTGACTTTTCGCCTGCACCCAAAGAATTTATTAAAAGTCGAAAAGCTGAAGGCATGCTTGCATTGATCGTAGCTGAACACAGTTCGATATCCCATATTGACCACTTAAGTGACATTTGCAAGAAATGTTTTAGTGATTCAAAGTCTGCTATTGACTTGAAAATGCATAGAACCAAATGTACTGAGGTTATAAATAAAGTTTTAGCACCACATTTTAAGGAAACACTTTTGAATGATATTGGAGCTAAGAAATTTAGTGTTATTATTGACGAATCAACAGATATAAGTGTAACCAAATTTATCGGTATTGTGATCAGATATTTTAGTTTGACGTATTACAGAGTTGTATCCTCGTTTTTGGCGTTAGAACCCGTAGAAAGTGCTACTGCAAATGGAATTGTTAGTTCGTTGGTCAAGTGTTTACAGTCTCATGGACTGAACATTAAAAATATGATTGGGATTGGCACTGACTACGCCTCGGTGATGACTGGGCGTAACAACAGCGTACATCAAATATTAAAAACCCAATTCGATTTACCAAATCTAATACTGATAAGATGTGTCTGTCACTCTCTTCAGTTAGCAGTAAGTCACGCTTCCAAAGATACCCTTCCCCAAAATATTGAGTTTCTTATAAGAGAAACATATAAATGGTTTTCCAATTCTCCAAAGCGCCTTAACGAGTACAAACAAATTTACGAACTTATAAATTGCGGTGAAGCGCCCTTAAAAATTTTAAAATCTTGTGAGACTCGTTGGTTATCGATTGAACCTGCTGTTGAAAGAATTTTGTCACAATGGGATGAATTGAAGCTGCATTTTAATTTAAATAAAGAAAAATGTTACACAGCGGACTTACTTCATGCAATGTACAGTGATCATTGTAATCGGATTTATATGTGCTTTTTAAAAAGCATTTTCAGTGAAGTGCAAGTTGGACTGAAAATTTTTGAAGGCGAGGATTCTGATCCTGTAAAATTGTTAAACTCGTTAATGTCACTGCTTTATTCTATTTGTAATAGAATTTTGCTACCATCAGCTGTAAAATCTGGCAAAGACTATTTAACGGTGAAAATTGAAGATCATCTTATTCCAAATCCTTATTTGGGATATCTTTTCGAATCTCAAGTTGAAAAAAGTCAATTAGCCCCTGATGTGATAACCACTCTAAGAAACCGATGTATCAATTTTACTGTAAAGCTGGCAACAGAAATTCAACATAGATTACCCAGCAATTATTCAGTCCTGGAGAAAATGACAATTTTAAGTGAAGAGAATACTCTTAAACAGAGCAAAGACAATAATTCTATCATTGAACTGACCAAAGAACTTGGATTTGATGATGACCAAATTGATAAAATTCTACAGCAATGGCATAACATAAACTTTTTAAAATGGAATACCACAGGAGATACTACGAAGTTTTGGACCCAGGTTTTCAAGTACAAAAATGCTGCAGGTGTAAATAATTTGCAAGAACTGGCTGATTTGGCAATCACTGTACTATCTCTTCCCCACTCAAATGCTGAAGTTGAACGAATTTTTAGTGCAATGAACATTGTAAAAAACAAACTACGGAATCAACTTTCAACCCTGACGTTGAATTCCATAATATTGATTAGAAATCAATTAAAAGTGATGAACAGGAGTTGCTGTAACTACGATTTGCCAGACGAGGTTATTAAAAAAATAGGAAAAACCAAAAAATCGAAAACTGAAAGAAATACAGCCGTCGCCTCTACTTCAAACTTGGAAGAAACGGACAGCCAAGAACTAGACGATTCCATTTTTGAGCTGGAATTTGATTTGTGAATTTCAATTTATTTATTTTTTTTTTCGTTTCGTTTTCGTTTTTTTCTTCCTTCAAATTATTATTTTTTGTTATCTTGAATTTATTGGTTGCTTTTTTTTAATTCGGTATTTAATTTGATTAAAAAAAAAATTTAAACGTTTTTCTTTCTTACTTCTTTTTTGCTACCTTGAATTTATTTATTATTTTGTAATTAACAATTTTTTAAAAATAAATACATATTTTTATGAACTTACATTCAAATTGATATTTTAGCGATTTCTAGCGGATTTTCGCAATTCAGAAACTAACATTTCTAGCGGATTTTAGGTTGTGGTCTAGCGACAATTTTTTTCCCTCAGCGGCAACACTGGCCATATCCGTCTATCAGTCTCTTGAAAGCACGATAGCGCCCAAAGGAATCGACATAGGCGAATGAAATTTGGTGAAAGGACTTATATTTATCGTCGTCAGGTTGGTATTGAAAATTGACAATGTAGGTCAAGTAGTTCTGGTACCTCCCATACAAAATCAGCATTAGACCCATGCATCTCTCTGTCTGTTGAAAACACGATAGCGTCGAAAAGAGTCCACCTATGCATGTGGAATTTTGTGAGTGGACTTAATTTTATCGTCGTCAGGTTGATGTTAAAATTGGGCTATGTCGGTCAAGTAGTTCTGGTACCTCCCATAGAAAACCAATTTTTCATGACTTGTATGCAGTGGAGGGTATCAAAGCATCGGCCAGGCCGATGATAACACTTTTACTTGTTTTTAATTTTGTTTCTATGAATTCTATGCCCGATGGACATGACGTCCCTGCATAAGATTGTATAAGTATGCGTGAGACAGCAATGTCCCTCCTTTAATTTGTACAGGCGTGAATACTTTGCAATCTTATGCATGACAGGCGGATTGTAGGCTGATGTACCGTTTCTGCTTTCAGTTTGGTTATGTTATGTTGTGTTATAGTGGCTCTCGGTGAGAGGAACACTTAGGCCGTTAATCGGCCCATTGCACATACCACTGGTGATTAGGGGTTCCTTTACTGGTTACTCGTTGTGAACCATTTACTTCCATTGATAAAGCTAAGAACGTTGGCAGCGCTGATGTACCTTAGATCACTGAGATCATTGAGTAGTTTCCTAAGTAAGCCCTTCTTAAGTTGGATAGGGCAGGGCAGCTGCAGATGAGGTGGGTGACGGACTCTTCCGCTTCCTCATCCCTACAGCTTCTGCAAAAGTCGTTATGTGGAAGACCAAGTCTTTGCGCTTGTCTGCCCAGAACACAATGACCGGTGATAACATTGGCGACTAGTGAGAAAGTGCGTCTGCTAGTCCAGCTATCAGTTGGGTTCGATTTAAAAAAAGTTCTCGGCAGAAGATGCACTTGCAATCTTCATCAGCATATGTCCTCATATTTGCCGACTTTGATTATTTTGGCCCTGTTTGGTTTTGCCCCGTACGGATCTTACTTGAAATTATAGAAATTTCTGTTACAAATATTATTGAAGTCGGCTTTCACTCACTTTTATGAAATTTAAATATGCGCCTTCTAACCTAGTTTATGTAAAACGTCAACTGAATTTGTGGGGACCAGTGTCGTCACACAAGACGAATGGTTGTGAGAAGCTAGGCTTGGGTCCATACGGACCTGTTGCGCCAATTATTTATTATTTTATTTTTTTAGTGTCGTCATTCAGATCGGATTCCGGTCCTATCTGACCAAAATCTCTTTTAATCGAAACGAAAAAATTCTTTAACCGGAAAAGCATTTTTTGACCTGAAAAATAATATTGTGTAACTAGACATAAAGAATCGATTTCTATAATTTGAATGATACTTGGCCATATTTAACGAACACAGTCAAAATTTTATACAGAAACCAATTTTTTGGGGAAAAAGTTCTTGAATACAGCGGCTCCTCGCGGCAATCTCATTTGAATGCTCCCACCAAATGTGACTGGGTGTGTGCATTTAAACAAGACTGAAGTGAAGACGATTTAGGATATTTTGCAATTTCGGTGTTGGTTTTACCAATTTCAAACGCCGAAGTGGAGCTGAAAGTTCCTTTTTCTGCAAAATGTTGTGATGCAAAGCTTTTCAATGAAATGTTTGTTTTATTTTTAATATTTTTGTTTTCTATTTTATGTTATACATATATTTTATATTACTATATTCAATTTTCGACCGGACTTCTGGTCAAAAATTTTTATTTTATCTTTTACCTGATTTTCTAACCTAATTTAAACAAACAAAAATCGGTCATTTGGTCACATTTGACAGGACTCATCTTCTTTTTATTGCCAACACTGGTCACCGCTATCAGAATATCGGTTGTGGCTCGCCCAGTGTGTGCCGTAGCTCCGTCCTGTTGGAACCACATGTCCTCCAGTCCTAAATCGTTCAATTGCGGTAGAAAAAAATCGCTAAACATGGCACCGTTCACTGTTGTCGTTTGACCAGCGGCGTTCTCGAAAAAAAAATGGCCGCGTCATCAGAGGCGATATCCTCGGCACAACGGGCGCTCCGGGGGCCCGCCACTCTTGGCAACGTCTCGTGTTGTGCCAGTCTCTTCGAGGCGAGCGGCTAAACGTCGCACTGTTTCACCAGTAGGCGTTGGACGGCTAGGAAATCTGTGACGAAATTCACGTTGTGCCAAGGTCACCGACCGATTATTGCTCAAATAAATAGTCACCAATATTCCGCGTTCTGGAGTAGTGTAGCGTAAAATTGTTTATTAACGTGTATTTCGCATGTGTTTACTACACAAATGTCAAAACAGAACTGACATTAGGGGCCAATCGCAGAATTTATAGCATTTTCTGATAGGAGGATTACTTTTGCGCCACCTTGTATAATAGTTGGCCAAGGCCAAGAGATTATGAAATACATATCTTCAAAAAAAAGGTTCGAAATCCGACAAACGGCAGATTTTTCTTCTGAATTTTTCAAACAATTTAAATATAAATTGCCGATTAGTCGCACGACTAGGTGCAATCCCATTCAGCATGACGACAGACAGTCCCTCCCGGGAGGTGTTTTAGAGGTTGTTCGAGACCCTCACTATTGCAGAAGCATCGCTCGCGTACTTGATCTGCAATGTCTTTCGATGATTTTTCAAAAAAAAATGTTTCTAACGCGATTAAAGGTGGCATCTGGCTTATGCCAGATCACTTCATTATCAACAGCAGGACGCTTACCTGTGAATCAGGCTCCTCTACCTCGAATCAGCTCTCGGAATGCCAACTATTCCCGGTCCAGGAAAAAGAGAATAAATCAAATTTAAATAAAAAGAAAACGAAACCCTCTCATCCCAAATAAACAAAGATCAACAAGCTGAGGAAACAAATCACTAATTCATCCTCCTCTCCATTAAATCTTAATCCAGCACCACTCTGCATTCAAATCGAGTCAATAAATTTCATTAAGTCAAACAATAAATCACCGAAACGATGCTCTTGCGGCCCCAAATGACTCTCGACTTGGCTCTCGGTCGTTGTGTGTCGTAGGCTAGAACAACTTAATTAATTCCAAGACAACACAAAAAAAAAGAAGTCCCAAACCCGATCTCGAAAAAAAAACAAACCAAACCCACTCCAACACACACACCGTCCAAAGAGCAATTTAATTCACTTTGTTCGATGAGCATTATCAACCAGATAACAGATAAATTTGGTCAAATTCACGCTTAATAGGGAAGACGAAGACAACGACTACGACGATGATGCTCCATAAAATTGAGATGTTACCTTCGTTCGGTCCTTGGGATCGTGACATCTCTCATTGGGATGTGAATTTGAATCCGAATTCGAATTCGGTTCCCCCGTTCCTCGCGCTCATACCTGAATCGATAGATAAATTAAAATTACCGCGCTAGAGTAGATTCAGTCATAAATTCGGAGATCGCTCTCTGTGTATATGGAGGACGGTGCGAGCGCACTACACCTTTACGAGGTGATAGCCATCAATGAAGCCACTGAAATGGACGGAGATCTTTGTTTTTATTTTCGGGAAACTATTTCAATTCTAGTGCCACTAATGCCACTAACCCGAGCCGAACAACTCCTCCCGAAGGCATCACCAGAGATTGATTTGGTGATAGTGTGTCCGGTGTCGGAGTCGGCACGGTGAAAGATGAATTCATTCGATTCGGAGAGGCGTGGGCCGTTTGTTTGCTATATTGCTGACCGTTGTCATGTATCGCTTCGGACCGTTCAACATACAATTAAAAATAAATTTATTTTTGTTTTTATTTCGCATGATTGTCGAAAATTGATTCTTAACGCCCGCTTTTGGTTGTGGTTTTCTTTTCCGGGGGCGGTGGCCCAAAGGGAGGACATTTGTATAATTTTATGATTATTGATGGAACTGGTTCGGTTGCTGGGGACTTACGAGTATTGAGAGAGAGCGAGTGCAGTTAAGCGGTGGAAAATTGTCTTTATTATGGAATTTGAATGGAAGGAATGGAAAGTGGGTGATAACAGGCGTCGTAAATCGATGTTTATTAAACAACAACTAAGGGAGGCTGGTTAATTGGCTCCTTAATTGAGTCAGTCAATGGGCTTTTTGGGATCCGCATTCCGGAGTTTTTTTTTTTTTATCTAGGAACTGGATAGTTTTGATGATCCAAAGAGCTGTGCAGTGGTAAAGCTAAGGGGATTTACTTCAGACTTTGGCATTTGTGTGGCAGTCCTAGGGACAGTGCAGCTCATTTGGAACTACCATAATAGCCAAATGGCGCATGGAAACTAATTTTTACACAAATTAAATTTTCTTACAAAATGGCTATTTCCGAAAATATTGTTTTAAACACATTTTCCGACCTACTTGCTCGGTGCGATTTATTTTTCAGAATGTATTTTCGGTGCGTTTTTTCATAACGTGAACTGTTTGAGGCTTTTTCATACCGTTTTCCAGATGGTTTCAAGATAGTTGTTTGAGCACTTTTTCAGGGTGTTCTTAGGGTTTTGTTTTCAGATTTTTTTTGGGGAGTTTTAGGGCCCTTTTGTGGATAGTTTCGGGGAAGATTTTTGAGCTCTTGTTGGGGCTTTATCATACCGTTTTCTGGATGGTTTCTAGGGAGTTCTTTGACCACTTTTCCAGGGTATTCCTAAAGTTTTTTTTTTGTTTTCACATCCTTTTTTGGGCCCTTTTCAGGATAGTTTCTGGGGAGTTTTTTGAGCACTTTTCCAAGGTGTTCCTAACCGTTCTTTTTTGTTTTTAGATTTTGTTTTTGGGGAGTTTTTGGGCCCTTTTGTGGATAGTTTCGGGGAAGATTTTTTAGCTCTTGTTGAGGCTTTTTCATACCGTTTTCTGGATGGTTTCTAGGGAGTTCTTTGACCACTTTTCCAGGGTGTTCTAAGGGTTTTTTTTGCGTTTTCAGATCCTATTTTGGGCCGTTGTCGAATCGTTTTCAGAGCGTATACTTGGAAACGGGTTCTAGGGAGTTTTTGTGTCGTATGTTGAGCTGAGCGCTATTTAAACGTTTTTGTATACGTTGTGTGGTGCGTTTTTAAATCGTTTTTTTGTGAGCTTTTTCAAGTCCTTTTCGAGTCGTTTTGTAAAGCGTTTTGTGGGCTTTTTGGAACGTTTTCGAGAGCATTCTTTGGGTTTTTTTCTGCGATGTTAGTTGGGCGATTTTGAAGCGCTTTTGCTGATGCCACTTGGGATCGTTTCCTTGAGTGTTTGCTGGGGAATTTTTGGGGATACTTTTTGATGCGTTTTCAAGGAGTTTTTTCTGCACTTTTCGGCGCGACCGGTTTTTGGGTCACTTTTTTTTTATTGTTATTTCATAAATAAATTTCAATCGTGTTGGTATCTATATCTGAGGAAGGTGGCGAACTTTTTTAAAGCTGTTTTCTGACCGTTTTTGTTGCCTTGTGTTGTATTTTCTCAGTGCCATCGTTTGACGGGATATACATTTTTGATTTAAATATTTTTTGCTGTTTACCGGAAACCGTTTTCTGGGAACTCGTTGCGATAATTTAAATGTGGTTTACTGAATATGATTTACCGGTTTTTTTTTATGTTTTTTTTCGGCGTTTTCGATTTAATTTGTTTTCATTTACTGTATTGTTTTTTAAGACAATTTCGGAAAGCGTTTGAAGTGAATTTTCGGATGTTTGTGGATGCTGTGATTTGTTTTTATGTCCTATGTATAGCGATTTTTTGAAGCATTTTCGATGCACATTTGAACCCTTTCTTGTGGGCTTTTTTGTTGTTTTATTTTTTGGGGAGCTATTTGAAGTGGTTTTTGAGGCGTTTGGGGGCGCTTTTTGTGGTGCTTGGATAGAGCATTTTTGTTGCTCATCTTGGGACATTATTACGGCTTTTTTGGGTAGTTATTTCGGGGCATAAGGACTTTTCTAAAAGATTGTGAAAAACTATCCTGGCTTTTGCAGCGTTTCGCCAAATACAATTATTCATCCTGCAGGGCTACAAACAGCGACTCAGCTTCGTAAAAATCAAAATATTTTAGCCTTTTGTTGCACTCTTTAGGTAACACTCTATATTCTACTCGGGCTCTTAAAGGAAGATATACCTACATTTAGTGAGGCGCAATTTATTACCAAATGCAAGGCGAAAGAATGCGATGATGAAATTATTTTATTCAAACTCGGAACAGCGTTTAAATATATTATACGAAGGATGAAACGAAAATGATACGTATTGAGATTTATAGATGAACAGATTTTGCGCAAGTACGACAAAATTGCAGTGTTGCATGGAAAGTATTTTTAATTTAAAGTAAAAATTCCAGTCGACGGCAGTTCTCCCCATTCGAGCAGCCACTTCTATAAGACCTCTTAGTTTGTTGTTAAAGGAAGGATTCTGTATTAATAGAAAATTGTTCTGCTCACATATTTCTACTTTTTCTGTTTGAGTTTTTAGTGAAAATACGCTCAGGTCCATAAGCTGCATGGAAAAATACCCCAAACACGAATTTCAAGGGTGTTGCCACTGTAGTAGAAAAAAATAGACACAATTTTTTTATTGCACAATTGCAACCTCACTTACACAGATCTCGCCACATACAGTTGACTCCATTCGCTGAGCTGGCTGTCACTAATATTCATACTGCCGGACGGTCTCTCTGCAGTCGCAAATTCCAAAAGATGACACACACCTTGCTCAGTTCCCTTTATGGTGAAACACTTAGCATAGTTCCCCCATCTCATTCCTCCACTGATGGGACACTGATGCCCACTGTCAGTCGCCCAGCAGAGCGCAACTGACCTGCGTTTTTTATAAATTGACTTTTTGCATTTAGCTTACCTGCCTCGGAAGCAACCAAAAATAATTGAATTATTGAAACCAACTGCGCGAATATTTTGTCGCATTTTTTGTGCGCCTCCCCCTGGATCATAAGGACATCATTAAACCAGAACGCAACAGACCCTGAACGGTGCAAGTTTTTTCTTCTGACTAACCGTTGCTGCCACCGTTTTGCACCCATCGCACTCACAATCAATTTCATCAACTGTCATTCGTCTTGTCTCGGTGTGTCTCCCGCGAGAGCCGCACTATCAATAAAAACCATCCTCGCCCGTCATCATCATCATCGTCGTCTTCGTTGTTGTCGTCATTGTCAAAGGCACAGTAGCATTGCAATCATAAAATATTCATTACATGACATGACTCCCTGTTTACACATTTCAACAACATAATCATGAATTTATTTCACTTTTGTTGTGCGCGTCCCGCCGCCCGCCAAACCCTTCATGGTAGTTCTGTGCAAAGGACAGCAAAAAATACATTTATGCCGAAACCAATAAATTAAGCCACCAGCGCGCAGATGGCCTCCTTTTCGAGTGTACAGAGGGGACACGATACAATTCCTACGAACGCATTTCCAGAAGTCAATTGTGGCGCGTTCAATGGTCAACTCAGGCAGTCTTCGTAGCTGGTCCTGTGGCGCATAAAAACGCTCCCATCAGGGCCCGGTTACACTATTCGCGCACACACCAGACACCAGCGCAGCGCACAGTGACACTAATGGAATTGTGAGAATCCATTTGACCCCTTTTGCAACCGCAACCGCAACAGTCGCGAATGCGAGGGCACAACCACCAACGAACCGCAAACGGACGACGAGTCGAAAACGTTTAAGGGCGACCGCGGAAATGTGCGTGCAAAATTTTGATTTGAGCTCGTAAATTAATTCGGTTAATTTGCAGCCAACAATTGTCTGTCCAGCTGGATCGTGGTGGATTGGATGCTCGCAATTGACCCTCCGAGTGAGACGCATACCTACACAGACAGACTGTTGTGGGAGTACTGTGCCGAGATGATAAATTGGACCGATAAGCGTTCCACTGGTGGTACGGTTTTAATGAGTTTCCCTCTGTCCACGCCTTTGTCAATTCGAATGACCAAATGTCATTCGATTCGGAGCGAGTTCGCTATCCGTCTTTAAGAGTTCTCTTTTATTTTGGGGGGGCGATCCGGGTAACCCATTATTTGTTCTACTTTGGTGCAACCACAAATTGCCTCGCTCTATGTGTCTGGGGCGGGCACAAGCGACCGAAAATTAATGGTTTGCTGTACACGTTTAAGTGAATTTGATTGTTTCGAATGTTGGCCGCGAGGGGCGGACAGGGTGTTATTAACTTTTGTTTTTCTTTCAGCTAATTTCCATGGTAATTGCTCTGTGACTACTGTGGGTTCGGTGTTATGGTCAAGAGAATATGAGCGAAAATGATACGGATGTTGAGAGTGAGGCAGCAGGGCTTAAAGTCCTCTGCCAATAGGTTTATTATAGATATCTGTAGTCTTACAAGCTCTTATACAGATCGGCTAGTAATGCGGTACAGACACTTAGGTTTTGGTATATATTTTGGACAAACGAAGGAAAGCTATACCTGTTGCTTTGCTTCTTAACAATCGTGAAGAGTCGGAAAGGTAGTTGAGTAGTTTTATCTAGGTAGTTCAAGTAGAATTTGGGCCGCCATATTGGAGCCGATAAGCCAATCGTCATGAAGTCTATCTCCAACACATACAAGATGGGCCAAATGAAGTCATCCGATGTTGTTTGGGTCTTCAATTTGTTTTTCTAAATGAAAAACTTCGATTATGTTTTTTGATTATATTTATTTGAACCTTTAGAATTTTATTGGTCAAGTCGAGCAGATGATATCGGCCAAATGGGCGCCGTCACGATTGATTGCCATACGGGCTCGTTTTATGGCATTTGTCATCACTTCAATGTCAAATGTTGTCATTGAGGGCTTCTAAGGTCGCGGGCTTGTTCACGTAAACACGGGACTTCAAAAAACCCCACAAAAAATGTCTGAAACGGTTAAATCGGGCGATCTTGCGGGCCAGTGCAAATCGCCAAAACGAGAGATGAGGCGACCCGGGAACGCCGCCTTCAGAATATTGGTTGTGGCTCGAACCACATATCCTCCAGTACTAATTCGTCCAATTGCGGCAGAAAAAACTCGGTTAACATGGCCCTATAGCGCGCACCGTCCACTGATGTCGTTTACCCAGCGGCGTTCTCGAAACAAAATGCCCCGATGACTCCTCCAGCGTGAACAGCTCACCATGCAGTAACTTTGAGCGGTTGTAATGGTTCCTCGTGCATTACTCGTGGATTTTCGGTCGCCCAGAAGCGATGGTTTTGCTTCTTCACGTTCCCGAGGTGGAAATAAGCCTCATCGCTCATTATGATTTTGGTCGAAAAATCGTCCACTTCGTCCTCGAGATTGAGGATGGCTTGGGCGCATGTTCCCGTACAAAGCCCAGTCCGTGCATCAGCTGCTGTCTCGACATCCTCGTCAACAGCGGCGATATTCTCCGCACAACGGGCGCTCAGGGGCCGGCCACTCTTGGCAACGTCTCGTGCGGTCTCATACTCTTCAAGGTTGGTGGCCAAACGGCGCAGTGTTTGCGCAGTCGCTGTCGGACGGCCGTGGAATCGGCGACGGAATTCGCGCTGCGTTAACACTACAGACGAATTGTTACGCAAAAAAATAGACACGATTATTCCGCGTTCTTGGGGAGTGTATCGCTCCATGGCTTGCTCACTTGTATCCTACATCTGTCTAGTCCACAAATTTCTGACATTGGCGACCATTTGCAAAAATAAGAGCATCTTCCAATATGGTGATCTCTTTTGGCCCACCTTGTACTTGATGGATGAATATGTGCACACCTCTGCAGTTAATGAGCTCCGCTCATAAACCATCACAGGTGGCGGTGTTCCCATTTTAGCTAAAAAAGGCCAAATACGATGCGTTCCATTTGTAATTGAAAAATGTCTTGAAGGAACTGCGAAGAAAGCATATGCTTAAAGCAAAACCAGAACTTATCCTGCAGCTATGTGAGTATGAGAGAACTGAACCTTGATGTTGTTGTGAACCTAATTTGCGTAAAAGCATCGCAACCAAACGCCAAGCAATGCACAACTTCTTATTTGGCTTTTTAAGCAAACTACTGATGTTGTTTCATTCAACTAAGTCATCGATTGGTATAGGCTTTGCGAAGGTTCTCCTTTGTCTCCATTCTGCTTCCGCGATATTATTGTCTTGCTGACCTTGTTTGTCACTTGGATATTGATTTGATTTGTTGTGGGCCCAATTTTATTCTTAGGTGCATTAAGTACGCCGAAATTTATGTCGAATCATTGAATGTAGCCTCCAAAATGTATCTTTTTCCAGTCGGAAATGTTTCTGAAAATCTACCACATCGAAATCATCGACGAAAGTCCGCTTGTACATTCGATAAATATTCGACGACGAGGACGACGTTGATTTACCTTTAGCTGCTGTTTCAATAGCTCTCCGACAAATTCTTCTTTTGACGACGAAGCCATCAACATTTCCTGCTTTTCACGAATGAAGTCAATTTTTAACTTTCTCCATTAAGAGAAAGGTATCTACCTATTGTATTCGTACAAAATTTCGAACTCGAGATGTTAATCAATTCTGACATTACGATGTTTATCTACCTAAACGGCTGCCCGGATTTCTGTAAAACTTCGGATCTTGAGTTTGGCGGCTTTCAGTTTTAGGCTGAGGTTAACATAACTGCATACTCAGTTTTCCGGTGAAAAATCGAAATTTGGACATATAATATCTAGTAAACGGTACATACGATCGTAACGAAAATTTATTTCTAAGGTAATATGGTCATTTCCAACTTAATGCCAAGCTCTGTTTTTCTATGTATTATCGTAAAATGGATATTTGAAGTCATTTTTTTAAAAAAATGTAGTTTTCTTTAGTTTACTTGAAAACGGCAACATCGACTTCGACCAAAATGGAAACCTAGAGTAAAATTGATGTTTTCAAAATTATTGCGTCCTTAATTTTCAATTCGATTCACCGAAAACGCTTATTTTAAAAACTGCTCATATCTCGAAAACCCCATTTTCGATTTCAAAAAAAAAAACTTGTATTCGTTTTCCGCTAAAAAGTTAAGCAATAGTATTTTTCAAACTAAACATTGCAATATTTGGTAATGGGTTATCTGCCAAATTTTTCAAAAAACCGCCTTAACGATTTTGATCAAAATACATATTAAGATCTCGAACTCAGATTTTCGCAAAAACTTCTATAGTGACGTGTTATAAATATTTCTCAAATATGAGTACCCAAATCTCGATCTGTGCTCACTTTTCTATGGTATATTTTTTTGAAATAATTAGAATGTTCTGCTTCTAACCAAGAAAAGGCCTTGAAATTTACACAATCAGGCAACTCCCATTTTATTTGCAAAACAAATTTTGATGAACGAGAAAGTTACCTTCGACCCAGTCGTGATCTTTATTTTTTTTCTTATTCTATATAAGAAATGTCAATATTATGAAATTGAGTTTTAACCCAAGTTAAAGTATTTACTTAAACTGGCACCCTGAGTTCAGTTTAAATATAAATCGGATTAAACGCTGAGAAGTTAAAAAACTGGGTTTATGCTCGGGTTTGACGAGTCACTTCACTCACTTCAATCCGGGTGTAAACTTTAACACAGATGAAAGTGAGTGAATGTCCTTTAGCCTTTGTGAATATTTTTTTACTAAGCAAATTTCGTAGTTTTTGTATTCGTTTTTATATGATTTTTTTTCCATCTTCCTTTCATCATTCCACTTTGTCTCCTTAAGTCCATGCAGTTGCTGTTGTTATTGCGCCTAATTATACAATTTTTGAATCTACGTACTTATAAAGGTTTCATGTTTTCATTTAACAAATTCCAAATCCAATGCCCGAGGTAGAAAGCTGCACAATGTAAACCTCTTTGGGTGCCAATTGTGATGGCATAGTCGCTGAACCACAATGTGTATTTCAAAGCATAAATGCATTGAATTGAAATACCTCAACAAATTGTATTAAATGTATCCAATCCAATGGTGCTACCAATTAAAAAAAAATCCCACAAGAATGCTTTTTATAATTCACCCAAAGACCGTATACAAAACGCAGTAGGAAGCAGAACTAAAAGTGACGCCAACAAGGAATCTAATAACTGATTGCAGTTTGAAAGCAGTCGCCTTCCAGAGTTCTACTATCACAGCGACCGGCTATATCATTAAATGCCCCTAATTATTTCAAATACCAACAGTTTGCATTTAACCTCTTTTCGATTTTCTTCATCGTTCTGCAGAGTATGCGCTAAATTGCAAACCGCAATTACGTCTACCACCAGCAGCATATGCGCCCTCTTCTATGGTACACCGTCACACACAGAAAACAGAAAACTTGGCGTGACAAACAACAATGGCGCCTATAATGTTGTGGCAGAGGCGACAGATGACGTTAGTGCATCGCATGGTTTTTATAGAATTTTGCATGCCATCGTGAACCGACTCCAATCATGACAAGAAAATTGAACACCGCCTTAAACGGTAGGTAAATGTTATGCATAGTCATGAGATGGTACCCCGTACTCTTGCAATTTGTTTGTGGAGCACAACACACTCACCAACACACACAGCAAACAGTGACCGATCAAAAGGAAAAGATCAATCGACACGATCGATAGTGACCGCGCATCCTAATCGTGTCACCGATGATTTGACACATATCCAAGCATCTGTCATAAGCCGCCAGAAGTTTAGATGCCATGAACTGCCGACCGACGTTCCCATCGACTGCGAGAAAGGTCGACGATCGACAAAGGCCCCACTCAACCTCCGGCTTAGTGATCGCGCTCACTTAATGGCGATTTGTCGTCACAATGATGCGGCTTTTATCGTATTTGGGCTCCATAATCCAATTAAGATAGCCAGAGAGTGCAATTGATCCTATTTTACGGTCCATTTGATGAGATAAAGCGGGAGAAACCATTCTACCCGCGCCGATAATCCACTTGAATTTCAAATGAGCCAAGCCCGATCGACCGGCACTGTGTGCGAGTCTATGAAGACGTTTGCGCGTGCGCGCCGCATTTTAATCATTGATCATCGCGTCCAATTATTTGCGAAATTTTGTCACATAAATAAGGGAACCAACAAACAGAAGGAAACAATGTTTTCACCTGTCACAGACAGGGATCGCCGAGAAACAAATGTTCGCTTGCACCCCTCACTACACGCTGGATGCGGTGCGAAACGGTAGCACAAATGATGTCTTTGTAGGCACACAGATATGCACCCCTCGACCGGTGGATGAGAAATTTGCACCCCTGGCAGGCACGTTTAACAAGGTGTTAATTGAATTCGTTTTGCATTTGCATACGAGTATCAACGGCAAGGACCCCCCTAGTTGGAGTGATCATTTTTATCGGGGAAATAATTGCTTTCCAGGGATCAAAGCGAAATTGATGATGATGATGAACACAAAATGAAATGTCATGTCAACAGCGATTGTGATCGCCGGCGCAGCAGCAGCGGACATTTGTCCAGACAATGAGAGAACATGCTGATGGACACGGACGCACATGCGGACAAACATATGCATGGCTAGGGTACGAGAATATTTTATGCGGCGATTTAACATGTGACTTAAGCGGTTTTTGTGGTCATTGGCGGTATAAAAGTATCGTGTTGTGTGAAGGGACGTTTGGACAATGTACAAAATTGACAGAAATGATGAAAGGGAATCAAATCTGAACATAGCGAGGGTCAGCGTTACGTGTAACATATTGCATGCGATCTTCCCAATCGTTCCGAGTATACAGAGAGTTGGTATAGCGATGGTAGTTTGCCCGTTTTAAGAACTCAACTGTAGTATCTCTTCACAGAGTTTCTGTACTGCTCAGAATTTAGATGCCGTTCAGACTTTTTAAGCCATAACTCTCTCTATCTTGTTGGCAGTGCCCCGATAATATTGATAGAGTCTGGCTTATAGTGATGACCTCTGAATGGTTTGGGGTTAAAATTCTGGATGGGTCAAAATTCTTTAAAAAAAAATCTGCTTTCAAAATTTCTGCTTTACAAAATTCTGTAAACAATAAAATAAAACAATAAAAAAATGGGATAGAAAGAACATTTTCTTTTTGTAGTTTTAACTCCTCTTTTCCTTTTTTTTTTTTAATTAAATTTCGCTTTTTCTCTAATTTGTTTCTTATATTTTTTGTTCAATGTTTAATTCAATTTTTGTAGTTTCTTTAATTTAAGTTTTATATCTTTTTTTTTTTACTTGTACTTTTTCGTAAATTTAAATTCGTTTTTAAATGTCTATTCTTTTTGTTGTTTATATTTTTTGTTAGTTGGAAAAAAAAAACAGAATTAAATTTAAAACGAAGAATTTGTTTAAATCGGAAATAAAAAATAGCAGAATTTCTTAAAGTAGAATTTTCGTGTGAGAAGACAGAATTTTGCAAAGCAGTATTTCGACCCACTCCCCCTCTGTGTACACTGTACATCCATGTTCATGAATACGCTTACTGTAACGCTATACGGAAGGTACCACTATACCTAGTCGAAGTTTATCCGTTTTCCCAATTCTCAAAAGCCTTTCCAATCTTACAATCAACTCAAAAAAATATGCACAACTGATTTCAACGTAACTTTCACAAAGGAGCTGTAAGTTGTATAGGAAGTTATTTTTTTTTTAAGATCTAGATTTAAAATTCCAATATCTTTGGGTGAATAAAAAGGTAGCCAGAAACAAAGTTTGACGCAGCCGCAGAGGCTGTACGTATATGCTTGAGTCTATAGTAACAAAAAAAAGGGTTACGAAATCTTTGGCGTTACCGCGGACCCATTTTTAAATACTTGTATCAAAATATTTGACTGAAAAATTACTGAAGTCTCAAGGTTAAGGAAATGATGTGGCATACAATCAGATCTCCGAAGTTCATAAAATTCTTCAACTATAGTTAACTTTCGTCGCATGCTACAATTTGCCTAGCTTCGATCTACATTTTTAAATTCGTATTTTGTCTTCGTGAATCTTTTTCATACAATTTTTTTTCAATTGAAGCGTTTATTCAGTCAACGTTTGGCAGCACTGCGTAACGATTGAAGGTTTGTCAGCCAACTTGTTACGTTTTGGAATTTGACAGATAAGTGCTTGTTACAAATGTTGTATGCCATTATTCAAAAATAAAAAAATAAATTGTTGAAGAACAATTTCCATCCACATGAACAACCGCCATATATTTTTAAGAATTCACAGCGTTTACACAAAACCAATGAATTGCTTTCCCAAACAAACAATCATCTCAATCAAAAAAATCGCTTCCACTTAATCAGACAAACAAGACATAAGATATCACAAACAAATCACTATCAGGAATATGTCACTCATCTATATCCCGACGGCAATCCTTATCCAAATAAAATAAGTAATACGAGAGCATTGTTGGGATATCTACGTCTCTCCCAGCCATTAATAACACTAATAGACCCTCGAAAATCGTGTCATACCCACCGACATCTCAATTCCGTACGCTCTCCAACAAGGATGCTGATTAATGGCAAACAATCAATCGAGAGCGAAAAGTCGGGTCACACGCACACCGCCGCAGATAATTCATTTAGAACGGAGAGCTCCAGCTCATAAAGATTCACATCCTTTGTGTGTAACTGAGTTTTATTCTCGTCCTCGTATGCGTGAAAAATTGCGAAAAGAACTGGCTAACAATGACACAAATGCGTGGATGATGTTACTGCCAAGGATCCACCGGATTGTGCTATCAATTTCGAACTAATTGAAGGTAAGGCTGTCTTTTTGTGGACTACGCCAAGCACGTAAAACTAATCCGCGGAAAGGATATATTTTCTTAATTGATGTTCTCAACTTTTGATAGCGACATTCTGAACTCTTCTTGCGTTTTCTGCGGCATTTCCGGTACTCTATGGGATGGTGTCTTCGACTTGTTAGGTGATTATGAATGACACAATTTTTCGCGGTCATTAATATCGACGACGAAGACGATGACGACCTGATGGTCACAGTGCAAACAGGAAATTCCTCGTAGTCCTAGTCACATTCTGAAAAAAATCGTATTTTGAATGCTCTCGATGGTGATTGTGCTAGTGATGGTGATAGTGATAGGGATAGTGATAGTGATAGTGATAGTGATAGTGATAGTGATAGTGATAGTGATAGTGGTTATAAATAGTTATAGTGATAGTGATAGTGATAGTGATAGTGATAGTGATAGTGATAGTGATAGTGATGGTGATGGTGATAGTGATAGGGATAGTGATAGTGATAGTGATAGTGATAGTGATAGTGATAGTGATAGTGATAGTGATGGTGATAGTGATAGGGATAGTGATAGTGATAGTGATAATCATAAGGATAGTGATTAAGACTGTGATAGTGATAATGATAGTCACAGTGATGGTGATAATAGTTAAAATTACAAAATAGCAAGCCGTCAGCTAAAAAAAAGGATACTGCTCTCTGATACTGATGTCGCTGGTGATAGTAATTGGGATAGTCCAAGCACGAAAGTGCTACAAGTCTAACCATAGGCGATAGCTAAAAAAAGGATACTGCTCGCGTCCTTCTTAGGGTTCTCTCAATTATAGCTCCTTGTAGCTGCTTAAACTCTTTCGACTTCCTCATAGGAAGTGTTAATGTAGAGCAAATAGGGAGCTTACTATAATTTGCGTCTCGCCTGCTACTTTTCCAGATGACTCCTTCGGCCTTTCACATTTAAGGGTAAACTCTCCGTTCAAGTAACACATCTAACTATTACCAACCACCTAGCATATAATTTCAGGGCTAGTCCCCACTTAAACACTCACCATCTGCCCAATACCTATACTATACCCAAAATAACGCTCATAAATGATTAACTCTCCACTGGCACACCAACTCGCAACTCCACACCGAGATACATATCTTTAAATATATTGTTCCGATTCTAAATAATTAATTGCAAGGCAGTTTGTGAGCGACCGTTTTGCTTCGATAAAAGATTTAATTGCCATACGGACCAAGTGTGTGCGTAATAGATTTTCACACGTTTTCCATTTTAACTGTCCATACATACGGTGGCTGCAGCGTCTATACAAACTACCGGTCACGGAGTATGAGGTACCTATGCCGTATGGATGTATTTTTAATGGATACTCATTACAGATGTAATTGTGGTCGTAATTTTCAGGTGACAAGGACATGTTTTGTAATAGAAAAAAAAAACTTTTAATGTTTTAAGTCAATGTTTCGTTTTGTATTTCGATTTAGAGAAATATATCGCATGACACCAACTTCTTTTTAAATTCGTTGGCTATTCATGAGTTTTTTTTTTTTTAATGGATGGTCAAATCAATATTTCAAAAGACTGACGTTTTAACCATCGTTTCGACCTTGCTCTGCTTGGACGTATGTGTTACTGTGAGAGGCGATACATAGAGGTAAAGATTTTATGATTTAACTGGGGGAAGGGTGTATGTAAAGTTATGGAGTCGGGTTACAAGTTTGTGTTCAAATGGACAAGTTTGATGAAAGTTTGTATGAAGTCACACCATTGGGGTGGGGCGAGGTTTATTATCAATCAACATTGACAACTGGGGCAGTGTTTCGAGTGCTTTTCAAAATTGAATGTATCGGCGTGTCGTTAGAAAAAGTTGCGTCATATCTTGTATCTAAGAGGGGAGACATAAAATTGTTATACAAAACTGATCCAAGAACTGAAACCTAAGGGTCCCCAAGAGAAACTCTGATTTTAACATGAATGTACACCACCAGTAGTTTGAATCCATTTTTGTTCTATTCAAGCAAGACTTTCAATTCAGAAAGACCCATGGATATTCTGCTTAAAAATATCTGGACGAACTGATGAATCTTTTCTGGGTTTGTTTGAGAGGTTCTCTCCAACTGACACAATTTGAGCCTGTATCTGGTTGCTGGGCTTTTTGTATTTTATTGCGGTCTTGCTTCAAACGCTGGCACTTCACAATAATGTCCAAGTATTTGGTGAAGGTAATTGCTTTGCAGGCAAGACTACTTAGTTTTGGTAATACATCAATAAGTGGCCGTGTAGAGGAGGTGAGGGTGTAGCCAGCCTTTAGCTGTACAATAATTTGTAGTCTTGGGCTGACATCTCAGACGATGACACGAAAGGCAACAACAGCGTTGTATTCATTTTGTGTTCGTTACAAATTTATACCCATTATGGCAGTGTAGCCGAATTTATGTCACAATCTTGTTTTGCTTTGAATTAGTTCGACTCCACGCAGTTAAATTGTTTTACTTGTCTTCAAATATTGTGATGCCAAAATGGCCAGTGGCTATCAACATCAACAACACGTTTGTTTTCATAAATTAATAATTTCTTAAGCGACCCATCCACTTTGCAGTGTGTTGTTAAACAGTAACGGATGAAAACAAATCTCTGCTGGCCATTATAGCACATCGGACATAGACAGTGATTTGGGGTTAATGCGCAGCGGGCATTGCCAACCGCGCACAAATCTTCTTCGGTTGAACTATGCGAAATGACCCCAAGCCCCAAAACATAAACTGTCCAAAGATGTATATTAGATCTATCATCTATAACAAGCGCCGAGAGTAGACTAGTGAAAAAAATGTGTACACATGTAGCCATAGGCTGTCGCAAAGGTATGATTAACACTTGTGCAGATGTCTTTAACATTTGACATTGTGCGTTGAAAAGATATTATACATATTACATCAATAAATATCGTAAAAGTATGGGACTCAACACACAACCTTGTGGACACCCAGCAGTCTATAAAAATTAATCAATCTATCTCCAAGGGCCCCACTATTATATGTTAAAGAGTTTACAATTTATTGGCGAATCCAAGTGATGCAAGCTAGTATTTGAAACGACATAGGCTATTTTTCTAAGGCTGAACTATAGCTCGTCAGTGTTCAGGATTTTCCCAAACAACTTTGAGTTAGCTAGACCGCTAAAAGATCACTTGCTTTAAACTTCATATACCCGCTTACGATATGTCTCCAAAAAGCGGTTCAACCACAACTTTCCGTAAGGACCTACTGCCAGTCATTGTTCCATCGTGATGGGGCTGGCAGAAATTAACCTTAATTTAATGCGGCTCTGTAAAGAGCTTTGACTACGTGATTTTACTTTGTGACAGTACTAACAGGAGGCTAAAGGACAATCCCTGTGATTAAACTTGGTTCCGTAAAGCCCTACGACTAAGCGTTGTTCATGAGTAGCGGGTTTGGCAACGGCCGAACTTTAATTGTGGCTCTATCTGGTCCTGCGTCTGGCGTTCTATGAAGCCCTTTATTTTCCACGACTAAATTTAGCTCCTGCGTGACAAGCTTAACGGAAAGGGGAACAGAAAGGAACTCACTGTCAAATCGTACCAATAAGCTTGCTTCCGTGCGGCTCGACGGCTACGTCCTGTTCACGATTGACTGGCGTTATAGTAGTCTAAAGATAAACATAGTTTTCAGTGGCAGATAGCCAACGTCAAGCTTAGCTACCTAAGGCCCCACAAGTCCTACTATTAAATGAGGCTTCTTGAAGACCTCCGGCTAACGGCTCTGAGAAGGTAATTACGTTTTCTTAGTGGCAGAAGGAGGCATTGCGATATACCCGCTGGTCTGTGATATCCTAATGACTAAGTGTGTTCTGGGAGGCTAAGCTTGGTTCTTCAATGATGAAACTGACTGCGGTCCAACTACAAGTGTTTTTCCAGAGTCTTATAGAAAGAGCTAAATTGCATGAGATCTCCCATCGATTTAAATGACTAAGTGTAAGTTCTCTAATTGGGCGTCTGCAAATATAAGATTCACATTTGCAAATATAAGATCCATATTTACAAATGGACCACTATCAGAATAGCAGATTTCGCTGAACGATAAGCGTCGTTCGCTGAGGAACAGTTCCACGATCGATCGTAGTTCCTGAATGGCAGCCCATGCAAATGGGTGACAGAAGAATTCTCAGTGACAGGCCTAAAGTAAGTTACTTGAGCCCCTTAATTTTCTAAGCCTAAACGTGGTTCTTAGGTGAAATAACCACAAATGTTGACAGAAGAAGGCGCACAGTGAGAGGCGTAAGGAACATTGCTGAAGGCGCTTAGTTTTCTAAGCCTTAATGTTGTTCTATGGTGAATCCACTGTTTGAACTGCGGTCCGAAGAGAGGCGTTGCGTCTGTATTACAGAGAGAGCCCAACCAACCCGTGAAGCCCCATGACTAGTTTTCGTTCCATTTGCCCCTAAGGCTTAGCGCGGTTTATGAGTATTACACTCATAAAAATATCGCAAGCTAAATTCTAGTCTGATCAGGCTTATTCTTAATGTCCTTCATTCTTACGTGCTGAATTTCAAAATAAGTCGAATGATTCTTAAGACAATAACAAAAGTCTAAAATCAAGCTTTTTAATTTTAAATCAAGCCTATGCAATATTAAAATTTGAACCATATGGCCTGAATTATTTGTTTTGCCCCCAAATACAGGATCGAATAAGAATTATACTCTCCAATCAAGCCGAAAAAATCGTAAACTCACATGATAATTTAATGTGCATACCAATCAACATCTAAACTATCACGATATACGAATTTATATTCTCGAATCAAACGCAACCAATGTCAAACTAAGATCGAAACATTACCGATACAAGAATTGTATTCGCCAATCAAGCCGCATAATGTAAAACTTGCATTATGGATAAAGAGAGTTCATTCATTCTGAGTGTTTAAGAAAAATAAAAGAGTGAAAAATTGAAAAAAAGTGCAAGTGATAATACAAATGGATAGTGTTTTGACTTATGAGTATTTGCTGGACAGTGCGGAAGACAATTTAATTCTCGTGTTTGGTAATAATAATCCATTGCAACAAGTTGCCCCCGATGAAGATAATGACGAAAAACAACTGAAGAATCTTCTAGAAAAATTAAATAATGGAAAGACATATTTTATTTAAGTACATTTAAGCGTTTTTCTTTTAATGAATAAATAAATAACTTGTTTTATTTCCTTAAACAGGAAAATGACGGAGTTGGCAAAAAATTTGACAAATAAAACTGTGTTATCTTAAATTTTGATACGTCATTCTTGAAGCATTCCAAAAAATTAAATATAAGGATAATTATGTTCTTATTTAAATTTTTGAAAGTTTATTTCAAGAGAAATTATTTCGGACTTTAGGGAGCATTATCTCAACTACTGATAAATAGGTGAACAATAAGGTGACTTTGAGCTCAATTTATGCTCACACATTCTTCATTGCGTTATGTTTAAGAATAAATAAGCTTATTTTAAGTTTGCCCAGTGAAGTTACGTCCTACCGGCCGATTTAATTGCTGCCAATCCTGTCTAAGCTCTTCGAAACAATTCTTCTCAAACGACTTCATCCGATTCTAGAAGAAAAGACACTGATCCCAAACCATCAGTTTGGATTTACAAATAAATACTCAACTAAAGATCAAGTCCATACACTGAGGAAAAAAGTCCACTTTGAAATCAAAATTTCGCATATTTCAATTTAAAGTGTTCAAATCTAAAGTGTTTTATGTAAAAAAACAAATATTTGCGAAAGTTGAAAGGAAAATATTTCATTTTTAAAATTTTACATTTAAAAGTAAAAGAAAATGCTTTTAATTTGTATTTAAACAGAATAATAATAAAAGAGTTTTTTTATATTTAAAGCTTAAATTAAATTTAAAGTTTTCTTAAATTAAAATGATTTCTCTTTCAAGTTTTAAATTATTTGCTTTGACGTAAAAAATGTTAATTGTAACTTTCAAATTGAAAGCGTTTGAACATGGTTGTCTTTCATACATGTTAACTTTTAATTTTAAAGTGTTTTGTTCAGGAGTTTAAAGTAGTTTTTCCCTCAGTGTAGAATAACTGATATAATAGAAAAGACTCTAAAAGAAAAACAAAAATGCTCTACTATCTTCTTTGATGTAATACAGGCTTTTGATAAAGTCTGGCACAAAGGATTAGTCCGCAAGCTACAAAAAGATCTTCCAAAACAATACTCAGAAATACTACAGTCGTATATACATAATGCAACGATTATTTAGAATTAAGCAAGAAGATGAATATTCCGCTTTGAAAGATATCAAAGCTGGAGTACCGCAAGGTAGTGTGTTGGGGCCTGTGCTGTTCCTCCTTTACACAAACGACCTACCACAAAATGACAAAACTACTGACAGCTACTACTTTTGCAGACGATACTGCTGTACTTGTGGTAGGAAAAACTGTACAGGAAGTTACAGAAAAACTGCAAAGAACAGTAAATGATATATCTATATGGACCAACAAATGGCAAATAAAATTAAATGAACTGAAGTCCGTTCATGTTAACTTTACTAATAAGAAAGTACAACTCATGGCTACCAGTGTACATAAATAAGAAAGTAGTTATACATTCGAACTCAGCTAAGTACTTAGGCTTGACTCTGGACGCAAAGTTGCGCTGGAAAACTCATATCAAAAAAAACCTGATGAACTAAATATACGATATAATAGGCGTTTTTCTTTTTTAGTTCAGAGCACAACCTGAACTGTTATACAAAAAGTTCGTGTTTCTTTTTTAGCTCAGATACATCAGAGCTCAGATTTGTGTTTCTTTTTTCGATCTGAGCATTATCAGAGCGCGCTCGATGAGCTCAGAATAAATTGACTGAGCATGCTGAGTAAAAAGCTGAATACACACTCACAGTCACATTTGACAGAAAAAAAAACCAGGAAAACAAAATAAATGAAATGGTGGACGAACTTTGTTGTTCTGGAACTAAAGGATAACCAATTTAAAAATAAAAATTAATAAATATTCAATTTTTACATACATTTATTAAAAATGTCAGCTACGTGCTCAAGTGTGTTTCATAAATACATCAGAACAATCTGAGCACGCTCGGCTCAGAGCGCGCTCATAATGCTCGAGCTCGGTTCAGAGCTCAGCTCTGAACTAAAATAGAAAAACGCCTAATATTGGCTCATAGGGAGGTACTCATGTCCCTCAATTTACTATAAACTGCTTCTCAACAAGCAAATACTAAAACCAATCTGGACATTTGGCCTCCAGCTTTGGGGGTGTACAAGCTGGACAAATCTTCAAAGCATGCAATGCTTTCAAAATAAAGTATTACGCAATATTGGTAATGCGTCGTCGTACATACGTAATGCTCTACATAGGGATCTAAATATTGAAATGGTAGAGGACGAGGTTAGGAAGGTCGCAAGAAGACATGAGGTTAGGCTTCGCAACCATGCTAATTTAACTACTTAATAATAATAATTTAGTTAGAAGATTAAGGAGAGTAAAACCCTTTGAACTAGTTAACTAAGTATAATTTGTAACAACATAATCACACGAACAAAGTGATAATAAATCAAAAACCAAAAGGTAACAAAACAAAGTTAGTTCCTTTATAGTTCCTCATAGCAAGTACATAAGTACATTTATTGGAACCAAATTGCTGATTAGCTGATTAGTCTGACGACTGGGTGCGATTATTGGAAGGTAGGATGGTAAAATCATGACTTCCCTGGGTGTTTTTAGAGGGTGCTTCGAGTCCCACACCATCGCAAAGCTCGCATGCGATGTCTTTTAACGATGTTCACCTAGCTACACGCAAAAAAAAACTACGTTTACAATGATCTAAAATCAAGTTGTTTCATTCTTCGAATGATATGACT
This sequence comes from Cheilosia vulpina, assembly GCA_916610125.1. NCBI lineage: Eukaryota > Metazoa > Arthropoda > Insecta > Diptera > Syrphidae > Cheilosia > Cheilosia vulpina. Next base: position 17,009,283 of record OU744278.1, on the reverse strand, counting down.
TTGGCCTTAATTTAAGCTTAAACGTTCTTAATACTGTTATAGAACAATCTTAAAATAAGAATTAAAGGTTAATGGAAAAACATACTCGAAGCAAGATTTTCGCACTTGGATTAAGAATTTCGGAGCTTAACAGACTTTCGTCAACGGATAGGCTTGATCTGACACCACATGAGAGCATTATTTAATGCAGCAAAACAAATTAAAATAGAAAAGAAATTTAAGTATATATGGATAAGGAACAGCATAATATTCTTGCGTTAGGATGAGGGTGATATTGCTTTAAAAGTGAGGTGCTTTGAAGACCTCAATAAATTAGAATAACAATATAACTAAAAATATGAAAAAAAAAAAAATAACTCAACTAACACAAGAAATTGTGCTGTTCTTCCCACGGACAAATTAATCATCCATCAAAATATACGTAGTATAAGAAAAAATTTCGATTTACTTTTAGCTCATTTAAACGCTTATAATTTGAATGCAGTTTTTATTATACTTACTGAAATTTGGTTGTACGACTATGAAATATCCAACTACGGCATTCCCGGTTATGAACCCTATCCCAATTGCAATAATTCATATAGCGCAGGTGGTGTCGTAGTATACATAAAAAAAGAATACGAAAACGATTGTAAAGTGGTAAAAATTAGTCTGATGAGTGCGGACATATTAAAAATTAGTTGCCGCATTTGTAACGAAAATTTTACTGTTTTGTGTATATTAAATAAAAACGTTTTCATACAACAATTAAGTAACCTCCTTAGAGATATAAAGACGCGAAATTTATTGGTTGTAGGAGATATAAATATAGATATATTAAAAAATAACATTCACTCGGACAATTATCTAGCTTTAATGTCATCATTTGGCTTGAAGTGTCTTATTATGGAACCCACGCGAATCGTAGAAAAAACACAAACATGCATTGATCATATTTTTGTAAGATTAGATTCTCAATTTACACATAAATTATCTGGTAAAGTACTTGACTACCAAATAACCGATCATTGCATGACTAATTTAAATATCGAAACTGTTCAATCAAGTAGTTTCGATAAATATGTCCCTTTTAAGGAAAACCGCAGGATTGATTATAATAAACTAGTGGAGTGCTTAATGTTTGAATTCTGGGACTCTGTTTATGAGGAAAGTAATCCCTCAGTATCTTATGATATATTTTTGAACACTCTTAAAATTCATATTGAAAATTGCACCGATATTGAAAAAGTAGAAAATTCAAATATTAAACGTCTTAGACCATGGATTGACAGAGGGCTACTTGCAAAAATAAACAAAAAGAACACATTGAGAAAAAAATGCAATCGTCATCCTTCTAACCAAAATTTGAAAAAATATTATCTTAAACTAAGTGAAGAGGTAAAGAAGCAAGTGGAATTAAGTCGGGATAAATATTATGCAAACAAACTTCGAAACTGTAAAGGTAATGTGAAAAATGAGTGGAGAGTGGTTAATAATATCCTTAACAAAAGAAATGAAAAAGACACAATTCCTAAAATTAATGTGGATGGTATGGAAATATCAGACCCAGTACATATTGCTAATCAATTTAATACATTTTTTGCTACTATCGCAACAGAATCAAAACCACATACCCCGCAATACAATTGCAATTGCAATATGTATGCAGATCTAGTTGAAGATACTACTCAAAATAACAGTTTTGTTTTTCAACCTTTCACACCAATTGAAATCCACAAATGTATAATGTCTCTTGATAACAAAAATTCTTGCACATCAGATGGCATAACTAACTGTCTTTTGAAACGTATTTCCTTGTTTATTGTCGATATCTTATGTCACTTGTTCAACTTAAGTGTTAATTGTGGTATTTTTCCTACGTCTTTAAAATGTGCTGAAGTCATTCCTCTATTTAAAAAAGGAAATCGAAGTTTAATGACCCAATATAGGCCCATCTCCATACTCCCAACGTTTTGTAAACCTTTTGAAAAACTGGTCAAAATACGCATAGCATCATTTTTCAATAAAAATTAGTTTTTCAGAAACGAACAATTTGGATTTCGTGAAGGGAGATCTACTGAAGATGCTATTCTTAAGTTGTGTAGTGAAATTGGTGACAGCTATAATTACAATAACACTAGTTTAGTACTCTTTATACAAGGTGGCGCAAAAATAACCTTCCGATGTTTTTTGGCTGTAATTTAAAAAAAAAAAATTAAAAACTTTGATTCTTCTTGTGTATTATTTTTATTTGGTCTTTTAATTTTTTTTACATCAAGTCGAGAATATGATGTCATGTAAATGGCCGCCGCCACAGTTGAGTGTCATTTGAGCCCTTTTTATGGCATTTTCCATCACTTTGGCCAAAACTTCCGGCGATAGGTCCTCACATTCTTGACGGATATTGTCTTTAAGAGCTGCAAGAGTCTGAGGCTTGTTGACATAAACCCGCGACTTCAAAAAGCCCCACAAAAAGAAGTCTGGAGCGGTCAAATCAGGCGATCTTGCTGGCCAGTGCAAATCGCCAAAACGGGAGATTAGGCGCCCGGGAAATGCATCCTTCAGCATATCGGTTGTGGCACGTGCAGTGTGTGCCGTTGCACCGTCCTGTTGGAACCACATGTTTTCCAATCCCAATTCATCAAGTTGCGGCAAAAAGAACTCGTTGATCATTGCTCTGTAGCGCTCACCATTCACAGTAACCGTTTGGCCCGCGACGTCTTCGAAGAAAAAAGGTCCGATGACTCCTCCAGCGAAAACAGCACACCATACAGTGACTTTGCGCGCGTGTAATGGCTCTTCGTGGGTTACACGCGGATTTTCAGTGCCCCAGAAGCGTAAATTTTGCTTATTTACTTACCCGCTAAGATGGAAATGGGCCTCATCACTGATGATTATTTTTGATGAAAAATCATCTTCCTCTTGGTGGTGATTAAGGATGGCTTGAGCGTATGTTAGACGCGATTGGCGGTCAGCAGCTAACAGCTGATGCACCGTCTGGACTTTTTACGGAAACATCTTCAAATCTTGTACCAAAATTCGCTGTAAAGGCCGTCGACTGATACCCATTTGCGTGGCACGTCGTCTGGTCGATGTCGACGGCGCTTCCATGACATCTTCGGCTACAGCAGCAATATTCTCTGCAGAACGGCTACTCCGGGGTCTGCCACGCCTGGCAGCATCTCGTGTTGTGCCAGTCTCTTAGAGGCGAGCGGCTAAACGTCGCAGTGTTTCACCAGTAGGCGTTGGACGGCTAGGAAATCTGCGACGAAATTCACGTTGTGCCAAAGTCACCGACCGATTATTGCTCAAATAAATAGTCACCAATATTCCGCGTTCTGGAGCAGTGTAGCGTAACATTGTTTATTAACGTGTATTTCGCATGTGTTTACTACACAAATGTCAAAACAGAACTGACATTAGGGGCCAATCGCAAAATTTATAGCATTTTCTGATAGGAGGATTACTTTTGCGCCACCTTGTAGATATGACAAAAGCATTTGATATGGTCAATCACGATATACTTTTGGATAAATTGTATAGGTCTGGACTGAGGGGTACGATTCATAAGTGGTTTTCATCATACCTATCAGAAAGAACTCAAAGAGTAAAATTAGAAGGAATCTTCAGCAGTCAATTAAAAACTACAATTGGTGTACCGCAAGGTTCAGTCTTGGGACCAATATTGTTCTTAATATATGTCAATTCAATATTTTACCAAAACTTCAGTAGTCGTATTACTGCATTTGCTGATGATATGGCGCTCACGTATGATAACAAATGCCTTTTTGATTCAGTTGTTAAACTAAATATGGATTTAAGTATCCTGCGGCAATGGTTCGCAAAACATGAACTACTTATAAGCAATAAAACAAAAGTTATGATATGCAATTTACGAGGTCCTTGTCCAATTAATTGTGATGTTATCTTCCACTCTAGCTCTTGTTCAAAACTGTCTTTATCTGTTCATACGTGTGACAACAACAACTTTAACAGAGATTTAGTATGCAGTTCAAATTGTTTTCAGATAGAAGGTGTTAAGAGTTATAAGTATCTGGGTGTTCTAATAGATAACAACTTGTCCTGGAAGGCACACGTAGAAGAACTAAAAAAGTATATGCTCTCTGCGACTCGTAAAATGTATCTCCTAAGAGCACATTGTTCAAAAAAAATTCTACTGATGTTTTATTATGGACTTGTACACTCTAAGCTTCAATACGGTATTGCAAGTTGGGGTGGAACTTACAACAGTACCATCGACATACTAAATGTTGTCCAAAAACACGTAATTAGGATTATCTGTAAAGAAAATCGACTAGCCCATACTTGGCCACTGTTCTCTAGCCTACGTGTACTTCCGATAAAACATCTTTACATCTTTAAGGTTCTCAAAGTTTTCTTCATGCGAAGCGGCTATAGTGCTACATTAAGAAGCTCGAATATATACAGACTGAGAGTAAATCATATAGCAACAGTTAATATTCCAATTTCAAATAAAACTCATTGTTTAAAATTTTATACTGCGACAGCACCAAGGCTTTTTAATAAGCTACCAATCGAAGTCAGACTGATAGTAGTGCCCACTTTATTTCTCAGAGAAGTAAAAAAATTTCTCTTTAGTATGGATAGTTCTACAGTCAAAACATTTGTAAATACCGCCATTTTATTTGCTAATTATGTGGTATATCTAAAATGTTTGTAACGTTATATTCCCTGTTTTTTCGTTATTATTTATTTCTTATTTGATTTATTCTTGAATTTACCCCACATGAAATATAAAAAAATACATTGATTTGAAGGATCATTCGCCTCTAGTCACTTTGTGCTACAGAATGATTACTATTCTATTTCTTGAAAAATGTTAATAAAGTAATTTGTACCCAATTGAATTCTATACTTTATTGCTCTGAATTATTATATTTATAATTGATTGTATTAACTAGCATTTTAAGAAATTGAAAAAATAAAAAAAAAAAAAAAATAAAAATTGTCTTGATTTTATCTCGTTTTTTCCCTGAGTGTAGACCTAGCAATGTCCAAATAAGGAAACGATTTCATTATGCTAGTGTAACCTTGCAGCATAACAGGGACTGGAAGCACCACTGCTGAAGTAGTTGTCAAAATTCAGGAAGCAATATTTCAGTGGTGTATTTGTGTAAATGGAAGACCTCTCTGGTTGCGAGTGGCTACCGTCAATTTTCATATTCACAAATACCGGCGCAAAAATCGCACTTCCAAAGGTGCAAATGCACTTCAAATACAAATGTCTGGCCTGATCGCAATCGGACTAACAGCTGCACGTTAAAAGAATTAGCCAACTCATCCAGACGCTCACTCTGTACAGTTGCATTTCGAATGTGCATTTGCTGGAATTCGGTTGCATTCAAAATTTGTCTCCTGAGAAGTCGATTCTGCTTCTGTTTGTCTGTAGGTGATGTACAACTCAATCTAGTCACCCCATTTTCTGAATCAAAAAACTAACGCGACGTGTGTATGCTGTATGGGCCGCTTTAAGCAGACACCTCAGACTTGTCCCCATAACCGATTCGATTTATCAGTGCCTCCGCTAATGAGTGTAACCTCAACATAGCCAATCAGTCACCGACCGTAGCTGATATGGTTGTTGTTCAACTCGCATCCCGATGAAGAATCGATTCTACTCGCCCGTGGTGTGGAATGTTTGTGGCGCCAATTAAGTTCTGCGCGCAGCAAAAACAAACAGCTGCAACTAAGTAGGTATCCAAACAACCTGCACACGGTATTAGCTATTCACGGACACAGCATACCCGCCTCCTATATGTATATCAATCAAAGGGATCGCAAGAGAGGAGACTTTCTGAAATTCAAATTAAGTGTGCGCGGTCGGATTAGCCGCCCGTCAGATAGGTGGACACGGTATTTTGGCAGATGATGCACCCTCCATCAGACAATGCACCAAGTGATTTGGCACAAGCTCCGCCAAAATTGATTGATCGCGTGGCAGGCGTTTAGACACACTATACCCCAAGGGGATATGCTTACGATTACGCCTTGCACCTGCACACGCTGTGTGTGCGCGGCGCGGTGTTTTTTCGGCAGCACTCTCGCGGTCTGTATGCAAATCAGGACAGCTGGATGAGCGGAGACCGCGGCCGAGACAATAACGCAATTAGCACCTCGCTCTAGTTCATTCACCGGCGCGCACTCTGCGTGCTGATTAGCGTCCTCGCACTGTCATCCCCTATCAGAAGGCAATAAATCTCGTCGTGATCCTCGCGCATGCATAAATCTTCGCGCCAGTGCCAACCAAATGCGAAATCCGCGTTCGAAGAATCCGCAATAAATCAAAATTATCTTCATTTCAATTGAAGATGCAGAGATGATGCTGCGATGGTGTGATGGCGCGACAGTCTCCTCTGTGTGTGAGGCTGGCCTTTGATTTATATGGGCAGTTGACTTTTGTCCTCGCACCTCGCACACATTGATCTTTTGCCGGGTTTAGTGCAGGTCGACCCCGATTCGATGTAATACGTGAATCACGGCGCACTACCCATCGTTACGCAAGTCCACCCGCGTCATAACTCAACGACGAAAGGCATCCTTCCTCCTACAGACGAAGGAGCACTCGCTCGATTGTGTATGAGCACGCATATGTTGCATATCCGTTTGCCGTGCACATGCAATGTTTACCGTTGGGGCGGACCTCACCTGACCGCCCCACATCATCGTCCATATCGTGCATAGGAATCAGCCCTAATTGCACACTGCAGCGACCGACCGATGAGGAGCAAAACCTCGCATGGACATTTGTCAAAATGTACGTACAGCTCGAGGTGCAGTGGGGTTTCGCGCAAGGATAATGGGTCATGAATTATGGCCGCTATCGCATGGGGTTAATCTGAATGTTTGACCTCGCCGGTGACTCAGCGGGGCACAACAAATGTTCACCAAGGACATTAACATCAACATCAACATGATGGCGGCACAGGGGTGGTTTTTGTGGCCATAAAACACACCGTCAGCCAATAAAAACAGTTGAAGGGTGACTCGGCTCCGCTGCGCTCAGGGGGTAATTCAATTAAGGCGAAGCCACAAAATGTCCTGTTTTTCGAGCGGTGCCATATTTGAATTTGCCAGTTTTTCCTATATACCCGGCCGGATGGCAGGACACAAGGAATGTCATCACAAGTTGAATTTTAATTCAAAATTTTCGCCGTTTTTGCAAGGCGCTGGCTGTGCAACGATAAAACGATATTAATGCAACGAAAGGAAGGACAATGGGCTGTCTGTCGCTAGGCAAGCATGATTTTCTGGCATTTTTCCCCGTTAATTTCTGGCGTTATGACGAAGTTTTTGCATCAACTTACAAACTTATGGCGGGAACGGACACCACCGGGCAGGTACAAATTGCTTTGTCATGCTGTTTGTTTGTTTCGGCGGCCATTTATCATGTCGTCTTCATGTCAGGAGTGATTTTCCTCAACCGTATTCGAATGAATTAGACTGGGCAATTACACACAAGGCCCATGGGCACGCAACTTTTTGACGTTTGTGCGTTTTTTCTTAAAAAGAATTCGATTGCATGCGTCTGGTACAAATTGCGCTACTGTTTGGGAGAGGAACAGGGAGCACGCCCTTAGCTCCAGCACGCAAATGAGGCGTACAAATGCGCTTAATGCCCTCTCACTCGAATGAAGTCGGGCACGAGGAGGTCTTTGGTATTTCGGTCAGCGCTTTCAGATGAAAGGAATCGAACACGAACAGATTTATGAGATGTGAGCTAGGTGCTGCAAGTTGGACGGAAAAACGGACCAATTAGGCAACTCGGGGGAGCGCCGGCCATGCCGAAGGATGGCAAATAATTAGACTTTCGTGTTTGAACTTTGATTTGGAGATCGAAGTCGAAGTGCGGCTGCAATGCGCAGAAGGAATGGCGTGTCGGAGCGCCTGCAATGGAGTTTGAATGGTAAGTGAGGAGAGAATGAGTAAGTGGCGGGCAAATGGCAATTGAGGTCAACGATTGCATGGCCGTGGAGTACACGCTCACGATATTGACGGTGTAACCACTGAGCGTCCTTCGATTAAGTAGTAGGTCTGGGTATGGACATCAGAAAGGCGCCGAATCTGCATGCTACTGGTACCATTGTGCTGCGCAGGGTTGTGTAAGAGTACCATGCCCTGTTCAAACATTCACCTAATCCGTATGTACAAAACCTGCCGCCGGACAATGATTTTATCAAAGGCAGTTAATACATTCTTTCGCAGTTTCCATGGCCTCCATGTATATCGCCATCTGAGGCATTCCGCTTATAAGAAAGTGGTGCCGACGACTGAATGCCGTAGTTGAGAGGTTTATCTACTACCTTGCCGTTCCGAGTGCCGCAGCTATCAAAAGTAGCCTTTAGTTAGGTAGAGAATTAAGTAAGTACCTGGACCATAAAACCTGCAATTTGTAGTCTTCAAGCTGACAAGATCTGCTCAAAGTCCTGGAACGATTATGATTCAATGTGCCGGCTTTGATATTAAATGAGCGCTTTATGTTGGTTGACACTTAGGTCGGTCCCCGTCCCAGACTGCAGGGAAGTAAATAAGGTGCATTGAAGCTGTAAACTCAGAAGTATCATTTCCTATATGTAGGTAACAGTCTTTGTGATCTATAGTGTTCGCAAGTTTCCCAAAAGTATTGACTGGCTGAATGAGCCCAAGAAACCTAACATGAGCTCTTCAGATGGTGTCTTTGAAATGGCCGCTTCCTTACGTGAGCTACTCTGACGACGTACCTATTTGACGCCGAGGACAGTAGGGATTATCAAGGACTATTTACACTGCTAAGGCAACGATATTTGGATGTGTATGTGAAGTGTTCCGGACTCTTAATAGACAGCGAACAGCACTGGCCCTTGAGAAATGTCGGAACCTTTGCTGCCTGCGGTTTGATGAAGAGTGCGTCTGCAAGTACATGAAGCAAAGCTACTCGCATATAGCGGCAGCGAAGCATAGAAAGGGCTCTATGGGCAAGTGAGGAAATGGAGATCATAGAGCGATTTTCTAGGCCAATTGTGATGGCACGAGAATCTTATGATCTCACAACTGTAAATGTTGAACCAATCAACAGCAGCTTTATATAAAGCGGTAGATGCAGCTAATGCTTATAGGTAGATAGCCGAGCTTATCAAATTAGTTTTCTCCAAGATATATCCTTTTTAGAGCAGAGAAAGAACTGGGTATGTGCATTAGGACGTAAAGAACAGTCTCCTCCTCCTCTACACCATATCCAAGCAGCTTTTGAAGAAATCTTTTTCCGGGATATCAAATCCGATGACATGCGCCTCTCAATGGCCGCATGCCCCACAATGACGCCTCCAAGTGTGACCTCCTTAGTCTTAATGAACTGTTGGTTAGCTTAAGATCCTGTATATGCAAGATCTGTCTCATTATTGAGCACGTGGTGCATTAGACCAGCTGCGTTTATAGCCAGAGAGGTGCTACTCCACGATGCAATGCTCGAACGCTCGAATAGCGAACTGTAAAGACGAACATGGCAAGCTAGTAGAGTCACAATCAGACCTGAAACATGGAAAACCATTGCTGCAGAATGCAAATCTGCGTTGATGTCCCAAATTCCGATATCTGGTAGTATGAACCATTCTGACGATGAAAGAATAGTCTTCCATTCACAAAATGCAGCGCGGATAGCACAACAAGAGTGCGCTGGACTAGATTATTTATGGCAGCCAGGAGAGGAGCATTTTCAAGTTATCCTAGATTTGGTCGGAAAATTGTAAAATTGCATGCCTATGCCTAATGAATGCAACCTCATCATCATCGGTCTATCAGAAAAGGAGTCCCACCAAACTTCCCCAACTAGAGGGATTCAGTCATCTCAACGTCGCGTGAATAATACCGAGTCTGCCGGAGTGTGTGCGAGCGCCTGAGACCATTTTTTACAAAAATGAATGGCCGACTGAATATTTACACTTCGGGAGATCAAAGAGAACACCCAACATTTCCAGATTGATACCGAATATCTGTTTATTGATTATCGGGCCGCATATGACAACATTTTTAAAAACGAGCTGTATAGAGCCCTGACCACTTTTGGCACCACTGCTAAAGTTGCCATGTTGTACCACCATTCTGGACAACCTGACAAGTTTTGCAGGAATGCCAAAAGGGAAAGCTATCTGCTCCATTTGGACAAGGTGATGCACTGTCATCTAACTTTTACTTGTGGTGTGGATGACATTGTTGTCATTGGCAGAATTCAGTGAGACGAAACGTCTTGATAGACAGCTTATAACTTAATTTTAAATACAGTACGTATCACATCAAAAATCAAACAAATAATTACTCTTGCAAATCAACAAAGTCTTGAATTCAGTTAAGAAATTCCTTTATACTTACTTTATACCTTTAAACTTAAGAATACTTTAAGAATATAACTCGGACCAAAGATAAATAGGCTTGGAAAAAATGTTTGCTTCCGATGATGTATATAGAACCAACGGTGAATGGAACTATGCTAGGATTTTGAATGGAACTTTGTCAGGATTTTGTGTCTGCCTTGCTCGGTATTTAACTGGTATCGCATTCTCCTCCTTTATCGATGTTTAAGTCCACTTTCTCGTGGAAAATGCTGTGTGAGTCGCCTTGTTTCAACATACGATTAAAAATATGGGGGTGCTTTTCAATACATCCGCAGTATTACAAGTCTTTACATTACAAGAAAAATTGTTTTTTACAAAATTTCCAATTTATTAAACTTCTTCTTTAATATATTTATTTAAAATTTAATAATTGTTTCATAAAAATGCTGATTTTAATATGAATTTTCTGTACTTTAATATCTAAAGATTAAAATCTAATATTTTTGTTCTACAATCTAACCCGGTCTATAATGAAATAATATTTCAATCAATAACTTATTAAAACTAAATTATAGTTGACCTGTCATATAACATCTACTCTAATTACGTTTTAATACAAACTTTTTAAAGCCAGCAACTTCAATACATTTGCATTTGGTTTTAATACAGGATTTTAACCAAAGATAAGATTTAAATTATATCGGTATTACTTTTGAGCCCAAATATATTATTTTGTCACTTGATTAAGATTTAAGAGTTAGTTTGAGCGTCCTCTTTAATGGAGTGGATGATTTGGATAGAGCTTTTTAAAAGAAAAATGTTTTAAAAATATAAAAATACAAAAAAGTGAAAGTTATGCTGAGAACAGGGTTATTATTATTATTTATTATTTCATCAACAAGCATTGCTTACAGATTACGAATATATATATAATACATTAAGTTTAATGGAAAAGAAAAAAAAAACAAAAATATTAGGAAATAAATAATACTTTTGACATTAGTTTGCAAGTAATCTGAATAAAAAATGCTTTTTAAGCGTTCTTTCGAAATATGAAGATCCATATGTCTACTTACAACATTGAATGAACTAAGGCATCTAGTAATTGGCCCGTTCCGACCATAATTTGTTCTATGCTCCAGTTGGTAAAAGAAGTGGTTATCCATTAAAACCCTCCCCGGAGCATTAATTGGAAACATGAACAAAAGTGTACAACTATCGATATGTGAACACAGTGCGTCTCTCGAAAACATTATGTCATGTGCATTAAGTATCATTAAACCTAACGGTTGACATTAGCTTTATAAGAGGGCTGAAAATCCCAAAGCATTTTAAAGAAGACGTATTTTGTAAACCGCATTTGTTTGCATTCCAAACAACATCGGCGTATTCAAGTATTGATTTGACTAGGGTATTGAAAATCGATGTAAATGTGTGCGGATCAGAGAAATCTTTCGCGTTTCTTTTGATGAACCCAACAAGAGAATTAGCGACTATATACTCAATATGAGTAACAAAGGTTAGAGTCGTATCAAGGAATATACCAAGATCTTTAATTTTGTCAACTTTTATTGGAATGAGATCAATACAATAAGTATGCGAATATCTCGTCTGAGATCTTATGAACGCGATAGCAAAACATTTTCGAATGTTTAACTTTAAGCAATTATTGAAGCCCCAACTTGACAAATTGTTCAGGTCAGTCTTGACCTTTAAACAGTCATTTAAGCAATTAATTTTTAAAAATATTTTGAGGCATACATTAAACAGTGGCAAAATTGAAGCTGTTGAATAATATCATCAATAAATATTATAAAAAGGAACGGCCCAAGATGACGACCTTCAGGAACTCCAGAAGTGCAAGATATTAATCTTGAGTAATTGTTATCAAGACAGTCTTTCTGAAACCTTCCAATCAAAACTGATAAAAACCACTTCAGCATAGCAGAATGAAATCCAAATTGCTTTAGCTTTCTTATCAGAAGTTCATGGTTTACAGAGTCGAATGCTTTCCTAAAATCCGTATATACAGCGTCAACTTGACATCCGCCTTCAACAGTATTTATAACAAAAGATGTGAAGTGGACCAGATTAGATGTTGTCGAACGACCCGAAACAAAACCATGTTTCCCTTAATATGAAAATGCATTACATTGATTACCAATGAGAATATTCTTCTTTCAAGTAAGTAACATTCATTTAAAAGTATTCTTGTAACAGTATATAATATTTGCTTTTTTTGTTAAGCTGTGAATTTGATTTTGAGGATAAGGGCGGTCTAGAGATTCGAGTTGATTGCTTAAGGAATATAGCTATTACATTCCAAAAAGTAAGTAACTGACTGAATAATTAATAAAATAATTCGGGCATACATGCGTTCTCCCTCATTTAAATTTCTAGAAAAATATACCTACTAAAAAAAGCACAGCGGCACTCTTTAGGATTATAAATTCAAAGGGAATGAAATACCACGGGAATTTGCTTACGCTTGCCAATTTTATATATGTATGGTCATATTTATAAACAATAAAAATTAATATTAAAATTAAATATTGTCGGTGTTAAATTCTATCCCATAGATATTCAAATTAAATCTATAATATATAAATCACAGTTTAAGTGTTTATACTCATCCGAAACGGCTTGACCGATTTTGATAAAATTTTCTATGTATATTCAGTAGGTTTGAGAATAGGTTTATAACTATTTTTTATACCCCTAAGTATATTAAAAGGTGCTCACCCCAAACATTTTTTTTTCATTTTTTTGGAAATTTTTTTTTTGTTTTTTTTTTTATGGTGTGGCAGTAAAAAATCCATTTAGGGCCATTTTATTCACTATTGTTCAACTTCCCGTTAACTCAGAGGTGGACCAACTTCGGAGTTGATTTGAAAGAGAGAGTTGAGCAAGTTGAAAATTGCATTTATTCACTACTACTTACTTAACGGGCTCCCGACTCGTGAAGAGTCTCTGCCTGAGACACTGTGGCCTTCCATCCTCTGCGATCTCAGGCACGTTGCTTCCAGTTATCCAGACCAAGCGCTCTGGCATCCGCGATGGCTTGGTCTTTGAAACGGAGGTTCGGTCTTCCTTGTCGCCTCGAACCTGGCGGCTGGGATTCGAAGATCCTCTTAGCTGGAGCATTATTGTCCATTCACTCGATGTGGCCGAGCCAATATAGTCGATGTATTATGGCCTTTTGGACTATATCCACATCTTGATACAGCTCATAGAGTTCGCGGTTGTATCTTCTCCTCCATTCGCCCTCCTCGCACACAGGATCAAAAATCCGCCGAAGAATTTTTCTTTCGAAGGAGCCCAGTATCAGCTCTCCCTTCCTGCTTATCGTCCAGCACTCGACGCCATAAAGCAGAACTGGCAGAATAAGGGTTCTGTAGAGCATACATTTTGTCCTTCGAATTAGGAGTTTTGAACCCACTTGTTTTGCCAAACCGAAGTAGCAGCGGTTTCCTAGGGTAATTCTTCGCCGGATCTCCACTAGGATGTCATTTTTGGAGTTCACGTTTACTCCGAGGTAGATAAATTCCAAACCGAAGTAGCAGCGGTTTCCTAGGGTAATTCTCCACTGGGATGTCATTTTTGGAGTTCATGTTTACTCCGAGGTAGATAAACTCCTTAACTACCTCGAAATTGTTGCTATCAATAGTGACCTTCTGTCCTAGGCGGTGGACAGATGCTTGTCTGTTTGTTGATAGCATGTACTTAGTGTTGTCCTCATTTACTACAAGACCAACGAATTTCGCCTGTTGTTCAATCGCCGTAAAAGCCTGTATCACGACACGCTGGGAGCGACCGATGATGTCAATATCGTCTGCATACCCCAGTAGCTGGACGGACCTGTTGAAGATAGTGCCTTTCGTGTTGACACCTGCCCTGCGCACTATCTGTTCACTATTTATTCACTACTCCAATTCTGAACACCTCAGTTGAAATTCAAAAGTTGGCTTACTTGCTGTTTCAGAAATATCCCTGGGATATTGTGGCAAATGCCATAAAATATAGCAGTTTCAACTTCAGATTTGGATTTCGCACGTCATTTTCGTTATGAGCAAAGCATAGTTTATATGCTTTTTATTTTTTGTCGTTTTAAGAGGTGGATATCCACATAAAAATTAAATTTGTTCGAGCGAATTTTGTTTTCGCGAAAAAGTCATGTGCCGTTTGCAGCAGTTCCCAGCGCAAGTTTGTTACTGCTTTAATTCACTCGATCTATCGAACAAGAAAACCACAGACCTTAATGAAATATGCAATAAATTTCAACTCTTTCGCGATACATAATACTTTCTCACACGCACGACACAACGATTTCATCGTCGTCATTGTTGTCCCATTTTTCAAGTCCGTCGGACCAAATTCTTATCCTCTCCATCCTCTTCACAGCTCGAATCAGACTATGGCCAATTCTCACAATAATAATTTAAACATGTTGCGAAGTAATTGGTTGCACATTCCTGACACACAATGCCCACACCCATCCACGAAGGCTGCTTACATCGATGACATTCAAATATATAAATAAACAAACAATGTAATATCAGTTGACATTTACTTGTAAAACATTATATTTTGTTAACCATAAATATTATACATAAATTGGTGTAGTGTACGAAACGAGTGTACAATTAATTTTAACTTCGAGATCATTCCAATAAAACATTTATAACGTTGTGAACGCTTCGTCTTTTAATCTGTCCTTGGTTTCTTTGTTCACCAGTAAAAACACATGTCATTTACAAACGATATATTATTTCAAATTTTAATTAATAATAATAATTTCGTCACTTTATTTGAAGAGTTACTTACTTACTTGGCGCTTACAGTCCGGGGTGGACCACGGCCTCAACCACCAAGCCCCTCCAGCCAGTTCGGTCCCTCTCTAGCTGCCTCCAGTTGCGCACACTAAGTTGGTTGAGGTCGTTTTCCAATTGTGCGCGCCACCTAAGGTGGGGTCTTCCTCTGCTGCGTTGTCCCTCAGGGTTGGATTCGAAGACTCGTCGGACTGGTGCGTTTATGTCCATACGCTCTACGTGTCCCAGCCATTTCAGCCAAGAGTTAACAGTCAAAAACCCCCAAAAAAATCAATTTATACGTAAAATCCCAAGTCTGCTCTCCTAGCTTCTACTATTTCGGGGAGTTGACAGAACGCTAAGTTGACTAACTTTCGGTTTTCTCAACTCCGGAATATTCAAATTTGAGCGAGTAAACTTTCAGTGAATAAAAGCAAATTCGCAAGTTGAATATAAAAATCCCCAAGTTTTGTTCAACTTCGAGTGAATAAAACCGTCCTTAGTCCTTAATTTTCAATATCCTTCAACTTTTTAATAGCAATTTATATTTTTTAACACCGGTAGAATTTTTGCTTTTTATTTTTGATGAACATTTTCTTTTGTATTTTTTTTAGATATAACGTCAAAAAATATCTATAACCCCAAATCTTCACCTTCCTACCCCAACCCACGGTTTTTTAATCGAGATTTTAATGTTTTTGTATAAATAATATACAAAAAAGAAAGTAGTCGTTAGATTTTAAACAGAACGAAATTATTTATGTCGTTGAATGACAGATGGCAGTTCACTTTCCCATCACTTTGATTTATCACTCTGCATTTATTACCAGAAAATTTTAAACCATGAAAATCAGAAATTGCTTTCTTTCAGAGGGAATTTCTGAAAATTAAATTCTATTTGGGATAGAGAAAATTGTAATTCTATATTGCGTGCGGTCAGATATCTATCGAAATTGCATTATGAAGAATGAGGTTAATCAACTGAATTTGTTTTCGTTTCGGCACAATTTTATGTTGAATGTCGGCTCAGTCATAATTTTGTTGCGCATCCTCAAAGTAACGGAAAGCGTTTGATTGTGAAGAATCTCAAATCCAATGTCATTAGGCCTTTTTTATTATGATCAAGTGATCTGGATCTTGTACTGTTGTTGTAAACCGTGAAAATCAATGATCTATACAGATTTTGTGAGCATAATAAGGGGGAAAATCAAAGGCTAAGTTTGTTTTTTTACTTTCGTAGTAAGAATGGAAAAGACGGTCAAAATGGCTGTGTTGGGGATAAATTTTCTTACATAAGAAAAAGTTAGGAAACGCTTTTGTAGTAACCTATGAAAAATGAACGATACATAATTCAAAAAAGTTGTACGAAAAGTCATTAAAATGTCTGATAAAGTCGAAGTTTTGGCTAATTTTAATTTGTTATCAATTTTAGGTGATTCATGCAGCGATTTGGAGTAAATCGAACTTCTTTATGGTAAATCCCAGTATGTGGAAGAATTTGTACTGATTGAACTACAAGCATTAAAAAAAAGGAAAAAGCAACACTGCATTTAAAATTACGTAGAGGAGATTGTCCCCTTCGTGAAGGAGGACGAACTCTGTAGGCACTTTCGAAAAAGATCTTCATTTAATTTGGCTACCAGTTGATATCATTTTAATACGCAGGAAATGAAAACATATTCAGAAGTATATGTTAAATAGGACAACAATTTTCAAATCATATATTAATTGTCCGGTACCCCATTTTCTTCTTATTTGATAGTAAGAAGTCTGATTTAGACAAGGCGATGCGCTGTCATGTGACTTCTTTAACATCGTTCTTGAAAGAATAGTGCAAAACTCAAACGCTAACACCAGAGGCACTATCTTCCAAAAGTCCGTCCACCTACTGGCTTACGCCGATGACATCGACATAATCGGCAGAACGCAACGTGATGTCACTGGCGCCTTCGTGAGCATTGAGACGGAAGCGGCAAAGATGGGTTTGGCGGTCAATGAGGGCAAGACAAAGTATATGCTGTCATCAAGAAAGGACACCCAACACCGACGTCTTGGACAAAATGTCACCATAGACAGGTATAACTTTGAGGTGGTAAAGGACTTTGTCTACCTAGGCTCCGCTATGACTTCAGCAAATGACACCAGCGCTGAGATTAAGCGAAGAATAACTCTTGCCAATCGCTGTTTCTTTGGGCTAAGAAAGCAATTGAGTAGCAAAGCCCTCTCTCGAACAACTAAAGTGACCCTTTATAAGACCTTGATCATCCCAGTCCTACTTTATGGTGCAGAGGCATGGACTCTGTCAAAATCGGATGAGGCTACACTTGGTTACTTCGAGTAATTTTCGGTCCCGTCTGCATAGAGGGTGAATGGAGGAGCAGATACAACGACGAACTGTACGGGCTGTACAGCGACATCGACCTGGCCAGAAGAGTGAAGATCCAACGACTGAGGTGGCTGGGTCATGTAGAGCGAATGGACGTCAATGCTCCGGCCCGGAAGATCTTCGAATCCACACCCGAGGGACGGCGCAGTAGAGGATGACCGCGACTCAGGTGGCGCGCGCAAGTGGAAGGGGACCTTAACCAACTTAGCGTGCGAAACTGGAGACAGCTGGCCAAAGATCGTGCTGGCTGGAGACGCTTGTTGGTTGAGGCCCAGGTCCACCCCGGACTGTAGCGCCACCTTAAGTAAGTAAGTAAGTAAGAAGTCTGTCCTTTATTTACAACGCATACGAATTTTCTATTACCAAGAAAATAATTGCAGCAATTTAGAAAAATTATTAAAACTATTCCAGCATATATGACTTTATGCTACCATAATTTAGATCGAATTTATGGTCTTGTATTAATTAGGTATATATTTTTTTCCAAAGAAATGTTTACTTTTGATATCATGGCCGTGTAGTAAGTATAGAGAGGGGTGACGAGAGAAAGTGGATGAGTTATTTCTTTCGATATACTGTTGCTGACGTTCAACTTACTTCTTTATCTACTGCATATATGACACAAATTCTTATATTAAGAAAATAGGGCCGAATATAATAAACATCTTTCTTCTTATTATATATAGGTTAGGTTAGGTTGGGAGGGCGGTTTTGCAGCCGATGCAAATTTCACCCGGAAGCCGTGAAGGCCCATTGTGAGTACCCTGTTTGTACATGTAAGGACATGTGGCTAACAAAACCATTTCGATCTGTTTAGGAATAGTTTTATGTCTGATAGAGGTACCTCCGCCAAGTCTTCCAAACTTTCGAAGAACCTTGCTCCCATACAGGATGACCGGCGTTCCTGTAAAGCTGGGCAGTGGCATAGAAGATGTTCCACCGACTCTTGTCTTATTTGCAAAGACCCAGCCTTTTAGCCATGTTTCCTATGCTGCAGTGTCCGGTTAAAACCCCGACGACCATCCGGATCTGACTTCTATTAAGGGAGACTAGGAACTTTGATCTTTTGGTGTCAATCACAGGCCACAGACTTCCGGTTATGACGCAACTGATGGTGTTGCTCCATCGTTCCTTAGCCAGTTTTGCGGTGACGACTTCAATAAAAGTCTTAGCAGTGTTGATAGGCGGTAGCACCTCTCCGTCCGCTAGGCCAATTCGTCCGCTTTTTCGTTCCCTTCAACCCCAACGTGTCCCGGAACCCAGCAGAGTAGAACTGAGTGATGACGTATAGCCCTGAGCGCCAAGAGGCAATCTGAAACACATTTCGCATTAAAAAGGTTAGAGCCGATAGCTTTAAGTGCCGCTTGACTGTCCACACACATGGTTATTTCCATTGCTGGTAGTCCCATTGATAAGATAGCCTGTGCTGCTTTCTTAACCGCATAGATCTCAGCTTGAAAGACACTACATTGATCAGTCAGTCGAAACGACTGGCTAATAGCAAGTCTTTCTGAGAATACGCCGGCTCCTGTACCATTTTCTGTTTTTGAACCATCCGTATAGACGGATATACCTTTAATGATGGTACTGGGAGAGTTCCAGTCCTGTCTTTTGGGTATAGTGATCCTGAAATTTTTCTCGAAGTCATATCTGGGTTTCTCGTAATCGGTGAGTGAAGGGACTTCCGATCAAAGATTTCAAGTATGCTTGAGTGTCCGCAGTAACCAGGCTTCCAAGTTTTGTTCTCTCTTAATCTGAGAGCCGCTTTGGCTGCCACGTTCTTAGTGAATAGCTCAGTGGGTAGCAGGTTCAATAGCGTTTCCAGACCTAGTTGTGGTGTGGATTTAATTGCGCCTGTTATACCCAAACAAGCAATTCTCTGCACCTTGTTCAGGTTCTTAAGACAGGATTTGGTTTTAACCGCCTGCCACCAAACAACTGAACCGTAGGTAAGAATGGGTCTAACAATCGCGGTGTACAGCCAGTGCACAATGTTCGGTTGTAAGCCCCAGTTTTTCCCAAAGGTTTTTCTACACGCATAAAAGGCATTGAGTCCTTTCTTCATTCTTTCTTCAGTATTCCGTTTCCAGTTTAGTTTGGAGGTGAATACCATACCCAGGTACTTTGCCTCGGTCGAAAGATTACGTCGGACACCTTTAAGCTTCGGTGGGTCCCATTTTGGTACCTTATATTTTCTGGTGAACAGAATGAGTTCGGTATGTTCCGGATTAACCGCAAGACCGTTGTGTTCCGTCCAAAATATTATATGTAATCGGCATCCTTATAAGGAACGGCATTGAGTTAAAATTCGTAAGAATTCGTATCATCGTAAAGTAAAAAGTATTATATATATATATATATTTTATGTGCAGTTTATTTAATTCGAATAGAAATGTATTAAAATTCTGTAACTGTTCAATATAAATAACGGTTGAATTTAAATACTCTTTTGCATTGAAACCCATCTCCATGTATATTAAAATGTAATTTCCTACATATTTTGTAATAGCAGACATTATTTAAAATTAATAAATCTTTTATGAGTTGTTTAATTTGAATATATGCAAAATATTAAATATTGATATTTTCTCGGCGTTGACATGATTATATACAACCTCAAAAATATTAAATTTAACTCCAGGATTTTTAACCGTGCAGTAGGTGACGCTTTTAGAACTGGATGCCAGCAAACTACTTTTTTAAACATCAACCGAATACAGGTCTTATAAAAATTGAGCCTATTTAAATAAGCTCTCGGCTTTTAGACCTTTCTTTGGGATTTTTGCTCTTTGTGCGGATACCGACGGTATTTTCCGTTTTTTTTTCTTTATGCGAAGTGACTACAAACATAATGCGTTTAGGTTAGAAAATGTTCTTGCATACTTAGTTAAGTTGCTACTAAGGTGGGGCTACCAATCTAGGCGCCTATCAACTGTCGTTGCACCCCAAGTTGATTGGGGTCCACCTCCACTTATGCGTAGCACGTAATGCAACGACTTCCTTTGATACGTTGTCGCTCTAGAATAGAGTCGAGCATTAGTGTCCAATTGCTCTCTATGGCCTATGCATCGACTGATGCTCAATTTTGTTAACTACAGGCGCATGTCGCTGTATACATCATGGGTTATTTCTCAAAATAGTTAAACAACACATTCCGCCACCTGTGCTCCTTTCAATCAGCTCCGTCATCACCTTGTACCCACTCACTGATCCAATGGTCAACGAAACCCTGCTAATCATAATCAAAGGTGACACCAACTTACTGGGACGCGCTGTTCGCACGCAAAATATTACGAATTTGCCGCGTACACTCGTAGGTATCTATACATGTATACGTGAAACGAAAGCATCCAGCAGCGTTCATCAACACGCGTAAATCGTTTCTTTCATTGAACTGAAAAATTCTGGATCGGGCTACACGTACCGGGTACGGGTTCCCACTGTCCAATGTCCATCCTCATCAAATCAGTTAATTCGGATAAAAATAAAATATCTCTGATCGCAGTTGCCATTGTGTTGTCGCACGCATGACATGCTCAGCTAAAGTTGGCTGGAATCGAAATGAGCTTCATTCGTTCCCAGGATTCATAACTTCGAATCAACGAAGGGCGAACCAATTCGAAGTGATGGACCGTATATCGTTGGGTTCGCATTTTTTGTGGTATATACAACACACATCGAGCATGCATCCTAAGCGTTTAACAAGTTCCTGGTTCGCATTTGAGGTTTAATGCCCCGGGCCCGATTGTCTTAATTCGCGTTGACAGTTTCTTTGGAGTTTTCATCGCCTTCGCGTATGTATATGACGATTGGAAGGATCAGGTTGCTTGGATAATTCCAGCGATGGAATTGGTCTTCTTTTCTAAGAAACTGTTTTTTTTTTTAAGAAGTCTCCCACATGGGTGATATTTTAAATCGGTCTAATGACGTTAATCCTTTTGAAGGGTCCTTTGCGCATTCGCATTTCAAGCGAACAGGAGTTTATGGGAGAATTATTTGCAAAGGTTGTGAGAGGTAGATAATTATGCGGCGGGACGGTTTAGACATACAACTGCGAAAAGTAGCCTGTTCGGAGGGGTTTCCCACCTTGCGTCAGTTTTGGTTGGGGGCTTTATGGCTTTTTTTCAAGTTCGTGGGAATAAGATGGGCAATGGGTGCAGAATGCTCACATGTGTTACTGCGACATATAGTCCTCTTTATATGATAATTTTTTTTTGTCTGAATACCTACTTCGTGGAGGTGCGTTAGCCATCGGTAGTTGCTTGCGTGTCAACGTTTAAACTGCCAATTCAGACCATTCTGAAACCAACTACTTTGGTGGCGTTGCATTAAGTAGAAAAATCGGGATCTCGGAGAAAAAGCTGTAAAAAAGGCAGTTTCTGGCAGCTCTAGCCAACATATGCTATGGCTGGCTGCTTTGATGCAGGTTTATTAAATTGTAGCTACCTCCTCCGTGTCAGTGTATAGCGGAGAAAAAGTTCAAGTCAACGATTTTTGGCACCACTGTTAAGCAGTTATTGATGCGTCTCTTTCGCCCATTTTACGTTACTTAGTTAACGGTATCACCTTCATGTCGCTGTATCTGAAAAATAGTCCAAATCACAATTGTTTGGTAGCACTGAATGAAAATATTGGTGCATCGCTGTCGTACGTTGTTCTCTTCATTGGTTGTATGAACCTACTTAATATTGTTCGCACTGAAAAAGATCTCAAATCAACCACACCTGGCAGCACTGGCAAGCAAATGTTGGTCCATTGCCTTGGAAAACTGCTCTGTGTGCGCATTTATTTTTATAGATTAAGGTACTAAGTGTCTTTGTTTCTGAAAAGTGGTGCATATCCATCATACCTGGCAGTACTAGTAATACAAATTTGGTGTATCAATGTCGCCCGCTGTTCTGAACTAAATACACGTTCATTTAGCTTATGAACTTTGTGTCAGTGCCTCTATAATGTGAGCAACCCAACACCGCCTGGCAGCACTGGCAAGCAAATGTTGGTCCATTGCCTTGGAAAACTGCTCTGTGTGCGCATTTATTTTTATAGACTAAGGTACTAAGTGTCTTTGTTTCTGAAAAGTGGTGCATATCCATCATACCTGGCAGTACTGGTAATACAAATTTGGTGTATCAATGTCGCCCGCTGTTCTGAACTAAATACACGTTCATTTAGCTTATGAACTTTGTGTCAGTGCCTCTATAATGTGAGCAACCCAACACCGCCTGGCAGCACTGGCAAGCTAAGCTTGGTGCAACTCTGTCACCCGTTACTGTGAATGCACGATTATTTAATTTTATGCACTTCTTGTTTGTTGTCGCTACAAATGCTGCATGTCAACCATGTTTGGTAGCACTGGCTAGTAAATTTATATTTGCATTTATTTTCGCCTCAACTGTTAATAAAGAGAGAGCTGCCAGTACTAGTATACTCGATAACAATCGGACGGTTACGTGAACGAAATAACTACGCCGTATTATTACAGCCACAAACCCTCCGCACATCTCTAAACTCTGACTCAATTCCCAATTGGCAAAAAATCCCACTGAGTCGCCGCAACTCGATTCACAAACATCAAAGTTGCAAATCGAACTTAAAAATCCATTCAAGCTCAAATCAGAGGCCAAATTAGTTAGAAAGCCCCCCGCATATATATAGCAACTTATCGTTATTCGAAAATCGCAACAATTTAACGATCAATTAAAGTCGCAACGTGCCATAAACACACGCACACTCCCATGCACTCTTTTAACAACCACTGGCAACATTCTATCTTATCGGCAACAACAACAACAGCAACGCAGCAACAGAACCTTGTGTCATAAAAACATCCAATTTCCAAGCTAAATTGTGTGGCGATTTTTATAACATTCGGTAATTCAAGCTCACATTTGAGGTAAGCCCTCTCGGCTCCAAATCGAATTTCATTTTAACGATCAATAAAAATCGACAGCGAGACAATGAGACGTCCCGATGGTGTATAGTGGCGCGCAGTGGCACTGGCTATGTATACATATATTAATTGTGCGAGCCCACCTTCGACGAAAGCCATCATCAGCCAGCTGTATAGAGCCCCGGCCCGGCACCCCGTCTTCTTTAAATGAGATTGGCAACATTGTTGCGGGTGTGCACAATTAATTGCCCCACAGTTGTTATTGGTAGTCGTTTGGTTCATGTTTGGTTCATATAACAGCGGCCGGACGGCGCGGCGGTGTTAAGATGAGGACGCTGTGCTGCTGGGTCAGTCTTAAAAATTTCGCTGCAAATAAGTAACAAGGTGCTCATTAAAAACGCCATTAATGCAATAAACCGAAGAGCAAACATCGATTAAACAATATTTATGAGGCTTCAGTGCGATGCGGTTAGCACTGTTGCAACATGCATAAGGGTTTTTGTTTTATTCTCGTCATATTGTATGTATACAATGTTGCATAGTGCAGTGGTGGGCCTCGCATGTGACTGCGCTTTCTTACGGAGGCATAAACAGCATTAGTGTCGTGATAATTGAGAATAGGTACTTTGTTTATGACTTGGGGGTTTTATTTTTGAATGTAGCTATGTATTTGTCAACCGAGGCTCACTTTCGATGAGGAATGAGCAAAATGTCAGTAAATAGATCTGAAATGCTTACCTTTATTGAAAGGCCTAGCTAGAACTGTCGATTATTTTCCAGTCCGATCAATACCTAATACCCCAAAGGGCTATGTGGAGTATTGATTGGGTAAATATTAGGAAGGCGTCAAAAGCTACACTCCAGGAGCTAGGCATATAGGTTTTATAAGGCCCCGTTGCGCCAAATATTTGTTCACTCTTTAGGTAGGGTCTAAAACCGAAAGGCATCACAGGGGCCCATAGGTCAGCCCCCACGGCAGTTTTAGACACAATGATGGACTTTTTCCCTGTTTACAGCTTGGGAAAAATCTCTTGTGTCCAAAATGACACTGAAATCACTTCGCACTTGAAGTTAACACTGATGGATCTTATGTGCCGGAAGGTTACTGGTAGGTCTTCTCTTAAGTACTTGAAGTCAAATTTTCCCTACGTCCACCCGACCGCTGTAGATTATTTTCAGGCTGAAATAATGGCATTTGGTGAGGCGGCTCGCAGACTAGTCTTGTAAAGCTATTCAGCCATGAAAGACTTTGATCTACACCAACAACCAGATTAATGCTGGTCGGACAAAAATCGCAACGAGATTTCGGAGATAGATGTTTAGTTACCATAAGCTGTGTACTAAAACATTGACATTCATTTAACTGACACCAGGGAAAGGCATGCTCCTTTGGAATCAAGTTTTTTGTTTTTGGGGTTCGCTGGATTGGAAAATCAACGAAAGATATTGCAGAGGTAGAACACGAGGGATGCTTCTGCAGAAGTGAGGGACTTTAACCCGCATAAAAATCCTCCCTGCGGGACTGAATTTCGCCATCCTTTGTAATAAATAAAATACTTTCTTCTATAGGTGGAAGTAGGCAAACCTTTAAGAATGCCAAAAGACCTATCAAACTCCTTTTACAAAAAAAAATTAGCTTCGTTGTAGGAGGAATAACTGGGTACTACTTGAAAGGTGAGCACGCCTAGGAGCTGCAGGGACAAGGAGGAAAAGAAACCACTCGAAAGCTCCTTTGCACGTATCGAACTTGCGCAAGGTTATATTTACTTAGGAAATTACTTCTGCAAAGACTCATAAGCGACTTCTTGTTTCCTATTTACGTCTGCTGTATCAGAAAAATTCTTACAGGGCTTAAATGGGTCATCAAATTTTCGATGGATATATTGCTACAATCACCCCTTTTGATTCGCACTAGTCTTTTTTCGCACAGACACGCTGTCAGAGGCTTTGACCAAGGGATTGACCTCCTCAGTCACCCTTCTAAGCCCTCATTGAGGCACTTACCAATAAGGTCATACTAACAGCTTCTTTGTTGCAGGTAGTAATGTCCGGCCGAACTTCTAGTTGCCTGAAATATAAGCGTGTCATGCCATCCTTAACAGCCACCTAAGCTAAGGGGAATAATCTGTAGAAACCTTTAAACAAAAGGAAGGGACTTTTGTGTCTTGGGTTAGGTTAGGTTTACGTGTTGGTAGCGCAGGGTAAACACTACTATACCACACTTAGGTCCTTGTCGACCCATTGTGATGCCCTTTGGGGGTTAACTGTTGGTGTTGTAAATGGTTAGCTCATGCCTCTCCTTCTTCTTCTTGTATTTACCCGAAGCCGTCCAGCCATCCTGATGTCCTTAAGAACATCCGAAGGTGTGACATCAGAAAGTTCTCGTAAGTCATGGAAGTAATAGCTTCCAAGTGTTTTGTTTCTCAAGTGATAGAGGCTCGGGCAATTACAGAGGAAGTGAGGTTTGTCCTCGTGGACCTCTTCGTCGCAGCCTCTGTATATATCGTCATCTTTGAGATTTAGTTTCATCATGTGGCCCGTTAGAGCCCCTACCAGCTTAGACAGACAGCGACGACCTGTCAAACTGTCAAACTGTTCGATGGTTCTGTCATATACTGGCCAAAGCTTCAGAGGTACTTCACAGGTAGTTAGTTCTTCCCACCTGTTATTGGTTTTCATATGAATTTTGTTCTCCCATCGTTCTCTGAGATTACGGAATAGAGGCTTGATCGCGTGTAGTGCTCTATCATGGTCCATTGCAGACCCCTTTCTAGCCAGTTCTTCAGCTATCTCATTGCCGGCTTTGTCACTGCGTCCAAGGACCCAGCAGAGATTCGTAGAGTGCCGCGAGCAAAGAACCTTGAGCTCTTCGCGACAGCGGTGAACTAGCTTGGATTTTATTTCAATAGCTGAAATTGCTTTTAGAAACGTGGTATTCGTCCGTGATTGACAGAACCTCTGCTTTGAAGGCACTGCTGCTATCAGGAAGCCTGATGGAGCAGTGAATATTTAATTCCTCATATACCGGCACCGGTTCCACAGTCCATCTTTGATTCATCCGATTTCCGCTGTGTTCCATTCATCCCCATTCGGAGAAGAGTAGGTAAGTGGTCTATTAAAGTTCAGATGTGGACACATATAGTCAGAAGTGACAACGTTCCCAACGTATTTCCCTAGAATTTGTGCGTGACCAAAATTGCATGGCTTCCAGGTATTAGTTTGACTAATCCTTAAGGCGCTTTCGTAGCAGATTCCTCCATGTATAGGTCCAGTGGAGTCAGATTGGGAATTGCCTCCAATCCATCAGTGTAGTTTATCGCGCCGGTTTTCCACTTTTGTGGATTAGGCGGTGCATAAATTCAAAATCGTCAATATTAGTATTAAAAAATAAAAATAATTGGCGCAACAGGTCCGTATGGACCCAAGCCTAGCTTCTCACAACCATTCGTCTTGTGTGAGTTTTTATTTTTGGGAGGAATGGAAGGGATCTACAATTTTATGCCGAGTCCAAACGGCCAATTGAGAAGCTCTTTCATGACAGTTATACTCTCGGATGTTTGTCAGACGTTCGCGAGAGGTGGCGCAGCGAAAAAAAACCTTAAGTTGGAATTTGGGTTTTTCTCGGGATTCGAACCTGGACCCCTCGCTTAGTAGTCCAACACACTAACCACTAAGCCACTGCGCCGACCAGTATTGGTTTATATCAATCCCTGTCCATCCAAGTCTTCGTCCGTTCAAGTGTGTTACCGTACACAAGTCTTTGCACCAGAGAATACAAATTTTGTTGTCGAACTCAGTTCAGTTGGTTTATTTTGCTAACCCTGTTCTGTATTTTATAGTAGATACATATGTAGTTGCGACAAAAGTCAATCCAAGTCTTGGATTTTAACGATTTTATACCCGTGGATCAAAAGTAACAGGGTTTGTTAATACTGTACTTAACATCTGTCTAAATTGTCAGCTATTATGTTGATCGAAGTCAATTGTCCGTCAATCTTGACACTTGTGTACAAAGTTTTGTTAAAGTTAGTTAAGTCAAGTTTTGATCTTGGTCCGATTGGGGTACCTAGCAATACTATCAACGAATGTGTAAGCTGATCATGTATAAAAAGGCGTTAGTTTATTTTGTTTCATAATTTTCCCTTAGAGCTTTTTTATACCAAACGTCGGATGTTGGGTTTCTTGTATAGTACTTATATTGAATTTGATCGCAGAAAGGGTCCCCTGGTAGCCCTCTTTTAAATGAAGAGCTTACATATGTTGGACGCATCTTTAACTGAAAATTGAAACGTAAATAGTACTAAATATTTTTTTAACAGATCTTGTAGATCGTGAAAATAGCACAGTGTCAAAGATGATGCTTCAATATAGTAGATCTTTCAATTAAGCTCAACTTCAGACTTCAATGTTGCACCTTAATTTCTTTGAAAAGGGGGTAGGTATAATTAGCGCTCGTAAAACATTTCGGGGGCTCCATAGAGTGATGTGCTTCTTTATTGCTTCGATTATTTTAGTTTGCCATGCATGAGAGATCAAAATCACTGACTGCAGTTATCTGATATTTGATCTTTATCTCTGTGTCAAGTATGGATGTGCCAAATAGGTTCCTCTGTCCTAAGTTGTTAATTTATGTGAATTCTAGCAAATTATAAAGCTTCACAACTGCAAACGACATTTTGATCTTTTGGATTTTAGCTGTTAAGTGTAAATTTTTTGACTACGACACCGGTTTTAACATATTATCCGCTTTGAATGTAGCTCTACGCTAGACTTTCAGATGTCTTTAAAGTGATAAAGTCGGCCTTAAGACTCTGATACACCCTGTATCTATTCAGGCATAAAGTGTCATACTGACGTTTGTGGAAATAAGGTCGCCTTGGAATTTGTCACTTTTACTTTGGCCGCCAACTCAGCCGGTTATAATATTTTGTAGTTTTATTATTCACTCCGGGTGTAACTCAGGTTTAAGTTAATTTTACACCCGCTCATTAATCCGCATTTTTAAAACCCGATAATTTAAACCTATGTCCATATTATTCGCTATGAAAAATATGCATTAAAGCCGCTGGATTAAAATGCGGATTTAAAATACTTTAATCCGTTTTAAACCCACGTTATGTCAAATATCACAAATAATGTCATTTTTGTTGTTGTTGGTTGTTTGTTGTGTGCCGATTTTTGTCTTTAGTGCATTAGTCGAATCATGGAATATAGCCTCCAAAATGGCCTGAATTATTTGCGAAAATCAAACACATCGGATGATAACCTGTAACATTTACTACGGTGATTGCTATAGGGAACGAAAGCAGCGTCTATTTGGATGCGGATTTGTTGTAAGCGGCAGACTTAGGCAAGAAGTCTTGAGCTTTCCACACGTTAGTGAACGCCTTACAACAATCCGCATCAAGGCTAAATTCGCCAACATCAGCCTAATATGCGCTCACGCACCCACAGAAGAAAAAGACGATGCTGCCAAAGAGTGTTTCTACGAGCTCCTCGATAAAGCATATGAGCAATGTCCTAAGTATGACGTTAAGATTGTCTTAGGTGATTTTAACGCCAAAATAGGAAAGGAGGACATCTTTGGTAGCACAATCGGAAAGCACAGCCTACACGACATTACGTCTGGGAACGGACTTAGGCTAATTGACTTTGCTGCGGGCGTAATGTTACTATAGCTAGCACA
Source organism: Cheilosia vulpina (assembly GCA_916610125.1). Classification (NCBI taxonomy): domain Eukaryota; kingdom Metazoa; phylum Arthropoda; class Insecta; order Diptera; family Syrphidae; genus Cheilosia; species Cheilosia vulpina. The sequence goes on along the minus strand of OU744278.1, from coordinate 16,980,188 downwards.
CGGTTTCCTCACCTCAATATCCACAAAGGAACATGGCGGTCGCCAGATCATCAAACCGTCAACCAAATTGATCATGTTGCGATCGACGTAAGGCACTCCTCCAGTGTTCTAGATGTCCGAACTTTCCGAGCGGCCAACATAGACTCGGACCACTACCTTGTTGTAGCCAAGGTGCGTATGCGGTTATCTCAAACGCCACAACAACGGGGAAATACTGTGAGGAGATTTAACGTTGAACGGCTACAATCGCAACAAACCGCCAGAACCTTTGCTGATCGCGTATCCCTCAACCTATGAGAAGTCCAAATTCCGCTGTCAGGCAGAACGAACCATTCAACTTAGACGATGAAAGCCAAGACTTCCGTCCACCCGACCAAAACGAAGTGAGGATAGCAATATCCAAGCTTAAGACCAACAAAGCTGCTGGACCAGATGGCTTGACTGCCGAGCTTCTTAAGGCAGCGGGAGATGACTTGGTAGAGAGCATACACCAACTCGTCTCCAAGATTTGGTCGGAGGAAAGTATGCCTGATGAATGGAACCTCAGCATCGTTTGCCCGATCCACAAGAAAGGAGACCCTCTAAACTGCGCCAACTATAGGGGTATCAGTCTTCTTAACATCGCATACAAGATCCTGTCTGCCATACTGTGTGAATGCCTGAAACCTTTTGTCAACGATCTGGTTGGTCCCTACCAGTGCGGTTTTAGGCCCGGTAAGTCCACAACCGACCAAATATTCACACTACGGCAGATCCTGGAGAAAACCCAAGAAGTCCAGATCGATACTCACCATCTTTTTATCGATTTTAAGGCCGCATACGACAGCATTTATAGAGACGAGCTGTATAGAGCTATGTCTAGTTTTGACATCCCTGCCAAACTCGTCCGATTGTGCAGAATGACGATGGAGAATGCTCGCTGCTCCATAAAGGTCGGAAACAATCTCACCGAGACCTTTGATGTCAAAAAAGGATTTAGACAAGGTGACGCGCGAGAAGATTGTGCGAAACTCGCAAGCCAACACCAGAGGCACAATCTTCCAGAAGTGCAACTACTTGCATACGCTGACGACATCGACATCATTGGCAGAACACAGCGAGCTGTCACTGTTGCGTTTGCAAGTATCAGTACAGAAGCGGCAGAAATGGGTTTAGTGGTGAATGAGGGCAAAATAAAAGTATATGCTGTCAACAAGAAGGGACACACAACATCGACGAATCGGACAGAACGTCACTATAGACAGCTTTAACTTTGAGGTAGTTCGGGACTTTGTCTACCTCGGCTCGCTATTAACTCTGAGAATGACATCACCTCAGAAATCAAGCGAAGAATCACACTTGCCAACCGCTGTTACTTTGGCCTAAGAACGCAATTGTTTAGTAAGGCCTTGTCGAGAAATACTAAGGAGACTCTATATAAGACCCTCATCATCCCAGTCCTACTCTATGGCGCAGAAACATGGACGCTATCAAAGGCGGATGAAGATCTCCTTGGTCGTTTTGAACGCAAAATTCTTCGATTGATTTTCGGTCCCGTTTGCGTTGACGGGCTTTGGAGGAGGAGATTTAACAGCGAACTCTACGAGCTGTACAGCGACATCGACCTGGTCAGAAAAGTACGCATCAGTCGACTAAGATGGCTAGGACATGTAGAGCGAATGGACACCGGCCCGGCCGTCTTCGACTCAAACCCGGAGGGACAACGCAGTAGAGGAAGACCTCGCCTTAGGTGGCGCGCGCAAGTGGAAGGGGACCTCAACCAACTTGGAGTGCGCAACTGGAGGCAGTTAGCCAAAGATCGCGCTAACTGGAGAGGCGTATTGGTTGAGGCCCAGGTCGACCCCGGACTGTAGCGCCACCTAAGTAAGTAAGTAAGTAAACACATCGTTATTATTGACGCAACCCCGATTGTGCATATTTTCGACGACCCGTCGTCCTCGTTGGTTTACCATCAGCTCTCCGACAAATTCGTCTTTTGTTGACGAAGACATCAAAATTTCATCCATTTCCCGAATGAAATTCAATTTTTTTGTAGCTTCTTGCTACTTTTCATTTTCCTTTTCACTTTTCTACTTTTCTTATTTCTCGCAACCTGCGAACAAGGAAATGTCAATATTATGAAATTGAGTTTTAACCCGAGTTAAATTACTTAAACTGGTCTCCGGATTGCGTTTAAATCCAATCGGATTAAACGCTGTCAAGTTTAAAAAACTTTGTTTATGTTCGGGTTTAACGACTGCATATTATGGACTTGGGTTTAGAGTTTGGTTTAAACTCACATAAACCCGCGGGTATAACCTTTAACCCGGATTAAACTTAGGTGGCGCTACAGTCCGGGGTGGACCTGGGCCTAAAGGGAGTGAATAATATGGCCGTTAGTAAGTTTAAATATTTGAAGTCTTAAAATTGTATTTTCGTATGAAATAAATAAACAAAACCCTGAATTATAATAGATACGAAATGAGAAGTTTTTATATAAGCAAAGTGTTTTGAAAGCACGATACTCCTCAATGTTGCTGCCATTTTTCTGGCTTTAAATTGTCGAAACGGAGCGAAATTGAATTTATTTGTAAACGAAGAATATTCAATAGCGGCAACTTTAACAAACAAAACATCGTTATAGAGGTATCGTGAAAAAAGTTATAGCGCCTAATATATATTGCTAAAGCTCTTGCTGCGACTAAATTCTAAATAGATAGGAATGCAAATGTGTTTCTGTCCTTGTTTTAAATACGAAGTATGCTCAAGGGTGTGCTTCTTACATCTCTACCGTCCTGGCATTTGTATCAATTGTAGTTAACCATTGTCACAATTGTAGAGCACTCTTCTTCCTAGTCCAGTCATAAATTCTGTTACAAATATAAAGCGGCATAAAAAAATAACGAGTATTTTGCATTTATTAGATAATAATATTGGTAATTTGAAAAATAAATATATCACTCGAAAAGACCACCTTTTGCCTTACTTCTTCTCTCTTCTGCCCCACTTCTTCTCTCTTTTTTTCACAACCCTCCACTGCAGTCCACACCTTCTATAGCTCTCGCATCTTACGATTTTCATAAAGCTAACTTTTGCAAAATTAATGAATATCTCACCAGAGCCTCTTTTGATTTTGCCAATCTGTCTGTGAATGATGCCCTCTCCATGTTTTATAGAGAACTGTCTAATGCTATCTCCCTTTATGTCCCTATTTCTCGCCCTAAAACGTTTTCTACATCTCCGCCTTGGTATAATCGAAGACTTCGTTCGTTACGCAACAAGACAAACAAATTATGGGCAGTTTTCCTCCGAACCAACTCTTCTTCTGACTTTTCCAACTATCTCGGTTCATACCTTCAATTCACCCAGGTTTACAACTCCCTCTACCAGCAGTATCTCCATAACGCACAAGCCAACCTTATAAACGATCCTAAGTCTTTTTTCCGATTCGTCAACTATAAAAAAAAATCCGATGGTTACCCATCATCCCCTTCTTATGAAAACATAACCTCAAGTGATCCACACTCCATTGCCAATTTTGTTGCCACTTTTTTTAAACAATCTTTCGCCGACAACTCCTTCGTACCGGACCCCTCTTATTTCAATTACCTACTCAACTTCTCCAATAGCCCCTTTCTCTCTCAGACATTTGAACCCTCTGTAATTGAGAATAAGTTACAAAAACTAAATGATGAATACTCACCTGGTCCAGATGGCCTTTCCGCCATATTTCTTAAAAAGTGCTCCTTCAATCTCTCCATCCCGCTTTGTTACCTCTTTCAGCTGTCGCTTTCTCAAGGCAAATTTCCTCAGATATGGAACACCAGTTCACAAAAATGGACTAAAGAGCGATGTAACTAACTACCGACCTATAGCTAAGCTTTCGCATATACCCAAACTTCTCGAAAGCATTTTGTATGAAGCCCTAAGCTTTCAGGGCAAGTCTTTAATATTCCCTTATCAACACGGCTTTCTAAAAGGTAGATCAACTACCACTAACCTCGTCGAATTCGTGTCCTCTGCACTCACAGCCTTAGAATGTGGTAAAGAAGTCGCTCTCCAATTCTGGCTATATACTGTAATCCAATGGGTTCAGATCTGGACTTCGCGACGGCCAATCCTCTGCGACTACAAAAGCAGGAATATTGACCCTGAGCCACTCCTGGTTTTGGGCTTATACGCCGGAGCAGAGTCTTATTGAAAGACCCATCTTTCTCCATCAAATAGAGTATTTGTTAGCGTCTTTACAATACCCTCTAGCACATCTTGCTGATCGACTTTTGTACCTGATTTGACAACTTTTCCATAGAAATGGAGAGATGGGACACCTTGCTGAGAGACCCCGCACCAAACTTTTACGGAAGCGGGATGATGGTCACGCAGAACCCTTGGAATTACTTTTTTCGCTTCCTTTGATGTCAAAGCACAAACTTTATCATTTTGTTTATCAAAAACTCCTTCCATGGTAAAAATGTTTTCATCCGTAAAAAGAATGTTTTCATGCCCTATGTTCGCTTGCCACAGCAAGAGTCTCTTGCATCTCTCCGCCCTAATTCGTTTTAGTTGAGGAGTTTAAAGATGGCCTGTTGATCGACGATAGGCTTTCATGTGAAGATCACCCCGAACTAGCCTAGATATCGATCCGGCGGATATGTTCGATTCCCTGGACATGATCTTCTGCTTCCGAAGGGGATTTCTTCGAATACGTTCACGCACAGCTTTTACTACCGCACTCGTATGTGCGGTAGTCCACTTCCGACAATTCACTGAATCGACCAATAGTTCGATAAACGAACATTCTCGATATTCCGAGAAGTTTTAACAAATTGAAGATTTGGCCAGCACCCTTCCGCTCTCGTGCAACGCTATAACCGCGATTCTGTTTGCTTTAGCACCCCACTCCATGTTAATAAACTGAAACCAAACTGACTTCTATTCATTGACAATGCACATGTTAAGGAAAATAAGTCAACAGGTCTATCCCAAGTGCACATTTTAAGAGATGGGCGCTGATAATTGTGTAACTGAATTTATGGCAGTGCTAGGTATAATTGATATTACAGACTTAGGAGACTAAATCTGCTATGGTCCTTACAAGCTTCCAACACACCAGTCCCAATCCCATCAGCAAATTTCTTAATATTTCCCTGGAACAGTAAACCCATGCAATAAAAATCTTACCAACCATCCAAACCGATACCGACGTGCCCCGGTCCACTCATCCAATTATCACCGAAATGCAAAGTCATCCCTCGTCCAAACGAACACAAACACAATATAAGAGGATTTATGAGTGTGAACAAATAATGTCCTAATCTCTGCACGAAATGTATCTCGAACCAGCCGCACCACCATACCAACAGGACTTGAAGCAAAAATCAAAGAAAAAGTCACAGCCTATACCGTAAATAAATAACGAATGTAATTATGAAAGGTAGGAACTCACACCTCCGATAAGAGGCGTCATTCGCACATACAGATGCTGTGGGCCCGGTTTTTTTTTTATCCGTTTAGCATGCCATAATTACCTGGCATAAAGTGGCCTTAATTGGTTTCTTGATGTGACCATGCTTCGCTTTATCAATTTGCCTTTTCATTTTTCTTCCTTGGCCCAGGAAAAATATGCCCAGCCCCAGCTACATTATGTGTGTGCACATCCTGAATGGGTGTCGCGTCTCTCGCTGCTTTGGCGCGTAGAACTTGTTTCAGAACTTTGTTGGCAGATTATCCCAGAATAGCAAGTGAATCCGATAAATTGCTACATCGAGAGGAAGATGTTATTCGCGATGAATGAAAATAACCAAAAAAAAAAAAATAATAAAGAAGGAACGATGTCTCAATTCAAGCACAAACACTCGACCGACGCGACGAGATGAGACAGAGACACGGGAAGTTCAATGCAATAAAAGGAAGACAAACGTGGCATTAATTTTGTTTATGGGACAAGTTTTAAGGATTAATTCGGGATGGTTACGATTCTGCGGTTCACAGTCGTAAATTTCACTCGAAATTGATTGAATTTTTGACAGCAGGTAACGAGTGGAAGGGGCGAATGCTTCGTGTAGACGGGCTTTTACAAAGAAGAGTATTGAAATCTGCACTGAGAAGGAATACGACAATACTGGTTTGTGGGAGTCAAAGGAAGGGGCTCATAAATGTTTGCATTTTGGAAACGAATTGTCCAAGAGGCGGATAGAAGCTGCCGCAATGATAGCTGCGTTGTTTCGATGGGGGTTTCTTTTTTGATGCGCCAATGGATGTTGTGAAGATGCGGTAGCCCGTGCTACCAACATGCACGATTCACAACACCCGAATAATCGATGCTAGGAGTGCACCGCCTACGTACTAACGATACCACTTCATCCTTCAACCCTATCCCCGCGGGACTGCACTTATGTATTACTTGGCGGGGCTATTTTATGCTGCATCTTGTAATGCGTCATTAGATAGAATATCATTGCTAGAGGGACAGAACAGCAACAAAAAAGCTGTGCCAAAAAGACAAACATGAATGGAATGTTTATGGTATCGAAAGGACGAGATACAAGTGACTCTCGACATAAACCAGATAGATATATGTCTTATTTCTGAGACACACTTTAAATTTACTACTGACTTTAAACTGCAGGGATATGCATTATATCACTCCCCACATCCTCATAATTCTGCAAAAGATGGAGCTGCAGTGTTAATAAAGAATACGATTGAACACCATATCGCACATGTATTACAAAAGTGTCACAACTCAAAAAAACCCCATTTTTTTAGTTTTAAATACAAAAAAATATTTGAAATTATCCCGGACCTATCTATCTAGTTGCCATTGACTAAATTTGAATAGTTTTTTCTCCAGAAGGTAAAATGTCGTTTTAGATGTTCAAATTTAAATCAAAGATGCTTTGTCAAAAATGACAAATTTTTAGTTGTGTCGTGATTCTGCTGCGGAACTGTTGTTCAATAAATATTAAAAGTGTCTTAATTTGAGTTGTGTCATTTTAGTTAAATTAATTCAGGGTTTTATTTTCAGTTGGCACACTTTTGCTGCTTTATATGAGAAAAAGTATTTGTTCTAATTTGAGTTGTGACGTTTATGTTGTTTAAGGTAAGTTGAAACCATTTGTATTATTTAGAGTTACTACACTTTAGAAAAATTAAAAGTTGTAATTTAGAGTTAATACAGTTTTGTTGTTTAAATAAAGTTTTATGTTTTTAAAGCTGAATTTAATATCAAATTCTTTCAATTTCTTATAAAATCTTTTGCTTGTTATGGCAGATACTTTACAAATACTTAAAATCGAAACGAAACCCTTATTCATACATTTTTTCATGTTTTTTCGAGTTATGACACTTTAGATGACTAAAGTACAGTAGATAAAAAAAGCTATAATTTTGCCGTGGTGACCTTAAATCTGAATTCAGAAATGTTCTATCACTTCACGTTCTCGATATTTTTTCATATGAAAATCTGAAAATAAACCTTTTCTATCGCTGAACATAAACTCTTTTAACGGTTTATAACTGAGCTAGTTTCAGAAAAACAATTTTTTTACGATTTTCTCGAGAGAATAATTTAAGATTCCTGTTGTGATCGAATGATTCTGAGTTCAGATTCGGTCTTATTGTAACTTGAAATCTAGAAAACGTAGTTTTGTTCTTCAGTTTTACTTTTTTTAATTCTTTTAATTTGTTAATTGCATTCGATGAGTCGTTCAAGATTGATAGTCCAGTTAGCAACCAAAAAAGATCATCCAGTAACAAATTCTTCAACTTTTTTCGATTCGTTTCAAAAGGAGCAAACAGATTTTATTAGTTTAAAACAGTTCTTGACTGAGTCCCAACTTTTGTTTGTAGTTATTATTTATTTTTATAAAAAATACTTTTTTAAACAATAAATAAAAAAATGTTAATAAGTGTTTCCTTTTGTATAAGATTTTACATAATTTTCAGTTTAAGGATCTAGCCTTTGTTCTATAACTAATCACTCGAAAAAACTAGGTGATAAACTAAAGGATTGGGAACAAAACCAAAGGAAATTTATAAATTTATTTTAAATCCATCGTTTTTCACATAATTTTCGCGTGTGATAAGTTGCAGATCAGGGGCCCTGAATATAGTACTGATAATTTTTCTTCATTTTGGTTTAAGATAGTCCGTAGAATTGCAATTATAATTCTAAACTAAAACCAAAGTCATGAAAAAAACTTGATTTAACTATTTAGAAATAAATACATGAAAATCGTCACAACTCAAAAACAAATTTACTAAAGTGGCTGTACAGTACATGTACATTTTTTTTAATGAAAAAATTACAAAAAATGTCATAACTAAAAAAACGTGAATTTCCATGGTAAAAATATTTTTTTTTAGACTTTTTGTTATGTAAAGTTGATTTATAGTGTATTCCCCTCTATAAATATTTATTAAATAGTAAATTTACAGTTTCTATCGTCGTAAAATGGTTTTTCGACTCTATTGAAAAACGAAGATTTTTGAGTTGTGACACTTTTGTACTACATGTGCGATAGAAGCAAAATTGCAATCCTGCGCCATCCAAGGAATTTCCATAAGTATAAAAACGAGCAGTGGACAAATACCTGTTGCAGCAGTATACTGCTCTCCTAGCTATAGACTAAAGAAAAATGATTTTAAAAGTCTTTTCCGCATATTTCACAATAGATTAAAGGCGGGAGAGGATTTTAATGCCAAGAATAAATATTGGAGATCTAGATTAAAAAATACTAGAGGCGGAGAGCTTTATGAAACTACTAAAGAAGCCGGCGCCAAATATCACTCAACAGGGAAAACTACCTACTGGCCCACAGATAGGAATAAGACCCCAGATCCTGTCGACTTCTTTATATCCAAAAATATATCTTCAAATAAAATAAATATAGAAGAAGGCCCTGATCTTCAATGAGATCATTCCTCAATACTTCTTACACTTTGCGATAGAATAATAATAAAAGGACATAGCTCTAAACTAGTTAATAGACTGACTGATTGGAAGCACTTCAGGCAGAAGTTGGAAGAATATATCCAACTATCACCAGCTATTCAAACAGTAGATCAACTAAAAGAAGCAGTGCAAATATTTACAATGCAAATATTTACCAAAATAACAAACAAGATTAAACAAAACTCCTATCCTCGTGAAATATGTGAAATTATTAAAGAAAAGAGGAAAGCTAGAAAACGTTGGCAAGAGACAAGGGCGACAAAACCACACTGAACAACTTAAATAATAAGCTCAGAATATCTATAAGAGAATTTAATAAAGAGTCTTTAAAAACGTATCTTACTAGTCTAACAAATGATGCTAGTACCGACTACTCGCAACAAAGCAAATGAACGGGCCATTAGCTCACATTCCGCCAGTAAAAACCAGAGAAGGTAACTGGGCAAAAAGCAGCTAAAAAAGAGCAAATACTTTTGCAGAGTACCTTGAGAACGTCTTCAAACCTTATGAAGATAAAGATTATCAAGAAAACGAAGGAATGTGCGAAGAAGACAGACCTATTTGGCCGGTAACAGCTAAAGAAATCAAAGAAGGCATAAACATGAAAAAAGCCCGAGGGTTCGACAGGGGGAATTTTAAAACAATTTCCTCGAAAAGGTTTAAAAAATCTAGCGCAGATTATAAATGCTGCATTTAAATTAAGATATGTGCCAAGCATGTGGAAGGTCGCGGAGGTAATAATGATACCAAAACCAGGTAAACCACCAAGCGAAGTAACCTTATATCGCCCAATATCGCTACTACGAATGTTGTCCAAGCTGCTCGAAAAAATGCTGGCAAAACGTCTACAAAAAATAATTGATGAAAAGTCGCTAGTTCCAATTCACCAATTTGGATTTAGAAACAAGCACTCTACCATTGATCAGGTGCATAGAATCACAGATAAAATCGAGAAAGCATTCGAAGAGAAAAATGTGTGCTCTACAATATTTCTTGATATAGCACAAGCTTTCGATAAAGTCAGGCATAAGGGACTGATCCATAAATTACAAAGGCAACTGCCGAAGCAGTATTCGACAATAACAGACCGATTCTTCAGAATTAAACAAGAGACAAAGTACTCAACATTAAGAGGAATTAAAGCGGGTGTACCGCAAGGTAGTGTTTTAGGCCCAGTGCTATACTAAACTACTATAGCAACTTTTGCAGATGACACTGCTGTGCTTGCTGTTGGAGCAACTGTCGAATTAGCAACAAAAAAGCTCCAAATGGCAATAAACGGTATTTCAGAATGGACTAAAAAGTGACAGATTAGATTGAATGACCTAAATTCAGTCAATATTTACGTACAAAAACGTACCACACATTCCAATCTACATTAACAACAATGCAGTGGAATACTCAAAGACAGCTAAATATCTGGGCATGACCCTAGACGCTAAACTGCGTTGGAAAGCGCATGTAAAGAAAAAAAGAGACGATATGAACATGCGATACATGGGAGATACTCATCCCTGTCCAACTACAATAAATTACTGCTATACAAGCTTGAAACCAATATGGACCTACGGGCTCCAGTTGTGGGCGTGCACATGCCAAACAAATTTACAAAAAATTCAAGTCTTCCAAAACAAAGTACTAAGGAACGTAGTTAATGCACCTTGGTACATACGCAACGCTGATCTACATAGAGATCTAAATATTGAAATGGTTGAAGACAAAGTTAAAAAAGATGCGCAAAGGCACAGAAGTAGGCTTCTCAACCACGTTAACGTAGAACTTACAGAACTATTAAATACTGTCAATGTAATCAGAAGATTGAGGCGGGTAAAACCCCTTGATCTATAAGAGTTGGCCAAGGCCAAGAGATTAGATAAATCTTCAAACAAAAAAGGTTCGAAAACGGCGGATTTTTCTTCTGAATTTTTCAAATAATTTAAAAATAAATTGCCGATTAGTCGCACGACTAAGTGCAATCCCATTCAGCATGACGACAGACAGTCCCTCCCGAGAGGTGTTTTAGAGGTTGTTCGAGTCCCTCACTATTGCAGGAGCATCCCTCGCGTGCTTGCTCTGAAATTTCTTTCGATGATTTTTTCTTTCAGCGAACCCCCAAACAAACAAAAAAAAAATCTTGTATTGCGTCAGCTACTTCTGATGCTTCTGCTGCTTTTAATGTTCTTCTCAGCTTTTCTATTCCTCGTAGTTCAATTTGAAGAGTCGTTACATACACTGCCATCCATTTGTCCTCCGACTGTGTGTTCTATAGGAAGCTGACGGCTGAGCAGGTTTCCTCTCTATTCTGCGAATCTTCTACAATGGAAAACTGCATGCTCCGTATATTCCTCCTGCTTGGACAGTCTGGGCAAAATGGCGAGTTATCATGTCAAAATCGGTAAAGATATTTGCAATAGCCGCCGTGACGACTTAGAAACTGCGTAAGGTGGTAGTTGAAGATTCCCTGTGATCGCTTTGCCCAATTCTCAATATTGGGGACCTATTTGTAGGTCCATCTGCCTTTCGCAATGTTGACCCATCTGGCTTGCCACATCACAGTTCTCTCTTCAGCTTCCATTCTCGCGATTTCTCTTGTAGATCCTTAACATCTCGTCAGCCAGGATATCTATTGGGATCATAGCCGCTATGACAAACGCCGCCTCGTCAGAGATGCTTCGGAATAGATTGTTCTTAATGCAGAGTCAATATACAAAAGATAGTCTTCTTCTTACTTCTTTCTTCGCAAGTGCACACGCCCAAACGGGAGCAGCATACAAGAGTACTGAGCTGACTTCCTTAGAGAGTAGGATCCTCATAGCGTATCCAGGTCCCCCAATGTTCGGAAGTATCCGAGAGGGTGTTGCCTGAAGTACAAGGTGGCGCAAAAATAACCTTCCGATGTTTTTTGGCTGTAATTTAAAAAAAAAAAGAAAAACTTTGATTCTTCTTGTGGATTATTTTTATTTGGTCTTTTAATTTTTTTTACATCAAGTCGAGAATATGATGTCATGTAAATGGCCGCCGACACAGTTGATTGTCATTTGAGCCCTTTTTATGGCATTTTCCATCACTTTGGCCAAAACTTCCGGCGATAGGTCCTCACATTCTTGACGGATATTGTCTTTAAGAGCTGCAAGAGTCTGAGGCTTGTTGACATAAACCCGCGACTTCAAAAAGCCCCACAAAAAGAAGTCTGGAGCGGTCAAATCAGGCGATCTTGCTGGCCAGTGCAAATCGCCAAAAAGGGAGATTAGGCGCCCGGGAAATGCATCCTTCAGCATATCGGTTGTGGCACGTGCAGTGTGTGCCGTTGCACCGTCCTGTTGGAACCACATGTTTTCCAATCCCAATTCATCAAGTTGCGGCAAAAAGAACTCGTTGATCATTGCTCTGTAGCGCTCACCATTCACAGTAACCGTTTGGCCCGCGACGTCTTCGAAGAAAAAAGGTCCGATGACTCCTCCAGCGAAAACAGCACACCATACAGTGACTTTGCGCGCGTGTAATGGCTCTTCGTGGGTTACACGCGGATTTTCAGTGCCCCAGAAGCGTAAATTTTGCTTATTTACGTACCCGCTAAGATGGAAATGGGCCTCATCACTGATGATTATTTTTGTTGAAAAATCGTCTTCCTCTTGGTGGTGATTAAGGATGGCTTGAGCGTATGTTAGACGCGATTGGCGGTCAGCAGCTAACAGCTGATGCACCGTCTGGACTTTTTACGGAAACATCTTCAAATCTTGTACCAAAATTCGCTGTAAAGGCCGTCGACTGATACCCATTTGCGTGGCACGTCGTCTGGTCGATGTCGACGGCGCTTCCATGACATCTTCGGCTACAGCAGCAATATTCTCTGCAGAACGGCTACTCCGGGGTCTGCCACGCCTGGCAGCATCTCGTGTTGTGCCAGTCTCTTCGAGGCGAGCGGCTAAACGTCGCAGTGTTTCACCAGTAGGCGCTGGACGGCTAGGAAATCTGCGACGAAATGCACGTTGTGCCAAAGTCACCGACCGATTATTGCTCAAATAAATAGTCACCAATATTCCGCGTTCTGGAGCAGTGTAGCGTAACATTGTTTATTAACGTGTATTTCGCATGTGTTTACTACACAAATGTCAAAACAGAACTGACTTTAGGGGCCAATCGCAAAATTTATAGCATTTTCTGATAGGAGGATTACTTTTGCGCCACCTTGTAGTAACGCCTTTTTTACTCGGATAATCCACGTGCGCGCTTTGTAGCTGGTTGTCAAGTGTCACTCCTAGGTTTCGCTGGGGTGACATCGGAGATCTGAGGAACACCATACATCATGGACGGGGCAGTGGTCCACTATATGGTTTTGTTAAATTACTTTTTCTCAGTTCAGGTTCAAAGAGCTGCAGCCGGAGCAACTGGAGACACTCAGGCATGACGAAAATGGTCGACTGTATTACTTTGAAGGACGATTCCCTGAAGTAACTTTGAAGGACTTCCGACCACTGTTTAGAAGCGTAATTGGACGTGAATTAGGAGCGTTTTTAAACGTTGATGGATCAGGTTTTGTACGCTTTTTAGCCTCGCACTCGCCTATGGCTTTTAAAAGTCCGGCGGTATTTCTACCCATCAAGGGAGATGTGGTAGCGTGCAGCAAATGATTGGACGTAATAACAAACCCGGAATGTTGTTCCACGAAGTCGTGTGTTATGTCTAATGTCTATGTACACGATGGAGAATCCACGATATCTGGAAGGAAAGGAACAAAACATATGAACCCTCAAACGAGAGACTACCCAAATGTGCAGGTCAGTCCGTCAGTCATGAAGAGTTACCATGAGTCCACCGATGACATATCACATCAGCTATTGTACAGAACGATATCTCACATGGATTTAGCGTTTTTTTCCACACTCCATATATGTTCTCTCACCAGGCAAACGCACTACTCAAAATGCAGTACCGAGTGAAGCCACCCGTAGCCAACTACACACATATAGAAACAAAGAACCATTACATCTCGTGTCACATTCCAATTGCCAACTTATCCAACCGTTTAAGGTTAATCGAATTCAGTTTCATAAAGCATACCAATCGTTGTGGCGCACTCTGCACTGAGCGGATGCATCTGGAGCGGTCTCATGCTAAATTGCTTGCAAACCTCTATCGCCAAGCCCCGTCACCTCATATGAGTGCAAACCAAGATAATCTCTCGTATGTCTGATGTCTGAGATGAGATCTATCTTCTCGGCAATACCGTTATATAGCTCAAGTCACCCGAATCTATGGCGGTTGAAGTACGTACTTAATTGCACCAAAGTCACCATTAGACAAAGCAGCACCCAGCACCAAGTGCGCCGGCCTCTCTAGCAATGTTCAATGTAGGTATCCATATAATGAGCAGCGTTTTCTATTCGAAATCCTCATAAATTTAAATGGCCGCAAAGAGCCGTTATAATTGCTACAACTATTCACCGTGGCATAGAACGGCTGATGGCATGCAAATGTGCATGTGCAAGTTGGTAGCAACAAGCAGTCCACTCAAGGGAACAATGAGAGCAAGATCCTTATCACCGGGCAGGTAATTCTGTTCAGGCCATGTTATCCGCTGTACAGTTTTTTGTTGTTGTTTTTGTTTGCTTCTATGTTTTGCATGCGCCTAAAGCGATGGATGGCTGGGTACTGGGTGACTGAATGGATGGGAATGGGTCTTTTGTTTGGCCTATCAGAGTCGCATTGTGTAGCATTGGTGGTGGCTGGGTGGGGTAGGTTGAGGTAGGCTGAGGCAGGCAACCAGAGCGCGAACGTAATTAACGTTTCAAGAGTGGACTTGTACGAGCGATCCGATGGGCCGAATGAAATGTTATAGTAGAGGGTTTTGAAGAAGTAAGGCTCTGCTGTGCTGCTAACTTTATAAATGACATCACAAAATAAGTATTGATCGATTGGCAATCGCTGTTTCGGGGGCAGTTGGTAAGTCAAGGAACTGAGTGCGTCATCAGCCCTTGACAAAAAACGTATCTCTGCGCCATTTCTATGGGTCATTTCCAACGTTGCTCTTGGTAGTACTTTGCTACTTGCTAGTCTCAACCTTGTCGCTTCTGCCTCAGTAGTCACAAATGGATCATTGTCAGCTTTCAGAGTTTTTCCAATTCTGTCAATGCCATCGGTGTATGTGAGTCACCGTTTTCTAAGACCTTTTCTGACACTGAACGTTTCGGTAGTGCTTTTACCAACACTTCTTGTGCACGGTTAAAAACAGAGACTATACTGAGACCACCAACTTCGGCCGATTTCCCGTTACTTGCCTTCAAGGTATATTTTTATGGGGTGGCAAATGCTAAGTGCGCTTGTATTGTTGCATAGAAATTCGTATTGACAAATGTCACGCAACTTCAAAAATTCCGGCTCACCAACACACTCGCACCTTGCATATGCCACTTCCGCTCTGGGCAAAGTTGCTGACATAGTTCATAGAATTTTATCCGTTAAATTTGAAATTATTTGTTACGTTTGGATAATATTTTTTATTTTTAGGAATAAGTGTACATTTGCTTTAAATATTAATGAAAAATTAACAATTTAAATTTGTTGAAGGAAAATGAAAACATTTCGAGCAAATATTCTTCATTTGTCTCAGAAAAATTTACACACGAAATCGAAGTTAAAGATATTGAAAAAGGGAAAATACGCAATCATATTTGTCCTAATAAGTTTCTAGTATATAGAACATTTCCATTCGATAGTTTTATTGACCACCAAAATCGAATTTTACGCCTTTTAATATATAATAACTCACCAATGGCATTCAGTAATATGAAAATGTGGTATTCCCGAACTCCAGCAAATTTCCCTAAGGTTGCCGAGGTTGGCAGCATTTATTTTTGTATGTTTTTGCATGTCACAAAACAAAATGGCGAATTTAAAAAAAAATTGAGGGCGCCAGTGGCAAGAGGAGTTGGGGGTCACAGTATTGTCCTTTTATTTATTTATTTCAAAGAATAGGTTCACAGTAAGATTAAATCTTATAGTTTGTGGAGGCTTTAAAAGATTTAGAGTTCAAAAGCAAATTTAACATTAGATAGATGAGGACAAACTACATGTAATTAATTGGAAGCTTACATAAGAAAATTAATAACAAAAACAATAACAAAATATAGTAAATGACAAATCTGTTAGATTTATATTTATGTATCACTGGCCAAGTGTTTGAAAAGGTAAGTTTTAAATGTGCTTGTGTTTGTGGTTCTCCGTAGTGTAATGGGTAATGAGTTCCATAGAAGAGGGGCATGGACGAAGAATGAGCGCTCAGATTGCAAGCAATAGAATCTGGGCCGAGTCATGATGGCTGTTCTTTGTGAACTGGGAAAATTCAATCTGCTGTACAAATACTCAGGCTGTTGGGTCTGTGTAACACCATGAAAGAGGATTAGCGTTCTGAACTTAATGAAGTTATCGAAGCTGAGGCCCATTATTTGCCGAGAGTAACTTGAAATGTGGTCGAAATACTGTTTATTAAAAACAAATCTTGCTAAATTGATATAGATAACATATAGTTTATGCCTAGTGTTATAGTCAACACAGCAGAAAACTTCGCAACTATATAGTAAGATGGGTAATAAAAGGGACTTAACAAGTAGCAGCTTAGTTTTCACCGGTAAAGAGTTTTTCGTTGCCCGTAGCGATCGGAGACCACTATATACTTTTCCGATAGAAGCCGCAGCATGATCTGTCCAGGTAAGAGAATCATTGAAAACTACACCAGTGTTACGAGACTTCGTGACGTATTCAATGGATGACTGTCCTGGGGGGAAAGTGGTAGTATCTAGAGACTGCTTATAAATACAGAGTGTCTTGGACTTCGCTGGATTCAGTGATAAATTGTGTTTGAGGGCGCACTGTTGTGATCTCCAGATCTTCGTTCATCAGTTCAATCGCATTACTAATCATATCCAGTATAATTGGACGTCGTCAGCAAACATATGGGCGGTACAATGTTTAACAAGCTGTGGGAGTTTGTTCACGTAAAGTGAGAATAATATGGGCCCTAGAATCGAACCCCGTGGAACTCCCGCGGGAACTCTAAGAAACGAAGATATTTGGCTTCCCACTGCCACACATTGCTGCCGGCCCGCGAGGTATGAGTGCAAGTGGAGAGAGTGGTCCACTGTATTAAACGCTTTCGAGAAGTCCAACAACGTCAGGAACGTGCGACAGTTAGTATCCAGTCCTTGATTAAAAATATGGGGGTGCTTTTTAATACATCCGCAGTATTACAAGTCTTTACATTACAAGAAAAATTGTTTTTTTACAAAATTTCCAATTTATTAAACTTCTTTTTTAATATATTTATTTAAAATTTAATAATTGTTTCATAAAAATGCTGATTTTAATATGAATTTTCTGTACTTTAATATCTAAAGATTAAAATCTAATATTTTTGTTCTACAATCTAACCCGGTATATAATAAAATAATATTTCAATCAATAACTTATTAAAACTAAATTATAGTTGACCTGACATATGACATCTACTCTAATTACGTTTTAATACGAACTTATTAAAGCCATCAACTTCAATACATTTGCATTTGGTTTAAATATAGGATTTTAACCAAAGATAAAATTTAAATTATATCGGTATTACTTTTGAGCCCAAATATATTATTTTGTCGCTTGATTAAGATTTAAGAGTTAGTTTGAGCGTTCTCTTAAATGGAGTGGATGATTTGGATAGAGCTTTTTAAAAGAAAAATGTTTTAAAAATATAAAAATACAAAAAAGTGAAAGTTATGCTGAAAACAGGGTTATTATTATTATTTATTATTTCATCAACAAGCATTGCTTACAGATTACGAATTTATATATATAATACATTAAGTTTAATGGAAAAGAAAAAAAACAAAAATATTAGGAAATAAATAATACTTTTGACATTAGTTTGCAAGTAATCTGAATAAAAAATGCTTTTTAAGCGTTCTTTCGAAATATGAAGATCCATATGTCTACTTACAACATTGAATGAACTAAGGCATCTAGTAATTGGCCCGTTCCGACCATAATTTGTTCTATGCCCCAGTTGGTAAAAGAAGTGGTTATCCATTAAAACTCTCCCCGGAGCATTATTTGGAAACATGAAAAAAAGTGTACAACTATCGATATGTGAACACAGTACGTCTCTCGCAAACATTATGTCACGTGCATTCCTTCTTGCTTTAAGTATCATTAAACCTAACGGTTGACATCTAGCTTTATAAGAGGGCTGAAAATCCCAAAGCATTTTAAAGAAGACGTATTTTGTAAACCGCATTTGTTTGCATTCCAAACAACATCGGCGTATTCAAGTATTGATCTGACTAGGGTATTGAAAATCGATGTAAATGTGTGCGGATCAGAGAAATCTTTCGCGTTTCTTTTGATGAACCCAAGAAGAGAATTAGCGACTATATACTCAATATGAGTAACAAAGGTTAGAGTCGTATCAAGGAATATACCAAGATCTTTAATTTTGTCAACTTTTATTGGAATGAGATCAATACAATAAGTATGCGAATATCTCGTCTGAGATCTTATGAACGCGATAGCAAAACATTTTCGAATGTTTAACTTTAAGCAATTATTGAAGCCCCAACTTGACAAATTGTTCAGGTCAGTCTTGACCTTTAAACAGTCATTTAAGCAATTAATTTTTAAAAATATTTTGAGGCATACATTAAACAGTGGCAAAATTGAAGCTGTTGAATAATATCATCAATAAATATTATAAAAAGGAACGGCCCAAGATGACGACCTTCAGGAACTCCAGAAATGCAAGATATTAATCTTGAGTAATTGTTATCAAGACAGTCTTTCTGAAACCTTCCAATCAAAACTGATAAAAACCATTTCAGCAGAATGAAATCCAAATTGCTTTAGCTTTCTTATCAGAAGTTCATGGTTTACAGAGTCGAATGCTTTCCTAAAATCCGTATATACAGCGTCAACTTGACATCCGCCTTCAACAGTATTTATAACAAAAGATGTGAAGTGGACCAGATTAGATGTTGTCGAACGACCCGAAACAAAACCATGTTTCCCTTAATATGAAAATGCATTACATTGATTACCAATGAGAATATTCTTCTTTCAAGTAAGTAACATTCATTTAAAAGTATTCTTGTAACAGTATATAATATTTGCTTTTTTTGTTAAGCTGTGAATTTGATTTTGAAGATAAGGGCGGTCTAGAGATTCGAGTTCATTGCCTAAGAAATATAGCTATTACATTCCAAAAAGTAAGTAACTGACTGAATAATTAATAAAATAATTCGGGCATACATGCGTTCTCCCTCATTTAAATTTCTAGAAAAATATACCTACTAAAAAAAGCACAGCGGCACTCTTTAGGATTATAAATTCAAAGAGAATAAAAGACCACGGGAATTTTTTCACATTAGCCAATTTGCTATATGTATTGTAATATTTAAAACCAATAAAAATTAATATTAAAATTAAAAATTTTCGGTGTTAAATTATATCAAATCTAAAAAAAACTTTTAAAATATAATAGAATTGTATGATTTTAGCAAAAGATATATTGAATTTGAGGTAAAAGTTTATTTTTATCTGCAGTTTATTTAATTCGATTACAAATGTATTAAAATTCTGTAATTGTTCTATGTAAATAACGGTTGAATTTAAATACTCTTTTGCATTGAAACCCATCTCCATCTAAAATTTAATATTACAGAAGTATTTCGTAATAAAAGAAATTATTTTAAATTAATATATGTAATTCTTTTATTAGTTCTTTAATTTGAATATAAATATGCTATCTAAATATTAAATTTTAATATTTTCTCGGCGTTGACCTATATACAACCCCAAAAGTATTAAATTTAACGGCAGGATATTTAACCATGGGGAGCGGCGGTTATGCCAAGCTAGACATTGCTCTGAATATAGCTTGTAATCACATACAAGCTTTCAAAGACAACTTAATCGCGAAATATCTCTTTCAAGATGCGCCAAGTGTGAACATTTTAGTCGAGAGTGGACTTTCCCAACCAAAATCTAGCCTGAAAACCTTTTTCATTATTGACTATCCGTTCCAGACATTCACCGACAGACACTTGTTGATATATTGTAGTGACTTATGTTTCTGTAGGTCAAGGGATTTTCTTTCTTCAGGACAGTACAAACGATGCAATACTGAGATTTCGTTTGTTGGAGGTACTTTAACCAGAGCAACTTTTGGGAACACTTTCCAAGCTCATTCCTGGAGTTACATCTCTATATCGATGTTAAGGGGAGCTTCTCGAATTCAAAGGTATCCTAACTAGCTTTTTTCTCGACTCTGGTCATTTCATGTAGCCTTAGCAAATAATTTTTTAAGTGAGTTGCATGAGCCCGTCGGCATTCGAACCTTAGGTTCCTACTTCGTGTTTACTGAAACCTAACATGCAGCACTTCTGATGTCTGGTTACCCCACCGAGGGTATTCTGGGCTTGAATTTGGCTGATCGCAAACTGAATCCAAAGGATTGAGTAAAACCTGAGTTGACAAAGGCTCTAGCAGTCTTTTCAACTTCGAACTTTCTTACAGCATTTTCTTTGATCGGGCTATAGGAGTTATCCGCAAATGTACCTAAGCATAAGCAGCCAGGTACTTGGTGGAGCTCAGAGCCGATGTGATACCTCGGAAAGTATGGACTTCTTATTGAAGGCATGCATTGAACCCTCAAGTTGAAAATTGTTTTTTTTTTTTTTGTGGATTCGAACTGGGGCACTGCGATCAATCTGGCTTGTTTTGTCTTGGGTACGGCCAGTCTAGGGTACTGGGTGTGGGAAATGCGTTTTCGCCCCGTCACCAAGTCAATTTCTCTTTGTCCCGATAAAGTGTCGTTAAGTCTATGCCAAACCACTATTGCCAAAGATCCTCAAATTTGCACACCATACCAATACCCATTTTAGAAAGAGTTTTACCCGTAAAAATCGAAATGGAGCTTTACAAACTCTGTAGGCCTTTGGTACTAATAATCATTTTTAACCTTTACATTAAACATTTTGTGGGCCACAATATGCAACTTTGTATGGAATATTTCGCCATTGTGAGTTCGAAAAATTTAGCCTGAACACTTAAAATGATTAGCATCGCGGTGTACCAATAAAAACACCAAACACCTAGGCAAACAGAAGAAAAAAAACTCAAAAATGTGTACCATCTATTGTCTATCCAACATCCCGATTCAAATTGACATCTAAATCATTTCTTTTTGGATACAGTGTCGCCCTCGCCTTAAGTGTGTCACATCATTTGTCGATTCGTCAATGTCTATGACTATACAAATAGATTCACTCAAAGACTTCCGACGGCCTTCCGTCCAAATCCCCATGCATCGGGCCAATTAATTACCAACCATCGCTTTCCAATCATCGATTCTTCACGGCTCATTCGACAAGCGCTACCAGGTAGTAGCTGCATTATCGTCATCTAAATTCCATAAATCTCCCGCACCCGCACAGCGGCAGCGTCACATACTCCGCCCCGCAGGTATCCGCGATGTGAAATGCCATTGAGGAAATATTTTGACAAATCGCCGCCACTCAATCAGAACCACAGAAAAGATCAATATAGACCGCCCGAGATGGGGATGACTAACACGCAAGGATGTAGTGTATGGGTTCGGGTTGTCGGGTAGTAGGTAAGCGTTTTTCCCAACCACTGTTCGGCGGAAAATCGTCTCACTTCTCACATGTGATGACAGATTATGTGACATTAATTTAGGATTCATTGTCGTGGGTCGACGTGTTTTCGGTTTTTTTTTGCTCTCCTCCTTCGGTGGATAAGATGTCACCTCAGGTGCATAATCTTCCATTCATATGAGTCTCGATCACACGATGATGCTGCTGATGATGATGTGTAGCAAGGACGTGTGTGGAGAGTTAAGTTCTCTTTATTTCTCATTCGAGTCGGGGACTGTTTGTCATATAATAAGGATGTCATTATTATCGGCATCGTTCCCATCGACAAGGACGATGTGTATCGGCTGAGATTACACGAGTTGATAGTGACTAATTGTGGCCCATTAATATGTTCAGTTGATGTCCTTGACAGGTTTTATAAATCAAATGCGGGATAAATGAGCTGATGTTTTGATGTTTGATGTAATTTACGCGCTTAGATTATGCATCGACAGCGGTGCGTTCGATTGCCAATGAAGATGTGGCTCAGTTTGTGGTGTTTCCTTTTAAGGGCTTATTCGTTCAATTTTATTGCAAGTTGAGGTAGTTGTTGGACGTTAAGAGTAGTGCGATGGCAAAAATAGGTTCTTCCGATATTGCTGCCGATAAAATAAGCGTTTGATGTATTTTATCGATGAGGAGAGACGTTTTCGTAAAGGTACGCAAACTCAGTCTCTACCTGAGCCTACTCGATAAGTGGTTATTGCGACTGCCAGCTTCTCAAGAGGTAAGGATGTGAAAATATGGATTTCGAAACTCCAAAAAATCTCTTAAAAACAAACATCCAGCTACTTAGTAAGACTGACTTACGAAGTAAGAACACCAACTCACCTACTATTAGATATCAGCGATTACGATTCTCGTAACTGTTCTTGTAGCGTACCTTATTGTAGCCACCGAATCATTGAGCACTTGTAGCAAGATTCGAGCTGTACACGTGGCTCCATAATACCAATAGTCCCTAAACAATCTTCTATATCATGGATTGTGATAACTCTAAAGGGCCGAGCAATCTAACGTAAATTCCAAAAAAGACGGACATAGGTTGAAATAGCTTTTATACCGAATGCGGATATAAACAAAATCCTAAATATCTTCGAACTTATTCATAGCTGAAAATCGTACTTGCGAAATATTTTGAAAAGGTTCGACTGATTTATTAACCTAAACGGTCTAACATCAACACAGAACTACTGTCGGCGTATCCCAACTTGCCTAAAGCAAGGCCAGGTAAGTATAGACCGTCTGAGAAGTACTTTTTATCCAGCAACATAATCAATTTCTTATGACAGCAAATTTTTGACGGACAGTTGGCTGCACGCTCAGTTTATGACCTCGTATTATTGGTCAGATCATCGTGATGGGCCTAAATCTTTTTATATGTGTTCTTAAAATTGTTTACAAATTGCCAGCAACTCCATCATCGCATTCTCTCCAAACTCAACACATTTTTATAAGGCTGGCTGAAAAAAACATATATTACAGAGTTCTTCAGAAGTGCTATTCCGGCTATCAAATCACTGTTAAGAACTTCACATCACTCATCAAACTAAATGCTTCTATAGTTACTTATGAGAGACTGAAGCACTCGACTTGGCACCCTCCTAACGATTGCTAGTCTATACAGTGATGCCAGATTACAAGATATATCTTTTTTTTTTAAGATTTTTGAGCTCCAAAATATGTACATTTTTCCTTAAGTTCAACAAATTTCGAGATTTTTATATCAGGAACTTTTTAAATCTAACAAATTAAAAGAACATATTCTATTGAAGAAAAACATTTTTTTAATAATTCCATTATTATGTACAATGTAAGTCAAATAGAGCCCATGTACAATTTCAGTTTCACTGAAGCTTCCATCAACTCTAAAGAAACATGCATTTTAACGCATTTGATAAAATAACTGATGGAACGAGTTTTTGGAAAAATGTTTTAGGAGTAAAAACGGCGGATGGAAACTTCTCATATCTTGATTTTATTTTCAATATTTTGTCTGTTCCACATTCCTGTCCAAATGTTGAAATAATATTTTCTGGTGTAAATTTAAATAAAACAAGATTCGAAATCGTTTGAGTACTGAAAAAGTTGTTGTAATTTGAATCTTTACAAAGGATTTGTCGTGTTTTAAATGAACCGAAATTCTATGATCTTGATATAATAAAAATCTAAGTCAAATTGATTCAAATATGTTCCAAAATTTCAAAAAGCATTAACTTTAATTTATGACCAAAGTTTTTTTTTTATAGATAACTAGCTGAACCCGCCCGGCTTCGCCCGTGCAAAATGTGGGTTCAAAACAATTGATGGAAACAATTTTTTTATAAATTTGCTGTCTTGTAAGGGACACAATTATTTTTTTGATAATCGCTCAAAGAAAAATCATCGATAGATATTGCAGAGGTATAACGCGAGCGAGCGGTCTGCATTAGTGAGGGACTTGAGCCCGTATTAAAAAACATCCCAAAGACTGAGTCCACTCTGCCTTTATGACATTGCACCTGGTCGTTGGACTAATCAGCAACAATTTAAAATTTTTTGGACAATGAAAATGAAAGAAAATAATTTTATAATAGGTATTTAACTTACTTTTTTTTTAATGTAACTCTTTGTACACTATATTAGAAGTTTTGTTTCTATCGGCTGAGATAGTGATATTTCCTGCATTATTTACCCTGGAGCACGCTCATAATTATCTATAGCTGCTCGTGAATTCAACTCCCAGTTTTCTTAAAGTTTGACCCTGTGACTTATTGATTGTCATGGCAGAACAAACATTAATAGGAAATTGAATCCGTTTAAACTGAAATGGATAATTGCTGGGAATTATTTGTATTCTTGGTATAAATACCGTATCTCCTTTACCACACCCAGTTAAAATTAACGCATCTATAACGTTTTTCTGTAACGAAATCACTAACATTATGGTACCATTACAAAGCTTGGGGGATTCAAATTGCGAAGCAACATAATGGGAACTCCAACTTTTAATTCAATTTTATGAACAAAAAGTCCATTGGATGTAATGCTATTTAAAAACTTCACCGGGTAATTTACTGCCTCACCTTGATTGCAAATAACATTTATAAATAGTACGACGTGTATCACCAGGAATTTTCCCTTATATAAATCCCCTAATGTAATCATACCACGATCTGGTATCACTGGTACCTATACCTATTTGACATTTCTTTCTTGACACTTTATTTTGTTAGCAAAACAGAGCAAACAAACCTTTCCTACATATTTGCCATTTCTTTTGTTTTTTTTTTCTTAGCAAACCACACAGCGTACTGTCTCTGTCTGTCTCCCTCTCCGTCACAGGAGTAAAATAGGGTTTATAATATGTCTATATAATATTGCGCAGTTAGTATGTTTGATTTGAGAATGAATTGCATATCTACTCACTCATGTGAAAATCGTAGAAATGTTTCAAATTTTGCCTTTTAATTTAAAAACCTTTATCGAGTTATTGGATATCCTATGTTGTACCTGCAGATGTCCTCTATAAGCTGGTATTTACTATACTTAAATGCTCCCAGTATTTTCGAAGGGAAAGCGTGACAAAGAAAAAAGCAAAACGAAACGAAAAAATAAATTACTCTTGTCCAATTTTTGTCCGGAATTTATAGAGATATAGAGTTGAAACAAAGTAGAGATTGTAGGCCTAGGCCTATAGGCCTGTGAAAAATGCACCAGAATATATTGAATTGTTTCTAAGATTTTTGCAATTAAAGACATGCCGTCAAATTCAATCTTAGTCGAACAGAACTACACCAAGTTTATTTATATGATTAGGTGATTTATGTTTTAGTATTCAAAATTGTATTTTGCTCTTTTCATATTTTGAACAAAATCTTGAAACAACGATTTTTTATTTCGGAAAAAACAAGATTTTCAGATCTTGTAACTGGAAACACTGAGTCTATACACTTGGACGATTTCATTTTTGAAATTTTACAAAAAAAAACACTTTCATGAGGAATCTTTTTGTATGAACTACAAAGAACTGCAGTTCAATATTTAAGTTAACGAAAAACTAACTATTCTAGAAACAGGATGAATTGTGTAGCCTTTAGCCTAGTATCCTGTTCGCGCTAAATTTTATCGTCCCTAGCTTTGTTTCTCCACACTAAAGATAAATGCTCGCTAAATTATTAAACATCACATAGATGGGACAAAAATCATATGTTCATGACAGTAATCAGTAAACGTAATTTTAATTATTCGCGTTTATACAATTTTCGAATTTCAAACTTCGAAGACATCGCAGTATTTGAATCGTTTCAAAACAATGGATATACGAATCATTGAAGAATATATTATCAATGCTGCAGCAGATTGAAGCACTTGTACGAAACTCAAAAGCCAGCACCAGATCTACAATTTTTCAAAAAATTCCGTTCAACTGCTGATGATATTGACACTATTGGGTGAACGAGGCAATCTGCCAGCTAGCGAGGGCCCGAGCTGACTGGAGGGGCTTGTTGTTGCGCCACCAAAAGTAAAAATAAATAAGTTTTAGGCTTTTTTTTGCGTTTTCTTTTTCACACAAATGGTCTCTGCGGTTTCCTCAAAACAAACAACGCAACACAAACTTCATCCTCTATTATTTAGGTCAAAATTTATCTTCGGTTTAATGTACCGGACATTTATTTCGCGAGCTAAATGAGTAGAGACTTGTCCTCGGCCCATCTATATGAAGTTTCAAATTTAGCGTGCGAACAGAATACTGCTTTGCTAAACTGCGTACCTAAGTTTTACCTTTGTAGACATTTTTGTATGGGAGATAAAATCTAGCGCGAGCAGGATACTTTAGGCTTTAATCGGCAAAACCCAAATATTGAAGTCCAAATTGCTTAACTTTAAGATGCAACGATCTAGCCTCTTAAATGGACAGTATATTAATCAAACAGCATTTCAAACTGTGTAAAAGAACAGCAACGTGAGTATTTTTTTTTTGTCTGTAAGAAAGGTTCTGGAGAGGCCAATTGGCAGCAGCAACTGTGGGTCCGACACAACACTTGTAAATAGAATAAAAAACATTTCCACTGTATATCACTGATTAAAATGAACGACCATGCCAAAGAATTAATGCACCTTCTTGGAGTCATAGTCAATTCAGGAAAAGCATTTCGCAAGATCATCGTACTCAAAGATAGGTCTCCCCTAAAAGGTTCTTTAGGCCGAAACAGCTCTTCATTCTCTGTAAAGCCAGTCTTCGAATATTGCATGTTCGGAACTAACTTCCAGGAGACCAATTTCCACACACAAATTACAGTTGCAGAACTAATACCTGTCTGCAAGCATCTTGCGGCGCTGTTGAAGCATTATAGGTTCCCCTTTCCCGAGAAAGTATATTTAACAAATAAAAACTTACCTACTGGTGGACCTTGACCTCAATCAATACGCCTTTCCAAGTTGTGCGGTCCTTAGCCAACTGCCTACAATTGCAAGGATAACTTCATCTGCTTTAGATAGAGTCCAAGCTTCAGCGGAATAAACCCGAACTTTGATTATCAAGGTCTGATTCAGAATCTGCTCAGTTATACTAGTTAGACTATGGCTCCATTGGTCAATGTCCTTCTTAGAAACAACAATTGGCAAGTGTAATTCACTCAGGGAAAAAATGCAAACTAAAATGTAATATGTTCTATTTGATTTTACGTTGAATAAACTTTAATAAAGAATATTTCTTTCCACGTTAAAACATATTTGATTTAAATACGCAATGTAATTTTAAATTAAGTCAACGTAGATTCAAAGCGAAACGTATTCACTTTTACATTTGAGCATGATTCCACGTCAAATCAAGGTGCATACGTGGTTAGATCAAATTAAAAATATATGCATTTAGAGTAGGGAAACCCTTTGAATTAATGTTATGCCAGTCGATGCTAAATCATTCCGAAAAATATTTAAATCAAAGTGGTTTTCTTTGATTTTACGTTGTTTTTTCTCTGGTAGTTCTTCGCTTATTTTCTGGCGAGATGCCATTTTCAGAACCGAGGTAGAAACAAAGCTATAGAACTACAGAGTTCTTATTATAACAATGTCACAGGAAAATGCAAGAAACAGACATTTGAAAGATCATGGCTTCTTGTGCGTTATCCGATGAGTTCCGCACAAGTTATACGACCCCAACGCAAAATAGTTGGCCCGTTTACTTTCCGTCTTATGAAATTCGATAAAAAAGATCGACACTCAAAGTAAACAAACAAACTCAAAATTTATTTCGATATTGTGAAAGTGTTAGATACATTTAAAAATAATTCTTCATAAAATAATAACAGTTCATTTAAGAATAAATAAACGAAATTATTGTAACTCATATAACGCAAAATAGTTGACCCACTCTTTTATCGACGCAAAAAAGTTGGCCTAATACAAAAATAACTGTCTTTTACCACTGATAGACGTCACCTTTGTTTTTAATAACGGCTGTAACTCGACTTGGAAGAGTTTCCACTAAATTAAAGCGGTATTCAGGAGTTATGCCATTCCAAACTTCTTGGATCTTTTCCTTCAATTCATTCAAGGTTTTAGCCGGATTTGTTCTTAATTCTTTTTTTCATTTTTCCCCACAAAATCTAAATTGGAGAAAGGTCCGAGCTATTTGGAGGCCACGTTAGAACTGGAATGGTGTGTTCTCGAAGCCAGCTCATATTTTGCTTGGCTGTATGACATGATGCGCCATCTTGCTGAAATGTTAAACTGCCATCTTCTGTTTGCAGCCGCGGAATCGAAGGTAAAAGTTGGTGCTCTAGGATGTCTTGATACCTACTGGCATTCACAGTACCATCGATGAAGCGAAGGTCACCTACTCCTTGAGCTGACATACATCCCCATACCATTACTGAATCGGTAAATTTAGTTTTTCTCCTAAAGCAGTCTGGGTGAAATGCTTCAGGTGGCGTTCTTAAAACTTTTGATCGTGAGTCTCCAACACAAAGTTCGAATCGAGACTCATCGCTCCATATTACACTCCTCCATTGCCTTAGCGTCCAGTTTTGATGATCACGAGTCCATCTCAAGCGCTTCTTTTTTTGCAAAGGAGTTAAAAGTGGTTTTTCTTTTGCCTAAGTGACGGTTTTTTAGAAAAAAAACAATTTACTAAGTTAATAAAACAAAAACAATTTGGTTAAAAATTACTGTATAAAATTTGTATCCCATTTTTTTCATTTCTCGAATGCAAGTGTCTCTTGAAACTTGCTTTTTAATCACATTTTTCCACTCTAAGGTGATATTTGCCGTTGTAGCACGACGATCTTTCTTGAGAATTTTTCTTAAAGCCCTTCTGTTACGATCGTTAGCAATTGATGGTCTTCCAGTTTTCTTCAGTGGGTTTAAATTTCCAGTCTTCTTGAATAAATTAATAATGTTTCGAACGGAAGACCTCGATATTTCCAAATTTTTTGCGATGTTATATGCCGAAACGTTTTTTTTTTTTTGTACGCTTTTATTATTAAATTACGTATGTCTTCCGATAAACACCTGTCACGCGCCATAGTGAACTTTGATTGCGACTGCAATCAGTGAATGCCTGACTTGAGATATCCGCACTTAAATAACGCAACAATAAACGGTAAATGTCAAGAGAGAAAGACATTATCCAGCTTAGGCCAACTATTTTGCGGCGAAAAACAAACGGGCCAACTATTTTGCAAAGAAAAAAATGGGTTAACAGTTGAAATTTGTGGCAACAAATATTAACTGTTTTAACTTATTGATTGCTTTGTAAAGAACACATGTTCATGGATAATATTAAGAAAAAAAAATCAACTTTTTATTAATTATGCATAATAATAACGCATTTGAAAATGTATGTGATAAAAAAATACAATACTAGGCCAACTATTTTGCGTTTGGGCTCGTACTTAAGCATGATGCTGAAAAAGTTACATGAAATGAAAAATGCGGTCAGACTCTTTGCTAATGTCAGAACCCTTAAAAAAAAGAAACACTTGAAGCAGTGATACCAGATCGGGGGATTTATCCCTTTTCGCGGGATATTTTCTCACTAATAATAAGCTGAAAGGGACAAAGTGATTTTTCAGACCTCATAGTAAAAAAAGAAAGGGATTTTACTTTTTGGTAAAATTTTGTTCCTAATTGCTCATTTCATTAAGAATAAAAAAATATTCAACCTACGATCAAATTAAATATCGATACCTTTCCGGAAGAATATATTAAGCGACAATTTTTCAGCAATTGACTTTTTTGCATGCTGCTATAAATTGTGCCAAGCGCCACGTTTTGATCTTGGTTTGACTCCGCCACTGATACTAACGACACTAAAGAGAAATAAAAATTGTAGTATCCGACATGTTTACTGGGTAGATATTTGTCATGCTCTGTTATTTGTTGTAACCACCAAAACTTTTATGCTAAGCGCCATTATATAAAAATGAATTGTACTATGCAACACATCCCAAGAGAAAAAAAATTTGCACTTGGCGCTTAGTTTAACTGATATTGTCACTTAGAACATAGTGCCACCGAAAAGTTGTTCCATTTGCTGTCGCTTGAAACATTTTTGTCTAGACATACCGTTTGAAATATTTTTAGACTCGCCGCTATGTTGTCATACCATTTACCAGTTGTTTGCGTATTGATTTGAGTGAAGGTTATTAAACAAACAGCTATAAATTGCTGAATTCAATGGATTAAACGACAATTTGTTTGGCATCTTGTATTAAATCCTAACATGTCAATGACTTAAGCGCCATTTAACTCTGTATCAAGCGACAATCTTTAGACCATAAAAATGTTCTAAGCAACAAAAATCTTCTTATCTAATTGATATTTCGTTCACATAATAATTAAAAACAATTTGCGCTGCAAATCTCAACCAAAATAAGCTTATTATTACAAAATACCCAAATAATTACCTTCACAGGAAGTTTTATTTGTTTCCTGTAAAATATTGAAAATGTCGCTTAATACATTCTTCCGGGAAGGTATCGATATTTTCATGTTTAGAAAAAAGTCATTCAAAATATCCAAATGCTTTCATTTTCTTTTTTTTTTTATTTCCCTAAACTGTTTCATAAAATGACATATCTGTGATTGAATCACGAGTGTTTTTTTAAATAATAAATTTATTTATTTTGTTAACCCATTTATAGCCAGCGTTGCGTTTACGCAACACCAAACAGCAAGTCACAACACGATTTTTTCTGTCTGTACCGATTGTTCTACGGAAAACTTTTGTGTCGTTTCTGTTTGTGCGTTAGTCACCTCATAGTGTCGCAATGTGTTCTTTACCAGAATTCATTGCAGTTGTATTTTAGAGAGAAGAAGTTGGATGTGACTATTATTTTTCAGAAAACAAAATTAACAATGAATAAAAATTACCGGTAAGTGGAATTGTATGCTTCGATTTCAATAAGTTTGATGAACTTTGTTTGTTTATATATTATTTCTGTGATGTAAAAGAAATAGACTTCATTTCATGAACTTGTTGATAATTGACAACACCTAAATGCCGGTGTTGCGCAAACGCAACACTGGGTCTAAGCACATACAAAAAACTACGTTATTTTTATTTTGGCTTAGGGGAAAAACGTTGACATTGGCTGAGATTCTGGATGCTCTTGAATCAGAAAATGAAGTTACGGATACTATTTTTTTGTTACCCCCCACTGATGGCGCTATTACAGATGAAGATTCTGGTGAAGAGGAATGTGCTGATCCCAATAGGATGAATCCAAACCAGCTATTATCAGAAGCCGAAGTTAGTTACAAAGCAAATGAAGTGGATATAGTAGAAGATTGGATACACATTCCGAAGATAGCGCAAAGTTGGCGTAGAGATAACGAGGAAAACTTAAATCTTAGTTCATTTTTATACAATTTTAAGCCTTGGAAAGGAGCATTACTGCCTCCTCTATCGTTGAACTCGGAGACTCACCCATTGGAATTTTTTGAACTGTTTATGAATGAGCATTTTATCCGTATCATTAAAAAGTACACCAATTTATATTCAGCTCAACGAAATCAAAGCATAAACGTTACAGAACCAGAAATATATGTATTTCTTGGCATAGTAATCCTTTCGGGATACGTGCCTCTACCAAGAAGAAATATGTATTGGGAAGACCGCCAAGACAGTCATAATGCTATGGTTTCAAATGCTATGCGCAGAAAGAGATTTAACGATATATTTGTAAATATTCATGTTTGTGATAACGATGGTATTGATAATACTGATAAAATGGCCAAAATCAGACCAATGGCTGATCATTTGAACAAAATGTTTGTAAAGTTTGCACCAATTGAAATGCAATTGTCAGTTGATGAATCAATGATTCCCTATTTTGGAAGGAACTCTTGTAAACATTTTATGCGCTTGAAACCTGTTCGTTTTGGATACAAGGTATGGGTTGCAGCAACACGCCTCGGATATTGCGTTCAATTTCAGTTTTATCAGGAAAGAAATCAGAAACGAGATCCCACAGTTTTTCTTGGTGAGTTCGTGGTTCTCAGCCTAGCAGAAGTTATTAAACGGGAGTATCCTGGCCTAACATTCTCATATTTTTACGATAACTTTTTTACAAGTCCTGACCTAACTAACAAGCTGACAAAACTTGAATGCGGTGGCACCGGAACCTTAAGAGAAAATCGATTGAAGAACATTAGTATGACAGACAAGCAGACATTCAACAGAAAAGATAGGGGATCCTACGAGGCTTCTGTAGATAAACAAAACCAGTTATTGCTCACCCGATGGAAGGACAACCAGACTGTTTCAATGCTTTCCAATGTGCATGGGCTGCATCCTATAGGTGCAGCACAAAAGTTCAACAGTATTCAGAAAGCAAAGTCAGGAGTTCCGCAGCCAAATGTTAACAAGCAGTATAATAAATACATGGGTGGCGTTGACCAACTCGATAACAACGTGTCAAATTATAGAATTGCCACTCGTGGAAAAAAATGGTATAATCCCATAATAATGTGGATGATAGACGTTTCTGTTGTGAATGCATGGACATTATCCAGAAGTTATGGGAGCAAGTTGGATGCACTGGAGTTTCGCCGCCAAGTCTCTACAGCTCTTTGTACCAAATATGGTTATCCACCAAAAGGTGGTGGACGGCATTCAAAGCAAAATCCACATCTTTTGGGTGGCCATCATATAATGGAAACATCTGACAAAAGGCTGAGATGTCGCGTTTGTCACAGTCAGACTTTAAAAAAATGTGGAACTTGTAAAATAGCACTTCACGACAAATCTTTTCAAGAATATCATGCTAACCTAAAATAATTAATTTTTTTTTACATTTCCTGTATATAATGAAGTTTTTATAAAAAAAATAAAAAAAAACGTACAAACACCCAGCGTTGCGTTTACGCAACACCTCAAAACTCCACTTCCCCACAAAAGAAAAAAATTTTTACTCCACAGATCGATTTCAGCAACTTATCTTACCATTATATCCAAAAATCACTATAAACGGCAGAAAAAAAGTATTCGGATATAAATGGGTTAACAAAACGCCTTACCTCATTCTCAAAATAAATTTCTGTATCATTTTTGTATGAAAAATCAAGAATATTGAGACTTGAAACCGAGATAAAGTTTCAAATAATTCATAGATATTTATTTTATGTTGAATTTGAATTTGATGTTCCTTTTTGTAACGTTTTAAAAATGTGTAAGATGTAGCTTCTATTTTTGTATTATACACAAACGTGTCTTAACATGTATTTATTTTTGTTAGCTTGCATAGTTAATGTATCTTGTATTTGTTAATAATAAAAAGGACAGAATTTAATAAAAGAAATGTTTTCTTAACTTAATATTTCGTCGGCTAAATGTGGGACTTTTTATACATTGGCGAGGGATAAAAGGGATTTTGTGGGTATAACCGTGGGATAACCTGCCTCTAAAGTCTGGTATCACTGACTTGAAGCCCGCAATTTCTTCGTGAATTTTAATTCAAGTTTCATTAGACAAGTAACAAAGTTTTAGCATACTCCCATTGAATCGCCCCATTGTTAGGTTAAATTGATTCCCAGTCGCAGACCCCAACCTATGGAAGCCACACAGTGTCAAGCGAATATTAGTTGCGACACTTCCATTTCACTGCACATTCGCACCATCGCGTCATCGCATTTTTTGTCGTCAAATCCGATTTTGAAAATATTCCCACGAAATATTTACTCTTGTGACGCCGCGCCGCCGGCCGACCGATAAGCAGCTTTACAAACGCATTGCTAACATAACCAAACGGGACATAATCCCATAAAATGTAACCACCCGCTGAGCTTGAGGGTGTAGGGTTTCAACATACCTAGTTTCGCTAAAAGCACAAGGCATCAACCGGACTAATTTATTTTCACGACTCACCTGCTATCATATTCCACGTTCGCATTCATTTCCCTCAAACCATATAAGTATATACAGACGCCTAACAAGCTGCACAATTTGCACATCGTAAGCGCATTGCGGTCCATCCACACGCCCATCAGTCAATACGCTGCATCCCACTTAAGGACGCTGGTATACTCTAATTTGTGGTGGAAAAATTGCGCTCCCTCGGGCCATGTCACATATAAATCTCGATGGTCGTCGCAAGGCCCCTCGCTTAGATAAGCCATCCCCGCCGCCCCTGTGGCGCCCAGAAGCTGTGCACAACCCAAACCAACCGCCCATGTGCGCGCAATTTGTGAACGAAATTAACCGATAAATTAATTCGTTCGCGCTGGCATCCAGATCGAGAGCAGCGCACCGCATATCCTCGTACATCTAGGGACCGTGTCCGGGGACGAGCAAAACTTGTGAATGGACTTGGATGTTGTGGTCTGGTCTTTCAAGTCAAATTAAGCCATAAATTCAGTATTTATCTCTTGGGTGTTGTTTGCTGACCGTATGAGTGTGAGTGTGCTGTATGTCTTGTCACATCACCACCACCACCAACAGCACGAAGGAGAAAAATCGTTCGGGATAAGCCACCACTGGTACTGGCAGTGGTATGGCTCGACCATCGGGCTGCAGCGATCCAGGGAGAGATGTGCCAATAAACGTAAATGACCACTTTCATTATATCATTGGAAATTGTGGTGGCAGCCATAGGCTGGCCTTCCTTTTTCCACGGTACATATATATAGTACACGCAGTCAGTGTGCAATATTTATTCGCAGAGTCGTAAAACCAAGATAAGTGCTGGTATCGATCGTCGTTCGTCGTCGCCGATGTGGTGGTTGTTGTTTACTGATGGAGAGGGACAACATGACTGGGTAATGGATTACCTTCGAGCCGATAAGATCTCTTAATGTCTTTGACAGGATTCCATCGGAAGGTGATAGATAATCACTCGGATGGATTTTAATCTCGACGTACGGGTGTGTTCTTTAAAGTCGAATGTGCCTACGATATCCGTAGTCGATATCGATGTGCGATCCGATCGAGTTACGGAAATGCGATGTCGGATTAGATTGGGGGAATAAGCACGCAAGTATGCTCTTTTAAGGTGGCAGACATTTTGAGACTTCAATGGGGGAAAGGAGGCGCATGATTGGCAGGGACTTGAAAAGCAATCGATCGAATTGATCTATGGCCAATTTATGCACTTCTGTACTTGAACATGGCCCCCAAGATCGTTGAAATCACGCACTGATTGATCGTCAGGAAAGGTTATTACATTACCGCCCAGCTTTTTTGCAATTTTCCTTCAAACTTTGGAAACCATCGATGATCCTCGACAATACCGATCATGGAGCGGTCGTGATCACTTAAACGCTCGCAGTTCCATTTCACCATTCGCTGATCGTTATTGCTATGATCGCAGCATTGGTTATGGCAGAGTCTTCAGGTTCGAACACCATTTTTTAAATAAATTACCTCACCTAAGATCGATATTGACGATCACAGAAATTTCAATTGATTCGCAGGTAATAAATAGTACTTTTTAGAAAGTTGATTACAAGCTTTTTGAAGGAAATCTTTTTTTAGAAC
Source organism: Cheilosia vulpina (assembly GCA_916610125.1). Classification (NCBI taxonomy): domain Eukaryota; kingdom Metazoa; phylum Arthropoda; class Insecta; order Diptera; family Syrphidae; genus Cheilosia; species Cheilosia vulpina. The sequence continues at coordinate 16,944,601 of OU744278.1, read as the reverse complement.
TGAGATCAGTATAGCGCGAGATCGTTGCCATCAGATCATATATATTGCACCGATTAATACTTCTCTTTACCATGCACTCTAGGGTAATAGCCAAATCATGTTGAATTTAGAAAACTTCGGGATGAGAAACAAAGAAGTGTCTTTATAAATTCATCTTCTTATACGGATATCAGTTGAAAGATCAGTATAAAGTCATTGTCTGGACTATAAGCACTGTAAAAATGTCAATTTCCTCACTTTCAGAAGGCTGATCGTAATAAAATTGATTAGAACATATTATTTCATTTACAATTGATGTTTTTGCCTCACTCGCATCAGAACATAGATCGAACGTTACATCATTGATCGCTCTTCACACTAAAACTTCCGAAATCTTTATACCAACTTCTCATAAAAGTGTCGTGGAGACCAGCGCTACACTTAGTTTCATTCGGAGTGGCATGGACTGTTTTTGACTCTATTGCATCAGAGCATCAGTATTGATCGTTGATCGTGGTCGATCATTTCCAGTCTCAGTATATATAGATCGCCCCATCAAGTCTTTCAGGCTTAACTTCTCAGGAAGTAACAATTTGAAACCACAATTTTTTTTTTAAGATTTATCGCATGAGCTGATCAGTGATCACGCTGTATCGACCTACAGTCTCCATCGCATGGACTTCTACTTATCATCGTTCCTATAGACTGAAGTGTTACCAAAATATCGTACAAAATTCTGCTATCATTATTTTCATTGCTCATTGATCGTCAGAATAGTGATCGTACGACTTCTATTGATCTTTTATCGATTTAAACTCTTGTGATCTCCATGATACGTATTTCGACTGCTCTTCTTAAAATGGGTATCGACATTCCCTCAGACTCACGTCCAAAAACAATGATCGCGATCATTTATGATCCTCAACACTATATCCAATGACTGCGTACATTGGAGTGTAAGTGATCGTCTGCGTTTGTCGTATTGAGTGAGAATTATGTACCACTATAGCGATCGTTCCTTCAAGTTTTACAAATGATCAAAATAGTTGATTGCTGAGTATATAGCGGCCGTCTTGCACAGCTCAACAAAATCTGGTAATCATTTCTTCTTAACAACACAAAGTTACGTATTGAACATGTTTCATTGAAGCCATATACCTTCCTAGCTGCATGGATAAAGAAGCGAACGAATCGCCTATTCAATTAATAAGCTGAGAAATTGGATCATACCAAAATAGATAATTATGCTTCAATCGCTGATTAATATTTCTCTGATCTTGTATAGTTCGATCACTTGAAGGTCCTTGTTTCTAAGTTCGTATCTTAATTGTTACGATTTTTAACTTTGAAATACATTAAAATGATCAACCACTGTGATCATTAGTGTGATCGATAGGTATTTTTGTGAGACATATCATATTCGTCAACAAACAGATCATCAAACTTCTGATCTTTCGAAGAATGGTTCCTGCAACTTAGTGCTGCAATAAATGAAAATAAGATTATCGCAGTTCAAGGATTCTAGAAGGAGGTTCTTTAGATGATGATCAGTAAATTTTTAACTTCCAGGGTTGATTTTGGAAACCAAGCTTTCTGTGCACAATATATACTTCTTCCTATGAAGTTATGCCTGAAATACCTAGATAACTTACACTTTTGGCACCAAATTTGATTCTCTGACGGTTTACTGATCTGTCACAACCGGTCGTAGTGCATCTTCTTATTCTTGGAACTGGCGCTCGAAGTTCTCCGCTGATCATACCAATTCATTGAACACTGACATCAACGATGATCATTTAATGCCGCTTGTCACCAAAATTAGCATTAGTTTTCGTAGTCTCCGTCAAACGCATAAGAGTCGATGATCACCTACTTCTTTCTTGGCACGACTGATCGCGAGTTCCAAAATGTTGACACATATCTCTTTAACATTGTTGCCATTTGCTACTTCTGGATGATTTGCAGTTTTGTTCTCATGTTGAACACTAGATCAGTGATCTCCTTTCGCCTTTACAGCGGGTTAGAGTCAAATTCGTAAGCAGAGATCATCAGGCACTTGGAATAAGCTATGATGATCCTTTAAAAATCATCGTAGTGGTCAGTGTCCTCAAATTAAGAGCGACCATACAAAATAAAGCTAACAACGAAAGTCCATTTTAGTTCGTGTGTGTGTAGTCACGATGCAGTGATCGTGCCAAGTTAAACATGAACCAAGAGCTAAAAAAAAAGTTGGTTAGTGCATCAACCTGGCTCTTTGGAGATACTACCTTATTAGATATTCCGAGAATATTTGAGCTTAGAAAGTTCAGTCGTTGTTTTAGCTGCTCAGGGCAGCGATCGCCGTCACAAACGACTTTTATTTATTGGAAACTTACTGAGCTATTTCGATGGAAGGAATTATTCCCAATATCGCTAAAAGTGTCAACTTAAGAACTGAGATCGAATGATTTTTATAAATATCGAAGGATGCTGTATGCTCTACTGTTAAGCCATTTTAACCTCGTCTGTCATTGTGATCATAGTTCGAACAAACCGTTAATTGATCAAACTTTCCTCGGAAATACCTATTTTTGACTTGATCAGTCTGCTAATTGCACTTTACCGATTTATAATTCAAGACTGTCCTTGAAAATCCACTCCTACTCGGTCTTACCACTAGGCCCTTCGCACTCTCTCATAGATCATTCTGCAAAATCATTCCAATGTCTGCTAAAAGCCAAAGAAGCTGATCTTGCTTCACATCGATCAGTAAACATTGATGCTTTTCATTCAAATAAGGGCAGACTAAGGACGTTCCAAATTACTTAGCTCATGCAATTCGGTTTCAACTGATTGAGGACGGGCCAAAGCTACTTTCTAAGAGTTTCACCCGCATAATTCAAGCGTAATGGAAGATCACGCGACCATCACATCACAAATTGTCACTCCAGCCCGTCCAAAGTATTGCCTAACTGTCACCGTTCTGTCAACCATCAGTTGTTGCATCTGCCTGTCCCTGCGCATCTAACAAAGATCGCTTTCACTCGCCCCGACCATCAATTAACCGCGAAAGATGCCGAAATATCAGCCATCCAAGCGAAGCCATCCTCCATCGTCGTCGCTGGAATATATGCTTTACCTGCATGAACGCATGTGCGTGGTGCGTGGATCAGCCCACTTCCTTTTGTCGCCACCGCGGACGATCGTTGACCGAATTTTCCCGCGCCATCTTTTTACTCAGTTTGGTGGGGGAGAAAATCTTCGTAAATTCGTCAGTCGTCAGTCGTCATCTTTTAGTCCCGAAAATTACCATCTGCGGGATCAATCAAACGAAAACATGGCTCAGGCTACCTAATTTCATTTAATTTGTATCTATACTCGTCTCGCGATCTCCAAAAAAATTGACTTTAATTTGCCGCTGTCACGACATCTATTGTCTGCTGGTCGGTAATTGTTTTCTATTTGTGATCATTGTTTTTCTATTTTTTTCCCATCTTTTGCGAACCTAGATACATTTTGGAACTATGAGTGTGAGCACCTAGAGAGATATGTACCTATATGTCTGGATTACGTTGTGGCCAGATCAATGGTAGATCGGTCGGTCGGCCGTTTTGAGGGCGAATGACGGTGGTAATTGTTGTCACAAATGCAGTTACCGAAACCATATTAAATGGGAATTGCTATCCAGAGCTGCTCGCCACGATCGAAGCATAAAGGTGAACAATTAGCAGTTGTGCGGTTGGATTTAGGAAATTGGATTGCGTGTTGCGTGATTGGAATAGTGGTTGCCAGGTTGGATGAGTTGTCATGTATTTGGAGCATCTGCAGGTTCGGGGTAGGTCACGATTAACTCTAGGAGTTTGGTATGGGAAAACCAAGGGCGGACGCACCTTGCAGGCGTAAATTTTGTTATACCAAAAGGTAAATTCGGCCCAATTTCTGTGTGGTTCCTTAGCGGAGCTAAGATTAGTTGTACAATTATCGTATAGTCTTGGACGAGGCCAAGTCATCTAATTCACCAACGAGTTATGTTTGACTTTGTTTCATTTTTATACAATAATTCGATCACCCCCGCAATTCTTTGCCTGATTCAGCCCCACCCGCTATAACCAAGTGCCCTTCGCAATTATACTTGAACTGGAATGACGTCTTGATCTTTCAATCTAAAGGCCCAAAAGTACTTATACACCATTTTGTATGTCAAAATTGTAAACCTACATAATATGCTGCGAGATAAGAACATTCTCAGAACTTATGGAATCCACATCTATAAGAGAACAGAAAATTTGCGCCTGTTGTACACCTAAACAGCATTCAAAACACCCTGAGCCACATTACTTTCCAAAGCTTCCCAACAAAACCTATTTTATGGTCAGCATGCCACTGTTATGCTAATAGGGTATTCCTATTGATAGAAAACCGATTGCACGTGCCTAACTGCCAACGACCGATCACCATTAACCTATACAGAAGACATGTGCCCCAAATCAAAGGAAAAGCCTCTTGTCGTTCTAACAATTTGCGCAGCTTACTTAACCAAAGCTCCACTAAATCATAACTTAGGCCAACGGTTTTCCTCTATGCCTTTGAGGCCCATTTTGGGCTCAATTATGAAACGTTTCCCATTCTCCAAATATATACACAAAAACCGCACGAATCATCATTTGCATACAAACAATGTGTCACCGCGCATACATTGGTGGCAATTACAACAAGAGGCCAACGTCTTTAGTCTAATCCTGATTAACACAAAGAAAATTCAAATCTCTTGCCCACGTGACAATAGGCTGGGCTTTCGTTATTTATGGGAAAGTTAATTAAATTTCATTTGATAAAAAGAAGAAAAATACTGAATCACAAATTAGATGGGGCGGCGGCCATTTGCCCGGCATATGGTAGCGGAAGATCGCCTCTAAGAGCATCTGTCTCCAAACTGAAAATGTCTCAATAATTTGTATCACTAATGGGTTTACGGGTGCGACGATGTGACTGCGGTGGTGTGGGACGATATTGTAAATAAAATTACCGCGATAGAGAAATGTCAGAAAATCACCAGCGCCATTTAACATTGACAGATAGAGTTGCTTTGGTGTGGTTTGGGTCGTCATCTTCCGTCGCTGTGATGATTCAATATAAAAGCACCAATTTGACCGATCGTCAGCCTGGTCGGTTGCAGACCGGTGTTGACAGAGATCGAGCCGGCTGTAGGAGTTGATGGGCACGATTAATGGCAGTCGCTTTTAGGTGAGCTTTAGCATATGGACAGACATTTGTAATCAGAAGTGGTGACTACAGATGACATGGTCATTGAATGGGTATGGTGATGACGAGAGATCCCCATACTCACCAATGCCAATCGCTTTGGAGCGAAAATTGGTTTAACAAATTACGAGGCAGCACAATGGCCCTAGGTATACACCTAGGGATAATACGGACGATTTTCTTGTTTCAGGTGGTCACAGTGCACCAGGAAAAAATGTGTACTAACTACTGATTTATCTTCTAAAACAGTATCCAATGAATCTGGAGCACCAAACAAAACGCTACGTCATCCACCACGGTCTTTGGCTTTAGATACGCACTCGGTTGACGTCGCCTTTGACTTATATTTCTGAATTTTTCTACAAGTCAACATCGAAGATTCCGTGCATCACTGAAAATAAAACCCTGGTATATTTGAAAAAATGAGGTGTAGGTAATTTTTAAAGAACCGTCGCATAATTCTTGTAACACACTGTAAATCTACTATGTAAATAGAACCCGATATCTACTTGTTTGAAATAGTGGCCTCATTATCGCATGATCCTGCCGCTAGTATATAAGATTCCGTTTGTACTTGACATTAAAATACAGGTTTCGATTGCTGTTGAGTTCAATTTTCAATAAACCATCGTAAAGTGAATATCACTGGTCTCTTTGTTTAATTTTAGTTCGTTTTCTACTTCAGAGGCTTGATTCAACAATTTTTTTTGTCAACATACGTCCAACAAAATGTTTTTATCAAACTGATAAAATTTTAAAAAGTTTTACCTTGGGTTTTAACCTTGCTGTTATAAGAAAAAAAATGTTATGGTAACAGTAATTGTTTATTTGTGCGTATGAAAATATTTTGTTAAATTTACTAAAATGTTGTTGATTTTGCGAAGCAATTTATCAATTTGACCTTTATCTTTATGTTAAGTGAACAAAAAAAGTTGTTAATACCATCGAAATTGTTTGTCATTTTGTCAAATCAACAGCAGATATTTCAAAATCAATCTGTCAGTACTACAGTTGTGTTTTGTTGAATCTATAAGAATATTGCTGTTTAGAATTATTAAGTATCGCAGTTCCATAATTTTAATATTATTTTAATTCAACAAATAAATTGTTGTATGGATAGCATAAGGTATTAATAAATTATACGCTAAATAAAAAGTTTTGCAATTAGATTTATTAAAAAAAGGAAATATGGAAAGTACATTGCATTATTTTTACTGGAAAACGTAGAAAATATCAAAAAATTATTATTTTTTTTATCTCGGTTAGAGAATACGGTACCATAGCCTTGAAGTCAAATTTAATCTATTTCTATTTGATTTAAATAAATACATATTCAACAATCCTCTATTACTAAATTGCAATTCTTACACGGTTAAAAATCGTGGCGTTAATTTAATATTTTTGGGGTTGTATATAGGTCAACGCGGAGAAAATATTAAAATTTAATATTTAGATAGCATATATATTCAAGTTAAAGAACTTATAAAAGATTTATATTAATTTTTTATATTGCGTGCTTTACAAATTATGTCTGAAATTTTAAATTTTAGATGGAGATGGGTTTCAATGCAAAAGTATTTAAATTCAACCCTTATTTATATTGAAAAATTAAAGAATTTTAATACATTTGTATTCGAATTATATAAACTGCAGATATATAATACTTTCACCTCAAATTCAATACATCTTTTGCTTAAAATCATACAATCCTATTATATTTGAAAAGTTTTTTTTAGATTTGATTTAAATGGGATATAATTTAACACCGAAAATATTTTATTTTAATATTAATTTTCATTGGCTTTAAATACATATTACAATACATATAGAAAAATATCAAGCGTAGGCAAATTCCCGTGGTTTTTATACCCTTTGAGAATAATCCTAAATAGTGTCGCTGTGCTTTCTTTAATACGTATATATTTTTCTACAAATTTAAATGAGGGAGAACTCACATATGCCCGAATTATTATACTGAAATCTAATCACTTTAGTCAGGTCAACTATATCTTAATTTTAATAAGTTCTTGTTTGAAATAGTATTTATAATAGTATCTTTAGAGATTAAAGTTCAGAAAATTCATATTAAAATGAGCATTTCAGTGAAACAATTATTAAATTTGAATATAAATATATTTCAGAAATAGTTTAATACATTGGAAATATTGAGAAATTTGTTAGGGAATTTTACACACTTTAACTGACAAAGTCAAATAACAAATGACGCCATCAAAAGCATTACATCGAAATGATTACCCTGTTTAAATTGTATTTTTTTCAATTCATTATTATTTCAACAAAATGTATGTCAAATCTGCAAATAAAAATGTTCATTTCAACAGAGTGTTTGTATTGTTTTTAACATCTGTATTTTGTTTTTCTAACAAACATTTTCCATAAGATTTGTCAATTTCAAAAAAGCCATTTTTGGTTCTGTTTTATAGGATATTACAAAAACTTTGTTAACTGAACAATAAAACTATTCAATTAATACAACATCGATTTATGAAACTGTAAACTGTGTTTTGCTAATAAGACAAAGTAGCTTTGTAGTAAATGTTTTAACCGTTTGACTAAATATTGTTCAAGTTGATATAAATTAAGTTGTATTGATAAATTTAATTTAGTACTTCAAAGCCAACCCATAAACTGTACTGTACTCGGTACAGTACGCATTAAAATTAGTACCTCGAGAGCGCTGATGGACTTGATCAGAACTGCGTTTTGTTTCCATTCCTTTTGAATGCGTATAGTTTCTTATAATGCACAGCTTTGGCGAAATACCATTTCGAATTGGAAGACGTAACATTGGTCACATTCTTGGCTCCTTCTAGTCTGAAGAGCACTTTCAGGTGGGTCTGGAGAAGTAGACTGACCTTGATGCCAAAGCAAAGCTAAATGTATTCAATTCTGTATTTGTTGTCTGTTAAGTAACACAGTGAGGTCGAAAACAACATACTCGGTTGAGCCACTAATGAAAACAAACAAACAGTCAGCATAGGGCAACGATCGCGCATTAAGAAGAAACTGTCATCACATTCGGGGACAAAAACTTAAACTTTTTGGAATTCATTCCAGTATTTTAAAATGGATTGGCAATTATTTGACCAATCGCAAACAATTTGTTAAAATTGGTTCCGCGTTTTCGAATGAAATTCGTAATTTTTCGGGTGTTCCCCAAGGAAGTCATATTGGTCCTCTTCTATTTCTGCTTTTTATCAATGACTTACCCTCTTTCGTATCAAGCTCAAAATGTCTTTTGTACGCAGATGATCTAAAAATCTACAAGACCATAAACTGTATGTCAGATGTCTTAGCGTTACAAAATGATTTAAACCGTTTAAATAATTGGTGTGTTCTTAATGGCCTTTATTTTAATATTAAGAAATGTTCGGTTCTTACTTTTAGTAGAAAAAAGTTCCCTATATTTTTTAATTATAAAATACAAAACGAAACACTGAGTAGAGTTTCAGACCAAAAAGAGGGGGTCATTTTTGACACTCAACTAAACTTTTCTTTGCATATTGACTACATAGTTGGCAGAGCTAATCAAATGCTAGGTTTCATTTTTCGAAACTCTAAAGATTTTAATGATCCATATACACTTAAAACTCTCTATAATACTTTGATTCATTCGATATTGGAATACTGCTGTGTTGTTTGGAATCCTTTTTACAGCAATGCTGAATCTCGCATAGAGAAAATTCAAAGAAGGTTTACTAGGTATGCTCTAAGAAAGTTCGACTGGAATAATAATCTTCCAACCTACGACGATAGATGTTCCTTATTAAATTTGAAACCTCTTTCTAAAAGAAGGATTTATTATTCCGCAATGCTTGCCAATGACGTCTTAACATCGATTGTTCGTTTTTGCTGTCATTATTTAATATATATGCTCCTTCTCGTGTTCTTCGACCTAGGGAAAATTTTTTCTTTATGCCACCTAGACACAGAACTAATTATGGTCTGAATGATCCTATCACTATGGCTTGCGTAAATTACAATAAATACAAAAACCTAATAGATTTTAATATGAGTAGAGATCATTGTAAATCTGTAGTTTTAAGTAAATTATAATTTGTAACAATAATCGCATTCTTCATAAATTATTGCAAAGTAATCTAAAATAAGTTGTACTTATAAGATGAAATAAATAAATAAATAAATCAGCATACCTTCCAGACTCACTATGGACACTGCAACTTAAATAATTTATATACAACCTACTGTGCTATTTGGTATGATACCCAGACAGGCAACGATTTGGCAAGCTCATTAATATGAAATATTAAAATTTATAATTTGGTCTCATTCATGTGTTCCGCAGAACAGAAATCGCATCACATCCCTTGCTTTATCAAAGTGTTTGAAGGAACAATTTTTGGAGGATAAATTTTTGTTTTTTATTATATGTCCTATATCCAATACAAATTCCACTGGAAACAATATTTGTAACTTTAGTTTTTAATATGTCCGCTACAGAGTGGGCAGGTGTCCTATATCCATTTCACTATTTTTTTTTTAACTCAATTAAATCAATGTTCAAAAACCATAAAATGAAAATTTCTTTATGTATGGTTGGCCGAATACCCAATCATGCTGAAATACTGTGATGAGCACCAGGTTCCTCACAATAGAAACACATTTGCTAAATGCAAGGTACTATAGTCCAGTGCCTTTAATTTAAAAGTTAGTATCCATTGACTATGATAACGTTCATTTGAAGGAACTTAAGTGCCTGAAAGAGGACTTTAAAATTTATAACTGGCCAAGTTTAATTTAAACTTTAGAGAGAATTTAGCACCAACAGCCAAGCAAAATAAATTACAAGTATATACTGCTCCAGTAATCTTACAAGCGTTCAATACAAGACTGATTATATAGAGTATGCTGACTCAATTAAACGGTCCACACATTAGCTCCTCCTAGGAAGATGCGAAATATTCAAGAAGTTCCGAAATCGTTGCCAATAGTTTCGTTACTTAATGCACATGGAACCATCTCCAATGAAAAAAGAAGGACATCACCCCATGCTGCCGTATATATATGCATATGTTTTAAAATAAAAATATATTAAAAAAAAAAAAAAAATATGAAAAATAAGTGATAAACAAATATTTTTTTATGTTTTTTTTTAGGTAAATTAATTTATAAGTTCCTTTTATTTATTTTTACTTTTGTGAGAAATTTTGTCTATAAACATTACAATTTTATCGTTTATTTTTTTAAACTCAAAAATAGAATGAATTGAATTTCGATTTCAATAAAAATATTTGATTTCCTAATTTTTGTATTTCACTGTGTGTCCTATATCCAATACAAATTCCACTTGAAACAATATTTGTAACTTTGCTTTTTATAATGTGTCCGCAACTGTGTGGACAGGTGTCCTATATCCATTCCACAACTGTTTTATTTAAACTCAATTAAATCAATTTTCAAAACCATAAAATGCAAATTGCTTTATGTATCTATGGTTAGCCGAATACGCAATCTTCCAAAAATAAGCAAACCACCACTTTTAAGTTTAAAAACGCTCTCCTGAAAAGTTACGTTAGAGGTCTATAGGACAAATAAGTACTCACGTGACGAATTAGCCTAAAAATAAATAATTCATTGATCCACCAGACACGTCGTTTTTTTTAAACGATTCTTTATCACAGTGAGCAAGTTTAAGTGCTTGGCTCACTAGCTCAACCAGTGTAACAAGTGCAATCGCTTGTTATCTGTTCTCCAAGACTATTCACCTCAACAGTGTCAGTGTATAATTGCTGAAATACTGTGATGGGCCTCAGGTTCGATGCTCAGGAAAACACAAAATACACCATCAAATTTTGGAAAAGCGGGAAACTTCCATGCGTCTCAAAAATAATAATTTCAAACAAACGAATCGTTGTTAGAATTCTTGCGGAAAAAACATTTCTTTAAAATCAACCAATTTTCGGTGAAAAACCACACATGCTGTTAATCAAATTCCTACAGAGTTATTGGATTGAAAATTAATGTGTCAACTTATTTCAAGTAAACTCAGTCTAAAATAACATTTTGTTCAATTTCCTCCAAATTTTCTCGGTCGTAAATGACAACATAGCTCTGCAACCAACTGGTTGATATTAATCTAGAAACTTATGGTTGATACCACTGACAAAAAGTGTGCTGTTTTTTAACAGTATGCAGTTAGCCTCTTTATTTCGGTATTATTTCCAAGTTTCCGTGGTTTTGTCAGATATAAAAATTTAATTTCTCAGATTCTAAGCCCAAGTGCTGTGGAATTCATGTCATCAGGCAGGCTTAACCTTTTGGGAAGTCCAAAGTGAGATGCAGTTGAATCACATCAGTCTTTTCTTCTATAGAATTTGCCTCCGATTATTTAGAACGGAAGACAGAGAGCTATGGACAGCACAATTATAAGCACCCTACACCCGCGGCATTTATAATGGACACTTGAGCAGCCAGGACTGCTGGAAAGAGAAGAGGTAAATAAATGAAAAAACTTCGGTATCACCGAAGTCAAGTTTTAAATCAGTTTGTTGTCTAAAATACTACCACTTCAAGTACGGATCAAAAGTTGACAGTCCGTACCATCAGGAAGAAGTTTCAATAAGATCTTTGTTTCGCCATACCCAATATGCGAAGGTCTGAAGAGAACATAAACCACTGAGGCACTGACGACACAATGCGGTTATGTGAACCTTCAAACTCCACCCAAAAGTCGCACTTTTGTACGATTTTTATTTTTTTCCCAGATAACTAATCCTCGTATTTAACAAATTCGCCTTTCGAATTGCCGCTAATTGACCACGCTACACGGTTTAAATTGTAAACTGTATATTGCCTGCTCGATTACGCACACCTGCGGTATTTCCCATTCAATTCGATAAGTAATTTGCTGGTTTTACGTGTGCGCGATCTTATTTCAATAGCTTCCCTTTGAGTGTATGTCATGTACGTCACTGTGTATGTGCATATGTAATTATACAACAATAATAAGAAAATCTATAAAAATGCAGAAATAAATATTACAAGGAACGAACAGAGAAATTAACTAAATTGCCCCGGCGACGACGAATCAAACAGCTACAACACGAATTCTAAAACGAATTGACCGCATTGTTGTGCCTCATTCTTACACGATAACAATTTTTCTCTTTATCGAGTATTTTATGCGCAAAAAAAAAGAAAAGAAAAGAAACACACTGTGTGTTGCCCCCTTCCACCGGTTTTATTTGATTGTTCAAAGGAACAAAAGTCACGCAATGTGCACTCGAAATGTAGGCTGGGGCAGGTAGCAATCACAACAACTTCGAGTAGTTTACCTCTATCCTCCTCCGACCCGGCTCTTATAAATAATTTCCCTATTCAATGTGTTATTTCCCTTTTGTTTGGTTTTTTCTTCTTTTTTCTTGTAATTTTTAAAGGTTGTAAACCCTTGCCTATGTTAGAGCAGATTGAACTGGGGAAAGGACATTTTGGGTTTGTGGGACAGAAAAATTAAGTTTATTGAGCAGAAGCAGAATCTGCGCGATAAGTGAATTGTGACTGATTTCCTTAGCTGTTTTGATAAGATAAATTCAGCGCCACTGCCTGTGTCGGTGGTTTTTAGTCTTTTTTTGAACCCTAACAGCTTCTTGGGCATGGCGATGGATCCGCTCTGGTACCTGGTCACTCGTGACGATATCACAACCCTAACCTAACCTAGTGTGTTTTTTTTTTTAATCAATGAGAGAAGTATCACGGCAAAGGACCAAAACGAGAGCTTGGTTTTCCAAATGCACGGAACTTGTATACATAAAAAATTAAGTGCACGACTGCGTCGAACGTAACTTCCTCGTTCATCAAAATTTTTGGTGCAAATTGGGAGTTGCCTGATTGTGTAAATTTCAAGCTGTTGTCAAATCGTACGAAATAAGCGGAATCCGCGGTGAGAGAACATATTCGCCTTTGAATTTTCCCCTCAAAATCGTCGCTTGAATGACATTTGATTTGAGATTCTTCACAATCAAAGGCGTTTCGTTACACTTTGTAACGGATGTTGCGCAATTAAATTATAACTGAGCCCAATTTTAACTTCAAATTGTGTGGCAAACTACCCAAATCCAATTGTACCGAAAAGAAATCAAAATGCTGTTGGTTAACTCAATATCAAGTCGGTCCAATTCAATTAAAATGACGAAACGAAAATTGCATCTTATTGCGTAATGGCAAGTGGATCAACCACGCCACCTGGTGATTTTTTCGAATCATCAACAAAATGTCAAAGTCGATGTGCAGCGTCATTTATTTTCCAAATGTAGATACTAAAAACATGTGCATGTGCTGAGTTGTTGTCTATCTCGGTCTCCAGTTTGGATGACCGCACTCTGTTCTTGAGCTAATCTTTCTCGAAATTGCGTTTGATTCTGAACGATTACATTGCGATCTGAGCGTTTGGCTGGATTTTCGTTTTCAGGAAGAGTCGTCCTCGAAATACGTCGTGCATTGCGACTGCGACGTTAAAGGGTGGACCTTCCCACTGGCGGCATGGTCAAATAAGACCGGGAGCCGCCGAAATGAATGAATAATATAACTTCAAAAATTAAAAATAATTTAATAAATTAAAAATATTTTTTGTTGTATTTGAAGTGACATACCTCGATTTCCATACAGTTTATTTTTTTCAGCGTGCATTTCCTCATACAAAATTTCACCCCCTTAAAGTTTTGTTTTTGCGATAAAAAGGAGCCGAATCCTTCAAGCCCAAAATTGTCAAAACTCGAAAGATTCGTTCTCGAGTTATGCGCGTACACACGGACGTCATTCTCTTTTATACATTTATAGAGATTTTCAGGCATAAAAACATTTTCTTTCACAAGATTTTCTAATCGAATCAAATATTGCAAAAATCGCTTTTGTTTGTCTTATTTCCTTGGCTCGTTGTCTGAGTTTTCTTCGAAGTTCCTCTTCAATTACTGTATTCGGTGCGATGGAATCTCTCTAAATGCAGTCGCAACTGTTTGCCATTTTCGAGTACAACTCGAATCAGCTGCAAATCGGAGATTTAATTTCAACGGCAATAGTGACTTTGGTGTCTTTCATATTTTCAATTCATATTCCACATTTAAAAAAGTACAAAAATTAAGTCCATATTAACGTTTTTCGTTTCGAATTTTCGGACCCTTCATCAAAGCCGGGGCCGTGGGGAAACCCCCCTCCATTCTCCACTGTCGACGGCCCTGATAATAGTGTATTCATTTCAAAGATGGCGTAATTTCTAAAATATCGAATTTGAAGGAATATTCTTAGCAACTAATTTAAAATATTGTTTTCGTACAAAATTTCGAACTCGAGATGGTAATCAATTCTAACATTACGATGATAGAGGAACTCAAAAAAGTGGGTCGCAAAATTCTGTCCGTCTGTCTGTCTGTCCCGAGGCATACACACTAAACGGCTGGAATTGTAAAAAATATCAATTTCTAACTTAATGACAGTTAAGTTAAAATTTGTCTCTGAATTATCGTAAAATGGATTTTTTCTTTAGTTTATCTGAAAACGGCAATAACGATTGTGACCAAAGTGCAAAATTAGAGTGAAATTGATGTTTTCGAAATTATTGCGTCCTTAATTTGAAATTCGAATCACCGAAGAGGCACATTTTAAAAACTGCACATATCTCGAAAATCCCATTTTCGATTTCGATAAAACTTTAAAAACCAAGTAATGCCTACTTCCACAACAATAACTTGTACTCGGTTTTCAGCTAAATAGTTAAGCAATAGTATTTTCCGTTTTGTCTGGCAAATTTTACAAGAACCGCTCTAACGATTTTGATCAATATCCTTAATAAAAGTATTCTAAATAAGATCCCGTACTTTCTCAAAGAATACGAAAAAAACCGGTTTATTAATTATTTTTATTTCCCGACCTATATAAATACTATCGCTTGTGGTCGAAAATAAACCATTCTTTTTATAAGTATTAAAATAGGCCTGTTTTTTGAGCTTCGTTCTCAGCAAAGCAAAGTAAAGTAGGATTTTCAGCACGCAATTACAACAACTACGCTCTACTTGACACTTCGAGACTCGCAGTAGTTATTGTAATTTGTGTGCTGAAAATCTTACTTTACTTTGCTTTGCTGAGAACGAAGCTAAAAAAAACACGGCTAATGTAATACTAAAAAACATACCGCAATTATTTTCGTTATTTATGTTTTTTTTTATTAACGAAAAGAGCGACTTCTAGATATCGAAAAAATGTGTAAATAAGCTGTTCCATTCGAAACAGGTTCTAATCTAAGATGACTAATATTTGAATACGTTACTATGGTAATATGTCGGCGATAAATTGAATTGAATGTTGACAAAATCCTTTCAATTACCTGTTTTGTATGGGGAATTCAAAACTTAATCTACCAGCCTTAACAACATATATACCCACGATTTTTTGTTTGTGCGCATCTATGGCACAGTACCTTTCGAATGATGTAAGTTTTATTCTCCTCATCATCATATAAATAAAATTGGTGTAGTTCTGTTCGACTAAGATTGAATTTGACGGCATGTCTTTAAATGGAAAAATCTTAGAAACTGTTCAATATATTCTGGTGCATTTTTCACAGGCCTATAGAGGATACCTAGGCCTACAATATCTACTTTGTCTCAACTGTATATCTCTATAAATTCCGGAAAAAATTGGACAAGAGTAATTTATTTTTTCGTTTCGTTTTGCTGTTTTCTTTGTCACGCTTTCCGTTCGAAAATACTGAGACCATTTAAGTATAGTAAATACCAGCTTATAGAGGACATCTGCAGGTACAACTTAGGATATCCAATAACTCGATAACTCAAAAGGTTTTTTAAATAAAAAGGCAAAATTTGAAACATTTCTACGATTTTCATTTCATTTTCATTCTCAAAACAAACTAACTACTAACTGCGCAATATTATATTGACATCTCTTTTAACGCTATTTTACTCCTGTGACGGAGAGGGAGACAGACAGAGACAGTACGCTGTGTTGTTTGCTAAGAAAAAAAAAACAAAAGAAATGGCAAATATGTGGGAAAGGTTTGTTTGTTCTGTTTTACTTACAAAATAAAGTGTCTAGAAAGAAATGTCAAATAGGTATACGTACCAGTGATACCAGATCGTGGTATGATTACATTAGGGGATTTATATAAGGGAAAATTCCTGGTGATACACGTCGTACTATTTATAAATGCTATTTGCGCAATCAAGATGAGGCACTAAAATACCCGGTGGAGTTTTTAGATAGCATTACAGTCCATGGCCTTTTTGCTCATAAAATTGAATTAAAAATTGGAGTTCCCATTATGTTGCTTCGCAATTTGAATTCCCCAAGCTTTGTAATGGTACCATAATGTTAGTGATTTCGTTACAGAAAAACGTTAAAGTTGCGTTAATTTTAACTGGGTGTGGTATCCATTTCAGTTTAAACGGATTCATTTTCCTATTAATGTTTGTTCTGCCATGACAATCAATAAGTCACAGGGTCAAACTTTAAGAAAACTGGGAGTTGAATTCACGGGCAGCTATAGATAATTATGTAGCGTGCTCCAGGGTAAATAATGCAGGAAATATCACTATCTCATCCGATAGAAACAAAACTTCTAATATAGTGTACAAAGAGTTACATTAAAAAAAAGTGAGTTAAATACCTATTATAAAATTATTTTCTTTCATTTTCATTGTCCAAAAAATTTTAAATTGTTGCTGATTACTCCAACGACCAGGTGCAATGTCATGAAGGCAGAGTGGACTCAGTCTTTGGGATGATTTTTTAATATGGGCTAAAGTCCCTACTTTTGCAAACCGCTCCCTCGCATTATACCTCTGCAATGTCCATCGATGAATTTTCTTTGAGCGATTATCAAAAAAAAATTGTGTCCCCTACACCAAATTTATACAAAAATTGTTTCCATCAATTGTTCTGAAACCACATTTTGCACGGGCCGGTACAGCTAGTTTCATAATAAATACTTTAAAAATGTACCGAAACTTTTGGTGTTCACGTATTAATATAATTATTTATTTTTGCTATATTTTTGTTATAATCTCCCCACTTCCGATACAAATGTTATAACAGCAAGTTACGCAAAACTTAATTTTAGCAAATATGTCCCTTTTTTCAAACTTGTCGAATATGCACCTCAAAATAATGGCAACCACTTCCTCACACAATCAGAAACTCCCACTTCAATTGCACCCGTACACACGTCCATCTTCATATTCGGTTTATAACTGCTAATGCAAACTCAAAAACAAATCCCTGAAAACTTACATAAATATCTATGTATAGATCGGTCCAACACGTTGGGCTTAGCGTTGCTAATATAATTTCAGTCAAAAATAAAAATATGAATTAGCAGATCAGAAAACAGAAACCGCTGCCACACTTGGCCTTGTAAAGTGAAAGAACTTATAAAATAGTACTGTAGATGCTTCTAACTCTTTAACCATAAATTGGAACAGTTGCCTGTTATTGACAGATTCAACTTATAAAAACTCACTATGTATTGCCTGTCAGATGAATAAAGTGAATTTTGTTTAACACTACATATTCATTTTCCTATATTCTATTCACATTTTCTTTTATCATCGGTTTTCAGATCTTTTCCTTTCGACGCAGTCGTGCACTTTATTTAGTTGTGCGTCGCGAGTGTTTGTGTTTGTTTTGCCAAAACGGGGTATTGCGAAAAATGTCAAAAACAAACAGTTAAGAGCCTTTTCGACATTTTTTGATTTGACTGCAGGCCAAAACGACACTTTTGCAACATAATAAAAAATAAACATTTAAGAAACTATCAGATTTTTCACAAAACGTAGTGAGTCCGAAGGTTTTGTTTTTTGAATATTGGCTTTTTCTATAAAAACTTATAAATATTTACTATCTGAAAAGGCGAAAAAAAATACTTCAATTGTATGTAAACGATCCTCGTATATCCTTTTTAATTAACAAGAAAAAATGTTTGAGTGTGACGCAAAACTTAAAACGTCCCTCCTGAGATTCATAAATTTTCGACTATGTCACTTTTCGGGGATAGCGACGACTTATGGTCAGTGCGCGATACCAATAACAGATTTTAGTCTAGACTTTAAATTTACGCAATCTCACAATGGCGAAATTTGTATGGAAAATATAGCAACTGCGAACTACCAAAATTTAGATTCGAAACTAAAACTGTTTATTGATAAGGCCCAGTATGTGTAGTGGGAAGTGAAAGCAATACAAGAAGAGTCCTATACGAACTCCTTTCCATTAACCCTTTCGGTATTTTGATGCCATATGGCAACAGGAATATTCATAACGTCCATTCGTCCAGCTCGAACCGAGCTCGAGCATTATGAGCGCGCTCTGAAGCGAGCGTACTCAGATCGTTCTGATGTATTTATGAAACACACTTGAGCAAATAGCTGTCATTTTTAGTAAATATATGTATAATTTGAAAATTTATTAATTTTTATTTATTAAATTAGTTAACATTCAGTTCCAGAACAACAAAGGTCGTCCACCATTTCAATTATTTTGTTTATCCTGTTTTTTTTTCTGTCAAATGTGACTGCGAGTGTGTATTCAGCTTTTTACTCAGCCTGCTCAGTCAATTTATTCTGAGCTCATCGAGCGCGCTCTGATTATGCTCAGATCGAAAAAAGAAACACAAATCTGCGCTCTGATGTATCTGAGCTAAAAAAGAAACACGAACTTTTTGTATAACAGTTCAGGTTGTGCTCTGAACTAAAAAAGAAAAACGCCTTATGAGTATATTTTTTCGATTTTCTTTTCTGATTAACTTCTTGAAGTATCTGTTCAATCAGTAGAGGCAAACAAAATGGTTGATGGTTGATATCATTGTGCTTTTAGCTCTCGTGCAAGGAAGGTCTGCAGTACAGCTCGAATTTTTTCGTCGGAAGACTATTTTTATGATTTAATTTTTATTTGGTATTTGACAAATACATTATCAATTTCGATTTTATTTTAATGATAAATAGCAGGCATACAATAAAAATAATAAAATATACATCTTAGTTCTGTTTTCTTGATTTGACACATTTTTCCTTTTTCTATGTTGCCAATCGGCATCAAATTTGTTTAGAGGTGCTTTTTGAGGCATCATTTCCTAGAATAAGGTTAATGCCGTTCGGCATCATTTTTTATTTTACTTTAGTTTTTGTTGCCTTTTTACCTAAAAAAAAACTGAAAAAATCTGAAATTCAAAATATTTTGGATAATTTCGAAGAGTCGGATATATCTGATCTCGAAGACTCAGATGAGCCAGATATTCTTGATGCCCTACTAGAAAACTTCACGACGTTTTTCTATTGGAAGATAGCAACAAAAGTGAGCATAATTTGATCGAAGAAGCTAAAGCGGATAATGAAGATGTTGGAAACCCAGATGTTGACGAGGTTCCAGTGGAGGAAGACGAAAATGTGGCCAGTTGTTTACATACGGGTTTTAAAAAATGTGAAAATTTTAAATTTTATACCACAATCTGATTTCAAGGAAAGCTACCCAAAAGATGATTTGAAAACACCTGTTCAATATTTCTTTAGTTACTTTACTGATGAATTAATAAATATAATGCTTCAAGCAACAAATCAAAATTCGCTTTTGAGAAATGGAACGTCAATCAATATTACAAGGGTAGAAATCTTAAAAATTATTGCGTTGGAAATTATTACTGGTACATTGGGGTTTCCGGGATTAGTAATGTAATGGACTAAGGCCACTGAAATACCGTCATTCATGAAGAATATAACAATGGCAAGGTTTCATTCCTTACGTTACAATCTTAAATTCACCGTGGGCGAAAATTCAAAGGACACTTTCCTAAAGATGTCTATCAATGGGCGAACTTTATATAGTTCATTCCTAAGGATGAAAACCTTTGCGTTGAATTTTGAATTCGAGTTCGAAGTAAATGACAAAAACCGAAATTAATGCAATAATTTATGAATTTTTTAATTTTTATACTTGTATGAACATTAGTGTTTTTTAATATTTTCGAAGCTCCCTATTTTTTATATTATATTTGAAATAAACAAATTTAATGATATTTTTTTCTTTTCAATTTTGTTAATAAATGTTTTGTAAAAAATAAAAATACATAATTTAAATATAATATTTTTGTCCTTTTTTCTGCTCCCACTTGAGACAATTGATGCCATTCGGCAACATTCCCAAAAACCACTTTAGAACAAGTACTTAACAAAAATAATGTTCCAATGTTTTTAGTCGGAGCCTCCGTAGCAACAAAAAGAAAAAAAAATATTTTTTAACATTAGAACAAAAAAGAAGTACCGAAAGGGTTAAGAAAAACCGATCGCTTGTTTTCTTTTTAAATCCCAATTGTTTTTTTATACAACTGTCTTATTAAGACATAAAGTATGCTGTTTGACAATGAAATTATGGCACTTATTCTAGGCCGAGTGACCAATGTCCTTCAGTCTCTATTTTGGAGCGATTTGAATATATCTAATAAAAATGATGAGTTTCCTCCAATCATGCCTCTTGGTTCTTTTCAGTCTTCTTCTTCCGAGTATCTCTTTCCGTGGCAGTGAGCTAACATCGTCGTTTGGATGAACATATAGTTTGATGTGATGGTTTCTCTCGATTCATTGCTTCTTCCTCTACTGTTTGCATTTGAAGGTCTCGATGAATGTCGTAGTTGGAAATATACCAGTCCGCATTGGCAATACTTCGCATGATTTTAGATTGCTGCCTTTGAATAATTGCGGTGTTTGTTTTCTTCGACGTCCCCCAGAGTTGGATTCCGTACATCCAGATAGGTTTTAAGGTAGTTTTATAAGGGGTTTTCCAATGAGAGGTGTTATTGTGAATGACCCGCTATTTCGGTAGCTGTCACTTTTGAAGCTTTTATTCTTTGACATTTGACAAGTAGAAACTACGCCATTACTAAAAATGGAACGATACACGTTTCAAAAGCGCATTGAAATTATTAAAATTCACTACAAAAATGGTGAAAATCTTGCAGTCACAGTTCGCAAAACTAAAGCATTTTTTGGTCGTCGTGAAGCACCTTGTCGGACCGCAATACAGAAATTTGTGGAAAAATTCGAGCTGTTGGGACAAGTTAATGATGTGAAGAATAAAACCCGTGCACGTCGCTCAAGAACAACTGAGAATATTGCTGCTGTAGCCCAAAGTGTTGAAGAAAACCCAGGTTTGTCCATTCCTCGTCGTTCTTTGGAATTGGGCATTCCACAAACGTCATTATACCGTACTTTGCATAAAGACTTGGGTCATATACTTTGCATATAAAGTTCAGTTAACACAAGAACTCAAGCCGGCCGATCATCAACAACGTCGTGTCTTTGCTGATTGGGTCCTTGAAATGCATGAAAATGATCCGGAATTCCATCGAAAAATCATCTTGATTGATGAGGCCCATTTCAACCTCGGTGGCTACGCCAACAAGCAAAGTTGTCGCATCTGGGGCTCGGAAAACCCAAGAGTTATTGTTGAGAAGCATCTCTATCCTCAACGTGTGACTGTTTGGTGCGGTCTATGGTCCGGCGGGGTCATTGGACCTTACTTTTTCGAAAATGAGGTTGGATCAACAGTTACGGTGAATGGATTGCGGTATCGAGAGATGATTAATGATTTTTTATGGTCGGAGTTGGATGGTATTGATCTGGACAACGTTTACTTTCAACAAGACGGCGCTACGTGCCACACAAGCAACGAAACCATTGATCTTTTACGGGGAAAAGTTTCCGGACCGTATTATCTCTCGAAGAGGTGATCACAATTGGCCACCGAGATCATGTGATTTAACAGATTGCGACTCCTTCCTTTGGGGCCACGTGAAAGATAAGGTCTACGCCAGCAGTACATCGTCGTTTCAAGACCTCAAAGATAAAATTCGTGAGGCTATCGAGGACCTAGGGCAGCCACTTTGAGATTTGGTTATGGAAAATTTCATGAAAAGGATATGATACGTGTAGGCGTGTTCGTGGTGGCCATTTGGCTAATGTTACTTTTCATTATTAACGGCATACCTTCCTCTTTATTATGAAATGAACATCCGATCATTTTAACTCAAAAAATTACATTTTTCTTTGAATACCAAAATAACACGTCTTATTGGAAAACCCTTTATAACAACAACTTGTTATTTTAGACAGTTTGGAGTTCTGGTATAGCAGCCATGAAAGTTGTCTAAAGTCCCTCTTCTTTTTTTAGTGGAATTTCCATGTAAGCTTGTTGTCTAAGTGTATAACCAGGGCTCTCAATTCGTAAGTTTTCAGACGATTATCGTCGAAACGATAGACCTAAAAAAGTAGCAACTAAGTGCCAAAATTATGAGTTTGAGACCTTAATTCCGTTCATTTTCCACAAATGTAATGAAAGCCGTCGAAAGTGAAACAAATTCGGGCAGGATATAACTTCTTATGATCATCAAAGTTTCAAAACTGATATCGTCCCGACGTCAATTGGTATAGTTTTGTCCTTTATCTTGAGAGGTATTGGAGTGTTATTCAGTTTTGTATTGAATATCACTTGTTGGGTTTTGTCCTCGTTGATTTTAATACTCCATTTGTCACACCATTTTATTGCTTAATCCATGATCTGGGCCTTCAACCAAACCGCAGTTATCCGATTGTTCGAGGTGATGCATTGGCAAGGAGGGTGGTGCAACGACTCTGAATTATTTTGTGAAAACACAGACATCTAATTTGCCGGCGGCAAAAAACAGAGTCTCGATGGATTCTACCTATCTAAACGCCTAGAGATACGACTGACACTGAAGGAAATTTCATCCAAATACCCCACTTCGGCTCACTGACCAAATGTCGCCGGAAGCATCTGTCTAAACTGTGCCCCATCAGTTCCTACTCAAGCAGCTCTTAATGCGCCTAAGTGACCACCTTCTCCGCCGACAGGTGAGTCGCCCTGCACTCCTAATGATTACAGATTTTTAATTATATTAGAAAATTTCAGCCTCGGCACGCGATTGACCGGCACAACCGCACAAAAAAAAACATCATTCTAAACTTCACCTGTCGCGCATATAGAGCCTGCGTTCGCGTCCCTAACCCGCCGCCTAATGCATTCCCAAACAACCCCAGAGGCCACATATCCAAACATAGTTATTAAATTAAGATTCCACCGCGCATACTACCATATTGGCCGCTCCAGTTCTGAGCGACCCTTAATGATGACCACAACCGACTTTGCGTTGGAACCCTTTTCTCCTCCATTCGGTTATCGCCACTGATTACTGTTGTAGCGGTGGAAATTCCTTCGGCCTAATGGCGGCGACTAACTCAACTCATCGCGGCCAGCACCTGCACTCGGAATAAATTTGTCCGGAATGGCCGTGAATGGAATCATTAATTACCGCATGATTTTGAACGAGAAAGTGATCTTTGTTGTCCGTTGTCGGTATGGTTGTCGGTCCAGCATTATGGGATGCAGTCAATCTCGCGGCCATAAGTCACCCGGCCAGAAGCCCGTACTGTAGCACAGTCGCACACAGTCCTGACTTGAAGGCTCGCCCTAATGAAGATGTTAAGAGCACAGCGCAACATACTTTTTCTAATCTCTGGCCATTATTTGTCGGTCACTATCTGAGTATCTATGAGAATGCGTCTGAGTCGAGAGAGGAATTTTCGCCTCTTCAGTGGTGTGGTAGACACTAGGTATACGGTTTAACGTGCCGCCATAGAGTTGGCCTGGATGCGTCTAGAGTGTAAGTTGGAGATAAGTTGGATGCTTACATGGCCAGTGTCGCTTGTGGCTCGTTTTCCCAGCGACACGAGATAACGACGACTGGGCTCGCAGCTTTGAGTGCGTGTAAGAAATTAATGTAACGCGCAGTGTTTGGCTGGTCTTGGTTGGTGTAGGTGCGAGAGACGAGGAACTTTCAGATATTCTTGGGTAGTTCTATGTGATTTCTTACTTAAAGCTGTTGATAGCGACGAGCGCATATCGGTTAAGTGTCACTAGGCGTTGAATATATATGCGTCTGATTAGGCGGGCAGACGGCATTGTTTTGTTTTCCACTCAGTTGAAGCCGCCGTTTGTCTGTTAATTTGTTGATTTTCAAGCAACCAATGGGTTGGTTGAGTGCGCAGTTGTAGAGGTCGTCGGGAATAAGTCGATTGGAGTGGGGTGTCTCTTGGGATTTGAATTAAGTGGAAGTTTGGAGAGCTTGTGGTTTTGCAGGGTCACTGTGAATAGCTCTTAAAAAGGGGCGCTAGGCTACGGCAGCTTAAGTGGAAAAGTTATAAAGTGAGTATCCAATTTAAGCTTAAGCTAGTCCCGAAAATTCGGATCTGAGTCCACTTTATAAAAGCCATACAATTCCAAGGATTACGGTATTAAGCTAAAGCCAACTATCACACTTTGGTTTAAGCTAAATTAAGTTGGGGACTACAACTTTTGATGCTTTCGATAGGCGCAGGTGTGTTGATGAGTGGAAGATAGCTCCACCTTATTGCACTTTGGTTTAATACTTGATGTCGGGTTTCCTCCTAAATCTTATCTTATCTTAATTGATGTATTTCAGGATTATATAAAACGCGAACCATTAATATAACTTTTATATTTATTATTTCAGGTTTACTATTGATTGCAACTGTGAGATATGTAGTACATATTATTTACTTAAGATCTTAATTATTAGGAAAAGGAAAAGGTTATAGAAATGTGAACCCAGCAGCGACACGATAAGTCAAGAACAGATGTCCATGGCGAGTTGTCACTTTTGACGGCAATGACTTTTAATGATTTGACAACTGATGACATTGAACTGCGTTCCCGGTAATGTGTTATGCCATACATATCACTGTGGATACTGAGTTATACTTCCTTATTGCTCAAATATGTATATACGGTCTTAAACCTTCGTGACGGTGTCTTCTGAAACCTGGAAATATTGTAAAGTGAGACATCGCATCGCTCTGGAATGTCATCTTTCTGTTGTTTTGTTCCTCTGTTGACATCGACTGGTTATGTGATCAGTGAGCGCAGCTATCAACATTGATAGTGATTTTCTGACCTGAGACAGAGCAGAGAGTTATGTCTAGGTGTCAGCCGAGGTCTTCGCGGGATCGCCGGACAAGCTTAGGCTTGATTTTTGTGCCAAAACTTTTCCTTATATGACGCCTGAAGGTGGTGATATCGTCTTGTGGTATTGCCGCCACTAGTGCCATACTGGCTAACCATCATCACTGCCAGGATCTCCACTATGAAAAAATTGCAGAAATCATTGAATCTGATTCAATGATGGTCCGCTCGGTCTACTCCACCCGTTATCTGTCTGTAGAATTTTATCTTTTCTGGGCACGGTATGTTCACTTTTTGACGTCTTTCATCAATGCTTTGGAAAGCGCTTTCCTCCCTGGCCCTCAAAAATCGCGATTTCAAACAATTAACAATGTCTTGAACATAATATAACTTTGGCGAACCTTCTGACTTTTCGGGAGGCCCAAAGTATAGTTTTGATGACAACAGCTGAAAGCGATCTCGGGATATGCTGCCTTGATTGCATCATTTCCCATAGAAGGGT
Organism: Cheilosia vulpina; assembly: GCA_916610125.1. Classification (NCBI taxonomy): domain Eukaryota; kingdom Metazoa; phylum Arthropoda; class Insecta; order Diptera; family Syrphidae; genus Cheilosia; species Cheilosia vulpina. Next base: position 16,918,845 of record OU744278.1, on the reverse strand, counting down.
GTAACGACCAATAACTCCTAAACGCTGGAAGATGGTTTTATTCGGGGAGAAACCTGTGGACTTATGACCCTGCGCCTTCTAAAAAATCTGAGTTTCAACACGGTTTCGTCTCAGGTCGCTCGACGTCATCTAATTTAGTTCATTTTACCTCTTATGTAATAAATGCAGTTGAAAGCGGATCCCAGGTTGATGCAATATACACTGACTTCAGTAAAGCCTTTGATTCCGTGAATCATGATGTCTTATTAAGTAAACTCGAACAGTTCGGTTTTCACTCAGCTATGCTTTTGTGGATTTGTTCATTTTTAGTTGGTAGGGTCCAAAAGGTCTACCTGGATGGCTGTTATTCCAGATCAATTTCTTGCATTTCTGGAGTCCCACAAGGTAGTCATTTGGGCCCTCTACTTTTCATAATTTTTATTGACGATATTCTTCAGTGCATACAATTCAGCCAATGCTTATTGTATGCAGATGATCTAAAACTATTTTTAAAGATAAAATGCTCAGAAGATTGTAGAAAGATTCAGTCCGACCTTAATAATCTTCAAAACTGGTGCACACTAAATTGCTTAATGTTAAACAAACAAAAGTGTATGGCTATTTCCTTCTCAAGATCTCAGACGTATTATTCACACGACTATTATCTTGAAATAACGTGCTTAAATAGAGTTAGTCAAATCAAGGATCTTGGTGTCATTATTGATACTAAGCTAACATACGGTCCTCATGTTGAATACATTATCGCTAAGGCTAACTCACTTGTTGGCTTTATAAAAAGGAACTCGAGAGATTTTACTGATCCACATACTCTGTTATCTTTATTCATATCCCTGGTTAGATCGATCCTTGAATATGCCGATATTATATGGAATCCCATTTATGAAAGTCATTCAGACCGTATTGAGAGAGTCCAGAGGCGTTTTACCAAATTTATATTCTTTAAAATGCGTTGGAACTTTGAACCATCCTATAGTGCGCGATGCAAATTACTCGGTATATTGAAAATTAATGTAAGAAGGTATGCTCATGATATTATATTCGTTAGAGATGTTGTGTGTTACCACATAAAAAGCCCTGCCCTGTTATCTAGAATGCTTTTTTATGCACCAGAAAGGCGTCTAAGGTCTCGTAATGTTTTTTTTCAACCTAGACATAGAACAAACTATGGTTGTAACGAACCAATCTCAAGGGCTCTTGCGGCTTTTAATGATGTAAGTGGACACATAGATTTTCACTGTTCTAGAGACCGCTTTAAAGACATCTTGTTTGCTTTGTTAAGTAACTAAGCTCTGTTATCGTGTTTCTTATTTTCTCATGTACATAAATGAACTGTTGTATTTAAGTATTTTTAGTACGTATTTAATCTTTTTCTCTTTTTTTGTAATCTTTAAGCTATGCTGTAGATAAATAAATAAATAAATAAATAAATAAAATGCTGGAGAATAGCTTTTCAAAGTCGAGTTGTGACTTTTAGTTGCTCTTTACTCCTAGGAGGGTCTTTAGGATGTGCGTATATGCCCATGCGCACTTCCTGCGCGAAACTTAATTCGTCAGCCAGCACCCATCAACACACACATCTGACTCGCTGATTTATGACCCTCCAGTCGATCTACCCAACCTAATTTCATGCATTCACAACATCCTCTCAGCATATACTCCCATTAAATTACCACAAACGACCATACTCGAGCTCGCTGCATCTTGCGTCTACACAGCTCTGCCTGCAATCAGAACCATAAACCAACCATCCAACCAACCAACCAAACCATAATCGGCCCGTCGAACAATACCACTCGCATGATGACTTAATCATGGCTGCGGCGTGGAACCATGTGCATGGTGCATCCTAAGCGATTATTCCCATCAGATCTGGACCAAAACAAAAGCTATTCAATTAGACGCCATGAATCACGTGCGTGGCGCTTCGCAACCGCTTATTTCGCGTATACACAAGCCAGACGACGCGAAGACACACCAAGTGTTGACCGCTTGATTCACGGTTTACCACAGCAGCGGCCACAATTTATGACATAATCGCTGCATTCGCCATCGCCATCGCCACTGCTGCGCAGCAACAATAATAACAACAGCAGCAGCAGCAGAAAAATTGTTAACTGACTCACGCGGCGGTGATTGACAAATTTGTCTACAAGTAGCTGAGACAAAAAATTTAGGTTATCTTGTGGTAGCCAAATTTCTTTGCGGCTACCAATATACGAGTGTCCTTATCGGGGCGCTGAACTGGATTTATATATGCGGCTGTGAGCGAGATATATGGGCCACAATTTGGCTTGGGTGGTATCTCTGTCGCTGGGTGTGTGTGGAAGTTCCGTGGGCCCTATTGGGTTCAACTGTTTCAGAAGCTGCTGCAGCGAACAACCGAAAATGTCAATGTGATGTCAATTGACAGAGTGGCGTCGGGATAGTACTGCGGACTGCCCTGATGGCCGTGGGGTGTGGGTGTTTTGACGATTTGTTGCTGCGCTGACGGTGAAATAAAGCCGATAGGACTTGTGTTATTATTGGCTTGGGTGGTGGATATTTACGAGCACAGTGACTGACGTTATAGAAAGTGAGCTGCTTGTGAAATTATATTTAAGGGCGTTTGCATAAGGTGACTAAGCGGAAGCTGTACCTATCGATGAGGAAAATTCATTTGTGGAGGGGTCTTAGGGTACGTTTTCCAGTTGTGTGTCACTGGAGAACTGTCTATGGTCTAGACGGTAACCGCATGATTATTTCCATCAGCAGGTGTTCCAGAAGTATCTCTTCTGTTATGAGCAATTTTATGGTGATGGTATCATCAGGCTGGCTATGCCCCCAAGGATGAGGATTATAAGTTTTGTAGACCAATTTTTGAAGTAATACTTCTTTAGGCACGCTTGACTTGGGGGGTAAGCTGGTGAATGCGTCACAAAAGTGTTACGGAAATTGCGAGCGGAAGTTGAGAGGGATAAAAAGAGAGAGAGTTACGTTTCGTTTCGAATATTACCGTAGAGGCAAGAGATAGCGAGCACACATTCTCGTTCTCTCTTTCTCTCAGCCAGTTACGTTTCATTACCAAAGACACATCATACAGTGCAGCAGTGATACCAGATCGGGGGATTTATCACTTTTTGCGGGATTTTTTCACTAATAATAAGCTAAAAGGGACAAAGGGATTTTTCAGACCTCATAGTACAAAAAGAGAGGGATTTTACTTTTTGGTCAAATTTTGTTCCTAATTGCTCACTTCATTAAAAAATTATTCAACCTACGATCAAATTAAATATTTTCATGTTTAGAAAAAAGTCATTCAAAATATCTAAATGCTTTAAACTGTTTCATAAAATGACATATGTGTCTGTGAATGAATCAGGAGTATTTTTTGTATTTTGAGTATAACCGTGGGATAACCTGCCCCTCAAGTCTGGTATCACTGCAGTGCAACAGAGACAGGTGCGAGCACATAGTTTATTTTCTTTCTCTCCCAGTTACGTTGCCACTTTGGTAATTTTTTACCATATTTGGTATTTTTTTTGCTTATTGAGTTTTGGTAGTTTTTATCTGGTTATGGTAAATTTTTAAGCAGATGTACCAAGAACTCGATATCATCTCATTTAAATGCTAAATTACTGCTTCTGAGTGAACGCATTGCATTATTTGCATATAAATCCATATAAAACTGTTTTATTCGCTATTCAAAAAATGACAGAATGCACTCATTTTCTTCTTTTGACAGATGGTGAATAATAATAATTAATCATATTATTTATATACAGACATGAAACTCTAATTTGTTAAGGGTTTGTTATAAGAAAATAGGTAGGTGATCTCCCATGTCTTCTAGCAGCTGGTAATTTTGTGCAAAATCAAATAAAATAATTTGAGTTTTTTTTGTAAGTGGCAACCGTGGCCTATTGTTTTATATGAGCGCGCACCCATTTTCTTGCTCTCTTCCTCTCATAGCCAGTAAATTATTGAAGAAAATTGATAAATTAATATGTATAAACTAAACATGTATATATAGATGGAGCTAAAGAAGTTTGACTTCAGTCGTGTGGTCTAAAGCACACTCGTTTTTTTTTATTATTTTTATTTATTTGTCTACCGAGCTGAACTCTAACAGACTGGGATTAAATATTCAGTTCAATATTCAAGAGAAGGTTGTACTAGAGACATATAGACAGACTTTAGAGCATATGGAAATCCAAGCATCGAGTTTGCTTTATTGACAACATAAACAATGCGAAACGAAAATGCAAGTTTCGTGGCAAAAATCACGCCAAAGTCTTTAATTTCGGTCTTTCGAGAAAGACTGATCCCAAAAATTGTATAGTCATTAATTTCAGGCACTAAAGTATGGTACATAGAAAAAGAATGACATTTATTTATGTTCAAGTCGATTAAGGTCACACCATTGAACTATAAATCATTTTGGAGATTTTCACACTCAAAACTGTTTTTTACACACATAAATCAGGCAGTTAGCACGATTAAGCAACGAAGGGGTCTCATTAATAAAAATATTAAAAAGTAAAGGCCCTAAGTGCCTACCTTGGGGGACAGCAAATGAGACCTCAATTAGTCTAGATTGGGAGAACCAATCTTTACATACTGATTTCTGTTCAAGAGGTAACTTGTTAACCACTTAAGACTTGAGTAAACTCGACTCGACTCAATGCCAAATGATCTTAATTTGTTTATAAGAATGCTATGACATACCGTGTTAAAAGCTTATTTGAAATCAGTACAAATCGCATCAACTTGATATCCCGACTCCACAGAATTAAAAAGATATTTCGTTTATGTGCATCTACCAGATACAAATTGATGTCGTTGCAGTGATATATGTTCCTTGATTGTAAAATAAAGTTTTTTTTTTTGTAATAATTGACTCGAAAAGTTTCGGAATAGCTGAGAGTTTAGATATTCCACAATAGTTTTCAATTTTCTGTCGAGATCCGGCTCTTAATACGTGCGTTATAAATTAATATTTCCATCCACCAGAAGCTAGGGATAAATTGATAATTAATCAACAAGGACAAATTACATTGTTTAAGAACTTCAAAGGGAATACGATCAGGGTCAGCGCTTTGGGAAGAGTTCATATGTTGTATGGCTTGCAGAATCATCAGCATCATCAGAAAGATATAGTGATCCTAAACAGGCATTAGAATCATTTATTATATTATCAAGTAATGGACTAAGATTCGTGTGATCTACAAAAATTTGCAAAAAGCTCACAAGTTGAATCCAAGCTACAAGAAACAGCACCTTCGAATTCAATATTTTGCAGAATACCACTAGGCCTACTTTTATTGTTTAAAAATGTCCAAATAAATTTAGGATTCATTGAAATTTGAGACTCAGTGTTCATAACATATTGTTTATACAAAAATGTATTCAAAATTTCATATTCTCGACGCAATTGGCAAACGTTGCTTGTGCAAGTCAGATCTGGAATTTTTAAATAATTTAAGCGCTTTGTTTTTAGCATTCTTTAAATTAAATAGCCTTTGCTTATGCCAAGGTCCAATTTAAAGGATTGTCTTTTTCTCATGAGAGGCACGAACTGAAAAAATCCATAGTCTAAGATACTGACAAATGTATCATAGACTTCCTTAAGATGTAGACCAGAAAGAATGCTCGACCAATCAACGGAGCCTAAATACGTATTCAAGGCATTATAATTTAAAAGGAAAAACTAGCGCAGATTTTAAATGCTGCATTTAAATTAAGATATGTGCCAAGCATGTGGAAGGTCGCGGAGGTAATAATGATACCAAAACCAGGTAAACCACCAAGCGAAGTAACCTCATATCGCCCAATATCGCTACTACGAATGTTGTCCAAGCTGCTCGAAAAAATGCTGGCAAAACGTCTACAAAAAATAATTGATGAAAAGTCGCTAGTTCCAATTCACCAATTTGGATTTAGAAACAAGCACTCTACCATTGATCAGGTGCATCACAGATAAAATCGAGAAAGCGTTCGAAGAGAAAAATGTGTGCTCTACAATATTTCTTGATATAGCACAAGCTTTCGATAAAGTCTGGCATAAGGGACTGATCCATAAATTACAAAGGCAACTGCCGAAGCAGTATTCGACCATTCTGGAGTCTTATATTTCAGATCGATTCTTCAGAATTAAACAAGAGACAAAGTACTGAACATTAAGAGGAATTAAAGCGGGTGTACCGCAAGGCAGTGTTTTAGGCCCAGTGCTATACTGAACTACTATACCAACTTTTGCAGATGACACTGCTGTGCTTGCTGTTGGAGCAACTGTCGAATTAGCAACAAAAAGGCTCCAAATGGCAATAAACGGTACTTCAGAATGGACTAAAAAGTGGCAGATTAGATTGAATGACCTAAAGTCAGTCCATATTTACGTATAAAAACGTACCACACATTCCAGTCTACATTAACAACAATGCAGTGGAATACTCAAAGACAGCTAAATATCTGGGCATGACCCTAGACGCTAAACTGCGTTGGAAAGCGCATGTAAAGAAAAAAAGAGACGATATGAACATGCGATACATGGGAGATACTCATCCCTGTCCAACCACAATAAATTACTGCTATACAAGCTTGAAACCAATACGGACCTACGGGCTCCAGTTGTGGGCATGCACATGCCAAACAAATTTACAAAAAATTCAAGTCTTCCAAAACAAAGTACTAAGGAACGTAGTTAATGCACTTTGGTACATACGCAACGCTGATCTACATAGAGATCTAAATATTGAAATGGTTGAAGACGAAGTTAAAAAAGATGCCCAAAGGCACAGAAGTAGGCTTCTCAACCACGTTAACGTAGAACTTACGGAACTATTAAATACTGTCAATGTAATCAGAAGATTGAGGCGGGTAAAACCCCTTGATCTATAAGAGTTGGCCAAGGCCAAGAGATAAGGTAATATTTTCAAACAAAAAAGGTTCGAAAACGGCGGATTCTTCTTCTGAATTTTTCAAATAATTTAAAAATAAATTACCGATTAGTCGCACGACTAAGTGCAATCCCATTCAGATTGACGACAGACAGTCCCTCCCGAGAGGTGTTTTAGAGGTTGTTCGAGTCCCTCACTATTGCAGGAGCATCCCTCGCGTACTATCTCTGCAAAGTCATTCTATGATTTTTTTACTTCCAGCGAATTCCCAACTCAAAACAAAAAAAAAAAAAAATTCTGGATTAGAGTCTATTGCAGAATGAGTGTTGCATTGTAAATCTAGACATGGGCTACTTTTTAAGGAAATAAACCGTCACATAAGAGTTTATGTGACACTTAATTCGCTATGAGTGGTATCAGCAAACGGCCCTAAGGGACATAAAGCTTCTCTGACTGTACAATTTAAATAATTATCCACAAAAATTAAGTCAAGAATTATATTTAATGAATTATGACAGTAGTTCTTTTGAAATATATCAAATGCAAACATATAATCAATTAGCATGAACTGACATTCTGTTTTCAATTATATGGAATTAAATATTTATCTTCATCCGAATGTAACATCCGAATGTATGTCAAGTTAAGTATAAGTCACATTTAGATTATTTATTTTAAATTCTATAGTGTTCCAATTGAATTTCTGCTTCCACTACACATTCATTGGTCATGATAACATTAACCGACATAAGACAGGAGACATTTTTGGTTCTATCTAATGAGAATGAGCGTCAGTAACATTGTGTTCGTTATTTAAATTGAAATGAATTCTTGCCGTTTTTCGATTGCTGCGAAATTGAGAAAGCGCTGTATGCCGTTCGGCGTTTCCATTTAACGATAATTTTACATTTCTAACGACACTATGAATAATCCTAAGAAGCTGTTGAAGGAAATCGCTGTCACAGTTCGCCCATTTAATCCCTTTCATCGACTACTATACCTATCGCTTTGTGGCTTGTTTTTATTTGTTTAGAACAAATTCAAAATGACAATAAAAAAATTCGTGAAACAGAAAGTTGACAGCTAGTTCTGGGGTCAGATTCTGTAAGGCGAAACGATCAAACGTTTTCGTGTGCACGAATGATTTGCTATATGTTCCACAAGCAAATTTCTTCGAGCACACGAAAACGTTTGAAAGTTTCGCCTTTCAGAATGCCCACCCTGGATAATGGGCACATTCAAGAGCCTGGCTATCTTAATTCGACTAGATTGGTCTGGCTAGGATGTTATATGAACTCAAAAGAAAGACTGGTCGGGAACGTCACTTTTTCTACAACATCATATAACTACACCACATAATTACGAGAACTGTCAACTGATTAGTCAGTCCCGAATTTCTTGACTAGATTTTTCGGCTACCGCTCCATAAACGTCAACTGAAACAGCTGTTCATATGACCGATTTCAGCCAATCAAAACAGAGATACATCTAGTCAGACAACTGTCAGACTTACTAAACTAGATACTTCAATGTCCCCAATGTGCTGACTAGTGACTAGTGACTAGTGCTTTGTCTTAATATACAAAGGTGTAGGTAGGTATTCGAGAATATATTTTCTTGGAACCTAAAATGTAAACAACCCATTAGTCACCAAACAAGTTCCACTTCCAATTGGAGACTGTCAAATCTGTCAAATAGATGAAGAGGTAAGTAGCTGATTCTAGAACCATCGAGTTTGTTCGGGACGAACCGGAATTCACTAGAAATTTTCCGATAGATGGCGGAGCGGATATAAAAGGGCAGATGCGAGAACAAGGAGGGACAGTAAACAGTGATTGGTAAAGTTCGAAATAGTAATCGGTTGTGTAGATAAAGAAGTGTAAAGTATGTAGTGAATTAAGTGATTGGTTTTAGTCGGATAAGAATTGTTTAAAAAAAAAATAGTTTTGAAGTGAATTATTAGAAGAATTCGTAAAAGTGCAATAAAAATGATGTAATTAGAAAAGTTCAACAGAATAGCGTTTTATCTTTTCGAATCCCAGCTCGCATGTAACATTATTGAACGCGATGATTAGAGACATGAATACTTATGTAGACCTGGTTAAATGCAGAAGCTGATTAATAAACAAATCAATGCTGCAGAACCTGATGTCGATGAGGAAGTACATCAACATCGGTGACTTGTAGATACAAAACACAGGCTGGCCTACTGTAGGTACCTTCGAAGTCGATGCCGAAAGACTGGCGTTTGTCAAAGGCAGACGATAATATTTGGCGAGCTGTAGAGCCCTCCTCCGAAGATGAAGCACAAATGGAAGAGCTTAGGTTAGGTTCTTAAGGTAGAGCGCACCACTGTTGTGTGTTGTTATTTCTGGATCCAGGTAAAGAACCCTGGAAGGTCTGTCATGAGTAGAAAAAATAAAATCAGAAAGCTGGCACATACCTAGTAGGTCTTTGACAAAGACCCTATACATCATAAAGTCTGGTAGCGCGAAATCAGGATTATCTACACCTATACCAACCATCCAGGCAACAAATCTGTGCAACGCTATTTCATGCCATGCCCAAGATTATCTTATATATAAATAGATAAAGGTAAATAGTTAAGAACCGCTTTCAGTGCCTGAAACACAATATATTCCCACGATTTTTTTTTGTTAGAAGATTGAGCAGAGATGCCTGTAACTTGTTTTCCAATATGTTGTGGTTACTATAATGGTAGAATTTCTACCACTGGGCGAACTCCAGTTCCTTTTAAAAGCTGATAAGCGGGGAAACTCAGCATTGCTTCTATCGCTCGTGAATGAGAACCTGAAGTTGGTACGTATACCCAAAATTTCTCCACAATGTGTCAATAAGATATCATGCAGTAGATACAAGCAGATTGCATTGAACTGGCTCTCTAGGTATGGACAGCGCCTCAGATTTGTTCAAGAATATCTCCATATTAGCTTCAAAAAGACAGAGGTGTACAAATCCAGTAAGTGCTGGGGCTGCAATTCAGTCTGTGGTCCAAGGATGCCCAAGTCATCAGCGAAGGCCAAATGACTCATCCATAAGTCTCCAGTTTTAGAACTTGCTTTAGAACGTCCAGTGGACAAATAGTAAGGAATAGCAGAGGAAAAAAAAACACAATTGACAAAGTTGAACGTTCCCGAAAACAGTTTGTGAAAAGAAATCGGTTCAATTTCATACTCTCACCAGAGCTTACCTCAAGGGACTATAACTTAGTCGTAGGTACCTATGTTTTCTCGAAGGCCACAAAATACGTATACAGATAATTGTAGCATACTCCCAAGATATTTTAAGTCGGTTGTACTTCTATCTAGACGATTGTACTTCTATCTAGACGAAGTCCGCACTGCTCGTCCTCCAATCTTGACTCTGTAACTCGTTTACAAACATTTGTTAGACAGTTTTGCGTTAAGACTTGAATTGGAAGTGATGTACCTACCTAAAACCTTAAATCTAATTTCGTGAAAAGTTTCCCATTTGCCTGGGGGTTATTCTCAAATGCGCGGCGGATCGCTTTTGTTGATGGATTTGAATTTTTGTATCAGCGAAAGCACTTTCCAACGTCATTTTATGATTGTATTGAAAGCGATAGGTGGTTAGGTGACGGATTGTTTGCGGACCTAATAAAGCTGTGTTTGAATGGATATACAAAAATTCAAATGCGCCATTTGGAAATGACCCCCCAGGTATTTCGCCACACTCCCAAATCAATTTAATGACTCGAGACCGAGAGAGCTATGCAGGCAGCTATTCATGAGTATTTCTGCCTGGATTTCAATTCCATTTGCTCAATATAGCAGCTCAGAGAAGTGTTTGCCACTACTGCGTAAGAAGTCCTCCTCGGTGCTGCCTAACTTTACGCTTAAACCCTTCCGACATTGTTCATAGGCTTTACTAGTCGATTTCGCAGGATAAACAAATTTATATCACCTAAATTACAATAAGACGTTGATGTCCCAACAGCTGATTAGCTATGAATTCGATGTTGGCTAGATGACATTCATACGGACTATTTGGGGGTATGTAGCTCGCAACAAAGAAGATCTCCTTTACTCCAGCTGCCAGTGGAGGCCGGGTTCACAGAAACGCATAGTTGTTCACTCTTAAAACCATTATATGGGTGAGTAATAGGATTAGCTATGAGAGTTGAACACACAGCTATAACCGCTCCTCCGCCGCGCAGATGACCACTCTTTTCTGATCGATTCAAGGTCACGATGTGTAGTAGTCGTCGAAGATTTCAGCATTAGAGCAACTGTTATTCAACCATGTCTCTCTGATGACAATAATATCATACTCACGTAGCGAAACAGCAAGAAACACCTCTGTTGGCAATGCTTCGAAAAGTCTACTACAGTAGGCACCTGCCGCGGTACTAGAACGCGCAAGACGGCCATCTTTACTCGCATCCGGCCTCTTCGATTTTTTTTTGCTTTCCTTTGGCATTTCATTTGCGAGTAGCACGATACCCTCACCACAAAGTGCTCCGGCGAACGAGTTAAAAATTAAGAACACTAGAAAAGAAGAAAAACTTTGTAAGTAAATAATTATAATTAAAATAATTACACGAAATGAAATGTGAATTGTAATAACTATATTTGGAATAGAGGTTGTAACTTGGTCACGAGGTCAGTCGTTTTTTTACGTCGTGGGAGTTAACAACAGTTCTAGCCGGTTGGTACCAAATCGTTCCAACGACATCATTGATTTTGGTTGTCATTCCACCAGCATTTTGTCATCCTTACAGCGGCAAAACACATCCTCGAGGTAGAATCGGCAAGAAGCGAAACAATTTTGACAATCGAAGCTTGGCTTGAGACTGCTGGCTTTGATTTAACAGGAAAGCAGTCCTTATCACCAATTAAGGAGTTTTTGAATAAAAGTACGCTCGAAATGTGACCATGCGATCAAAACTGACTACCATAGGTGCGGCGATCGACAAGGGGCTTACTTAGGTACCTACCTGGCTGTAGTGATCGGCAAAGGGGTAGAATCGAAGCCCGACTCAGACTAGGTAGGTTTTAAGTAAGACAATTGCCAAGATCATCACAAGATCGGTGGAACCAGAACCCGCAGACGAGCAAATGTTTCAATGGTGCTTCAGAAAGGAAGCTACCTCCCAAATGAGTGATAAAAGCGAGTGTGAATCAGGAAACGTAACCAAACGCCATGCTAATGCGGTAAAATATATCAAATTTTACAGGAAAATGCATTAGAACTCAGATAATCAAGACGTCCATGGTCACGGACGTAGAATTAAGCCAAGGGGGCAGAGTTTGAGATCCATTCGTCTGATGTCGGCTTTATCGGTAGGTGCTGCAAAGCTATTTTCGTCGACGGTAATTGACTTCGGATTTGAAAGAAGGTACATGGGTGGGTATTATACCAGACCATAAACCGTGGCGGCATCTGGCGGTGATCATCTCTTGTTTTAGCAACGGAGCGTGTTGAGAGGAAGTGTGATGCGATATAAAAGATGAAGCAAACCCGATTATAATATTTTTGGCGCCAAACACGTGGCGCCATCTGTCAAATATTTGAGGGCTTCTCAGAGATATTGCACGGCAAAAGTTTGCGACAACTTTATGCATTTTCTTGTTATTTTTGAATATGCTCGGATGGCTTTAGGTAAATTTACCCTTAATACGCGGTAACATATTCTTCATAGGATCAAATTGGACATTTCACCTCCACCCATCTGGGGTGTACCCCCGATGGTGGTATAGAGACTCGAAGACGGGAACACTATACGGTGGACCCAACACGACCCTCCCGATGAACATCCTGCCGAGTCTCTCCGTACGCCAAACAACGTTTATCCACCAGTTGCAAGCCTCCATCCGACCCGATGGAGGCCAATTTTCCCTTCAAAAATGATGTATCTATTAAACTTTTTCGAATGCAAATAAATGTGGTCGAATGGCACACCTCCCCGGCAGTACACGGTCAGACTCACGCCATCCTCCCATCAATTTGTGGTTTGATGTAGATCTCGGATAAATAAATGTGCTTGTCTTACAAACTGCGCGCTCAATTGCAACTATCTACTCATAATATACAAAGAACAGCACCGAATTTATCTGCCACCAAATTGAATACTTCCTGGCACTGGCACACTCCAGTTTAACATCTTTCTTGTGGTTGGATCAACTCGTAACTCGTAAGCTGGTCCTGCAATCAACCACCGTGGCGCGTACCCCAAAACGCAAAACAATCAACAACAATAAAAAAAAGCACAAAAGAGGAAACCAAATGCCATCTGTGTCGGACCACAGAACAGACGGAAGGACTTGCGCTGGTGAATATTTATAGCGAGTTACGTGCTCATTTGCCGGAACTGAACAACTACCATCTCTCGCATGATTATGACAGTGCAAAGTGTTTATTTGGTCACTTATTTATGACCACATCTTTAAACTCATAAATTACATGCGAAAACTACCCCAGATGCAGGTGCCAATGGACGGGGATATAATGGGCGTACGGGTTGTGCCAGACAAGGAGTTTTTTTTTCGTTTATTTTTTTGCTCGGATGAAATTTAGCGGAAATTTTGGTTGGTTCCACAAAACTGTCGGAACGCATGACTAGGCGGATGTGTCGGTGGATAAAAATATCGGTGCGATGTTTGCTCAAAGAATCTTCCGCAAGAGGGCACACAATTTGCCTAAATCTCCGAAGTTTGCAACATTTTGGACACAAAGTAGCAAATTTACGTAGCCAGGGCTGATGTTTGCAGACACCGGACACTGATGGTTGAGTGGGTTTTTGTTTACAAATTTGCCGTGTTGTTGTGTCTATTGGAGTATTTTTGTTTGGTGTTCGAGGTGTATCCACTTAATCGACTGAATGCACTTGTATCACCAGCGCGGTATTTTAATTTGTTTAGCCCAAGCAGGACTCTGTTCGGTCAAATGGTTGGTACAAGGGTATGGGTGGATGGTAACCGATAGGCCGGTACCGAATGAAATCAATTTTTGTTGGGATAGTGGTTAGTTTAGGTGATCTTTCAAGGGAAATCCTTGAGGTGAATTTTGAAAAAAAAAAAAAAGTGAAAACTGCCCCCAAAAATTAGGCGTGGCAATAAACGGCATAACCTATAGTTTTCTCGGAATCCTAGGAAACATTTCTGAGAAAGTTTGATCTAAATCTGTTCAGTGGTTTTCGCGTCAATTAAAAACCAACAGTTTTCTGTGTAGGTATAAACTATATCTGGCTTTGTTGTGAAAAAAAGTTCGATAGTCTTCTTAAAATTCATTGGAATGTCTGTACAATCCACATCGGTTCGTCTATTCAAGCTGAGTACCTACCTATTGCATTTATATGAGCAACCTACGAAAATTGAAAGACCAGCAATGCCACATTATTGAGAAATAGGAAGACTCCATTCGAGATGCGTTCATTTATGATGAACGAGGATCCCAAAGTAGGTAGTTAGTCAAACGACTAATATTTCATGTCTACAATATTTATTTTTACGTAGCTTATACACTCAGGGAAAACATGCAAACTAAAATGTAATATGTTCTATTTGATTTTACGTTGAATAAACTTTAATAAAGAATATTTCTTTCCACGTTAAAACATATTTGATTTAAATACGCAATGTAATTTTAAATTAAGTCAACGTAGATTCAAAGCGAAACGTATTCACTTTTACATTTGAGCATGATTCCACGTCAAATCAAGGTGCATACGTGGTTAGATCAAATTAAAAATATATGCATTTAGAGAAGGGGAAACCTTTTGAATTAATGTTATGCCACTTTGATTTAAAAATATTCGTAGTCGATGCTAAATCATTCCGAAAAATATTTAAATCAAAGTGGTTTTCTTTGATTTTACGTTGTTTTTTCTCTGGGCGTATGCTTGGCCTTTTGTATGCCGTCTACCAGATTGACATTAAAGTGTACAAAAAGATGTTGGTGCTACTTATGCTTCATACTTACATACATATAAATTAAAAGAGATTATACTAAAGGATTTTCCAATGAGAGGTGTTATTATGAATGACCCGCTATTTCGGTAGCTGTCACTTTTGAAGCTTTTATTCTTTGAGATTTGACAAGTAGAAACTACGCCATTACTAAAAATGGAATTCACGCTTCAACAACGCATTGAAATTATTAAAATTCACTACAAAAATGGTGAAAATCGTGCAGTCACAGTTCGCTAAACTGAAGCATTTTTTGGTCGTCGTGAAGCACCTTGTCGGACCGCAATACAGAAATTGGTGGAAAAATTCGAGCTGTTGGGACAAGTTAGTGATGTGAAGAATAAAACCCGTGCACGTCGCTCAAGAACAACTGAGAATATTGCTGCTGTAGCCCAAAGTGTTGAAGAAAACCCAGGTTTGTCCATTCCTCGTCGTTCTTTGGAATTGGCATTCCACAAACGTCATTACAGCGTATTTTGCATAAAGACTTGGGTCTTAAGGCTTATAAAGTTCAGTTAACACAAGAACTCAAGCCGGCCGATCATCAACAACGTCGTGTCTTTGCTGATTGGGTCCTTGAAATGCATGAAAATGATCCGGAATTCCATCGAAAAATCATCTTGATTGATGAGGCCCATTTCCACCTCGGTGGCTACGTCAACAAGCAAAGTTGTCGCATCTGGGGCTCGGAAAACCCAAGAGTTATTGTTGAGAAGCATCTCCATCCTCAACGTGTGACTGTTTGGTGCGGTCTATGGTCCGGCGGGGTCATTGGACCTTACTTTTTCGAAAATGAGGTTGGATCAACAGTTACTGTGAATGGATTGCGGTATCGAGAGATGATTAATGATTTTTTATGGTCGGAGTTGGATGGTATTGATCTGGACAACGTTTACTTTCAACAAGACGGCGCTACGTGCCACACAAGCAACGAAACCATTGATCTTTTACGGGAAAAGTTTCCGGACCGTGTTATCTCTCGAAGAGGTGATCACAATTGGACACCGAGGTCTTGTGATCTAACACCTTGCGACTTCTTCCTTTGGGGCCACGTGAAAGATAAGGCCTACGCCAGCAGTACATCGTCGTTTCAAGACCTCAAAGATAAAATTGGTGAGGCTATCGAGGACCTAGGGCAGCCACTTTGAGATTTGGTTATGGAAAATTTCATGAAAAGCCATTTGGCTGAAATTCTTTTTCATTATTAACGGCATACCTCCCTCTTTATTATGAAATAAACATCCGATCATTTATCTCAAAAAATGGCATTTTGCCTTTATATACTTAAATATTGCCTTCGATGATGCAGTTCCTGCAGCGTAATGCGTACACTGCATAGTTGTAAAGCAGGTCCCAACCTCTGCCACCATTCAAGATATGGATTGCTATGGAGTGTTTGCCAACCAAAGAAGTTACTGCGAAACTCCCTAAGTATGGGGCATTTGGCAATGAAGTGAAATGCATCTTCTCGTCCCCTGAGGTTGCACAGACCACATAAAATTGGAAGCTAAGAGCGGTGCGGTATAAAATTAAGATTTAAAATATCACCTTTTATTTTAAAGATTTTACATATTTTATTCACCGGATAGCTATTCAAAAAATATTTTCTTTCCTGTAGACGATTGCTCTGTATTGAGATGACAGAGCTTCATTTAGAAGTTTGTCATACACTCTTTGACAAGTTTTCTAAAGTAGGTCATCAGGACTATCGGTAATTCCGAGGGGAAAAAATTCCCCCCGAACATTTTTTGTTCCCTGGAAAATATTCCACCTTTAGAATTTTATTGGTCAAGTCGAGCGGATGATATCGGTCAAATGGGCGTCGTCACAATTTATGGCATTTTGTCATCACTTCGGCGAGAACTTCGGGCGACAGACTCTCGCACTCGTGTCGAATGTTGTCCTTGAGGGCTTCTAGGGTCTCGGGCTTGTTCACGTAAACACGGGACTTCAAAAAAACCCACAAAAAAAAAGTCTGGAACGGTTAAATCGGGCTTGCGGGCCAGTGCAAATCGCCAAAACGAGAGATGAGGAGAGCCGGGAACGCCGCCTTCAGAATATTGGTTGTGGCTCGCGCAGTGTGTGCCGTAGCTTCGTCCTGTTGGAACCACATATCCTCCAGTACTAATTCGTCCAATTGCGGCAGAAAAAACTAGGTTAACATGGCCCTATAGCGCGCACCGTCCACTGATGTCGTTTGACCAGCGGCGTTCTCGAAACAAAATGCCCCGATGACTCCTCCAGCGTGAACAGCTCACCATGCAGTAACTTTGAGCGGTTGTAGTGGCTCCTCGTGCATTACTCGTGGATTTTCGGTCGCCCAGAAGCGATGGTTTTGCTTCTTCACGTACCCGAGGTGGAAATGAGCCTCATCGTTCATTATGATTTTGGTCGAAAAATCGTCCACTTCGTCCTCGAGATTGAGGATGCGTTGGGCGTAGGTTACACGCGTTTGGCGGTCGACAGGCAGCAGCTGATGTACGCACTGGACTTTGTACGGGAACATGCGCAAGTCTTTGACCGAAATTCGCCTTAAGAACGACCGGATGATGCCTAATTGCGAGGCACGGCGTCTGGTCGATGTTTCCGGCGACAGCTCGACATCCTCGTCAACAGCGGCGATATTCTCGGCACAACGGGCGCTCCGGGGCCGGCCACTCTTGGCAACGTCTCGTGCGGTCCCATACTCTTCAAGGTTGGTGGCCAAACGGCGCAGTGTTTGCGCAGTCGGTGTCGGACGGCCGTGGAATCGGCGACGGAATTCGCGCTGCTGCAAAACTACAGACGAATTGTTACGGAAAAAAGTATACACGATTATTCTCCGTTCTTGCGGAGTGTATCGCTCCATGGCTTGTTCACTTGTATCCTACATCTGTCTAGTCCACAATTGTCCAAACAGATTTGACACTGGCGGCCATTTGCAAAAATAAGAGCATCTTCCAATAGGGTGATCTCTTTTGGCCCCCCTTGTATTATGGCTTTTTAGTAAAAGCAAACATTCCCATTAATTATGGAACACAACGTCGTTCAAGTGGCTGCCTCGGCGGGCTTCGCGCATTCGGTCACTCCGCTTTCTAAGACTTGCTGATGGTTTCGGGCTGTAGCTCACGTATTGCTTGGATGATATTAAGTGCTTGAATCGTTTCCAGATTGTTGACATGACATCGGTCCTCCACGGTTCCTTACAAAAAAAAAGTCCAAAGGCGGCAAATCGCAGCTCCGAGGCATCCAATTGACATCGACAAGACGGCGGATAACGCGATTTGCGAATATTGTGCGGAGAAGATCGATTGTGGCGTGAGCTGTGTGGTATGGCGCGCCATCCTGCATGAACTAGAGGTCGTCCAAATCCATGGTCGTCCAATAACATGGCTCACGCCCACCGCTGACCGAAACGTTGTGTCCAGCCTCATTTTCGAGGCAAAATGATCCACAAACCGCACCAATCTGTCACCCTCTGTGGATGCATTGGCTTTGAGGGACCATGAGTGTTGTCCACTACCATGTACCAGTCTCACGAACTTTTTGCAGAAACTTGCGTACATCAGGTGAATGCTTCATTTCGGCCAAAACTTCTTTTCAAAAAACGCACTGTTTAGGCTACACAGCACTCACTTTGGAAATAAGTTTCAAATATTTGCCAACGTTGTTCAAGCGTACAGCGACTCATTTCGTTCCGCGGAGGTATGATTCTGACTTTTGGTCAAGATTTCGAGCGATAAGCAGCTGTCAGTGTCAAAATAAAGTATGATTTTAAATAAGTATGATTTTAAATAATATAACTCCGCCTTGTTACGGAAGTAGCATGCCGGTCCAAAGCCCGGGTAAAGGAGGATGGTTTGAGGTAACGGTTTTTAGCCAATCCTCAGTAAAAATCAAACTGTTAGTGTATTCCAACCCACAGGAGCCAGTGGTTAACACTCAACTCATGCTATGAATGGAGAAACATACGGAATTGTCTACTCCAGGTGGTAATGGCAATAGCCAAAATCCATCCGTAGTCTTCTCGACTAAGGCCGGGGCACGGATTCGGGAGGCCCCAACATTCATACTCGAACCCACAAGCGACGCTTGCGGCTCTATGACCGATTTCCTCGACAAGTTGAGCATGGGACAAGCTGCTGCCCACTGCACTGCCACTGACGGTCAGACTCGGGATACCTCTATGGTTGAACGGGCTCCTGAAGAGGCGGGCTCTGAGCGGCGCCTGTCTAAGGGACAGCGGAAGAGGAAAAGGAGGAAGTTGTTGGATCTGAGCCGGACAGATGCTTTATCTGCTGAAGGCGCAAGCACGTCCATCGGCTCTTCGGCGATGCCTTTGAAAAGGAACAGCTCGGTGGAGGTCTCACTAACTGAAGCTAACCAACCCCTTGGATTGGGCACTGCCTCCTCTTCTGTCGAACCAAAAAGCAAGAAGATGCGTGCTTCTTTTGAACGCAGAACAGCTAAGGTGCGAGATAGTAGGCTATCCTATAAGGATGCTGCTGTTTCTTCTTTAGCAGTTCGTATAGCGAAAACAGGCAATGAAAATAGCATGAGTGATACAAACTGCAAACACTGCAAAACCCATCTTTTGGAGCTTGTCGCGGCAACGAATGCTTGTATCCAGGACTGCGTCCGGACATCTGTAAAAGATCCGCGTCTTTCCTTCTGTCTCTTAGGAGAATCGACTGCGGACTGCTTGTGGGCGTCCTTTCGGGCCACCAAGCTTTTGCCAAACACTTAAATGTGTTGGGCTTGAGCGACACCACCATCTGTCCTGCTTGCGGAGAGGAAGACGACACAGCGGAACATTTCCTCTGTAGCTGTCCCGCCTTTGCTCGCATCAGGTGGCGGATCTTTGGGGCTGATGTGGTGAGTGCCAAACATCTTAGCTCTTCATCACTGAAGCTCCTTCTCATCTTTCTTCGAAAGACGGGAAAACTAAGTACATTAATGTAAGGTATCTGTTTGGCAGTACAATGGACCTGTAGTTGTGTCTGATCGGATAGCAACAACCTCCAACAACAAAAAAACAAAATGATTTTAAAAGGAACCACTACATAACCCACCCTTTATACAACGAGGACGCAGAATCAACAGAACACAATCTGCATCACTGTAACTGCCAAATCAGTATACACTATCTGACTGAAGGTAAAGTCGAATCAGAGGACGTATATGACAGCCCAACTCAAAGATCTAGGATTCATCACCACACCAAGTTCTGCATCATGTGAGCGAGCTCTAATTCGAGGAAATTACAATAGGCCGTTTGTGACCGCTGTAATATGGCAACTTGCTTCCAACTCCCACAAATAATCTAAATCTAATTCCACAAATTGAAAGCTTCAAAAAACCACACTGATATGATGTTGTTAGAAAGGTCTGGCCTATGAAAGACTCGCTTCACTCGCGGCAAAGTTTTTAGACTGAAATATATTTTTTCGAAGTGAAATACAATAACAAGTTAAAGCACCTTCTTCTTATCGCTTAAGCTTTCACAAACCTGCCATCTATTGCGCAAAACAGTCGAGTTCTTGTTCATGTTTACATCACAAATGTCGACTCACCTTCCTGCCCTCCGAACAGTGCCCAGATGTGATGGAAAATTTCGTACATCGCCGGTCTTATTCTATTCCCTTTCTAACTGATAGACAGGACAATAGATGACGATGATCAATAAAAATTTAAGCCATTTAGATACACAGTAGACCTTCGCACAAAAACAAAGACAGAGGTCCCTGGACTAGGTAGGGGAGGATGGGGCTGGTAGTAACAGGGGCAGGTTGTAACAGCCACAAAAAAAGGTGTCATGATAGAGATATAAAAATGTCTGAAAGAGAAAAAACTTTGCGTTGATCATAGCAACCTCAACATGCAAGTCAGTTTTCGTTTGAACGTCGTTGGAAGACTTTGTAAGTGTAGCTGTGAAAATCACCGGGTAAGTAACATTTTTTTTTTGTTCTTTTTGGTTTTCTTTTGTGCACGTTCTAGGCACGATATTGTGTTGTTGGTTTGTGTATGCATTCATGTTTTACCTGTGCATGAATGTACTTGTCGATACTGTAGAAGTTCAGGGATTTTTTTGATTGTGCTTTGAACGTTCAATTTCTATGTAGGGGCTAAAAGTAACATGTGCCTGGGGCAGGTTGAAACATGTTACAATATGCCCCACATAGTCAAATAACGTTTATCCACCTACATACTGCGTTTCTTTTCAGAATGAGGACGTATAAACGTAAAACTGAGCGTGGAACAGCGTCGAAAGGATTGTTTGCAAGAGCTGCTGCTGTTTTAGAAGAAGACAGGACGAAAACAATTCGTGGTGTGGCAAAGGATTTGGGACTATGTCATGTGACCCTCTACAGATATTTGAAGAAAATGAAAGCTGGCACAGAAAGTGGTTCAGCAATCGACGTTGGATACAAGGCTAACAGACAGGTATTTAACAAAGAACAGGAGAGTGACTTAGTGAGTTATTTAATTCAGTGCAGTAATATTTACTATGGGCTCACGCCAAAAGATGTCAGAAAATTAGCGTTCGATTGTGCGCTGAAGTATAATATTTCTATGCCAAAATCTTGGCGTGAAAATAAAAATGCTGGCGTTGATTGGCTGAGTGCCTTTTTGAAAAGGAATAATAATATATCCATAAGATCGCCAGAAGCAACCAGTTTGAGCAGAGCTACTTCCTTCAACCAGACGAACGTTAATCTTTTCTTCGACAAATTGTCTTCGCTAATTCAAAAGCATAGTTTGTGCCCATCCCGCATCTGGAACTGCGATGAAACGGGTGTTACTACGCTACAAAAGCCAAGAAAAGTTCTAGCCAAGAAAGGCTCTAAGCTTGGTTGGATCCGTAACGTCTGCTGAAAGAGGCACATTAGTTACAGTCTGTGCAACGGTGAGCGGTTCTGGAAACTCGATTCCCTGCATGTTTATCTTTCCTCGCCTCAAATACAAAGATTTCTTTATTCGTGATGGACCCCCAGAGTGCATAGGAGCAGGTAATGCTTCCGGTTGGATGACAAGCACGGAGTTTACAAGATATATGGATCACTTTATAATGCATGTAAAACCATCTGTTTCGGAGCCGGTGCTTTTGTTGCTTGACAACCATAACTCCCATTTAGATATAGGTGTTATTGATAAAGCTAAGAAAAATGGTGTAATAATGCTATCTTTTCCACCACATTGCTCACACAAACTACAACCCTTAGACGTCGGGGTTTATGGTCCTTTCAAAACTTATTGCGCCAATCAACAAGGTGCCTGGTTACGTAATAATCCAGGAAAAACGATGACCATATATGATATTCCATCTGTAGTTAGAGCCGCTCTTCCTCTGGCGCTGAACCCAGCTAACATTTCTAATGGATTCAAAAAAACTGGCATTGTTCCTTTAAACAGAGACATCTTCCAAGACTTCGATTTTTTATCATCTTTTGTCACCGATAGACCGCTAGCTGAGCCTAATTCATCAACTTTAGATGAAGGAGTGCTGAACTTTGAAGATATACAGCCAGGAGTGATACCTACACTTCCCATACCACTATCCGCGAGTACAAGCGGCCTTACTACTGAAAAAATAGGGCCTGAAAAGTCAACCACCTTACCATCAGAATCAGGTCGATCAAAACTCTGTCAAACCAATTTAACCTTTTCTCCACAAGCTGTTCGACCCTACCCTAAAGCCGCGCCAAGAACGGCAAAATGTAAACGCAAATCTAGGAAAACCGCTATTTTAACGGACACCCCAGAAAAACAAGCACTTGCAGAAGAACAGGCCAAAAAGCTTCAAAAACAAAAAGTTTTCAAGGTTAAAGCAAGGAAAAAAGTGACAAAAAAAATATTGATCGATTCTTCAGATGACGAAGATGAAGAACTTTGCTTAATTTGTTGCGAGCCTTTTGGAGAAAGTTTGCCCGGAGAACACTGGATTCAGTGCATAACCTGTAAGAAATGGGCTCACACTAGGTGCACTAAGGGCAACATTTCTTATTATGTTTGCATCAATTGTGATTCAGATTAACCTACTATTCTTTCCGATGAAGTCTCTTTTTACGTTTATTCTGTTTGTTATTTTTGTATTTCTTAAAATTGTAGCTTTTATGTTTATTTTGAACTTGCTTTTGAAACAATTGCCAACACAATTTTTTTTTTTAAGTAATTACTGTATCTACCTAAATGAATTGTTTTTGTTTATTAAATAAAAAGTATAAATAAAATACAAAAAAAAAAACTGATTGTTGTTACTTTTTACCCCTGATAGGTTGAATGTAACAGCTATGCAATTATACAAAACACCATATTTTTACAAGTTTGAAGTGGAGATCTGCTAATATTCTAAAAGCAGTTTATAGCCAAAGCATCAATCTGTCAAGTGACCAGTTTTAATTTGAATAATCTGCCTTTGATAAAGGCCCGCAGCAAATGTTCTTAAAAATGTTACAACCAACCCCGGTCTCCCCTAAATCAGCAGCCAACATGAGCCACCAAGTATACAAACGTCCTTATAGGAGAAATTCCGCCAAAATACAAATTTCCCACCCATGTCCGCCTGCATTTGGTGACAATCACACCTAGCCCTCGTCTCTTCCCAGCCAGTTCCCAGGACGTATATTTGGCAGACAACACCACATCGAGTGAAACAATTTCGCCTCACGTGACTTCTTATCACAACTCTCGGATCGGAATCGGAATTGAATTAATTTGTCATGTCAGCACTTCCACCGAAAATGTGTGCGCGCCCCCAAAAGCAATACCCTCCTCCTATTCTTAACCGCTGACATCCCAGAGGCAGAGAGATACTCGTACAACCTAAGTGCAAATGGCGGTCGCAAAACACTGTCGCGTCGCCTTTGGTATTGTTGTCAACAACAAATGCCTACTTAAGGTGACTTAACCTATCTATAGATTAGGCGGAAAGCCAAGCCAAACCAGCGAGCAGCCACCACCAACACCAACAGCGGGCTCTTTGGCCACGACGACACCTCCAAGAAGTGGACAAAATGTTCGGCACTGTTTTATGTGGTTTTCGTGATGTTAAACTCTGACAGACACGACGAGCGAAAGAGCGGACAGAGAGAAGCCTCCCCGTTGGAGTTGGAGTTGGAGTCACCTACCGTGTAAGTGCACTGTTGCCAAATAGAATGCTGTCCTCCTACTGTGATGCCTCATCGACTCATTTGGAGGGTGTATCTGCTAAATGTGGCAATCGGAATTCGGTGTCTGGTCTCGCGTGAATAAGTGCAATTGTTTGATGATGGTGATGGGGCGCTGCTGCGGATGCCTTTCCGCTGCGTATCCATGTAGGGAAGTAGGTAGGTGTATATAGTGTACTCTGGCACCTTTGCCGTGTCCGCACTGTCGATTGCAATCAACGCTGCTTCTGCTGCCGTCTGTTGGTCGCTGGTCGTTGGTTGTTGTTCATGGATTGCCCCTTAAAACGAGACGCTGTTTGCTGTACCCCAGCCTCAAATGGCGGGTTGTCACTTCGCATCAAGCGTAAATGGCCGTCGACGCGATAGCTCGAATGCATCAAGTCGCGCGAGTAATCGAAACTCAGCGGGACATCCATGAGTGCGACTGTGAGTATGGGAGATGCAGTCCCCGATGTGTATACGGCTGTTTGTGCTCCTGTCAGTCAATATCGCACCGCGAATGCCGCAGTCAATACTGCCGACGATAGTTGCACGATAGGGATCCGGCTATAATTGGCCATTGCTCGGTTGAAGAGCGACACCGACAGAGTCGACCATCTTGGAGGCAGGCGCATAATTGTTTTTGGATGAGTTCAGCATCTAGTGTGACGTCGGGAGTACTTTGTGGATGTGAAGCTGTTTTAAAATTGAAATGCACTTCTCGTTTTGGGTGGCGGGAGAGGGTCCCACTTTGTCCTTTTCTGGTGTCACTGTCTAAGTTTAGCAACAGATTCTATGGCTCATGTTATTTCCATGAGCGGGAGCTAAAATGTCCCGAAAACCAGACCAAAACAGTTCAGACGCAGGTCATTGTACCGGTTTTTTGGTTCAATTGCAAATATGAGCTCACTGCCCCCAAGTCTGGCATAAAATAGAAGACACATGACACAATTCCCCGCGGACACTCCATGGTAGCCATAGGAAGAATCTAACTTTTAATATAGCCAATGAATCTATGCCCACAAAACTTGGGCACCGCGCGTCTCTAAAAGGAAATCAATTGACTGCGCAACATGGCGGAATGAAAACGACCGCCGCCACTCCCTACTCCGATCGACGGGCATACCTACCTTCTATTGCCACTCCAACTGCATAGAACCGGCTACTTAAAGGCAATAACACTGCACACTGAATTGCAGCGATCTGCGCGCACTGCAGTTGAGTGCGACAATCCAAAAAGCCAGGCACCCGTGGCTGCCATTTTGACTGAATCGGCGGCGCTGCGCTGTTTGCCACCATTGCACAGCGGGCAGCCCACAACGGGTGAATGGGTAATTTGACGCTGCGCGCTGATCGTGCTGATCCGCATCTGCAAGATGATGCGGGACAATGCAATCAAGTTAGAGAATGCCATCAACCGGCCACTGAGGCGAACCAGTTGCAGTTGTTCACGTTAATTACCTGAAATCGCATCAACGCCGAAGTGGTTTTTCGTTTAGGGCGGGGAATACCTAAACATGGGCATTGGTTGTGAGTAGATGTTGCGCTGCACTCGATGACAGCTATAATTGCAACTGCGGGAATTTCAGTGGCAATTATCGACGGATAGCTGGCAATTTTTCAATATGGGTATCGGGTATGTTGGGTCGTTTGTAATTTAAATAGTTTCATAGAGAAGCAACGCAAAAAAAAACGCTTTCACACAAAACGAAAATTCCTTTCGTTTTCAAAATACATATATGTTTACTTGACATGACACAAAACTCTCGTGCAATTGAAAGTTTTACATTATGTAACTTGAAGGCGAAAGGATTTTTCGTTTCGTGGGAATGGAAAATAAAACGAAAGCGTTTTCGCTTTATTTTTACTTATTCATGCAAATACTTACTTATTTCACGAAAATTCCTTTCCTTTTCAAAATACATGTATGTTTACTTGACATGACACAAAACTCTCGTGCAATTGAAAGTTTTACATTATGTAACTTGAAGGCGAAAGGATTTTTCGTTTCGTGGGAATGGAAAATAAAACGAAAGCGTTTTCGCTTTATTTTTACTTATTCATGCAAATACTTACTTATTTCACGAAAATTCCTTTCCTTTTCAAAATACATGTATGTTTACTTGACATGACACAAAACTCTCGTGCAATTGAAAGTTTTACATTATGTAACTTGAAGGCGAAAGGATTTTTCGTTTCGTGGGAATGGAAAATAAAACGAAAGCGTTTTCGCTTTATTTTTACTTATTCATGCAAATACTTACTTATTTCACGAAAATTCCTTTCCTTTTCAAAATACATATATGTTTACCTGACATGACACAAAGCTCTCGTGCAATTGAAAGTTTTACACTATGTAACTTGAAGACGAAAGGATTTTTTGTTTCGTGGGAATGGAAAATAAAACAAAATCGTTTTCGCTTTATTTTTACTTATTCATGCAAATACTTAATTATTTCACTCTAGAAAACTATAGATAAGTTTCATTTAAATTGATATTTCAATATAGAAGCAGAAAAGTCAGATGTCAAAAAAAGTAAGCTTCCTCGGACTTTTGACTCAAAGTACTCAATTTAAACGTCACTGCTTCTTAGGTGAATCTCCATTTAAACAACATTGCGTTATAGGTGAAGCGAAGTCATAAAAGGTGGTTTTCGCTTTGGCATGATTTCTTTCGTTTCTTAAAATGCGAAAGTGGTTTTCGTTTCGTTTTATACAAAATTCAATATTGCGACCACTGCTATAAAATATCCAGAAATAATAACGAGAAATTGAAGTTTTACATTCAAATGGGCGGCTATTTCCTGATTTTATCACAAGCTTTGCATCGACGCAGTGACTCAGTGGTTAGTGTGTTGGACTACTAAGCGAAGTTCTAATCCCGAAAAACCCCAAATTCCAGCTTAAGGTTTTTTTCATTGCGCCATTTCTCGCGAACGTCTGACAAACATCCGGGAGTATATTTTTCATTAAAGAGCTTCTCAATTGGCCGTTTGGACTCGGCATAAAATTGTAGATCCCTTCCATTCCTCCCAAAAATAAAAACTCACACAAGACGAATGGTTGTGACATACTAGGCCTACGGTCCCTACGGACCTGTTGCGCCTTTTGGTTTTGCATTTCTTATCAATCAGTCCTCGATTTGTCAAAAGGCCGTATGCTCCGCGGCCTAGTGGCGGCAACTTTCAGAGAACACTCACTCGATTTCAGAGGATAAAAGTCAAACAAGTTTACTGGTTTTCTCATGGTTTTTTTTATACTAAAACGTTAAATTCCCATAGAAACTCATTCCTATTGAAAATTATCAATCCTAGGTACCTATACTGTTATTGTACCTATTTTATCTGTATTACTACTTGAGTGATGGATGAGAGTAGGGATGCGCCAAACCGATTTAAACCTGTTTAGAATTGAAGCAAACCGAGTTGCAAAATGACACTACATAGAAATTTGTCCCGCGAAATGAGGCTTGAAACTGAGTTCACGATCGTATTTGGGAATGCTATTGTGGAAAGGTTAAATAAAGTGATGTGTTCAGATTCAAAGCTCATCTGTAGATGTATTGACGGTATCTGAACTCTATGGATCTCTAGTAGAGTTTACAATAGCAGAGCGAGAAAATTTTGACTATTTCGAAGAAAAAGAAATTGAGATGAGCACACTTAAGCAATATCAGGGTGAAATAAAGAGGCAACCTAAAAGAAAAACAAATGACGAATGAAACTATATACACGCAGTAAATAAGCATAACCACTGCGTGCTTTACTCTCGCGTCAACTTCAATGTCATCCATCAGCTGTAGGTATTTCGTGACGTGGATGACTGACTAGGGAATGTAAAGAAGCTGTGAATGCCTTGTTTCCCTAGCGGTCAACCCCCTGACCACTGACCGATGAAGAACCTGAAATACCATCAGGCTCCAGAGATTATTTCAGAGTGAATTATTTCATCCTTGATAGACTGAAGGCTGAAATACAGAGAAGGCAAAATTTTTACTTAAACTTTAAAGAATAATTTGGATTTTTAACAAAAAAACGACTGAACTTCCAACACAAAGAGTTACAGAAAAAGCCCAGTCTCTCGCGAAATTTTATACCAATGATTTAGAGGACGATTTGGTTCAAGAATGTGTGCATTTTCACAATCCACTTTGTGATTGCATTGCATTAAATATTTATGAAATAAATAAATGAAATTCATTTGATATTCCAAAAAAGTACAATTACCATTTATTTTTTTCTGCAAAGAATGAATTCCTTTGCAATTTGGATAGGAGCGAGTCGCCTTCAAAGAACATAAGTGTGTGTTCCTGTAATTATTTTTTGTATGCTTCTCTCAGACCCAATTAAAAGTGAAAAATCCATCACGGAAAGAAAATTATTTTCTACACAAAGAAATTTCGTTTCTTGAATCGAGGAAATTAAAAAATTAGCAAATTCTCTTTGTTCGAATTTCATTTAATAGTATTTAAACACTAATTCTTGGATCTAGAAAATCATTCTTATCGGTAAAAAAAATATCATTTTACCGAAAAGATCAAATATTTCTTGATTTAAGCAACGAATTTTATATAGAAAATTAAATAAATATATTCTGAAGTCAAGAAGTAATTATTTGATAGTAAGAAGTCTGATTTAGACAAGGCGATGCGCTGTCATGTGACTTCTTTAACGCTAACACCAGAGGCACTATCTTCCAAAAGTCCGTCCTCCTACTCGCTTACGCCGATGACATCGACATAATCGGCAGAACGCAACGTGATGTCACTGGCGCCTTCGTGAGCATTGAGACGGAAGCGGCAAAGATGGGTTTGGCGGTCAATGAGGGCAAGACAAAGTATATGCTGTCATCAAGAAAGGACACCCAACACCGACGTCTTGGACAAAATGTCACCATAGACAGGTATAACTTTGAGGTGGTAAAGGACTTTGTCTACCTAGGCTCCGCTATGACTTCAGAAAATGACACCATCGCTGAGATTAAGCGAAGAATAACTCTTGCCAATCGCTGCAATTGAGAGGGCTTTGCTGCAATTGAGTAGCAAAGCCCTCTCTCGAACAACTAAAGTGACCCTTTATAAGACCTTGATCATCCCAGTCCAACTTTATGGTGCAGAGGCATGGACTCTATCAAAATCGGATGAGGCTACACTTGGTTACTTCGAGAGGAAAATTCTTCGAGTAATTTTCGGTCCCGTCTGCATAGAGGGTGAATGGAGGAGCAGATACAACGACGAACTGTACGGGCTGTACAGCGACATCGACCTGGCCAGAAGAGTGAAGATCCAACGACTGAGGTGGCTGGGTCATGTGGAGCGAATGGACGTCAATGCTCCGGCCCGGAAGATCTTCGAATCCACACCCGAGGGACGGCGCAGTAGAGGAAGACCGCGACTCAGGTGGCGCGCGCAAGTGGAAGGGGACCTTAACCAACTTAGCGTGCGAAACTGGAGACAGCTGGCCAAAGATCGTGCTGGCTGGAGACGCTCGTTGGTTGAGGCCCAGGTCCACCCCGGACTGTAGCGCCACCTTAAGTAAGTAAGTAAGTAAGAAGTCTGTCCTTTATTTACAACGCATACGGATTTTCTAATTCCAGGAAAATAATTGCAGCAATTTCGAAAAATTATTAAAACTATTCCAGCATATATGACTTTATGATACCATAATTTAGATCGAATTTATGGTCTTTTATTTATTATATATTTTTTTCCAAAGAAATGTTGTTTAGAGAGGGGTGACGAGAGAATTTGTTTTGATATACTGTTGCTGACGTTCAACTTACTTCTTATCTATCTATATCTATCTACTGCATATAAGAAACAAATTCTTATATTAAGAAAATAGGGCCGAATATAAGAAACATCTTTCTTCTTATTATATAGAAACTTGACCAATTTTGTTGTTGATGTATTTAAAGTTTATCAAACATCAAAAATAAATTATAGAGGAACAGATTACAAGAAAAATGTCAATCTTTTGATATCAGAAGAATTATTCCGAATTTGTAACATTAGTGTTCAAGAAGAAGAAGTATTTTTTATTTTGGTTCAAGTCATAATAGACTCTCATGATGATCATTTTTACTGTGAGATTGTTGGAGAGGAAAATGAAAACTATAAAATTTTAAAAATTGATAAAATATGTACTAAACCTTTTATAATAAGTATTTTACCAGACGGAAGAAACGTTTTTAAGAAAAGAAATATTTTAATGTAATGCAATGAATATATAAGCAATTAATTTCCATAAATAAAGATTGTGTTAATAAAACTTTAACCTTTTTTCCAAATAAAAAAATTAGTTAAAGCTTTCAGCTCTACTACTTAATTTATTTTCATTTCAGGTAATACACAATTATACAATGACTGCATAAATTATATTTTAATGCAGGATACATTTCTTGGTTTTAGAAGTTCTTTATTGACTGTTTTCTGATTTCGATGAACATTTGATCGAAGTAAGAAATAAGTATCTAGTCGATAACAGAACATCGCATTTATCTTAATTTTCTTATTTCAAGAATACGATGGTGCAAATGTTATTTGCTCTAAAGAAACATAAATGCGTGTTTTAAGAAAAAAAGTTATTGATATAAGAGAAAAAGTTCTTAAGCACGCATTTTGTATTTAACAAATCGTTTCTGGAATATAAATATAGCTGCAACATTTTAGAAAAAGTTTATTGATGCAACAGCAAAGTGCTTGGGGTAAATTTTCGTATTTAAGAATTTCCTTCTTAAATCAAGAATAATTCTTCTGAATTCCAGAAATAAATTCTTCATGTAAGAAAAATGTTCTTGGGGAGACAATTCAATTCAAATAATTGTTCTGGATTTTAGAAAAAAGTTGTTGGTGTAAGAAAGTAGTTCTTGATTTCAAGTCTTCGATCAAGAAAATTCTGCATGATCATAGACCAAAGTTCTTGATATAAGAAATCATTTTTTAACATAACATATCTCAATAAGCGATCAGTTTCTTGGATCAAGAAAACCTATGCACGATTTAGGAAAAATAATTCTTATTTGAAGAAAAGAATTCTTGAGAATATTAAAGAATTATTTTCCTAATTCACGAATTATTTTCTAAATTTTCATTTTTTCTCTCATTCTTGTTTTAAGAAACTTGTACTTACAATTAAGAAGAACAATTTTTCCGTGCACCAAAAACGACGAAACGATTGCGAAATAGCCATCGTTCAATCGAATCGTCTCGACGGTTGTATTTGGCAGTTGAATAAGTAACGTGAAGCAACATAAAACGATGATCGTCCAATCGTTTCAAAACGATATCGTTCGATCGTATTGTGCTTACGCGATTGGGGCGCAGGCAATTCGAAATCTGGATCTTATAAATATTTAGCTACGTTTCTTCTGTTGACATTCGTACCTTTGATTGCAAAATTGGGAATATTTGGTTAATTTGATCGAACAAACGTTCAATAATATATCGTTCCCTTTTATGCACTTTATTGTAATTTCTTTCAATTGGGGTGTGAATATTTTGATATGTTGTCATAAGCCATGGTGTTAGAGGATATCTTTCATCACCCAAACTAATCACACCAGCTATGTTTCTCTTTAATACGGTTTATATTTGAATTTCTCCATAGACGTGCATCATGTACAGATCCACTCTACTTTTTGCGTAACATCGCACAGGACCTCATTATAGAAGTATAGAACGTTCTTTAGTGACGCCAAAAATGTACCAAATGTCCAAGGCCGACCAAAGTTCCTATGAAGTTATTGGCCAAGCTGTTTGGTATAAGTAAAACAGAATTTCATAAAATAAACCGAATGGGCGCCGAAATAATCTGCGATACCTACTAATAATCATTTTTAGTGTCCTGGCTAAAATTTTCGAACTCACAATGGCGAAATTTTCCTACAAAATTTCATATTGTGACCTACAAAATATTGAGTGTGAAGGTTAAAAATGATTGTTAGTAAGGCCCAATGAGATTTAATTTCACTCTCTTAGGTATTTCTTGAGGGGATCGGGATGTTTGCTGAGTTGCTCATTTGTGCAATTAAATCTTGGAGAGCATGGGCTTCATTTTCCCCTTTATTCGCGGTTGTCCACAATTACTTCAAAGAGCGTCTGAAAAATTGGACGTGTTGTTTAACAGCAGATTGATCTTCACATTCTATTGTAACATCACTTTCTTTGTCCTACCTACAGTTGTAGGTATACGTGATGTAGGATATACCCATACCCATTTTAAAAATATCCAAGTACTTAGATTGGTGTCTACTCATACTTGCCGGACAATGCAGAAGATTGTTTCCAAATTATAGACGCAGTTGTTGCGACTCTCAGAAAGCTTCCATCCTCCATTTTTACGTGTAGGTACCAATCTTCACTGTGTGGGAGCAGGACAAATGGGGGAGAAGATACATACAACCGCGAACCCTCACCTTAAGAATGATAATTGTATCGGGCACTAATCCTATTTGGTTCAACAAAAGGATCGTGAACTTAAATAATAGAAAAAACAAGACCTTCCGAAAAAGAAATAATGATCCGGAACTTTTGTTAGTTTATCGAAAGCTTCAAAAAGAATTCGATACTCTTAATAAATTTCTTTATGGACAGTACCTAAGATCTTTCTGTTGAATCTAATTTAAAGACTAATAGTAATCGTTTTTGGAGCTTCATCAAGAGTAAAAAAAACAATCTTATGGTATTCCTAAATGTATGCGCCTCGTCCGACCTTGTGACTATTTGAAATATGTTTGCAAACAACTTTCAATCCGTTTATTCAAGTAGCACTACCCCGGTTAGTGTCTCGAATAAAACCTCAGTGTTTTGTGATGGCCGTTTGCTCATACGACCCTTAACGATTTAAGTTCTACTTAAATACATATAGGCTTTATTTTTTAGGGCATAAACTGTCGCATAAGAGTTTATGTGGCACTTAACTCAATAAACGGCCCTAAGCTAGAGTGTTTAATTCCAGGAGTTCAAAATGTTCTTTCCTTGTTAAAATTAGATTCAAATCCTGGTTTTGATGGCATCCCGCCAATTGTACTTCAAAATTGTTCTTACACTTTGGTTAATGTTTACCTTGTCTCTGCGGATAGGTAATTTTTTGAAAATTTTGAAGAACTCGTTCATAACTTCAGTTTTTAAATCTGACCAATTATCGTCTAATTTGTAAAATTTCACCTATACCCAAGCTAAATATTTGAAAAAGTTATTTATGAGAAACTTACACCTCTCATAAAGGGAGTAAACTCCCATTTGCAACATGGATTTTTAGCTGGTAGATCTACCTCGACAAATCTCGCAATCTTTTGTAAGACGGTGCTGAAAAACCTTGAGAAAGCATTATACTGAATTTGCCAAAGATTTTGACAGCGTTAATCACGATGCTTTAATTTCCAATCTTAAAAGACTTGTTCGTATAAAGGATGTGCTTTCATCACCAGTTTTTGTCACCTCCGGAGTGCCTCAGGGTAGTCACCTGGGCCCTTTACATTTCCTTTTATTTATTAATGACATACCCGATCTGTTTTTGAATTTACAATTATGTCTAATGTTTGCTGATGATTGATTTGTGTTCCGACATATTCAGTCTGAACATGAGTGCTTACTTTTACAGGGAGGTCTTAAAAGACTTTATTTGTGGTGTCATAATAATAATAACCTTCGCCTTAACGTTTTAAAAAGTCAAAGTATGTCACTTTGTCGTAACCTCTCCCCAGTATCATATGTCCCACTGTTTATTATCTCGTCTAAAAAGACCTGGGGTCATATTTGACAAATTCTACGTTGGGTTTTTGCGGAACTCTAAAGACTTTCATGATCCACATACAATTAAATGTCTATTCTTTGGTTTTGTCAGGTCTAATCTTGAATACTGTAGTATAGTATGGAATCCATTTTATTAAGTTCATTCTGAATTGAGAAGATCCAAAAACGATTTACAAGAGTTGCTGTTCGTAGATTGCGGTGGAATATCGAAATGCCATCGTATGAGACAAGATGCAAATTACTTGGTATCTTACCTCTTTTTAAGCGTAGGTAAATTTTTTCATGTTCTCACAAATTGCCGACAGAACCCATAAACAGTATGAGTAACGGGTATACCCTCGATTGACGACACAGTCAAAGGGAACTCCGCATACAAGTTCTGTGCACATGCTGATGCAGCACTATGTGCAATTCGGGCAAGCGTGAACGACATGTTGATATTAATGACGATCTCATACTGATAATGCTTTACGCATAGCTAGGGCAAGCGCCAATGACTTATTGTGATATCGATGGTATTTTGGGTTATTGAGGAACCAATGGCAGCGTCAGCATGGTTAAGCACCCTAAGAAGTTGCGGAAGAATGTGTGTGTTGGAGGGGATTGCGAATGAACCAAAATGAACTAGTTTTAAGCGGATAAAAGGACTAGGAACTTCAGAAACAACGGCAGAGTTAGAGTAAAGCAAGCAAATAGATCGCAGCCAAGCTAAAGACAGCGGGCTCTGTTGTATTAAATTTTTTTTGTTTTATTTCAAACTCTCCGCTTTGCACTCTTCCCTCTCAAGAGGAAGCACGGTGCAAAAACGTTACAAGGTAACTTACCTTATATACCTTATGTAACCGTACATTTGTTAACATGTGTAAAATCAGCCTAGTTTTTGGTGACGGTATGCCAGGCTGTCTAAGAAGTTTTACCTTTAACCTAGGCTGAATTTAGCCTAACATTTTACCTTATGAATGCAAAATTTTACCTATTTAAATTTTTTGAAATGTGTAATATGAACTTAGTTTTTGGTGACGGTATGCCAGGTTGTCTAAGGAGTTTTACCTTAAACCTAGGGTGAATAAAGCCTTATCCTTTACCTAAAGAACGTGTCATCTAACACTGCAAAAATAATTGTTTTGCCAAAATTGACCAGGTAAACCTTACCTCACTTTTTGTTCTAAATGATGCTGACGTATAACATGAAGGAATCAAAATGTAGGTATTTTATTTTTCTTCACCCAGAGAAAAAACAACGTAAAATCAAAGAAAACCACTTTGATTTAAATATTTTTCGGAATGATTTAGCATCGACTACGAATATTTTTAAATCAAAGTGGCATAACATTAATTCAAAAGGTTTCCCCTTCTCTAAATGCATATATTTTTAATTTGATCTAACCACGTATGCACCTTGATTTGACGGGGAATCATGCTCAAATGTAAAAGTGAATACGTTTCACTTTGAATCTACGTTGACTTAATTTAAAATTACATTGCGTATTTAAATCAAATATGTTTTAACGTGGAAAGAAATATTCTTTATTAAAGTTTATTCAACGTAAAATCAAATAGAACATATTACATTTTAGTTTGCATTTTTGTCCCTGAGTGTTGACTTGGTTAATATGCCAGAAACTAATGTCGTTTTCCATTGGGACAAAAAATCAATATTTTTTTGATCTAAATCACTTTTCGCGTTCCAGTGGGGAAAAAAAAATTAATATTTTTTTTGATTCGGATCACTTTTTACAAATCTCGATATTTTTTTTCAGATTTACACATACTACCACAAATACAGCACAGCTGTTTTACGTCATTTAAAGAAGTTTGTTTTAAAACAAATGTGCAAAGTTACGTCAAAACCAAAATAAAGAAATACATATATATTAACCGCAATGGCCATTGTTTTGGAGGAATTATTATCTTCATTGTCTTCCTCATCATCTGGAAACTACGAATCACCAAAACTACTCCATTTGTAGCTACAACATGAATTACCCTATGAATTAATGAGTTACTGTCTTATACATAATCCTTACATATATACATTCTTAACGTTACTTTAAATTTTCTCTTAGTTATTTGGTTTAATAAATTCAGTTGTCACGAACCCGAAAGGATCGGTATTTTTTTTACGAAGCAAGACGCATAATCTTTCTCCCACAGGGTAATT
This sequence comes from Cheilosia vulpina, assembly GCA_916610125.1. NCBI lineage: Eukaryota > Metazoa > Arthropoda > Insecta > Diptera > Syrphidae > Cheilosia > Cheilosia vulpina. Next base: position 16,882,981 of record OU744278.1, on the reverse strand, counting down.
TTCGATAGTCAGGCAAACTTACCTTACTCGTATTTCTAAGGCAGCATCAGAAATGTAATAAAAATTAAAGAAATGTTTTTAATGTTAATTCATTTTTGTCTTTATTTTTTTTTTCTGCTAATTTTGTTATAAAATATAATTTTTATATAAATATAAAAAAGTGTTACATGATATTTATTGAGACTGAAGTAGCGTTGAAAATGCAATGTTAATATTATCTGGAAATAGAAAACATACATTTGACTAAGTATACAAAATTTTCATTGTGAAACATTGTTTATCATGTCAATTTTTGTTGTAAGTTGCCATAAGATCTTTTGGAAAACTTTTTTAAAAAATGGCTTTAATTCGATTCGAAAACCATGTAGTTTTATAAATACATATATAACATAAAAGGGACATTTCACTGCACTTACCTTAAAATTCTTCTTCGACAAACTTTTTCTCATACTTTTTTTTGGTTATTTGTAACTTAATTTTTGTTTTTAACTTTAAGTTTCCACACTATATTGCAATGTACTGTTTTTAATGTTTTTATATTTCACGAGCGTATTGAACTTATATCACTGAATTTTAGTTTACAAAATAAAAATACGCCCACAAATCACAAAAGCCAGTTCATTTTTAATAAATGCCCACATTCGATGATGCATAGACGCATTCTCTAAAATTAATAAAAATAACAAACCAAGCAATTACATCCGAACCATACTAAAATAATATGCTTTTTATAAAAGACTAAATATCATAATTGTAATAATCATTGTATGTTTCAATTGGCAGACCAATATTAATAATGTAAAAAACAAATCTTCCAACGGTCTCTTTAACCCTTAGAAGACTCTATGAGGGGAGGTGTTATATCAGAACCACCAACAACCCCTAAAAGAGATAACAACCACATAACCACGCAGCAATCTATATTGTGTCGATCGCTCATTGGTTATAGATCTATTTAATCTGTTCTGCGAAACAGTATAAATAGAGAAGGCAACAAGCCTCAGTAGGATTTTATGATCGCGGAAGCAACAGCACGAATTGCTGTATTAAATAAAGCTGAATTTTAAACTGAAATTAAAATTGGTACTTTTATTATTTTTCCCTTTCGTTCAATCAAAATTGGCATGCAAAAAGCGAAAATATTTTTTCGAGGATATATCATCTTAGATGTTAAATATTAACCTAAGGCAATTTTGCATGGTCGGTGAAAAATTATCCGGAATATCAGCCTAAGCTAAGGTACATTTACCTAGTAACTAAGGTAGGGTAGGTGCACCAGTACCCGGCCAGTCACTAGTATCCGGGTTAAATAGTTGATAACAAGTAAATTAATCGCCATTTTAACGGGCGAACAATTGTGGCTATCATTTTTGACCTATCTAACGTTATGGTAAAATTTGAAAAGCTGTAAACATCATTAAACAGCCAAAAACAAATGCGCAGTCTATGTACTTCGTCGAGGAAGTAAAAAGTGTGATTTTGAGTTCGAGAGAGTTAGTGGAGGTATCAAACGATAAACGTAAGTTTCAGTGTTTTTTTTAAATATTAACCAACTCGTTTATTGTTTTTCTGTTAAGTTATTTAATTATTAACCATAAAATGTTAAAAAAAAACATAAAATTTTCATTTTTTATTTAATTACTAGGTAGATGGTGGCCGGTTACTAGAACCTTATTTTTTGATGGCCATAAGTCTCACTTATCCATGCATCTAAGCCAACAACAGATCAGCATCATGTTCACCATGCAGATCTCGGTCTCCACGTGCTTTGCGAAGCATTTTTTTTATCCAGAGCCTTTTAAGAAAAATAATAAAACCTTTACACAGCCTTGCAGGTCTCCTATCGCAATTTCTTCACAGGCTTGGAGGGATATATGCGATCGAAAAGACCGAGCTAAGCAAGCAAAAAATCGATGAAGTTAAAAAGAGAAAAGATGCAAGACTACCGAAAAAACGGAAGCTGGAAAGCCAAAGGAAAAAAAAAACAAGTTATCGGATGCGAGAAATGCGAAGGGGAACTAACCGAAAGTGTATCTCAATCAGCTTTTCAATTACAATGAGGCTATATTTATAGACTTTATATGTGATAACTGATAATTGTCTAGATTATGAAAATGTTTAATTTTTCATTTATTTATATTAAAAATGTTTACCTATGTACCTGAATTTTTATTATTTTACCTGATATTATTTTAATTGTCTTTGACAGGTGTTATTTATTATTTATTTTATAACTACGTCCCTTTTTAAAAAAGTGTAACTGAATTCGTATTATTTTACTTACCTACCAAAATTTTATTTTTCTTTGACAAGTTTCAAAAATTGAAGTTACCTGAACAATTATTGTGTACATATATTATGTCTATATATATGATACCAAAAAAAAATTGTTTTTATTACATAAACGATTTAAAGAGTTTATTTGTTTTATTTACTTTGTAATTGAAGTTTTTCAAAGGCAAAAATAACCTGACCGGATACTGACGCAAAAGTGGCCGACTACTGAATTTTGCTGGCCGGGTACTGGTGAAATTTCACTTTTTTCCAAAAATTAATTTTAATTTATGTTGCAAGAACCCAATTATATTCAACAATATTTTTTTCCAGACCAAAATTGCCTTTGAAGTACAACAAAATAAAAAAAACCATGGCCAGGTGAATTAGTTATCACGGATCAAAGTACGAAAAAGTGTTAGGTGGCCGGTTACTGGTACATCTACCCTAATTTGCACACTGTTTCTGAATCTAACGGCACATTCCGAAGCATGCACGACAATAAATGTTGATTGGCTGGTTGCAGGCGGCTTCTATTAGACGGCTCCTATCAATCAGTATGGTATGCAAAACTTTACCTTAGAACTAAGCAGAGTTACGTACGTCCGTAGGTGGATATACACTTATTTGTATTTAGGTTAATATACCTTAGGCCCTTAGGCAATTTAGCCCTATTCTGTTCCATAAATTGTGCCTGTTCTTGGTAAAGCTATACCTGTCCACACAAAAATATTTACCCAAGGTTTTTAAGGCAATTTAGCCTATTTCTCATTAGCTATGCCGTATGCATAAATTGCCCTATTTGTTGGTAGATTTATGCCTGTCAAAAAAATTCCGTACAAAAATATTTACCAAAGGCGTTTAAGGCCATTTTACAAAGCATATTTCTCTGGGTGTAGTCCAAAAAGGTCGATTTATTTGGCTCGGCCACATCGAGCGAATGGACAATAATGCTCCAGCTAAGAGGATCTTCAAATTCGAACCCCCAGGCTATATACGTCACGGAAGAAAGGCCGAACCCCCGTTTTAAGGACCATCGCCGATGCCATAGCGCTGGGTCTGCATAACTGGAAGCAGAGTGTTTCACAGAGGATGGAAAGCCACAGTGCTGCACAGTCTCAGGCAGAGACTCTTTACGGGTCGGGATCCCGTTAAGTTAGTAAGTTTATACATTCACCTACTAAAATCACAGCTCGTGCAATGCAATGCAATGTACGCGCATCTCGGTTCTGAAGTTCACGTCCTACCTATTCATTTGACACCAACCTTCCGACCTGTCTGACATAAAAACAAAGTGCGTCATCAGTACAAAGTGCCTTCAGAACATACTGCCATTAAGTCCCATCTATCAGAGGCATTAATAACTGCCTAAACGATTTACATGCAGGCCCCTAAGGTAGACCCAAATTTATTATGTTGGACCCCTCTTGCATCGTCCACCCACCATTTAACAAAAGCCCAATTAAATTAACATTCATCAAGCGTTAAGTTTCATTTATGATACAGCCAGGGAGACCTCCAGCCATTTAACGAAAACAATTAATTCGCTTGAGGCCCGCCGCTATATATAGGTACCGCCGAGACTGAAACGCACAAAATTACAAAAAAAAAAAAAAAATGGTGGAAATCCGAACCAGTGGACAGCTAAGCCGTAAACATTTATGAAGATTTACTGCGTGCATAGTCCACGTCCATGTGTGTGCCTCTGGACAACATGCCACCATCCACCAACGGACGGAATGGGAAAATAAACTAATTACCAACACCGCAGGTCAAGCGAGGTCACAAGTATCTGCACAGCGACGGCGGTCCTTGCCATACAAATGGACTACGCCTCGAGAACATGATTTTCGGGCCCCTTTTCACGAGTGCCAACCGAAAAACAGAATAAATACCCTGCGAGTGCGATTCTTATCATCGAAATGAATAATTCATTCGCACATTCATTCCACACTTGGGTCATAATTAAAACTGCGAACTTCCGAAAGAATTTCGTTGGGAAAACTACTGAAACACTCGCACACGGAACAGAGGGGGAATTGAGAAAAGGAATTAGTTCCCATCTGCGTTGGCTGAACAACGCAACTTTGGCCACCCTTTTGGCCAGAAGACAAACCCAACTGAGCACCGAGGGGCTGCGTGAATAAATTTACCGCGTCGACTACTCACTCTGTGGGTGGGGGGAAGAGGACATTCCTGTCAGTTGACTTTGACAGCCTTCCTTACACCCGTGTCGTGTTGTCTCTCTCTGAGCATCCATTTTTTTTTCGCTCACGTTTGACTGTATGTTTGTATTTGAAGTGCGCCTTTGCTTAGGTAGCCGTAACGCATTTTTGTATAACGAGGCATAATTGGTGGATGAAGTCGGCCACTACCTAACAGAGGGAGAGGCATTTCTATTCAGCTACTTGCGATGTGGATGAGAGAAAGAGATGGTTTGGTGCGACCGCCTATTTCAATTGAATAGATGCAACCCGAAGAAGTATATAGACGCTGATGTTGTTTCTCTCTTTGGCTGAGGGAAGTGGCAATTTAATTGAGTGAGTTTAGTGTTGAGTGGGAAATGTACACTCTGAGCTGTTTTGTAACGACCCATTCCAATCAGTTTATTTTTATTTGTGGCAGTGGTTTTCACTTCAGCGAGTACAAGCTGTGACGCCCACTTTAGTTTTGCAAGTAATTTGGTTAATTGACGGGGGGGAATTCAATTACGGGGAGGCAATTAATTGAATTAGGACGATTTTTGAGGGGATATTCTTGGCGATGGGATGTAAATCCCAAAATGAATATTTTTCAGCTTATATGAAAATAGTTTGGTATATATGAATTATATGATTCAATTGATATGATAGGTAGGTACATACATAAAACTTTGACAGTCGACTCTGGCGATAATTGGAAGTAGATACTTTGCTGTCACCCTGCTGACGCTGTTTTCTATCACAGTTAGGTACTATAATTTATTTATTATATTTCCAATCAAATGGTTACACGGTAACCACCGCTAGATTACTTAATGCAACCATTTTCTTAAAAATGGCCACCAAAGCCTAACGACTGAATTGATTTATTCCTTAAAGAGTCCCTTGGGTGAAAATGGAATTTTGGTACAGCAATATAGGTAGGTGGGTATATTAGATTCCCTTATGCATTTACAAATTGGTTCACTGTATCCATAAATAACTCTATGATATACAGTAGAAGTCGTTTATAACGACGGTGAAGGGACCGAGGATATAACGCCGTTATAACCGGCGGTCGCTATATCCGACTGGCTTCCACAAATATATATATGTAATGAAACTAACCAAATGAAAGGAAAGTGGTCGTTATAAGCGAAGTCGTAATAAGCGACTTCCACTGTAGTTCATAAAATAAGAGACGGTTTCTAAGAATTCTCGTAGTAGCATAAAACCCAATCGATGTGACTAACGGGTGGGCCATCTAGTGGTTTCTTTTTAAATCATACGTTATTTTGACACTGACAGCTGTTTGGCGCTCGAAATCTTGACAGAAAGTCAATATCTACCTCCGCGGAACGAAATGAGTCGCTTTACACTTGAACAACGTTGGGAACTATGGAAAACTTATTTTCAAAGTGAGTGCTGTGTATCCCAAACAGTGTGTTTTTTTGAAAAGAAGTTTTGGCCGAAATGAATCACCCACCGCGCCTGCTGTGCGCAATTTGGTGCAAAAAGTTCCTGAGACTGGTATATAATAATGCACCCACCCAGAGTGACAGTTTAGTGACAGTTTGGTGTGGATTTTGGAGTAGGGGAGACTGGGTACGGTTGAAACAAAGGACGGTTGCCACAACGCAAATATCACAGCAGCCGTTGGCGCAATGTGTATGAGTATGAGAGAGAATTAAGCAAAAACCAGTATATTTACGATATTCAGTCCTGCTTAGATCGTCGTGTTGCTTTGTTGGGGACAGGGAGCTCTTAATTTTTTCGAGTAGCAAAAGTAAGTTTTTTTGTTTTATTATTTTTCTTTGGTGTTTGAGTCCTTTTCAAGTGAGAGTGTTGAGTGTTATTTTTGCGTGTGCAGAAAAGAGTGTAGAATATAATAAAGTCATATGCAGGAATGATACCATATTGCTTATGCTGTTTTGTAACATTTTTTTGTTATAAAAGTGGCTGGGTACATTTGAAACATTTTTTATGGGGACGGTTGAAACAATTTTTTTTTTTGTGTTTTTTTAGATGCCCCGAGTACGTGTAAGGAAGACAACAAGGGGAAATGCGGACTTGTCAGCCTACAAAGCGGCTTATGACGAGGTGAAGGCATGCATCAGTTCATTGCGCAATGCAGCAGAGAACCACGGAATAAATTACAGCTCTCTGTTACGATACATTGGAAAACGAGATGTGTCCGAAGGAGTCCAGTGCACCATGGGATATAAGGCACATAATAGAATATTTTTCCAAGAGCAACAAATGGAGCTATCAAAATATTTAATAAGATGTGCGGACATTTATTTTGGACTAAACAAGAAGGAGGTAAGGAAATTAGCGTTTGAGCTAACTGTCAAATATAATTTAACTCGACCACGGACCTGGGATGAAACAGAGATGGCTGGCGAAGAATGGTTCCGAATATTCATGGGGCGGAACGCTTTATTGTCTGTGCGAGTAGCACAGGCAACAAGTCTCTCCAGGGCCACTAGTTTCAATAAATTTAATGTTGACGCATTTTTCGACAATTTGGCGATAGTAATGGATCGTCACAAGTTTGAGCCGCAGGACATATACAACGCCGATGAGACCGGCATCACAACTGTTCAAACACCCGACAAGGTAGTGGCTAAGCGTGGTGCTCGTCAAGTTGGGTCTGTCACTTCACTATATATTCGCACCCTCCTTTGTGACCGACAGACCACCTCCCGAAAACGAAATAAGAGCTGAGGTTCTAATGCCACATAGCCTGCCTCCTACCCAAGCTGTTGAACCTTTGCCACTACCACCTCAAGCAGGGGTCCAGGAGAGAGATATTCTGGCTTCGGAAGAAGCTTCACCAGGAAGACGCAACATAAATGGACAACAAAGCTCGCTAAGACCATGTACAAGTACACAAGCACTAATTGCAAGTGGTGCTAATGCATTTTCCCCGGAAATTGTCCGGCCTCTATCCAAAGTTCTGGCAAGAAAATCGAATACAGGACGAAAAAAAAGAAAGTCCACGATTTACACTGACACCCCGGAGAAAAACCAAATAGAAAATGAACACGAAGCAAAGATGAAGAAACAAAAGGCTAAGCAAATTAAAAAAAGATTGGATAACTAGAAAAAAGAAAACACAAGAATCTTCAAGCTCAGAAGATGAGGACTACTATTGCCTCATTTGTTTGGGACCGTATTCTGAGAGCAGATCAAGGGAAAAGTGGGTGCAATGCATCATATGTAAAATGTGAGCCCACGAAGAGTGCACCGAAGGTGGCAACACTTATGTCTGTCACAACTGCGACTCAGATTACTCTGAGAACTAATTTTTATTTATTTATATAATCACGACTGAAGTAACAAGTTCCTTTAATTTATAAACTTTGTTTAACTTAATTTAATAAAGAAAGTTTTAAGTTTCATTTATTTTCTGTTAGTTATTCTATTCTGAACTCTTTTTTATTTTTATTTTTATTAAAAATATTGTTTAAGAGTGAAATAAAAAATAAATTAAAAACTTTGCAACGCATATTTTTTTTTATTTCAACGTGTTTCATTTGACCCCATTTAAAAATTGACTTTTTTCATAAAAAGTGATTATTTGCTTAAAAAGCACACTTGAACTCAAAAGAACACTGTGCATTAATAGAAAGAATATTGATCTTGAATTTCACCTAACTCTATTATGGCTGGTCTTATTAATGCTAATGCTATGTGCGATAGAAGAAAATTTGTTTCAACCGTACCCAGTCTCCCCTAGTGGCAACACTGAGGCCCAACAAAAACTGATTTTGCGGTCTAACTCAACCACTTTAGTTGCGATTGCCAGTGTGGAAGTCTCATTGGACAAATCGTCTTCATCTTTACCACCTGTACCATCTAAATCACCCTCAGCGCCTATTGTTAGTAACCAGCCTACAATTATTGTAGCTGTTAATCCGCTCGCTGCTAGTGGTACACGTTTGGTTGTTTCATCAGCAGGGGCTAGCAATTGTGACACCTCTTTGAGAGTTGTGCCCCCACCTTTTGCCGTGTTCTTAGCTCGCTTACAATATGGAACTAAAACAGTGGACATTATCAACTTTATAAGTAGCAACGGCATTGACACCGATGCTATCCGATGTAACAGCCTTACACCTGACAACCTGCCGGACCGAATATCAGCCTCATTTAAGCTGCTCGCTCCCTCAGATATTGGAAAGGTTTTAGTAGAGTAAGTGCGGTAAATATGGCCCACCCTTAAAATTTTTTTAAATAAAACCATAAATTTAAGTCTAATTCATTTATTTTTTTTTTAAACAGTCTTGCAAATCATTTTTATTTCAGTCTTAAGAAACTCTTATTAATTGTTTTTTTACAAACATAAAAAAAAGTTAAAAACAAAAACTTAAAGGAACTTCGTAATTCACGTTTGAAAAAATTGCGGCTAATATGGCCCAGGGTGGGCCGTATTTAACGCAATGTTTTTTCGAGGAACCTTAACTTGTTAACAAGAGCAAAATTCACATATAAAATATTGCTTTTCATTGCCTGAGCAGTCATCATGTGCCCACATTGTACACACAACACATTGTACAGAAGCTTCGCCTCCCATATCTTCAGAGAATAAGCTCGAGCAATAGATGCATTTAGCATCTGCCTGATTACTTCTATCGGGACTTGGGTCTGAACCATCGTCTGGAATGAAATTACTGTCATGACTTTCTGATGAAGAAGACTGTTCTTTGCGAATGTGTTTCTTTTTTTTTCGGTATGATTTGTTCGCCTCCCAACATCAGATTCTTAAGCAGAGACAAATGATACTGAGACCCCCAACTCACAATCCTCTTGCCGCTGGGCCCCTCAGTTTTTTTTCAAATTCGCCATTTTGTTTTCCTATCGGTGTTGTGTCAATTAAGAATCCGTGTGACATGCAAAAACATACAAAAAATACAAAAATAAATGCTGCCAACCTCGGCAACCGTGGGGAAATGTGCTAGAATTCGGGAATACCACATTTTTACATTACTGAATACCATTGGTTAGTTATTTTATATTGCTAAAAGGCGAATAATTTGATTTATTTGGTTAATAAAACTATCTAAAGGAGATGTTCTATATACTAGAAACTTATTAGGACAAACATGGTTGAGTATTTTCTGCTTTTGAATATCATTAACTTCGATTTTATGTTTTAATTTTTCTTAGATAACTGAAGAAAATTTGCTCAAAATGTTGTTATTTTCCTTCAACCAACCCACGCTGTTCATTTTTCTTTAATATTTTAAGCAAATGTTCACTTATTCCTAAAAAAATATATTATCCATACGTAACGAATAATTTGAAATTTAACGGATAAAATTCTATGAACGCTGGCAGCAACTTTGCCCACAGCGGAAGTGGCAAATGCAAGGTGCGAGCGTATTGGTGAGTCGGAATTTTTGAAGTTACGTGACACTTGTCAATACGAATTTCTATGCAACAATACAAGCGCACTTAGCATTTGCCACCCCATAAAAATATAGCTTGTAGGCTAAGTAACGGGAAATCGGTCGGAGTTGGTGGTCTCAGTATTGTCTCTGTTCTTAAGAACCTTCTGAAATTAAAGTTTAAGATGCATTAAAATTATTACCTTAAGATCTGTGTGATGATATTTCTACCTTTTTCTTTAATCGTCTTTTGTTATCATATCCTTTTTATGTCCTAGTTTCTTTTCCCTCTCATCCCTTAACTTAATGGATTCTTCCAGAGACATTTTATAAGGCGATGACGAAATGATCTCCGATTTTCCTCGTTTTCTTCCACGATTTGAAGTAAAAAAGGTCGTTGATGGATTTGAAGAAACAGTTTCCGAGGCCTGCGATTCCGATTCATCTTGATTTTTTGATTCTTCAATATTTGAGTCTGTTTCAGCAAAAGTTGGAGGTTTTTGTCTGGATTTCATTGTTTCCGAAATAGATCTTATTCCAGCTGAAGTCGATGGCACATTTGGATCTGGCTCCATCTGCATCTCCCCCGCAATATCACATGGATTGGTAGGCGAAAGATTTTTCTTCCGTGGTTTTGGACTTTGTTTAGACATTTCAGCCTTCAAAATACTAAATAAAAAAAATAATAGTAAAATCGAGAAAACGTGTCAAATATGGCCTACTAGGCCATATTACCAACACATGGGGTAGGCCATATTAAACGCACTGTGATTTTTTCACACATTTTAATTTTCAACACACTTCATATTAAGAAATTATTTAACATTATTTAATTTAAGAAAAAAGTTACCAATTTAAAACATAATTTAATGTAAAAACACTTACGAAAACTTACCAAAAAATTACAACGAAAGTAAAGAAAACAAAATGCATCGTATATCTTCCACACCCGTTGCGCCACACTCGACACGAAAGACAGAGACTAAACCGGTTTGAAAGTGTTCGCAATGACAATTTTTTAATTTCGCTGTATGTTTAGGTTTGGGAAATACAGTGGTAGGCCATATTGCCCACGTGGGCCATATTTGCCGCACTTACTCTATAGTAAACCCCCATTTTTTGCCGAAAAATATGATTGTAAAGGCGTTTACACATCGCCCTAACAACTCTAACAGGAAACCAAAAAACTTAACGGGCTTGTTTTCTTCTACCAAAATGTGAGAGGACAAAATGAACGAAGTTCATGTGATATCATAGTCATCACAGAAACTGGATTAGATGACAGCTTTTCCGATGCTGTTATTTTCCCAAACTATTTTTCTGTAAATCGCTGTGACCGATCACCTGATCGTTCTTATAGCAATCAGAAAAGATTTAAATCCTGAGGAACTTAAACTTGACGATTTCTCCGATATCGAAATCTGTGGCAGTAAATTTGATCTCGTCTCATCAAAAGTTTTCATCGTGTGTGTCTATATATCTCGTAGAACACAGCTTTCTGCAATGATTCGATACTTGGATGCCATTCGCTACGTTGAAAATCCTACATCCGCGACAGACTTTATGTCTTTGGTGACTTTAACCAACCCACAATTGATTGGACTGCCGGATATTTTGATTGCACGTATCTTACCCATGCCATATCACCCATTGAGGCTGAAATCATCGACTGCTTTCAATCCATTGGACTTTTTCAACTAAACCCAATTAAAAACCATCAGAATCGCTCGTTGGACCAAATATTCGCCAATTATAACGATGATAGTTATGTTTCTAGAAGTCTTACTCCGCTGGTTCCTGAAGACACCTACCATCCCTGTTTTGTCGTATAGAGTTTAATATTTTAAATAGTTCTCCTTCTTACAAATTTGATTTTAAAAATGCTAACTATAGTAATGAGCTTTACAATTTTAACTGGAGTGCATTTCTAACTCTGTCGGCGCAGTGGCTTAGTGGTTAGTGTGTTGGACTACTAAGCGAGGGGTCCCAGGTTCGAATCCCGAGAAAAAACCCAAATTCCAACTTAAGGTTTTTTTCGCTGCGCCACCTCTCGCGAACGTCTGACATCCGAGAGTATAACTGTCATGAAAGAGCTTCTCAATTGGCCGTTTGGACTCGGCATAAAATTGTAGATCCCTTCCATTCGTCCCAAAAATAAAAAAAACTCACACAAGACGAATGGTTGTGAGAAGCTAGGCTTGGGTCCATACGGACCTGTTGCGCCAGTTATTATTATTATTATTCACTAAGCCTACTCAGCTTATGGCAATGATGTCGATTGAAAAATCAAATCATTGTCTAATTTATTTTGGAACGGCTTCGTTCACCTTTGATGATCAGTCTATAGATGATCCCCGTATTGTATGCAATAGCTTTGGGGCATTTTTTCAATCAGTTTATTCAAATCCAAAGATGAACACTTTTTTTTTTCTTATTTAGGTGCACCACTTCCTCTATTTTCAGTCACATTGATTTTCCCGATGATATGATACTGAGTAAACTTGGAAATTTGTTTGGACCCGATGGTATTCCAGCAGGTTTCTTAAAAATGTGTGCCCTTCCTTTACATCCCATACTTTGCCATATATTCAATAAGGATCTCCAGTTTCGCACGCTAAGTTGGTTAAGGTCCGCTTCCACTTGCATGCGCTACCTTCGCCTTACCCCTTTGGTGGTAGCTTTGTGCCACTGACAAGATCCTTTGATAATCTTGACAAAATGTGAGTTTAGTTGAATTCTACCCCCTTATAGGTACAATGAAGCACATGATAACAACATTTTTTAAAGAAACAAAAAAACTGAAGGGTTTTAACTAATGTAAAAATTAAAAATGAAAGCCCTAAAAAAGATAATTTTTAATAAAATATTTCGGGAACGCTATAACGACCGTAAAGATTTGTGCCCGTTGTTCCGGAAACGAGTATTTTTTTCTCCCTGATCGCAATAGCTTTTGACAATTCACCGAAAATCAAGAGGAGTGACTGGAAAACCATAAGTTTATCTAGCAATAATTTGTGCTTAATAAATTCTGACTTCTTCTGAAAACGATTTGAAGTCCCGGAAGACTTGAATGAGCATCTTTCAATTTATTCTCTAGAGTATTCCCATGAAAACCGTATACCTTTCGATAGCTCTTCGAATTGAAATTCGTCCAATTTGGACTTCCCGCACGGCGTTTTTCAATGAGTCATGAGTGAAATTGCAGAAGGGCCGTCCTCCTATCTTTTTCTTATATATTTTCGAGGCATTTCGGATCAATTCTCGAACCTTCAAATTTTAAATTAATTTGTTAAGGGGTTACTTTGGACCAAGAACGTTGAATGTGTAAAAGACAACCGACACACAGGGGGTCACTTGCGTCAAGTGTAACAACAAGGACGGTCGTACAAAGATGTCGCATGTTCTTGCGACTTTATTGAAAAGGACCCGTAAAAATTGCAACAATAGGTAAAATAACCCGCACCTTCAACTCCGTAGGGATTTTAGTTTTTTGTTTGTAGATGAAATTTGTCGCACTAAAACATTTTTTGATTTTGAATCTCATGTAATATTTTAAAAACATAAAAACAAAGAAATTCATAAATATTAGAGAATCACTGGAAAACCTTTCCAGCAGCCTTGCACATTGAAAAAAATGTGCATATCTTATGAAAAAGTGCTGGTAAAGTGAAATTGAATGTAAAAAAGCACGCTGGGCACAAAGTAACCCCAGCTTACGGCATTTGGGCCACCAGGTATTTGTCAAGTCACAAAAGAACATTATTTTAAAGTATAGCCTCCGTCTAAAAAGAGGCAAGATTCCAAATAATTTGCACATCGCTTGGGGGCAGATTCCGTATATCAACGGTCGTCTAAACGATATCGTTTTTGAAACTTTCATCACCAAAATAAGTTATATTCTGCTCGAAATTTGTTGACAAGACGTTTGTAGCTGACGTAGCGTTCATTATATTTTTGGAAAATGAACTGGATTAAGCTCTCAAACTTGTAATTTTAGCACTTGGTTGCTAGTTTTGGAGGTCTATCGTCTGAAAAGTTACGGAATGAGTGCCCTGGTAGGTTGGCATTTCAATATTCTATTGCAGTCTACGAGCGGCTACTGTTTGACGCTTTTGGGCCTTATCTATTCTAATCAGTGGCGACGCGTCATATTGTTCATTTCGTTCATGAACGCCTAACTTTTAGAGAATAAATATTTAAAATTCAAAAAATGATTTCAGTTGTCCTCTAAGTCCTAACTACAGTCTTGGGCTAGTGTATTTTCCAACTCGTGCCACCCTCTCGAGAACTTGAGCCAAATCGTACTTCATAACCTGCGACTTTCCACTCATTCCGCTACTAACATCAAAATTAAAAAAAAAGTTGCCAATATCCACGCATCCCCTAAGTCCTAACCAAACTTCAGTAGGTTTCTTAGTGAATTTACCAACTCGTGCCAGTCTCTTGAGCACTTGAGCCCATTCGATTCGTAATTCATACTTCATACCGAAACGAAAAACTACCCTGCTACTTGCTTGCGAAACGGCAACCAGCCGCTGCGACCGCGACACGAGCAAAAATAATACTTTCCATTTGCACTCATTCGTTCAGCTCAGTTGTAAACGAAATCGACTATTTTGTATGACTACGGGTTTGTATGGGGTTCGACGTTCGAGTGGTGCTTGGATTTTGGGTTTGGGTGTGATCAAGTGGGAAGAAAGCATGAGTAATTATACCTATTGCTTTCACGTTCTACTAGTTCTAAAAGGCAATGAACGAAATGGAAGATTTGTATAGGATTTTTGAACAACTCTAAAAGGCTGGACTTTGAATATAAGTAATTTTTCGGTTTAAATCACGCCTTGTTGAACGCCTACACCTTATACTCACGCGTCGCCACTGATTCTAATAGAATATAGGTACTTCATAAAGTTAGCGGTGGTGGTGAAGTGAGGATCTGCATTGATCTAAGTGTGGAACGCACAGGTTTCTCTTGTCCTGCCAACCCACTAACCTAACCTAACCTAATCTAGTAGTTAGCGGCACACGATTCAAGAACCGCAGGTGTAAAAATTAACATTTTTTTATTATAGTTCGCTTTTTGCTACTGTACCTGACGATGATCTAAAAGAGCGTTCAAAGCCCTCTATTGGGGAGAGTTGGGTAAGGAGAGTGGTTCGACAGCTAGTCCCATTCCCAATACGTCTTAATTTCACGCCGTTCCTCAGAACTTGAATACCCAAAGTGGTACCCGGCTATCGGGCCTTGCAAGCCGAGTTCGCTTGGCGGGTAATTTATCGTTTGACCAGGGTTGGGAACATGTAGTTTCCACAGGACCGGACGGTGCACGACGTACTCACAGTCACACGACCCTGAAGGTATTGAAAGCGTTGTCGATATAACACAATCGGAATTTACGGTAAGTATGGTTGGTAACTTCATCTTACATTATATTCAGGAAAATGGAATACCTAGTATTACAAAAAGATTTCTTGTTTATCCTGCGAAAGCGACTAGTAAAGCCTATGAACAATGTCGGAAGGGTTTAAGCGAAAAGTTAGACAGCACCGAGGAGGACTTCTTACGCAGTAGTGGCAAACACTTCTCTGAGCAAATGGAATTGAAATCCAGGCAGAAATACTCATGAATAGCTGCCTGCATAGCTCTCTCGGTCTCGAGTCAATAAATTGATTTGGGAGTGTGGCGAAATACCTGGGGGGTCATTTCCAAATGCGCGCCGGATCGCTTTTGATGGCGCATTTGAATTTTTGTATTTCCATTCAAACACAGCTTTATTAGGTCCGCAAACAATCCGTCACCTAACCACCTATCGCTTTCAATACAATCATAAAATGACGTTGGAAAGTGCTTTCGCTGATACAAAAATTCAAATCCGTCATCAAAAGCGATCCGCCGCGCATTTGAGAATAACCCCCAGGCAAATGGGAAACTTTTCACGAAATTAGATTTAAGGTTTTAGATAGGTACATCACTTCCAATTCAAGTCTTAACGCAAAACTGTCTAACAAATGTTTGTAAACGAGTTACAGAGTCAAGATTGGAGGACGAGCAGTGCGGACTTCGTCTAGATAGAAGTACAATCGTCTAGATAGAAGTACAACCGACTTAAAATATCTTGGGAGTATGCTACAATTATCTGTATACGTATTTTGTGGCCTTCGAGAAAACATAGGTACCTACGACTAAGTTATAGTCCCTTGAGGTAAGCTCTGGTGAGAGTATGAAATTGAACCGATTTCTTTTCGCAAGCTGTTCAAGCTTTGTTCGGGAACGTTCAACTTTGTCAATTGTGGTTTTGTTTCCTCTGCTATTCCTTACTTTTTATCCACTGGACCTTCTAACGCGAGTTTTAAGACTGGAAGACCTATGGATAAGTCATTTGGCCTTCGCTGATGACTTGGGCATCCTTGGACCACAGACTGAATTGCAGCCCCAGCACTTACTGGATTTGTACACCTCTGTCTTTTTGAAGCTAATACGAAGATATTCTTGAACAAATCTGAGACGCTGTCCATACCTAGAGAGCCAGTTCAATGCAATCTGCTTGTATCTACTGCATGATATCTTATTGACACATTGTGGAGAAATTTGGGTATACGTACCAACTTCAGGTTCTCATTCACGAGCAATAGAAGCAGCAATGCTGAGTTTCCCCGCTTACCAGCTTTTAAATGGAACTAGAGTTCGCCCAGTGGTAGAAATTCTACCATTATAGTAACCACAACATATTGGAAAACAAGTTACAGGCATCTCTGCACAATCTTCCAACAAAAAAAAATTCAAGGGAATATATTGTGTTTCAGGCACTGAAAGCGGTTCTTAACTATTTACCTTTATCTATTTATATATAAGATAATCTTGGACATGGCATGAAATAGCGCGCATTCGTAAAGTAGCTCTCATTGAGATGACGGTAAGTTGTGTTGCACAGATTTGTTGCCTGGATGGTTGGTATAGGTGTAGATAGTCCTGATTTCGCGCTACCAGACTTTATGATGTATAGGGTCTTTGTCAAAGTACTTTAAGCCTACCTACTAGGTATGTGCCAGCTTTCTGATTTTATTTTTTCTACTCATGACAGACCTTCCAGGGTTCTTTACCTGGATCCAGAAATAACACCACTCAACAGTGGTGCGCTCTACTTTAAGAACCTAACCTAAGCTCTTCCATTTGTGCTTCATCTTCGGAGGAGGGCTCTACAGCTCGCCAAATATTATCGTCTGCCTTTGACAAACGCCAGTCTTTCGGCATCGACTTCGAAGGTACCTACAGTAGGCCAGCGTGTGTTTTGTATCTACAAGTCACCGATGTTGATGTACTTCCTCATCGACATCAGGTTCTGCAGCATTGATTTGTTTATTAATCAGCTTCTGCATTTAACCAGGTCTACATAAGTATTCATGTCTCTAATCATCGCGTTCAATAATGTTACATGCGAGCTGGGATTCGAAAAGATAAAACGCTATTCTGTTGAACTTTTCTAATTACATCATTTTTATTACACTTTTACGAATTCTTCTAATAATTCACTTCAAAACTATTTTTTTTTTAAACAATTATTATCCGACTAAAACCAATCACTTAATTCACTACATACTTTACACTTCTTTATCTACACAACCGATTACTATTTCGAACTTTACCAATCACTGTTTACTGTCCCTCCTTGTTCTCGCATCTGCCCTTTTATATCCGCTCCGCCATCTATCGGAAAATTTCTAGTGAATTCCGGTTCGTCCCGAACAAACTCGATGGTTCTAGAATCAGCTACTTACCTCTTCATCTATTTGACAGATTTGACAGTCTCCAATTGGAAGTGGAACTTGTTTGGTGACTAATGGGTTGTTTACATTTTAGGTTCCAAACAAATATATTCTCGAATACCTACCTACACCTTTGTATATTAAGACAAAGCACTAGTCACTAGTCAGCACATTGGGGATATTGAAGTATCTAGTTTAGTAAGTCTGACAGTTGTCTGACTAGATGTATCTCTGTTTTGATTGGCTGAAATCGGTCATATGAACAGCTGTTTCAGTTGACGTTTATGGAGCGGTAGCCGAAAAATCTAGTCAAGAAATTCGGGACTGACTAATCAGTTGACAGTTCTCATAATTATGTGGTGTAGTTATGTGATTTAGAAAAAGTGACGTTCCCGACCATTCTATCGTTTGCGTTCATGTAACATCCTAGCCAGACCAATCTAGTCGAATTAAGATAGCCAGGCTCTTGAATGTGCCCATTATCCAGGGTGGGCATTCTGAAAGGCGAAACGTTCAAACGTTTTCGTGTGCTCGAAGAAATTTGCTTGTGGAACATTTATAGCAAATCATTCGTGCACACGAAAACGTTTGATCGTTTCGCCTTACAGAATCTGACCCCAGAACTAGCTGTCAACTTTCTGTTTCACGAATTTTTTTATTGTCATTTTGAATTTGTGCTAAACAAATAAAAACAAGCCACAGGCGAACTGTGACAGCGATTTCCTTCAACAGCTTCTTAGGGATATTCATAATGTCGTTAGAAATGTCAAATTATCGTTAAATGGAAACGCCGAACGGCATAAAGCGCTTTCTCAATTTCGCAGCAATCGAAAAACGGCAAGAATTCATTTCAATTTAAATAACGAAGACAATGTTACTGACGCTCATTCTTAAAAATTAGATAGAACCAAAAATGTCTCCTGTCTTATGTCGGTTAATGTTATCATGACAAATGAATGTGTAGTGGAAGCAGAAATTCAATTGGAACACTATAGAATTTAAAATAAATAATCTTAATGTGACTTATGCTTAACTTGACATAACTTAACCACAACAAACTTCACTAGCATTACGATTTCGGTAGCACATTTCCCGGTAGGTACCTATACCAACGTAAGTAGTTTCAATTTTTCAAAGCCCAACGGAGATGCATATCTTTTGAGGTAGGTAGGCACCCTTATTTAACAAGTGCAATCTTAATTTCATACATAAGACACAACTCACATAGGTAGTTCCGCAGGCGCTAGTAGAAGTCTCATTCGGAACTGTCGTCTTACTTTACCGTCGGGTCATTGCGTATTGAATAAAAGTGTTGCACTTATCCAAAGGCATTCGAAATGCACTAAAGGCTACTTTACTTATATCATCGAAATGTATTCGATCTTCGTATTCAGTGTCTTTGTTACGCGCAGCTCATATTAATTTCCTACTTGAAATACAATTCATCCCGATCGGCCCAACTACCTATTCCTTCCAAGTTCAAAGGAACTCCATTCTTCCAGTTATAAACCACTCCGCGTTCCAGCCTACTTGCCACTCACATGCACCATTTCCACTCAATCTGTCATTCTCTATCTGACACTACTCGCATCTCTTTTTCGCAGCAGAACTGCCTCTTTCCATCACTTCCAGTGCACAGTGCTCTCTTCTGTCTTCCGCGCAAACATACACCGTCCAATGCACACCACAAATCAATTACCCTTAATTTACAGCAGTGTCTCCATCTCAGTCGCTCACCCGCCGGCTGTCATCTGCCCTTCTCTTGTACGTCATTCTTCCGTGCCAATGACTGGTTAAGCTTTTGCCGATTTGCTTTGTGCAAACATTTGCAGCTCGCACTCCCACTCCCCTGAGAGCAATTCTTTTATTTTCTTTCCGTTTCTTTTCGGTTTTATTTTCCAATGGGGTGGCAATTGTGCATAATATGTGCTTCTCGCTCCGTTCCTTTCTGTCTTCTCTTTCGGCCTGTGATGTGGGAAGTGCGACTTTTATTTTTTTCACTCTGTGCGCGCTCACTGCTCGCGCGGTAGCAGCGACACCACACACCAAACAGAAGTCGACCCACATGATGATGATGATGACGACTGCTGCTGGTCGCTGCTTGCTGCACCGCTGTTATGTATTGCTGTTGTTGTTGATCTTTTGTGGCTTTCGGCTGTTGCCGTGCCACACCATGGGCGCCCAGCTGAACTGTCTGAAAGGGTCCCCGCACAACCACTGGCTGTGTGTGCTCTTCAGTTTTGCGATTCAGTTTTACGTGTGTGCATCGCGCGTACTCACGTCGTGTTCGGGGTTGTGTCTGTGCGCGCTCTCTCCAGTAGGAACCTGGCCAAAAGCAAACGATAAAAATTCTTCGCGCTATTCTGCACTGGGCTACGTTTTACCTACGGCAAATTGATATTCAATTTTTTTTTCGCTTGAAAATTCTGTCTATTTGTACAATTTTTTGACAGCTGTCAGTGAAAGATTTTTGGAAATAAATTATTTACGATTTGAATAAAATTCCAGACACACACTCACACATGTGCACCCAAAGTGCAACGTCAGGGTGCTGTCATGTTGATTGGTTCGAATATCGGTAGTGAGTTTGGACAATTGCCAAGTGCTCCGTGGAGTATGGAGCCGCCAAGGCCACCGCTGACGACAGCGGGCAGTGCTGTGACAGCTACAGCCGCAGTGGGCGGCAGTGGCGGCGGTGCATCAATACCGCCACCTCCTGCACTGCCATTGTCATCGACCGGTGAGTACTAGATTGGTTTTTATAATTTATGCGCTAATTGCATGAAGGGAAACAAATTGTCGTTCGGCGTTTAACTAATTGACAAATGGCGTTCATTAATGCGTTGTTGTAACTAATGTGGTTGGGTAAGGCAGTCTTACAAGATTGGAATGGAATGTTTGGCATTTGAAGACGCAGAGTTCTATTACAATTGTAAAACTTAAAGTGGGAGTCCCAATGTGATGTACGTAGTGCATTACTTTTGCCATCGCTGGTAAAAGTGTCAAACAAATGTCACAATTAAGTTCATTTCGCAGTGTGCCGATTAAAAGTCATGCGCTTCATATTTTTAAATTGAGCTTGACAAAGCAATGTTTATTGGGGATAGAAACGGTCAAATTGGCGACACAAGCGAATCCCAATTGACATGGATTATTTGACATTTATTTTTGAAACAGCATTTCCTCTATAAATGAACGTTCAAATTTGTTTGGAGCATATCTAGGTAAACTTCACTTATCGAGAAAAAATTGTCAAATTTCAAAAATAGGGTTGAGTTGTGTTTTTTTACCTTCGGTAGGGCGTGACTCCATTAAAAACACAATTTATAGTAATTTATTATGCCATTTCAATATTTATTTCTGCAGTTCGTGTCAACAGTTGTATTTAACATTTCCCACATGTGACATTGCTCAATTGATGTCCTCGGTCACTTTACTTGAGCTGACAGGTTTTAAAACTGCCCATTAGCAGCATCTCTTTTTAAGGGGATAGATAATTTGAATGCTTAAAAACATAAACACACTTCACCAACAGGAAAATCACAAACGTTTCTTGCCGTCGCATTTTTTCATGTAAATCTTTTGTTGTGTTAGCTATGAGGTTTACACAGACAATGAAAACTATAGTGTGTTGAGTTTCTCACT
This sequence comes from Cheilosia vulpina, assembly GCA_916610125.1. NCBI lineage: Eukaryota > Metazoa > Arthropoda > Insecta > Diptera > Syrphidae > Cheilosia > Cheilosia vulpina. Next base: position 16,861,729 of record OU744278.1, on the reverse strand, counting down.
GGGTTCAGAACTCAATCAATCCCACATATTTATTTCGGGCAAGAGTTAAGCAGATACCAGATTTTGCTGTCAATTAAAACTGTCATTTGGATGACCTCTTATTTTGGTGAAATATATTTATAGGTTTGTCCACCTAACAAGAAAATGTTTTGTTTTTTCAGTATCAATATCATTATCAGTCAGTTTTGTGTCATCGCAATTGTTAAGTCTTAATAAAGTGACAGGTGTCAGCAATAAATGTTCGTGATTGGCTTGAAAATAGATATCTGATGAACTTTTGTCAACCACGAAATTACATTGACGCTTCTTAGGGCCCACTTAGAGCAAAATAGAACTGATAACATCGAACAAACGGACTTTTAGAGACTTACGTCTGTTTATTTATTCAATTTTTATAACTAGTAAATGTTTTAATAGAATAGCACGATATAAATTTATTTTACCCTACCTACACATCGTATTTGCCGTAATGTAAGTATTCCTCGCAGTTTTCTGGACGAAAATTATGGCTACTGAATCTTGTGTTTATTACTGAGGAACAAAGTACCAAAGTGTGTTTTCAATTGACAGTATTGTATGACAAACAAGTATATCGTTACGATTGCTGCCGTCGCATTTTTCATTTCAGTCAGTCTCTACACATTCATAATGGCAATCAGAAATTGGGATGGATTTTTTTATAAAATGAAATTCCATGACGATGTTTAAATGAAAAGCACAGTCCTTATGGAAAATATTTAATTTCAGCATTACATTTCTTAAATGTTCATTTCAAGCCAGGAATGTAGCAATTTTTATTGAAAATTGCTAGGACCACTAAATCTGCATTAGGTATTACATTTAAACAAAAAAATGAAGTTGACATCGAAATTTAACAATGTGCGACTTTGATTTTGACAGCACCTGGTAAGTACGTGTCTAAGCCTAGATAAGTTCACATAAGTGCAATTGTTTCCTCTTTGATAGAAAAATCCAAGAGAACAGTTGGCATCAAAAAACACGCCTTATGAGCAAAGCTTTTGACGTTTAATTGCCTAAAGTTTTTGACAGTTCTCTAATGTTTTTTTCTGACAGTCGAAAATCATTATTAACATTTACGACTCTCGTGCTCTTTATTCTGCTTTATAGAGACTATTCTAAGCGCAATAATTATAAATTTTTCGGTGACATCATATACGAATCGAAATGCCAGCATAATTTCACATTATCACAATGTCAAATGAGCCGGTGAAACCTTTGACTGGATCTGTCAATTATTTACACTGCAATTAAAAAACTGTTAAGTCATCAATTTAGGCCAATAAGAACTGAATCATAACATGTCAACCAGCCAGATGTCAGACTTACTGATTTAGTATTTTTTAAACGTCAAAATTTAAATAATTTGTAAGTAGGCTACTGTGAGTAATTTGTATAAAAATGAGAGCTTTTTACCTTTTCTTTACCTTAAATTATTTGACAGCTAACAGTTGACATTAAGCGTGTTTTTTTAGCTTCGTTCTCAGCAAAGTAAAGTTAGATTTTCAGCACACAATTACAATAACTACTGCGAGTCTTGAAGTCTCAAGTAGAGCGTAGTTGTTTTAATTGCGTGCTGAAAATCCTACAGGCCTATTATCGGTTTTGAATACCTTTTCGACAGGCGAGACTCTTCAGGGTTTTTGTGCCTGTAAGTGTAGGTATGTGCGATTTTTCGACCCTCCTTTTTTAAGGATCATCTTCATTCGCTTTCGATAGAGCCGAAGAGCTGTAAAGCAGACTAGAGAAATTATGGCATTATACAGAACCTCCTTAGTTATTCGGGATAATGCTCTACTACTCAATTTCCCCTTTAAGCACAAAGAAACAGTTCTTGGCAGGAATTGCCCTTTGTTCAATTTCTGCTGCGATATGTCATTTACAGTGTTTATAGCGAGGGCCAGGTAGACAAAGTTCCCTACAATTCCTTGTGAATTTCACATAATCAAGAGGTTACAAGACAGCTCATAACCGTTTTCAACATCAATGTCCGTGGAATTGTTTCTTACCTGCAGTCATAGCCATTGCTGTGATATTGATCAACAGATGTTTCGTATCTAAGTATTTTCAATTGGACTGGTCGAGGACATAATACCACAGATTGGATCTTGAATATCCGATGTTAATACAAATGATAGGTACCTCTGCAGTTCACTCAGTTTACAGAGTCTTCCTTCGATGCTGAGTTTCCATTCGTTAGGCATACTTCCTTTCGACCAAATCTTGGAGAAGAGTCGTGTATGCTCGAGTTCCGCTCGGTTGGTAAGTCGTTTGGTTCGGCAGCATTGTTGGGTTTGAGCTTAGTCATTGATATCCTCACTTTGGCTTAGACCGATGTACGAACATTTCTGCTTTCATCGTCCTGATTGATTAACTCGTTTTGGGTGACAGGAATACCGGTCCTGTTCGCCGCTTAAAAGTCTGCAGACTGTGAACCTGCCAATAGATTTCTTTGCTTATCTCCAGAGGGTGAGCCGTTTGAAAATACGGTTCAACCTTTCTGAGTTCTAAAGAGGTTTGTTTATTTCAAGTGCTTAGTGTAAAAATACATTGGAATTCACTTACGCCTAGTCTAAAACTTTCATATGAATCGCTTACGTATTTTTGCATACAGTTTTTTAGCTGTTTTCTTTGACATAACCCCCTACCTATCGTCTTCCAGGAGGGGCGTTAAACGTCTGATTGAAATATAACTAGAAGCAACGTTCACATTGCATTGACACTCGTAATAGCTACCTACATAAAATGTATAGCTAAAAAATCTGACAAAAACTTTTGTGATTTTTCTGGCGCCGGTTGCTCACCGACGCTCAAAGTTCTTTTGGATATAAAACAATATTTAAACTTTGAATGAAAAAACAGCAGTCAATGGATACGAACAATTTTTCCGTATGATCCCCTCCCAAAGAGCTGGCGCTCAACCCAGGTGTAGGTATTTTCTAAAATCAAGAAGTATTTTCAAAAATGCCTCCCAAAAATGAGGGAAATGGAACAAAATACGCGTCAAGGACTATTTGCCGCAATATGCGGTGGTAATCCAATCAATCGGCCTGCCAACAAACGAAAGTAAGTCCTCCTTCTGTTAAAATTTAGTGTATACGGGACGACATTTAAACGTCAGTCGGAAGGATTATCTCAATATTGTTCTTCGATGACATTTAACCGAAGTCGGAAGGACTCACTTACTTACTTACTTAGGTGGAGCTACAGCCCGGGTCGGACCTGGGCCTCAACCAATACGCCTCTCCAGTTAGCGCGTTCTTTGGCTAACTGCCTCCAGTTGCGCACTCCAAGTTGGTTCAGATCCCCTTCCACTTGCGCGCGCCACCTAAGGCTAGGTCTTCCTCTACTGCGTTGTCCCTCCGGATTGGAATCGAAGATTCGGCCGGATCGTTGGGCTCCATTCGCTCTACATGTCCCAGGCATCTTACACGACTGATACGTACTTTTCTGACTAGGTCGATGTCGCTGTACAGCTCGTAGAGTTCGCTGTTAAATCTCCTCCTTCAGAGCCATTCAACGCAAACGGGACCAAAAATCACACGAAGAAGTTTGCGTTCGAAACGACCAAGTAGCTCTTCATCCGACTTTGATAGGGTCCATGCTTCTGCACCATTAAGCAAGACTGGGATGATAAGGGTCTTATATAGAGTCTCCTTAGTATTTCTCGACAAGGCCTTACTAATCAATTGCCTTCTTAGACCAAAGTATCAGCGGTTAGCAAGTGTGATTCATAGCTTGATTTCTCAGGTGATGTCATTTTCAGATTTAATAGCGGAGCCGAGGTAGACAAAGTCCCGAACTACATCAAAGTTAAAGCTGTCTATAGTGACGTTCTGTCCGTTCTTGTTGACAGCATATATTTTGTTTTGCCCTCATTCAACACAAGTTTGGTAGGGATGTCAAAACTAGACATGGCTCTGTATAGTCTCTATAAATGCTGTCATATGCGGCCTTACAATCGATAAACAGGTGGTGGGTAGGGTATCGACTTGGACTTCTTGGGTTTTCTCCAGGATCTGCCGTTCGTTCGGCTGTGGACTTACCGAGCCTAAAAACAAAATCTGGGGATTATCTTTAACAACAAATTAACATGGGATGCCCACATTAACTCTATTATAAATAAAGTCTACGCATCGCTTAGAGGACTATCGATTATTATTTATTATTTATTTTATTTATTATTTTAGACTATTTTTTATTTCATAAAATGTATAAACTCAAACAAAAAAAACATAATATCTTAGTCTTTAGCGGTTTGGCCGAAGGCCGTCTACCAGACTGACATTTTAAACATTTGTAACAATATGTATACCTATTTTTTATACCTAATTTAACAAAGTAATTTAAAAATTTTCAGCAATTATACAGTTTCGATAACGTAGGGCAATAGTTGTATATCTATATAATGCGTCCCAACCTCTGTCGCCGTTGAATATGCTTATCGTTTCATTCAACTCAAGTGTACGTACTCCAAAGATATTTAAACGAATTTCTGTTAGAATGGGGCATACTGCTACGAAGTGAAATACATCCTCACGTTCTTTCCGGTTACATATGGAACACAGTATAGGAAGTTCTGGGCGATGTGGAATGTAATTAAGAGGTAAAAGTTCCCCCCTTATTCTAAAGATAGTGGTTATCATATCGATGGATGCGCCATCCAAGAAATAAGTTTTGTCCCGTGGATAGTAGCTCAGTCTGCTATAGTATGACCTGTGTTCAGATGCCAGTGCTTCACTTTCAAATTGGTCATATAATCTTTGACCTGTTTTCTTCAGTAGGGTATTAAACCTAATCTTAAGAGATACTAACTGCTCATTGTGCGCAACAGATAGATTGTACTCGCAAGCAGAGGCCAGCCTTTCCCACTCTTGCACGCAAATTCCCTTGGTCGATATCATGTGCGATAAAACTATTTTTGGTAATCTGTGATCACTCATTGCCATAACTCTTATCACATAATCCAGGTGGAGTTTGAGTGTGTCCAAGAACAGGGGGGCTATACCTGTCTCCAAATGGAGCATGTAGATAGGCGAACTGCTCGGCAGTCTGAGTGTCCTTCTTATGAAATAACGAAGAAACTTTTCTACCTCTTCATATGGTCGGTATCCCCATACTTGCGCTCCATAAAGAACGATGGAAGATGCAGTTGCACGGAATATTTTCTGCTTCGCGCTGTGCGATATGTTTTTATTGTTGATGCATCTTCCCCAAACTGCACCGACTGCACGCTTTGCTTCCGCTAATTTCGATGTTAAGTGCCTCTTCATGTTTAGGTTTGATGCAATCAAAACACCTAAGTATTTATATTCGCGCACAACTTCAATTGGCTCACCCTGATACGTCCATTTTTCCCTTTGACAGTACCTCCCACCGCCATCCCTGAAAATCATCATCTTCGACTTTGCTAGGTTAAGAGACAAGTTCCAGGTTTTGCAATAGATTTCTAGTTTGTTTATCATCAGCTGCGCACCTTCTATAGTATCTGCTAGGAGAGCCATATCATCCGCAAATAACAGCGCAGGAATGCGTGTTCCGCTTATCTCTATTCCTCCTTTAATAGCGTCTATTATGTCGTTAATATATAAGATGAACAGCAACGTGCTAAGAATACATCCCTGTTTTACACCCATAGTCGTTCGGAACTCCTCAGATAAGTGATTCCCATCCCAGATGAACGCCGTATTACTATCATACATAGCCCTCAAAACGTTAATGACTTTAGTTGAAAGTCCAATTTTGTACAGTTTGTAAAAGAGGGCTTCACGTGGTATGGTATCAAATGCTGCTCTGAAATCTACGAAAAATACATATAGTTTTTTGCGCCTCTTTTTGTAGGTCTCAGCTATATTCACAAGTGAAAATATTTGGTCAATAGTTGAATATTTAGATCTAAAACCTGCTTGAAATTCATGCAGTATTTTTTCGTTTTCAACCCAAGTTGTCAGCCTATTGAAAAGAACAGCTGCAAATAGCTTAGCTGACGCATTCAGGAAAGATATTCCCCTATAATTAGCCGGGTCCTCGTAGTCTCCCTTTTTGTATAACGGGTATATTATCGCTTTTCGAAAGCTCTCTGGAACGTCCGCCGTTTCGAAGATCCGATTGAATTCTGATTTAAGTGCTGTTAGAAATTCAGGGGTACAGTTCTTGTAGAATTCAAAGGGCACGCGATCTTCTCCCGGTGCTTTATTCATCTTTGCATTTGAAATAGCACTTTGCACTTCATCCAAAGTAATAGGTGCATCCAGGAATTCAACTATAATCAAAGGGGCTGCGAACTGAAACGATGCAGAGACTTGCGGTGTGTTGAGGAGCTGAGTGAAATGGCATTGGAGCATATTTGCTTGCAGGCCTGGGGCGATAACATTTCTCTTTCCATTTATGACCTTCACGGCCTTCCAGAACTCTGCTGATGATTTCGCTTTATTAATAATGTCTACGTTTTGCTGATTGTATGCTTGTTTTTCCCGAGAAAAACCCAAATTTCAACTTAAGATTTTTTTCGCTGCGCCACCTCTCGCGAACGTCTGACAAACATCCGAGAGTATAACTGTCATGAAAGAGCTTCTCAATTGGCCGTTTGGACTCGGCATAAAATTGTAGATCCCTTCCATTCGTCCCAAAAATAAAAAAAAACTCACACAAGACGAATGGTTGTGAGAAGCTAGGCTTGGGTCCATACGGACCTGTTCCGCCAATTATTTTTTTTTTTTATTTTTTATGCTTGTTTTTTCGAAAGACAGAGATGCTTAAAGTACTTATTAGCCAAGGCGTACAGAAGTTTGAATGAAGTGGAATTACTTGACCGCAGTAATCTCAGATATGCAAAAGAAGTGTCTCTGGCTCGCATGCATTCCCTATCAAACCATTTTTGTTTTCTATCTCTACGAATTTCTCCTATTAAATTTCTTTTTGGTGCGGCTCTTTTTATGATCTCCGTTAGTAGTTCAGTACTGGGAGGGGTACTAGATTCGCTCAATAAACTGAGCTCCGCATTTAGATTTTGTTGGTACAATTCTCGAAATTCGTCTTTCCATATCAGCTTTGGTAACAGTCCTAGTTGCGCAGGGTTCATCGGGCTAGAGGGAGATGAAATCTTAAAAGATATTTCAAGAGGCATGTGATCTGAGAATGTTTTCATTGCCACTCTAAACTCGCTGAGCATGGAAATACAAGATCCAGCTAGAAAACAATAGTCGATGACTGAGCATGCTGCGCCGCGTAGAAAAGTATATTCGCCAAGTGGGTCACCATCGCAACTCCCATTCAGTATTCGGCAATCAAAAGCATCTGCTAGTTCGCGGATTCTGTCACCTTTATTATCTCTGGTCTCATCTTTTGAATTACGAAGTACTTTAAGATATGCTGAGTCGAACCCACTAGAAAAATTATTTTGCGTTAATCCGATTCTTCCATTGAAGTCGCCGATTAACATTAAGTCTGCTGATCCTAATGCGTTTAATAGATCTCTTGCTTTATCAAAGTCGCGCTGCCAATGACTACAATTAAGATATATTGGGACTATCTGGAAGCTTTTAGCGTCCATTTTAAGTTCCATCACAGTAGCTTCTTCCACTTGTTTGAATATTATGTTTATTCCTTTTAGCTGCTTCCTGTATCCAAATAATTCGCCTCCACTTGCTCTTCCATACAAATTGTTTTTTACCGCAGGTATACTTTTTAATTCATATTGCGAAAAAATGTTCATAAAATTAAATTTTGTATAATCTACTACATGTGTTTCAAAAAGTAAAAATATATCGAATTCATGTATATAATTGAAAAAATCTCCAAATAATAACTTATTATTTAGCCCTGCTACATTATAACTTAAAACTTTAATTGCTGGTTGTTTTTCGGTGTTCTGGTAGACGGGTACTAATCAATTAGATGTCGCATGAGAACGTGCCCTTGGGTTTCCACCCGACATGTGTACCGCGGTTGACTTTTTGACAGCTCCTTTTGGCGTTTGCTGTTTGACAGTTCTTGATGACATTGGCGTATCGGTGTTGTTTTTTTGCATTTCTTGTAATAAATTTACTAAAGATGTTGGTAATTCTCCAAATGTTTGTTTTATTACATCCAGGCCTTCCTTATTGCCACTTCTCAGTCCGTCGGATACATCCCAGTAAAACATTTTCCCATCCACGTAAAGTTTATCATCATTTAGAGTTATTTTTATTGACGGTCGAAACTCGCGAAGAACTTTCATGACCGCAACCAATTTAGCCCTCCTGTGACGAACATTTTGCGGCAAATCCTTGCGGATACTAACTTTTGTCCCTTTTAGCTTATTAGCATTACGGAGCACACTTATTGCACTGTAGCGAGATTTCATTTTCACAATAACCGTTGCGCTATTTGAATCTTGGCCACGCACTTTGTACGCGTCTTCGATTTCGGTGTTTACCTCGGACTTCTCTAACAGTCCATCGCAGACGGACTTTGCACTTTGCACCGGATCATTACTATTTTCTATTGGCAAGTGGACAATTAAGTTTTTTTCTGTGCTTTTTAAATCGATTACAAGAAGTTATACTAAAACTGGTTAAATCATTAATAATCCCCATAATATCATATGGCTGTGAGCTGTTTGCGGACCTTGATTCTGTCTCATTTCGAAAACCAAAGGTCGCTTTCAATTCTATTGCACGATTTGTATATTTAATTTTGATCATATTTCATCTGAAGCTCGTCAACTTCTTGGATGTTTTTTTTCAAGTACATTTAAACTTATCCACAAGAAAGAACCAAACTATTTATTTAATAAAATTAATTTATGCTCGTCTAATCGATATATAGTATTGCGACCTGCCACACACACCTGCTTAACATCACGCAGGCAATTTTTCCTTTATGCTGTCAAACTGTGGAACAATCTACCCAATCAACCCAAAGTTGAAGACAGAAAATTCCTTACTGTCTGCTTTGAACATCGTTCCAACTTGAACTGATTTAACTTTTGCCTTTTCTTTATTCTTTTTCTTTTTTTATTAACTTTTTACTTGTACTTGATTGCTTATATATCTAATGTTTAATTGTTTAGCTTCAAAATTGTTTTCATTTCATTGTAAATTTAATTTTCTTTTATTCTTTACTATTATTTACATAACTACTTCCACACTCTATTGTCATATCCTGTACTTATTATAATTCTATCTTCATATCAATAAATATCAAATATCTAAAGCCGCCCTAATAGGGTCCAATCAGTTCGTTGGCATATGGTTTCAGGCGATCACTCAGTACGGCAGCACGCGATGTTTATGAACTGATGCCTCTATAGTTGGCGCAGGTTAGAGGCTCTCCTTTCTACAGGATCAGTTGGAAGGAATATCTCGATATTCTTCTTCGATGTTCCACTGGTTTGTCGATCAGTAGAGAAGTAAGCGATCATCGCATCCGACGCGTCCAGAAGCAATTCAAACGGAGGTAAAGGGTTTTTCAATAAGAGCGCTACAAAAGTTTTTTTTAAATAAAACGAAAACGGTTTTGGATATCGATGAAATTCTTTATTCCTGTGAAAGTACGTTCGATGCCATTATGTATGGAACTCGATTTCTTTTGCACCACGGGCACGCTTGCAGAAGTCCAGACGCTGAACCCAATTTTCAACGGTTTTCAAGCATAAATCGGCCGATACTGCTGCAATTTCACGTTTGATATTCGTACGAAGTTCATCACTTGACGTAGCTGGGAAATAGTCTAACGGCGTCAAATCGCACGACCGAGGCGGCCAAGCGACTGGACTATTTCGTGAGATAACACGTTCTCCAAACTTGGTTTCCAATAAATTGATTGTGACATTCGCTGTGTGGCTTGTGGCGCCGTCCTGTTGGAACCACATGTTCTCCAAGTCCATATCATCCAATTGGGGCCAAAAATATTCGGTTATCATTGAACAGTAGCGATTCCCATTCACAGTAACGTGCCGGTCTTGATCATCACGGAAGAAGTACGGCCCAATGACGCCGCCGGCCCATAAACCACACCAAACCGTAATTTTTTCGGGATGCAATGATGACTCCTGGAGTACGTGTGGATTGCTGCCTGACCAATACCGCATATTTTGTGTATTGACGAAGCCATTCAGCCAGAAATGAGCCTCATCGCTGAAGATGATTTTTCGATGAAAATCCGAATCATTTTCAAGTTGTTGCTCAGCCCAATTCACGAGCATACGACGCTTCTGGTGGTCAAGCGGTTTCAGTTCTTGCGTCAATTTAATCTTGTGGGCCAAGATTTTTTCGCAAAATTCGCCACAACGACGTCACAGAGATGCCCAACGCTTGAGAACGACGTGTGAGAGACACATTTGGGCTTTCTTCAACTGAAGCCTCAGCGGCAGAAATATTCTCGACACTTCTTTGTCTCACTGGCACGGGAACATTTTGTACTGTGCCTGTGGATTCAAATTTTTCCACTAGACGCTCAATTGTCGATCTGCTAGGACGATTATGACGACCATAAAATGGACGTAGCGCTCTTAACGTTGAGGCCACTGACTCCGAATTTTAATAATTTCGACTCGTTGTTGGCTCGTATATCTTTCCATCATGAAATGGCAAGCCTTACTGCAGAGAAATGTCAAAAGAGCGGCAAGAAATTCGGCGTCGTTTGCTGTCCCTGTCGCTCTACTTTTGTAGCGTCCCTGTTGAAAAACCCTTTATATAGCTGATGGGTTACTCTGGGTGACATTTCTCTGCTACTGGATGTGTTCGGTAAGTTCGACGTTAGCTTTTGGGCATAGGCGCATTTTACACTCAAACCTCCGTCTACACAACTAAAAACTACTTGATCACAGGTATGCTCATAAAAAAATGTTCTAAATAAAGTTAAAAGCAAGTTGTTGAACGGAAAATGAGCTACGGCCTATTTAAAGATCGTTTCCCTATCAATATACCGGCCCAACAATCAGTAATGGCCGCCTCTCAGTCTCTATTGCGTAACCGTCTTGATGAAACTAAAAACCAAAAACTACCGAAGAACAAGCCTTAAGTGAAGTTCAACGACACTTTCCCTTTGCTTAGTTCAAATGATTGTCTCTCCCGTTTGCATATTTCCCTTTAACGTCGGACGACATGCGTGTGTAATGAGTGCGTATCGCGCATCGATGCCCCTCTATAGGCCGCCATCAATCTTTGCGTTCATTTAGATCTCATTCAGGTACCGCCCATCCTCTTTCAAACGAACGCACAGAATTGACAATTGCCCCCGCATTTGCATAGCGACGCACAATTGCGAGCACTCACTTTAATTAGCTACACAATAAAATCCTGGGTATAGCAAGTGCAATTCCTCCCACCATAAACCAACACAGCCCGCCAGTGCGTGAAACATAATGCAATGCGTACTCATCATGTGGGGAGAACGGGTAAGGCAAAACTGAAATCAGGGAACAACTTTGCGAGTATAAACGCATGACACTTCTGCGAACCTTCTGCCCGTCAATTTCATCAAGAATTAAAACCGCAACATGTGGACTGCTCTCACAGATTACCTGTTGGGGTTGTCACCGAAGCTGCAAGTTGCCTTATTGTCACGGTGTAGTGTGTGTGTATTGTTAATTGAATCAGCCCCGGGGATAGTGATCACAAAGTCAGTGAATTTGTGGCGCATACACACAGTTGGGCACTGACGGCAGGACCTGGCCAGGGCAATCATTAAAATTCGATTAGGAAATTATGCATATCATTTAATTTGTCCGTTTTCATGGATGTGTGTGTGTGAAAATTCATTAACCGCAGAAATGCAGTGCGGCCACCAAAAATGCAGTAACAGTCGAACAGGGTTGCCAATGTGCGGCGGAGCTAAAATTGGAAATCAAATTTGACAGTTTAAAAGGCTGACTGAGGGCACAAGAGTAGGTTAGTGAGAAACGTCACTTATTGTGATCGTTCCAAACATTTGGCAGAACTTAAGTGAACTTTAATTGCTGATACCTTAAGCCTGCGACGTCTTACTGCGAGATCTGGGCTTAGATGAATATTGCAGGAAAGTAAACTGGCTTAAGCCAATGAAATTGTTGCTCAATCGAAACATTTGGTAGAACTTTTGTCTGTTTGACGCTAGGTTGAGCTTGCATAATTTCACAGTCGTTAGCCCTACAAAATCTGGGTTGAGATGAAATATTGCACGAGAGTAACCTGACTTAAGCCAGTGAAATGGTTGCTCAATCGAAACATTTGGTAGAACTCAAGTAACTCAAGTGGACTTTTGTCTGTTTGACGCTAGCGTAATTAAAGAGATTTTATGTATTTGACACTTGCTTAAGCCAGAGTAATTTTACAGTCGTTGACAATTTAAAAGGAAGTTTACTCATAGTACCAAGCTTCTAACATTCAATTTCGAAAAAGAAGTTCTTTTCGTCACTGACGCTGCTGCCATTTCTCAGCGGCCAATGGAAGAATTATTCATAGCAGACGGATTGAAGTAAGATCCGGTATAACTCACCAAGCAGAAAGTGCAAACAGACGGGAGTCGAACATTTGATGAATAAACGTATTTGTTACAAGCACAGCGAAGTGGCATATGTCACTTAGTTCTTAACCGCTGTCATGCGTGCTACAACCAGTGTGCGGGGTGGTAGGGTTATATAGAGAGTGCAGCTTGCAGCTCCCCGAAGGACTATGCTAACCGCACCTTTATCAGCTAAGTATGTCATATATTGCTCGTTCAGGTGTGAGACGATTTGGTTGTTGTTGCGACTTCGCTTAGGAAAACGACGAAAGGTTAACCGATGCGTCGAACAAACTATCTGCTCTGATCGAGTCGATTTCCAGTCAGGAGAAGGAAAGACTCAAATGAAGTCCCGCAGGGAAAATGAGCCTAAGGCTTAATATTGTAGGACTAGGATAAATGGGCCACTAAATAGACACAATCTTGAAGTACGGCGCTCCCGGTGGTATGTCAAACGTACCATCAGACCTCAGAGTTAGCATGGAGTATCTGTACCCCTGGAGCCTTCCTTTTCAGAAATCGGTCAGGCTTACGCAAGTCTATCGGCCAAAATCATATTATGAAACCCATATCGCTTGCGCGGAATAACTTATCGCGCAATAAATCAAAGCATCTCGCTGCTGATGGTTGCCAATCTTGGTCACCGCCATACTCCGAGCGATTGGTATAGAGTCAATTGCGCAGACTGTTTGCGACCACATTTGGCAATGGCCACATCAAGCACGCACCAACAAGGGACCAGACGTAGACGTCGACGACTACGACGACGACAACAATTGAGCATACACGTGATAGGTACAAATTGAATGTGTTCCCCAGTCATGACACCAAACTGGACACCGCGACACAACACGGTCCGCGCGCATCATCATATCCTCTATAAGTCGGCAGCCAGTGTGCCTGATGTGCGCGCGCACATCCAAACAAACTCTGACATCATGTTGATGTTGGGTTGATAGCTTCCCTCTGGCTGATGTCGCTGATGGTCAGGCGACATAATGGTACTCAAAAGGTTGATCTTTGATCATTCAGTGAGACACGCAGTCCCAACAACCGACACAAAGAAGGAAATTCCAACAGATGCCCGCGCAAACAAAAAACAGAAACCGAACGGGAGATGCAGTGCTGCGATGGACAATCCAAAGGAATCAACATCACAAAATCGTCATTTGTTCGAAAAACACACAAGTGTCAAATGGTACATCAAAGTGGCGGACGCTCTCCGAATGGGGGGGCAGCGCAAAAACAACTGCGGCTATATACCTAGTTGGTGGTTGGTGGTCTTGGTTCGTCCTGAATTCTGCGCATTCCACAAGAGTGCTGAAATTAGCACCAAAACATGATGGGACTGCTACATCGAGACTCCTTTTACGTTGGCGTTGATTGTTTTTGTGATATTTTCATGTGTCACAAAGTGTGTGCTTCTCTCTCTCTCTCTCTCTATCGCTCTGGCTGTCCTTTTTGCTGAGCAAATTTGTGGCTGAATTCCCGAGCCGGAATTCCATGGCGATACCTAATTTAAATTCCATAAGCTGCAAAGTGGATTGCAAGGAATTATACAATGTTTGCCGCCCATCCGTTGGGATAGTTCCTTTGGTTGGCTAAGAGTTGCGCGCGCACAAAAATTACAAGCATCCCGGGCTACATGAAGATTCAACTTAAAATGCAGAGACGCGTCGTAACCGATTAGGCCGATTAAGTTAATGGCATAGGGACGCGACGGGACGGGACGGCAAGGAAAAAATAAATTAAACCTACCACTTCAGTGGGTTTGCCAATAAATCTTCCATCAGTGGGATTTGGTATTAACGAAATGATTTATGCTCTGTTCTGTTGCAGCAACGGGAAAAAGACACAGAAAAACTGTCCACATCGCTGGCAAAATGTGCTACTATCAGCAGGAGCTGTGTGAGCATTATTTCATGCTTCGTCGACGATGCCGAAGTCACAAAGAGAATTCATTACCATTAAATTTAAGTAAGCAATATGGTAACGGGAAGTAGCCAAATGCAGAGGAGACTAGTCGAAAGGCAATCTGTACTACCATACAGAGCCTGTTGGCGTCCATTAGATTTAGGTTGATAAGTGGTGTTTTGAAGCCGCCGATGATCAAGGGTGATATGACAGAAAAGACTCGACGCTTTGGTATGCGAATGCTGCGAAAGTTTCACGTATAAACACCGGAAAAAGAAGCGTTGAAAGTATGCAGTCCTGCGGTACACCGATTTTGTGGGCGAAATCTTCGGCATGCGGGCATAGAAGCGAGGGTTTTTTTTATTTTTTCATATTCTGGACAAAGGAAACCATAAAAAAATATATATTGATAACAAGTCAATACTGGGCCCAAAATTACGGCTCGCGGAATGTGGTAACTACTCCATTCCCAAGTTCCAACTGCTAACTGAGCTCATTCCATATCCACAGAGCTTTGCTGAGGCGTATTAGACCTCTACTCACTGCATTTCTACTATGCCCAAGCGCTGACTAAGCTCTTTCCAACTCCACAAAAGCTTCACTACAAATTTGACAGACAAAACAGAGCTGCCGCTTGAGTGTCACTTTGGTACTACTACCAGGACCCTTGCTCAAGACTCATATTTCTGTATTTCCGACACAACAAATATCCAAACTGTCTGAACTCGCCTTTCAGATACGATACGAACTAGAAACGGGGACCGGTCGGTCTCAACTGAGTTCTCAGTCGGAAAAAGCGAAACACAAAAAGCATGCCGTTTCGGCAGTCGTACTGACGGTCGTCACTGACAATAAAACGCTGGTATATTTAATTAAAATGAGGCTCAACAATCTCTTTGTCAATCTACGTCCAACAAAATGTTTCTATCAAGTTGACGAAATTTTAATTTTAAAACGTTTGTTGTGATGACAAAAGAATTGTTATGGCAACAAAAATTGTTTATTTGTGCGCATGAAGTTTTTTTTTACAGTGTCAATGTCCAGCGTTGGCTGGCAGAAGAATGAGGATCTTGGGACATCATTGGGTCGAGACCCAGTCGATGAAACAGATCTCCCATAAACAGATGCTAGCGTTAACACTAGGAATTAAGCCCAGAGAAGAACTGCGGAGAAATCCAGAGAGTCTCTCTGAGTAAAATTTACAGGGGGTAGAGAGACGAGAAGAGACCCGACAATGGTGGTCTGATTCGAATATCTCTCGAAATCTATATATATACCAAAATGCTGTGGATTTTGCGAAGAAATTTATCAATTTGACTTTTGTCTTTTTGTTAAATAAACAAAAAAGTTGTTAATACCATCGAAATTGTTAGTCATTTTGTCAAATCAACAGCAAATATTGTTGATATTACAAAAATAATCTGTCTACAGTTGTCTTTTGCTGAATCTACAATGTGGCGCAAAAATAACCTTCCGATGTTTTTTGGCTGTAATTTAAAAAAAAAAATGAAAAACTTTGATTCTTCTTGTGGATTATTTTTATTTGGTCTTTTAATTTTTTTTACATCAAGTCGAGAATATGATGTCATGTAAATGGCCGCCGCCACAGTTGATTGTCATTTGAGCCCTTTTTATGGCATTTTCCATCACTTTGGCCAAAACTTCCGCCGATAGGTCCTCACATTCTTGACGGATATTGTCTTTAAGAGCTGCAAGAGTCTGAGGCTTGTTGACATAAGCCCGCGACTTCAAAAAGCCCTACAAAAAGAAGTCTGGAGCGGTCAAATCAGGCGATCTTGCTGGCCAGTGCAAATCGCCAAAACGGGAGATTAGGCGCCCGGGAAATGCATCCTTCAGCATATCGGTTGTGGCACGTGCAGTGTGTGCCGTTGCACCGTCCTGTTGGAACCACATGTTTTTCAATCCCAATTCATCAAGTTGCGGCAAAAAGAACTCGTTGATCATTGCTCTGTAGCGCTCACCATTCACAGTAACCGTTTGGCCCGCGACGTCTTCGAAGAAAAAAGGTCCGATGACTCCTCCAGCGAAAACAGCACACCATACAGTGACTTTGAGCGGGTGTAATGGCTCTTCGTGGGTTACACGCGGATTTTCAGTGCCCCAGAAGCGTAAATTTTACTTATTTACATACCCGCTAAGGTGGAAATGGGCCTCATCACTCATGATTATTTTTGTTGAAAAATCGTCTTCCTCTTGGTGGTGATTAAGGATGGCTTGAGTGTATGTTAGACGCGATTGGCGGTCAGCAGCTAACAGCTAATGCACCGTCTGGACTTTGTACGGAAACATCTTCAAATCCTGTACAAAAATTCGCTGTAAAGGCCGTCGACTGATACCCATTTGCGTGGCACGTCGTCTGGTCGATGTCGACGGCGCTTCCATGACATCTTCGGCTACACCAGCAATATTCTCTGCAGAACGGCTACTCCGGGGTCTGCCACGCCTGGCAGCATCTCGTGTTGTGCCAGTCTCTTCGAGGCGAGCGGCTAAACGTCGCAGTGTTTCACCAGTAGGCGTTGGACGGCTAGGAAATCTGCGACGAAATTCACGTTGTGCCAAAGTCACCGACCGATTATTGCTCAAATAAATAGTCACCAATATTCCGCGTTCTGGAGCAGTGTAGCGTAACATTGTTTATTAACGTGTATTTCGCATGTGTTTACTACACAAATGTCAAAACAGAACTGACATTAGGGGCCAATCGCAAAATTTATAGCATTTTCTGATAGGAGGATTACTTTTGCGCCACCTTATTATTCTCTCAGTTCCGTAGTTTTAATTTGTTGACTCAGCAAATAAATTGTTATTTGGATAGCATTAGGTATCAATAAATGATACCCAAAACAAATATGTTTAGCAATTAGATTTATTAAAAAAAGAGGAACTTTAAAAATTGCATTACATTACTTTTATTGCACAACATTGCAAATATCAAAATATATAAAATTAAAAAACAAAAAAAGTCTATTAGGTACTTGAAGACAAAATGATACCGAATGCCTTTAGGTTAGGTTGGGAGGGCAGTTTTGCAGCCGATGCAAATTTCACCCGGAAGCCGTGAAGTCCCATTGTGAGTACCCTGTTTGTACAGGTAAGGACATGTGGCTAACGAAACCACTTCGATCTGTTTAGGAATAGTTTTATGTCTGATAGAGGTACCTCCGCCAAGTCTTCCAAACTTTCGAAGAACCTTGCTCCCATACAGGATGAGCGGGTTCCTGTAAAGCTGGGCAGTGGCATAGAAGATGTTCCACCGACTCTATTTCCTCTTCGTCTTATTTGCAAAAAGACCCAGCCTTTTAGCCATGTTTCCTATGCTGCAGTGTCCGGTTAAAACCCCGAGAACCATCCGGATCTGACTTCTATTAAGGGAGACTGGGAACTTTGATCTTTTGGTGTCAATCACAGGCCACAGACTTCCGATTATGACGCAACTGATGGTGTTGCTCCATTGTTCCTTAGCCAGTTGTGCGGTGACGCCTTCAATAAAAGTCTTAGCAGTGTTGAAAGGCGGTAGCACCACTCCGTCCGCTAGTTGAGGGTTCATGTCAGAGCCGTATCTGGCCAATTCGTCCGCTTTTTCGTTCCCTTCAACCCCAACGTGTCCCGGAACCCAGCAGAGTGATGACGTCTAGCCCTGAGTGATGACGTCTAGCCCTGAGTGATGACGTATAGCCCTGAGCGCCAAGAGGCAATCTGAAACACATTTCGCATTAACAAGGTTAGAGCCGATAGCTTTAAGTGCCGCTTGACTGTCCACACACATGGTTATTTCCATTGCTGGTAGTCCCATCGATAAGATAGTCTGTGCTGCTTTCTTAACCGCATAGATCTCAGCTTGAAAGACACTACACTGATCAGTCAGTCGAAACGACTGGCTAATAGCAAGTCTTTCTGAGAATACGCCGGCTCCTGTACCATTTTCTGTTTTTGAACCATCCGTATAGACGGATATACCTTTAATGATGGTACTGGGTGAGTTCCAGTCCTGTCTTTTGGGTATAGTGATTCTGAAATTTTTCTCGAAGTCATATCTGGGTTTCTCGTAATCGGTGAGTGACATGAGTCCCTTCCGATCAAAGATTTCAAGTATGCTTGAGTGTCCGCAGTAACCAGGCTTCCAAGTTGTGTTCTCTCTTAATCTGAGAGCCGCTTTGGCTGCCACGTTCTTAGTGAATAGCTCAATGGGTAGCAGGTTCAATAGCGTTTCCAGACCTAGTTGTGGGACTAGGTCTGGAAACTTGAAATCTAACTTGAAAATAAAAGAAGTTCCGCTATACCTAAAACACCGACAACAATGTAGATGTAGTCATCTCCTTCACTATTTAAAGTTGTGTCTTTTAGTCTCGGTTAAAAAATCCGGGAGCATAGCGTTGAAGTCAAATTTGATCTATTTAATTTCAGATATTAAAATGCATATTAAACAATCCTATACATATTACCAAATTGCAAATCTTACCAATTTCGATCTATAGCTTAGTATCCTGCTCGCGCCAAATTTTATCTCCCATACAAAAATGTCTACAAAGATCAAATTTCGCGAGGCAGTTTAGCAAAGCAGTATCCTGTTCGCACGCTAAATTCTTAACTTCATATAGATGGGCCGATGACAAGTCTCCACTCATTAAGCTCGCGAAATAAATAAATGTCCGGTAAATTAAATCGAAGATAAATTTTGACATAAAAAAGCCGAGGAAAAAATTTGTGTTGTGTTTAATTTGGGATTTTTTTTTTGAGGAAACCGCAGAAAACCAAAAATTCCGTTTCATGCAATAAAAAAAACATAAAAAAATTGCAGGGCCTGTGGAGGAACGATCAGCAATATGGAAATTGCAGAACAATTCCAATGCAAATAGGGATTTACCCGACACAAAGGAATGTGTCTTCTTCTGCTTGCTACTATTGAAATTATTTGAGCTGCTGCAGCAATGATAATTATCTTCTTCAATTTTACTTATATCTACTGTTTTGGAACGATTCAAACAATGCATTGTCTTCAAAGTTTGAAATTCGAAAATTGTATGCACGCGAATAATTAAAATAACGTTCAGTGTCATGAACGAATGGTTTTTGTCCCATCTATGTGATGTTTAATACTTTAGCGAGCATTTATCTTTGGTGTGGAGAAATGAAGTTTTCAATTTCAATTTCAATTATTTATTTTATTTAAAAGGTATGTACATTAAGATATGATCTTTTATAGTACTTAGAGTTCTCACTTAGGAAATTTGAATAGTCTTAAAGCTAATTTACATTAAGTAACTTAATATAAGGGGTGAAAGAAAGGAGGAGAAAAAAAATATCAAGTTCAGATTTAGTGGGATGAGTTGGAAAAATGAAGAAGGATTGCACTTTTAAAATTGATAGGGTTTGAAATGTTTTTGATTCTAGAGGGTAGGGAGTTCCAAAGTCTAACAGTATGAATGAAAAATAAACGTGAAGAGTGAAGGTAATTACAACGAGAGGGAATAAGGTTTATAGTTCTAGAGGAGCGAGTGAAATTAAGTCTGTCATACAAGTAAGACGGACATTGAGTACTTATAATTTTGTGTAAAAATATACAGTTCCTGGCGTTGATGTATTCCTGCACAGTACAACCAATCAAACCCCTGGCGAGCACAGAAACATGATCGTATCTACGAATGCCGTGAATATAACGCACTGCATCGTTAAAGGCAACTTGCAGTTTACGCTGGGATAAGGAGTCAAGACTGCTGTAGACTACCTCAGCATATGTTATGAGAGGTAAGACTAAGGTCAGTACCAGCTTTCGTCTTGTTTCCTGTGGAGTGAAATAGGCACTGATCCACAATTTGCGAAGGCACCCGTAAATACGACCAATGACTACGTTGGTGTGATTATAGCCCGATAAATTTCGGTTTATTATATAGCCAAGACTAGCGACTGACTCTACAGCTTCAATTTTATTGTTATTTAGAAGTATGTCAGGTAGGAGACATAGATCAAAAGTATTTTTGGAAATTGGAATTACTTGCGATTTTGATGGATTTAGCAGTAACCCATTTGCTACTGACCAAGTGTGAATATTTCTTAAATCCTCGTTAAGAATAAGAACGAGGTCACTGAGGTTGCTGAAAGGCTTCGCTAAGTGCAATTGGACATCATCTGCATATAGGTGTACTGAAGCATATTTACAAACTGATGGAAGGTCATTTATGAACATGCAGAATAGTATCGGTCCTAATATTGAGCCTTGGGGAACTCCCTGCTTAATTTCTTTTAAGGTGGAAAATCGTCCACCAGAAATCACCCTTTGTGATCTGCCAGACAAAAAACAAATCATCAATTTGACTGCTCTTTCACTAAAACCGAAGTTATTCTTGAGCTTCCAACACAGGATTTTATGATTAACACTATCGAAGGCTTTTGAGAAATCCAGCAAGCAAAGCAACGAAACAAAACCCCTATCATAATCTTGCCTTAACTCTTCAAGCAAATTAACCATAGCTGTAGAACAGCTGTGATTAGCTCGAAAACCGGATTGCTGAGCATACAACAACTTATTCTGTGATAAGTGCTTCGTTATCTGCCTTGCCATAACCTTCTCAAAAACCTTAGACAGACAAGGAAGAATGCTAACCGGTCTAAAATCAGCAGGAGAAGATGGGTTCGTTTTCTTTGCTATTGGCAGAACTCTTGCAATTTTCCATAACTGAGGAAAAGTTGATGTTGTTATGCACCAGTTAATTACATGAGTAAGGTGAGAGATTATTTGAGGTAGAATCAGTTTGATGAAACGTATTGGAAGGCCATCCTCACCGATGGAATTAGACTTTATAGTTGTTACGCATTGAGCGATTTCCACTTCGGTGGCTACCACAAAATCATCGAGCATCGGTACAGAGCTTACAAAGTCTTCCGTTCGAATAACAGCAGTACAACTAGTAGTGGGATCAACACCCAGAAATAAGTTGTTTAGTACATCCGGATCAAGAGCACATTTAGCGTCACTGCCGCTGGAGATGCCAATTTTTCGAAGGTTACTCCAAAGTTTCTTCGCAGGCAGGGAAGTATTTAGTTTGGAGGCATAATAGTTTGTTTTTGATGTACGCAGGACCGAGGTTGAATAATTACGCGCCACTTTGAATGCAGACCAATTAACATCAGATGGTCTATGCTTCCATTTGCTGTATATTCTGTGGAAACTAGGGACAGGATAATAGGTTCAAGGGGTCGTTTACATGTTTTCCATTTTTCCTGTCCTCATCCATAAACGGATTTATTTACTTTTAAAATGTTAAACTCACTTTTTTAGGGAATTTTTATGCACTTTAACAAACTACTTTACTTCGCGTGTCAAATAATAAATGACGCCATAAATAGCTTTGCATTGAAAGGATTACCCTTTTTAAATTGATTTCTTTCAATTCAATACCTGTGTTATTAGGCCTTTTTTATTATGCTCACATGATCTCATATAGATCATTGATTTCCACGGAATTTTTTTTTAATTCAACAAAATTTATATCAAATCTGCAAAACAAAAATGTTCATTTCTACAGAGTGTTTGTAGTATTTATCATCTGTATTTTGTTTTGCTAGCCTACATTTGTCAATTTCACAAAAGTTATTTTTGGTTCTGTGTCAATGGATATAACAAAAACTTTGTGAATTTAACACTAAAATTGTTCAATTGACACAATATTGATTTATCGAACTGAAAATCGTGTTTTGTTAGTCTGACAAAGAAGTTTTGTTATAAATGTTTTATCCGTTTGAAAAAATATAGTTCAAATTGATTAAGCATTATTTATTTTTAAGTTGCATTGATAAGTTTAATTTATCATTCCAACAATTTTTTGTCAGTTCAACAAAACTATTTGTGTTGAAATTATACATTTGAATTTTGTCAATATAACCTTGTGTTTTATTTTCAGTGAAGGTTCCATCGTGAATGCGGGCTAGTTGTGCATCGGACCGTGCGTGGCTAAAAACCTACGACCGTCGCAACGCGAAAACCCCCTTCTACTTAAGAATGCTTTTTATCTGCTATACCTAGGTATCGGTTCCGGTTGTTCACATTGAAGGCTATGTGTCTATGTTATAGATAGCAGATGGAAAACGCTTGTGTGCGCCTATCTCAAACAGATTTTGAGCTACATGTACGAAAACCGCACTAAGCTACAAAAAATTGGCTAAAACAAGATTAGGGCTTACGTCTGGGTTGCAATTTACGGGCTTTACACCGCGGGGCTGGTTTATGCTCTTTTTTCTTTCTCTCCTTCACTCTCTCTGAATATTTGTGTCTTCTACTCATCTCGTACGAGGTAAAGCTGCGCCTGCCAATTAATCCTGTCCTTAAATAACTGACTCCAGTTGCGCTCTCCAAGAGCGTCCCCGTCCCCTTGCACTTGTGCTGTTGTGCTTTTCGCATAAGATGACGGTCCTCGGAATTCGAATCGAATACCCTACACTCCGAAACATCTTTATTCTAGCCAACTTAGACAACTGATCCGCATTTTTTTTTTGGACTAGGTCTATATAGCTGTCTAGAACAGATAGTTGTTGGATCTCCGCCTTCAAAGCCCATCAACGCCAACGGGACCCAACATTTAAACGAAGAATCTTTCTCTCAAGGCGGCCGAATAATAAATCTGCATTAGGATGATCAAGCTCGTACACAGAATCTCTTTTGTTATTCGAGAATTGCCTATTCTACTCAATTGACTCATTATTCTCTAAGATCACCTTGTCCGCTTAATCTGCTTGTTACCGAGTCTTGGCCGAACCTTGAGTTGAGTTTGTTTTTTTAACGACATGTGCACTTTGGTGAAGCAAATCATCTTAAGCACTTTAGCCTATTGAAACTTATTTTTATCCGTCAATTCCCGACAAATATTTTCAAAATTTTCACAGTTCCTAGTCAGAATAAAATTGAAGTTCAGGACGACCCACTTACTCATCGTCTTTAGGCGGTCTTGCTAAGGCTGCACTGAACTAGGTTTTATGATTTTCCAAGCTGGAGTAAGTGTCTTTTTGGCATTGTTGACTCTACCACCCGACTCTATTGCCCAAGGGTTCAAGGCGCCTCTAATAAGGACTGAAGGACACACTTCGATCTGTATACGTAGATGCGATGTTATACCGCATGATTTCCTTATTGTTATGCCAAGCCAAACCTTTTAAAAATGTTCGCAAATTATTTCCCGAATTTGGGGTAAAGATTTTGGAACAGATCCCCCATTGCTTTAATATTCGTGGGATGAGATTCTTTTTCTAAACTCTTGTTAGATAAGACTAAAGTTCGCTCAGTGGTAGAAATTCTACCATTCTGAGACTGAGACTGAGACTGAGACTGAGACTGAGACTGAGACTGAGACTGAGACTAAGACTGAGACTGAGACTGAGACTGAGACTGAGACTGAGACTGAGACTGAGACTGAGACTGAGACTGAGACTGAGACTGAGACTGAGACTGAGACTGAGACTGAGACTGAGACTGAGACTGAGACTGAGACTGAGACTGAGACTGAGACTGAGACTGAGACTGAGACTGAGACTGCGACTGAGACTGCGACTGAGACTGAGACTGAGACTGAGACTGAGACTGAGACTGAGACTGAGACTGAGACTGAGACTGAGACTGAGACTGAGACTGAGACTGAGACTGAGACTGAGACTGAGACTGAGACTTAGACTGAGACTGAGACTGAGACTGAGACTGAGACTGAGACTTAGACTGAGACTGAGACTGAGGCTGAGACTGAGACTGAGACTTAGACTGAGACTGAGACTGAGACTGAGACTGAGACTGTGACTGAGAGTGAGACTGTGACTGAGAGTGAGAGTGAGACTGCGACTGAGACTGAGACTGAGACTGAGACTGAGACTGAGACTGAGACTTAGACTGAGACTGAGGCTGAGACTGAGACAGAGACAGAGACAGAGACTTAGACTGAGACTGAGACTGAGACTGAGACTGAGAGTGAGACTGAGACTGAGACTGAGACTGAGACTGAGACTGAGACTGAGACTGAGACTGCGACTGCGACTCACTTAGAGTGAGACTGACACTTAGAGTCTAAGTCTCAGTCTCAGTCTCAGTCTCAGTCTCAGTCTCAGTCTGATACTTAGACTGAGTCTCAGTCTCAGTCTCAGTCTCAGTCTCAGTCTCAATCTCAGTCGCAGTCGCAGTCTCAGTCTCAGTCTCAGTCTCAGTCTCACTCTAAGTCTCAGTCTCAGTCTCAGTCTCAGTCTCAGCCTCAGTCTCAGTCTCAGTCTAAGTCTCAGTCTCAGTCTCAGTCTCAGTCTCAGTCTCAGTCTCAGCCTCAGTCTCAGTCGCAGTCTCAGTCACAGTCTCAGTCACAGTCTCAGTCTCAGTCTCAGTCGTATAACAATTCCATTTCACAAATACGCTCTGATTTCGCTCCCATAGTCCCATCTCTCTCGACGACAAATCCAACCCAACCTCCACGTGAAATCGCCTTAACAGCCGCGCACCTAAATCAAACAAATTACTAGGCGAACGTACTACCTTGTTGCGCAATTCAGTTACTGGGCTCCCGATGACATGTTGATTAATGAATCCAATCCCTGGGTGCTTCGCCGCCCAAACTAGATTGCATGCCCATCGCCTAGCTCATGCAGAATTCCATCAACGAATCCCTAATTTATGAGCCAAGATGAGCACAGCGGTATTTCGGGCACTTAATCATGCGGACTTATAGACCACGACGAATGTGAAACTCCTCTAGATCCATTGTCCCTCTGGATGGACAAGGTTAATCCAGTTTAGGACGCTCGCTGCGGACATAGTTTTTGGTTCTTCAGGTGTTGAAAGTCAAGTTAAAAGTGAAATTCCGGGAAATTTGTTACACAAATACCAGTATGCCGATGACGATGGCGACGCCAGGGATAACTGAACCCTAAAAAAGGCGACATCCCGTTTCGAATTACAATTCTGGTCATGCGATGATATTACGCTGCCTAAACAGAGCCAGCAACAGCAGCCAACGACGGTGAAGAAGAAGAAGAAGAGCAATAGGCCAGAGGGTTCGATTTTTTGTTTCTCGCATTTTGTGAACTGGTCAGCACCAGGTAACTCTTTGGACTGGATTTGGATCAATTTTTTGTGTTAAAGGAAGTAAAAAACTGGGTTACGCAATGTGCTGGCCATGCCAAGTGCTTCTGGCTAAACTGTCTCATATGGTGTGTGGGGGATTCTTGGAAATCTGTGCCGGTCGGCC
The DNA here is from genome assembly GCA_916610125.1 of Cheilosia vulpina. Taxonomy (NCBI): domain Eukaryota; kingdom Metazoa; phylum Arthropoda; class Insecta; order Diptera; family Syrphidae; genus Cheilosia; species Cheilosia vulpina. The sequence continues at coordinate 16,836,104 of OU744278.1, read as the reverse complement.
TGCGATTTGTTCGTGTTGTATGATATTAACACATTGTGAAAGGACGCCCTGATTAAGGTTATTTTTTATATTTTTCTTTGTCTTTGGTATAGGGCACGTGGGATGAGAACTTCGTTTGGCATACCTAGGTGCAGAGCAATTTTGTTCGCTTTGCGATGTGAACTATCGCTAATTTTACGTGTGTAATGAGTATAAGGACCTGGATTTGAAGATCGCATTAACGACTCTTTGGCAAGAGAGATGGGCGATATAGAAGTGGAACTTGAAGCTCGTAAAATCAGAAGTCGAGCTCTGTGTGTCTTGACTACGGTATGATTGACATACCTTTCCTTTCCTTTTATTAACCTCAACAGACTTACAACTTAAATAGTGCACGACTGATGACGTGTCCTACTGCAGTTCAGAGTCACTGTCGAAAGAGCTATATTAGGTTTCACTGTCAACAAATGTTGAGAAAGGTCTTCTGGTTCAATGACAGGTCTAATAAAACACACAGTTCATGATTTTCATGGTAGCTTAATCGGCACTTGCAGCAAGAATGTCGTTTCCATCATTTTGCGGAGTCTGGAAGAGAGATTTTTGAGATTTTCTTTACAATAAATAAATAATTTTGCTCCCACTTTTTTAATGGCGCCTCATAAGATCACTCCAGCGCAGGGTTCCCACTGCTTGGCCTACGCGTTTACCTAAACTAACCTAAGACGAATCCAATCACTCCCGCCTCTGTACTTATTTCGAATTAGCTACCTGCAAAACAAATGATTTTATTGAATGATGCAACTCCATTAGTACATGGAATTCAAGCCACCTTTCTTCAGAAATCATAGATCTTTCCAGCTCTCCGGTAACCAAATATACCTTCAATCAGCTCAATAGAGCTGCCAATATTTACTATAGTGTTTCGCTTACCAAACCTCGACTGCGGCACTAACACTTCTGGCCCTGAGCCCGCCCAAACTAGTGTCTCAGCTGTCTTCAAAGTGGACAGAGGGACGAAAAGAAAAAATGAATAATCATCGCGCATAAGTGTAACCCAATACGGTTTCTGGTTGTCCGTCTAGAGCACACACAGCTTTATTCTGTGCTGGTTCTTACACTCGCTCTCATTCGATATGCACATTCACACCCTTCGAACTGGTTAATTCGATCATAATGTCAACTGGTCATGAAACATCCGACGAGCGGTCTTCGTCCATGCGCCCCGTCTCCTGCTCCATGGTCTTGGAGTGTGTCATAAGTTGGGAGTCATTGTCGCGTCGCTCTCGTCTCCACCAAAGTGACGTCTCCATTCTCGTTTCGCTTGCAAACAAAAATCAGTCTATCTATCTGTATCTTCTGACTGTTGGTCGTTTGCATTTTGCGAAGAACAAGTCGAAAAGATAAACACCTCAATGAGGTGCGAAAATGCCTGTGAACACATTCATGAACAGGTCTTTTTGCAAATCGCTGCAAAGCGGACTTTTCGGTCGAAGGGAACGACGCGTGATGACAGCACCAGCAGCAGCACAGTCTACGTATCGAGAACCGTGCAACCAAATTATACGATGAACAAATGCCTTCCGCTCATTGAGCTAATGCGTTGGAACATTTTTCACCCGGGAAGAGAACGCGCGACACAAGTGGGGAAATGTCACGGGGATTATACGGTGACGCTGACGGAACGCGGTCTATTATCGGCCACCGATTTCTGGGCGAATAGAGCTTTCCGTATTTCGGGGGCAAACTGTACCATGTGTCACTGCTCTGCAGGCGACCTGTTGGCGACGGGCCATCGCACTCATCTCATATGACAATAACATGTCCTTCTCATGCGTGCAATTTGCGCTCCTTTCAGCACGCATTACTTTTACTGGCGTTCGGTGTAGCTAACCTATACGTAGATATAACCTGCCTACCCTTTGGCTAATGACTTGGAGTGCCCTTAATTCGAATTTAATTATACGAACGAAACAAATCGATTGATCTGGGGGCTTTTGCCAGTGCATATAGAGGCTGGCTGCGCACAAGGCGTAAATAAAACACCAAACGTGGGTGCCGCATAAATAATTCGCAGTCCTTGTGGCCATCAGTGGCCAGTGGCCACCCCCGATGGTAATTATTGCCGTGCGGGTCCTTAACTTTTAATTACACTATTGCGCCATATAGTTTGCCATGGGAAAGCGCACGAGTGTTTTTGAGTCTGGGGCTGATGTCTTCTTGACAGAAGGGGACATCGCATCGATTTGCCGGCGGTGGCTTTATGGATTGGTGGCGGTATAAATCAAAAGCGTGTTTCTCATGGATCTGGTATAAGCTCGATATGCCCGAGAGAGGTATCCATCACATGGAAGCGCGCACTAATGCCATAGTTGAGGGGGTTTGTGCTACACGACCCGACTCGCATATAGTGTTACAAGCCGCTAGTTATGGGACGTTTCGTTCGGTTGGGTTGGTATTTGCTTCTAAAGTGGGAAAGGTATTTGCGAACTTTGCGAACCAAGTTTTCATTCGGCCTTACTAATAATCAAACACTAATGTCGACGGTAACAATAAACAGACCTCGCTACACTGAAAATAAAAATGTAAAAAAACACCCGTACCATTGATATTTTTCATTGACAAATTCCAGCTGATATTAAAAATATCAATTATGATATTACTCCAATTTTAATTCCATACGTTTCGCATGTAAATTTAACAATGAATTCATGTGGAATTGATATTAGAAGCTGGTAATATTTTAATATTAAAAATGTTAAATTGATACGATACGGATTTACTTTTGATATTGAGAACAAAGATTTTTGATATCGATATGATAAAAACGTAAAATTAATATAGATTTCATTTATTTGTGATACAAACAATCTAAGTTTTGATATTATTAATGTAAAATCAACATACATTTTTACTTACTTGTTTTAAACATCGATTCTCTAATTTTGTCCAAGCGGTGTATTTCAAACCTTAATTCTTATGCCGAATTCACATCGCGTTGACAGATTACGTAGAAACAAAGCGTTCATATGCTGCCACACAAAATACAACTTCAGGCGTTGGATCGACTTAAGATCGTGAATATCGTAAAGTTCAACGCAACTCTTGAGCTTAAGTAGACCAACTCTCTACTCTCCCGCGCGTTTGACAACATTCGAATTTTGAATTGTTCGATTTGAGGTCATAGAATGTGCCGCAGATAGTTGGAGTAGCACAGAACCACTAATGTTTTTCACACACATGTTTTAAGAAGCAACATGATGTTTTTTTAATGCAAATTAATTAGTTTAGTATGTGGCAATAACGAATACCTTTTTTTTTGTGGAGTTATTTAGTGTGTTGGACTACTAGGCAGGGGCGGATCTTGAATTTGTAGGGCCCTGGGCTAATACTGCTGGTAGACAACTTCGCGTTGATTGCAACATAGGCGCTAGATCTCGTGGTTCGGAGCGCAATAAATTGGAAACTCACATCTGACATTTCCATTTCGCTGCAGATAGTTTTCCATAACACAGCGTCATTGCGATTAATTGAATAAAGATTTCAAATTAAAAAATGAAGTGTTGTATAATTGGTTGCAATTTGCAATATGATTCAAGTTTCTCTGATATGATGAACTAAATTTGCATGTACTTGAATGTGATATTCTTGACAATCATAAGTATTTATTGATCAGAAATCTGATTGAAATATACGCTTAAGTGTTATAACATCATATTTCTAAAATTAATAATGAAAAACAACATATTAAACTAATTCACAATAAATATACGAAAATTGTGCAATTTATGGGTCAATGAAAAACGGCTTTTTATTCAAATTTTGTTGGTTCCATCTCTTACTAATTATTTAAACTAGCACAATTTCTTGATGACATCTATTGTAAACAATACCGCAACAATTTGAATTTCAACCGTTTCACTTGGCAAATCCACTCACGCCCGATAGGTGGCTCTAGCATTCTATGGAGAAATCCAAGATGGTTGTCATTTTGTTTCACTTATTATTCGCATAGAACCACGAGCGCTAGTTATGTTGGCGTCATTTTCTGGGCAGAGATTGTATGGAAGTGACATTTCACTAGCAGTCCATACATAATAAGTCAATGGGTTGATTGATCGTAGTGTTGCCAACCTTATGATCGGATTTTTTTAAATTCTAGATAATTTTTATTATTGACAATATCGTCCATTGGTTTCAGTTCGGTTGGGGGCCCTCAGTATTCGCGCGGCCCTGGGCTGCAGCCCAAAAAGCCTTTAAGTAGATCCGCCCCTGGTCCCAGGTTCGAATCCCGAGAAAACAAAAATTTCAACTAAAGTTTTTTTTCACTGCGCCACCTCTCGCGAGCATCTGACAAACATCCGAGAGTATAACTGTCATGAAATAGCTTCTCAATCGGCCGTTTGGACTCGGTATAAAATTGTAGATCCCTTCCATTCGTCCCAAAAATAAAAACTCACACAACACGAATGGTTGTGAGAAGCTAGACGTAGGGTCCCTACGGACCTGTTGCGCCAATTACTATTTTTATTTTTTTTAATACTTATTTCTTTAGATTTTCTTGGAAAAAAAAAATATTACTTATTCGTTTGTTCTTTGCATTATTATGCTGCTATATATGTTTTTTTTTTAACTATTTTGGAGAAGCCTTTTTTAATTCTTGTACAAAAATTACAGCTACAAGAAAAAAGAGAGTAGACTTGATATTGGAATTCTGCTCTCTATTTGTGCACACTATTTGAAACCAAACCGAACTTTAAATCTGTCATGTTCTACTCTCTCAACGCATATTCACTTCAAAGCAGCATTTCTTTTTACAAATTTGTTGCACGCGTGCTTTGGCATTTGAAATCGTAAAGTTTCGATAAAGCGTGTCAAAGCGCGCAGACGCACGCACGCGTTCAACGCGACATTAAGTTGACTTATTTTGCAAGTTTTGTATTTTTCTTCTTTTTTTTTCTGATAATCCTAAAATAGTTTTAGACGACTTTGTACGTCTTCAGTAATAAAATAATTAATAATTACAATTTATTTTAAAATATTTTATTATTGTAACCATTTCAGCTCACTACCTTTCACTCCATACTTCTCCAACTTCGCAATCAAGATGTCTCTGTCTACGGTTTCAAACGCTCGTCTCAGATCTACAAAAATAGCTACAATCGACTTTTTTAATTGCACCTCTGTCTTCCAATCAGCTATTACTGAGTTTAGCAGAGATTCACAGCTGTGCATTTCTCTAAATCCAGATTGACAATCCGTAAAAAGATCATTGTCTTCCATATACTTTTGCAGTTTTCCTTGCACTATTTTCTCCAGAATTTTGGCATCATTGGGTAACATGTTTACTGGACGGAAGTCTCCTCAGGTTTAGTAGCGTTCTTAACTTTCTCAATTGGTACAATTATGGATTCTTTCCAACAATCAGGGAAAATTCCTTGCGACAATGATTTGTTTATTATTTTGCACAATACAGGACCAACAATATCGAAAGAGTCAATAAGCATACTAACACTATACATATTTGCATCTTTTTTGTTTTTAATTTTCCAAAATAATTCCAAAATAAAAAGTACTGCTCACTTCTTCGATATAGTTCACATATGGCTCATTTGGTATATTTATATTAAGACTATTTACACTTTCAACAAAGAAAACATTGAAATTATTCTCTAACATGACACTATCTTTAATCAACACATTTTGGAATACAACACCTTTGATTACACTTTTTGATTCCCGTATTACCAGGGATTTTATCATTCGCCACATTGATTTCTGGTCCTTGGCTGATTGGATTTTACGTTGCGTATATTTTTTCTTGGCTCTATCTATCGCTGACTTGAATGCATTCCTTGCAAGTTTATACTGACCCCATGTGTTTTCCGTGTTCGTCCACACAGCTAGTTTATATTAATTTATTTTATCATCGCGCATTAACTTTAATTCATTAGTAAACCATTCTTCTGCTATCAACATATTTACAATATTTTAGGCTGTTCACTGCATTTGGTCGTTAAAAAAAAAAATTCATAAATTTAATTAGCACTACTGTGGCACTTCACAAAAAAAAAAATCACTACTGATGGTGCTGCAGATCCTCGTTATAAGCGATGATGATTTTGTTGGTGGTGGCGTAGCACCCTGGTTTCGCTAATGCCTTTGGCGGGCGTTGGTTGTTCGGAGGGGGAGGGGAGAAAAGTGGTTTTCTTGCACCCCGATCAAAATTCCCTTTTGTTGCTCGCGTAAACTCGGGCCTGTTAAGTGCCTTTGTTCCGCAACTGTGGGCTTTGGACCCGTTGCCGTCTTTTGGAGACCGTTGGCTGGCGGGATCTTGGCGTTTCGCTCGCAGTCCGACGGCCGAAATATGGCTTTACGGTCCCACAAAAATGTTAGCAGGCACGGCTTTAATCAGACTTAACAGCAGCCCGAGTCACCTTTTGCGTCTCTACAAAGCCAATTAGGGTTCTCCGGTAATTTTTGTTTTCTTTTTTCCTAGCTCTGGATTTCCACTATATGGTCACCCCGGAATTCTCGAAAGATAATTTTTGTCCTCGTCACTGTATGACACAAAAAATCTATTCGTCCAGCTAACTTTCAAAGGGGAAACAACCGCTTGCTGTCAATCAAAGAACATTGTGAAGGCCTGTCGGCAAACCAATTTTGCATTTGCGGTGCATTTGCTTTAACCCTTCCTTTGTTTTCTCAAGTCTCTTTTCCTCCTTTGTTTTTTTATTATTTCTCCTTCGTTTCCTTTTCTTGGAATGAGAGCGAGGGGTCTCTTAATTCCTGATCGTCAAGTCATATAAGTCGTGTTCTCCTAATGACATACATACATAAAGTTGTGATACCTAACATAGAGAAAATAACGTAACTTACAAAAAAAAACTTTCAACTACATCTTTACGATCACCCACTAACTTGGAACACAATGGAATGGAACGAAGAAAAAACTTAACGACGGAGAAATAATTGACAAGACAAAACGTCAAAATCAAACCGGGAAGTGCAACAGACGTACGTAAACATGGTAAACAAATTATTTGATTTTACTTTTTCCGATTAATTTATGTTCTTTTATTTTCAGGTTTTCTAATTTCATTGTACAGGTGAGTTTATCCTTCTTTCATTGGGGCTTGTCCTCTCAACGCGCATTGGATATGCGGTTGAGCGGCCAAACTCGAATGTAAGAGTTTGTTTACATTTTGTTTTTCCTAATTCTTGTTTTTTGTTTCTTTTTCCTTCACAGGTACATCAAATATTTTTGGTAAATATTTCAGTTAATGGAACTGTGGATTGCCTAATTAATTTATTTTTGTGTTCCTGGGTATGGCTCCGTAACACATGTTTTACAGATCTCTCGTAAAGGAGCTGCAATGGAAGAACGATTTGGTAAAAATCGTGAAAGATATGTACATAAACCAATAAATGTTTGAGTTTCCGCCTTGTCCCTCGGTTCCGGCATGTTCACAATTGCTTCAACCTTGCTGCTATCAATGTTTAGACCTGCGTTTGTCAGCATGTGTCCAAAAAATGGTAGGGTAGAGAAGCCTAATTGCGGCCCCCTCTCAGAAAAGTCGTTGTAATTAGTGAATTGTTATAGTTTTCTTTCGCAGTTTTTAGTAGTTAAATTGTTTTCTTAAACTTCTCCCTCAATGTGTCAAAATTCTTGTTGCGAGTGCTCAGTCGCTCGCGGGATATCAACTCATTTGATTTGTGCTCTGTTGGGGAAGATTTTTGTGTGAATTTACTGTCAAAACGTTAGTGAAATTGCTGTCGGATTTAGTGTTTTTTGGTGAAAATTTTGTGGGTAATTGTTTTCAAATGTTGGTTCTTAATAAATGTGATAGTACTCAATAGAAACGATAGCGTTCAACCGTAATTTAAGTTTATTTAAAAAATTTACCATTAAGTACTCATTAATATTAGCTAGCTCAATTATATTTATATGGGCTTTACAAGTTAAGTATTTTAGACAATTTAGGTGTGTAGCTCAATTATATTATAATTTAGTGTTTCCATGAACACGTCAAGAATAAGACTGTCGCTTATGTTCGGTCAGCTTATTTACATTGCATGCTTCTCTTTTGCGTGTTAACGTTACAACTTAGAAAGTACTATTATAGTATATTATAAGAAATAGTAGTGGGTTCTAGTAGTACTTAACAACAATAGATTTTACTACACCTCGGTTTTTTTTTTTTTTAAATTGAATTCACAGAATTTGATTTTTCTTTATCTTTTACCGACTTCAATTCTATATCGATACCTTAATTCGCAAATCAGCTAACTCCATAGCAACAAACTTTACAGGGGACACTAAAAACCTTCGCATTCATTTATTTTACATAATTTAAAAAAATTGAAAATCCTGTTGGTGACTTTTACTTAAATCTATTGTTTTGATTATTTTTTATACATTTTCGTGGGTTGCTTACAAAACTACAGCAGTTTTTGGAGTTGGCCGATTTTTTTTTCTATGAACTATATGGGCTTTGGAGTTAAACGTTTTTATGGTAGTACAATTTTAAGCAGTTCAAACAGTAAGCATAATGAAATTCAAAAGCATAGGTCATTTTTATTTATAAGTAACTAAGTAAGTAAAGAATAATAATATAATAATGAAAACTAAAATAGGTTTACTGAACATTTTCCACTTGTTGGGCTGATTTTAGTCTTCGTGTGGAAGGTTTTCATAATAATTTTGGTAATCTTGAGGCATAGTTTTTTTCAGTTGTTGCAAATCCAGATACTTCTTTTTAGTTATTTTCCTTCGTTCATTATAGAGATTGGATATATTCTCAAACAAAATTGCATCTGTGGTCCTCTTTGTTCTTCTTTGGCTCAACAGTTTATAGTCTTCTGCAAATCGAAGCTTGTGTAGAATTTCTCCACTAGGAGCATATTTTAGTGCCCTTATGTCTGTTACCTAAAATCAATTAGCATTATTACATAAGAAATAATAAATAGCCTTAGTCACAAAAAGTTGAAAAATAAAACAAAGTCAAAATTAAAAAAAAGTAAATGGTTTGAAAACATTACCTTTGGATCACCCTTCATTTTACCGGGCCTTATTGACTTATAAAAATCTAGTTCTTTTAGATTTTTGAAGTATGTGTAGGTCAAGTATTGAACATTGTAGGCTTTACTCTTTTTCGCTTTCTTGCAAACAGTTATATACTCTGCTGGAACATTTATAATTTGATTCTTAACTTTTTTCTCAATCAGTCATGCATGCTGTCCACTTCCATCTGGGTATGGCCAACCTCCAAATATTTCTGTTCTATAGTTACATTATATAACATAGCCACGTTCAGAAGCACATTGCTCAAAATGACGTTCCTATTTTGATATGTACACCCATCGGTGTACAAAATTATTTCTCGGTTATCATCTCTCATTTTCGGAATAACAGTTTCAATGAAAAACTTTGTAATAATTGTAGCAAACTCATCAGAATTTAATCCTCCTTCAGCTTCGTTCCATATAAAGCAATAACCGTCACTTGTTTTCATATCATATATACACCAATTATGTACACAAAGCTTAGTTTTATAATAAAAGGAAGAAACATTTGATCGTGGTGCTAGAAGTACTGCCTGTAAATCAGCTGTAAACACGAATTCCTTGTTTTCCTTATCAGCTTCTTTCTCCTGCCTTGCTTGATTTTTTTTTATCAATGTGTTCCTTATAGATGCCATCAGTAATATGACCCATCTTAAAACCGTTACAGGTTTCACACAAGTCTTTTTTGGGTTTGAATAAAGAAATCTTTCTTACAGTAAGAGTGTTTGAAAATGTAGCAATGGACAACGGATTAATATTTTGAGATTTGCAGTGATTTACATACATTTCGTAAAGTTGACGTTTAGAAGCAATATTAGGTTGTAAATATAATTGTGCAGTTCTTTTCCGGCAATAGTGTGAAGGTATTTTGGGAGTTTCTGTGACCTGCTTAATAGTTTCATTTGTCTTTGCTTCATTTCCGACCTTCCAGCTCCACACGCAAGTTTTTCCGATACAAAGAGTGTTCAGAAATAATGTTTTACATACTCTTACCATATCGTCACCTTTTTTCAAGTAGTAAATCAAAGGGTTTGCACGTTTCGACTCTACAGGGTCTTTTCTATCTCTTTGCCTATTTGTGTGAATAACTTTAATTAAGCTTTGAATAAACACTCGTTTTTGATCCCAAGTCATACTCCAAAATTGATTGAACAGTACTTTTCTTTCATCGTCTGAAATATCATTGCACTTAACAATGCCGAGTTTTGTTGCGCTACAACGACACCTAGGCTTCATCAGCCCAGTCATCCTTTTTAACTTGACAGCGCTTCCTTCTTTTAACTTTTGGCTCATCATTTTCCGATTCTGAATTGCTGTAGTCAACCAGTTTTGTAACTAATGAATTCAAATTAACTTGTACAATAGATGTAGTGGTAGCTGGTTCTTTGAAAGGTAAAGCTAGCGTTGAATCAAAAAGTAAGACCGTTTGATTATTAGATAAATTAATATCTGATGCCTCAAAGTTAATGATATAGTTATTTTCGCTTTGGTCAAAGACAGTGGTAGGTTCATTAGTTGGACTTAAAATTGGAAAATCGTTTAGGTGTGGGCTGGATCGTAACATTTGTTCCAAAGTTTCTTCAATTTCATCGTCAACTAATTCGCAATGGTCCGAGATACTAATATTTGTAGGAACTATCTCGTCATTGTCTGTAACTTCATCTTTTTGTAAATTATCGCACTGATTAGAATTGTTTGTTTCAACCCTTTTATCATGCTGTGCCTTCTTCAGGCTAAGCATACAAAGCTTTTTGCCACGTGACATCAACATCTACATGAAAAAAGAAAACAAGTCAGCAAGTGCAAAGGAATTTCTAAATTCCCTAGTTGACCTACACAGCAGTCAATTAAATAAGAAGACACAGGAGTTAGCAGTTAAAGCCAATAACACCATCGTGCAACAAATAAAGTTGCAAGAAAAAACTGTTATTTTCAAATGAAAACGCCAACGGAAAAAAATACAACTCCTAATGCAGAGTGAAAGTAGTGATTGGCAAAACGGCCAACTCCAAAGCAAGTCTAAAATCTCTTGAACATAAGTAAGACAACTAAAATAAGTAATAATATTAAATGTTTTTACATACCTTATAGCAATCTGCAACGAACTCACAATTTTTTTTACGGTTAAATTAGTTTAGTAAGCACAATAAATAAAATAAACACAGACCACAATGTAATCACGTCACGACTCTATACAAAATGGGCGCCTCAATGGAGTTAGCTGTCAAATTTCCCGCCTTCCGAATATGGTGGAGTTGTTCGTTTTTCGCACAGCGATTTATACAAAAAATTGTGAATATTTTGGAGTTATTTTTTTTTTTAAAACCCCTACCAAAAACTCATTTTGGGAAAAAAGTGGAGTTAGCTGATTTGCGAATTAAGGTATCGATATAACTTACTATATTACATTTTTAATATTGAGACAGCAAATTTTTGTGTACTAATTTGGTTTTATTTGTAGTTATCTCCTTAATTAATGCATTGGAACCTTTTATTTCTACAATTATATAAGGTCCCTTTTTGATTGGTTCCAACTTGCTTTGGCTCACAGTAGTCAACATAACTTTATCATTTGCCTTAAATTCAATATGCTTTTTAATATAGGAGTCTAAATATTGCTTTCGATCTAACTCCAACATTTTTCTGGCTCTTCCATGAGCTATTTGTAATTTAAATTTAAATTCCTTGCTATAATCCTCTATATTATAAACCGGATAAAGTTCACAATCTCTCAAATCAATTGGCAGCTTTACTTTTTTCCCAAATACCAACTCGAAAGGAGTATATCCTGTCACTACACAAGGTGTAGCATTATAGCAAAATTCGTAATATTTGACCCAATCGCCCCAATCACTGAGTTCTTTATTTACATACATTCTGAGAAATTAATTTAAGTTTTTATGGTTTCTTTCCAATGATCCTATTGTGTGGAGTGTCTGTGATTTGTGTGTATTCTATATTTTTCTTGTTGCTTTTATTTATTTTACATTTTATACAATTAGAAACATACGTCTGTATATGTTTTTTTATATTTGAGAATGTGTATTTTTCGGATATTTTTCTAACTAACCGAGTTACTCCGACGAAAATAACTTGTAGCTCATAATGTTGCACGATGCTCCTGTGTCAAATACGCACTTTACTCTTTCTAATTCCTGACGTTTTCCTGTTATTTTGACGAACTCCATGTATTTCCTGACTATACTTTTTTTACTTACACTGTCAATTGATTGCACAAGCAAAATTTCATCGTCCGTTGTGCTATTGTCATCTGCAACAGCATATAAGTTACCCTTCCTCCCAACCGTATTACCAATTTTGTTGTTTTTACGTCTGTCATCGCATGTATTGGGATGAGCGGAGCAAACTGAACTAAAGTGATTTTTTCCGTTGCAATTTCTACATATTTTTCCATATGCGGCACATTTGCCTCTTTGATGAGAGTAACCACAGTAATTGCACACATGTTTTGGCGTGTATGTAGACGATCTATGAGACTGCTGACCTTTTTTATATATTCGATTGGCTTCATGTGTTTCGTGCTCAATTTCTTTGTCAGTGTTTAGTTTATTTGTTTATTTAGCTTTTTTTAAAAAAAGCCATTTAACCAGAACATAAATACATTTTCAAACTGTGTGTTTTTTTTAATTTAAATTTGTATAAGATTTAATAATTTAGTTTTACATAATTAAGAACATTTTTTTTTGAAAGATGCTTAATTTGTTTCACTTCGAATGCCAATAGGCAATTCATTGAAAATGTTGAAGCCTTTATATTGCAATGAATTTTGTGATCTTCCTTTTAACAAGTTCGGTAGTCTAAAATTATTGCCTGTTCTTAATGAATATGGTTGCGCCTCATGAATATACTGCACATACTTAGGCATTAGGCCATTTTTAATTCTATGAACTAACAATAAAACATTCATTATAATTCTCGGTTTGACTGACATCCATTTTAACGAGCTTAACATAAAACTTATTGGCACGTATCTATTGCCATCGTGTCGTGCAAACTATTTAATCAACTTCCTATAAATATCCGAGGAATAAGATCATTGTCCCTATTCCTAAAATACGTAAAAATGTGGCTTCTTGATTTTGATCACGAGGAAATTAAAGTTTTGCTGCCCTATGTTGTCTAAACATGTACGTTACATTGTTCTATTGCTGTTTTATGCACAAATTAATGTTCTTTTAAATTTACGTTTTCTTTCTTTTTTATTGTTAATTTTCTGTAAAAATATGTATAAATTCATAAAATGTTCTTCTTTTAAAATTAATTAAACAGTTCACCCCACACTTCCAAGCTATTTTTTCTGAAATGACATCATCACTATCTGTCACTACACAAATACAAATGTCACTACCTATTCTTGTACTTAATATTGTTATGGTAGATTAAGTAAATAGAAAGTTTGTTAAGTCAAGAATAATGCAAATAAATAATAATAATAATAAAAATACACCGCATGGCCTTATTTTGTAACAATTGTAATCTTTGAACAATACTATCAGCACACAAAAACAAAATTGAGGAACAATACTCGAAGTGTGGTTCAACTATTACATTATAAATATTTATTGCGCTTATTATAGATATATCATTTCTTATTGTTTTCAAAAAATCTATCTGTTTTGCAATGTTTTAATGTTTGGGTGTGCCCTGAACTGACCCCAGTTAATTTGTCGCGGCAAGAATTCAGTGTTGAGTTTGCTGTCATTTCGCTTGCTGTTATTCATTTTCAAACACATTATCTATCTTCCGAACGCTTTTATCAACTAATTGCAATATGGCAAAGTCAAATTTTGAATTGAGTTCACCCATTTTTAACAATAATCGGAAAAAAGTGTTACCAGAAGATGAATATTGTCAATATGTCAAAAACTGGCAACATTTTGCGTTCGATATAGAAGCCTAATTTTCAGGGTTGTGCAGGGTTTTTGACAGGCGTGAAAATTAGCTGACACTTCTCAGTGCGCACTAGTGCTGCCACGTCAAACAAACCTAATGACCTCTACGCTCTTAAACGGGTTTTTTGTACTCGTAAAATTAGAAAATACGACAGATATGATTTTGATCCGAGGAAATATACGATTCTCAAACAATATCCATAACAACACTGCTCTTGACCGAGGCATGAGAGTAGTGATATATAGCTTTGACGAGAACATGAATCGATTTTTGGCTTGGACAAGGATCCGAATGGAATATTAGCTTTGGCAGAATTTTGATCCCAGCCCAAAGAAATATGAAGGTGCCTACTGTGAGCCTTGGCATGAAGAGCAGAAATGTTTTGGTCAACAACAACTTTCTTGTTTTTTTCAATCGTGGGCTCTAAGAGACACTAAAAAAATCAGTCCCTACTTCTTCATTCATACAAATCTCGGCGTGTAATAAAAGTATTTGTTTTTTTTTTAAGTGAAAACTTCTTTAGCCGCGCTGTGCATTTTTAAGATCGCGACACCAATGTTCGCGTTGCCAACCACTATTGCCGAGAAAATGCGTAACTTGAAATAAAAAGATGACTTTTTCAACAAAAAAGGGTGTTTTTTTAGAGGTGTAGAAATTTAATTTGCCAACACTATTTTAACTGGCGGCCATTTTGTCAGCTGATTTATTTTTAGTTTGGTTTGGCATTACAACATGAATATTTTGAAAATCATGGTTCTGTTCGAAATACGTTTCGCGCACTACGTCCCTTTTACGGTCAATATAATAGTCCGTCAGAGCAATTAATTCGATTGACTATGGAACGTTTTGGCACCACGTTTACTCTAAATCAAGGCCGCTCAACCGCAGGCCCGCGGGCCGGAGTGTGGCCTCCGAGATCGTGCGATTTAACGCCGTTTAACTATTTCCTGTGCGGTTATGTGAAGTCGCTAGTCTACGCCGATAAGCCCTAAACGTTTGACCACTTGAAGGACAACATTCGTCGCGTTATTGCCGATATACGGCCACAAATTTTGGAATAAGTCATCGAAAATTGAACCTCCAGATTAGACTACGTCCGAGCCAGTCGTGGCGGTCATATGGCAGAAATCATAATTAAATTACAATGCCAGAAGATTGTCTTTCGAATAAAGTAATTTCATGTCAATTTAAAAAAAGAATCATCATTGTTTTATTCCATTTCAAAGTTCTATACCTCTAAGAAAAACAGCCTTTATAATGCCAAAAACATATTTTTTTTTTTGTGAAGTGTACAATAAATCAAAAACTTAACACCGATATAAAATAAACAAACAAAAACAATTATTATATTAATACGTGAACATCAAAAGTTTCGGTACACTTTTTAAGTATTTGTTCTGAAATGAGGAGAATAAAACTTATATCATTCGAATTTTTATTATTTATTTAATAAATCCACAAGCCGCTTAATGCTAACAGATATTTCAGGTATATAAATTCAAAAAAATAACCATACAACGGCATTCCCTTAAATTTCTCTCTAAAGAGACATAAATCAATATTTCAAAAAGCAAATCTCTAGTTCTTAAAGATCTAGGAGGTACATAGATAGGTACCATTGAAAGAATGGGTGGACATTTAATGCTGTTGCTTAATATATCTCTTACAAACACTACATGATGAATGGCTCGTCTCGACTTTAACGATTTAATTCCAAGCAATTTGCATCTAGCTGAATAATCTGGGCGGAAATTCCAACGCATTTTAGAAAAAATTATCCTTGTAAAACGGCTTTGCATTTTTTTCAATGCGATCAGAGTTAAATGCGGGACTCCAAATGATATCGGCACGCTCAAGAAGCGATCTTACCAAAGAGATGTACAAAGATAAAAGGGATTTGGGTCCCTAAAATCTTTACAATTTCTGTTAATAAATCCAATGGCAGAATTAGCTTTTAAAACAACATAGTCAATATGACTTTTTAAAGAAAATTTGGAATCGAGAATAACTCCTAAATCTTTGATTTTATCAATTCTACAAAGAGGATTGGAGTTAATGACGTAATCAAATTGCGAAATTGAAGTCAATCTTGAAAATGTTATCACATTACTTACTTACTTATGTTAAGTTTTAAGTCATTGGCGTTACACCATTCTGCAATAGAATTTAGATCCAATTGTAATAGGTAGCAGTCCTTTGGGCTTTTAATGACTGAAAACAGTTTTAGATCATCGGCGTATAACAGACATTGGCAGAGTTTAATAGCCAATGTAATGTCATTGATGAAAATTGTGAAAAGCAATGGCCCTAAATGGCTACCTTGGGGAACCCCAGAGGTACATTTAATTGGTGTAGGCACACATTGCCTACACGTACGATTTGAGTTCTGTCAGTAAGATAAGATGATAGCCAAGATAAAATCTTAGACTGGAAACCAAAAAGTTCAAGCTTCTTCACTTAAATTAAGTGATTGACAGAATCAAAGGCTTTACTAAAGTCTGTATTATTAATATAACAAACAGCTTTCAAATTTGTTTCCACTTTCATTCCGCTTACTGGAAGTAAGAAGTGGACGCTGGAATTATTTTTAAAGAATGACAGATAAAGTGGAAAGAGTTAGAAGGTGGAAACACATTTTTTAAGGCCGAGGTTACATATAATTTTACAAAGATTTTTTAATCATTTTTTCGTTAGAAGTGGTTGGCAACGCTGACAACGTTTCCTATTTTAGTTATCATAGTATAAGTTTTGGAATACAATGATAATAATGATGATGAAATTATGGATAAAAATTCATGTTTCTTTGGTATTAATTTTAAAGAATACAAATTATTTAAATTTCATATTTCATGGGTTGGTAAATTTACTTTTTAAGCAATAGATTGCAATTTTTGTATGTAAAATAATAAGCAGTTCTTTTCATGTACAATAGAACACTAAATGAAAATGAAATTTAATTGTTTATAATAATGAATACAAAAAACACTTAATTGAAGAGTATTCCCTATACAATAAAAAATTTCCTGACGATTCAAAAAATACACACGTAATTGTTAAGGTTTTCACTTCTGTCGGCACTGTCGGAGTGCCACTGTTTCTTTTATTGTATATGTTGATTTGGGTATCACGTTAAAACTACCGATCCAATCCGTATGGAACTCACTGACTTGCTTACGAAAATCCCCCAGCTTGACCTCGCCGATCCCAGCAAACTTAAACTAAATGCACACGCACAAAATCAGCTAGTCCGCACGATGAAACTCCCTGTCACTTGTAATTTCAATCAACTAATCCCGACTTGGGAGTCGGGTGTCCCCCTGCAGATGTGATAAATCCCTAAGTACACCTCCTGTATAAATTTGCCCGATGACGACGACGATGCAAACGCACTCACAGTAGCCGCTTGCTTACATGCCTAATCCAACACACAAACAACCGATTCGATTTATTGCCAACATCGACATCGAGGTGACACCCTGGCATTAAATCAAGAAAAGTAAAAGAACTGCAACCAACTACGCATCCAGCCGAACCACATGTCAATCGCTGGATGTAATATGCAATTACCATCCCAGTCGGCAGATTATTATTTATCCCTCTCCCATTCTCTCTCTCTCTTACTGACTGTGATTTTTCATGCACTCTTTACAAAAAATATTTATTCGACTTTTGTTTTGTTTGCGTCTCTTGTAGTTGGTCTATCCACATCGGTGGCGTCGGCTGCTGCAGGACTCTTCGCCGGGGGCGCACCATCGCCGACAACTCTAAGCGCTCTAGTCTCACAACATCGCCTGCTGGAGTTATCACGGTTCGGATTGCGTGGCTATGATCTGGCCCAACATATGCTCACCCAGCAAGGTGCTGTCTCAAAATTACTGGGTAAGTGGAAGGATTCATAAATTCAATTGGAATGTTCGTATGATGCAGGAGGGTGATCTCCATTTGACCCCCCTCCTGGTGCATTTTTTATTGAATGCGATTTGTCCTAGGGGCAGGTTGATGCTTTGAATTGTTTTTTTTTTTCTTTCATTTTGTTTCGTTTGCATCCTCCGCAGTGGACAAATTATAGGAAACTTTCCGGAAGTGCATGTGCGGTTTTGTATAAGGCAGCCCTTTGGGCATGGCGATTGGGATTTGAATCGTGGGAAGGTTCTCACGAGGGGATTTTTTTAGTTTTACTTCTAACTTTGTCCTGCGACTATAGAGGGGGAATATGCAGGCTTGACAGATGTACCTACATTTGGCCTGAGTAGTGTGTCTTGTTCCAATCCAGAATGAGCTCTGAACTTTTGACTGTCACGTCTTCTGATACCTTCACCAGATATAGCTATTTTCATTGATGATCAGTTTGGAAATCAGTTTTAAAGCTTTTTAGGTTACAAAAAGCCGCATACGATGTGTGGTGGATTGGACGTTACCTGATGCAAAATACAGGGCCAACATGGACTACAAGGATGGGTGTTAAAGAAGACAGAGTTGTAAGGAGACTTGCATTCATAGGAGCCTACGGGGAGTCGATGATTTAAAATAAAGACTTCTGCATCGCTGGAGTTGTTCATGGGTAGTCAGGTTTATAAGCTTGAGACGGTCGCGATAAGGTTTCAGACAACAGTGTCAAGGAAGACTCCGAACTCGAAAAGCAATTCAAAGAAAATGATGTTAGATGGTCTCGATTCTGGGTTACAAGAACACGATCATGCTTATGGCTAACAATCTTGAGGAGGGACTTCACCCATGACCAACTATGTTCAAATCATCGTCGACATTCTCCCTTTGCTCCTCTATATAGCTTTAACTAAAAGCTCCTTTTCGTTCCCTAAATTCGTTCCGAGCTACGACGAAGTCCGTGCCAGTGTTTTGAATTAAAATCCTCTCACATACACCGAGGAGTCATTTTAAAGCTGATATGAGGACCCCTTGCATCGAAAAGACTTTCAAATGGGACGTTATCATCGCAAAGCAAATAACTACGGCCAAGTCAATATATGCTTTATGAGGGCAGTTGGCTTGGGAGATTTGGAAAGAGCCACAGAAGTCTTCAACGTACACCGGAAATGGTTAAGATTCCTTGACTCTAAGAGTGACAATCTTCCTCTTAATAGATGGTCTGCTTATGTTGAAAGAAGTGGTAGCATACATCCACTGTGGCTTTGACTACTTACACGCGACCACAACGTGGATATCTCCGTGGGAATTATTGATAGCAAGGCCTAAACGAGTCCCACCGACTTCCAAGAACTCATTGGGCATTACTAATAATAATTTTTAACATTCAAAACAAATATTTTGAAGGTCACAATATGCATTTTTGAATGCAAAATTTCGCCATTGTGAGTTCGAAAAATTTAGCCTGCGACACTAAAAATGATTATTAATATCACGGATTGTGATTAGATGGGTCATAACCTCCCTGAAGCCTTACAAAGCAGCAGGGGAAGACGGCATATTTCCGACACATATTTCACACAGCAGGGAGCTGACACACTGGCACAAATCTTCACCAAACTATTCAGCTGTAGTCTGGCCTACGGTCACATACCGGAATCCTGGCGAAAGGTCACAGTTAGATACCTACCCAAGGCAGGAAGAAATTTGGATTCTGGCCCGAAATCCTTTCGCCCCATCAATCTCATGTCTTTCATTCTTAAAAGCGTGGAAACACTAATTGATAAATATATCAGAGATGTAGCTCTGAAAAATTTTCCGCTCAGTAAGTCTCAACATGCCCATCGACCAGGTGAATCCACCTAGTCAGCACTTCATGACTTAGTAGCCAAAATTGAGTCCTCCATTAATCGTAAGGAAATCTACCATAAGAGGGGCGAGAGGACACCCCCCTGAGGACAACCTTTAGTTGTGATTGTCGAGACTTCCACATCTTCGATGCGGGTCTGAATTATTGCTCCAATACTTAGAAGATCTGGGGATACATGCCGTTGGATATGCCGATGACGTAGCAATCGTCCTGTGGTAAATTCGAAAGCACGGTCTCAGAAATACTGCAATACGATTTATCTGTTGTTTAGGGATGCTGTAAGAAAGAAGGTCTTTCTGTAAATCCAAAGAAGACAAATATTGTCTCCTATTTCTCCCCACCATGTTTGGCGAAACCATTGAATTCTCTCGGGAAGCCAAATATCTGGGAATTATCCTTGACAGCAAACTATCATAGAACCAACAGAACGTACCATAAACAGAGCCACCAGATCTTTATGGATGTGTCGTTTCGTTGAGTCTGCGCTAAAAACTGGGGTCTTAAACCTCGGATGATATATTGGCCCTATTCGGTCGTCGTAAGGCCAGCGGTTACCTATGCTACCGTGGTCTGGTGGACGAAAACTAACGAAGTCACCACTGTCAAAAAGCTAGACAGAGTTCAACGTTTAGCTGGAAACTGCATGACGGGCTGTTTACGCTCCACTCCGACTATGGCGCTCAATGTCATCCTAGGTCTAACTCCTCTCCAATACACATATTCAAATGGAGGCTAGACTAAGTATTCATCGCCTGTACCAACTATGCCTTTCAGGGAGGTCATCTGTCTTTGCTCGACACTATGGAGCCTTCAAGCCCATTTAGCATGCCTCGTGATGACGTGCTACCTGAATATGGCTGCCATAAAAGTTTCTCCATAATTATCGCCGCTAGGGAAAACTGGGAAAAACATAAACCCAATCCATCACAACTTGACATAATCTGGTAAACAGATGGTTCTAAGATGGAGTCAGGGACTAGCTCTGGAATATACGGATAGTCGCCTCGGGTGAACTTGGGAAAAACTTATCCATATTTCAGGCTGAAGTCCTTGCAATCAACCGCTGTGCTTCGATAAATCTGAGTTCTGCAACACGTGGAAAAATCATCTCAGATAGCCAAGCAGCTCTCAAAGCTCTTGACTCATCTGCCATATAATCTAAACTTGTCTTAGAAACATTCACAACAATCTTTGAACTGTCTATAAAAAAAAACCTAGTCATCCTCCACCGGATTTTTTTTTTTTTTTTTTTTTTTTTTTTTTTTTTTTTTTTTTTGATATAAACTTTATTTCATCTTAAAGCTATATATACAATATAAAGGCATACTTAATTCAAACATTTTAATGAATACAGCTTAAGCTTTAAAGTGAAATAGTTACGTACATCCAGTTGTCAGAAAATGACAAGAGGCGAATGTACGATTCGTATTAAACAAATAAATAGAAAATTTGTCGATGGGGTTGCGATAAATTTAAGAAATTAATAAATTCAAAGATATCAATTATAAAAACACGAAGTACAATTATTTTTATGTTTTTTTTCTATAGAAAAGATGGTAAGAAAGATTACCGCGTAGTTTAATGAAAATAGCCAATGTTTAACGTTTTTAAGAAAAACGGATTCAATTCGCTCACATCTTAAGATTTCAGGCAATTTATTAAACAAACGGGGTGCAGTAACTATATAAAAGCAAGAAAAATGAGATTTATTGATTGTGGGTAAATGGACGAGACTTCTGGCGTTAACGCGTAAATTGATGCGATCATAAACTCTTGAAGAATTATACCCGGAATTTTTAAAAAATATTTGTAACACCTTGTAAAAGTATAAATGCCTTAAAGGAAGAAATCCTAGGCTTTTAAACAACTCAAAGCTGGGAGTTCGACGGTTAACCCTACTAATAATCCGAACAGCATGTTTTTGTTTGGTAAGCAAAGGCTCAATTTTATTAAAATGTGTACCACCCCAACAAGCTATACCATACTGAAGTTTGGATTTAAGAAGACCGTTATATACGAGTTTTAAAACAGGCAAACTGCAGTATAGACTGAGAGAATAAATCTGTCTAACAACACAGTTCAGATACTTCTTTAAAGACAAAGTATGTTCCATCCAACTGAGCTTAAGATCCAAGGTAATACCTAAATACTTAAAGCTGTCTACACGTTCAATTTCAAAACAGGCGGAGGTGCAACTTGTGAGTGAATCAAAGGAGGGTAAATTATGATCATGTATACAAGGATTAACTAAACGGAATCTAATGCAATTGGGCGAATGGTATTGGAGTGGCATATCACAGATTCTACCCATTAAATTAAAGATCATAAACTTAGTTTTATTACTAATAACTAGATTATGAAATTTAAACCATCTCCGCAATAAATCTAGATCATAGTTTACATCTAAGTGTAAGTTAAAATAGCACTTACCATAGTATGACAAAGCCGTATCATCGGCAAAAGCTGTGAGTTTTCCCTTGAAACGTTGGATGAAAAGCGAGTTGACAAAAATTAGAAACAAAATAGGACCCAGAACAGAGCCCTGTGGAACACCTATGTTTATAATAGTCTCCGCACTCAAACAATCGCGAATCCTAACCATCTGACTACGATTTTGTAAATAAGAAATAAACCATTCGTAGATAAAACCTCTAAAACCAGCATTATAAAGTTTATTTAGCAAAATATTATGATCCACCATGTCAAAAGCTTTAGTGATGTCGATAAAAAGAGCAGCAGGAATATAAGAGTCGTTTAGACTACTGTATATTTCAGAACACAACTTTAATAAGGCATCTTCGGTAGATTTGCCACTACGAAAGCCAAACTGAGCATCACTGAAAAAACAAGTTTTATCTAAAAAAGATAGCATGCGTGATTTGACACCTTTCTCGAAGACTTTGGAAAATACGGATAGAAGGGATATTGGGCGGTAATTGTTTAAGGACATGGTGTCACCTCTCTTATATAGGGGTATTACAACAGCTGTTTTCAATGATTTAGGAAAAATACCCTTTTGTATACTAAGATTGAAAATATAACATAAAACATCTGAAATAAGTAAAGATATATTTTTCAAAATATTACTAGAAAACGGATCACATGATGTTGAATTGGATGCTTTAAGAGATTGTATGATTGAGTGTACTTCATAAGGTGAAAATAGTTCAAAGAAAAAGCTTTGTCTTTGCATAGGGTCATGAGAAAGAACGGTTTCGCATCTACAATCGGAGCAATCACTTGTTGGGGTATCACGTATAGTCTCTGTTACACTGGAAAAATAATTATTAAACGCAGTGGCAACTTCTAAGGGCTCAGATATAGTCGTATTATTTAAAGAGAGAACTATATCCGCGTTAGGTATGGATTTATTTAAAATGTCGTTGACAACTTGCCATTCTTTTTTGGAATTACCAATATTCAGCGCTAATCTGTTCTGATAATAACTATCTTTTTGGCGAGGTATTTCAGTTTTTAACTCCTGACAAACCTTGTTGTAATACCTTTTCAATCTGCAGTTGTAGGGATGTTTTTTTAAACGCTTATACAAACGTTGTTTGTGTCTGATTTTACTAAGTAGAGTACCAGACATCCACTGCTTTAAGGGCTTAAGACTATTACTCCTTTCCGTTTGTGTACTCGTGCGAAGTAAGTGCAATTGCAGTTTTTGTAGAAACAAATCAAAGGCAGTAGATGGATCCTGTGCTCTGTAAACTTCATCC
This sequence comes from Cheilosia vulpina, assembly GCA_916610125.1. Taxonomy (NCBI): domain Eukaryota; kingdom Metazoa; phylum Arthropoda; class Insecta; order Diptera; family Syrphidae; genus Cheilosia; species Cheilosia vulpina. Next base: position 16,812,671 of record OU744278.1, on the reverse strand, counting down.
CAAAACTCAAAGATTAAAGCTGACTTGAGAGTAGGAAAATCAATTTTTGTAAATTTTTCATTCACATATTGTTTTACTCTGGGGATCCTAAGGTCAAGTTGGATGGTAGTTAAGCTGTGGTCACTTATTTTCAGGTCATGTGAAGCCGTTCTATAATTACAATAATTATTTCTATGCAGCCTGATAAAAATATAGTCCAAGCAAGTGCTGATATCTTGAACCACACGCGTAGGATGATTCATCAGACTTTCGAGACCAAAAGAAGACATAACCGTTAAAAAACTATCAACTTCAGTTGATCCAGCAATAAGATCAATGTTTAAATCGCCCAGAATTATTAGATTTTTACACATCACATTGTCAAGAAAGCCAGTAAAATCGTCCAGAAAGGCATTAACTGAACAATAATTAAATCTATAAATACCGACAAAGCAATAACGAGCACCAGAAATCTCGCAACATATACTAATCGAATCAAAACTTTTAAGATTAAAACGCTCAACAACAATGTTTGGCCCCAAATCGCTTCTATAAAACACTGCGACACCACCAGCAGAATACGAATTATTACATGCTGCCTGAAATGTAAAGTTTGGTATGGAGTAACTTGAAACTTCTTCATCATAGATCCATATCTCAGAGAGAAATATGATATCCGGAAGGTGATCTAAAGATGCAATATGAATTAAAAACGTATCAAAATTTTTACGCATGCTACGGATATTTTGGTGAATTACAGAAAGACCAGAGAAAATTAGTTTGTTTGAATGATCAATGCAAAAGCAATTATAACTATCAGAACGTGAAGAAGAAAATAAATCGATTGAATTATTATGAGAACTATTTGGTGAATTATTTAAATTATTATTAATCATAACTTAAGAATTAGCTAATTATCAAGTTTACAGAAGTCCTCATAACAAGTAATTTTTAACGCCTTATCACCTTCTTTTTTCCTGACGAGAACGGATGAATTACGGATCCAAACATACTGGCACTTTTTATCAGATCTCAATTGTTTTGCCTTTTGTAAAAGAGATCGCGTAAACAAAGTGAGAGAGTCGTTGATAAAAATTGTGCGTCCGCTACTGCCGCTAACACTGCTGTCGTTTCCATAAATGCCCGCAGAAAGCTTTATTTTATTCACACGCATCTTGTTCATTACTTTCTCCTTCGAAGAAAGAGATGAGAATCGTACGCACGCAATATTACCAACAGTTGAGTTTTTTTTTGCTTTATATTTGCTAACATTCTTAACGTAGCAAGAATCAATTTCCTCCGGTGAGATTTGGACACCAACACCAGCAGTTAAAAGCTTTATCACTTTCTCGTGAACATTTTCGTTACTCACGTTGGGAATACCAACAACATCAACCACACACTGCTTCTCTTTTTGCTCCAGTAAATTCACCTTCACCTCCAAGTCAACGACCTTTTTGTTGAGAGAATAATTTTTTTCCTCCAGAGCTTTGATTCAAGCCCACAGAGGATTTGAGGGTAACGAATCAGCTGATTCACTGGCCAAAATCGGAGCAAACACTCCACTTATCGGACCTGAACCATTCTGCGGAGTCAGCAGAAAACATTTCAGGAACTATATTAAAAACCTTTCTCGTATCGAGTCAAATGAGATCTGGCACAGTACAACTGGGCAGAACTGCACCAGACAATTTTTCCCCAAACTCTCCGCCAGAAAATCGCTCTTCCTGATTAATCTGGACACAAATATCCTGCAGATCCTAACAAGTATAATAAGCGGCCATGGTCTCGTGAAAAAACATCTCCACCGCATTGGCGTCTCACCGGATCCTATTTGCAGACTTTGTAGTGATGAATCCTCTCTTCACATACTCACAGTATGTCCGGCTTTATGTCGTAAAAAAAAAACATTCTTGGCGATGAAATTGTCAATTCAGTAACCCTTTCTGACATACACCCAGAGAAGATTCTTGTCTTCCTTACTGCTTCTGGAGTGAAAAGATGACTCCAGGAATCTACCAGGGCACAACAGGCTGCTTAAGAAGTCGCAGTGCCAGAGCCCCCTTGAAGGCTCTCCCGCTCTACAATCTAATCTAATCACGGATTGTCGAGAAAAGAATTGACGTTGCCGTTGATGATGATGAAGGTGGCTGTCTTTTGAAAGACTCACCTAGATCTAGGTGATATTTGTAGTACCACATGAGCGAGGGTGAAGGAAGGTGGCCTGAAAGTTCTAGATCGGACATACTAATGGCAGCCGTGATGCTGCGTACAAAATTCCTTTGAGAAGCTGCGACTCGTTAAGAGGTCTTAACTGAACCGAGGCAGTCGAACTCAATTTATTTTTTAGCCCAACCTTGGGTTTACGGAATACGTAGAGGCATGTTCTAGACCCTGGATAAGATGGTTAGACTAATTTCGAAATCCCTCCGGTATAAAGGAATCGCCCTTGATAACTAAGAGGTGATGGCGGAAGATCGAGAGAGGGTTCGCTCAAGCATCATATACTCGCGGCCCTTTTAATAGATAAGTGGGACTTTGGAAGCAGATTTGATGAGGGTAGACCCGAAAACTATAGGCAAACTCAATAGAATATGCTGAACGTCAGAGTCTTTCAAATTTTGTCTTGAAACAGTTCTGTCCCACTATACGCCCTAATTTGGTTCGTGCATTCTCTAAGCCCCTTCATGCCAACTACGAATCAGATCCTCACAAATTACCACTCTTACAGACTTAGCCATTCAGTCGGTAGCGTGCCTGCTGCCTGTTAATCCGAAAGTAGGTACCCGACCTAGCTCTAATGTCACCCCTTTGCACATGCGCTCGCATAAATGCAAGTGGCTTGTCCGTTTTTCCGCCAGCAAATTATCGCATCTCGAAGCGATTTGTTAAGCACTCAATTAGTGTCTCAATTGTGCCGCTTATCAAGCCCCCTCCCCCTCGTGTCATGTGAGTAATTTTTATTTCATTTCACTAAAGAACCCTAATTAGGGAAACACACCGCGAGAACACCCCTGAGCGCACTTTTATCGCGCAACAAATTAATATGCTCGCAGCTAATTTGCACTTGCACAACCGCATCGCCTTGGCTTGTGTAAATTTTTATCGCAGTGACACACTTCACTTGAACAAGTACTCGTATACAGCATGCAGGCCTATATACTCTCGCAATTATACAACTCAACTTAGCCAGATGGACGGCCAACGGACAGACAGACAAACGTCAATCTGCGGCACAGAGCGCACAAACGGCTGACAGTCAGCAGTGTTAACATTCGAAACAATTGCTCATTTGAATAAAGTTATGAAGCACTGGCGCGAACTCGCCAAATACAGATACAGATCGGGATCGGCGTCCGACCCCTACCGCCCGATATCAGTGTGCGCGAACAATTGTCCGGAAGCATTTAATTCTGTGGATTCGTATGGATGCGGCCGACAGGTGGTTGTAGTGTTTGCCACCCGACCTATTATCTCATCTCATTAGAGATGCAGTAGCGCAACAGAATGCGCTGCCGTATCTATGTGTGTGCAGATGCATCAAAGAGCGCGATACTGCGGTGCCTTGTGCAAATTTGCTTTGGGGTGAAATTGAGAAAGGCAAACAATGAGCGCCGGCAGAGCTGCGGCATAGTACTCGTAGTTAATCGCGTGAATTACATAAATTTTGTGCCAAACAATTATGTGAAAAATTTATTCGAACTCGGAGTAGGTACAGGTACAGGCTGCCGGAGGTTGGCCGAGTGATGAATGGACATACGCCGAATCAATCGCAGAAAATTACACACCACGAACGCTATCATCGGGTGCAGTGCCTCCCTCTGGGGGTGACTGCGCGGACCGTCATGATCACGGCGGAGGAGAGGTGCGAATAAATTACCGCTTGATGCATGTCTTGCGGAAGCTCATTTCATTCAGTGTGATGGTTGCTATCTGTGATTAGTTGCGCACTTAATAGTTTTAAAGGAAATCGCAGATGAATTAATTGTTGGAATGGCGTCTAATTGATTGTAAGCTGATTGACAGTCTTTGGACGAGGTGAAAGCAGGTGGGACTGGCTGAAGTTGTTGTGCGGGTCAAATCAACTAGTGCCTCGCTGTTGAATTTAGCGGCTTTTGCGAATCATAATTTTGGTTTACGGAAAAACAGAAAATACCATCCTAAGGCTCTGTTGTACGGTGTCACGTCTAGCGGGCGTTTGACTACCTTCCCGTGGCCATCGATCGAATTATGCCATTCAGAGTCAATGTCATAATCTTTTTTAACCTTCACACTAAGTACTTTTGCAATTTTGTGTGGAATTTCGCCTTTTTGAGCTCGAAAACTTTAGCCCGCACACTAAAATTGATTATTAGTATCGCGGATTACCTGTCAAAATGTTTCGCAGCCTTGAAAAGGGAATGATGCACCACACACATAGATGGCGAAAAGATTTTTAGTGTTAAGTTTAAAACTAAAGGGTCTACCATTAAGGACTTGGCAACTTCTTTGGAATTCGACTTCGTCCATACGTTGTAATAATTTGATGTTTTCGAAGGATAAGACGGTACTTATAATGACTGCAGATGAAGCGCGAGTGCACGCCTAGCTTTGTGCTAGCTTAGCTCGTCATAAAATGGGTAGGCGAGATTAGATCATCAACAATCTTAACCATACATAAAAATATATTAAAGATTATACTTAAACCCGTAGTTGAAAGAAATGAAATCAAAATGGTTAAATATGGACTTAAAAGCACAAACAAATTTGATAGAAGTAAATATATTCAACACCTGTTCATGGAGCGGAGAAAATTAGATGGTAATCTTTTCTCCGGAGCCTTCTCTACCCTCCCCACCAAGGGTTGCATTGGCAAATCCTCGAAATGTATTTTATCACAAATCCATCGTTTTGGTCACTGGCATGGAAAAATCTTTAAGAATTTAAAATTCCATGTTTATACTAATCACGTACTAAATCCATATATATAAAAATGGATCTTGGTTTGTTCGGATACTTAAAACTCGAAAACGACTGGACCAAATTGGATACTTCCTTCTGCGGATTTGTTCGTAATTGCTCCGCGAAGGTTTAGGAAAAAAGAAAAATTGAAAAATTCTCAACAGGTGGCGCTGTAGGCGGTCATTCCATTTGATAGCACAGTATATGTTCTTTGTGATTTGATAATTTGGGCTGTGTGGTCACGGGGGGGGGGCCAATGAATTAACTAATGTACTGATAAAGAAGTTGTACCCTTTTGTAAATCAAGAAAGAAAAATAAAACAACGTTTGAAAGAAAGTCAAATTAATTTTAAATAAAATTTTTAAATCTACTATTATTATTATTGTTTTGTTAGATCGTTAAGTGTTTTGTTCTGTTTTTCCAGTTGTATTCAAAATTTCAATTGCACCCTTTTCGTTCGTTTGCTTTCTGTATTTTGGCTACAAACTATTGGTTGAAATTCATATGCCAGCGCCAAATCGTCAAACTGTAAGTGTATTGAATCGTGAATTGGAACGCGAGCATGTTTACGACACAACAACTTTGCAACAAAAATTACAAACATATGTTCCGCTGCTGAATGAACAGCAAAAGAGTGCGTATGATCAACTGATGAAGGCTGTCGATGAAGGAAACGGTGGACTATTTTTCCTTGATGCGCCCGGCGGTACTGGGAAAACGTTCCTGATATCATTGATATTAGCAGCAATACGTGCTCAAAGTGGCATTGCGTTAGCTCTCGCATCTACCGGAATTGCTGCAACACTGTTGGAAGGTGGAAGAACAGCACATTCAGCACTGAAGCTTCCGTTAAACCTGCAAATCGATGAAAATCATGTTTGCAACATTTCAAAGCAATCAGCCATGGCAAAAGTGTTGAAAAATTGTAAATTGATCATATGGGATGAGTGCACAATGGCAAACGATCATTAGAAGCACTTGATCGAACATTGCAAGATTTGCGCAACAATAATCACCGGTTTGGTGGCGTGATGATACTGTTGGCGGGCGACTTCAGACAAACACTTCCCGTGATACCGAAATCAACAGCGGCGGATGAATTAAATGCATGTCTGAAGTCGTCGTATTTGTGGCGATACGTGAAAACCATTTCATTGAGTATGAATATGCGAGTGATTCTGCAACAGGATAGAACCGCAGAAGTTTTCTCTAAAGAACTGCTAAAAATCGGAAATGGACAAATTCCGGTTGAAACTTCAAGTGGTTTAATATCCATTCCACCTGTCATTTGTCAATTCACCTTAACGAAAGATGAACTCATTACTAATGTGTATCCGAACATTGGTCAAAATGATCGTAACTACGATTGGTTGAGCGCACGCGCAATTTTAGCAGCGAAAAATATTGATGTCAATGACTTGAATTGGACGATTCAAAATCAAATTCCGGAAGAGCTGCGTTCATACAAACCGATCGATCGCGTTGAAAACGAAGACGATGTCGTCAATTATCCAGTGGAATTCCTAAACTCTTTGGATTTGTCTGGCATTCCGCCTCATCATTTGCGTCTTAAAGTTGCATCTGTCGTCATTATGCTAAGAAATCTTCATGCCCCGAAACTGTGCAATGGAACCCGACTGATTGTCATGAAGCTAATGACCAATGTGATAGTGGCAAGGATTGTGAATGGGCTGTTCAAAGGAGAAGAATGCCTAATCCCGCGAATTCCCCTGAGTTCAAACGATTTGCCATTCCAATTCAAACGTATTCAGTTCCCAGTGAAACTTGCATTTGCGATGACAATAAACAAGTCACAAGGGCAGTCGCTGGAAGTGTGCGGCATAAATCTGGAAAAATCATGTTTTTCACACGGCCAGTTATATGTGGCATGTTCCCGAGTAGGGAAACCATCCTCACTCTTCATTTACGCTCCGGAGCAGAAAACAAAAAATGTAGTGTATCGGGCAGCTTTAAATTGAGTCATTAATATATTCTTTGTTTTAGATTTCAATAAATCTAATAGACTTTAAAGAAATTAATACTTGATTTTATTATATTTTCGCCAAATATTGGCCGGGACGAAGTCATCTGTTAAGTATCGCTAAATTTCGATCAAAGAAACAAATTTCAGGTGGAATCGTGAGTGCTTGAAATTAATTCAGTCAACAAATATATTTTGGGCAAAACGAAGTTTGCCGGGTCAGCTAGTTCATTTATATATCTCACGGTGAGGCGACATTAATTATAATTATTATTCAAATGGGGAAATAATTTAAAGAAAATTTAAATTTTTGAACACAAAAAAAAAGAAGTTATATATGGGTATATATAATATTTAGTAATAAAAGAATGAAAAACCAAACTTACATTTATATAATCCTTCGTCGTCAGCGCTGTCGATGAATGATGATTTTTGGTGTCTATCCTTTAGGTCAATGTTATATATGTAGTTTCTAAAGGATATTAAGTACAATAAGTTAATTAATAATAAGTTAGGTTAAATTGAAATATAAAAAAAAAATATTTAATTAGAACATTCGAGAATTTATGGTAATCAAATAAAAATGAATAAAGATGATAAGTATTTAAACGGAAAAGTTATAAAAAAAACAGTTTCCAAAAAATTTTAAATTTGCTGGAACTGCTTTTTAGAAAAGAGCACTAAAGAAGTATATTCGTCTTGTATTTTGGGTTTATTTTTCTTTTATTCTAAGTAACACGAAAAGTTCGCTACGTGTTTCAAATCCCTCTACAAAAAAAAAATATTTAGAACCATAGTCCTTGAAGGATTTATTTTTATAAATCTTACCAGTGCAGGAAAAACATTGGTGAATTTTCCATATGGGTATTTTTAATTTAATAGCCTCAAGGGTCTATAGCAAAATATCACGGATTCACCCAATCTAAGTCACACTGGCACTGCACATGCTTTTCGAAGGAAAATCCAATAATTTCCACAACAAAATTTCACTAGAACACTTTACTTTATATTATTTATATGTTTTTCTATTTTTTTTTCCTCGTAGTTTGAATTTTGATTTCATGGAAGAAGTATAAATATAATATGCGCAGCGGTCGATACGTTGAACCAGATTTTCGATGACTCGGCCGCACATTTCGACCGATACGGCCGCTATTTCTCGTCCAATATTGGCTCTGAGCTACTCTTACGTCGTCGGTTTATTGGCATAGCCCAATGATTTAATGTAGCACCATAAAAAAAAGTCTAGAGACGTTAAATCGCACGATCTCGGCGGCCAATAGAAGGGTCCGTTTTTCAAGTTAACATGTTCACCGAGCTGAGACATCAATAACTCGATTGTTGCAGCCGCTGTGCCTTGTAGCACCATCTTGTTGGAAACACATGTCACTTATGTCCAATTCATGCAATTTCTCAAAGAAATGACGTACCAACATGCAAAGGGTTTTCCAATAAGAGGTGTTGTTGTGAATGACCCGCTCTATTACGGTAGCTGTCACTTTTGAAGCTTTTATTCTTTGAGATTTGACAAGTAGAAACTACGCCATTACTAAAAATGGAACGATTCACGCTTCAACAACGCATTGAAATTATTAAAATTCACTACAAAAATGGTGAAAATCTTGCAGTCACAGTTCGCTAAACTGAAGCATTTTTTGGTCGTCGTGAAGCACCTTGTCGGACCGCCATACAGAAATTGGTGGAAAAATTCGAGCTGTTGGGACAAGTTAGTGATGTGAAGAATAAAACCCGTGCACGTCGCTCAAGAACAACTGAGAATATTACTGCTGTAACCCAAAGTGTTGAAGAAAACCCAGGTTTGTCCATTCCTCGTCGTTCTTTGGAATTGGGGATTCCACAAAAGGCATTACACCGTATTTTGCATAAAGACTTGGGTCTTAAGGCTTATAAAGTTCAGTTAACACAAGAACTCAAGCCCGCCGATCATCAACAACGTCGTGTCTTTGCTGATTGGGTCCTTGAAATGCATGAAAATGATCCGGAATTCCATAGAAAAATCATCTTGACTGATGAGGCCCATTTCAACCTCGGTGGCTACGTCAACAAGCAAAATTGTCGCATCTGGGGCTCGGAAAACCCAAGAGTTATTGTTGAGAAGCCTATCCATCCTCAACGTGTGACTGTTTGGTGCGGTCTATGGTCCGGCGGGGTCATTGGACCTTACTTTTTCGAAAATGAGGTTGGATCAACAGTTACTGTGAACGGATTGCGGTATTGAGAGATGATTAATCATTTTTTATGGTTGGAGTTGGATGGTATTGATCTGGACAACGTTTACTTTCAACAAGACGGCACTACGTGCCACACAAGCAACGAAACCATTGATCTTTTACGGGAAAAGTTTCCGGACCGTGTTATCTCTCGAAGAGGTGATCACAATTGGCCACCGAGATCATGTGATCTAACACCTTGCGACTTCTTCCTTTGGGGCCACGTGAAAGATTAGGCCTACGCCAGCAGTACATCGTCGTTTCAAGACCTCAAAGATAAAATTCGTGAGGCTATCGAGGACATAGGGCAGCCACTTTGAGATTTGGTTATGGAAATTTTCATGAAAAGGATATGGTGCTGTATGCGTGCTCGTGGTGGCCATTTGGCTGATGTTGTTTTTCATTATTAACGGCATACCTTCCTCTTTATCATGAAATAAACATCCGATCAATTAACTCAAAAAATGACATTTTTCTTTGAATACCAAAATAACACCTCTTAATGGAAAACCCTTTATCTGTAGTGAATACCATTTACTGTGAGGGTCATTTTCATCGACGAAAAAAAAAAAACGGCCCAATGATGCCACCGGCATGAAAACCGCACGAAACAGTGACTAAAGCGCTGTTTCATGAAGCACATGAAGGTTCTCACCTGTCCAGTAACACATATTTTGCTAATTGACAAAGCCGTTCAACAAAAAATGCGCTTCTCGCACTGAAGATGATTTTGCGATGAAATTCTTTTAAAAGTTACGACCACCGACTCGGAATTTCGGTAGTAAATTTTATTTATTTGTAAGCAAATGTTGATTTTACGGAATATTTTGACATTGACAATTCGGTAATCGGTTTAAGGGTGCGTTCACACTGAAAGTTTGAAGTTGTCAAGTCGCTAATGAAAGGCCCTAACAACAATATAGATGCCGCTCAAGAAAATGATGAGGTTAGGTATCAAAAATGAATGAATAATAAGAGTCAGAAGGAACGCGAGGCCAGAAGCATAACCGAGTCTATAATATACATTTTAAATACAGTGGTTCAGGTTTTTTTAAAATAAATTGTTTCATTTAGTTTCCCACAAAAAACAAACTGTCCTCGAATGGCTTCGGAAAACGTTCTTTCAAACGCGGTATAAAATTCGAAAAATAAAAACACCCGCAAATGAATGGTTGCAGATAAACCTAGGATTCTGGACTTGCTGCGCCAACTTTGTACCTATTTTTATTTTTCGGACCTTAACGAGGAATGGCAACTGCAAGAGCTCGCTTACAAGAACCAATTTGATCTAGCGTCCATGTTTCTCCGCGAAAGGCCTATAGATGTTACTTTAAGGATAGAGCCCATCAATGGGGTCAAATGTTGGCTAACGAGTGATAGTTTTAGCATTATTGGCTCGCGAGAAAAGTCGGAAAGTGACCAGTCAAAATATTGATAGCAGTGCGCCCAATCTGCTTTAATGAAGGAGTTTTCCGAAGCGCGTCAGAAGGTACTCATCAAAAAGTTTATAGCACTAGAGCCAAAAAAGTCGCCTTTAAAGCACGATGCAACTTATTTTCTAAAACAGTAGATATTATGTCTAACCGAAGGCGTTTTTCCAAAGGCTTCGAGTCGGTAACGACTTCTGCTTACTTATGTGTATTTTTTGATGACGTTAATAGTTCGAAATGGAGCACGGCTTCAAGGAAACATACCTCTTCAGCCAGTACAGCAACCAGTTTTAGTTACAGATATCAAGTTTGGTGAAGGTCGCTCTGTGATCGTGGGAGCCTCTTAAGCTGGGGTTAAAGACTGGTGTTGTTGTCCATTCGCACTACGTGTCTAAGACATTTCTGCCATAAAATTCGGCGAATTAGAAACTATGCGCCGTCTTCATCGGATCGAAATACACTTCCATCTTATTGAAATATAACGAGCTACTCTGCGAAAGAAAACGTTACATTCGCCAAAGATAACACACAGCTTCTGGGGATATCCAAAAGGCATTGAAGGGTCTGTAAGCTTTATAGTCGATTTTTATACCGTGTCTTAACTCTAAGGGTGGCGATGGAGTAGTTAAATATGCATTTAAGTATATTGCTCAACACCAGAAGGACCACTCCGTGTATTTGTATATGATACTGGTAGGTCTTCCGATCACTAAAATTTAAGCTGCCTTGACAAGTAGTAGGAAAACGTCTACACCGACAAAAAATTGCCTGCATCTGAAACGTTCTAAGAGTTTTCTTGCTTTTAAAAAACTTTTTTTTTTTTAAGCAATACTTCTTTAGGCACGCTTGACTTGGGGGGTAAGCTGGTAAATGCGTCACAAAAGCGTTACGGAAATTGTGAGCGGAAGTTGAGAGGGAGATACAAGTTAGTGAGATAGAAAGAGAGAGTTACGTTTCGTATATTACTGTAGAGGCAAGAGAGATTGATGCGAGCACACATTCTCGTTCTCTCTTTCTCTCAGTCAGTTACGTTTCATTATCTAAGACACATCATACAGTGCAGCGGTGATACCAGATCGGGGGATTTATCACTTTTGGCGGGATTTTCTCACTAATAAAAGGGACAAAAGGATTTTTCACACCTCACAGTACAAAAGGAAAGGGATTTTACCTTTTGGTCAAATTTTGTTCCTAATTGCTCATTTCATTAAGAATAAAAAAAATTATTCAACCTACGATCAAATTAAATGTTTTCATGTTTAGAAAAAAGTCATTCAAAATATCTATCTTTTTTTTATTTTCCTAAACTGTTTCATAAAATGACATATTATGTGTCTGTGAATGAATCACGAGTATTTTTTTAAATAATAATAATTTGTAAACATCAAAGGGATATTTTGAGTATAACCGTGGGATAACCTGCCTCTAAAGCCTGGTATCACTGCAGTGCAGGCCTATTGTCTGTATCACACTGTAGGAGCAACAGAGACTCTCAAAAGTTACCAAAGTTTATCGGGTTTTGCTGTCAGCCACAATAGAGTGTTCTTTTGTGCATTTGATGCATGAGGGCAATACGAAGTAACTGCGGTGGCATGTCACAAGGTTCGGTACTACGCTCAATGCTGTGGACCGTTTATGTGTAATGAAACTCAGGCTGAAGCCGTTCTTAGAGGTCGAAGCAGGAAAGTTGTCAAAATGATTACATATAGACTCGGAGGACCATGAAGTCGCTAATTCTTATGAGAAACTGTCTTCGAAAACAAATACACACTTGCATTTTTCTTTTTTGTAATAGCTTTGGAAGGTGAGACCTCTTCCTGCAAGAACTGACAGTTCAATAGTTATAAAGGTTGTCCCAAAATTCACCCAAGACTCGAATTAAATAAAAACAATTTCGTTTGTTCAATTGTAATTTATTTTTAATTTAAACATAAAGTGGACATGATGTGATTGTGTATAGAACAACAAATGCTTCAAATTAAATTCAGGGTTATCGAAGCCTTCGAGGTGCCAATAGGTATGCTCTCGGTGTTGCTGGAAAAAATTCCATCTCGGTATGAAGAGTGGACAGTGGGTACACAGGGTGCGCAGTCTATTGCGGCCCAGGTACCCGTCCCTCGATTGCTGTAGGTAGTGTTGGTAGTGGTAGTGATAGCAGACGTAGAGGAGAATAACCCCATTAGCATGCCCCACAGCCAAAAGAAGTCAACACGCAACATAACAACAACAACGAAAACAGCAGCAGAGGAAACAACAACGACAGCAGGGACGATTATGAAATGTAGAGCCACCTTAGATCAAGAGTCAGTCGCCAGAGCGCCGCCAAGCTGAGACAATTTGTATAGAGACCATATAAATAAGAATTAAGGAAATAAAAAAAGTGAAATTTATTAAAAAGTTAAATTCGTGCGTTCCTTCTCTGTTGTACATATATTCCGTCGTTTCACCCTTCACTTCGATTTCAGGACCCGGACATTTCTGCTAACTTATCCAGGCCGGGAAATCTCGTTATAAATGGCGCCCGAGCAGGGACCAATCAGCCATCCAACGAATTTTGTTCTGCTTCGCTCGACTTATATTGTCCTTATGCAGTCAGCTGTCAAACATTGCTCATAAATTATATGAGAGCGGTGCAACTTTCCATTTGATTCCGTTGTGCATTATTTTTATTCGGATCCAATTAAGGGGTCGGATAATCCAGAAAAATATTACATCCCACAAAACGAATATCATCCGAACTATTCGTGAGATAAATCCAGCCAATCAACCAACCTGTATGGACGTTGACGGAACATCATATAGCAGGTCTTGCAGCAGTCTTCCAACAGATGAGCAAAGGAGGTCAGTGTTCATCTTATTGAGCAATCAAAGGGGTTGGCCCGGCTTTGTTTGCCAAATTCCATTGGAGAATACCTCATAGGTCGTTTGACGTCTGGTCCAACTCGATTTAGGCCTATCTCCAGCACACCTTCAGGCAGTCTTCGAGCTCGATTGACTTTATTGACTGTTTTGACAAAAGCATTTTTAAAATGCGCCGTAATGGCGTTCCCCACCTCTTTATAGCGACCGATCTTTGAAGAGTACCTGCCTGAGGCACAGCGACTTTCCATACTATGTGATCCCAGGGACGATGCTTACGCCAGCTATTCAGGAAACGGATGTTCGGCCTTATTTTTCGTACAGAATCTAGTTATTCAAAGCTTCACTCTTCATTCCTTTGATGCCACATCAAAGCCTGTTAATCTGTGTCGGATTTTGGAAGGTGAGACCTCATCTTGGGACAGCTCAGAAAATTAGCAGTCGTTTTCTACCACTTGTTTGAAAATTGAAATTGCAGTATGAACTCGCGTCTTAGGGTATATGGACAAGTAACAACATTCCTCGCTATATCTATATGAGAAAGAGCATCTGACAATTGCTATCACTTTTTCGACGACCATCAGTCTTTGGTTCTAAAGTGGCTGCACAATGACACCATTCATGCATGCGAACTCCTCTCCAGTTTGCCCCCTGATGGAGTTCTTTTAAGACAGCTGCAAAAGTCTTCAGCAAGGTTCAGTGTAGTTTGGTTTCTGAGCTGTATATTACGCCAGATAATTTGCTTCTTTTCAAATTTCAAAGATAGTTTCGTATAAAGCAAAAATGTGGAACTTCCGAATAGAGATCTGTGACTTTTGGCTACACACTGATCAACCAACACCTATCGAGGTATGTGCATCGAGCCAGACATATCCTGGGGTACGTTTTAAATATTAATTTAATTTTATTGCGTTTCTAATCCCTGAATATATAGAGTCTTTGTCCGAGCCACTACCCGCACTCTCTGTAAGGCTTTTTCAATGCAGGCTATACCCAGGTTCGTCCAATTTTGATCGAAGACCGTTGAACACCCTTACACACTATACCCACCGCACCATTTCAACATTCCCCTCTTGAGATGCATTCCTATACCCACTCAACAACTAAGTAGGTACTGGTCTTGCACCATTCGATCTGCAAGTCCATTCCAGACGAGAGCCATTACTGCTAATTGTGAGGCTTTCTCTGGAAGTAATTATTCCTAAACCGGCATTCCAAACGCAACCGCAGCTACCCATTACATTTGTCCAATTAACCCACTCTCTCTGTCTCGGAATAACTCCCAGACAGCCCCGCTAAAACAAGAAACACATACCTCCGCTACACGGTCTCGAATTCCAAGCCCACCGGTCACATGGAGGGTATGCAGCATGCCTTACGCAGCCATCGCAAAAGCAGTTATTGCAGCAATGCCATCAATGTTCGGCTTTAATTAATTTTCACCTCTTAAATGCTCATAAAAATCCATATTTGCCCGCGCACCGACTCAAGTGACTTCATCATCAGTTGGATCTTGGATGGGACAGACACAGAGAGGACCTGACGCAAGATAGTTACATTGCCATGCCATACTAAATATATGGATGACAACGATCCGCACTGTGACTACCATGCTGCTGTATGGGCAATTTGTTGGGTGATGTATGGCTGACTGTTTTTGTCTGGCCGCGCGCTGCATCTCTATCCGGACGCTGCAATTGATTCTTCGCCGAGATAAAATTGTCAAATGCGAACTAAATTGGTGACTGCAACTGCAAGCATCTCCCGGGAGTGCGCGCGCACCTGTATTGTTAGGCGAATGCACCGCCGCCGGCGGCAAACAGTTGATCGGTCGAGACCGGGGCCGGACGTGGCCAGAGGTCGACAAAAGGCAGCAGTAACACAGAAAAAAAAAAAAAGCAAAGCACGCGAAAACCTTCAATGAGTGTGAGTTTGGCTGGTGACTGCGCGTCCGTTATGTATGTACGCCGGTGTAGGAAGATTTACGATCGCCGCTTGGATAAATTGCAGTGATTTTCGCGATCCGCGCGATTGTGATCGCAGGAAATTTGTTCTGGGGTTTTGTCTGTTTTTTTTTTTTTCCATTCTGCTGGCGGATGCGTAGAGGTTGTTGTGTTTGGAGATGGTTCACACGGGCATTACACACAACACACGCGGGAATTTCAACCAAAGTTGGATGCTAATTGTTAGTGGGGTCGACTGTTAGTTGTGGGGGATACATATGGGACATCTATGGCAGCAATGAAGCTTTGAGGATGGCTAATCTGTACAGGGAAACAAGTGAGCTTTAACGCTTTCTGACTTGCAAAAGCAGTAAAATGGCAAGTCGGCCTGTGAGATCTACAATGCAGGAAAATGTATAGCTCATGATACTTTCAGCAGAGAATTTCTTTCAAAAAACCTCAAGACTCATTCAATCCCTGAAGCAGAACTTCCTTCGCAGTCCACAAGGGACTGGACCTTCTTCACGAACCTTATTATTTTGGACCCTATCAGTGCGATTCAAAGTCCACAACCGACGAAATATTCACAGTACTGCAGATCCACAAAATCCAAGTCGATACCCAACACCTGCATGTTTATCGATTTTAGGGCCGCATATGACAACATTTATAGACACGAGTTATATAGAGCCATGCCTAGTTTTGGCATCCCTGCAGAACTGATGCTCCACAAAGATCGGAAACAGTCTCACTGAGACCTTTGATGTCTAAAAAGGATTCAGGTTGATGTCATGTGGCTTTTTCAATATCATTTCTGAGAAAACTTTGCGAAACTCGCAAGGGGCACAAAGTCTGAACAACTATACTTGCTGCTGACGACATCGACATCATCGGCAGAACTCAGGGAGCGTTTGCAAGTATCAGTAAAGAAGCGGCAAAAGTGGGCTAAGTGGGGAATGAGGGCAAAACAAAATGCAGGGTGTCCGTCGGGAAGGTATACTACTTTGTTTTGCCGCCATTTTGGTAAATATTAGCCTTGACAGTTCATATTTGGCAGTCGTGAAGTAGACACGTGGCAGATTTATTATGGAAAAATATTCGATAAACCAACGTGTTTTAATCGTTAAAACATTTTATCAAAATCAATCATCGATTACTGTGACGATGAGAAAGTTAAGTCAAATTGTTGGGAGAAACAACGTGCCAACAAAACGCACTATTTATCGTGTAGTGAATGATTTCGAAGAAAGAGGGTCTGTAGGTGATAGCCCCAAGCATGAACCACAACTTACTGCAAGATCGGCTGAAAACATTGCTGCTGCTCAAGGAAGTGTTCAAAACAATCCATTTGACGCCGTGCTCAGGAGCTTGGTCTTCAAAGAACAACTTTTGCACAAGGATTTGCATTTGTTTCCATTTAAGATTCAGTTGATACAAGAGCCACAAGACCATTTACGACGCCGTAAATATGCCAATAGGATGTTACAGCAAGCCCATGACAACCCCGATTTTCATGAAAAAATCATAATGTGTGACGAGGCACATTTTCATTTTAATGAATATGTGAATAAAAAGAAAGGTCGGTTTGGGGCAATGGAAAACCCTCATCAGTCACCTTTGCATCCATTAAAATTTACAGTCTGGTGTGCAATTTTGTCAGGAGGAATCATTGGACCTTACTTCTTTGAAAATGAAAACGGCGTAACGGTAACTTTGAATGGGGAGCGATATCGTGATATGATTGAAAACTTTTTAACGCCACAACTTCATGCCTTGGGCTTGATTAGCATGTGGTATCAACAAGACGGTGCCAGGATTACAATGGAATTACTGCGAGACCTCTTTCCACAACAATTTCTTTCAAGAAATGGTGATGTTGGTTGGCCTCCACGGTCGCCTGATTTGACTGCTCCGGACCTCTTTTTGTGGGGATATCTAAAAAGCAAGGTTTATGCAAAGCAACCAGAAACGCTTGAACAACTTAAACAAAATATTCGTGATGAAACTAATGAAATACCGCGTGAAATGTGTGAGAATGTAATGGAAAAATATGCTCAAAAGGGCTCGCATTTGTGAGACTAACAGAGGCGGACATTTACCTGATATTGTATTCCATACATAATTGCCGACATTAAATAAAAAATTTATCAATATAAGATCCAGTCTCTTTCATTTAATCAAAAATTATAAACAAAGTAGTATACCTTCCCGGCGGACACCGTGTATATGCTGTCAACAAGAACGGACACACAACATCGACGAATCGGACCGAACGTCACGATAGACAGCTTCAACTTTCAGCTAGAGCGGGACTTTGTTTAACTCGGCTATTAATTCTGAAAACGACATCACCTCAGAAATTAAGCGGAGAATCACAATGCCAACCGCTTTTTTTTTAAATTATCCCATACCCTGATGGCTGACACTGCGACCTGAAAGATCTGTTGTATCAATGGGGAAAAGTTAGTCTAAAGAGACGTGCGACCACCCTGATGAAGGCCAATAAGTCCTCAGTAGCAGAGTTCAGTAGATCTGCTGGTGCACGAGTCTCTCTGTTAAAGACACGTTTTCTTAACCAATGAAAAGCCGGGCAGTCGCAGAAGATGTGTTCAGAGGTTTCGACAGAGGTTTCGACATCCTCCCGACATCCTCCCGACAGAATCTAAATTCTGTGTCCGGACAAAGGTTCATTTTGTTGAGGTGGTGTCTTAAGCCACAGTGTCCTGTGAGAAGGCCCAGTAGCTTTCTTATATTATCCTTACTGAGTCTAAGGGCCGTTTGCTCATACGACTCTTAACGATTTAAGCTCTACTTAAATACTTATGGGCTTCTTTTTACGGCATAAACTGTCACATGAGAGTTTATGTGGCAATTCGCTATGAGTCGTATCAGCAAACGGCCCTAAGGATTTTATTTTAGGAATAGGGCTTGATTAATCGTTTGGATTGTCCTAGACCAGGGACATTTTCCCAGTGGTTAAGACGAAGTTGTTGTTCCCCTTCATTAATTAGTCTTAGCGCAGTAGCCCAGTTAACTCTGAAGTAAGATTCTGGTAACGTTTTCGGAACCAG
The DNA here is from genome assembly GCA_916610125.1 of Cheilosia vulpina. Taxonomy (NCBI): domain Eukaryota; kingdom Metazoa; phylum Arthropoda; class Insecta; order Diptera; family Syrphidae; genus Cheilosia; species Cheilosia vulpina. The sequence goes on along the minus strand of OU744278.1, from coordinate 16,794,235 downwards.
CCCCAGCTAGTTTGTCCACAAGTTCGTTGCCTGCTATACCTTGATGACCAGGTACCCAGCCAAGTTTGACCTTCTTGTATTTGGCTAGAGTTTGCAAGGCATCATGGCAGCCCTTAACTGTATTAGAGCCCATTGTATTGGACGCTAAAGCTTGTAAAGCTGCCTAACTGAAATATGTACGATGGCGCCTTTTATACCTTTTCTAGTATGTAGCATAGATTTCCGCTTAAAAGACGGTGGGACACATTCAAATGGGTATTGAGACTTTGGTGTTGGGTCCAAAGACACCAGCTCCAACTACGGAACTAATTTTTGATCCTAACTTTTAGGGTACAGTGCTAGAACACCATTGGACCAAGAACGACCTAGTAATTCTACTTCAAATAATTTCCCAAAACTATACTCCCAAACCATAGTGTCCGGTACGGAGCAGAACATAACCATTTTTGGTATTTGGTTAAGTATTTTCAGATGTCCCACGTGTTCGTCTGATTTAAACTTATATTCGAGCTGCAGTTTAGGGGCGCATTTAGCAATTGTCTTCATAATGAAGAATTGCAGTGGTGAGAGCCCAATAATGGCCTCAAGTGCTGTTGTTGGGCAAGTGCGCATTGCAGCTGTGAAGCCGGGATAGGCAATCCGTTGAAGCTTCGGAAGCTTGTTTGCCGTGGTACGTTCAAGTACTTTTGGCCAAACGCAGTTACTTCGACCTAATAAGGCAAATGATTAACAAGGCCTTGGCAAGAAGCACTAAGGAAATTCTATATAAGACCCTCATCATCCCAGTCCTGCTGTATGGTACAGAAGCAGACGTTATCAAAGGCGGACATAGATCTGTTCGCTCCAGACGCAAAATTCTTCGAGTGATTTTCGGTCCCATTTGCGTTGGCGGGTTTTGGAGCTGGAGATTTAATAGAGAACTCAACGAGCTGTACATCAAGCTGATCCGAAATGTACGCATCAGTCGTTTAAGATGGCTGATACATGTAGAGCGAATCGACACCAATGCTCCGGCCCAAAGAGTCATCGATTCAAATCCGGAGGGAGGAAGTCCTCGCCTTAGGTGGCGCGCGCAAGTGGAAGGGGACCTCCAACTTGGAGTGCGCAATTGGAGGCAGTTAACCCAAAATAGAGAAGCGTATTGGTTGAGGCCCAAGTTTATCCCGGACTGTACTTATTAAGTAAGTGAGAATTGCTGTCTTAATCTGTGTTATATCTAGGCAATGGCAGTAGTCGTAGCCGCTCTAGGCCTCAGGTCATGTGCCGCACCCATCATTCAGAAAATTGTTTAACTAAAAACTAGCTTATAATATTTTCCGAGGTTTCAGGGATGATTGGACACTTAAATAAAACATTTAAAATGGTTTTAGGTTTTGTTTTTAATGAAATAAATGTTTTGTTGCAGCAAAATCATTAATTAAATCTTCGCAATCCAATTTGCTTAAAAAACCAGCTTTTATGTTAAGCAAAGCAAGATCGTTTAACCTCTGTTCCGTCATTTTGGATAAGCTTAGTACGCTGCTCGAGCTAAATTTTCGCTCCCATACAAAATTCTCTACAAAATTTAGCTGAGCTAAATTTAAGCGAATCCATTTAACTGATTGGTTCGCAGCTCGAGCTAAATAATCAAACTTTTGTTTCAGAATGTACTGCATGTGTCTGTCAAAATTTAGCGTGCCCATTTAATGGGTCGGCACATTTTCTGAAGCTAAATTGTGACAGATCGTTGTGTATTTGTTGCGGAAAAGTATGCAAGGATGAGCTTTTTTAATTATTACATATTTTCAAAGAACAGCTGTTTTCTGTGACACTTATCCACTCGGCGTACTCTATGTCAAAATTCAGCTAGGACTTTAGCTAATGTTTGGACAGAAAATTGGTGACCAGATAAAATTTAGTTGAGTTCGAGCAGCGTACTACACTTCAACATAAACATTTTCCGAAACAGATTGTTCGTGGCTGTACACTAACTGTACACGTACATTTACTAAAAAAGCAGTATGCATAAGCATTATCAAAGTACAGCAGAACTACAGATGAGCGGGTTTTACTTCACCTTCACATTTTTAGATTCTATTTGGAAAATTGCAAATGAATTTTTGTATTCGATAAATTTGAAAAATCTTGGAATTTAATGCTTTTTTAGCTCAACAATCGTGGAATAAGTTTTAAGTCCTAAAATCGTAAAATTAAGATAAATCGTGGAATCTGGCACCGCTGGTTGACATAACTATCGCAAATCGCAGTCACGAGCGGGCAAGCGAGTAAGGCGTGGGTGGGTAGGCAGCGGCGGGGAACGGGGTCGCAGCGACCGCAAGAGCTTGACTGACATGCGCCTAATAACAATAGGTACCTACCTATTCCTCCTAGATCACTTATATTAAGCTAAACGTACGAACTATTTTATATGTACGATGTGCGAAATTATTTACACTTTGATACGCAAAAATAGTGATTTAGGAAGATTATAACCATACGGTACGTTACGTGAGCCCTTAAAATATTAAGATACTTTGCACTTGAGTTATTTCTTGTTAATCTTGTTATCATCAGTGACTTTTTTGTCACGATTTGCCGCCCTTAATATCCAGCTGCCCTAGGCCCGGGCCTACTGGGCCTTACGGCAAATCCGCCACTGTATCTAGGATGCCACTTTTATAATGGTATACAATTCGTGCGCTTTCAGCACTTTATAACGGAAATTGTAGCCGCTATAAAGTATTTTGGAACAACAGATGATCGTTTAGGTCCTATAATTGTTGCTTTCGAACCTCTTTGGGCCAATTCTTCAGTGTTTTCATTTAATTTAACCCAGATACCCACCATATTTCGGTTAAACTCCTTGTGCTCAGAGTGACCGTTGCAGAGTTCTGAAAAGTCGCAAGAAAAAGGGCCAATAAGGAACAAAGTGCCATTTCTGAAGTAGAAAAGCTTATTTAAAATGTTTGAACGATATTTAACAAGAATTGGTTAGCTAAACACTAAAATAGTGTTGCGATAGGCAACTGCATTACATTTAAAAGATTTTTATTTGGAAAAAAAACAGCGTTTGAAAAATGCTTTTCACGTCTTCTCCAACCAAAATAAAGGGCCAAAAGAGCAAAAAATTGTGGCAGGCTCTCGAAAAAAGTGACAAATTGCAACTATAGTCGCACAACGGTCACGCTGCTTGTGATTAGTACGGAAAAAGATTGTCGAAGCATTGTTAGACCGATTCAGAGTCGCGATGATGGGTGAGCTAACAACAGTTTTGTAAATAAAAGAATAGCGGCTCGTGTTTCTCCGTTTGGTTTAGTCCGAGAATGCCAGCTTCAAAATCCCCTTAGATTTTTGGAACCATTGAACTATAAGTAGGCATACCACATTAGGTTCTTTTGTCAGTTCTGTATGTGGATTCGGTTCTTCTCTAGTGATATCTCTTAAAAGATAACACCATTGGGAGGCGCATATCATAGGTTCTGGCAGGTTAGAGTCGAGGAGAAAGGCTAGTGATCTTTGCGATCACTTTTGAGCGATCCCTAGTTCAGCTCTTTATCTCGGAACAATTCCAATATGTACATTTTATTTCATCGGTGTACTCAATGACTGTGTCGTTCACTGAAATTTCATCCAAATTATAAAGGGTATCCGAAAATTCACGCAAGATTTGAATTTGCCGCCATTTGTGTGGTAAGTATTTGGTAACCACAAAACAAAAAAGAGTTTGCAAAAATGTGATACCACCTGAAAGAGCAACGTGTTTTCAATAATAATTAATGTTTGGCTGCCACAGTTCGATTCGACGTCTTGTATCTGCAAGAACTGAAAATTTCTAGAAGCTCTTGACAGCGTATTCCCACTAAAGATCTGTGTTTGCATACCTACAATAGATGGCCTGAAGCCCAATGGGCATGAACAGCGAAGACAGTTCGTTTCAAGTATTTTTGACCATCAAAACGCGGATCTATTTTAATAAAAATTTTGCGTGAATTTTGGGACACCTTTATAACCACCAAGCCCTATTTAGTTTGTATAAGTTAGAGAGGTCTATGCCTCAAATGGCAATCAATGTCAGTTGGTCCTTCGCACTGTTCTTTCTTCGTTAATAACTATGACCACCAGTCATTGATTTGGTCATGCGTTTGAATTAGGGCAACGAAGGTAATGAGTTCATACTTGAGTCTGCATATTATATCAGTGGTACTTCTATTGATTTTTTGAAGATGATAGTTAAGACAGCAATTACCGGTGCTAAGTCAAACTTCTTGCATCACTTTTGCTCATGGAAATAATTTGAAGAATATGTTTGTCGATAGTGAAACTCTACAGCTTTTTAGTTTAAGAGATACCCTGTGGAACTTCCAAGAATCCAGCTCTGCCTAAATATTGCAGGTTGGCCGGATGCATAACGTCTTTTTGACAATGGAGGCAATTGATGAGCTTGTGCGAGCTAGTTCATCCCCGCTTTTATTGCCTTTAAAGACCTCGTGACCCGGAACCCATGAGAGAGTGTCCTTTGGGGGGCAGCCAATAGTTTGCAGATATCTCCAAACAAATTTGTAGCGAACCTGTATAAATCAGTAGCTGAATGTCTGAAAATATTTTGATACATGATTTTCTAAAATATCTATCGCAGAATACGCTGCACTCGAAATTCTGCTACGGTCCCCGAAAATACTATCGCAAAATGCGTCGGAGTTCAAATTTTTGAATTCGTTTTTAAAAAGTTCAATTGCATAGATTTTTGTTTGGAAACTCGTAGTTGAATGTCCAAAAGGGACTGAGATATTGGAGTGAGTGTCACTGATCCCTACCCTAACACAAGTTGTTTTTTTAACTATCCTGAATATTTTTTGTGCCTTTTATAGAAATTGTCTTTTGAAGGCATCAAGTCATTAACTTGAAAATATTTTTGACTTTAGGCTGTTCATGCGTGACCCTGTTTTGAATTTTTGAACGAGGTGAAGTCGTATAAAACAGGTTACTGGCTGTCTTCTTATATGTGATCCAAAAGGCCCTCGATAATTCTCTCTTTTCGTCAGCGGAGGGGGAGCGTTGAACATCTAAAAATAAAAAAAAAACGGGTGCGCTTTAGACCACACGACTGAAGTCAAACTTATTTAGCTCCGTCTATATATACATGTTTAGTTTATACATATTAATATAGCAATTTTCTTCAATAATTTACTGGCTATGAGAGGAAGAGAGCAAGAAAATGGGCGCGCGCTCATACAAAACAATAGGCCACGGTTGCCACTTGCAAAAAAAACTAAAATTATTTTATTTGATTTTGCACAAAATTACCAGCCGCTAGAAGACCTGGGAGATCATCTACCTATTTTCTTATAACACACCCTTAACAATTTAGATTTGCATGTCTGTATATAAATAATATGATTAATTATTTTTATTCACCACCTGTCAAAAGAAGAAAATGAGTGCATTCTGTCATGTTTTGAATAGCGAATGGAACAGTTTTATATGCTATGAGAGGAAGAAAAGAAACTATGTGCTCGCACCTGTCTCTGTTGCTCCTACAGTGTGAAACAGACAATAGGCCTGCACTGCAGTGATAACAGACCTTAGAGCCAGGTTATCCCACTGTTATACTCAAAATATCCCTTTTATGTTTACGAAATATATAAATTTATTATTTTAAAACATACGCGTGATTCATTCACCGACACATATGTCATTTTATGAAACAGTTTAGGGAAATAAAAAAAAAAGAAAATTAAAGCATTTTGAATGACTTTTTTCTAAACATGAAAATATTTAATTTGATCGTATGTTGAATAATTTTGTTATTCTTAATGAAATGAGCAATTAGGAACAAAATTTGACCAAAAGGTAAAATCCCTTTCTTTTTGTACTATGACGTCTAAAAAATCGCTTTGTCCTTTTTATTATTGAGAAAATCCCGCAAAAATGATAAATCCCCCGGTCTGGTATCATTGCTGTACTGGCTGAGAGAAAGAGAAACCAAAAATGTGTGCTCGCATCTCTCTCTTGCCACTACAGTAATATTCGAAACGTATTCGTTACTCTCTCTCTCTTTTTATCTGACTAACTTATATCTCCCTCTCAACTTCCGCTCGCAATTTCCGTAACGCTTTCCTGTGCATGTCTTTTTGCAATTCCGAAAGTTTTGTTTACTTCAGATTTTGAAGAACGGAACACGGAGCACTGATGAGTTAAGCTTACGGGTCATAGATTTACACGGATTAAATTCAAACCTGGCGTTCTCAGATGACTGATAAGAGCCAAAACCTAATCAGTGAACTGAATTCCATTATGCAATAGTACAATATTTCCAACAGAATATACAACGACTCAGCAGACAAATCAGTGGAAGAGCGTATGGATTGCTCAAAATGCAGAAGCCATTCGAGCTCTTTGATCTCATTTTCTAACTGCGACTTGTGACTCTCTGTTTGCTCTAAGGTGTCCCATACACGGTGCATTTGTTTAACTTTTGGCAGTCATTTTGCTTTGCCTTATTTTCCAGACTTGTCTACTACCTATACCTCAGGGTTGCCAGATTGGGCGCTGAAAATGAAAAAATGACCACCCAACACAATTTTGGGCTACATGTCGTTTTACTTTAACTTGTGCGTTAATTTTGTTTGTTTTATAAGTTCACAAAACTAAAACCAAAAATAAATCTAAAACAAAAACCATACTTTTAAAACTTGGTAGCACTTTTGCAGTCAAATGACATCGAACAGTCGTTCAACTTGCAGGCACACCAATTTATTTGCCAGGCTTTTTGATTTGACACAAGCCACAAAAGCCAATTGCAGAAGATAGAAGTCAAATAAAATTCTGGTAAAATAAATAAATAATGAATTGGGAATATTTTCAATGATTTTTGGGCTTCTTTCTGGGCAACGGTATTGGGCTAAATTTTTTTATGGCTTGGACGCTTAAAGCAAATTAAATTCTGACAACCCTGCTATACCTAGTATTTAACTTTCCAAAGATCTCTCTGCGGAATGTTTTCATGAATTCGTTCGCTGCACAAGGCGTCCCATATACTCTGCAAATGTGTTGTACCTGTAGCTGAAATTTGTACTATGGTTAAGCTATCGTCTTGAGTTTTGACAACTGTCATTCACACATGGCTTCGATGTGGCACACGCACATCCAGTTCGATAGGTGTTTAAACTCCCAGGCACAACTGCACCGTCTATGGGCCATTTAAGAAGGGAAACTTCCAAAAATACTATTTTTACCGCCCCACAGTAGGTACCCCAAAAGTTTATATCTACGAAATACTCAAATCGAAGCAACCTTAGCTGGCTGCGCTAATATTAAGACTGCCATCCGAACTTTATCGTACACATACCAATCTAACTTTCATCTTTGTGTCAATTTCAGGTACGCTTCGACCACCTGGCCTAATCGGTGGATCAAAGCCAAAGGTAGCGACCCCAGCGGTGGTATCGAAAATTGAACAGTACAAACGCGAGAACCCGACAATCTTCGCGTGGGAAATACGCGAGCGGCTAATTTCCGAAGGTAAGACATAAGGCAACAATAATTTCCCCCCTTGCCAACATCGGTTTCACCAAATCTCTGATTCTCATCTATACGCGGTAGGCTCAACTATACAACAGCGCGTCCATCAGCTATCCGTCGAGTGCGCTGTTGTGCTGTTCCCGTGTCTTCCCTTTGATGTTTTATGCACTTTCATAGGTATATATACGAAGGATGCGACACGGCGCACAGTGAAGGGTTACTTTGTCCTGAGTAATCAAATTGTTGTTCCATTTTAGATCGATTGGTTAATTTATGGGCATCCGGACACCACAGCGTAGAGAGGTGCACATGTATGCGAGTATATATGCAAAACATACGGTCCCCGTCGTTGTTCGCATCGTTCGAGGAGATCGATTGATCTCCCCAGACCTCATTATGTGGTCCGTTCGGTGTAATCTCATTTGTGTCATCATCGTCACATTAAGAGAAATCAGTCTTTCGCGGGGGAATTGTCTCGCTCGCTCCTCCGGACAATTGCGTGCCCAGTGGGTTTGCATTTAGCAGCATCTGCTCCTGGTCCACGATCGGCTCCAGCTCGCATGCTCTCCATTCATTTGTGAAGGCTTTCCTCAATGAGTAGCTGCGAGGAGTTGAATGATAGTGATTGGCATTATATTTGCGGCCGCGATAGGGATCTCGTGTCGGGCAGAAAAGTGAGTATTTGTCCTAGGGATGTGCGCACTGTGCAGTTGGGTATGTGTAGTTCGTCTGCGACGATCAGCCACCGCTTGTTATGGGTACGCGATTGCGTTAGCTGATTTATTGAGTTTGGCCGTGGGTCTTCGTCTCTGTGGGGAAGTCTTCTTAGCCGATTTTTGATCGGTTATTTGATTTTGCTGTGGATATGGCGATCGAGATAGAGCGATTTCAACTGGTGCGCAAGTACCAGGACACATGTTTTATTGTAGCTCAGGGTGGGCTTCGAGCTTGATGAGATCAACTTAACGTGATGGCAGATAATGTGAAATAATGGAGGTAGGTATTATTTTGTTTTTTTTTACTCTCTTGAGGAAGTTCATTACTGTGAGTACGTTACTGGTTTTAGTGGGAACAACTATATATAGGAGGTCGACGACTTTAGTTGGGTTTTTGGGTAATTCACTAGTTGTGAATTAGAATTGTAATAAATGCGACGGAGTACATTTTGCAGGCTGTTTTCTCCTTGCGCCATTTTTTAAGAAAGCTCATCTACGTCAAGTTATCCGCGGAAGGGAATTATAGTTGGTTTTGTTGTTTCCTATTTTCAATGGAGTGCCACGCCCTAAGTGCTCCGCGTAAACATAAATTGTGGTTGGAAAGTTGTAGACAACTTTTTCTACTTTGACTGTCATTATACTGCATTTAATTATAGAGTGAACACCGCAAAGACGATAGGTAGCTTAAATTCGAATATGGTAGATAATTTCGAAAAACTTCTCAAATTTAATTTACAATATTCTGGACCATTTTCTTCAATGGGGTACCTACATTTTGCATTCGAAATTTTTGTACGTTTCGAACATTTTCGAAAATATTTTCGTATCTGCGCAATAATTTCGAAGTTAGGGTTTTTCTCAACAACCCAATCAATAACTTGATGAAGGATTTTAATTAGTTCAATAATGTGATTGATTTCAACATAACCAAATTAAATTTAAAACAAATATTAAAAGAAATGTAACATAGTTATGTTAAAATAACTACTTTTTTAAATATTAATAATTAATTAACTGTGGCTTAAAGTAGTTCAATAAATAAATGAACCTCTTTGGCGCATGTATTTTTTATGACTATTCTTCTTTCTACTGTTTTCGAAAGAGAATTTCGATATTTGTTGAAATAGCCTGAGAACTAGAATTGAACAGATTTTTCTGTCTGTATTTTTTATTATTGGAACATATATCTTTGAACATCTTCGAAAATCTGCTCAAATTTGTTGATGAATGAGAAGTCAACATTCTGAACCATTTTCTTCAATACCTGCCTATATTTTGAATTCGATTTTTTTTTTTGTATTTTTCGAACATTTTCGAAAATCTTTTCATAATGGCGATAGAATTTTAAAGTTAGAGTTTTTCTGAACAACATTTGCACGTATTTGTTATGACTACTCTCCTTTCTATTGCGTTCGAAAGTGAATTTCGAAAATTTTCGAAATATGATCTCTGGGCTAGAATTGCGCAGATTTTTCTATTTCTATTCTTTACTATTCTGGACCGACATTTTATACTTAGGATAAACCACATGCGGGATATTTTAAATTCGAAGATGTTGTATTTGTAGTCCCAAAGACTTTCAGCAATGTTTTCACATTTGCGCATGTAGTAACAAAGAAGTGGATAATTTTTTTAACCACTTCTAGGCACATCGTTTGTATTTGTATGACTCGCCAGTATTCTATTATGCTGACAAGTAAATTTCGAAATTTTTCGATAACAGAAACTTATTTACATCGATTTTATCTTATTTTACATCCGTACACTTTTCATACAATGCTCTCCTCTGACACAAGGACAAATTGAGCTGGCTAAATCTTAAGAATAAGAAAAATATTTAAAATTCGTCGTTATTGTCGAACTTCAATTTGTAATCTTCTCTACCGCAATATAGCCTTAGGTCGCACATAAGGAATAATTAAACATATATTTTACTAAATTTGATAATCTTTATTCTCTTAATACAAATCGTTCCGCTACGGTTCGCCAATTTGAAATTCGAACATTGTCGAGCTGATTTTTCGAATATGATCAAACTTTTTGCAAATACTTAGGTGAACACTAAGGGGCTCGAAGGACACCAGTTATTGTTCCATTCTAATTTTGTTCATGTCATGGTTTTAGTTTTCTCCCTAAATGAACCAAAGAACTCTTAAGAACGAATTACGAATTGCAGCCACAGCCACGCGAGTGATGACAGATTTTGACATTCCATGCAGATTATAAACAGTCTAGTTTTGTGTTCCCTAATATGAGCTCTTTTTACTTTTGCAAGCTGTAATTTGCAACTTTGAGCGACTTAGTCATTCACTGGTTTGTGGAATACGTCACCAGTTTGTGGATTGTGGATGCAATCTGTCAAATAAAACAGTGTTCGCTGCATACTTTGGATTGCTAACTTATCGCTACGAACTAACTTACTTAAGTGACACCCTAGGTTCAGAGTGGACTCTTTTATGAGTCCCAAGTCAAACTATAGGATTGCGGGAAATAAGATTTTAGAGAATTTGAAAAGCTGGAGGGAAGTTTTCTCGATACCTGAACCTGAGTGGGGTCTTTGCATCCTCAGTCAGTGTTTACGTGCACCGATTGTCGATTTTATTTCTTTTAAAAGCAATTCCAATTCAAAATGTAGTTACCCCATTGACTAAAAGCATGTCCCCGGATGTCTGTAAGAAATCAGCGGCATTCTTGCTTCTTGTCGAAAACGGCGACGATACCTCGGTCCACTTCCTTTTCTATTGTCCTGCCTTTGCTCGGATCAGGTTTTTAGTATTTTTGTGGTGTTTAATTTTCATTAGGCTCCAACAAGTTATCGGCAACGAAATATATTTTTCTCTTTGTTTTAAGCGGCTCTAATGATTTACCACAGTTTTTAATCAACCCCCGAATCCCCTACCTTCGTTCACCCCTGGTTCAATGGGTTCATTAACTTAAATATGCTTCCGAAAATGTAAATATCGTCTCATTGTACTCCATCTACACTCTTTGCCAGCTTTTGTGGGGTAGCTATTGACGAGACGCCTAGCTTTACCTTTAAAATGTTTTGGTACCTGTAGACGAGATTTTGCATTGCCTTCTATGGAGAACTCAAGCCTGATCTAGAAAGCCTATCTATAATTTCTTGAAAAAGGTAGAAAAGCGTGTATCGCAGTGTATACAGCGTGCCCGCCATCTTTACTTTAGGTAAGCTTAACATTGGGAAACATTTTTTTTTCGTTTTCAAATTTAAGGAGTTTACAGTGGCTTTATTTTCCATACAAATTTCGCAATTGTGAGCTTCCGTTAATTTAAAGTCGAGACTAAAATTTGTTATTAGTATACGACGCATTGAGTATTATTCTGACGATTGTTAAAATAGTTCCGGTATCGGGTATTATTTCCGTGGCGGACAAGCGAGATTCATACTTAGAAGTCGATCTGTAATTTCAGTCACAAAAACCGGCAACTTAATAGCTCCTTAAGATCTGCAGGTCCCATTGGGGCAGTTACACATCAGACATCACATTTGATAAGAGCCCCATTTCGAAACAGAAACTTCTACTCTAATAATTCGGTTGATTTCTTATGACTTGGCACTGATTATTGAGCTACGTCTATCAAGAAGACGTAGGTATCTACCTAGATAGTGGCGACCAACTTCGAACTATACCTAATGTCAATGCCACCTCATAAAAAAACACACACAATTTCACACCCTCCATACGGGTTTTCTTTTCCAAAACCTTCTACTTTCGGCCAACATATTGGATTGCCATTCACCCCACATCTTTCTTCTTGGGGTATAAACCATCTCCCAGCACAACAACACGGAGGACGAACCCATTTGCGCTTTACATGCGACGAAATTCATTGAATTCCACGATGAACACCAAATAGCCACGCCGCTCATTAGCCGCCGAACCTCATTAAATAATCGAAACCGCCATTCCATCTACCCACGGGCATAGTCACAATAATACAAATATATTTTCCTACCCCACCGGCTTGACAAGCATGTCGCACACAATTAACCGAACATAAGTTCTCCTTCCAATTAAATTAATACGCCCACCAAGGAAGCATTCCACTTCACAACATCCCGCCGACACATTTCGACTTTTTTCCTGGCTCCCCCTGCCGCAAAAGGAAACAACTTCTTTCTGTTTCAGCCATCAGCACGCTATATACAGAGTACAGCTCCCGTGAGCAATAGCCACAAATCAAAAGCAACAAAGTGGGTGGAGTACAGAAGCAAATAAGAAAAACCGCCCCACTGACAGCTGACAGTTGACAGTCCGATGTAAGCTTGCGTTTCATTGCCCTCAGAGGCACCCCTATCGTTCACTTTAGTGACGAAACAGTCTCTTTCTCTTTCGTCTAATGCTTATACCTATAGCCTAAGCGACATTAATCAAAATGGAAAATGTCACATAAGAGGAGCTGTCACCGAGGTAACTGTACATGCAGTCAGGCGCACACACAGTATATAGCTGTAGCTATAAATAGCCCCCACTGTGCTGTATATGGTGAAAATCAATTATGGAAACTATTCGAGCAGCCATTATGGGTTTCATGTTTCACCCCCCGTCGACAGGCGATGTAGCGGAAACTGGTCGCCGAGTGAGAGGGGCATACATTTCATTAGGTATATGATCCGCCTAATGACTGCTTTGCAGTTTACACTTGTTGGCTTTGCCTGGGCAATTGTGCAGTTGCAGATACACATTCCATTTGAATTCACGTCTGTAGATACACGGAAATATTATTCAAATGGACAATTGTTTGTGCGGAGGAGGAGTGACTGATGGCTGATGGAAACTAATGAGTGGAATTGTTCGTTCTTGTCAATTGGGACAAGTACCAGTGTAATTAGGGGGGAAATGCGCGATTATTAAAAGAGTCAAAGTCTGGAACTAATAAAAAAAAAATGCAAAAGAAAAACTGCACATATACCTATACCAATACGAGTAAGTACGAGTGAATAGTGAGGTACAATTATGTGAGGTTATATTGTTTCTAGGAGGACGATGTTAATCAACTGGGTTAGTGCGATGTTGTGCTCGTCAGCGGCAGATAGTGCTTGCTACAATTTGCCTGCAGGAAGTCAAATGTCAAGTGCAGAGGCGCGAGCAGTTTGATCAAGACTTTGGTGCAACAATGAGGCGAATTGGCGGATAAACCTCATTCAAACACTTCTCTGTTCAGAATTTAGATTATAAAAAGATTTGCCAAAGAATTTGTTCTCGGACTGCTCGAATGGCGGAATTTCTTTGGGCATGTGTGTAAGACGTTCGTTAAAGTTAGTTGCTTTATTTTTCTGATCTTTGAAAGTGGAACTTTTCGCTTAGTACTTTCACACCCGAAACACTGGTCCGATGACCGCAACTCGAAAGAGTTTCCAATACGGAAATTAAGCTCTTCGTAAAGGAAGCACCTTAAATACCAACTCTGAACCGAAATACGATTTCTAGATCAACCTTGATGATGCTGATAATAGAAGGAGACAACGAAAAATGCAGGACACTACTTTTTGAAACAGTCGCAGAGGCACATCAGCCTGACAAATGTAGTTAGAAAAGTTCCTTCTTGATTCTCAAGAACCTCAGATATCAGCCAAGACACATGACCAAAATACCCACCATTTTTCTCCGACATATTTTACGTCAACAACGACAACACTTGCCAACTGTAAAGACTCATTCAATCGTTGGGTCATTTGAATTATTTTAAGCATTTTCAATGTCATTCTCAATTCTGAAGTGAAAAAATGCAACCAATTTTTAAGTTGAAGTTGATTCTGTGTGAGTGTGCCATGAACTAGTGCAGGTTTCGATTTTCTATAAGAGCACGCTAAGCTAAAGCAGAAGGTATAGAATCGGTTGCGGATATAAACATTGGATCAGTGCTGGCATGCTAGTTCCCTCTATTAGCTCGTCGCAGGGCTGGGGACTTGACCCTTTTGTCTAGCAACAAAAATATCATGACAGTCTTCGCGCCTAGTTGACATTGACGCTGCGAGAAATTCGTTCCTATACCTTGACTACTATACTCTGGCCTAAGGAGCCAATTAAGCTGCCATCTTTCACTCCCAATTTGTCTTCGCCTTCATCGCGTCCTTCCATCCATTTATCCTCATCCTTTTCCGCTTAATTTTCAAACAAAATTCATGATTATTTCGCTTAGGTAACAATTTTTTTTTAATTTTTAATCATCGTGCCATACATCCAACCGGATTTGTTTTTTCTGTTGCTCCCGCTTCGCGAGTTTAAAAAAATGTAATTTTATTTATTTATTTGCATTTTTTTTTTCTGTTGCCTTTTGATTGCGAAACATTAATAGACCCTACTAATAACTAGGTATGTCAAAGCAGTGCGGTAAAACTGCGTGTGTGTCAACATCGCAAGACTTTAGTGCTGATTGGGTTGGTGATTGAAATGGGCTATGCGGAAAATCATTTCATGGGTTAAGTAAACGCTGTATTTCCTTCCTGAACGATTATAACAACAATACTACAAATGCTTCTCAATAAGTCTTGAAGAAATAATGAGCATAACGTGGGCGATATCTTCGAAAGCATCAACACTTTTGCCATTCCAAAAAGTGATTTCCTATGAAGCCTCATTATATGCGAGAATCCTTAGATTTCGTTTCTGTTCAAAAGAAGTTCTGAATACTCTTTAAAACATCAGAGAAGGCTTTTCAATACGCATCCCAACTTTCCGAGGACTTATTTGAAATTGATTTAAGAGCGCCAAGAACTTCATTGAAACAAAAACCGCGTTTGTGATACAGTTTTTTAACTGATATGCCAGAACGACGTTCTGTGAAAAGTCCATTTTATTGGTTTTGAGATATTCGCATTTGAAGTTGATAATCAATATTAAAAATCCGAAAATGTTTGTAAGTGTTCGATCTTGGGTTTCGCATATAGAAGGAACTTTGGGCAACCATTAACATATAAAATATTTTGGAACTGGTTAGTTGGGAGAAGGTAAAATAGGAAAAAGGGACTTAGGGAGTTTTCTCTGAAAGAAAACACGAGAATACAATAGTTTTTAAAATTTTTATTATTTATGTAGGTAAGTCATTTTAGTAGATAAACGTCTTAAAAAAGGTCTTATTCCTCTTCACCGTTGCTGCTCTCAACTGCTGCCTCAGGAATCCGATCTACTAATGGGAGGGTGGATACTGGAAGCGATTTGTACCATCCACGAAGTCTCTTTTTGAATAACTCCGTTCTCACACAAACGCAACAAGTTCCGTTTTTTTTTGGGACGATATTGGCAGTGACTCATTGCGAAGTGTTTCTATTTTAACTTTTTTATGCCTTCCTCTTCGGATGACAATTATAGTTGCATAGGGGCTATGGTGGTCGTATCGGTATTGCAATGTATCTGGGCGACCTTTCAAACACTTTAAGCCAGTTCACATTTTTCCCTTGGTTTCAACATTTAAATTTCTAAGCGCTGCTTTGACTAAATTTAAAATATTGAGGAATTCGTTCAACCTTAGCTCAGTAACTTTATATTGGCTATTTGTTCTGAGTCCTCTTTTGGAACGAGCAAGGCGAAACATATTTAGCCACTCATGCATTGTGTAAACTGATGCATATTTTTTTTGTGACTCAATTGCACTCTTCATGCTGTCACACTACATCATTGAGTGGCCCGATTCTAGAAACTTTTGTTCTATCTCCTGAATGTACCTGTACTTCTGCTTTGCTTGTATTTTGTAAAGCTAAGTTTACCATTATTTTCCCCCGCCTTTCCATTGTTAAAATTCACTGCACTAATAACTCAACTTTGAAATTAAATTAAACAGGAAATAAAACGACAGGTTTCCTTTGATACGCATTCACAAAAGAATTGACTCAACCGAAATTCTGTTTATTATAACGTTTCACAATCGATTATAGTAGGTAAAGTTTCAAATAACAAAAAAACTGCAAAACGTTTGCCAGTCAAAACCCCCTCAGTCCATTCAGGGAGTTTTGACTGACGAGAAATTCAAAATGTTTTGATTTAGGGAGTTTTCATTTTGTATAATTTATAAAAAGAGAAACTAAGGACTTTGGGAGTTTTCACAGAACACAGATTTTGTTATTTGATTATAGATGGTGTATTTGGAGTTTTCATTGAACGACGACTAATAAAACGAGTGTGCTTTAGACCACACGACACGACTGACGTAAAACTTCTTTAGCTCCATCTATATGTATATTTATGTTTATGTATATGTTTATATATGTATCAGTGGATATATGTATAGTACATACATATATCAATTTTCTTCAAATATTTAAATTTTTTTTATAAATTTGCTGTCTGTAAAGAGCAGAGGTATAACGCGATAGTGAGGGACTTGAACCTGTATTAAAAAACCTCCCAAAGACTGAGTCCACTCGGCCCTTATCTTCATGGTATTGCACCTGGTCTTTGGACTAATCGGCAATAATTTAATATTCTTTGGACATGAAAATGAAAGAAAATAATTTTATAATAGGTAGGTATTTAACTCATTTTTTTATTAATGTAACGCTATGTATACTAAATTAGCCGTTTTGTTTCTAACGGCTAAGATAGTGATATTTGCTGCATTACTTACCCTGGAGCAGGCTACATAATTATCTATAACTGCCTGTGAATTCAACTTCCGCTTTTCTTAAAGTTTGACCCTGTGACTTTTTATTTGTCATGGCAGAACAAACATTAATAGGGAATTGAATACGTTTAAACTGAAATAGATTATTGCTGGGAATTATTTTTATTCTTGGTATAAATACCGTATCTCCTTTAACACACCCAGTTAAAATTAACGTCTCTATAACGTTTTTCTGCAATGAAATCACTCTCGGATTCCATTACCAAGCTTGGGGGATTCAAATTTCGATGCAACATAATGGGAATTCCAACTTTTAATTCAATTTTATGAGGAGAAAGGCCATGGTCTGTAATACTATTTAAAACTCCACTGGGTTTATCAAGTTAATGGATATCCTATGTTGTACCTGCAGATGTGCTCTATAAGCTGGTATTTACTATACCTAAATGCTCACAGTATTTTCAAACGCAAAGCGTAACAAAGGAAAAGCGAAACGAAACGAAACGAAAAAATAAATGACTCTTGTCCACTTTTTTCCGAAATTTATAAAGAAATAGAGTTGAATCAAAGTAGAGATTGTAGGCCTGTGAAAAATGCACCAGATTATATTGAACGGTTTCTAAGATTTTTGCATTTAAAGACATGCAGTCAAATTCAATATTAGTCAAACAGAACTACACCAATTTTATTTATATGATTTTCATTATTTTCATTATCGGATACATCAGTAATTACTGAGGTTGATAGTAAGACCGAAAAAATTGGCTATTGTATGAGAAATGAAGATAGAATGAAAAAATAAAATAAAATAAATAAGACTTAACTTACTAAGACAACAGTAATATCTTCTTACTTTAAATACTTTTGCTGAGCAATAACACGATTTTCTAAACTCAAATTATTTGATTTGATTTTCAAAACAAACATTTATAAAATATAAGACTTTTCAATTCAATATGGAACGAAGTAGGAACTTTGCCAGTCTTTAAACAATCAAACAACGTTCTGCACTAAATTACCAGCTGCTAGAAAGCTTGATCATCTATCATTGCCAAACTTTTTTCTTATAACAAACATTTAACAAATTAGAGTTTTATGTCTAATTAACCTATCCAGATCTCAATGTAAACAGAAACAGAAAAAAATGTCTAAGTTCACCGTCTCTCAAGAGAAGAAAATGAGTGCATTCCGTAATTCTTTGAATAATGAATAAAACAGGTTTATATGGATGGTGATGACCAGCGTTGCCACAAAGAAAAAAATATTGAGGGCCATTGCCAAAAAGTGCGGGCCACCACCCTTCAGAGAAAATTAAAAAAAAAAATTAAAAGAGCTAAGGCAACAAAAATATAAAGTGACAGGTACAAGACAAAAAATGAGAATTTGAATTAATATGACAGGAACAAACGAAAATTAAACATCAGTCAGAATGAATGAATTCAGTGTCGCTTTCAATATGTGAACTTGGTTATTGATAATTTTTGTGATGATGTAAGAAACTGTGCTTTTTAGAATATTTTGGTTAGGGAATACAAAAAAAATGAGATATGCGGATCATTTCTTGTTGGCCCCGGGCCAAGGTCCACAATAAAAAATAGAGGGCCAAATAGCCCAATCGGGCACATTGTGGCAACGCTGGCTGACACTCAGAAACAGTAAGGTAGCGTTTAAATGAGATGATATCAAGTTCACATTATTGGTACTCCTGCTGAAAAAGTTACCATAACCAGATAAAAATTACCATATATACAGAAAGCAAAAAAAAAAAAAAACTATTAAATTTGGTAAAAAATTACCAAAGTGGCAACCGTGCAATAGGCCTGCACTGTGTCTATACGAAACATAACAGGCTATGAGAGAAAGAGAGAAAGAAAATGTGTACTCGCACCTATCTCTCTCTCTCTCTTGCCCCTACAGTAAACGTAATTCTTTCTCTTTCCATCTTCATTTACTTATATCTCTCTCTCTCAACTTCCGTTTGCACATTTCCGTAACGCTCTCGTCACGCATTCACCAGCTTACTCCCCAAGTCAAGCGTGCGTAAAGAAGTTTTACTTCAAAAAAATTAACAACAACATTTATTTCTAAGCAATATTAATTTAATCCCGCTTGATAGGCAAATTGTCACACTGTGCAACGGCTTGTAAGGACGACATCTCAACCACGAACTACATACACAACAAACTTCATAGTTCACACTCCAGGCCATACCTAGCAAGAAACCAAACTCCATAAGGATCCAACCAACTGCCATGCACGCATCACAGGCGGCATATATACGGATCCACTATATATGCATTCAATTCCCTTGTCCATTTTCATTTCCATCACTAATCGAATCCGACCATCTCGCGCGCCGAGTTTGCTCGTCGCTTTGATTGATTGACAAGCTGACTGTCGTATTGCGTCTTTAATTTTCCACTCTGACGCTGCGCGCACTGTGAAGCTTTTTCAAGTGGAAATCGCCTCATCAGCCAGCATCCTCATCTTCATCGGGTTTCTGGTTTTAGTTCTCTGTCTCTGTCTCTCACGGAGCTGCACCGCACTGCGGCGATGGCTGTGAAAACCGCTGATCAAAAACCAAATGACACAATGGCCGAGCAATTATGATGATGGACATGGTATGACAATGCAGCGCAAAAACCACCACAAAACCAGGTCCGGTTATTGTCTGTGTGTGCGAATGTGTGTTTTGTATGTGTTGATGGTTACTTTGCGCAGTTTCCTATATCAAATCGTGGATTGTTGTGCTTCGCCAAAGAGCAAGCGTATCTATGACCAACTAATTAATCGGAATCTTGTTTATTCGCATTCCGTAGACGCAGGCCAACAACTCTGGCAAATGCCATGTACTCGCTTGATCACATTGTCCTCCTTTCACTATACGTAATTGATTTTTTTTGTTCTTACTCCAGTACCGTGTGCTCCCATTTCAGGTGTCTGCACAAATGCTACTGCACCATCGGTGTCATCGATAAATCGCATTCTTCGTAATCGGGCCGCCGAACGGGCTGCTGCTGAATTTGCACGCGCCGCTGGTTATGGATTGTATCAGCATCCACCGCATCATTATCCGGGATTTACGTGGCCACCATCAGCAGCCGTTCACCTCTGGCAGCCGGGCAATAGTATGACCGGCCTCTCCCCTAGCAGTGCAGGCAGTACAACAATATCGGGACCGGCATTGTCGCCGGGTTCGGGCAGTCATGATACCTCAAGGTCATCGGATGCGAATCGAATGATTGGTAAGTGGAGCTTTCGTCATTTTATGCATTTTTGTAGGAGTTTGGCAATGTGCCATACGGTTTTGTCATAGGTACAATTAAAGAAAGAAAGAATCGCTTTGGTGGCTTAGTAAGGTCCTATAGCCTGGTTTCAAAGGCTTTATATCAACATTGGTCTACTCACTTGGACTTCTCCCAGATTAATCTGCTGGTGAGTGGTAGTTACTAAGTTCCATCAGTTGGGAACCTCTTTAAGCGATTCTAAGGCTGATACCATGATGAGGAAGCATAATTTTAGTTAACACACGCTTCGACAAACAATATTAAAAAGTCCCGTTTTTGCTTTCTTTCTTCTTCGCAGACATTGAAGGCGAAGATTCAGAATCTCTCGACGGAGAGCAACCAAAGTTCCGACGAAACCGAACCACGTTTAGTCCGGAGCAGTTGGAGGAACTAGAAAAGGAGTTCGACAAAAGTCATTATCCGTGTGTTAGTACCAGAGAACGTCTGGCGGCGAGGACTACTTTGAGTGAAGCGCGAGTTCAGGTGGGTTCAGTGACAACAGTCACAAACTGCATTTGAGCCATTTTTTCAAATCGATAATTCGATGTAGATTAGATAACCATCCACAACTATGCTTCTATTCAAATTGTGGACGCCATATTGGGGGCTCTTTAAGTAGCCTCTTAAATTTTATTGCACAGATCTATAAAAATACTGAAAGGTGACATTTGGCTGGCCTAAGTTCTGATACGCTTTCTTTGGCCCTTATGAAAACCGAATTTTTATTTAGGTGGGTCTGTAGCAACACTCTTTGTACTCTTTTCATAATACACTCTTGAAAACCATTACGTTCATCGGTTTTATTTGACTAACGTGGAAAGCTCTATCGCTGTTGTGGTATAGGTCGAATCGGACTTGTCATCAAGGCTTAGCGCTCGCTGTAAGCTGCCTAATGTTCCACAATTCCAAGTCAAAGCAAGAACATACGTACTTTCAAGGACATCCTAGCCCCAAGTGGTTTATGCATTTCCCCAAAAATGCTTAAGAAGGTAGATTATTTCATAAACTAAATAAAATATATTTTCATAAACTGCGACTTCGTAAAATTGTCTTACCGTTTATTTGATTGATTCATCGAATTATAGGTCAGCGATAAACTGCCAATGAGTGACCCAAGTTGATTCCTGAGAATAGTGCCTTAGATATCCCAAACCCAACAATGTGTGATCATCTTTGGTCGGCGGGCTCTTTTATCCTTTACCGCACAAAGAAGGTTGCCCCTGCCTCAGCCACTGCAACGTTTCATCCTCTGCGATCCCGGGTACGTTAATTCTAGTTGTGAAAACAAATTGCCCTGATGGTTACATAAACTTTTGCGGTTTATATAATTCGCGGATCTCATACATTCGTCCTTGTAAGACAAAGAGGCAAAATCCGTCGAAGAACTTCTCTTTTAAGGGAGCCGAGTATAAGACTACCGCCTTATTGTCCATTAGCACACGGTGCCAACAAAACTGACAAAACCAAACAGAAATAACTGCACCAGCCTTAGCAGTCTGTAGAGGATACTTTTATCCTTCGTGTCAGGATCCTGTTTCCTTGGTTAATTCTTTTACGAATTTCTTTGTCGGTCATTCGCTGTAGAAGCAAAACCAAAAAATCTACAAAAATCGCACAAAACGAAGCGGTAAATCGTGTCAAAGTACATCTCAATGAACTACCCAAATGCCACATCACATAGAGTTAACAAAAACGCCCTTAAAAAAATCTCTTCTTACTTTGACTGAAAAACTTCCACCAACGCATTCAAAAATGCATCAAAAACTTCTCAAAAAATGCCATTAGCAAGAAAAAAAAAAAACAACAATACTGCCCCCAAATTCATGCATACAAATTATCTCAAAATATTCTCAACATTGAAAACTGGTTACAAATACATATGTATGTTTAAAACCATGAACAAAATTCCTCAAATTTTCCCATCAAAATCCACACAAAAGATCACATCGTTATAGCACTACTAAACATTTGTTAAAACCTTTATTTTTGCCTTGAAAAGATGCCCTTAAAGGAGAAAATCCAGTCGCCTAAATACTTCGAGACAAATTTTCGCAAACGATACTAAACAAAACCCAAAATAGCTAAAAGATAACCCAAAAGGCGAACCAAAAACCTCACAAAAATCCGAGTTAAAGACGTATTAAAGACGCCTTCAAGGAAGAAAAAAAGCCTTAGGTAAACAAGTTCTCAAGAAAACTTTTCAGAAAAAGCGAACCAGTGACCGGAATCTCACATTTTAAATGCGAAAATAAATTTGCGAAATTGGGAATCAGTACCTTCGAGATTGCATCAAACACCTCCAAAGGAAACCGCTCAAAAAGGCTTTAAAATTGATCGTATAACGGGGCAAGAAAAGTCGCTTCAAAAGCGTACTAATAGACATGTCGAAGCCCCTTGAAACGTTTCGAAATTTTTTATTATCTTTGTTTTTTAGAATTAGTTTAAAGGTTCCCTAAAAATCGCACCAAAAACGTTTAAAAGATCGTGCTAGAACTTAAGTAAAAAAAAACAGTCTTAAAAAAAAAACCCACATTTTAACGCTCAGAAAATATTAAAGCATTTTTTAGAGTTCCTCTTGGGGCAGGGAATTTTTCACGACATTCCCTATAAGCAGTTTTGCGTTCAAGTGGTCACGCAAGTAAATATTATTAGGGATCTCTTTTTGAAAAATAGAAAGAGCTGTCTGTATGTTACGATAACTCTCTCTAACTGATTGAAAATAATCACACGTTTTAGGGTTTTCCAACAGACTTTATTGCTACCCCTCGTATCAGTCTCTCTCTATATATTTTTATCTCTCTCTCTCACACACACCTTAACTAAAAAAATGTCCACAAAACACTCACAATCACTGAAAATGCAGTGCAGACACATTTTTTTACAAACTAACGCAATATCTCTTCGCATTGATCAATTAGGTTTGGTTTTCCAACAGACGAGCGAAATGGCGACGACATCAGCGTATGAATCTGCTGAAGCATCGTTCAACACCACCCCTACCCTCATCAGTACAACCCCGGTCAACACAAGTTCCGGTGCCACCAACACCATCCCAGCCAACTCAGCTAAGCAACAACTACCATCTGCCTACTTCCCCGTCTCAGCACAACGTGGACGCTGCACAATCGGCGGCCGTCCATCCGACAAAAGTTGGCGAGCAACAGGAGTCGAACGACCAACATTCCATCAATCAATTGAAAGATTTCATCCCTACAACCAAGTCCAACGACAGCACTTCCATGCTAACCACACGTCATCCTTTTCAGGAGCACCCCGCACAGTACCAACACCAACTGCACCACCAACAACAACAATCGATGACAACTCTGGCAGCGATTGTTGCCGCAGTTCGCAACAGCAAGGACGAACTGAAGCAAAGTCCTCCAACAGCAAGCGAACAGTCGACGCCATCATCACACACAGCATCAGTTCCATTATTAATGGGCGGTGAGCACAGCGCCTTCCGGTCCTTGGTGAATCCATCATCTGCAGCAGCGTTTGCCTTCGGTTTGGCGCAGCAGTATGCCGCTTCAATATCTGCCGATGCCAACGGAAGGACGTCACCACCAGATTCGGACGAGGAGATCAATGTCCACGATGATTACGACGGCGATGATAGTGACGATTCCTCGAACAAGAAGCAGCATTTTCGACCTCCAATGCAGCTGAGGAAACGGGACCAGTCTCATTGAAGTGATGCGTCAAATTGAGAGCAATTCCAAAACTGTTTTCCATCGGTAAGTTGTCAGAAAGATCACCGAATACGAACAAACCGTAAAAGACAGATAGACATCTCTTTCTACGAGCTGGAGAAGGCGCCAAGCTGTTGTACATTGTCCTGGATTTTATTGAAGTGATCGCTCACTCGACCTTGTGACAACTATAAGTCTTCCATTTACAATAGGTGCCGTCCTCTCTCGAGGTTCTGCAAACCTTTGGAGGGTTTCATACATACCATCGGCAGTAAAGTGGGTGCATTGCTAAAAGGACCCTGACCGCGTGTTTTTGAATAATTTACAGCAAAATGTTGGATTACTGATCGGGCCGTAAATAAATTTTAAATTTCACTTGTATAAAACTATAAAACTAATAAAAATGAATCGAGTACCCGTGCTCCCTTAAATTTATGTAACCTCCACAACCACATTCCTACAACCATTGAGAAAACGAAATGAGTATTTAAACAAGAGCGTATATTGTAAAAATGTTAATTTTAAGTTAAATTTGCAATACTATTATATTTAAGAAAAATAAATGTAATTACTATATCTCAGAGAGTGAAATTGAAAAGTAATTATTATTGTATAAAACAATCGCCTGTAGAATTGAATTAAATTTAAATACCTAAGTGTCTATAAATGAAAATTAAACTACTTTCCTCATAAATAAAAGTTAAGTCTTCGTTGTACTAGTATCGACCACGGTGCAGAAATATAGTAAAAATATTCATAATAAGCGAGGATTTGTCTTTTCATTTCAAATTAACGAAAAATTTAAAAGCGTAAGTTAATGGCGGAAATATTACCGACTAAATGTTTGTATCAGTATCAGTAGTAAGTATTTGGGTTGCGAACTTCGCAAATAATATAGCAACGTTAGCCATCGCTGCATGGATTCAGACAGGAGCAACTGGCTTGGCTGTTGTCGCCAATTGTTTTCTTATTTTTAATTTGTTCACCCCACAATAATTACTTTTAAATAATGTGACATTTGCCTCTATTTATGTTAATTAATACAAAATGTCACTAACTATTCTCAAAATTGTTTAGCTACAATATTTATTATTAGTTTTGAAGATTACAAATAGTAACATGAGGATAATGAAATAAATAAATAAAATAAATAAATAAATAAAATAAATAAATAAATAAAATAAATAAATAAATAAAATAAATAAATAAATAAAATAAATAAATAAATAAAATAAAATAGTCGACAATATTTGTCGCTGACTAGATGCACTGATGGTGATGATCATGATGCGTGTGGGGCAATGGGTGAATAATTTGAATGATGCAAATTTTCTGTTGCTCTATTAATTCCTACGTTATGTCTTAAAACAGCACTTGGATTGGGGGAGTAGTTTTAATGTGATGCGCTAACAAATCCTCATACCTACAGGCAGACAAATGATTTTATTATATGAAAAGATATCTAAAAGCTGCATGATCAATGATTGATATAAAATAAAAATAAATTAAACATCGAAGCATTAAATTTGTTTGTATTTTTTGTTTTGAGCCGCCCTGATCAAAAACAAAGACTATATTCACTACACTGCTAAAAAAAAATAAAAAAAAATAAATAATTGGCGGAACAGGTCCGTATGGACCCAAGCCTAGCTTCTCACAACCATTCGTCTTGTGTGAGTTTTTTTATTTTTGGGACGAATGGAAGGGATCTACAATTTTATGCCGAGTTCAAACGGCCAACTGAGAAGCTCTTTCATGACAGTTATACTCTCGGATGTTTGTCCGACGTTCGCGAGAGGTGGCGCAGCGAAAAAAACCTTAAGTTGGAATTTGGGTTTTTCTCGGGATTCGAACCTGGGACCCCTCGCTTAGTAGTCCAACACACTTACCACTAAGCCACTGCGCCGACCTACACTACACTGCTAAACGAATTAATTAGTTGTCTGAAATAATTCTTAGAATCAAAAAAATAAGTTCTGTTTTTGCCTTATAAACAAATTTGAGTGATTCTTGGACAAATTGTTTTAACTTTCCACGACCTTAATCGACTTATTTGATAAATCCACTCACCGCTTAAGATTTTATAGCACAGAATAGAATACCAATCTTGAAGCTTTTGGCTTCGTCACGGAGGTTGGACGAAGCTTGAAGAAGTTGTTACCGACCGAAGTAAAAGTTATTCGTTAAATTGGGTAGAGCTTTTAACATTCTGATGTTCATTCCTTGAGTGACAGAAAAGTATTCATTGATAGGTAAGCTTCTAGGGATAAGAGGTGTTGGAAAGTTAAACTCACAAGTGAAGTACAACGCAAATGAATCGTATATTATTGTTCTCATTCTAACAAACATCTGATTGAATTTAATCTTCTTACATATACATGTTGTCATTATTTACTTGACCTGATTATATCAAATTCTTATTACTTAGTTTTTAGTTCTGAATAAACCATCAACTGATTCGAACTTGTTTCATTCCTCCAACAAGAGGCAATACCAGTAACTTTTTGTAGGCTTTTTTTCGACTATATCTAAGAAAAAAAAAAATTACGTCAAAAATCTGACTAAAAGGGTTTAAAATGCCTAAGGATCTGAAAATGCGAAAAACAAAGGATTGATTTTAGGTTATCTAGGTACCACGTGAATCAAAGTGTTCTCTCCGCGTGTTCTAAAAAAAAAGAAAGGACTCAGCAGCAAAAGAGCAAATTTCAAAATGCAACAAGAAAAGTTCAACTCCTTAAAAGGGCTACAAATTGATTGGCTGTTACAAAGGGTCAGTGTTAAAACTCCGCATCGAAAAAAAAACCGGCAGAGCCAAAAAGCGCGACAGATAACAAGTGAAAAAGAGCAATGCCACATATGTTGCAAACTGCGATCGACAAAATTGACAAATGATTTGCAAAATGCGTCAAGAAGCTTCAAAATACGCAGTAGAAAATGTACAAAATAGCAGTAACTGTAACAAATTAGTCAATAAAAAAATGGTCCAAACTGCATTGATAGAAATAATATTATAAAACGAGAAACAATAAATTCAACAAAAACTACACGAAAAGCTACTCAATTGTATAATTGTATAAAAAAATTAATGTCCCCGGATGGTTAAACTCTCCATCTTTCACCACCGACTCTAAGATTAGGAAGGGAAATTTCCATACGGATAAAGGGGAGATTTACAATTTGGTCTAAACATCTCATACTGAGTGTATGTAGTGGGCGCCTGTACAATGGTAAGGATATTCCGCAGCACATCTGGAAGTCCGAGCAAGTGACATGCGTTTAACTTGACTAAACCTCCAAAGAATTGACCGCTCCGGAGTATTAGCTGCTCGACATTGACTACTCCACGTATTTTGGTATTCCTTACAGGATCTGTACGATTCACACCATCAATACACCGGAGGAATGTCACCTTGGGAGCTTGTATTCGCAATCTAATTCTTACGGTCGTTACCCAAATCTCATGACCATAGGCAAGAGTTGGAACTAACACCGAATTAATGAACAACGAAATGCGTAGAATAAAAAAACAAATAAAATGAAATCAAAAATCTGACTAAAATGGTTGAAAATGCCTTAGAATTAGAGTGGGAACGATTGTGAAAATGCGATAAATAAAGGATTGAGTTAAAACACAGAAACGATCTTCTCCGTCATAACGCCAGAGTTGGATTATATTTGCTTACGCTTACTTAACTTGGGTTGTGGTTGAAGAAAACAAAAAAAAAAGTATTCTTGAATGAAAAGGCTTATTCTATTTTAATCAATTTTGCACTTGGTGTCCTCTATCTGGTAAACCTCCATATGTCATACGTACAAGGTGGGCCAAAAGAAATCACCCTATTACCACTAAAATTCTAATGGTTCAAATAAACATAATCAAAAAACAGAATCGAAGTTTTTCATTAAGAAAAAAAATGCGAGCCAAACAACCTCGGATGACTTCTTTTGGCCCACCTTGTATAAGAATGTCCATAGGTCCGAAGGACAACGTCAATACAAACAGATCGTTTTAGTCTCAATTCTTTTAGGAAGGAAATGAGGTAAAAAAGACACAATGAAACATGCTTTTGAAACTTCACGGGCTAATTCAGAACGTTTAATGAAACAAAGCTTTCGCCGACTTGCATAGTTGCTGCAATGACTATCTACCGCTGCCACAGAGATCTCTTTTACTCTTGACAGCGACTAACCATCTCATAGAATGTTGTAAAGGACCACTGGTCTGCTGTAGAGATGTTCCCTTCAACATAAGTGAATTTAATTATTTCGACTAAAGTCTTCTACGAAGTGTAGCCTGAGTATTGAGTGTTCCTCTGCACTTGGTGAATACCCTCTTACCAAAATAACTCAAAACGAATATATTGAGCGATTCCACAGTGGTTATAAGATTGGTTTGCATAGTCTGCATTCGTTTCAAGCCGGAAGCTAAGAAATTGTATGCCAAATACATTACTTTTTAGCATTTTCCAAAACACTGTCAGTTTCTTGAAAATCATGTTGTCCTCGCTTTTGTTAAGCGGTCTACTCTGACATTTTGTGATTAGATATCCGGGCATTTGTAAAACCAAAGATGGAACCATTCACGGAATCATGCCGACGTTGAACGCGAAACAGAAATTAATTCTCTTGCTCTTTCACGGATTATGCGATTTTACCTCAAGATCAAAAGTATCTTTGATAAACGTGACTTTGACAGCTCTTTACTGGTTATACTTACTGGCAAGTTAATTAACTGGATTACCCTAAAGGACGTCTTTAAGCACTTGACGTTTGTCTGCTCTGTCGTTTCGCTGTTACTTTCGCTTTCAAGTCGCTCCTCGTTTGTCTAAGCTCTGTCGTTTCGCTGTTACATTGCTTAGATTTTCCTAAAAGCGGAAAATCAGAAAGTTCTCCTTATAGATTGAAAGCGAACGTTTTGTTACAAGTTGAAAACAATATGCGCCCAGATTTCTATGAACACTATGCTACATCGGCAACGGCTTGCATCTAAATCAGTTGCATGCGCCCAAACAAATCCGGTGAAAGCACCGCTCCATGTGGCACTCCATTATTAAACGCAATATTGGGCTCTCCTGTCACAATAGCGCGTTTAAAATCAATTTTCATATTTATTTCGCAACGCAACTGGCATTTCTCCGATTGTTACCCAATTCAAGCTGTCACAGCGGCATGACATGCCGTTTCCTTTTTATCACGTCTCGCAGTACACTCGAGCTGGAGCAACTTTTCCCCCATTTCCTATGCCGCATAATCGGTGATAATTGCCCAAAAGAATAGCTGAGCGCAATTATTTTTGTCTTCGACTATATTTCCCAAGATTCGTGCATGTAATCACTATACGCGAACGTACTCGTACCAATAGTCAGAGTCAGACCAGAGACGACACCTTATATCTGAATGATGGGGGTCAGAGTGTCCGCTCTTTGTGCTGTCATCTCCTTGGCTAGATTTAATCGATTTACGAGACGAAATTTTAAAATTTCCTTCCGTTCGTGCCTGATCTGCGTGAGCACACCGCCGACCTCTTTCAAAAATTAAAAGACACTTTGAATTTACGGCGAACTTGGGAGTTGGGACGTTTACGTGTCGCTCTGTCTCATTTTGAATGAAAATTAGTTTAATTAGTGACGATGACGTGAGGTTGTAGGAACCTGTCACGAACGTGGATAACAGAAACAGAGACCCAACAAAATTTAAGCTTTACACGGTGAGTTGATTTCCCATTGTACATACGACGGAGGCATTCCATTAGCTCAAGTGTGCGCCTAATTATCGATTTTTGTGTTCAGAATTTTATTGTGTACCTGGGCGGTGGGGTTTTTTTTTTTTCATTTTTAGCATTAACAATCATTTAATCGTTGACTGTATTTACTTGGGTTAATGAGCAGCTTGCTTTGAATGGCACAACGGTAGCCGCATAACCGGATGTGATAGGTGAACAAACGAACATGGTAAATGTTTGTGTTTAAAATTGTTGGCTGAAATTTATCATCAATAGATCAGAGAGAAATCAATCAATATTAGCATGTTAATGAGTTGTTTGGCTTTTTGGGTAAATTTTGGGGTTAAGGAGGCACCCATAGAGAGACGTTGTAGTTGAAGGTTGGATGGGAGGAGCGCAGCTTTTGTGATTGATTTTGGATGGGTTTTCGTGCAGTTCGTTGTATGTCGAAGAGGTTTTCTTACAAACCTAAGATTTGGATGTGTTGTCGCGCAACTTTTGTCATACAGTGAGCAGTTGTGGCGGGGCAAAAATGATGGCGTTCACTGTAGCAAAGCGCTAGAATATCACAGTTTAATATTTTAAATAAGTCATTGGTTACGTGAGGTTTGTGAGATCGCAAGGAGTACTTTCTGCCACAGTCCGTTGTGATGTCGGTCGGGAAAAAGGGGTGGCCCTATCTTTACGTTCTGTATTTGCCTACATATTGTTCTGCTCCATTTAATGAAGCTCAATATATTGAATGTTGATGAGTGGAATAGTTCGTTTAGGTCTCGAAAGAAATATTTCTTAACGAAATTTGTTTTTTTTGAAGTGTTTGAGAACTCGGCTGTGACATGGGAAGTGGGTTGTGTCCTCAATAACTTCTCCAAACACCGCAACCTCTGCAAAGCTGTCAGGCGAATTTTCCCCATGTGTTTCAGATTTTTCTGCTCCGTTTTTTTGATTCCTACAAAAGTAGAAGAGAATCTTTCACCTTTACGTTTGAGTCTCCCCGTCCTGGCTTTATTGACGAACAGCTATAGCTTTCTTGTGGTACTACCAATGTTTCATTCTCTTTAGAGATTGCGGAAACAATGTGTGAAATTCGGATGCTTTAAGAAAGAGCTATATTCTAAGCTTAAGCCGCACCTGATTCAATAAAAATGTAGTATATCGAGATTATAATAGGATTGATAGCCAATTTCAAGCATTTAACTGAGCTTGACTTGCTCTTTGCTCATATTTTAGCTAGGGAAGCTTACTAGATTTGCTCATAATCGTAATTATCGCATTATTATACCAATAATGGTGTAATCTTGGCTCAGTAATGGGTAGCTTTGATCACTGTGTAGAACTGGGAAGACGGTATTAGTGTATGAACTTAGTGCAGAAACACACAATGTGAAGTCTTACTTGCAGCAGAAAAGTCAAGTAGAGATAATATAACTTTTTATAACAACTAGAAAGAGCATTCGTTACAAACCTTTTGGGAAGGTTAGTGGCTGTTGGGTCAGAAGAGATCTTCTGCGGTAGCCAAAAATCTATTATCGCAACAGTTCTACAAGTAGGTAATAGTTCTGTTTTATTGAAGTTTATATCAGTACAGAACAGTAAGTAGTTAATCAGCCTTATCACAGAATCCATTCCCCGAATGAAAGCTATGCTACGAACTACGAAAAATTAGCTTCACAAAATCCGAATGGAATCTACAGAAGCATTGCCTCATTAACCACTCTCATTCTCATTTTCGGAATCAGCTGTTTTGTGTCAAACATCGGTCATTGTATGAAAATTATTGAAATAAATTGTGCGGGTAAACTTTTAAATAATTAAAAGATTGTTTCTGTTTTTATAAATAAAATAAAATAAATTATATCAAAATGGATTCAATTGCCTTCGCAATAATTGCTGGTCGAACAGAGACCTGCAGGCGAAAGCGAAATCTGAAAATTCAGAGGAAAATACTTCGAGACGCTTATGATCCCTTTGACTTAGATGAACCAACGTATGTGTATAGTTAATTCAATTGTTTTTTTGTTTTTGTTTTAAAGAGATAAATGAACTTGCAGGTTTCAACGTAACTTTCGACTCAATAAACCCGCATTCAAATACGTATTAGAGGAGCTGGAACATGAGTTCGAGCCGGGAGTGTTTTCGTGCTCAATAACTCCGATATATCGGCTCATTGCTGTTCTAAGGTTTTTGGCAGGAGGTGGATACTTGGTGTGGGTAACGACTATGAAGTTGGTATGGCACAATCCACCTTTTCCTTAACACTCAAAAATGTTTTAAACGTTCTGGAAAGAAGACTCTGTCCTGTGTGGATAAAGATAGAAATGAGCGAGTCGGAAAAAAGTGTGGCGAAAAGAGACTTTTATTTGAAGGCGAGTTTTCCAGGCATCATTATGTGTGTCGATGGAACACATATTAATATAATTGCTCCACCCGAAGAAAAAGGGTTATATTACAATCGTAAAGGGAACTTTAGCATAAATGCGATGCTGGTAAAATATTTTATCAACGTTTTCGGTTTTATGTATATGTACATTGTTCATAGGTAAATTTCGTTTAAGATTTGTGACAACAACTTAAAAATTAGATGCGTTGACGCACGCTGAACCATATGATTCCCACATATGGAATTTAAGCAATGCAAGACGATACTTCGAATCAAAATATCAGGAAGCCGAAAGGAATACTTGGATTTTTGGTTTGATTATTATTGGTCGAGTTGTGTGTTATCTGGCTTACATTTAATTTATGATTCATGAAGGTGATGCTGGTTATCCTTTGGAACCTTGCCTGCTGACTCCATATCGTTGTGCCGAAGCTGGAAGTCCGAAAAGTATATACAACAGTAGACATAGCAAAACACTCAATGTTGTAGAAAGTACTGTAGGAGTTTTGAAGAACAGATTTCGGTGCACACTGGGTGCGCGCCAACTGCATTATAGTCCTGAAAAGCTACACAGATCATCAATGTTGTATTTGCGTTGCATAACATATGCATTCATTTTCTCGTACGGGACTACACGAATATTTCTCACTATGAATTTGAAGATCATGAAGGACCACTGAAGAACATTGGCACAGATGACTCAAATAATCAGCGAAACGCAGCAAGAGCAATGAGGGATAACATCTTAAACACATTTTTATAGGAAATGAAAACATCACCGATTCATAACAAAAAAAAAATGTATTCAAAACAAAATAAATAAATACTTTCAAAGTCATATCATCTTAGAACTAATCTTATTTTAAATCTTTCACATAGGAACTTTGTTTTTCTTTACCACATTTATTACTCGTAATGGCGATTAAGTTTCTCCTCTTCCATCTGAAGTATTTGTAGTTTTATTTGATTTTTTTTTGCAAAATCTCTTCTTGTATTTGGTTATGCCTTCGCCTTTGCTCAATTTCCATTTTTTTTAAAGTCGCATAGTTTGTCAATTCGTGTGTACAATCTTTTTGTGCTCGCTGCAATATCCTGCGTAAGTTTTACTTGTTCATCGTAGTACTTTTCCGATTTCAAATAAAATGTCTTTTGCAGGTCAATTTGTTGTTTCCAGAGGTTTGCAGTATCATCCACTTTGCGCGAAGTTGAACGCAAATTTTGTGTGTGCGTTCCGCGATCGGATGACATGGACACATCTAAAGGGTCATCTACATCTTCTTCATTTTCCCTTTCTGGCTGATTTCTTATTTTCTCAACTGCAGTAGAGATTCTACATCCATACGAAACTGTTTCATTTATTTCTGATGTGGAAGTCTGAAGTCCTGCCAGCTTAATCACCCCTTCCTCCAGCTTTGAGAAGGTATGTTGCCGGCACGCTCCGCCGCCAGTTGAATTGAGCTCTTTTTTATTTTCTACTTACTTACATACTTACTTAAGGTGGCGCTACAGTCCGGGGTGGACCTGGGCCTCAACCAACAAGCGTCTCCAGCCAGCGCGATCTTTAGCTAGCTGTCTCCAGTTTCGCACGCTAAGTTGGTAAAGGTCCCCTTCCACTTGCGTGCGCCACCTGAGTCGCGGTCTTCCTCTACTGCGCCTTCCCTCGGGTATGGATTCGAAGATCTTCCGGGCCGGAGCATTCGTGTCCATTCGCTCTACATGACCCAGCCACCTCAGTCGTTGGACCTTCACTCTTCTGACTAGGTCGATGTCGCTGTACAGCCCGTACAGTTCGTCGTTAAATCTCCTTCTCCATTCACCGTCAATGCAGACGGGACCAAAAATAACACGAAGAATTTTTCTCTCGAAACAACCGAGAGTTACCTCATCCGCTTTTGATAGCGTCCATGCCTCTGCGCCATATAGCAGAACTGGGATGATAAGGGTCTTATAAAGGGTCACTCTAGTTGTTCGGGAGAGGGCTTTGCTACTCAATTGCCTTCTTAGCCCAAAGAAACAGCGATTGGCAAGAGTAATTCTACGTTTAACCTCAGCGCTGGTGTCGTTGTCTGAGTTCATAGCGGAGCCTAGGTAGACAAAGTCCTTAACCACCTCAAAGTTATATCTGTCTATTGCGACGTTCTGTCCGAGCCGTCGGTGTTGGGTGTCCTTTTTTGTTGACAGCATATACTTCGTCTTGCCTTCATTAACCGCCAAGGCCATCTTCGCCGCCTCAGTCTTAATACTCAGAAACGCGCCATTTACATCACGCTGCGTTCTGCCAAGTATGTCAATGTCGTCGGCGTACGCGAGTAATTGGGCGGACTTTTGAAAGATCGTGCCTCTTGTGTTGCCGTTTGAGTTTCGCACTATTCTTTCAAGAACGATTTTGAAGAAGTCAGATGACAGCGCACCGTCTTGTCTAAATCATTTTTTGACATCGAAGGTCTTGGTGAGTTTTTTACCGATCTTGATGGAGCAGCGTACATTCTCCATCGTCATCCTGCGAGTTTGGCAGGGATGCCAACACCAGACATTGCTCTGTATAGCTCGTCCCTATAAATGCTGTCATAGGCGGCCTTAAAATCGATGAAAAGGTGACGGGTATCGATTTGAAGTTCCTGGGTTTTCTCCAAGATCTGCCGCAGTGTGAATATTTGGTCTATGGTGGACTTTCCTGGCCTGAAGCCACACTGATATGGACCAATCAGGTTGTTTACGAAAGGCTTCAGGCGTTCACACAAAACGGCAGATAAGATCTTGTAGGCAATGTTTAGAAGACTGATACCTCTGTAATTGGCGCAGTTCAGAGGGTCTCCTTTCTTGAGGATCGGGCAAACAATGCTGAGGTTCCATTCATCGGGCATACTTTCCTTCGACCATATTTTACAGATGAGTTGGTGCATGCTCCTAACCAAGTCATCGCCTACCGCTTTGAACAGCTCGGCGGCTAGGCCATCTGATCCAGCGGCTTTGTTGGACTTCAGTTTAGATATAGCTATCTTAACCTCGTCCAAGTCGGGTGGACGGTATTGTTGATCATCATCGTCCAGGTTGAACGGTTCATTCTGCCTGACAGCGGAATGTAAGTCGTCATCGCCGTTAAACAGTCTGCAGAAGTAGTTCTTCCATATCCTCAGCATCGACTGCGATTCTACTACGATGTTCCCTTGTTCGTCCTTGCAGGCTTCGGTTCGGGTTCTGTAGCCTTGTGAGGTTCTTTTTACCCTCTGGTAGAACTTCCGAACCTCATTCCTGTTGTAACATCTCTCTATTTCCTCGATCGCGCGCTTCTCATGCTCTTTCTTTTTTCTCCTTAGAAGCCGGTGTTCGTCTCTTCTCTTCTGCACGTAGAGCTCACGAGCAGCTCTTGTCCTCCTTTGCAGCGCCGCTTTGTATGCCTCTTGCTTCGCTGCATGTGCTTGCCGGCACTCGTCGTCGAACCAGGGGTTTCGTTGTGGTGATCGGGTGAAACCCAGCACATCAGAGGCGGCGTCTCTGATGGCTTTTTGGCAATGTTGCCACTGGTCTTCAATACTTGATGCTGGCTGCATAGGACCTCTTGAGAGATTGAGAGAGACTCGATCGGAAAAGGATCTGGTGATCTCTTGCGATTGTAGCCGTCCGACGTCAAACTTCCTCACTGTATTTACTTGTCTTGGCGGCGTTCGGGATATCCGGAGTCGTACCTTGGCTACAACAAGGTAGTGGTCCGAGTCAATGTTGGCCGCTCGGAACGTTCGGACATCCATAATACTGGAGGAGTGCCTTGCGTCGATCGCATCGTGGTCAATCTGGTTGACGGTTGATTAATCAGGAGATCTCCATGTGCCTTTGTGAATATCGAGATGCGGGAACCGTGTGCTAGCTATGACAACATTTCGCCCCGCCGCGAAATCGATCAGCCTAAATCCGTTGTCGGAGGTGGTGTCGTGTAGGCTGTACTTTCCGACAGTACTACCAAAGATGCCCTCTCTTCCTAGCTTGGCGTTGAAATCGCCTAAGACAATTTTAATGTCATAGCTAGGGCATTGCTCGTAAGTGTGGTCCAAGAGCTCGTAGAACCTTTCTTTGGTGTCGTCGTCTTTCTCCTCCGTGGGGCATGCGCGCATATAAGGCTAATGTTGGCGAATTTAGCCTTGATGCGGATTGTCGTGAGGCGCTCGTTCACATAGTTGAAACTTAAGACTCCTTGCCTAAGTCTGGCGCCAACGACGAATCCACATCCGAATAAGCGCTGTTTTTGTTGCCGATTGCAGTCGCCGTAATAAATATCGCAGTTTTTCATCCTCTTTTTGCCCGGGCCATCCCATCGCACTTCTTGGATGGCGGTTAGATCTGCTTTATAGTGGTTCAGGGCTTCCGCTAATTGTTCGGCTGCACGCGGTCTGTTAAGGGACCTAACATTCCACGTACAGATCCGAAATTCGTTGTCCTTTAATCGTTTGCCAGGTTCGTCAACAGTAAGATCATCCGTATCCGAGGCTTGTTGATGCTTCGCAACTATGTCATTTTTACGTAGTCGGGCAGTTACCCCGGCGTACAACCCCCAACCTGGAGGACCAGGCCCTTTTTGCGACCCCTTGGACAAAAGGAGCCGGAATATTCCATTTACATTTTTAAGGAAAACACATTGATTGGTACATAAAAAACCGTTTTTCTCAACGTACCCGACGCAAATTACTTGTCGTAGGAAAAGAAGTTTATTTTCCGTTTCATTCGGATTCAGTGATACCAAATTTCACGAATTTCGAAATTCGTAGCAGATTTTCCACTACGAATGGATTCCAAGATGTATTTTTCGGGATTCGTAGCGATTTTTGGATTACGACGGAATTCATGATAGGGGTGAATAAAACTTTCGAGAGTTATAGGCTCTGCATAATCCTGAAGATTATGAAGTATTTCTGATAACGAGGTATAAAGGCTGTCATGTTTGGTGTGTGCCCTTCACATTTTAGCTTCAGTACTTTAAAAAAAATTAATTATAAAAATTGTTGCCAGTTATTGTATAGCGATGCCCCGCGCAAGCAGATGAAGAATAATAGCCTGAGGGCCTTCTCTTGGAATTGTGCTTTTTCATGGTCTTCGGATTTTTTTTAATGGACTCCGAGAACCTCGGCCACCATATGTTGCTGCCAAAGGTCACTATGAGTCTTGTTATAGTCATTTACAGCCTGTGTTTCATTTTGGGAAATGGTTTGCAGTTTTTCGTAGAATTTCCTCTCCAGGGGTGAGAGGCTGCTGTATGCCTTCTTCTGAACTTTCGGTTAATGTTATTTTCACAGTTGCCAAGTGCAAGTTATAGGTATATTGAGCTGTTAAGGATCTTATTTTTAGTTTTGGCAGTATGAACAAAGTATTTTTTTTTGTGTCCTGAGGAACCAGAATGACCCGTTCTATTTTCGTTTCATTGGCAGTATTGTTGCAATTTCCGTGGTTTAATTATAATGAGCGCAGTGGCTTAGTGGTTAGTCAGTTGGTATACTAAGCGAGGACTCCAAGCTTCGATTCCGAAAAAAAAAAAAAATTCCATCTTAAGGTTTTTTTCCACTGCGCAACCTTTCGCGAACGTCTGACAAACATCCGAAAGTATAACTGCAATAAAGAGCTTCTCCTTCTCAATTGGACGTTTGGATTCGGCATTAAATTCTAGATCCCTTCCCTTCGTCCCAAAAATGAAAAAATCACACAAGACGAATGATCGTGAGAAGCAGGTCACTACGAACCTGCAGCGCCAAATATTTATTTATTTTTATTTATTATTTTAACTAAATTTTAAGGAAGTCGAAACACTCGTCAGCTTAGTTCACTTCGGGGTCCTTGAGAAACTCCAGAGCTTTTTTCTGGTTTACATAATCGATAAATGGGAACTCAAAATAAATGAATCAATGACTGTTTAAAGCTCGTCTGGCTGTTTTTCTAGTACTCCAAGTCGATCACTTGGCTACATACACTGTGGGCCGTCACATTGTAACTATATTACGCGAAACGAATTGACTTGTAAATACCGACAGTTGGCATGCACCTAGTGCCCCCTATAGCTATGCTAATTTATTTGATTGCGATTGCAATTAGATCTAAAACTGCAAATATAAAATAGATCTACCATGCCAGTGCAACATACGAGTACCAATGGGTACACTCAATGTCGTGTTCATTCGCTTTGGCACATTTATTAAACCGACCCGATACAGTTGTATATAGTCATATATATCTGCAGTTTTTTTTAAAACATTCCAGCAACTCCTCCGTCACTACGAATTACCTGTTTCGCACGTTTAGCCGATGCATGCATGCAAAAGCAAACCTCATTTTCACCTTCAGTAAGCAGCTCTCGCCCGAATCACATTTCATTCTCTCACGAAAAGTCAACCTACGAAAAAGTCCTAAGCTGCGAACGGAGTCAAAGCGAAGGCGACATTAGAACAAATTTCATCTGCAAATTCAATTCTATCTATAGGTACGCCATGAGCCCTATGGAAGCGCTCGCACGCACGCAATCCCTTGCATCCTTTTATTTACTTTATTTTTATTTGCGTTCTTTCATCTCTCCCGTGTATATATATATGTGTACACACAAATGTGAACGTGTACATCTTTCGATGAGGGACTAAATTAAATTCGATTTAAAATTCCACAACACATCGCAGATACGTGTAGAAAGATTCCGCGACTTCAAATTCTTTAACACCCAGATTACACATGTTCGCTCTCATACCTTTAACCTGGTGCGCGCAGATATTTCTGCCAATGATGCGCGCCGATGTTGGAGCAGATAATATGTACATATATACGCGATGGTTGTTAATGATGATCATGAGGTGCCGAATGGTTCACCTTTAGGACCTATATTTGTACTACCATACGTTGATTATGCGCATACAATGGCGGAGATGATGCAAACACAAACGGAAACAGCAGGCGGGGAGAACGAAGTGAATTCGACAGTGTTTGGGTGGACGAAGGTGTTGAAATTGAAATTCGACGCGAGGCCAAAATGCTAATGGATATGCAAATAAGTAAGTTGTATTGGCAGACAGATAGACAGACAAGCATAAGAGGGCTGTACACCATATATATCCGTTGGATTTATTTTCAATTAATTTTCGCGGCTGGTATCGGTATCTGTATCTGGGCAACAGATGCGCACTTAGTATGTATTATGTAAGCACTTATGAACTGTTTTATTGCGAAGTGATGTTTGTGTCCCGAGTGAGCTTTAGATGTTGGCGTCTTTTCTTGGAGTTGCAAAACTTCATCAGAAATTAAGTTGCGTCTAAGTATAGGTGGTAAATATGAAAGGTATCCATACTCTATACCTTGGTTAGAATATGATAATAAGTGAAAAGGAGACAGGTTTAAATAGTAGTGCCAGCCTAAATTGCCTATAACTGTAGCTCTGCGTTTCAAGGGTACCAAGTCACTTCTAAAGGGTTTTATTGGGTGGCTTTTTCCACATGCAAATAAGCACAAAGTTGCATGAACTACAAAATCATTTTGACATAACAAATCTGCAGGACCTGAGCCGACCATATGATGTCTCTAAACTAAATATGATTAACTCGACCTCGGTTAACATATGTATGTTCGAAAGCTGTTTACGTACAGTATACACATACCTAGCAAATGGAGAGAAATAAGAGGGGTTTCTCTCTCAGTGGCTGGGAAATCTTGAATACCCGAATGCGGAATGAAAGTGTTATTCGGGTAGAATTGTCCACGTGTGACTTGTACCAATCTTGTGAACCAGATAAGACTCCCATTTAGAAAGTGACTTCGGTTCGGTGTTCGGTCTCTTTTCTAAATTTTGGCGGAGGCATCCCTTTTTGGGAATCGGCCTTAAGTAAGCAGTGTAAGGGCGAGCATTCTTTTACTTGAATGCACAGAAGAAGCAATAGAAAAAGCTGTGAGATTCATCGAAAACGGTCACTTTCCCTCGTTAGATATAACAGCTGTCAAGCAGCCCTTAAATCGATTAAATCTGAGCTCTGAGCACCAATCGGCAGTGCCTAATGGACACCACTCAGTCAAACTCTGCTGGGTTGAAATCAGCGTTTTTGACTCGTTTTTTTGTCGCTTTTTTGACGCGTTTTTTTAACACGTTTTTTGATGCGTTTTTGACTCGTTTTTTTGACGCGTGTTTTCGCGCGTTTTTATGATGCATTTTTTGACACTTTTTTTGACGCGTTTTTTCGTGAGTTTTTTTACCCGTTTTTGTAACGAGTTTTTGAACGCGTTTTTTGACGCGTTTCTTCGGGCGTTTTCTGATGCCGTATTTGATGCATTTCTTGACGCGTTTTTGGATGCGTTTTTTGACTAGTTTTTTTGACGCGTTTTTGGATGCGTTTTTTGACTCGTTTTTTTGACGCGTTTTTTTACCCGTTTTTGGAAGCGTATTTTCGACGCGTTTTTTTCGCGTGTTTTTTTGACGTGTTTTTTGATGGTCAGAATAGAGTAATGGAGATGCCCAGCGTGCAGAAAGGAGCTCACGACGCATTCTGCAGTGGAAATATCACCGGTTCAATCGATGTCCAAAAGAATGAGAAGTGCCAGTTCACCTGATGTGCAACAACAAGATGACATAACAGCAATACCAAACGCCCCATCAACATCACAGGACAGCAATAATCAGATCATTTTACTTGAAATGCGAAAAATGAGAAAAGAAATGTCTGAAATTAATAACAGCTGTGAATTTGTTGCGAGCAAATACGAAGAGATAAAACAGCACATGACATCAAACAATGAAGCACTACAGAAACTCTCAAACGAAATAAAAGAACTCAAAGAAAGCAACATAAAAAAAGATCAACAAATATGCTTGATGGAAACAAAAATTAACACACTCGAACAGCAATTACTAAAAACCAACATTGAAATTAAAAACATTCCACCAACACAAAATGAAAATTTTATGGAAATAGTTCAAGCACTTGGTAAAACAATTGATTACAAAATAAATGACATC
Source organism: Cheilosia vulpina (assembly GCA_916610125.1). Lineage (NCBI taxonomy): Eukaryota > Metazoa > Arthropoda > Insecta > Diptera > Syrphidae > Cheilosia > Cheilosia vulpina. Next base: position 16,753,387 of record OU744278.1, on the reverse strand, counting down.
TACAGAACAAATAAGAAAAACACAAACAAATCAACAATAATAGCCTCTTTTGCGAGCCACACGTGTAAGACAAACGTCATCAAAAAGGCGAAAATAACACGCAATATTTCTCTAAAGAAAATTATGGAAAATACTTCCAATGGTGAAGCCGCACCAACAGAAAATGATGCATTTGTTTTTGTCAACAACCAGCTCACACCAACTAACAAACACCTTCTCTTGCTAGCAAAAAACAAAGCCAGATAGTGTAACTGGAAATTTGTGTGGGAGACAACTGGCAAAATACTTGCAAAAAAAATTAAAACGGTGAAACAATACACATCGGCACTTGCAACGATGTAAACAAGATGACCAACTAATAATGCATACGATCGGACTAGAAGAACGAAGTAAAAGAAAAATCAAAATGGAAAACTTATATAGTGAAGCTGACATAGACTTTAGGGTAATACATGGTGTAACAGGCATCGAAAAAGAATTTTTAAAAAATATGAATTTTTGTTGTGTAAGTTTTAACATAAGATCCATGACAAAAACATGGGATACTTTTATGGCGGAAATCCAAAATGTGTTGTATTATATAGATCTATTAGTGCTGAACGAAATCAATATACCTAAAGAGAAAAATGAGCTTTATAATATTGATGGGTTTAAATCCGAATTTATAAATCGTGAAGCAATGAAAGGCGGCGGTGTCGCAATATATATTAAAAACAATGTAACGTACAAAATAATACCAACTACTCCAGTAAATTACGAGGGCATACACCTAGAAACCACCCCTGAAGGCAAACAAAGACATATTCATGCAATATATAGACCCCCAAGTATGAGTATTACAAGATTCATAGATGAGCTAAATGAATTGATCAAAGAAAACAAGGAAAACGTTTTGTTATGTGATATCAACATAAATACCGAACATGAGAATAACTCATAAAATACATGGAGATGATGGCGTCAAAAGGTTTAACAAATGTCATCAAATGACCTTCGCGAGTTGACATAATAAATAATACTGCAACTCTTATAGACAGTGTTGCCAGTTTGACAGTTTTCCAGTCAAATTTGACTGGATTTTGTAAGTTTTGACTGAAAAAAAAATCAAATCCAGCCGACTGTTTTTTTTTTTGACTGCATTTTTTCGTCTTTAAACGGAAATCAAGTCGACTATTATTTATTTTTTTGACTCTAAAAAAAAAATTCACCTCCAATGATGACAGAAACAAACAGCCCATTAACAGCGGCATCAAGCCGCAAGCCGCTAAAGTCAAATTAAATGAATCTTGTTTTTTTTACGTTTTGCAGTGTTTGGCATTTGGCCGCATCAGAGCCCTTTTCATCTAATCGGCAAAAAATTAATTTTGAAAAAAATACTTTACCTGAGGTTCACGAGTCAGAAGCAAGCACATGTTTGTTTGTTGCAAAACACACTTCAATAAATACTATCGACCATTTAAGTAAGGTCATGAAAAAAAACTTCCCTGACAGTAAAATAGGGGCCAACGTAATGTCGAGGACAAAATGTATATTTATTTATTTGTTTAATTGACCTAGGTATAAGAAATTAGTGCTGTGAAATTAAGTACGACTTATGAAAACATCATTAGCCATAAAATAAAAAAAAATTTTGTTGAAAAAAATAATAGCTGTTTTCATTTTCGACTGTTTTTTTGACTGGATTTTTTTTCGAAATGTTTGACTGTTTTTTTTTGACTGGATTTGGGCAGAAAAAATCCAGTCAACAGTGAAATTTGACTCGATTTTAAAATTTTGCCTGGCAACACTGCTTATAGCTCATACCTATGTAAGCGTCACTAAAACTGATATATTCTCAGCAGTGATCGAAACTGATCTTTCAGACCATTACGCCGTTTTGTATGCAACAAAAAAAATAAGTACAGTCTACACCGCTTATCTGAAACGGCAATTTGCCACAAATTTTATTTCACTTATGCGGTATTTTCACTTATACGGACTTCGGATAACTGAAAAATTGTTGTACTTAACCGAAGTTCAAAGTTTTGTTAGCAATTCAACGAAGAATTAGGGTATGTAGTAAAGCCGAAGGAAGGAGAATTAAAAACACAACTGAAATCGTGCTGTCAAAATTGACAGTGTCAACTTAGTGTCATAAGTTCAATGGACAAGTTCAGTTGACGAAATAAAAAATTTTACTAATGGGCGCGTTCAATAACTTTGTTTTAGTAATGCGGAGCTGAATTAGTATAATTTATTAATTTCTGACGTATTAGTTTGTTCAGTTAACCGGGTTTTTCAGTTAAGCGGGTTTCAGTTAAGCGGAGCAATTCGTATGAATTTTTGAAAAAAATGCTGCGTGCTAAATTCTCTTATTCAATTAACCGATTTTTTCAGTAAAGCGAAGTTTAGATAAGCGGAGTCGACTGTAATACAGAGTCATCTGTTGAAGCTAAAATTAAATATATTAATCAACAAAAAGTAAATCAGTTTATAGAACACACAAACTGGCAAAATATACTTAAGGAAAACGATGTTGAAACGCTTTACAATAATTTCGTAAGAGAAATGAATAACATAGCAAGTAAAACTAAATAAACCAACAGAACCCGAAAACATAAGCCATGAATTACGCTGGAAATAGTCCCCATGTGCAAAAAAAGGGACGAGCTTTATAGGAGATGGAAAAATAGCCCGAGGAGTAAAACGTATGAAAACGAGTACAAAAATTTCAGAAATGTTGTCAATAGAAATATTCATCTCGTTAAAGCCAATTTTTACAAAAAAAAAAGTTTACAAGCGCAAATAATGATCCGAGGAAAACATGGAGCATTATAAATGAACTTCTAGGAAGAAAGAATATATATAGATTTCGAGAGATATTCGAATCAGACCACCATTGTCGGGTCTCTTTTCGTCTTAGGAAGAAAGAAACTTTCAATAGATGAAACCATTCGAAATAATTTTCCGGTTACTGACCAAGGTGTAAACGACATTGTTGATAAATTTGCAGAGCAATTTTCGAACCAGGTATCAAACATTTTACATGTTTGCAATACCAACATATCAAACCACGAGAATTGGCAACTGCAACGAAATATTTACGTAGAAGAAGCAACAGAATCGGAAGTAAATTTAATGCTGCGTCGATTGAACGATAAGAAAGGTCCTGGAGCAGATAATATCAGACCAGTTGATCTAAAAATAAACGCTGTGCGTCTTGCTCCAGTTATTACAAAAATTATTAACCTAAGTGTATGTCAGTTCCATGCCCCAAAGCTGATGAAAACGTCGATCATTCGACCAGTATATAAGGGAGGAACAAAAAAAAACATTGAAAACTACCGGCCAATCGCGATTTTGTCAGCAGTCGAAAAATGCATGGAAGAAGTAGTAGTCAGTCGACTTTATCGTTTTCTGACTAAACACAAAGTACTACACCCGAAGCAATATGCTTTTCAAACAAATAAAAGTACCGGATCTTTGTTGGGAGAGTTTACCAATACGGTTAATGCTGGTTTAAATAAAAATCATCACGTCCTTGTGTTATTTATTGACTTCAGCAAAGCTTTCGATACTGTAACGCACGGAAAACTTTTGGAAAGTGCCAACAGAAATGGTTTAAGAGGAGTACTAGCAAACTGGCTTAGGAGCTATCTGACTGATAGAACCATTAAAGTCAAAGTGTCTGGTGCAGTGAGTAAAGAAAAACCTAGTGAATACGGTGTATCCCAAGGTTCAAAACTGGGCCCTGTCCTGTTTATACTGTTTACCAACGAACTTTTGCGATTATTTAAAAAATGCACTGCCTATGCATATGCAGATGACATTGCAGTCGTGGTCAAACACAAGAACTTCAACTCTGCTATGGAGACATTGCAAGATGAATTTAACGCTGTCTCGAATTGGAGTCATGATAACGGCCTTATTATAAATGCATCTAAAACAAAAGTAATGTACATACGCGCCCCATCCAAACGAGCGGAAACTGTCGAAATCTACCACCGAAACTACTGCTCTCTACTATCAGCCAATAACGTACCAATTGAAGTAGTCGGAAGCATAAAATATCCTGGAGTAACCATCGACGAGCATTTCCTATGGCGTGAGCATGTTAATGTCCTGCGTCTTCAGCTAAAGAGCACTATCTTCGCAATGGTGTATCTTAAGAGATACTCAAATCTCGATGTGCAAAAGCAGGTATACTACTCGCTAGCTGAGTCGCGCGAAGCATGGACCCTGTCCCAATCGGATGAAAAGGCACTTGGAGTCTTCGAGAGGAAAGTTCTGCGTACGATTTATGGTCCGGTCTGCGTAAACCATGAAGACAACGTTTGGCGAAGAAGATACAACGACGAACTATACGTGCTGTACAACGACATAAGCTTAGCCAGGAAAATTCGAATTCAACGACTAAGATGGCTGGGTCATGTTGAGCGAATGGACATCAACGCTCCAGCGCGAAAAGTCTTCAACGCCAAACCAGAGGGAGTCAGAAGCCAAGGTAGACCTCATCTTCGATGGAGCGACCAGGTGGAGGGAGACCTCCGACAACTTGGAGTGCGAAATTGGAGACGGCAGGCTAGAGATCGAGCCAGCTGGAGGGGTATATTGAGCAAGGCCTAGGAGCACCACGCTCTAGTTGAGCCAACATAAGTAAGTAAGTAAGCTGAGTCGCGCATGAGGTATGGGATTCTGGCCTGGGGAAACGCAGCTAAATCTCTTCTGGATAAAATTTATAATTTACAACATCGTCTTGTTAAAATGTTTAGACCCAGTAATTCGTCTTTTAAAGTTAGATGTGAATGCAATCTTCCAGATGACAACATTGCTGCACTATATGGATGATCAGCGTTTTCTGCAACCCATACGCCAATATCGAAATACAAGACGAAGAGCCCAAGAGATGCTAGATGTTCCGGAAACCTTCAATACATACGGAAATCGAGAACTTAGATGTGCCATTCCAAAATTACTAAACACACTTCCCCAATTTATAAAAATTATTAGAAACTTTAAGAAAAGAAAAAAAGAGCTTTAAAAGTATTTACTTCATTTGTATTTCGTAAAGTAGAAGTCATAAATTAATCAACTTATTGAAACTGCTAAACGTAAATTGTTAAAAAATCAAACCAAAACTAATTGTTTAAAATGAATTCAATTAAAATTTAAAGCACTTCAAAACCAATCTCTCTAACAACCACCTGCAGATAAGCACTTTGCTTTGCGGGTAAAATTATTTATGTAAAACGAAAATGAACACTTTAAAACAAAAATAATGCGTTTTTTGAAGCGTTTTTCGATGCGTTTTTTGACGCGTTTTTTTGATGCGTTTTTTTGGCGCGTTTTCTGATGCGTTTTTTCGCGCGTTTTTTCACGCATTTTTTTGACGCGTTTTTTTGCGCGTTTTTTCGCGCGTTTTTTTGCCGCGTTTTCTCGCGCGTTTTCTGATGCGTTTTTGACTCGTTTGTTTGACGCGTTTTTTCGACGCGTTTTTACGCGCGTTTTTCTGATGCGTTTTTATGACACGTTTTTCGACACGTTTTGGAAGCGTTTTTTTGACGCGTTTTTGGACGTATTTTTTGATGCGTTTTTTTGACGCGTTTCTTGGCGCGTTTTTTTCACACGTTTTTTGACGCGTTTTTTAAACACTTTTTTTCGACGCTTTTGTTTGACGAGTTTTTTGATGCGTTTTTGACTCGTTTGTTTGACCTGTTTCTGATGCGTTTTTTTGACGCGTTTTCAGATGCGTTTTTGACGCATTTTTTTCGCGCGATTTTTTGATGCGTTTTTTTATGCGTTTTTTCGCGCGTTTTTTTGATGCGTTTTTTGACGCGTTTTTTCGCGCGTTTTTTTGCCGCGTTTTCTCGCGCGTTTTCTGATGCGTTTTTGACTCGTTTGTTTGACGCGTTTTTTCGACGCGTTTTTACGCGCGTTTTTCTGATGCGTTTTTATGACACGTTTTTCGACACGTTTTGGAAGCGTTTTTTTGACGCGTTTTTGGACGTATTTTTTGATGCGTTTTTTTGACGCGTTTCTTGGCGCGTTTTTTTCACACGTTTTTTGACGCGTTTTTTAAACACTTTTTTTCGACGCTTTTGTTTGACGAGTTTTTTGATGCGTTTTTGACTCGTTTGTTTGACCTGTTTCTTTAACGCGTTTTTTTTTGACGCGTTTTTTTGACGCGTTTTTTCGCGCGTTTTTTTGACGCGTTTTTTCGCGCGTTTTCTGATGCGTTTTTTGACGCGCTTTTTGGATGCGTTTTTTTGACGCGTTTTCTGACGCGTTTTTTCGGCGCGTTTTTTGATCCGTTTTTGGACGCGTTTTTCTGCTTTAAATATCTGCAAGCAATATAAAAGGTTTGGAAAATGTTAAAAAGCGCTTCTTTTGTAAAGCAGAGATGGATTTTTTAATTTGGGCTCCTCTTTTCTAAATTTTTATTTAGAGCCTTATATTTCCTCCTGGGAGGAAAATAAAAGATGTCGTGGGTATTTTTTTAAAAATACGATTTTCTTTTATTTTTCTTATAGAAATACGAAAGTTAACAAAGAAAGCGACACTGTTATTGATAGTTTGTAGGAAGACTGAGGAAAAGTACTTGTCTGTCCACCAAGCCATCAATCGCAGTGTAGTTGTAATTTCAACGAACCTTCTAGGAAAATAGTCTTAGAGTATTCGAAGATCCTACCGAGTCGTTTGTCGAACGAATTTTCGGCTGTCCTTTTATACTGCCGAAATGAAGTATAAAAAGAACGCAATAAGCTGTGCAATGTTTCATTCACGTAGTTCAAAAAATCAGAAAAAAAAATGCAAGGAAAATCAAAAAAATAAAGTAGCCTATCGCAATACTCTATCCAGCAGCTTTCTGTTAGTGAAATAAATTTTTAAATCGGTTCAGTAGTTCCGGAAATTACTTCTTACAAACAAACATTCAATTTTTATATAATAGTGCGATGTTATGTGATAAATAATTATTCTACATATTATGAAAAGCACACAAATCACTTGTCAAATTAAGTAGCTCACGGTAATCGAACTTTAAGAGATGATCTAAGTCATATTTCACTAGAAATTTGTCATTTCCTTAAGCAGAGGTCAACCAGTCTTCCAAGCGACTTATTTTGTGAAATAACTCACCCCTTAGGTCATCCCGAAGGTTCACTACACCACACGTACCATAAATATATTCCGCACACTCTTGGCATCCGTTTAATCTTCGCAGATTGATGAGCTCCCAAGTCCAGGCGGATAACTTAATCCTAATCTTCGGCAATCACCATTAAAACTTTGACTAATTAACATTAATAATATCTTTTCTATATGCAAACGGAACCAAATAAAACAAACCCCAAAGTGACACCTGCCTCACAGACTTTTGGCCCATTATTCATCGAACAATAGTGCTATCTGTGGTAAACTGATTTTTCAAGGCACAAGTCAAAACCGCGTTCAGTTATATTTCGACTCCATTGTCCATTGATCGATATCAACTTCTGTTGAAAATTGCGTTCCCACATAAATATCCAACCGCCGCGAAATAATGAATTCAACTTTCCACAAACCTATTGTTGTACGACGCGAATAAACTGTAAAACAAAATAGATTAAGGTACATCACACACATATACTCACTGGGTCCATATTAAGAATGCTCGCGAAAATATTCGGGCTCCAGTGGCCTCTTTATCATTTCCCAGTCGAGCCGAATTTCTAAAAGACATCAAGATATCATAATTAAAATTTATTAACGGTGCGATACGTCACTATTAACGGCGCATATGGTCATCTAAATAAGTATCACAAAAGCGTGTATGTATTGAATATGCATTAGGACTGGTTCGCGGCGAGGTATGAAATCTCGATCGAGATGGAGAATTTTCTTTGAAAGTTTTGTTGCGGTCTCGTTGGTGAATGTTTGCATAATCTGGCCATCAATCATGGTATGGGAGAAATGACACCCAAAAACCATTCATTTTCGAATTGTGTAATCAATTACTTTTTGCCTCAGACCATTGTTCTTGGTTTTGTTAATGGATGTAGCGATCAGGTGGAGAGAACCATGAAAACAAAAGAGTTGGTGTCAGAACTGGGTTTCGATTAATCTTAAGAAAGTGGATGACGCTATGAGGGGATATTGAGCAGGGATTTGCATATAGAGTATAGGGCGATATGCACTTAACTGGGTACAGAAATTTAAGTGTGGAAATTTATTGAGTGCGTTTGGGGACACTGGAAACCTCTGAGGGACTTTTTCTTGGAAATTGGTAGGGAAATTCGTTGCCTGGAGTGTCAATGTCAATGTGAGTTGAAAACGTCCGTGGAAATGCATCCACAGTTCTTAATTTAGTCGTGAATACAAGGAAGGTCGACTGCATAGTTTCCTCGCTGAAGTAGTTTGCGAGTGGTACCTGATGACACCCATTCCTCCATTATCAAAGAGATGACATTGAACGTATAGCTCTTAGATAAGTACATCAAGCAGAGGAATGCTCATCCGAGCATCTTGAACATACCCAGTCGTATGTACTGAGAAGGCCCTTGAAACAGCTGAGCGAGAAAGTTCTTCTAAATATGACAAAAGAAGCAATAATACATTTGCATGAAAACCTGGTTCACCAAACTACTTATATACCTTCAAAATAAGTAGTCTTATCATCACAACACAGATCTAGAAGATCCTCTTTTGCAACTAACACCATTTTACCATTTTTAGCCAAAGGTAGTACAGTGATTTTGAGGTTTGAGCTTTTTTCCTTCGACATGTTGTTCGATTCCTTCGAGATATTGGACGTCACTGGCATACAGTAAGGTGATGCCATTTATAAAGAGAGAGAGATTTGAGAGATATTCTTCGAATCAAATCAGCATTTGTATCTCTACCACATCTTGCCCAGTAGCATTTCCCCACACCTTTCCTTAGTTTCGATTCCTAGTGTCCTGTACTATCATTTGTATGTAGGAGATCGTAGCGTCAACGCAGTGACGTCCCAAAATCTTTATTCTTTTCCTAACTGGCATTGGGCACTTTCACAGTATATCTGATGCCGCTGTCTCAGTTACTTCCATGCATAGTTAACAGTTATCATCATCATCTTTTATAAATGTAACCCAAAACTATCATGTCCAATAATATATAACGGTACCCCTCATTTCAATGTTACACGACTTAGAACGCGTTTTTTGAGTGAAGCAGGTCGGCCACTCTATTCTATCTTTCGCGATCAGTTGTTGTAACATTCCTCTTTCAAGCGACGAAAATTGTTTAGAGCCCCGCTCTGTTTTGGCAAGGAAGTCCGCCTTTTCAATTACTTCGATTCCTTATAAAAATATAGTTGGCGCAACAGGTCAGTAGGGACCCTAGGCCTAGCTTTCCCAAACTTTTGTTGTGTGTGAGTTTTTAATTTTTGGGACAAATGGAAGAGATCTAAAATTGTATGCCGAGTCCAATCGACTAATTGAGAAGCTCTTTAATGACATTTATACGCTCCGGGTTTGTCAGACGTTCGCGAGAGGTGGCGCAGTGGAAAAAAAATAAGTTGGAATTGGGGTTCTTTTCGGGATTCGAACCTGGGACCCCTCACTACCAACACACTAATCACGAAGCCAATGCGCCCATACATACTCAAATAAGTGGTACTTAATTTTTAGTTGAACAATTGTGCAGCTTCAGTATACTTTTGGCTTTGAAGACCAATTGGCTAACCTTCCCTCATAAAGAAAGTAGACTTCACTCTTAGGAGGACTGGTTGAAATCCAATTGCTAAAACACCAATCATCCATCAAGTTGAATGCTGCCTGCACTTTTGCACAAACGGACAAAAAGACATTAACCGACAGAAATCGTAGCTACATCACCCACAAAGAACCGATAATACACTTAAGTATCTCATATGTAAATAGGCGAATGGAAATAGTTAAGAACCACTTTCACTGCCTTAAACAGATTTTGTGTAAAAGTCAGGTAACTTTAATAGTAGAATTTCTACCACCGGACGAACTCTAGTAGCATTAAATGAGGTAAACTACAGCAGGGGGTTAAATCGCCACATAGCGGACCGTTTTTGATAACTTTTATAACTTCATGACATGACACATTTACATCACTACGCTTTCGCACATTATGGTTTTGTCAACAAATTTAGACATAACGAATTTTACCCTGTCAAAAGCGTCGTCAATTTCTGCAGAGTTTGCTGTCCATGCTTCAAAGGGTGCTCCAAACAGCAAACCTGCTCATGTACTGCTCTCTCAGTAGTTCCATGATTTCTTAGCTGGAATGTGAACAAACTGATTGGATACAATTTCTAAGCGACAACGTAGTCATCTTTGCCAAACTTTTGTATAAATGAAAAGCGCTTTCACCAATTGTCAGTGGGTATGGGTCGGGGACTTTTATATCGATATAATCTAAGAAGATTAATTAAAATGTAGAAAGCAAATGCTACGTATTATTGCAGCATTCGTTTATGCAACTTTTGTCTAGAAATGGGATCGCCAGCGTCGTCTGCACGTGAACGTGTGAAATCTTAACTCCCTCCAATCCAAATTGTTGATAAAGTCAGGATTTGTCAAGCGCAGTTTGTCAATAATGCAGTTATAAACAATATGTTTCTATGGTAATTAAAATATTAAAATTCAAGGTTAAGCTCGTCGAAATAAATCTGTTTAGTCCAGAATTCGAAAAAGTGGTAGGTATTGTATGATGTCAGTGGCTAACCGTTTTGCGCAAAGCTAACCAACCTATGTATGACTCTTCAGTCACTCTTTTCCCTGTATATACGCATTCATCATAATACCACGAGCTTCCTCTTTGTTGTAACTGGTATCCAACAGTCGCGATAATGGCACCACAGGATGTTGGCGTCTGTGGTAGGTGCGTTCACAGTGGAAATTTGCGCATTCAAGAGCTTTCTAAAAGCTCTGGCTACTCCAGATGTGCTAAGAGGTCTTACATCGAGTTTGTTCATCTGGGGGATAGCTATTACTAATTGAAAAGTCGAGCTCTGAATTTACCCGCAACAAGAAAATGATCAGAACCAACGTCTTCCCCTAGGAATGTTGGAAGTATGTATAGCATTTAGCTGCAAGCTTTCTAAGTCCATTCAAGGCACTCAATCTGAGCCCCGTTAACCACTCCACCCCTACCCACTTTACTAAAGAATCTAGCTCACTATTAGACCTTTATCTTGCTAGCGATGTTGGCAGGGTAAGGCTTTACACACAGCTTTTGGCACCTGGTTTCTCCAAGCATGATTTAATTTTTGTAAGTTTGGATATGGCTTGTCGGGTTGATCAACAAATTTTCCAATATCGAGACAATACAAATTTAAACACATCCGAACTAGTACGCGACCTTGATTGCATAGACTGGAACTCAATATACCACATGTTTAATGTAAATGAACAAATTGTTTTTTTACGGCATAACGTCAATCAACTTTTTGAAATTCATGTTCCTTTAAAAACCCGTCTCATCAGGCATACGTCTCCACCTTGGCTGAATGGCGACATCTCTGCTCTAATGTTGAAACGAGATACCGCTTACAGTCAATGGAGGCGGTTCTAATTGGAGTACTTCCACAAATCTTATTGCAGACTTCGCAATCAAGTCGTCGTATTGATCAGAAGAACAAAAAGGCTTTACTATGAACACAAAGTTGGTCCATTAGTTTCTGTAAAAAATTTATGGAAAAACCTGCGAGAAATCGGCATTGGGAAGCAATCTACGAAGTCTGTTGATAACATCGACTGTGATGCTCTCAACAAAAAGTTCACCTACACGCCTCAATCCTCTGACGTTGTTACACCTATTGATTCCCCTATTGAAGAGGAATGAACAGGTGTCAACTGTTCGTTAAGCTTTATAAGAATACAAGAAGAAGACATAGTTAAGGCAATATTATCTATCAAGTCGAATGCTACCGGCCTCGATCTAATGGAACCTAAGTTCGTCAAGTTATTGCTTCCTCATATACTGCCCTTTATAACTTATATATTCAATTGTATCTTAACTAAATCCGAGTTTCCTTCAGAATGGAAGAAGGCTAAAATTATTCCCGTTCCTAAAAAGCAAACGGGTATCGATACGGAGTTCCGACCAATTGCCATCCTCCCGTTTCTATCAAAGGTGTTTGAAAAAACCATTATGAAGCAGATACAAACATATCTATCGACAAACAACCTGTTAACTACCTGTCAGTCTGGTTTTAGGCCTAAGCGCAGCTGCAAATCTGCCCTACTTTTTGTTACTGACGAAATAAGAACCGCAATGGACGAGAATCATATTACACTTCTAACGCTTTTAGATTTTTCAAAGGCTTTTGACACTGTTAACCATTCAATTTTATGTAAAAAACTGCGTAATTTCTTTGGGTTTTCTATAGAGTCATGTAAGTTGATTCTCTCGTACCTTAGCGGAAGGCAACAACGTGTGGTGGCAAATGGTCAATCATCGATCCTTCTCAATGTTTTGAATGGAGTGCCACAGGTATCAATTCTTGGCCCAATTCTCTTCACACTATACATAAATGAGCTTCCAAAAGTTGTTAAACATTGTCTTATCCATCTTTACGCTGATGATGTGCAGCTTCTGATAAGTCGACCGTTTTGGGAAAAGAATGATGCCGTTGCATTAATGAATGAGGACCTTTTTTCCATTTCTCGTTGGTCTAAGAGAAATCATCTGTTCCTAAACCCTGTCAAATCAACAGCCCTCCCCATCTATCGCAAAATCTTTGATTTATCAGTCTTAAGACCACTGAATCTTGAAAACGAAGGAATCGAATATGTCAGCAGCGCCAGAAACCTTGGAATCGTTTTCAATCGTACCCTCACATGGAACGACCACCTAATTAAAGCAATTGGTAAAGTGTATGGTAGCCTCCGTGTTCTCCAAGTCACGCGAAGATACATCCCCACAAAAACCAAACTTCTTCTCGCCAAAACGCTTCTACTACCCATTATGTTATATGGATGTGAAATTTTTTGCAACTTGGACTCTGCCACTAACCGCAAATTAAACGTCGCATACAACAACATTGCCCGTTATGTCTATAATCTACGTCGCTTTGACCACGTTTCCACTTTTGCTGCTCGCATTTCTGGTTGTAGTCTAGACAACTTATTGAATTTTCGCTCACTTAGCTATCTACATGAAATCATTCAAACAAAACAGCCTGATTATTTACACGGTAAACTGAACTTCCCTCATTCAACAAGGTCTTTTGCCCTTATACTACCTCGATACAATTTTCTTATTACTGAGCGTCAATTTTTCGTTCATGTTATTCGCCTCTGGAACTCCCTGCCCATAAGTATGAGAAGTGTAAAGAGCACAAGAAGATTTAAATGTTTGCTTTTCAACTATTTGGCAAATCATTGATAATATCTACCTATTTATTAATTTTTTATTATTTGTTCTCTCTTTTTAAGTTTCAATTTCTTTTTAATAGTTTATAATGATGGTAATAGCATAATAATTAAATTAAATTCAAATTCTTAAATTAATTTAAAGGCTTTCAAAAATTTACAAGACTCTTGTCTTACTTTGTAAGCGATTCTGAAATAAATAAATAAATATAGCATCGAAGTGGTTCGACAGTGGGTCCTTAGCCTTGAAAACCTTGTGCTACTTACCACCGTGTTACGACCTGCTGTAAGATCGGATAGTCGGTAGCCGCTGTCTGTTGTCGTTTCGTTGATTCTGTGGTTACCAGCTAGCCCGCCAAATTTCCTTTAGGACTTTAGCATTAAAGTCCCCGAGTACAACTTTGACATCATACTCCGGAAGGACTCAATAGAATCCAGTGCTGAGCTCATATCTCCTAGATCGCATCTATATCTGCTTGTACCGCACGATGACAGGCAGATAGAGTGAAGAGCGTATACACATTCCAGGGGTCGAATCGCCACTTCCGTAACGAGCTTTAAGTTAAAGGAATTAAGTTGAAAAAAACAAATTCCATCACGCAATGCTCGTTCACGACGCGATTCAACCCCAGGTGCATACTCTCATGTCGTAGTACATTGACGTTCCGGGTCTGTTTGCCATTTAAATAGCTGCATCATCCAATAAGGCTGATTGCGTCTCTCTCATAAGTAGACTTTTTCTACGGAAGGTTAGTTACATCAACGGGGCAACCCCAAACCTAGAACGACAAGCCCTTATTTTGACCCTGAGCAGGCCGAATATTTCGCTACTAATAGCTAACACGCTTCGGGAAATGATCACACACGTTGGCCCATTAAAGGTTTATCCGGCGCCAACTCTTTTGCAGCACTAAGTATTGCAGATCCTTTTAGAACTGCTATCCCATATGTGTAGAAGAAGCTTAGTTAGAGACTGGGTACGGCCTTGTACTGGTTGCATTTGATATCCTATTTACATAATGCTGGTTCTCATAGTCGATGTTTAGGTTGACTACGACTTGTGAAATACTATTTTCTTTCCTCTTACTTTTTGTTTCTTGTTTTTTTAAGTGAAAACTTCTTTAGGCGCTTTGGGCATGTTTGGGATGGGAAAACAACCATTGAACTCGCGACACAAATGTTCCGACCAGAGATGAATGAATAAAAGACATGGATATCTTTCGAAAGTCTATATCCCCCCAAAACAGCTTTTAAATTTGTTTCCAATTTCATTCCACTTGCTGGAAGTGGACGCTGGAATTATTTTTAAAGAATGACAGATAAAGTTCGCAAAATGGACAGAGTTTGAAGGTGGAAATGCATTCTTTAAGACCGAGGCAAAGATTTTTTAAGAATGTTTAAAAAATTGAAAAGTCAGTATGTTGAATCAAAAAAACAATTAAAATAAAAAAAATGCCTTTTTGAAAAAAACAAGTCTTGAAATAGCCTTAGCTAATGAAATAATGCCTAAAAGGCAAGAAAAAGTCTAAGTTGGTATTTTTTTTGTAGTAGTAGTGGTTTTTAATAATGAATAAAAAAAACTCTTCATTTAAAAATGTTTCCTACACAATAAAATATTTCCTGACGATTCAAAAAATACACAGGAATTTGTTCAAGTTTTCACTTGTGTCGGCACTCCCGGAGTGTTTTCAACTTGGTGTTTCCTCGCTAAACCCAACGGTTTTTTCTTGCAATCGGAAAACTACTGCACTCGACATTAAGGGATATTTTTTTTAGAAAACAGGTTTAATTTGGAGACCTTCCTACATCTCAAATAGCGACGAAGAATGACACCATACGTCAAGTATGCATTTCATCACAAATAAGTATCATCTCCGTGATTTTGTTACCCTCAAACCCGTTCAAATTTATACCGAAAATTTCAAACTTTCGTATTTACCATCACGAGGACTTTTAGCAGTGAATTTGTGTTAATTCGCTGCACACATCAGCTTGAGTTGAATATTTAGCAAAAATGACTTCATCAAAAAAACCCCAAATACCTAGTCAAATATACAAATGAAATTCAAACATCTCACCCGACGGAGTGCAACTAAGTCGAAAGTCCATTTGCGTGCAAATTAGATTGCCACTCGCATCCAGTTAATTAATTTGCCGAAAATTTCAAACAATCCGTGTTTGTCCCGAAAATGGTCATCGTGACACATCCCAATGGTATAGTCGTAGTCGTTCTTTTTCAAGAACTTGTCGCGATCGTGAAGCAATTCACCGGAGAGGGAAAAAGAAACAAAAGCCTCCGAAAAATCGTCTATCTGCGTGCTAAAGTAAAAGTCCGCATACCTACATATCTCTAACGATCGCTGCCAGAATGTCTGCTCTGGTTCTTCAAACAAAAAGTGCCATCATCCACCTCACCGACTTGGGGCAGCCATACCAGACCAAAAACGCAAGGCATTCCATCCTCGCTCTCGCTCTTTCTCTATCTCTCTGGCATTAGAGATTGAAAGAAATCCTTTTGTGCGTCACCTCGCATGAGGATGTCGACACCAACACCATAGAGAGCTGTGTGGCTAGCAATCTGACTGCTGCAGAGTGAGAGCAAAATTAAGAGATATTTATAAAAAGCACGAAAACCACTTAACTCAAACGCCTTTGGCAATTAACAGAAAATAATTCGCCCTATAAAGATTCTTATAAAGTGTATAAAGTCCAGCAGTTAAAACCAAATTGATCGGACCTCATTATCACCATCACCCATCCGCTCCTGCTGTCTATATAGTTGCGTTGCGGATCGTGCTGCCTGCTGCCGGTTGCCTGTTGCCGCCATCGTTTTAGTCGTTTTAGTCGGTGTCGTCGTGGTGTCGTTGTCGTCCATTCGGGCGCGACATTAGTGTTAAATCGTTTGTTGCTTATTTTTGTCAGGCTTTTTTTTATGCTTGCCTTTGGCTTTTCATTTCACACTCGAGAACACCACCGACCGCACCAAAGTCACATATCCAGCAAAAAGAGATGTTCTCTGCTGAGTCTGACTCTGATTCTGAATCTGAATCTGAATCCGAATCCCGCCGCACCAAAGGGAATGCGCTACCCAGAGTACGCAACGCACGGATGATATGGTTTAGAGAATTTCTCGTTGTAACTGGCTGTGCAGTCTGCTGCCAAGGCCATGCGATGCATCCCTGCCGGTGATAATGTGACGACAATTTAATTCCAGTCCACACACTCGGACTCGGACTCGGACTCAGACTCAGATTCAGTAAGGATGCCCCGCCGCCCCACTATGTCCACCAGATCTTTCATGTAATCTGTGGAAGATCCCACTCACCACACGAATTAATTTCGCACTTGCATCTGCAATTCGCTGTGTGGAGTGCAGTGTACCGCAACCGAAAGACAAGCCACCAGAAGTCGGAGCGTCGTTTGTGATCATTATGAGCGTGATTCTGAAGTCACGCTTGTTGGAACCCTACACTGGATGGGGCTCCTTGCACACTCTCGTGTGTGTACATCTCCGAAGGACAACAAATGAGTTTTAATATTCGAATGCATACCCGTCGCCATGATAGTAATTTAGTTGATTGGTACTTGGTGTTGCCGCCGTAACTGCCGGCCAGATTCTAGTTCTGATAAATTGTCACACGGTGGCGATGATAGTAAGGGTGCGAGCGGTGGATAGGATAAACTTGGAAATATGATGGCAATCAATATTCAGGCTGGCCAAGGACTTTTTTTTCCAACTGAAGTTGCGGGGGGATTATGATGGAGTGGATTTGCATAGGCGACATGCGACGGTAAATGTTTTGACTTTCAGCCGTGTTAGTTGATTCACCTTATTTATGCTTTGGCTTAGCATTAGTCACACGGGGTACTTTCAGTAAGTCGTAATTGATTTGAGCGAGGGGGTGCTTTTTGCGGGGCAGTCTTATTGATGTTGGGGTATGTGTCGCGGAAAAGAATGTGGTTTAAAAAGTAAGAGCTGAATTGGCACGTAAGTGATAGGTGTGCCTATCAGACGCGCCGTACCGGAGATAAGCGGCTTCAAATAAGCCGCTGGCTTGTCGCAAGTATCAGCCCCACGAGGACGAAAAGGAGAGAGGGAGAAAGGCCTCTCACACCCGACAGCTCCTACTAACATTTAAACATTTTGGTTAAGTTAGTCTGGAACGGATACGAAGAAGATATATCAACACATTGTTGGAGTGATATAGGAAGAGCATGTAACGAAATCTTTTCCAAACAAACTGGTATGTATTTGTCTTTACCTAGGTTACGGAATTCAATAACATCGTCGCAGAGATGAAACGACAAACTCTTGTTATTAGGCTTCGGTCTAACCTGGCATCTAAAAATGAAAGACTTCTCTTATAGTGTCTACTGTCATAGGTATGGGAAAACCTCGTGAGAGAAAGAGATGTCGGGTGATGTATGATATTCCGTCCAGTCTCTATTGATGGAGTGTGTGGCTTAAGATACTGCGGATGACGACAAAAAATGCGGCTGCCATATTCACACTTCCGCCCGACACCATCGTCAGCATGCATATATGAAACGGGTAGATCGAGCGAGGCAACGGGATATTTATCGAAGCGCTGCTGTACGCCTTTTGTGATATTGAGGGACGTTGGGCAATGCCTTAATTGAGATCAGCAGACTATCGCTGTAATAAAAAAGTAGCAAGCAGTAGAGGAGATGGGTCTTGAACTCTGAATTTAGACCCAGCAATAGTGGATATCATCACCCTTTAGTAGATATAGTCAAAAGCTACTTTTAGGCTAACTGGTGGAAAAGAATTAGTCAGCCTTAGTGTGAATTGTGCAAAATATTTCATTATTGAGGGTATACTGAATGTCAAGGGTATGAAAGTATGAGGAAACCTTGGAGGACATTAAGCCCAGAACTGGTCCCATTTCGAACTTAACTTATCATCAAGCCTGTAAATTCGGCGATTGAAGCTATGTTATATTTATGAAAAAAAAACTTGGCTTAAAAGCCAACCGACTAAGCCACGCATACGAGACTGCTACTTAAAGTCAACGGAGCTAAGTGCTTAAGCAAATATTTGAACGATTATCATGACATGTTATGCAGCCCTGACATTGATCGATATATATAAATAACAATTGCGAAACCAATCATGCCTAATTAATTTGATCGCTGTACATTGAGAATAATTTCTTAAAATAGTACAGGTAGAGTATATGCATATATTTTAAAGAGAAAGAAAATAAATGATTAAAGACCTGATCCAAAATTTGGTCTTGGTGCTCGAATTTAACAAACAAAAAACCAAAAGAAAAAAATTGAAATTCAAGATTAAATTATTTGAGAACTATCCAGTGATAAAAATGGAAAAAAAACGGCTGGTAAAAACTGGCTTTGTTCGATTCTTTTTTAACGAAAGGGTGCGATGATTTCAAAGGCTAACGGAGTTAATGTAAATCTGACGACGCGTTGTCAGACAGGTGTATATACAAGGTCTCAGGGTAAGGGCTTTCCAATAAGAGGTGTTATTTTGGTATTCAAAGAAAAATGTCATTTTTTGAGTTAATTGATCGGATGTTTATTTCATAATAAAGAGGAAGGTATGCCGTTAATAATGAAAAACAACATCAGCCAAATGGCCACCACGAGCACGCATACAAGACCATATCCTTTTCATGAAATTTTCCATAACCAAATCGCAAAGTGGCTGCCCTATGTCCGCGATAGCCTCACGAATTTTATCTTTGAGGTCTTGAAACGACGATGGACTGCTGGCGTAGACCTTATCTTTCACGTAGCCCCAAAGGAAGAAGTCGCAAGGTGTTAGATCACAAGACCTCGGTGTCCAATTGTGATCATCTCTTCGAGAGATAACACGGTCCGGAAACTTTTCCCGTAAAAGATCAATGGTTTCGTTGCTTGTGTGGCACGTAGCGCCGTCTTGTTGAAAGTAAACGTTGTCCAGATCAATACCATCCAACTCCAACCATAAAAAATGATTAATCATCTCTCGATACCGCAATCCATTCACCGTAACTGTTGATCCAACCTCATTTTCGAAAAAGTAAGGTCCAATGACCCCGCCGGACCATAGACCGCACCAAACAGTCACACGTTGAGGATGGAGAGGCTTCTCAACAATAACTTTCCGAGCCCCAGATGCGACAACTTTGTTTGTTGACGTAGCCACCGAGGTTGAAATGGGCCTCATCAGTCAAGATGATTTTTCTATGGAATTCCGGATCATTTTCATGCATTTCAAGGACCCAATGAGCAAAGACACGACATTGTTGATGATCGGCCGGCTTGAGTTCTTGTGTTAACTGAACTTTATAAGCCTTAAGACCCAAGTCTTTATGCAAAATACGGTGTAATGCCTTTTGTGGAATGCCCAATTCCAAAGAACGACGAGGAATGGACAAACCTGGGTTTATCTTCAACACTTTGGGCTACAGCAGCAATATTCTCAGTTGTTCTTGAGCGACGTGCACCGGTTTTATTCTTCACATCACTATCTTGTCCCAACAGCTCGAATTTTTCGACCAATTTCTGTACGGCGGTCCGACAAGGTGCTTCACGACGACCAAAAAATGCTTCAGTTTAGGGAACTGTGACTGCAAGATTTTCACCATTTTTGTAGTGAATTTTAATAAGTTCAATGGAACTATCGTTCCATTTTTAGTAATGACGTAGTTTCTACTTGTCAAATGTCAAAGAATAAAAGCTAAAAAGCCAAAAGTGACAGCTACCGAAATAGCGGGTCATACACAATAGCACCTCTTATTGGAAAATCCTTTACCTCGACCTGACTGTGAAAACGTTAATTTGTCAAACAAGTAATTTGGTGTTTTTCTTTTTATGGTTCTTACGAGAAAGGCAATGCATTTGAGCATTTGAAGCGAAGAAAACACTGTCAGTTGCATCCGAGAATCTGTCGCAAGTATTCGGAAATGTGATCAAACCTACGGAGGCCAAAGACAAACCTGGTAATGGTATTAAAAGCTAATTGTAGTTTTCGTAGCGAAGCAGAGTCTAAATCGGCAAAAATTTGGCAACCATAGCTTAGAATAGGTACAATCAATGCTTTTACCAGCCTTGTTTTTACCTCTACAGGTA
Organism: Cheilosia vulpina; assembly: GCA_916610125.1. Lineage (NCBI taxonomy): Eukaryota > Metazoa > Arthropoda > Insecta > Diptera > Syrphidae > Cheilosia > Cheilosia vulpina. The sequence continues at coordinate 16,732,943 of OU744278.1, read as the reverse complement.
AGAAGTGCCTACTGGTGGAAAGACCTCACAGCGAACCATATATTTTTGCAACTACGATATTTTTGTGCTCACTCCAAGGCAGCGTGCTGTTAAATATTATGCCTACATTTTTAATCTTCGACACCATTTCAACTTGGGATGCATTTAACAAAATGGGTGGAAAATCTTCAAAATCTGGTTGGTGCCTTCCAATTGGTAAGCACTTTGATTTCTCAGGATTTAGCAGCATCTGGTTTTGGTTTGACCACTTAACTACTGATCCCAGGTCCTCGTTCCTTTTTACAGCGGCATCTTCAACCAGACCTATAGGAAAATCGATATAGAGCTGGACATCGTCAGCATAAATGTGAAAGTTGCAATATTTAATGACAGATGGCAGGTCATTTATAGATAAAGAAAAAAAGTAGAGGTCCAAGAATAGATATCAACATCATCGCATATATATGAAGCTGCAGCAAAGGCGAGACTATCCAATCTGACCACAAGAAGAAATATTCTCAACAGAGCGCCGACACTTTTGCCAAAACAATATGCATCTGACTTAGTTATTGACGGGCCAAGGCTGTTTCAGAGAATACGCTCGCTTTGAGTGGAGAATTTCGAAACCATTTATGAAATAAAAAAAATAAAATATATAACCTTCATTACTAACAACATATACAGCCCCAGAGTGACTAAAAGTAACAGCTCCGTCCATCCGACTTACACAAAGTAAGGAAAATATTCATTCAAAAGTCTAACAAAGCTACGGGGGCCAACTTTTCAAAGCATCGGGATATAAGTTATTAAAAAGAATTCACTTCCGTAAAATCTGGACGGATGAAGCCTGCCTGACGAATGGAATGGAAAGTGTGCCCGATCAAGAAAGCAGATGGTCTGAACTGTGAGGAATTAGTCTCTTGAATGTCGCATATAAGATCTTGTCGGCTGCGTGAACATCTAAAACCGTTCGCAAAAAACCTGATCGGCCCATCTCATTGTGGTTTCAGGCCATAAAAGTCTGGCATCGATCAAACTTTCACACTCCGACAGATCTTAGAAAAATAAAATCGATACACACCACCTTTTTATTGACTTTAAAGTCGCCTATGATACCGAGCTATACAAAGCCATGTAATGTTTCGGCAATCCTGCCAAACTCGTTCGTCTGTGCAGGATGACAATGGAGAAATCTCGCTGCTACGTTAAAATCGGCAAAAATATCACCGAACTTTGATGTCGTAAAAGGGTTGAGACAAGGTCAAGGACGAGGTACGAAACTCACAAAGTAACATTAAATTTACAAAAGTCTGTTCAACTACTTGAATATGCTGACGAAATTTACATTTTCGAAAGAATGCAGCGACCTGCCAGTGGTTCATTTGCAAGTATTGAAACGGAGGCGGCGAAGATGAGCCTGGCTGTTAATGAGGACAAATCGAGGTATATGCTGTCAATGAGAAAGGACTCTTAGCATCGACGACTTGGGCAAAACTTCACGATGGACAACTACAACTTCCAAGAAGTTAAACACTTTGTCTAAGAAGGCATCTAAGAAACAAAGCCCTCGCTTATGGAACCAATAAGATTCTATATAATCTGGCGCTGATGGAATGTGCAGGAGCATGAACTCTGCCAAAAACAAATTAAAATTTCGTGGTATGGTTTGAGAGAAAGTTTCTTCGTGCGATATTCGGTTCAGTTTGCATCGATGGAGGGTGGAGAAGAAGATATAACGAGGAATTTTACAAGCTAAGACAGCTGGGCGCAGTGGCTTAGCGGTTAGTGTGTTGGACTACTAAGCGAGGGGTCCCAGGTTCGAATCCCGCGAAAAACCCAAATTCCAACTTAAGGTTTTTTTCACTGCGCCACCTCTCCCGAACGTCTGACAAACATCCGAGAGTATAACTGTCATGAAAGAGCTTCTCAATTGGCCGTTTGGACTCGGCATAAAATTGTAGATCCCTTCCATTCGTCCCAAAAATAAAAACTCACACAAGACGAATGGTTGTGAGAAGCTAGGCTTGGGTCCATACGGACCTGTTGCGCCAATTATTTATTTTTAAGACAGCTGGGGCACGTGGAGCGTATGGACAGCAACGCACCAGCCCAACGAGTCTTTGATTGGACACTTGAGGGTCAAAGTAGCAGAGGAAGACCCCGTTGCATCAACAATCCGGTTGCACAATGGCAACTTTTGTTTACATGTAAAATAACGTTTTCTTCTTTGTGGACCTACGGTATACAACTTCGAGGTTGTACCAAGAAAACAAATGCCAATATTTTACTAACTTTGCCAACTAAAGTGATTAGAGAAGCTGTCCAAGCTCCGTGGTATACTAGAAACGACGATATCCAAAGGTTCTAGGAACTCCTACAATCGAAACTAAAACTAGAAGCTTCGTGCGAAAGTATAGAAACCGACTAATCGGACATATTAACAATGCAGTCCGACAAACTTTGCATGTCGCACAACCAAGAACGAAACCTTTCAACTTAGCAAGATAAGGATTAACCACGTCCTGATTGCGGAACATGCAGGATCTTTCAGTGGAAAGTAACCTGTCAAAAGTTTTTTTATTTCGTGATAGAAAAATTGCTTGATAAGTTATATCTTAGTTGCAGTGTCTAACATTCTATAGAAGGGTGGTGTTTTTAGTCAGTAAAAATCTGAAACTACTATGAGCACACGCTGGCTATTCTCATAGTGTCTTTGGAAGATTTTCACCTACCCTCCGTAAAAAAAACCAAAACCTCTTTCCATAAAATGATAACTTAAAATTTAAATTAAATTAAACAGGACTTTTAATTTAAATCAGGAGAATACTATGGCGTGCACAATTGAGGACGACCTTAACAAACTTGGTGTGCGTAACTAGGAGGGACCAAACTAGCTGGAAGGGCTTATTGGTTGAAGCCGTGTTAAGCGCCACCGAAAGTAAAAAAAAATTAAAGTACTACACATATGGCAAATGCTCCAATGTCATTAAATCTTAAATATCTATGTGCCATAAAAAAGTGCATTTCGGTTGAGCTTGCTACCGATCAATGTGCAAATTTATAGGGTGGCTTATGTGAGCTCGCTATTTTAAATGTTGGACTGAATTTATCACTGAAAATAACTGTTCCTCGTTCGGTCCAACCTCACATTAATTTTAATTTTCAAGTCTTTATCAAAACCACTGTCTTCTAAAGTATGTTTATGGTATGAGAAGTGCCACGCCCCTTATTCGAAACACTTCTTATAGTACTAGGAACTTAGAAGGTCCACAGATGTTCGACAAATTTTTTATTTATTTGTTTCTTTATTTCATTAATAACTTAAAGTTATACAAAAGTGTAAAACAAATTCAAAGATAGAAGAGAATTTAAGTTATAAACTGGAATAGTTATGTACATTCTGTTGTCAAAATTAAACAAGAGGCGAATGTACAGTACATACTAATAAAATTAAGATTTATTTATCGATGCGGATGCGATAAAAAAATACGTTTTAATTCAGCTATAAAAAAAAAAAATCGGATAAAGCTTTTGGAAACATATAAAAGACAAAGAGAGTTGTTGCATTCACCTTACACAACAGATGGTCCACATCCAAGTTTCTTTTTGAAAATAAAACAAACGTAAAAAAAATCTCAGATTTTCGGCATGTTGTAGTTTTATTGAATTCATTTCAATTCATTCGGCTGTCTGACTGGCTTCGCAGAAGAGTAATTCCATCACTCAAAAAAAAAAAAAGATTTATAAGCGAAGTTCTTAAAGATTTTTTTAATAAAAATTGTATAAGCAAAAAGTTATTTTTGATAATAGCAACTCGGTTTTAAGTTTTCAATAATCAAAAATATTCAGCGTGAGAATAATGTTCTTTCCATAATCATTTTCTTAAATTTTTGCCAACCATTACATTCTGAAATCCAACATTTCGAAACAGATCAAGTTCCCAGTAATTTGTTATTTTGCCTTTTCTTATTTCACCTCAGAGGTATTGTATTTGAATCCACAAGTTAAGAGTGATAACCATAAGTTACTTTTGGAATCTGCAAACGGCGAAGTAGCCTTCGGGAGCTTTTTTAATAAATTCTCTCTCGGGGAGACGAGCAGCTACTTGGCGGTAAAAAGAGTGACAATTAGAGTCGTTTTTTCGAAGTCGAAAACCAATCCTTTGAATTATAAATAAAATATTATAACGTGTAAGCTACAGGGGTCTAGAAATGAGGTAATGTATCCTTTGGTTAATTTGTAGCAGCATCGGTACGCTTGCGGATGCACGGCGTGAGCTCGTCGGTGGGGTGGAATCTTGCTACTATTTACCCTATGCTTACTAGAATATCGTACCGAATTTAAGAGAGGAAAGGAAAGGCAAGTGAAATTGTGACATAAGGTCAAGTTATTTCTGCACAGGGCAGCGATATTATTGCGTCATGAAAAGGTGGGTATTATGAACGTTCTTATTATTTGGTGGTGTCTTGGGTGTTATGACACCTGGAGGTACCCTCCCCTTGCGACTGACCGCGGCCAACGCACCATGACTATCCCATCCTCGATCTCTGTTGGGATAGTCCCTATCTCGACATCTCGCTCATTTCTTTCAGCGACTCATCTCAACGACAACAAAAAAAATGGTTTAGCACATGCTATTATTTATGACTTGAACCAAAGAGAAAGAAAAAAACCGTTTGGCATTTCAGGATTGAGAATATCAATTCCCATTTATTAGATGAGAGAAATCAAAACCATATGCACGTAGCATGTGAGCGTGCATGTGCATTGTGCATCAACCGAAGAGAACCAAATATTACTCTTAAATCTATGCAATTTGTTTACTTATCAACTAGATTCATAGAAAAATTTAACTTGATAAGGTGATTTAAGGTATAAGAATAAACGCGAAAACTTCAAATAAACGACATGATTGTCGTTTGTTATGTAATAAATCTTAACTGTATATATGTGTAAATCAGTTTCTAGTAATTAAATTGAAATTCGAATGTAAAAAGTAGGTATAAATGTAAATACAAAAAAAATTATCTTAAACACGAAAAGAATATCGTAAGCCAAAGAAAATAATGTATACGTATATTAGCATTGTACTCACATTTTGTTTGTTGATTCTGGAGCGATGAAATTTGTGCACAAAGTTCCGCTGATGTACCTTTTATTAGTTTTTAAACACTACTATTTTCATTGGCTGTTTTTTTTTTTTTTTTATGTTACGTGTAGATTAAAATAAGTTAATTCTAAGCCATTAATATCAATAAAATAAGGGAATGGTACGTTATGTTAGGATATAGTTATGAATTAATTAATTTAGACACTTGGTTTTTTTTTTTTTTTTTTTTTGATTGATCTTAATGATGTCACGTTTTTGTGGCCGATTTCGTTTTACAGGTTAGGTGAATTGGACATTTTCTTGATGAATTTTATATTGGTTTTCTTTAGTTTTGTAGCACTTTTTTAAAACACTTCGGTGGCAGTCCCCTTGGGCTGATATGAACAGCGCATGGCTGCACTGTACAAATGGTGATTAGCGACGGAATGGGCCGATTGGATTGGTGAATCTATGTAGTCCTCTACGGAGGTAAGCTTGAGACCATGTGGGGTATAATAACGCTAATGCGGGTCACTTTGATGTGGTTTTCCTTTACAAGGAATTGTGATTTGCAATCGCGTTAAAGGGTTTTGGACTGAGCGCTGGGGCACCAGGTTTTCGTTCTCAGTCGAAGTGAATAATACCATGCCTGTTAAAGATTAGCTGATTATGGTCACATGTATACAGAAACTGATATGTATAGGCTTACCTTCGCGTGATACTAACAAATTACACGGACCTTGGCATAAATGTACGGTGGTCTCAGGCTTACAAAATTTCTGCTGAGGATTTATTCACAGATGCAAACATGTCATTCGCCTGTTCCTACCGCTCACGTATTACCCACTCTATATAATCAAAAGAACACCTTAAAAATTGAAAAACGTTTCAAATGAATGAACTAAATAGACATCGCAAACACGATTTCTAACCTCAAGCTAACTCACACTGCCACGCCGTTGTTCCGTATCAATGCAAAGAAATTTATAGAAAAGAAAGACAGCGAGATAAGCAGTGGCTTAAATAGCTTTCATTTTCGAAAGGAAGTAACAAAATGGCTTTCGATATCGAAAAGGCCACAACAAAATGGTATAAACCGCCATGATCAGCGTTTATGCAATTTGATCCGGTTTCCGTGTCGGTTAGGTAGATCGACGGTTGAGTTTAAAAAAAATGTTTGCGGGGAACTAAAATTCATTGTGTTTTTTTTTTTTCCATTAACTTATTTACTTGTGTTTGTGTATGAATATGCCACAAAATCGTGAATTTCTGAGACTTCTATGGATACGAAAGGCACGAAGATCATAATTCATACAATGTATCGCTGTCAACATTTGAATCTTAGTCGACCCACGACCCGGACTACCGCGAATTCTGCTCAGGTGTTATTTGCGCAAATCTTTGGCATGATAGACACCAATTCTTTTTCCGTCCAGGTTCTCTACTTCATATAATGAGTTTCCCACTAGCCCAACCACTTTGCACTTCAAAAACTTTGCACACAGCTTGGCGTTGATATTCTTTGTTGCATCGCTCAGAACGAAATTTCTTCTGTAGACTATGTCTCCAGGACTAAAAGATCTTTTCGAACTTCGTAGGTTATAGGTTCTAACGTTTCGACTGTAGGCAAGTTTAAGATTGTCTTTCATCTTATTCCTAATGATAGCAAGTTTGTCGTTCTGTGGTAGACAGTGCACTTCACCATCAGCGAGGGCTCCAAGACTTCGTAGCAATTTATACACACTTGCATGGGTTGTCATATGCTGACCATACAAACAGTAATACGGAGTTACCCCAGTGGATTGATGTACGGAAGTACACAGGGCCTGTTGGATTTCGGATAGATGCTTATCCCAGTCCTTTTGATCTTCTTTGAGGTAAGTCCGTACAGCTGAAAGAATAGACTGGTTTACTCTTTCCGATGCGTTAGCTTGTGGAGAGTAAACCGCATTACGTATATGTGTGCACCCGTATTTAGTAATAAATTCTTGAAAATCTTTGGACACAAATTGTTTGCCATTATCGCTGTGTACAAACTCGGGCACACCGAACTGGTGGAAAATGTTCTGCTCCAAGTATTCAACTACTGCGCTAGTGTTGGCTTTTCGCATTGCTTTAAGTTGTACGTACTTCGAGAATCCGTCTAACACTACGAAGATGAATGCATTCCCCCGCTTCGTCCGCGGATAGGGTCCCATGAAATCTATATAAAGTTTTTGAAAGGGACGATATATTTCATGTTGAGACCCCATCGGAGGTCTAAGCGTCATATTTGGAGACTTGTTTTCCTTGCACTCGGCGCAGCCGTTTACAAAGTTACGAACATCTAATGTCATATTTGGCCAAAAATATAGTTCTTTAAGTTTTGCTAGAGTCTTAACTATACCTCCATGAGAACAGTTTGGTGGATTGTGAAATTTTTCAATCAAGATTAACTTGGACTTTTCTGGTACCCACAGCTTCCATTCGAACTCAGAATCAAGACTGTTACGACACGCTTTCTTGTAAGCAATACCATCTTTTACCTTTATGTCTGGGAAGCTGAGTGGATTCTGCGAGACAATGTTTACAAGATCGAGATAGTCGGATGACTTGAACTCAGGTGAATTAAGGTCTATGCCAGCAGATTTTGGATTCGCGGATAGCTCTTCATTAAATGCACGAGAGAGTGTATCTGGCACAACATTCTGTGCCCCTTTCCGATGCTGTATGTCAAAGGTATAAGCCTGAAGTTTCAGTGACCACCTAGCCAATCTGCCACTCAAATCTTTAAGACCCATGAGCCACTTTAAGCTGGCATGATCGGTTACGATGGTAAAAGCTGACCCTTCGACATACGCACGGAACTTTTTCACAGCTTGCACAGCCGCATAGCACTCTTGCTCAGTAACGCTATAATTGCGTTGACATGCGTTTAGCTTTTCTGAGAAGAATGCTATGGGCTTCTCATTCTTCTCGTCGTCGTGCTGATACAAGACTCCTCCTATCCCATAACTAGATGAATCGCATTGAATAGTAAATGGTTTTGAAAAGTCAGGATTCGATAAAAGTGGTGCGGAAATGAGCGCATTTTTCAAGGCGTTGAAGGACATCAAGGCATCGGGAGTCATGACAAAGAGCTTGTTTTTCTTGAGGGTATCCGTGAGTGGACTAGCAATCGCAGCAAAGTTACGAATGAATCGACGGTACCAACCGCACAGCCCCAGAAATCTGCGTACTTGCTTTTGTGATGTTGGCACTGGGAAGTCGGTGATTGCTGAAACTTTGTTTGGATCTGGTTTTATATGACCCTCTCCGACGATATACCCTAAGTATTTCAACTCCCTGAAGCAGAAACTGGATTTTTCAACGTTTATCGTTAAGTTCGCTTGTTCCAAACATTTCGCTACTTCCTCTAAGATTTTTATGTGGCCAGCAAAATCCTTAGAAATGATTAACAAATCATCCAGGTATACAAAAACTTGTTCCCTAAGTGCACCGGGGATCACCTTATCCATCAGCCGACACATCCTTTGAGCTGCGTTGCACAACCCAAAAGGCATGACGGTGAATTGATAAAGTGGTCTTCCCGGCACAGTGAACGCTGTTTTCTCTCTGGACTCTTCCTCTAGAGGAATTTGCCAAAACGCATCCTTAAGATCCACACTACTTATATAGTGTGTATCTTGCAGACGGCTTAGCATTCCCTCTATGTGAGGAAGAGGATACGCATCTTTCTTTGTTAGTGAGTTCACTTTTCGAGAATCTAGGCAGAGTCGATTTTTACCAGGTTTTCTGATTAGGACGATGGGAGAACTCCAAGAACTCATACTCTGCTCTATCACTCCCAAAGAAAGCATGCGATCTAATTCGTTGTAAATCAATTCCTGAATTGGTGGCGAAACTGGATAGTGCCGCTGTTTGACGGGCTCGGCATTGCCAGTGTCAATGATGTGCTTCTCCAGTGAAGTTTTACCTAACCCGCGCTCAGAGAAAGAAGGAAACTTTGATATTACTTGTCTTAACTGTTCGGCTTCACAATCGGTTAACCTGAGCTGCTGCCTCTCCGCACTCTTTGACTTTATCTCAGAATTTGGATCCTCAGCTAACTCGTTTATAATATGTGGTGCAATTTTGAATGTTTGCCAGAAGTCAATGCCTAAGTAAAGAGACTGAGATAACGATGGTATTAGATAAAAGTCCAGCGTTTCCCGCTGATTATTGAAAATGACTTCGGTGCATATTCGGCCTATGATTGATTGCTGTTTTCCATCGGCTGTTCTGATGAACGATGAGAATTCAAGGATTGGAATGTTTAGCTCAGTAACTGTTTTCAAACAGTCTTTGCCGAGGCACGAAATGCTTGCTCCGCTATCTAACAATCCGATCATCTCTTTACCCTGCATTGTGACTTTGGCATAAGGTCGGGAATCTGCAGAACTATTCAAAATACCAGAAGAAATAATTTGCTTGAAGATTTTCCGCTTTTTAAAACGCAAGCGTGTTTTCAAAAATTTGTTTGTATCTTGGATGTTCTTAAGTTCTTCTATCTGCATTATTTTTGAACGAAGTTGATTGTATTGTTTTAGCCGGTTTTCATATGATTGCTTTCGAAACATATGTCTTTTAAATTCATTTGAAGTAATATTTATCTGATTTTGAAAAGGTTTTATGTGGTCAAGGTTGGTGTTCGTACATGCATCAACCAAGGTTAGTCGGGGCCGGTTTGAGTCGAACGAGATTCCCCGTAGCTCATCTCGTTCGATTGTGGGTTTTCCCGTGAAGTATTGCATCGGACACAATCTACAACCGTAAACCCGTCCGAACCACATCTATAACAGAAAAGTCTGTTAATCGGCGACGAACAGTCAGAAAAGAAGTGACCTTGGCGTTTGCAGTTAAAACAAATTGGCATTTTGGGTGCAGAAGGTTTTATTTGTTTGCCTTTCACAGGTACTCTGCCAACAGCGCCAGAAATCGCTGAAATATTAAATGATTCCTTCATTCATTTTCATGGTTTCGAAATTGTTTAACCAAAGCTCGACGTAAGCCTGGCCAATCACCGCGAGGATTGCTTCGAATATACTGCCAATACCAATCCTGAGCGACTCCTTTCAATAAGTGATGGAAATGCATCAAAACGTCACTCCAGGATGCGTTGTAATTCGTTTTCAAAATATCTACCCGATACACGAAATCTTCAACCGATATGCTCTTGGATGAGCCATCGAATGTAAGTCCCCACTTATCTAATCGAAGCCAGGATCCATCAGTTGACCTTGGTTGACTTCCCCTATCATTAGGATATGCTGCGTCCAAACGCACGCTATGGCGAGAATCATTATTGGAACATTCGTCTGGTTGAGCATTATTAAAACCATTAAAATGTTGTCGATCTTGAGGATTCACAGGTAGAACAGATTCGTTGATGTTAAAATTTGAATTGAGGAATGGTTGTAGTGCCTTGTCTATATTTGTTTTTATTAATTTCGGAATCAAGTCCCCTAACGAATTTTGTACGACTTTTTTTATATGTTCATCCAGCTGTATCATTTTTGGTGCGTTGCTGGAAATGAACTGCGTATGTGATACATTATGCAGTAGATCAGCTGGCTGAGAGCTTGCTGCATTTGTTACGCTTGTATGAGCAGCGTTAACAAAATTATCGACCTGCCGATTAACCGTTGGCGTTGGAAGATGTTGCATAACATTGTGTACATCATATGTACCGCCAACTATCGAAGAGACAATTGGGTTTGAAGCGCTAGTAATGGTCGTAGTCGTTGTCGTTTGTGTAACTGCACTATTTGTATACACAACTTTGGAGGCTTGTTGCATACCAGAGAGCGAGTTATTAAAACTTTGGTCTAAGCACATGTTTGGATCATTAAGAGAGTGCTGCGAATTTAGAGACATTCTTGTAGGAGAGTGTTTAACAGCTTGGAACTTGGTATGGGAAATGGGTGTGTCTGAATTACTCATGGTCTGAGAACGTGTGATAATTCCTTTTGACGGCTTAGGAATAGCTCCGTTGCCTGTTTTGTTTTTGTTCATTTTCTATTTTGATTCTAGGTTCTTTAAGAGAAACCAAAGTGGACTATTTGGAGTACGAAATCAAAGGAGTATTGTTTTGATTGTTGGTAAATGAGAAGGTTAATTCATTAAAGTCGTCGTTGAGACTTTTGCTTACTTGGAATGTCGAGAGAGTGCATAATAAGAAGTTCATATTGATAGAAAGAAAAGGAGAAACTAAAATGTTTTGATGAATGAGAATTTGTTGACTATTTTTTTGTCGTTTTCGTTTTGCTCTGGACTATTAGGCGATTCTCCCTAACGACTCAGGAGAACTAAGCGAAAACATTTGTAACTGAAGGCAACTGCTTATGGTGACGCAAGCTCTTTTGATAATATTTTCAAAATTACCTACTAAGTATGCTTGGACTCATATGCGTTAATCCTTAGTAGTCACGTGAAGTCAAAGTCAACTTGTTCTTGACTGAAGTATTGCATTTCAGATTTTCCAGGTCTGAAATACAAGTTAATTTCCCAAGCTTCCGCAAGAAGGCTGGTTTTGGTGATAATGTACACGATATGCATACGCATGGTATTTGTACGCCAATTAAAAAAAATTATGTTGAAATGAAATGTACATTTATTTGGATGCCATTTAACAAAAAAAACTATTGTTTCTAGGTTTGGCATCTTTGAGCCCCACGTTGGGCGCCATTGTAAGCTACAGGGGTCTAGAAATGAGGTAATGTATCCTTTGGTTAATTTGTAGCAGCATCGGTACGCTTGCGGATGCACGGCGTGAGCTCGTCGGTGGGGTGGAATCTTGCTACTATTTACCCTATGCTTACTAGAATATCGTACCGAATTTAAGAGAGGAAAGGAAAGGCAAGTGAAATTGTGACATAAGGTCAAGTTATTTCTGCACAGGGCAGCGATATTATTGCGTCATGAAAAGGTGGGTATTATGAACGTTCTTATTATTTGGTGGTGTCTTGGGTGTTATGACACCTGGAGGTACCCTCCCCTTGCGACTGACCGCGGCCAACGCACCATGACTATCCCATCCTCGATCTCTGTTGGGATAGTCCCTATCTCGACATCTCGCTCATTTCTTTCAGCGACTCATCTCAACGACAACAAAAAAAATGGTTTAGCACATGCTATTATTTATGACTTGAACCAAAGAGAAAGAAAAAAACCGTTTGGCATTTCAGGATTGAGAATATCAATTCCCATTTATTAGATGAGAGAAATCAAAACCATATGCACGTAGCATGTGAGCGTGCATGTGCATTGTGCATCAACCGAAGAGAACCAAATATTACTCTTAAATCTATGCAATTTGTTTACTTATCAACTAGATTCATAGAAAAATTTAACTTGATAAGGTGATTTAAGGTATAAGAATAAACGCGAAAACTTCAAATAAACGACATGATTGTCGTTTGTTATGTAATAAATCTTAACTGTATATATGTGTAAATCAGTTTCTAGTAATTAAATTGAAATTCGAATGTAAAAAGTAGGTATAAATGTAAATACAAAAAAAATTATCTTAAACACGAAAAGAATATCGTAAGCCAAAGAAAATAATGTATACGTATATTAGCATTGTACTCACATTTTGTTTGTTGATTCTGGAGCGATGAAATTTGTGCACAAAGTTCCGCTGATGTACCTTTTATTAGTTTTTAAACACTACTATTTTCATTGGCTGTTTTTTTTTTTTTTTTATGTTACGTGTAGATTAAAATAAGTTAATTCTAAGCCATTAATATCAATAAAATAAGGGAATGGTACGTTATGTTAGGATATAGTTATGAATTAATTAATTTAGACACTTGGTTTTTTTTTTTTTTTTTTTTTGATTGATCTTAATGATGTCACGTTTTTGTGGCCGATTTCGTTTTACAGGTTAGGTGAATTGGACATTTTCTTGATGAATTTTATATTGGTTTTCTTTAGTTTTGTAGCACTTTTTTAAAACACTTCGGTGGCAGTCCCCTTGGGCTGATATGAACAGCGCATGGCTGCACTGTACAAATGGTGATTAGCGACGGAATGGGCCGATTGGATTGGTGAATCTATGTAGTCCTCTACGGAGGTAAGCTTGAGACCATGTGGGGTATAATAACGCTAATGCGGGTCACTTTGATGTGGTTTTCCTTTACAAGGAATTGTGATTTGCAATCGCGTTAAAGGGTTTTGGACTGAGCGCTGGGGCACCAGGTTTTCGTTCTCAGTCGAAGTGAATAATACCATGCCTGTTAAAGATTAGCTGATTATGGTCACATGTATACAGAAACTGATATGTATAGGCTTACCTTCGCGTGATACTAACAAATTACACGGACCTTGGCATAAATGTACGGTGGTCTCAGGCTTACAAAATTTCTGCTGAGGATTTATTCACAGATGCAAACATGTCATTCGCCTGTTCCTACCGCTCACGTATTACCCACTCTATATAATCAAAAGAACACCTTAAAAATTGAAAAACGTTTCAAATGAATGAACTAAATAGACATCGCAAACACGATTTCTAACCTCAAGCTAACTCACACTGCCACGCCGTTGTTCCGTATCAATGCAAAGAAATTTATAGAAAAGAAAGACAGCGAGATAAGCAGTGGCTTAAATAGCTTTCATTTTCGAAAGGAAGTAACAAAATGGCTTTCGATATCGAAAAGGCCACAACAAAATGGTATAAACCGCCATGATCAGCGTTTATGCAATTTGATCCGGTTTCCGTGTCGGTTAGGTAGATCGACGGTTGAGTTTAAAAAAAATGTTTGCGGGGAACTAAAATTCATTGTGTTTTTTTTTTTTCCATTAACTTATTTACTTGTGTTTGTGTATGAATATGCCACAAACGTGGTTTGAAGAAGTGGTTTAATTTTTTTCCCCGCATAGTCTAAAGATCGTCGTTTTTCTGAGCGTAAGAGAAGCTCTTAATCGAAAGAGATCACTTCCTAAAAACTTTTAGGAAACAGGTTAATTTTGGCAAACCAAAATTCTTGGCATTACAATTTCTTTCTGAGTTGTCAACACAATTTTCTAAGAGTTGTTGACTATCGCCTGGCTCTATCTCATGAATGGCTTTGACGAAATTTGCTAAGGTTTCGCCAAAACCATTTATAACTCGACTACTGATTTTAGCCCGCAAAAGAACGATTGTTCGATGTTGTGTGATATGGCGCGCCAGCCTGCTAAAATTAAATACCATCCAAGTTATCGTTTTCAATTTCAGTCCATAATAGCATTCGGTAGTCATAGGTCTGCCACTCACCGTTGACCGAAAAACATAATTTCCATCAGCATTTTCACTCTCGGTCACTATTGCCGCTACGCACATTATAAAAGACCACCACTAAGACTGTCTCATGAAAGTCAAGCTTTAAAAATGTAGGTCCACGCATTAATTTTTTTTGTTTAAATTTATGCCTCAACTTAATAAACTAAGAAACAAAAATCTTTAAAAACAAAGGTAACGATTTGTCATACAACAAAGCGTGTCACCACCTTCGAGTAATTTGTTTCGCCTCATCAAAATTTGCATATCAATTTATCGCCTTTCCGATCATGCGTCTATATTATTACTTATGAAATGCACATTTTTATTCCACCATATATGATCCATAATTCATTGGGTCCAGATTAGCATAGGAATTGTTAGCTCTGTTGCCATTTTCGCCATAAAACCTGCGATCATATCTAAATGACCGCCTAAGCGGCCCAAATTAATGTTAATCGAAACGCATTATGGCTACCTGATAAAAGTGTGTCTACATTTGCTTTGATTTTATTACTTTCTCGCCTGGAGGCCAATCGGCTATCAGTGGTTGTAGTATATTTTTTTTTTGTGAATATACCGTTTGATATTTTAAATCAATTCCAATCGAACAATTCTTTGAGGCAAACCGATCGCTGGCCGGTGCGATCGATACTGCTATGCGCCAGGAAATGCTTTCATGTTCGATCCGAAAAAAGCAATCATCCTCCATGTAGGTAGTGCTGATATAGTGAATGGTTTTCACTGTCGAATGATTAATTGCCCGCGCGATCGGATAGCATTTTTGGGGCGATCGTGTGAAATTGAAAAGTGCCGCATTTATACGAAAATCAAAGGGGAAAAGTAATTAACTTGAGGTATATTTTCGAGGGAGTTTGTCGAGTCACCGAGGAGATGAGTCTGCCGCGGAGGTGTTGCTTCCACGATACCCGCAAAAGTGCCAAAATATATTCCACTCCCATGGCGCGATAGACCAATAAATTTTCTCCACCCCTCTGGTCAATTCATTGCATTACCATTCCCGAAGAAGGGTGTATAATTATGACCCACACATTGAGAGTGGCCAGTGCGGACAGGACCTGTTGCTGCCGTCTTGTTATAGCCAAGTCGCTTCTGGCCACCCATGAATTTCGCAACAGCGATACTCGTAGACAGACCCACATCCAATTGGCACAATAAAACTGCACAAGCATATCGAAATCAATTTTACTTAACCACAGCAATTAACCGATCATCGATTGAGAATCGCCACCGGTCATCGCAGTCGCAGTCGGAGCGCAAAACCCCCTACCGAGTGGAGTTGGCCAAAAAATAATGACAAATGCATTCGCTTGGTGCGCGTTCGACAGAAATCGTAGCTTCCGATAAGACCACCAGCCGTGTGTATGGATGCCGTGAATGGTAGGCGCGTCACTTAACATCCGCCCCTCGTGAATTCCATTTGCATTTTGTTGTTATTCGATCATAACTCCGGTGAGACGCCGCTGGCCACCGGACGGACTCACCATCGCCACCCGGCTGTGTATATCTAATTGTTGTGAAACTGACAAATGCCAGGGTCAACAGTTTTTATTGATCGCTCAGTGGTTATGAATTACATGCGGCGCGTCGAGGATCTCCACGAATAAATTGGGGGTCCATGGGGCGGGCAAACTGTATAATTATTGGCAAGGGGGGAAATTATACATTTTTGCAGTTGAGCGTGTTTCAATGAGCATTATTAATATGCAAACGATTGGATGGCAGCGATATAGCTCTAGCCAAGCGGAAAGGTGAGAACAAGAGTCCAGTTCGTGGTCGAACTCTTTTGTTTTCCCTCTATATGGACCGAGGATGGAGTTTTTATTTTGGGGTGCGCACGCGGATGGTTTATTGTTTGTTTGGGATGGTTGAGGGAAAGATATACGACTGCTGTCGATCTAGGATTAATTTATCTCGGTCTTTAGGCTATGGAGAGTAGTGGATGTGGCCAGTGCTAAGTGGTGTTTGTTTTGCTGTGAGAGATGAGAGAGTAATAGCCCAAGGGTTATAATTATTCGACAACCAAGGAGTTGGGCAACATTTTTAGAAAGACGGTCGTAGGCTAAATTACCCCATGCATTAATAGATGTATAGATCTTGGATACCAGTCTAAACGGCAACCGGAAAGCGACAATCACAGAGAAGTTATCAGTCAAACGAGCTGCGTTATTCTGCATTCCCTTTAACATTTACGATCAGTGTAGTCTGGCTGGTGATAATAATTAGCTTTTCGTTGCACATGACTGTGACTTCTGAGCACAAAAGTTACCAGAAACTTTTGAAGATACTGAAGGTTACTTAGGTTTAATACAAAAAGGGGTTGCCCTAATGTGGAACCTTGTCTATTCGAGAAATTGACAAACCAAGGCATCAACTGACAAGCATTTTGTCAGAATAAATTTGTACGAAACTATATACGATAATACTCAAAAGAAATCTGAATAAAACTCGAGAATCGATGACTGGACTTAGCCTAAATTGAGTTTAAGTTGTTAGAATATAGTTGACGTTATCAAATTGTTTAATTTTTAAACAGAAAAGAGCTACCTGCCAAATGAGTTGTTATACTTTGATCACATATATGGAGCTATTAAATAAATTAATAAATAGTTTGGCGGAACAGGTCCCTAGGGACCCAAGGCCTAGGTTCTCACAACCATTCGTTTTGTGTGAGTTTTTCATTTTTGGGACGAATGGAAGGGATCTACAATTTTATGACTGATCCAAACGGCTAATTTATAAGCTCCTTCACAACGACTCTGGAATGCTTGTTATATGTTCGTGAGAGGTGGCGCAGTGGAAAAAAAACATTTGGGTTTTTTTTCGGGTGTCGAACCTGGGACCCCTCGCTTGGTAGTCCAACATACTAATTTCTAAGTCACTGTACCTATATATGACTCGATTGCATAGGTAAAAATAACCAATCTAGCCACCACGAGGAAAACAGTTGGTAAAGTGCTATGACTGTCATGACAGTGCAATACAGGAGCCATAAGAAGTTGTCCGACTTCAACAATGGGGGTGTTGATCGAACTGACTTCTTTGCACCTTTTGACTAAAGATTGTAAATGTAAAATGATTCTTAGAATGCCCAAAGGAGAGGACTGTGCCTCACTGATCGTACAACAACCACTCTTGGCTTCTGTCTAGAGACGATAACATCAACAAATTTTATTTACAAGAGGACTCTGTCACCAAGTTCAGCAACAAGAATATTTCGGGCAGTGATTTCACAATCCATAAACTTAGCAAACACACAACAAAGTGGTAGACAAATAGGAATTCAGCGTTGTTTCGCTCGGCGTTATTTCACGGCACCGTAAAGAACTAATGATTCATCTGGAGTGGAAGAACTATAGGACATAGAACCAATTATTTTGCATAGGAAGGAGTACCATCATCTTCGAGGCTGAGATCCCTGCCGCACACAGATTTTTCCAAATCATCCTATAGACAGGAACAAAGCCGATATATCTATTATGTCAAATAGTTAAGCTGCCTTGATTCCTACCCCACTTAGTCTAAACTTCTGTTGGAACGTTTGCAAAAAAGGGACCCTCATTTGGCTGCCTAGCCATGTGGGGATAAAGGATAATAAAAAGGCCGACTCAAACCGTCTCCAAGTTCTTATAACAGTCAGGCATTTTTTAAAAGCGTTTAGATCACTAAATAACATTTTAAGTCGAGCACAGACTTTTCCAAAAAAAAAAATTTGCTGAAGATCTCTGGGATCAAGGAAATCTATTGACTTTGCCAAGGCTTTCAAATTTCGCCCCTCCAACATAAGGATTCCTCAATAGTTGCACCTCAATTTGTTGTCGAAATCATTTTCCATTTCATATAAAATGTCAAGTTCTCAAATAGAAAGCTAACCACTACCACTACTCTCGCCAATCCACTTGACTCAAGACAAATTCCATTTGACGACTTATTGGCTACCATATATTGAACACACACTTTTAATTACGGCAGCAGTAATTTGTCTTTTCAACCACCCTCAATGTGTCAAACTGGACAACCAAGCGATTTCAACTGCGGCCGCTATACACACTACAGCCGCATATCTTTGCATTCAACGAGCTTAAGAAAGATTTCGTATACGCAAGCGATTTGACAAGAGCTCAATGACGACGTCATTAAGCATTAACTACACCCCTTCATTCAGACAATCAACAATCAAGCCATTCATCAATCTGCATATACACATACGCGCACTCATCAAGACCCAAATCAATTGCCATGGGTATACGTTCAACACCCAGCAATTACAAGTTTCGGGATAGCAAAACAACAGCATATCCCCGAACCCGATGTCTGTCAAATTATCCACTCGTACTGTGTTCGATTCATAAAAATTATCGAAATTCATTATTCGACACTTAGAGAGGCGACACCCCCCCAAGATCGAGGTATACCCAAAGCGCTGCGGGATGCGCATACGGGTACCGTATGAAACCGACCGACGGCGGCGCTCATCAAAATGCCGAAATTTTTGAATTTTTAATTTGACGTTGATGACACGGCAGTTTGGGAAATTTTTTTATTTTTTTTTTTCATTTAAATCGAAGGAAATGTCAAATCATCGATACACCTTTCGGTCATGATGATCGATGAATCCGATGGATTGATGGTTTTTCTTTCGAATAATAGACCTCTGCGCATTGGTGGCTATGGAAAGTTGCGTCGATTATTATGCTTCTGTAGCAACAGCGAAAAGGTTGTAAGTGTTTCTTGTAAACGTTGCCATAGTACAAGGTAGACAGACAAAGGCGCTTGAAACGCCAGCGATTGATGTTTGTTGTGGAGGGGCTTAAATTGTCTGAGTAAATGGGTAAATCAGACATACAACGGCAGCCGACAATCGTTTCATTTAATGAGGGAGCAATGATTATGCCAAATTGAGATGAACATTAAAGAAAAGAGTGTCCCGTTTTGTTATGTGGTCGCTAAAATGTTGGCACAACAGGATGTTTGCTTAGAAAATCGGGGGCAAGTCCGATGAATAATATAGACTGGGTAGGCATACAAAGATTATCTGCTTGGAGCCCTTTTCTGTCGTTCCAAAAAAGGTCTGGCTTATCTTTGAATGGGAAAGACATCCGGTGAGGATAGGTCAAACTTTCTTAGAATAGCTATAGTTATCAGAACCAAAGAGGCATTTTGCAGGTGTCCTGAGTAATATCACTTCGCCCATATTTAGTATTGCATATCTGTAGTTATATTGAATTTCGCAGCAAAAACTTTAACAGGCGACTGGGTTAGGGCAAAATACTTATTGCCAACATCTTTGACACTCTGAGTTCAAATATTTAAGTGCCTTATCGTCAATCAGTCAAAATATTTGTTGTTAGATATTACATTTGGTTAATTGGGATATTGTGGAGCTTTAGCAAAATTCCTCGAAAAAGCTTTTACACGTTATACACGATGATTTGTATAAGGTCTAGGTTTAATTTGATTTTTTTTAAACTCGAATCGTTTCCCACAAGCGGGAATTTTTCACTATATGATGGTACGTCAAAGTCGTTTATAAAAAGCGTAATTAGACTCTTATATTTGCCCCAATATATTGGCTAAAGATCAACGTTAACACTTGTTCAATTATCTCTTAAGCCTTACAAGACCTTTGGGGGCGCAAATAAGTACATGCAGCTAATCATCCTTAACAGTTTCATCGAAATTAAAAAATTAAAAAAAAAATATGTATATACTAGTTGTACCCGCCCGGCTTCGCCCGTGCAAAATGTGGTTTCAGAACAATTAATGGAAACAATCTTTTTATAAGTTTGCTGTCTTGTAGGGGACACAATGTTTTTTTGATAATCGCTCAAAGAAAAATCATCGATAGACAAAGCAGAGGTATAACGCGAGGGAGCGGTCTGCAATTGTGATGGACTTGAGCCCGTATTAAAAAACATCCCAAAGACTGAGTCCACTCTGCCTTCATGGCATTGCACCTGGTCGTTGGGCTAATCAACAACAATTTAATACTCTTTGGATAATGAAAATCAAAGAAAATAATTTTATAATAGGTATTTAACTCACTTTTTTATTAATGTAACGCTTCTTTGTATACTATGTTAGAAGTTTTGTTTCTATCGGCTGAGATAGTGATATTCCCTGCATTATTTACCCTGGAGCACGCATTTTATCTATAACTGCCCGTGAATTCAACTCCCGCTTTTCTTAAAGTTTGACCCTGTGACTTATTGATTGTCATGGCAGAACAAACATTAATAGGAAATTGAATCCGTTTAAACTGAAATTGATAATTGCTGGGAATTATTTGTATTCTTGGTATAAGTACCGTATCTCCTTTACCACACCCAGTTAAAATTAACGCATCTATAACGTTTTTCTGTAACGAAATCACTCACATTCTGGTACCATTACGAAGCTTGGGGGATTCAAATTGCGAAATAACATAATGGGAACTCCAACTTTTAATTCAATTTTATGAACAAGAAGGCCATGGGCTGTAATGCTATTTAAAAATTCCACCGGGTAATTTACTGCCTCATCTTGATTGCAAATAACATTTATAAATAGTACGACGTGTATCACCAGGAATTTTCCCTAATGTAATAATACCACGATCTGGTATCACTGGTACCTATACCTAATTGACATTTCTTTCTAGACACTTTATTTTGTAAGCAAAAAGAGGCAAACAAACCTTCCCTACATATTTGTCATTGCTTTTGTTTTTTTTTTTTTCTTAGCAAACCACACAGCGTACTGCCTCTGTCTGTCTTCCTCTCCGTCACAGGAGTAAAATGGGGTTAAAAGAGATATCAATATAATATTGCGCAGTTAGTATGTTTGATTTGAGAATGAATTGCATATCTACTCACTCATGTGAAAATCGTAGAAATGTTTCAAATTTTGCCTTTTAATTTAAAAACCTTTATCGAGTTATTGGATATCCTAAGTTGTACCTGCAGATATCCTCTATAAGCTGGTATTTACTATACCTAAATGCTCCCAGTATTTTCGAACGGAAAGCGTGACAAAGAAAAAAGCAAAACGAAACGAAAAAAATAAATTACTCTTGTCCAATTTTTGTCCGGAATTTATAGAGACATAGAGTTGAAACAAAGTAGAGATTGTAGGCCTAGGTATCCTCTATAGCGTGTGCAAAATGCACCAGAATGTATTGAAAAGTTTCTAAGATTTTCGCATTTAAAGACATGCCGTCAAATTCAATCTTAGTCGAACAGAACTACACCAATTTTATTTATATGATACGGGCTAATATTATTTTAAATATGTTTGAATCTTTTAAAACATACCTTCTAGAAGTAAGAACAATTTACTATTCTGTACTTGAAATTTAAGCTATAAATTGCAGAACGCCAAAATCACTGCATTGATGTGGAGAAAATAGATTTTTCTGAGCACATTTTTTTCAAGCTTGCTTAAAAGACTTTTCTCTGATTTACGAACATAATATAAAAAAAAACGGCATGGCAGTGTAAAAACGACCATTTGCTTAGTCTTCAGAAAAACTAAAAGAAAAGCATTTTATTTTTATTTTTTATTACACACATTTTTAAAACATAAAAAAAAACGAAAAACTCAAGTCTTTTAAAATATTCAAAAGCAGGATTTTCTAAGCTCAAATTATTTTATTTGATTTTAATTGCTAGTTAAAAAACAAACATTTATAAAACATAAGACTTTTCAATTCAATAAAGAACGCAGTAGAAACTTTGTCAGTCTTTAAACAATAAAACAACGGTCCGCACAAAATTACCAGCTGCTAGAAGGCTGGATCATCTACCATATTTTTTTTTCTTAAAACAAACCTTTAACAAATTAGAGTTTTATGTCTGTATATAAATAATATGATTAATTGACCTTTCCATATCTCAATGTATTTATAAACAGAAACAGGAAATATTTCGAAGTTCACCATCTGTCAAAAGAAGAAAATGGCAGTCATTTTCTTCTTCGGTAATTTTTTGAATAATGAATAAAACAGGTTTATATGGACGATGATGATGCATATGCAAATAATGCA
Source organism: Cheilosia vulpina (assembly GCA_916610125.1). Taxonomy (NCBI): domain Eukaryota; kingdom Metazoa; phylum Arthropoda; class Insecta; order Diptera; family Syrphidae; genus Cheilosia; species Cheilosia vulpina. The sequence goes on along the minus strand of OU744278.1, from coordinate 16,710,548 downwards.
ATGCGTTCACTCAGAAGCAGTAAGATAGCATTTCAATGAGATGATTTCACGTTCGCTTTTGGTTCTCCTGCTCAAAAATTTACCACAACTAGATAAATATTACCATTATACGAAACGTAACTCTCTCTCTTTCTATCTTCACTTCACAAGCGTGCGTACAGAAGTTTTACTTCAAAAATCAAAAATGCAGTAAAAGAATTTCTGAATTTTTGCTTAAGTAGTTTAAATACCCATAAATTTTAAAAATTGTATTATTGCAAAGCTTTTAACGAAGGAAAGTGATGATATCTGTTGTTTTTAAGTCCATACAGAGGAAAAATATTTATTTCCTTTAAATTTGCTAAAATCAGATCTTCCATTTTTTAAGCTTTGGAACCCATCTGAACCTCTTTAGTCTATATAGATATATAAAAGAGGCGCACGAAAAATGTTCTCTAAAAGTGTTTGCATATGCATATTTTTAACACTTGTTTAATTCAGGAATATAATAATATAAGCTTTAATCAAAAAACATATGCTAATCTGGTTAGGTTAACCTCTGAAGTGGAAAGCGGAATTCAGATTCAAATTAACCGACCATAAGGTAAAAGGAAAAAAATCTTCAGTCGAAATGTCATTTGACAAGTAAACAAAGTGTTGGCAATGTTCAACCGAGTTGCTGATGCAACAGCTTCCCTCGCATCTAATTTAAGGGTAATATGTAACTCGTTTCAAGCATAATCGCTCGGATCTTCTGGGTGTATTTTCATTTGAAACTGCCTTCAAACTAGAAGGGATCACTCCTTCATTTGTAGACGCTGTTGGAGAAGTTAAGTCCACGGAGCTTGGATGAGTCGGACTCTCCAAAATCAATAAGTCATTTGACGAAATTGTTCGTGGTGAAATTGGATGGTTATTTTCTGCAATTATATATTTTTAGAGCGATCATTAACTCACAAATTACCATCGACTGCTCCATCATGCCTGTCTAGTGATGCCTGATGATCTTCGCGAGTACGAAGTTGGTTTTGGTGTCTTCTGTAATTTCCGCTATCAGAGTGCACGATATATGTACATCTTACGACCAAGCTTTTTCAAAATTACACCAGGTATCCACTTATGTTTCTTAAGGAATTGACGGAAAAATACCGGTTGTTGTAGAGAGAATTTAGTATTATTTTCCATTGGTTTTGTAGCATTTGGTTTGTCTGGAACCATAGCCGCTAGAACTGTTCGATGGATTCAACCATGCAACTTCTCAGCCGGTGAAATTCCTTCACTGTCTGGTGTCGAGCGATAAGTTGCCAAGAAAATGGCCAAAGCGTCATCAACTTGAGCTGAACCCTCCAAGATTTTAGGCAAGGACGTCTTGAATGTGCGTACCATACGCTCCGCGGCCGCATTAGATTCCGGATTGAACGGTGCTGAAGTTAAAAGTTGTATCGAATTTCTTTTGCAAAAATCTGCAAACTCCTTGGACGAAAATTGCGGCCCATTATAGGAAACCAGGGTCTTCCTTCCAACGCAAAAACAGATTGCAACGCGTGTGTGGTTGCAAGTGATGTGGTTGATGTCATTTTTATTACGAACGGAAACTTGTAGTTGGAGTCGACCACGACCAGCCACATACTCTTCTTACATAAATGGCCCAGCGAAATCCACATGCAATCGCTCCCAAACCTCGGCAATGGTTGGCCAGCTAGAATATTCTTTCGGCGAACGACTGGCATGTAATTGACAGTCAAGGCACTCTTTCACTGTCATCTGTATCTGATGGTCGATACCACGCCACTAGTAATACCGTCTCGAAATCTGCTTCATCCTAGTCATGCCCCAATGTCCATGATGAATCATCGGCAACACTCTTTGTTGTAGAGCTTTAGGTACCACTACTCTATAAAAACTCTTATACCCTTTTTGCGTTTCCGTAAGCGTTTTTGAAGCAAACGCGATGGGCTTCTCCGTTCCATCAGGATAATGATGGGAGATCACCGCTCCAATGCCATGCGATGAGGCGTCTCTGGCTAGAGAAAGCTGCAAGTCATTTTGAAAGTGTACTAAGCTTCATGATGTTCTCCTTGAAATCATCGAACGATCTTCAGATCTGAGCTTGTTAAGCGGTGCCGCTAACTGTCCAAAATTAGGTATGAATTGATTGTAATAATTCAACTTACACAGAAAAGCTTCTAAATCCTTCAGATTTTGTGGTTTTGGTAAGTTGTTGATGGCCTTTACTCGCGTCTCTGCGGGCCTTATTCCTTTCTCGTCAATTATGTGCCCTAAGTATTCAATTTCGGGCTCAGCAAATTTGCATTCTACCAATCGGCATTTCAATCCATGTTCTTCGAAACGTTGATATAATGTCTTGAGATTTTGTAGGTGCTCATCATTATTTCGGCCTGACACGATGATGGCATCTAAATATGATACACAGAAATCCAGATCAGCTGTCAGTTGCTCCATGTAACGTTGGAAAATCCCAGTCGAACTTGCGGTCCCAAACGGAAGACGCTGATATTCGAACAATCCAAGATGTGTATTGATGACACACAGGCGCTTGGATGCCTAGTCAAGTGGAATTTGGAGGCATGCGTCAGAGAGGTCGACCTTAATAAAAAAACGACCACCTTGTAAACAACAAAACAATTCTTGAATCCAAGGAACTGGATGTCTATCTATTTCCAACTGAGGATTTATGGTGACCTTGAAATCGCCACAAATCCGAAGATCTCCATTTTGCTTCTTGACAACCCCGATGTGGGCTGCCCACTGACTGGTTTGAACTGCTCGCAAAATACCCAAATTTGTTAACCTCTCTATCTCCTTCTTAACAGCATCTTGTTGAGCGAACGGCACTGGCCGGTTTCAGGTTTCATCGTGAGATGGGCAATGAAGTGTTGGCCCAGTTCGGATGTGAAAACTGATTTGTACTTTGCACAAAGGGCATGTGCCTGTACTGCGAGCCGATCACGAGATCCTGCAAAATGTTCTCCTCATTTGGATACATAACCTTTAACTGGAAAGCTTCAAACCAATCGAGTCCCATGATATTTGAAGCGCTCGTACTGTCAACCACTAGCAACGTTAGCTGTTTACTCTCGTCACGCCATTGCACTGCAACAACAGCTTCACCTGTTATCGGAACGGACATATCACCATATTCTTTGAGAGAACGAGTTGTGGGTACCAACTTTAAATTGTTAATCTGTCGACAGCTCTCCAGTCCGATCAGCGAAAAAGTAGCCCCTGTGTCAACCTGAAAAATAGTTTGGGTTTGATTTATGTCTAATCGTATAAACCAGAGACAATACTGAGACCACCAACTCCGACCGATTTCCCGTTACTTAGCCTACAAGCTATATTTTTATGGGGTGGCAAATGCTAAGTGCGCTTGTATTGTTACATAGAAATTCGTATTGACAAATGTCACCTAACTTCAAAAATTCCGGCTCACCAACACACTCGCACCTTGCATTTATGCCACTTCCGCTGTGGGCAAAGTTGCTGCCAGCGTTCATAGAATTTTATCCGTTAAATTTCAAAATAATAATAAAATAGGAATAAGTGAACATTTGCTTAAAATATTAAAGAAAAATGAACAGCGTGGGTTGGTTGAAGGAAAATAACAACATTTTGAGCAAATTTTCTTCAGTTATCTAAGAAAAATTAACACATAAAATCGAAGTTAATGATATTCAAAAGCAGAAAATACTCAACCATGTTTGTCCTAATAAGTTTCTAGTATATAGAACAGCTCCTTTAGATAGTTTTATTAACCAAATAAATCAAATTATTCGCCTTTTAGCAATATAAAATAACTAACCAATGGCATTCAGTAATGTAAAAATGTGGTATTCCCGAATTCTAGCACATTTCCCCACGTTTGTCGAGGTTGGCAGCATATATTTTTGTATTTTTTGTATGTTTTTGCATGTCACACGGATTCTTAATTGACACAACACCGATAGGAAAAAAAAATGGCGAATTTGAAAAAAAACTGAGGGGCCCAGCGGCAAGAGGATTGTGAGTTGGGGGTCTCAGTATCATTTGTCTCTGGTATAAACATCTTGCGCCCCCTTCGCTCCATCTCCCAAGCAGACGACCATAGACTAACCAAACTAGACAGTCGACTGAGAGCAGAAACGGTACTTCTGCCTACAAGCTGCCTGCCCTGCATAAGATTGCATAAGTATTCGTGCATGTACAAATCAAAGGAGCGCCATTGATGCCGCACGCATACTTATATAATTTGCTGCAGGGACTTCATGTCATTCGGGCGTCTATTATTATGGTGGGAAATGAAGTGTGTGCCACTGTGTTCGGCATACTTTTGCCCATTAGTTATGCGGAGTTCACATCACAGTTCATTTTAAGAATTTTAAAGTTTTTGTAATTGTTGGTATCAAATGGAATTCCTGTAATAATTTTGATACAATGCCAAATAAATTAATATAATAATTATTTGTCAATATCCATCTCATAATATTAATCAGGGAAAAGTGAACTAACACGGTTTTTTCACTTTTGTTAAAAGAGAATTTGTAACTTCAGGTGCACATTTAAAGAAAATACAACTTTTTCCATTGATTTTAATGCTTTAACTTTCGAAGCCATAATGAAAAAAATATATTTTAAAACATTTTAGCGAAAACGTTTTTTTTTTGTATGTCGTGGGGAAAATATTTTTTTTAGTTTTAGCATAATTTATAATTTAAAATGTATACTTGCACAATAATATAATTATGGAAGTATGCATTTGTTAAATTGAAAAAAAAAATATTTTTTATATTAATCGTGTTTTTTTGAGCTTCGTTCTCAGCAAAGCAAAGTTAGATTTTCAGCACACAATTTACAATAACGCCAGTCTCTCTCTAGTCTATGCAGACGACACTTCATCTGGCATTGAAAAGAGAGTTTATTGTTCTCTTTTGTAAGCTCTGATGTTCTTCCACCAGCTGATAAATGGAGTGCGCCGATTCATGCTCTTTTTTCCTATTCTCTGGGCTCTGTTTCTTTCCACCCCGGCCACGTGATTTTAATTGTTTATACAGCCTGGGCGCTAAAAATCATTATGTATGCGCATTGTCATTTCAGCCATCTCTGTTCACTGTGCTGGAGCCCTCAAAACAAGCTATGAAGTTGGTAATAGGACGACAGTATTGTCACGGTTGAAAGCCATTTGCTCAAAATGGATACCACCTACACGCAGAAAAATCACTTATTTAAAATCAACCCACTTTCGGTTAATAACAATTGCTCAGTCGTTATACTGTTAATATAGCCCTTACAGAGTTAATTGGTTATAAATAACTGAGTCTACTTGTTTAAGGAAAATTGGTTGAAAATAACCGATTTATCAATTTCCCCTCCGAAATTTTGCTCGGTTTAAGTAAAAAGTAGTTTACTTTTCTCAGTAGAATTTAATTAACTTACTCTGTTGAAATTAGCCAACCTTCTTGATTGCATTTAACCAACTAAAAGGATTAAAATTAACCAACATACTAAGCTGAATTTAACATTCTCACTTGGTTGATATTAGCTTACCTTCTTGGTTGAATTTAACAACCTCAATTGGTTAAAATTACCTAGCTCGGTAGTTCTACTTGGTTTAATTTAACCAAACTACCGTAAAACACCCTAACATTGACCACTTTTCAACTTTGAAACGTTGCTACTAATTACTCTTAAGTCGTATTTAGGATTTTTAATAATTGCACTACGGGGACTGCCATTCAGTATTATTATGTTTAAATCCACGGCGTTTTTTATTTTCTTTAACAAAGTTATTGTTAAATAACTAAGCGGTCAAAGTAAAGCCTCTGTTGCCCTAACATTGACCGTGGTTCATGACAGTCTGCAAACCAAAAATTATTTGTTTTATGTTTTCATTATTTTACAAAAAAATATATGAACACAAATACTTTTTATTTCAGATTTTTAAATTAAACTCAAAATCACAAATTACTGACACTTTAAATAACAAAAATAATGGAAACAATAAAATAAATAAAGTAAAAAAAATAAATATCTTCTTAATTCAGTCTTTAAAACACAAAATCACATATTAGCTGTTTTTTATTATCAGCGTGATCTGATCCCGATCAGATCACGAAAATAAAACAAGACGGATCATTGAAAAGTTTAATTTTTGAGTTGTGGCAACAGCTGCTTTCAAAAACAAAACAGATAATACAGGGTATTACAAACTTCACATTGCCACCAGCCATGTTGCAAATATTCTGCTCAACGTGACGTCACACAAGGCACATGTCATTTTGCTTGCAATGTCGGGGGTGTTACCATATTTGAATCAAATTTTAATAATTTTTCTTTTCAATATTTTTTAGGAACAAATTTAGTATTTTATGTTCAAATATGCAATACATGAACAACATTTTGCTGCTAGCACATCCGTTTATCTTGGCATATTTAGGTATGTCCACACCAGCGAAACATTTCAGAAATGTTTCTGAAGCAAATCGGACACATTTCATACACATTTATATGAAATATTTCAATTTTATTTTTCTAGTCCAACTAGAAGAAAATAATGTGGTAGGGTTATTAGCAGCGAGTAAAGTTTATATTTTTGTAATTTTGGTTTCGGGAATCACGTGACACACGATTTAATTCAAATTTTCGTATTAAATGAATCACTTTCTCATTAGGTATTCCAAGCTTTTCTTGACATTTTTATTTTATTTAAAAAAATAAATGATAATCAAAAAACAGCGCTCACTTTCTGCAGTTAAACTTGTAAAACAAAAATGATTTCCCATCAAGATTTGGAAACTGTGAAACATTTCATTCATTTTTTTTTTGTGTCCAGATCCAAACCAGCAAATTTTTATAAAACATGTAGGTATATAATTGTTAATCAAGTGTTTGGCTGGTCTGAACATACCTTTATAAAAAGAAAATAACACGGAATGCGGATGGGGATTTAATTCGTGCGGGAAAAAATCAATTGATATTTTGTGTTTCACTTTTTTGTCTGGCAACGTGATTAGGTAGCTATCGTTTTCAGGCACACCAACATTTAAAAATGAAACAAGCCATCTAGAGGGAAATAGTAGAAATAATTTTCAGATCATGATTCGTGATCTCGATGAGAAGCAGGATCATGTGCTGTTGTTGTAAGTGCATGTAAATCGATGATCTATATGGATCATAGCTGATAATAAAAAACAGCTATTATTCAGCTCTGTATAAAATAAATAAACGAAATAAAAATAAATACTTTTAGGTTTTATAAATGTTTTAGGAAATATTAGTTTAAAAAAAACTAATTTTTAACTTAGTACTTCTGTAAATAACTTCAATTCAGAAAAATTTTAAATAGCTGGTTTTTAAAAAACATAGGTGCATTTATGTGACTTATTTAGAACTTAAAACACATTGAAAAAGATTTTCAACGGATTGATCTGAAAGAGGATCGGCAATTTGTTGCTCTTGTAAAACCTGTAAATACATTTCTTGAAATTAAAATCCCCAAAGGCTGGAACTTTTCTCCCGACATTGTCCAAATAGTTTTTAGCCAAGTCTCTGGTATTCGCCGCCGAGAAAGGAAAACCCCATTCACTGACAGTAACTAGCGCTTGAGCTAAACATTTCTCTTCTGTTTCGCTTGAAACAGTAGGAGTGCCAACAGTTTTACTGTGACGATTTTTAAGTTTGTTTATTAAAGTCCCCTTAGCAATATTGAACTCCTTCGAAGCTTTTGTAATTGATAGCTCATTTTTTTGAATTTTACCAATAACTTCATTAATCAATTCTTCAGGTACACTTTTATATCGTTTTCGAGGCTCGTTTTTTTCTTTAGGAGGCATACTTATATCTATATATATGTATCTATAAATCAAAAGAATGTGTTTGTAGAGCGTTACACTACGAAGTAGTTAAAGGCATTAAAGGAAATCGCTTCATATCTCTCTAAGTACAACAAAACCAGACGTTGGTCAATGTAAGAAACCCGCGATTTTTAAGCGGTTCCCAACATTGACCGGGCGGTCAAAGTTGGGAACTCCATGGTCAAAGTTAGGAAAACTCATGATTTGTATAAAGCATTTTTTTAATTTTTACTTTAAATTACTTAAGAATAAAGAAATGTGCCAATTTCAAATGCTATTTGATTGGAAATAAAGTAAACTACTTACTTGTTTGGTTATATTCACAAAAAAACACCGTAACTAGGTGTACAGAGATAATTTTGCCAACACTCTAAATTACACATCCAAATACTTCCGTACGTTATCGGCGGTTAAATTTAAATCTGACGGCTGAATGCTTTAATTTTTTTTCTGTACCAGTTGTCAATGAACAGATGTTTTATGGGAGGTACGAAATTCACATACCTAGGACAGGGATGTGGTGAGGACAGTTTACACACTAAGTTGATTTTTGGTCAATGTTAAGAACCCGGTCAATGTTAGGGTGTTTTACGGTACTTACTTGTTATTAGCCAGTGCATTTAATACAAATTTACCAATTTATCCAACTTCAGTGCATCTGAAAATTAAACCATCTCAAAGGGAAAAATAATTTTACCCTAAAATTGCTTTTCCATATCAAGTAGATACAAAGATTTTTTTATTATAATATTGTGGTAATGCATTTTTGAACTCAAAATATATATAGTATTCTGTTTATTACATGTACCTATTTATTATTTTTAATGCAAAACTTAATTTAACTTAATTTAATGTAATTTGTTTAAAAACTTTGTTTTTTTGCCACACTATTTGAACAAATGTTTTATTTTTTGCCACACCTTAAACAGTTTAAATTGCTTTGCCACTTATTTTCACACTGCCACTAGCCACTACAAAGGTTCAACAGTTAATGATTCAATTACTAGCTATTCAGCTCAAGCAAACGGAGTCGTTCATAATTCGCGATAGTTTGTGTACAACTCGATAAGAAACAACAGTATGTGTTGTTTACCAAGTTGACAGATAAAATTAACAGATACAAAATTTCTACGTATAAAAAATGTCAGATAGGAACATATTTCGATGAAAATGTTTTATAGAAATTTGTTACGGAAAAACGGATTTTGAATGTAAAATAAATCCAGGACACTTCTCTATTTATGAACAAAATGTTACTTTATTTTTGGGAAATCTTCAAGATCTTTTAAGACGTGAGAACATTTTGGGTTAAATTTGTACGAGTGAAAGGGTTAAAAACAAGCCAGTCTTTGGTTATATACAAGCAACATTAATTGGTTGTTTCTAACATAACAATGTAACAAGTGTAGCACAGTAATTAATAACCAATTAGTGTGTTAAAACCCCAAATTTAGTAGGTTTTCCTTAACCAAAATACTTGTTTGAATTTAGCCAAACATGAAAACGAAACTGTTTGATAAATATTAATCTAGCAACTTATATGATTACAACAATTTAGAGTGTTATTTTTAACAGAATGTATTTAACCTTTTCAACACGGTGGTTTTTAACAAAAATTACTCATTTCTTTTTGGGTGCAGGGAAATAAGTCCCCGGCAACTAACACCTAGTGGGAAATAAAACCACTTTCCTAAAGTGGACTTAGTTCCCATGTAAGGTGGGAAATAAATTCTGAAAACCCAGGGTGATTTTATTTCCCTCTTCATGTGAAGTAAATTCTCACTGTCGACTAAGAACAAAGTAAAATTAAAGGTAGGATTTTTGCAATTTTTATTAACAAAAAAGAAATTAACTTTTAACTGGTCAGAGTAATATACATATTTACACCAAAATTAATTAACAAAATTTTCAAAATTTCGAATTAAAGATATATATATCTCTACCAGGAATTTAATAACTTTTTTCTATAGTATGCTTTGAATAAAATTAAAGGAAAAGAAAAAATGTTAAACATTTTCAAAATCAAAATCGTGCGATTTTTTATTAGATTATTTTCAAAATCTTGCAAACTGAAATAAATTTTTAAATTTTTATTCTCTTTGACAAAATACTACTTCCGAAATTCAGTTTGCAAACTGAAATTAATTTTTGGATTTTTATTCTGTTTGACAAAGTACACCGTTCGAAATTCAGTTTACAAGATTTTGAAAATAATCAAATAAAAAATCGCACCTTTTTTGACAGAGACTTAGTTAATTTTAACCCATTTTTTTTTAAAAGACCAAAAATTGCACTCGGTTATGGTCAATTTTTCTGCGTGTAAGGTGCGATTCAAGAGGCAATTTAGTCATATTTTGGAGACGTTTTCGATTTCGAAAATTCCCACAGCCCTTCAGGAGGTAAGCGTTGAGCTTCGCTTAGTTAGTCAGAACCCATAAATAGATTTCCTTAGACTCAGCTGCGTCCTGTCTGAAGCACACCAGTTAGATACCGGCTAAGCATGTGCGCCATTGCCCACGGATAAAAACAATCACTTGCTCCATTCAACCGTGCAAACGTTAAATTATCACACGTTATGATGTGCAGAAAGGAATTCAAAAGTAACCGCAAAAACATGCGACAGCATCCAACGATTTACACTCCGAAAGAGAACAAAAACCCAACTCTCTGTCAAAACTCAGAACGGCCGGACGTTACATCTAACGTCGGCTTGCGCGCAGCGACAAAGAGGTAAAGAAATGAAGAAGTGTTAACCACTGAAAAAAAAAAAATAATAATAAACAGCAACACCTTCGTATATCAGAATTCAATCAGATGTACAAAGTGGAGGGATACCAGAAGAAAATGGGAGCAAATCTGTAGTAGGCGGTAAGGGTAAGCCTAAGCACGCTGTGGACTTTCTCTACTTGGGAATATGTGACGGTTCCTGGTCCTTTCATCCCAGCGAGAGAAGGAATCGTGAATCTCCATCGATGTGGGCGTCCCATCACAAACCTTACACACGCTCAACGAATGGCGATTCGGTGTAACACTCCATCGTGGCACAGTCACTGGGGACGATTTTTGCTCATTAACGCCTTCTCACGCAAGAGCCGCGCTCTGCGGTTAATTAGCGTTCGAACACAAAGAAGGCTGCCCTTAGTGTGACGCTCGATGATGGATGATCGGCTTTGTACGATGCCGAACTGGCCACTGATTGGATGCTGGGGTTGATGAGTGCGATAATGTTGCTACGGTGGGTACCGTGAAAAATGGATGATAGTAGATGGGGAGTATAGGATCAAGGAAATCATCCGGCGCGGGGAGATTGATGAAGGTAGCCATTTTACACTTGTTTCGTCGGTTCCATGTTTGGACCGCGCTGATGTGATTAAAAAATTTTATATGATATCAATTTTTGTGTCGTGGCAGTTGACATGGAGGATATTGCCTCGCAGAGACATTTGAAATGCATTAAGGTACCTATTTAACGCAATATGGCAGCGCAAAGCGTGAAGTGTAATTTCTAGGAAATGCTGCGTTTTGCGTATAAGAATATAACATTTTTGAGTCCCTATGGCTTGGACAGTTGATGATAAAGTGCGATGTTGACCTGATATGGGTTGAACTATTGCCAAGAGGTGGAATATAGATTCCAATGTTTCCCTGAAGCCAATCTATCGCGCCAATTATTCTTTTTGTTTTTGTGTTTGCAAAACGACACTAGCCTTAATATTTGCTTAGCAGCTAATTTCCTGTACATGTTCGCATTTTGTTCTTTCGGGTGGGTTTTGGCGAATCGCCGACTACATTGTACTATCAACTATTTCACTAGATAAATATTGTAGCGTGGAACCTAAAATGTAAACAACCCATTAGTTACCAAACAAGTTCCACTTCCAATTGGAGACTCGAATCTGTCAAATAAGTGGAGTTAAGTGAGCTAATTCTAGAACCATCGAGTTTGTTCGGGACGAACCGGAATTCACTAGAAATTTCCCGATAGATGGCGGAGCGGATATAAAAGGGCAGATGCGAGAACAAGGAGGGACAGTTGTTGACTTTAAAACAGTGATTGGTAAAGTTCGAAATAGTAATCCGTTGTGAAGATAAAGATGTGTAAAGTATGCAGTGAATTGAGGGTTTGGTTTAAGTCGGATACAAATTGTTTAAAGAAATATTGTTTTGATGTGAATTACTAGAACAATATCATAAAAATGATTTTATTAGAATTATCTTTTCGAATCCCAACTCGGATGTAGCAATATATATATCGAGTGGGATTCCAGGTCAGCTTGTCGGTGATCGAAATCTTATTCGTTGGAACTAGAATGGAACGCCTTCGAATCGCCAGATTTGCTGGCAAGGTTTTCTTCCACTTTTTTGTAAAAAATATAAAGAATTCGGCCTCCCCTTCCATCCCAACGCTCATTCACAATGACATTACAGCTGTCAACTCTTTAGACAAAGCCAATCTGCTTGCTGCACATTTTGCAGCCAGCTCAATGCTCCCAGATTGCGCTTTGCCTCCACCTGTACTTGAGAGCGTCGAACACACCATGGGACAAATCCATTTTCGCACTCGTACAGTGGCAAGAGTACTTCATGACCTCAACATAAATAAATCCGCTGGTCCAGATTGTATTTCCCCAATCGTTCTGAAGAGGTGTTCTTCCACGCTGGCAAAACCACTGCGTAAGCTTTTCCATCTGTCCTATTCTTCTGGACTCTTCCCGAGAAGGTGGAAAACTGCATTTGTCCAGCCCGTCCCCAAAAAAGGCGAATCTTCTTCTCCCACCAACTACCGACCCATAGCACTTACATCCATTCTTTCTAAGGTCATGGAAACACTGATAAATCGTCAGCTCACGAAATATCTTGAATCACGAAAACTCATTAATGACCGGCAGTACGGTTTTCGTGGCAACAGATCCACTGGTGATTTGATGGCTTATCTCACCGAAAAGTGGAACCAATCGCTACATCACTCCGGTGAAACGAAGATTGTTGCGCTTGATATTTCAAAGGCATTTGACAGAGTTTGGCACCAAGCTCTTTTATCGAAAATGCGTGCATATGGGATCGATGCGTCTCTTCTTCAATGGATTAGAAACTACCTTTCTGGCCGTTCAATTCAAGTTGTCTTGGACGGTTTCAAGTCTGAAACTCACCATATAAATGCTGGTGTTCCCCAAGGCTCCGTTTTGTCTCCGACTCTCTTTTTCATTTTCATAAATGATCTCCTGTCTGCAACATCTAATCCAATCCACTCCTTCGCCGATGACAGCACCCTCAGCTTCTCATATTCATTCCAGGACTCACGTCCCTGCTCTTCGGCCGTAGAACTGGAACGGCAACGTATGTTAAGCTCATTAAATTCCGATCTCGACAGCATTATAAAATGGGGTTCAGCCAATAGAGTGGAATTTAATGCTTCAAAAACACAATGCTGTCTGCTGTCATTAAAGCGAAACCAGAATCCTCAGCCATTATCCATGAATGGCACTTGCATCGCCGAAACCGAAAGACTTTCCATTCTCGGTATGTGTGTCCATGACAAACTCCGTTGGAATGACCACATACACGAAGTCGCCAAGAACGCTGCGAAATGTCTAGGTTTCCTTAAACGGTGCAAAAAATATTTTACCCCTTCTGATCTGGCTGCCATATACAAGGCGTTCATTCGCCCCAAACTTGAGTATAACTCTCATATCTGGTCTGGTGCGCCCAAAACCTCACTGCACCCGCTGGATAGGATTCAGAATCGTGCTTTAAAACTTATTGGAGACACAAATTTAGCGAATTCTATAAATTCGCTTGAACATCGCAGAAATGTAACATGTCTTTCATTGTTTTATCGCTATTTTTACAAACAGTGCTCAAATGAAATTGCCAGCTGCATTCCACCCCTTCAACAATTCAACCGCAATACTCGCCAAGCCAGGAATGCCCATCAGTTTACCCTTCAGCCTATTTTCGGTCGTACTCTGAAATATAGAGATTCTTTCATAAGCCGTACAACACGAATGTGGAATGCCTTGCCCAGCTCGGTCTTTCCCCCTCGGTGCAACTTGCAGACATTTAAAACCAATGTGCATCGGAATCTCCTATCTTCTCTATCCCAATTTCCTTAACGCCCGCGCTGTGTACTTCAAACTACACCATAAGAGTAGTCACAACCTCTTTAGCGCGTGTTTATTATAAAAAAAAAAAAAAAAAATATACCTACTTCCAAATGCAGTTTTCCCAATTCCTAAAATTTCTTATTTCTATTTTCCTAATAAGTGAGGTTTTTCTTATGCATTTTTTTACTTACAGCCAAACAGAACTTATTACCAATCAAAGCGATTGGGGCTAATGTGCAAGTTGGTGCAGCAGGTTCGAAAGCCACAGCTGTTTTAAATGGCTTATGAGTTTTGATTCATCATCACAGAAAAAAAGTTAAAAGGTAGTAAATACCTTAAAAAAAAAAGCACTCATTATATTGTTTATAAAGCTCTAACATTTCAATGTTAGATTTTAGCAATATTGTAATGGTTCACATTATTCCTTTGACATTTACGACAAGCTGTCATGAATGAACTTGATTTTTAAACTATCATCATGTTTTTTTATAAAAAAAATTATATTTCATTTTAAAAGATTTTTGCTTTAGAAAATGTTTTCTTTAAAACTTACTGTTGCTGCTCGAGTCAAACTAGATTTTAGCTGAAATCCTAGCTAAATTTTGACATTGGGTACGCTGTGGATAAGTGTCAGAGAAAATAGTTGTTCTTTGAACAACTTTCTTTAAAAATTCAATTCTATCTTATTTCAACTTTTTCAGATTCTTTAGGTACTTCATCTTTCTATACTTTTTCACAACATAGAACCGCAAGAGAACACAACGATCTGTCAGAATTAAGCTTGGGGGCGCGTAAATTTTTGCAGACAGGTACATGAAGTACAAACAAAAAAGTTTGATATTTTACCACTCGGCTGAAGGGATTCGCTTAAATTTAACTCAGTGACATAAAGAGCGTTGTGGATAAATGTCACAAAAAACAGCTGTTCTTTGAAAACAACTTCCTTTAACAATTCAATTCAATTAAGCAAACATTTAAATTTTAATAACTATGTAAGAAGAATGGACACAAATGAAATTTAAGTAGACTTGATTAATTGTGCAGCTTCACAAGTTATTGCAATAGCTGCAATGAAACAAAAAAAAAACTCCTTTTCTCCTCGACGCTAAAAATCGTTTTATTTTTTCGTTTTTTTATTTTTTTCTTATTGAACTCCGATGACTTCCCTTTTATTTCAATAAAAGATTCTAGCTCTAATTAAATCTAATTTTGGTCATCTTTTGAACACAACAAACAACAGAACAGAGCGATCTGTCAAAAGAAAACGTACCGACCCATTAAATGGGTGCTCTAAATTTTGACAGATACATGAAGGACATTCCGAAACAAAATTTTGATTATTAAGCTCGAGCTGCGTGCCACCCAGCTAAATGGGTTCGCTTAAGTTTGTTTCAGCTAAATTTTGGAAAGAATTTTGTATGGGAGCGAAAATTTAGCTAAAGCAGATTACTTAGCTTTAACGTTTAACTATGCATTATCTATGCCTTTTGATTTGTTTGTTCCTGCTAAATTAATTGAAGTTAAGTGCGTTGTGTGGAATACGACAAATACGAGTATAGACAACCGCGCGAACAGGTTACCTCCTTGCTAACTAAAGTGTGGCCCACATCTAGTGGTTTCTTTTTAAATCAAAGATTATTTTGAAATCTTGACAGAAAGTCAGTAGTATACCTCCGCTGAACGAAATGAGTCGCTTTATGCTTGAAGAACGTTGGGAAATATTGAAAACTTATTTCCAAAGTGAGTGCTGTGTAGCCCAAACAGTGTGTATCTTGAAAAGAAGTTTTGGCCGCAATGAAGCACCCACCGCGCCTGCTGAACGCAAGTTTGTACAAAAAGTTCGTGAGACTGGTATGCTAGTGGACAAGACTCATGGTCCCCCGTCGTCGTACACAGACGATTTTTTTTTTGTCGGAGGTTGTTACTATCCGATGGAGCACTCAGACGCATAACTACAGGTCCATTGTACTGCCAAACACACACCTTACATTAATTTACTTAGTTTTCCCGTCTTTCGAAGAAATATGAGAAGGAGCTTCAGTGATGAAGAGCTTAGATGTTCGCCACTCACCACATCAGCCCCAAAGATCCGCCACCTGATGCGAGCAAAGGCGGAACAGCTACAGAGGAAGTGTTCCACTGTGTCGTCTTCCTCTCAGGACAGATGGTGGTGTCGCTCAAGCCCAACACATGTGTTTGGCAAAAGCTTGGTTGCCCGAAAGGACGCCCATACAAGCAGTCTGCAGTCGACTCTCCTAAGAGACAGAAGGAAAGACGCGCACCTTTTACAGATGTCCGGACGCAGGCGTTTGGTCTGCCTACACCCAGCACAGTTACGCCACCGACGCTCGTGTTCACGAGAAACCCAAGTATCAATGGATGACCTAAAAACAGATGCCGGCAGACCCAACGCAGGTTCAGGTCCTGAGAAAGCTTCTTCTGAACCCCGTCTGGCGAGGTCATCAGTGATCTCATTTCCCTGGATACCAGTGTGACCTGGGACCCAAACAAGATTCACTGTGTTAAGCCTTCCGACCAAGTTCAGAGAAAGCTTGAGTTCGAGCACTAACTTGGACGAGGTAAGAGGGTTAAGCAACGCTTTTAATGCAGCTTGGCTATCACTGCAAACGCATATGCTTCTATCCCTCCACCTGTTTGTCACAAAATAGCGCATAGCCATAAGGATAGCGAAAATCTCCGCTTGGAAGACAGACGCATGGTTACCTAAGGGGTAGTGTAGTCCAATGTTCTCGCTTTCCACAAAGACCAGACCCCTGTCCGGTTTTGGAGCCATCCGTGAATACACGATCGTATTCTTTCCCAGCCTCATAGTCTGGCCAAAGCCATTCCGTTACCTGGGGAAAGTTGACGTGGTAGTATTGTCGCAGTAGGATTTCTGGTGTCATTGCGTCAGACGGCATATCCATAAGACAGGGGTCAAAGGATAATTCTCGCACAAGTTCCTCAAAATTCCAATGCGCATGATACCAAAAGCCACCTCTCTTTAACCGAGAAATGGTTTTCAGCGTACGCCCCATGATAAAAATATCAAGAGTGGGGAGGTTCATCATAGCATCTAGAGCAGAGCCCAGCGTGCTAGGGAAGGCCCCTGTGCATCCAAGACAAACCGTTCTTTGAAGAGGTAGTAACACGTTTCCGCGAACGCCTATTCCACCATACAACCGATGCATATGAGAGAAGTGGTCTTATCATTGCCGTATAGATCCAAAGGACCCTTTTAGGAGATAAGCCCCATGTCTTGCCAAAAGCGCCTCTGCACTGCCAGAAAGTTGAAAGCGCTTGGTTTTTAATTCAACATGCTTGGACCAAAGAAGCTTTCTATTGGGGATTACTCCCAGATATTTGACTTCATCGGAGATCGGGATAGTGACGCCTTTTAGCACAAGTTGAGTCAGACCAGTGACCTTCCTCCTTCTCGTGTAGAGAACAACCGTAGTTTTAAGAGGATTCACTGAAAGCCCAGTTCTTGTGCACCAATCATCGATTAGGCCCAAGGATCTCTGGGCCTGAGAGCAGACAGTCCTTAGGTCTGAACCGACATACAGAACGGCGACATCGTCCGCATAGGCTTGTGTGTAGGTTCCAGGAAGATAGAGAGCCGTTAACAGAGAGTCTACTACGATACACCATAAGAGGGGAGACAGAACACCACCTTAAGGGCAGCCTCTATTTACCCCAGTGATGAAACAGACGATAATGTGACTGCTGTAGCCGAGAGTGTTATGCAGGATGGCGCGCTATGCCATAATCATTCAAAAAAATTTAGTTTTATTCATTTTATTGCATTTTTAAAAAGAAACTAGTAATTGGCCCACCATGTATAATTTATTTTTGTAGGAAATACTTTTGTGTGGCAGTTCAAATTTAGCACGAGCAAGTTGAAGGCTTAAAGGCAATGCCACAACTTATTGATTTAAGACTAAGAGAGTGTTGTCAAATCTCGGTTGTACTCGTATGTACATAAATACTTTCACTGTCAGATTTTAACCAAAATAAATCAATACCCTTCGCTATCCCCCATATTTCTGTAGTCACAAGGCAAAACCGCTTAAGTCTGTTTTACTCATTGTTCAGGAGAGCAGTTTAAAGGTTTTTTTCTCCATTGACTCTAGTGACTTAAGCAGTTTTTTTTTTTTGAAATTGTGGCCACGTTTTTAAAGATATAAAGCTGAAAAAAATTTACAAAATAGATTTGGATACGATTAATCTAATGGCATCAAAATCTCAATTTCGTCTTAAGTCGACTTAAGCGGTTATGGCTTGTGGCCACTGATTTATAAACTATGTAAAAAGATATCATTGGCATTTCATCTGACAATATAATGTTGCTGCTCTATTTTACACCTAAGAGATTTTGCAGACAGTTTTAACTAAATCCTTTGTATCGCTCAGTTTTTTTATACAAGGGATTAACCTTTCATACTTTGAAAACAAAAAAATATAAAATAGCTAGCCAACACAAGGTACATTTATTTGTACGCAAATGATGTTCAACTGTACTTTCAGCTCTAAATATCTGGCCAATTTTTAATAGAACAAAATTGTAAGCTATTATTGAACATGCCCCATTCAATTTTAAGGTCTTAAGCCGAGTACCTATGCTGTTACAGAAAAGCTAAAATTAAGCGCCTATCCAATGTGTAAATTCCGTTAAAAAAAAACGAAACTGTGTTGGTAAAGCTGATTGACTTTGTTCTGTTTCTTTATTTGTTCTTCTACAGCTCCCTCCTCAAAAACAACTTCCATTACTCCTCGTTAAAATATTTCAATTTATTCTTAAAAAAATGAAATTCTAACCATGCTCCATACTGTTAATTTGCTTTCGTTTGAAATTTTGTTGCGAATACCGATATTTCCTCTGATCTATCAAAATTTAGCTGTGGAAAATAGTATTTTGCATTAATACGCTTACTAAAATCGTGTACAGATTTTTCGTACAGTGGCTAACAAATTTAGCGTGAACTGCGTAGTGCTTGGCATAACTGCTTTCCTTAATTTTATCTTTGGAGAAATTTTTCTATGAGAGCGCGAGCATCATACTACGCGAGAATCATTACAGCACGATTCTGCCGTTGTGAGGCCTCACAAGTCACATACTTTTGGGGGGTTGTTTCCTTGTGAGGTTTGTTGTGATTCGATAATGTTCACAATAAACCTCACTTAAAATTCACCTCACAATGGTTAGATTATTATTAATTCAATGTTGTGGAATCTGAGAACAAAATATTAATTATTATATCTACACCATTAATTGAATAAAGAAAAACAAATTTATTAAGAAAATATGCGAAATATTGACACTGAAATCCAAGAAAATAAAATATTAACGACATTTGTCACAAAGCAAAATTTCCACAATCCTCAGTTTTTTTTTATACAAATATCAATTTTCCCCGAAACGTTATTAAATATAGCGCAAACTGTCAGGTTTGGGTCTTTAAATGCATGGAAAGAGGGAAACAATGCCATCAAATAGAAATATTGGCAGCGCTTATAACTAGTTTTATATTTTGTGACTTGCTCCATAGGAGATCACAATTTCGATTGTTTTTGTGAGCCTCACAAGTTGTGAGTGTGCTGTCAGAATACGAAAACCTGGCAAAATCAATTTCACCACCTCACGTTGTGAGGATTTTGTGACTAGTGAGATAACAGTGAGGTTTGCCAGAATCGGGCTGTTAATCTATCTTAAACAATTGAAACAACTGTCATTTTTTTACTATTAAAATCGAGCTATCAATTTCGCTGCATATTTCTTGGGCAAATCAAACATCGTGAAAAGCGTAGCGAATCGGCATTTTATTGCAAAAAAAAATCCTTCGTCAAATTTATTTTTCATCTTATGTCCCCCATTAGTGTACACCCATAACTTTTATGGAATTGAATTTACCTTGCGCCTAAATGTATCCTACGAAATAACTATACGTCTTATTCCAGGCACAAACCGTCGTTAAGTATGTTATGCACATTAGCATGGTAGTAACGAGTAGTTTAATTGGTTTGTACATCGACTGACATTTCTTTGCTGTCGTCTATACGCAAAAACTTAGGATGGCTAGTGGTTCTAAGCTGGAATAATAATAATTTTTATTTTTCTATAGAGTACTATTTCCGCTTTCGAAGGCATAATTTTCTCCAAAAAGGCAGCGGAAACATTTGTTGTATACTCGATTTCAGTCTAGCACGTTTATAGTAAGTACAATAGGGCGTTACAAGTAATATTCAGAAAATGATTGGCATGGTCTGATAACGCTTAAAATTAACTGAATGAACAAATAAAAATGTACGTCAAACTCATGCTTTCTTATAGTAGATCACAAACATTCTCGTATGCAGAAACTAATAATAATAATTGGCGGAACAGGTCCGTATGGACCCAATCCTAGCTTCTGACAACCATTCGTCTTGTGTGAGTTTTTATTTTTGGGACGAATGGAAGGGATCTACAATTTTATGCCGAGTCCAAACGGCCAATTGAGAAGCTCTTTCATGACAGTTATACTCTCGGATGTTTGTCAGACGTTCGCGAGAGGTGGCGCAGTGAAAAAAACCATAAGTTGAAATTTGGGTTTTTCTCGGGATTCGAACCTGGGACCCCTCGCTTAGTAGTCCAACACACTAACCACTAAGCCACTGCGCAGAAACTAGTACATTCAAAATAGTATATATCCGGTAGCTGTCTGAAGTGATGTGCAAGAGATTTTATCGACATGCGAATTGTTCTATTTTTTTTTGCTATACAGACGGTAACGGTAAGCCAACGACAAATCTGTGCTTTGATTCGCAATATAAGTGACGTTTACTGGCAGTTGAATTTAGGGGAAATCTAGTCCAGACAAATTTAGTTGGCTAATGAGGACTTATATTTTACAAACGAATACAATAGCTTTCAGCTGGATAAACCGTTGATAGCAAACAAGTTACTGGCTGAATGCTTATCCCATATACGCCCTGAGCGATAGACGATGAGATGGAGTGCTCTATGACACTGTCACAACTAAATTATTCTACTTAAAACTATCAAATCTCAAAACCTGTACTAAATGTGATTCAAGGTTCGTAAGTTGAGTACAATTATTGAGCAATACTAAGTGAAGTTGCACAATTTATAAACTAATCGTTGACCGTTTTGTTGCGGAAAGCAAAAGGTCATACAACTATATAGTTATGGCGATCAAAGTCAAGAGATCAAAGGTAATTAAGTAGGGCAACCAGCTTCTGTTTTTGTCACAGTATTAAAGCCCGTATGACACCACATTTTTCTTGCATTTTTTCTGCTTATAAAATGAAAACAAAGCAGTACGAACAATTAGAAGGAAATTCCCGATGGGAGTCAGTGCGTACACACCAACTTTATTAATGTAGAAACATAAAAAAGTGAATTAAAAATGTATACAACCTACATTTTTCTGCTTTTTTTGACATTTCAAGATTTTTTGATATCAAATTCATTTATAAGTCTGTGGTTGCTTTGCAAACAATTATTGCTACCCCTTTCGCAATACACTTTTAGTCTCTTTTACACACCGCTGACTTTTCAACATGATAAAAATGAGGAAAAAATGTAGTGTCAGATGGGCTTATCTAAAAAACATTCACTAACCCAGCCAAAGGTACTGCTCCATCAACCATTCGAGAATCGGACAACAAACGCATGTTATCTTGGTATAACATAAAAGAAGAAGAAACCCTAAAAAGATGTAAACAAGAGACATTTATTGACGTAACTAATTGACAATCGGAAACCTACACAAACTAACAAAAATATAGGTAAGCTTTTACTCCCAATTACCTAGTTGTACTTAAATGTGTCTTGTTGAGATCTTTTTAGTTCTTTTTTGCAATAAGTCGGGTTTTTCGGTTTTTAAATTAACTTTTTTTATTTTTAGCTGTCACAGAATATGATACTCCGTGGGAAAATACGAATCTAATGACTCTTCGGTCTTCACTCTTCAAAATCGCTCAAGTTGTTTAGGCTGCAGTCACAATGCAACTGACAAACATTAGTCGGAATAAAACACAAAAAAAAGTAGACTTTTTCAACTGATTGATTGCTAAGATATCATTTTGATACGTGACGCACACTCATTCTGGTGAATTGTACTAATAAAAGATATAAATAGTTGGCGCAACGGGACCGCAGGATCCTACGTCAACCAGAGAGCTGTCAGACTTACTAAACTATATAATTGAATGTCCCCATTATCATATACAAAGCACATCTAGGTATACAACAACTTACCTTCTGAGCACGACAAACTCCAAAAATCCATCCGACCTACTGAACACAGCTAGTTCCACATTCCATTATGTCTCGCTTTTGCCCCTTTATTGTATCCAATTTGACATCTGAAGAAAAACAAAAACAAGACAGAAAAAGACAAAATCAACCCACCTCAGTGAGAAACCCACACACCAAAGTGGGCACACCATATATGGTGACGCACCAAAAAACATGTTTACATATTTTTCTCCATCTCCGTTGTCCACTCGCCACTACTATCCATCTCCCTTTTCCAGTTGGAAAATCCACACACTTAACATACTCCAATGTGCGTGAGAGAGATCACTCCATGTGATAAACCAGTTTGAACAATTTTTCCCAACTCGTTCCATCTACCGTTTGTTCGTCGTCTTCGTTCAAACAACACTTTTCTTGGCCATTGTCATTCTCCATTCCGGTTTGTTCAACGACGGTGTGTGTGGTGTTGCATTTTTCGAATCTTTTAATTGTGTGTCTTTCAAACGGTCAAACGCAAAGTGAACAACGAACAAAAGCCGCGCGCTCTCTATAAGCAAATTGTGTTTAACGAATTAAATTACCACAATCGAAATGTAATTCACTCATCCCGACCGAAATCCGAGTTTGATAGGAATTTCCCTTAGCGAAAAACCGGGAAAATTTCCCAAAACAAAGTGCCAAGTTGAGAGTGCCTTCGACGAAGGAAACTCATTGCGGCAGTGGTGTGCTCCTGGTTTTCTTCTTTTCTGTGAGGTGGTCCTTTCAATCTTCGCCGCAGAATTTACCAAAAAAAAAAAAAAGTAAAAGAAAGCAAAATAATTTCAAAGTGCGCTAGTCAAATATAGTGAAAAGGAAGTCGAATCAAATTCGTGTGTGTGTTCTTTTAAAGAAATGTGCGATAGTGAAACAATGTCCAACGGTGAACCGGGCACAGATCAGGATGTGAACAGCTCCATGGAACTGGATACTGATTCAGCAGCTACCCTGTTGCATCAAACAACGCAATCCCTATTGATGGCTAGCAACATGATGATGGTGGTAGCCAATGGCGGCGGTGGCATTGGCGCTGTTGGCGGTGGTGTGCTCTCCGATGGGAAGCTACCATCGGCTACGGTACCATTGTCGGCATCGCCTGGCCAGGCTCATGCTATGGCCGCCATCAACAATCACGTTAAGGTCAATGTAGAGGAGTTGATTCGGGAGAACTTCGCACTACGCGAAAAGCTAAAGGAGGTGACTGCCGACCGAGACCGCCTAGTGTGCGAAGTGTCAAATCTTCGCCTGGAGCTGGATATGAGCGAGCTAAAGAGATTGCCGCACGAAAGGTAGGACTGTGTTTCTAATTTGATTTCACCATAGGTATATCTAATATAATCTGAAATTCCATTCACGCTACTTACATTGCCGTGCGTGCCCTTGAATAATCTACCTTATTGGGGCATTGTAATCGCTTGCACCAATACCTGATACTGATAGTCGGCGCGGGGGGATCTTGCTTGGATTAGCTCAGATAAGATAAGGGCAACACGAAGGAAATACACTTATACATCAGCGCTTTTTTACAAAAATGGGATTATGCAAATAGCGTAATCGAAATTGGTAGCAGAAACAACGCCGAAAACATTAGGTGTGTTGGTGTTGGTGGTCTGTTAATCTGATGAAAAATACCTACAACCGGTAGGTAGGCTGAGAATAGGTGAATAAATCAAAGAATTTGGGACAGAGAACTGTTTAAGAGCGATATTTTCGGCATACTTATCTACAGTGATCGATCAAATTGTCTGTGTTCGTCCAATTGTGACGACCCACATGGTGGTCAGCACTAAACTGCTACCAAACTGATATTTTTATATTGTAGATAGAGCAGATTTTTATAGACGTACAGCGTGTCCGTTTTCGAAAGCTAGATATGTCTTGTTGTACGGAAATATAGAACGTATGTGATATTTACACAGAGTAGATTCGGTCATCTAAATTGATTCATACTTTGCGCAAGTGACAGATGTAGTGTAGAGTTCCTTACGGGTACTCAACTAGCCTTCTGATATCATCCTTCTTTAGGTTTGATCTTAGCTTGACAGAAACTCTAGATGTTACTTCAATAGTACCGACATACTTCCCAACCTCCACACTATTTGAGTGTTTTTCCTGCTAACTAATAAACACAACAGAAAGGTTTTGCACCGACCGACTCAAAATAGAGAGAAAGACTTATCTTGGCACTCGCCAAAACTTTACTTTATTCTTTTGATATAACCAGAACTCATTTGAAGCCAATCAGAAGCTTATATCTATACTTAAGACAGGACAGTCAAGTATGTCCGTGAGTATGTTGCTGTTGCGCCTATTAACCCAGATTTTAGGTAAGACTTGGCCTGGAACTATGGTATACGTACCTGTGGCACCAACTAAACTGGAAGATCCCTTAGGTGTACTGTGATGATGACATGTTTGTCCGCCGATTTGTCGTCGGTCGGAGTATTCTTATAGTTCATCATTTCTATTTGCAGCAGTCTGACAACTCTTCGATTCGCAATCTGTTCTAAAAACTCGGATGAAGCTACGTTAGTCCAGTGAAACATTCTATGGTTGCTGTAGGTTCTGATTGGACCAATGAAAATCGTCTTTTTAGCCTCTGCATCTTTGTAATTAAGGATCACGGATGACATCGTGATAACTGGGTCTTACCTTTATTGTGTATTCAATGTGTGACACTTGGGTTCATTTCCCACAACCTGCTTTGTACTTTTTTTTTTTTTTTTATACCCATGCCCAGTTGGCTGACACTGCGACCTGTTAGATCTATTGTATCAATGGGGAATAGTTAATCTAAGAGACGTGCCACCTCCCTAACGAAGATCAAAAAGTCTTTAGTAGCAGCGTGCGCTATATCTGCTGGCGTACGAGTCTCTCTATTAAAGACACGTTTTCTTAACCAATGAAAAGCCGGACATTCACATAAAATGTGCTCAGAGGACTCGACATCCTCCAGACAGAATCTGCATTCTGTTTCCGGACAAAGGTTCATTTTGTTGAGGTGATATCTAAGGCCACAATGACCTGTGAGGAAGTCCGTTAGCTTTCTTATGTTATCCTTACTGAGCCTAAGGATTCCCTCATAGAGAAAGGCTTAATTAATCGCTTGGATTGTCTTAGACCAGGGACATGTTCCCAGTGATCAAGACGAAGTTGTTTCTCCCAATCATTAATTTGCTTTAGCACAGAAGTCCAATTGACTGTGCAGTAGGGTTCTGGTCCACAGAGAAGAGATTCTGAACCAGCCCTAGATAGTTTGTCTGCATGTTCGTTGCCTGCAATACCTTGATGGCCCGGTACCCACCCAAGCCTTACCTTGTTGTGTTTGGCGAAGGTTTGCAGGGCATCGTGAAAGCACTTAACTGTTTTGGAGTCCATTGTATTGGATGCCAATGCTTGTAGGGCTGCCTGACTGTCTGAAAATATTGAATGATTGCGCCTTTCATACCTTTTTTGGAGATTAGATCAGCGCAAGTTTCGATCGCATGGATTTCCGCTTGAAAAACCGTGGGACACGTCCCCATGGGTATCGAGACTTTGGTGTTGGGTCCAAAGACACCAGCTCCAACTCCGGAATCCATTTTCGATCCATCGGTTTACCAGACTAAGCTTTTTGGGTTCAATGTTGGAACTCCATTGGCCCAACTAGCGCGTTCAAGTAGTTCCACATCATATAATTTACCGAACCTGTATTCCCTAACCATAATGTCCGGGACGGAGCGGAACATGTCCAAGTTTGGTATAAGGTTAAGTATCTTCAGATGACCCACATGATCAACTGAATTAAACCTATTTCCTAGCTGCAGCTTAATGGCGCATCTAGCAGCAGTCTTCATAATGTACTTTGTACTTTGTATTTACTTACTTGGACCAATCCGCTTTGCTTGAGTTGATTTACTTTAGGTGTAAATTGTGTTTCTCTTCAAAAAGAGCTCTTAAATATTTTACAAAATGTTACCGTATCGAAAGAACCTATGATTATAGAAAATATATGGGTACAAATCGCGTTATCCAAGCATGACGTGACGAAATTTGT
The DNA here is from genome assembly GCA_916610125.1 of Cheilosia vulpina. NCBI lineage: Eukaryota > Metazoa > Arthropoda > Insecta > Diptera > Syrphidae > Cheilosia > Cheilosia vulpina. The sequence continues at coordinate 16,684,280 of OU744278.1, read as the reverse complement.
TATCGTGTCTGTTTCGTTTAAAAAATTCACACACTTCGTGGACTTATGACTTATTGAAGGATAAAGTGATTCAGACCTGATTTAATTTGCATATAAAGTGAAGCTGGATGGATTTGCTAGGATTAATTGATAGGTCTTACTTTTTTTTGTCATTTTTGAAGTACAACTTCTCGGAAATTTTAAAGGTGACATACTCAAAGTAGGGAACAAACGCGTAGTGTAACACTAACGTACCATTTCCAAGTCATGAGTACACAATGCATGCATAGGGCACCTGTGCTTTATCCCCGTACTATGGCTTTGTATGACTATATCGAGTTTTCTTAAGAATCTACATGGGAATGGAGAATGCAGAGTATCCACAGCACGTGTCACCAGTTGTGCAGAAATTGTTATTTATCGTGTTTAAACTGTGTTGACGTAATTGAGCTTATAAAGAGACACACTGTCAAATAGTGTGGAGGTTATTTGGAACTGCAAATCATTTAAAAAGGATCAGTCGTAAAAAAAAAATACAGAGATCAACTGGATTTTCTGATTTAGGGCCAACACGCTCAGTGTTCCTATGGAGCTTCGTTAAATTACACTTATTTCGCCTATCGTTTTAGGCTGACCAATTGTTTTTAAGGACGTACTTCACTCGGCAATGACGAACATATAACACTTCAGGAGACCCATGATAAGCTTGTCGATAGGTTTTACTTGAACTGTCGTAAGTTGTAGTTAAGTGGACATTTACGTCTCCATCAGAAAATGAGACAACGTTTGCTTCTACTCTAGCGAAAGGAATTTTGAAAATGTGATGTTATGTTTTCTTCTATGACAGGCACTCTTCTGCCGCAATGGTTGTACCTTTACATAGAACTAGTTGAACACGCCCGGTTTGTTCCGGGTCTTTCTTTCGTATTAAACCCGCCTAAATCTTATATGTATATAAGTAGGCAGAGGGAAATAGTTAAGAACCACTTTCACGGTCTTAAACACAACATATTGATTTTGTTGTTGGGAAGATGGTTTTCCAATATGTTGTGTGTAAGTCAGGTCAATAAATGGTAAAATTTCTACCACTGGGTGAACTACAGTAATCTTAATTTTAATTTTACGACTTAATCTCCGAGAAACAACGTTTAAAATGTTTTTTTTTTATTGTATGGGAGGTGCAACGCCTCTTTACAGGAACTCTCGGATCAATGCCGAGAATGCCTAAAAATTTGAGCGCAATCGGTTTGGTGGTTTTATTCTTTCAATCTTTTTGGTTTTTTTTTTGCCTATCACCTATGCGCACCGTAATTTTCTACATTCAAAAGAAAATCAACTAAATTGGTTCAAAATTACGGGCGTTAGAGAGAAACATAAGCATTTTGCCTCATAGTTTAAAATATTCATATGTAGATAGGCTTTAAGTCAGAGACTAGTCTGTAGGCTCTCGATTTGATTATAATGTGAATTAGGAATCTTCGTCGAGTCAATGCTCTCTGCATTTGATTGTGTACATGTTGGGCGCGCTTTTATCTTACAATGATGAATGTATCATCGCCTATTTTGACTGGTAGGTCATCAACGATGAGTGACTATATAGATGATGTGATGAAACCCCGACTTGTGGCTGCTGTCATAGACATACAATGAGATAGTCTAAAGATTTAAACAGCTTTACATAGAAACCCTACCGTTTGTTTTATTCGAATCTGAAGTCGCAAGGCACACAACTGTACATAAACAAAACTTATTCGCCACAAAAGACGACCTCAACTTCAACTTTACAACAGTTAGTCTGTAAAGTTTATTGACCACAAATTTTCGCATAGCTCATTTAAACAGATGTTACGAGAAGACCCAGATCCATGCCCAGCAAAAAGGGGAAACCTTCAAAAATCTCAAATGAGAACTCAAAATTAAAGAATATACCCAACACAACAACAAAATTTACGTATATTTTTTTTTATTTCATTAAAACAAACAAAAAAAAATCAATGTTAACAAATTCCAAAAAATAAATAAGTTTTAAAAATTCATATAGGAGAATGTCCTCGGGTTTATAATTTTCTGAATGAATTTAACATTTTGTCGCTTTCTAAGTTTCCCGAATTAGGTAATATAAGCTATACAATTTTTAAAAGATCAAATCGTATTTATTTGTATATTTCTATGTACTTTTAAAAGCACTGTTTCGTTGCTTGGCAGATTGAAATTTAAAAAAACGGAAGCGCTAGGTCCTTTAAACGCTTTGGGCTTCCTACGTGACTTTTTAATTTATTCTAAAATAAAATAGCCGGCTATTATTTATTTTTTTTGTTCAAAAATATTCACTTGTGAACCATTCAATCTTTACACCAATAAGCCTCGATTTGCATAATCAACCTAACAAACAAAGGATTAGAAAACAAAGGAAAGTGTACTATAAAAAGTACCGAAAATTGTGTCCGATCGAAGGATAGGCCAATACTGATTTGCATATGATATTTGACAGATCAGCGGATATTTTGTGCATTTCCTATTTTGTGTTTTATTTATTTGAGCTTCAAAAGGCATTTGAAAGATAGCTGTTGGGCAAAATAATTCCTCGTTCTGAAATAAAACATTGACATTGTTTTTGACGTCAACAAATTGTGAAATTTGAATTCTGCGATGACAACAAATTTAATAGATTCTAAGAAAGCTGTCGCACTAGGAAATGTGGAGGTCTAATTGTTTATTGGTACCGTTCTGTACATTTTTGCTAAAGCTGGCAACCAGTGTTTGAGTAGTAAGGCCGTTTGATTATATTTGTCGGTTGACCGTATGTTTTTTTTAAAAATCGGATATTTTCAGAATATAGTCGTAAAATTCTGAGCAGGACATATTTCTAAAATTATATTTACAACAAATAATTGCTTTTACAATTTCGACTTTAAGTCTATTCCGTTCTTCAGCCCATTGGCTTGTTATTAAAGAAAATAATCAACATTGGCATTTTTTGCAGGAATTGAAAAAGACAAAACTAACTGCAATTATTCAATATTGTAATTTTTTTTTTAAATATTCTACCCATTTATTGTGCATTTAAAAAGTTATTATTGTTTTGTTCTGGCTCCAGAAATATTTTTAGGTAACAAAATTGGTCAAACAATTTTATTTTCAATTGAATTGACACATTTGTTTCGCAAATAAAAGAACGAATTTTTGATATCGCCCCAGTTGGAAATTTTCTCAATGTAAAACGATCAAAGTGATCCAGAGATTCGCCCCATCCTAAAGATATTTTAAACACCTCTAGTAAACCTCTAATACATTTTTTCCACATTTAATGCATCATTTCCATTTCCACCTTGAACTACAAATTTTCTTAAAATGTCCTTTACGATTTTAATGGAACAAATTTCTCGGTTATTCTGTGAATTAAAACTTTTTTTACATGTTAAATTTTCTCTAATGTTTCTACTATCGAATTCTTCTCTCTTTCTATTGCCCTATATTTTCATTATAAAATTCCATAAGTGAATGAAAAAAAAACACAGATAAGCTTCGTTAAGATCGTTTTCAAAAACATTTTTTTTGAATAAGCGGTGAGCTATATAAGGAAAGAAAATAAGTTTTTAAGACTTGAAAAATTTGCGAAATTCTTTCAACGGCGGGGTATAGTGACAACCAACGTGTTCTGGAATGACTCAGAAACAAAACAAAACAAACCGATGTAAATATTGGGGACGTTCAAGTATCTAGTTTAGTTAGTTTGACAGCTCTCTCACTAGATGTAGCTCGGTTTTGATTGGGGGAAATCGGTCATATTAGAAGCTGTTTCAGTTGACGTTCATGGAGGGGTAGCCGACGAATCTAGTCAAGAAATTTGTGACTGAGTACTAAGTTGGAAGTTCGCATATGTGGCTGACGTAGGAAAAGTGACGTTCCTGACCAATCTAGTTTTTGCGTTCAGGTTACATCTCATCTAGACCAATCTAGTCGACTTAAGATAACTAGATTCTTGAATGCGGCTATTTACTTTAAATAAACAGAAATTGAGCTGCCAAATGAGTGGGTGTGTTCAGACAAACAAAAGACGATGTTGTGTTCAGAAGTGAATGAGAATGAGAAGAGAATGAGATAACTAGATTCTTTAATGCGGCTATTTACTTTAAATAAACAGAAATTGAGCTGTCAAATGAGTGGGTGTGTTCAGACAAACAAAAGACGATGTTGTGTTCAGAAAAAAACACTTAATTCTACTACAGCTCAGTCGTAATCTCATCTTGCGGTCGCCCAACTTAAAGAATTCTTCCTCCAGCCGCAGAGAGCTCTGATTAAGATCCGATATCAAGTTGCCCTTTAGGGTGTTAAAGCTGCTGCCGAATGGATCCGATGGTCGCGGTTCCTCGAACTCATTTAGACTTATCAGCGATCCAAAGAGCTATAGTTTTTGCGGCGAATTAGACGGACTGATCGTCGTTTTGAATGCAGTTGGCTTGTATCCAGAAAGATGCGAAACATTTCTGAATTAGTGTTGAAAAAAAACTTTGTTTTGAGAAATCCCAAAATGTCGACAAATTGCATATTTCTCAAGAAAGATACCGGACAGTTTTTGTTTAGACAAAAATAGGACATGTCCTCTTAAAAGAGGACGTCTGATCAGCCTAGAATCTTAAACATCATTCCTAATCGATTCCGCTAAATCCCCGTGGTTACAAATTAACTGCTATTCGTCTCGATTGTTAATTTCAGAACCATATACACATTCAGTGAAGAAAACCGTTTCGCAATCATACAGCCTGAAGCTAGATCGAAGAACCACCATTTGTGCTGTGTTGTGTACCTATCATATCATATCCATACAGTCACAGCTCGCTGTCAAAACTTCAAATCGTGGTCAGTCATCAGAAAAATAATCTCACCATATTTCACACGGCCATTCATGCAAATTCAGATTCCAAATGCAAAGTTATGCAAAAATCAACTCAGTGAATATGATTCCATTCACAATTTTACTCGAAATTCTGCCGCTCGTATGTCATCACAAGAATACCTTAGTTTTCCACGAACTGCTTGAACATTTCGCCCGCTGCGTAGAACGAATAATTTTATTCCAAACTTATCGATTGTCGATTAAATTATTTATAAACGTATAGCGCATTAGTGTCGCTTGGTTTGTTTTGAAATTCTGTCTCTGGGACTTTTTTCTTCCTCCTAAATTAGCGATTCAAATTTAGAGATGATGCGTGGATGTACATAAACATTATGTAGAACAATAAATTTGAACTTGTTTGAGTTGTCTATGGCTATCTTATGACTTCAATTAGGGTAGCTGAGTGCGCATATTTAATGAAATGCCACAGGAGTGCCATACACTTCTTGATAAGCATTTATCTTAATTAGTTTAGTAATCGTATATATATATTTTACGGTCAATTTACTTCACGAGCAATATTTTCTTGATAAATAATACTGGCAACTGGAATTTGCATTACTGAATATGCATATGGCAATGTTTGTCTCTGGAAACACGACATCGCGTCGGATTACTCTTGGTTTAGGTGCAAACGAAACGAAACTGCGCAAAGTGGCGATCATTCCTTTGTCCGCAGTGACTCAAAATACAACAAATACAAAAGAATACAACTGCAACTGCACCGCAGTACAATTCGTTTTGTTGACAGACGTTACGCTGCACCAGAATACAGATGTCGCTGCAACACTTTTGCGGTGACGACAGCTGACTAAATTAAATAGTCTGGCCGACAACATTATCTTTGCGAATGTCTTCATACAGATTGGAACGTCTGACATACGCATGTTACAAAACTTAGATTTGTGATCTTAAAGATCTTCGGTACTGGGTGTGCTGTGGTCTTAAGAAAAACATCAATATCGATGTACAAATAAACCATGGAAATTCTTAGACTTAGTTAGCAATATGGAAGCTGCTAAAATGGGTCGAAACCAAGTCAAATTTCAACCAACCGAAGTAACGGTCGTGTTTGATTGTCTAACCCCAACTAACACTGCCAACAAAAAGAGACTATGATATTGAGTTAGTAAGAATATTTCTACCGTCGATTTATACCAAACTCAGTACCATTCGCAAGCCCATTTAAACAAGTACAAGAGGCCAGCACGCACGTAAAATCGACAAGCGAGAGGGGGAGTAGGTTCCAGTTCCCTTGAGGGTAGTGAAAGTAACAGCTGCTCAACGCGACATTATTTTGGGGAAAGTATTAAATGCGGATTGGTTATCGTTGTCGACGCATCGGTCTCTGTCATTAAAGCTGCCATGTGAAAAAGGCTGCGATAGAGAGTTGCTTGTCTCGATCAAGTGTTTTAAGCATTTCCTGGCGGACACAGAATTTCCACTACATACTAACCACTGACTTACGCCGCACTTCAGAGCCATGAAAAGGTGCCGCCCAAAAGGCGCATCCGCACTACAGACATTGGACACCCACCTGAGGATTGTTAGCGAAACGCATTCTCCAAAATACCGTTAGAGCTATTGAGCGTTATTACAGAACCTCAGGATGGAGGCGGTGGGTCCAAGCCACTCAAATTAAGACGTTTCCTACAGTGCACATCACCCACAGGCTAAAGTAATGGTTAAACGATGACATAGGCCGTTAAAGGCTGCAATAATGAGCTATCATAATGAGCAGTTGTCGACCCTAGATTCTCCTGGGCCTTCGAACTGTATTTCAAGACCTCGTCAGCGGAGGTGGTCTGTACTCGTATGATGAAGACCTATGCAAACAGTCTTACGACGGACACTTCAAGTAGGTCGAGCGGGGTGTGAAGCACTTTCTGATTTTTATCACAACCGAGGCGATCTGATTTGTGTATAAGACCTTGACCATTCCCATCCTGATTTATGGCGTTGAAGCTTAAATTCTATGCTAAGCGGATCAAGGTATCCTCAGTTTTCTTTGAAAAATTTTCAGCCCTGCGTGTGTTGAGGGGCTGTTGGACGATTATCCGATAATCCACGACCAACACTGAGTTTGGAATAAATCTACCGTAGAAAAATTCTTACTAACTCAATATTATAGTCTCTTTTTGTTGGCAGTGTTAGTTGGGGTTTTTTCGTAGAGGTAAACAATCAAACACGACCGTTACTTCGGTTGGTTGAAATTTGACTTGGTTTCGACCCATTTTAGCAGCTTCCATATTGCTAACTAAGTCTAAGAATTTCCATGGTTTATTTGTACATCGATATTGATGTTTTTCTTAAGACCACAGCACACCCAGTACCGAAGATCCTTAAGATCACAAATCTAAGTTTTGTAACATGCGTATATCAGACGTTCCAATCTGTATGAAGACATTCGCAAAGAAAATGTTGTCAGCCAGACTTTTTAATTTAGTCGGCTGTCGTTCGAATGGTCACGGGATGACCACAAACTGTACGACCCGCGGAGTCTTCGACTTCAAACAAGAGATTGACAAAACACTAGTGGAAGACCTCGCCTTAAGTGGCGCGCACTAGAATAGAGAGCTACCTCAATCTATGTGGTTAGCGCAACTGAGGGCAGTTACCCAAAGACTGGGCTAACTGCAGTGGTCTGTTTGTTGAGGCCTTAGTTCAACATGAGCTGTGGAGTCGCCGAAGCAAGTAAGTTGTATCTAAGTTCAGTTCGCAGTTTGTTTTTTTACTTAAAACCTTTGGACTACATTTTTATTGCATACCCGTTTCACTTAATTTTAGATTAAGTCATGATCACTTTAGACACTGGTGTGAGTTGATTTAGGGAAAGGTTGGTTCCTAATAAAAAAATATAAAAATAAATACATCTTCCTCAGTATGTTATCAGGTTTGCGAAAAATAATACCCCGTCTACTACGAAGTGGCCACTAAACCGATTTTATTACCTACTCTCTAGACACTCATGTAATAGGAACAAATTTTTGGTTGGTATTTTCGGCCAATATTTGTGTTTGCCCGTCCCCAGTGGCTGACGGCCAAGACACTAACTACCTAACGACTTATTCGAGCAAGCCAACCTGTTGGGTTCTTATCAATTTGTAAATTGATTTCCAATTTCGGTCTATTCCTCTGGTGGTGCACTTGTTAAGTAGGAGTTTGGGTAGTAATTGAGTGCGCACGCTGCCCGAAAAGAAAATAAAAACATTTAACAGTCGCTGAGAGTGAAATTGGTTACGTCTACTCTCCAAATGACCATCGCATCTTGGAAATTCTCTTGTGGGGTTAGATTTTGGGATTTTGATGGTCTGTTGCGGTGGTGTGGTCTGTTCTATATTCGGTGAGTGCTTTCATGGGAACATTGGGACTAGTGGTAGATGTGCTGGTCGTTACAAGAGTGACAACGTTTTTGTTAATTTCTATGTTACCACGGTGGGTAATAAATCTATCAACGTTTTTGGAACGAGTTCAGGTGGGCGGTCAAACTTAAATGGCGGAACGTGGAAGTTAAAAACTATCAGATTGTTGTAATGGGGTGTAGTGACATTTATTAATTGTAAATCGCCCGCATTACCAGGGGAATCTTTCACGGGTTAGAAGTTTTAAACGCTTGTCGGTCATGGTTTGTAAGGCTAAATTGAAATGAAAAATTATTGGTTAAGGAATTTGTTTCGAAATTGGGATTTTACAAACTTATCATATCTATAGCATCTATTGAACAGCTAATAGGGCTGTTTTATTGAGCTTCGATCTCAGCAAAGCAAAGTAAAGGATTATCAGCACGCAATTTCAACATCGAAGCTCAAAAAACACGCCTAATATCAAATGGACCATTCAGAGCGATAGATAGTTCTTGCTATTCTATTTAACATGTACATGGTCGTAATGTCGAGATGTTCATCGGCTAATAAAGGGTTTTCCAATAAAAGGTGTTATTGTGAATGACCCGCTATTTCGGTAGCTGTCACTTTTGCAGCTTTTATTCTTTGACATTTGACAAGTAGAAACTACGCCATTACTAAAAATGGAACGACACACGCTTCAACAACGCATTAAAATTATTAAAATTCACTACAAAAATGGTGAAAAAGCACAAGCAACGAAACCATTGATCTTTTATTGGAAAAGTTTCCGGACCGTGTTATCTCTTGAAGAGGTGATCACAATTGGCCACAGAGATCTTGTGATTTAACACCTTGCGACTTCTTCCTTAGGGGCCACGTGAAGGATAAGGTCTACGCCAACAGCCCAGAGTCGATTCAAGACCTCAAAGATAAAAGTCGTTGAGGCTATCGAGGACATTAGGCAGCCACCTTGCGATTTGGTTATGGAAAATTTCATGAAAAGGATATGGTCTTGTATGCGTGCTCGTGGTGGCCATTTGGCTGATGTTGTTTTTCATTATTAACGGCATACCTTCCCCTTTATTATGAAATAAACATCCGATCATTTATCTCAAAAAATGTAATTTTCCTGTGAATATCAAAATAACACCTCTTATTGGAAAACCCTTTAGTATAAATATGACGAACTTAACAAGAACTCCTTTGGCTACCGAACAAGCAAACCCGTTTCCTGGATGCATATTCACAGGGAACAATTTAAGTGCAACGTTTTTATTATTTTATTTTTTGTTTATTTTTTCTTGAAATCTATTATGAACATGTCCATACAAAATTAAACATCAAATGGTACAAGGATTATGGGGTTGGGGCTGTTCTTTTTAATTTCCCAACCATTTGGGTACTCCCAAAATGAGCTTGGTCTGCAGTGTGCCCTAAACAAACGGAAATTGTATTCATCAACATCCGATTGAAAGGACATCGGTTCGCGTAGTGCCTAGAACTGCGACCTTTAAAGTAGCTAATAAAGTAAGCCGCCACGCACTGTTGCTAGCAAGTTAAGAACGCACATCTAATGCTTGACGTTATTTCAGCCACCTGAACCGATCAAGAGCACTAAACATAAACTAAGTATTAAATAGACCGTCAGCTCCCGCGCACCTACCCGATTCCCCCCTCAAATTTTGAAAAGAAAATTCTCCTATCTGTGAATACGTGTGAAGCAGCAAAAAATTAAATTCTAAATGGCGGGAGGTGTAATAAAATACTGACACTTAGCAGTGTTCCAACATCGTGGGATCTCTACCTTTTTGAGGGAAATTAAATTTTTTTCACAAACTTTCTGTGTGTCAAAGGAAAAAACGTCAAAATTGTGGGAATATCAATAGTCTGACAAAAAAACATTCAAACTACATTTCACCATGAATATCAACGCACTAAATGTACATAAAATGGAGATTAGCCTTTAGCAACAATTTCTAGTACCACAAAATGATCATTATAATGTTAGGAAACTGCGATTTTTATATTGAAGATTAATTTTGTGTGATTGTTTTTTCGAACATTACAAATACTTTTAAAAGTATGTCCTTTTCATAAAAAAATAGAGGTTATTTGAGTTTAGTAAAAAGAGTACAATGAACACCCTAAGTGGGAAAAATAAAGAGAGAGTGCTAGGAACACTGACTGAGATTTAGTGTATTTGGTGAGTTTCTGTCAGCTGATGGATGCGTTCTGTGAGTTTATATTCGTTGTTGTATTTCACCACGGAAACATGTATTCTACCAAATGTAGAATAGCGAACGTAATCAATATAAATAAATGAGTAAAGTGTGAAAATTCATTCGTTGAAATAAAATAAAATATTTGTTTCTATAATTATTATGTCTGTTTTCGTTTGTTGTTTTTGGCGAAAAATTATTTCACCGGCGAATGTCGATGGAAAAACTGCAACCAATATAAAGAGAAAAATTGATTAAGAATATTAAAATTTAAGATATATTTCAGGGGAAAGTTATAAACATTTCTGTTCGGGTATAATTTTTGAGTTATAGTTTAGTATCGACTTTAAATTTACGGAAGCTCACAATTGCGAAAATTGTGTTGAAAATAAAACCACTGTGAACTACTCGTAATAAGAGTCGAAAATAAAAATGTTTATTGGTAAGGCCCAATCTTTCCACGAAGATTCCGTTTATTAATGGAAAACAAATTAAATTTATTAGAAAATTTGAAACAAACGAAATTATTAATTATGAAATTACATTTGAAATAAAATGTCGAGAATATGAATAATGTGCATTTATAAAAAAATGAAAAAGTCTATAAGACACAATCAACGAAAATTTATTTTCTTTAAAATGTACGGGAAAGAACAAAACTCAAAATGTAGGTATAAGCAAAATTTAAAATAAATATGTTTGCTGTTTTGTTACCTGATATGTCTCACGCATTTAAATTTTGCTGCATACAATTTTCTTTTTATTCATACGAACAATGATTAGTAAACGGATATTTTTTTATTTTTGTCGATGATTCATATAGTTCATCGATTTCCATTGTTTACAACATAAATGTAAACATCCCGTACGATATCTTGGTAAAATGAGAGAAATCCTCTATACCTATGCGTTTTAATAAATTTGGTACTAAATTCAGCACACTACCCACCGTTTTTTTAACACGACCCGATAACGGCCAATTATTTGAATTATTTGAATTTTTGCCAATGTTACCACAGAATGAACTGTCAGGTTCCTATGTGCGAGTGTATGCGTGCGTCTAATCTACTTTAACAGGGCACACATACTTTGCCACATAGTAACACGGAAAGCAGCTTGTAGGCAAATTCTCTTAAGTTGAAAGAGCTGACGGTCTATATAATATGTACTTAGTTTATGGCACTAAAGTTCTGTCTGTTAATCCAGGAAAGACCAGGCAATAGCAAAAGAGGTCGTTCAAAGTATCATCACCCGCTCCACAAGAAAAGCAGACAAGAGTGTCAATTAAGCATAAGCCTTGACAATGTGAAAAGGCCGACGATACTTTTGCGAAAAAAGGTCTTGAAATGCAATTGGAAAACTGAACAATTCCGTTAATAGATTGAACTCATCAATGGAGCAGGTCGATTTGATTGAAGTTCCTGCCTATTTATTTGTATATAAACCTGTTCATAAGACATCCGCAAAGGATGTAGCCGGATGCTTTTGAATTCAGTAAAATATATGACGGCCTGTTGAAAGTGGCAAATATATGTTTAATTCGTTTGCAAAAAGTATCGTACACATTGTGTCGATCTTCTATGAAATAGAGCTGCTTTCACAAACTCTTCTACCATCTCTCAATATCCTTGTTTATTCGCGGCTACCTCCTACGCAAAAGTAAGGACAGATTGCTCATTCTAAGGTAACACCGCACTTTATACGCATACCTACAATTTTACATACTGTCTCATGGACTTTCGGTGAAGTAATTCTCTAGTTATGTGTGACTTATGCGCCATTTAGTGTACAGCGAAAATTTTATTTATTTGTTAATAAAAACATCACAGCATATTCAAACAAATGTGTGCAAAGTGCAACAAAAACATATACCATCCTCAGGGTTAAAAACGCTTTCAACTACCTCTCCAGCGCTTAGCTAAACACTTCCAACAACTCCTTCAACCATCTATACCTTTCCGCTGCAAAAACAACTGAATTTCAGTCTACACATGATCCACACTGTTTCGATGCACAAATCTATTTACGAGAAGCCAATGGATTCTACTGTTAAAAGCCTCAAATAGAATGCAAAAATTTAGAAAATTGGTGTCGGCATAAGAGCATCTCAGACTTTGACATAAATCGTTGATGAACAAACTCATAGAGAGCTGCGATGTCAGAACTGTCTACCTTCCTGTAAATGTTTAACATTCTTTTATTGTACAACACCAAGTGGTCACTCACTTGTAGCCATTGTTTTTTGCTTCATGGATGTGCATTGGATGGGTCTGTTCTAAAGAAACCGAGAGATCGAACCTTCGTACGAACTGCGGATGATGAACATACCATAGAGCCATGCCATGGTGTGTATAGACGTGTCGAACAGTATCGAACTGCAATGCATCTATTTGCGTACTTCCTCCGCAAAAGTTGGCATATCCATTTGGCGAATAATATAGTATTATATCTCCGAGCCTGCCTTAAAGTTGCAAACAAAGTTCAGTAGACAAGCCATAGAAGGAATGTATGGGACCTATAAGTTGAAAAACTCCAGTCATACTATTGTTGGGAAAAAACGCTCCTCTGCCCTCTGGCGACATGACAATTTCGATTGAGGAGTTCATCATCGCAGCTAGAGTTTTGAAAATTAATCACAGAGGTCTGGTTATGATCGATCCACATGAATGGTATTTTTTCAAAATCAATAGTTTGTCCATTTTCGGGGGGAAAAGTTCCTTACTCGACTCAAGGCTTCCGTTTATAAAGCGGTTGTGTATCGTGGGCGTATACTAACTCGACAGTCCAGCGAATGGATAGTAAGTGCAGAGGTTGACGGTTTTATTTTCATCTTCCATTAGCACATTCACGTTTGGAATTTGACCCTTCAGACACAAATTGAGAGTTTCCTCAAAGATTCCTAAAAAAACACTGCACGGCAACATAAGAAAGAACGCCGGACGTTGTGCACTTTCGACTGCGCTGCCGATCAACCAAGGTTCTGGAATTACTTAGATGTGAATTATTAATTCACTTTCGAAAAGAACGCATTACCCACTCGAATGACTTTAGAGAGTCAACGAAATATAGTCGAATGAAGGAACTGCAAGACTCTGTCGAGGCCAAGTCCACTAAAAGCGCATCATTCTTGGTCAAGGACCGATTGACTGTGTCATCGAAACCTCGTCTTATGGTGGCGTCTTCAACTTCAATACTTATTCGAAGGGTATGACTTGGTAGTCTAGCAATGCATGGAGACAACCGGCCAATTTATCGTCAGTATGGACAAACATGTGACCCTAGGTCGGATAGAGAATAGTGGGTAATACTAGAGCTTTTTTGCAAAACCCTGCCATTGCTGCCGGTTTGTAAAGTGCAACTGATTCGCATGGACTCAAAGTCTACGTATACAATAATTGATTTGAGCTACATGTTTTTTTTTAATTCCAATGTAATCACAAGTTTTGCTATTTACGGAAGGATCCCCAATGGCAACCGCTGTTCAAACTTAAAAGGCTCTATCGATTTGTAAATAAAAGGCCTTTTTTATTATGCTCACATCTTATAGATCATTGATTTCCAGGGCTACGTACGAGATCCAACTTTTGTTGTAAACCGTGGAAATCAATGATCTATATAGATCACGTGAGCATAATAAAAGAGGGTTAATATATACTTGGGTATAGCTACAAACTCAGGTCAGATAATCTTACATTGGACCCGCTAAATGTTAGTCCCAATGGCACAAATAAAATTAACACTAATGAACAAAATGGCAGACTTCAATTGGTTTGAATATACTGACATTTTTTGTATATGTACAAACAATTTAATATTATCCTTCTGAGTTATAAAAACATACATTTTGGAAACACATTTTGCCCTATGTTCCTCGAAGGGGCTTAGTTTTTGGCCCACAAAGACGGGCGCATATATTTGTATTTTCATCCTTAGGACAATATCACACGACCTGCTTTTCCAGTGCTTCAATTAATGTCGCGTACTATAAGTAAAATAATTAAAAAAAAGTAAAAGTACGCACTCGATATATTTAAGAAGGCATTGGGGTAGTTCTGATTCATTCAATACTCGCGGAGCGCGACTCAATGGCCGCTCGGAGAAAACAGCTTGTGTGGCACTGGTTTTCGATGTCGAGCGAAGAATAATTACATTTCTGTGAACTAGGTTTGTTTTGGTTAGGTTAAGATGGCAGACTGTATCGAGTTAACTCACACTTGTGCTAGAGTAGGTAAATCGTTGTGCCACAGGATAACCAAAAGGAGTTAACCTCGCTGAACTCGGCTTATGCTTATACATGTTTTAGCCGAGATTGTCCAAGAAGTATTCTTCTGGATAGTCATCTTTGAACTAATAGAGCTGGGCAACTACATTATAAAAGGACGAAATATTGCCTCCTTCTCCTCGTTCGTGTGGAATTTTTAGAAATCGTTTTCAAGAAAACCCAACCGTAGGGCGTATGTCTCCCAATGATGCAGTGTCCCGTGAGACACCTTATAAAAAAACTATTTCGTCTTACTACTGTGGGGGCGCCCCAGATCCAGCATGGGATAGATCTGTTTCGTGGGGTTAGTAGCGATTACCGCGATAGACATATTGAGATTACGTTAGTACAAGGTGTGCCAAATCACCCTACTGGAAGATGCTCTTATGTTTGCAAATGACCGCCAATGGCAAATCTGTTTTAACATTTTTGGACTAGACAGATGTGAACAAGCCATGGAGCGATACACTCCCCAAGAACGCAGAATAATCGTGTCTATTTTTTTGCGTAACAATTCGTCTGTAGTGTTAGCACAGCGCGAATTCCGTCGCCGATTCCACGGCCGTCCGACACCGACTGCGCAAACACTGAGACGTTGCCAAGAGTGGCCGGCCCCGGAGCGCCCATTGTGCCGAGAATATCGCCGCCGTTGACGAGGATGTCGAACTGTCGCCGGAAACATCGTCCAGACGCCGTGCCTCGCAATTAGGCATCAGCCGGTCGTCCCTAAGGCGAATTTTGGTCAAAGACTTGCGCATGTTCCCGTACAAGGTTCAGTCCGTGCATCGGCTGATGCCTGTCGACCGCCAAACGCGTGTAACCTACGCCCAAGCCATCCTCAATCTCGAGGACGAAGTGGGTGATTTTTCGACCAAAATCATATTGAGCGATGGGGCTCATTTCCACCTCAGCGGGTACGTGAACAAGCAAAACCATCGCTTCTGGGGCACCGAAAATCCAAGAGTAATGCACGAGGAACCATTACAACCGCTCAAAGTTACTGGTGCGCTGTTCAGGCTGGAGAAGTCATCGGGCCATTTCTTTTCAAGAACCATGCCATGTTAACCGAGTTTTTTCTGCCGTAATTGGACGAATTAGGACTGGAGGACATGTGGTTCCAACAGGACGGAGCAACGGCACACACTGGTTCCCGGTCACCTCATCTCTCGTTTTGGCGATTTGCACTGGCCCGTAAGATCGCCCGATTTAACCGTTCCAGACATTTTTTTGTGAGGTTTTGGAAGTCCCGTGTTTACGTGAACAAGCCCGCTACCCTAGAAGCCCTCAAGGACAACATTCGACACGAGTGCGAGAATCTGTCGAGCGAAATTCTCGCCGAAGTGATGAAAAAATGCCATAAAACGAGCCCGTATGGCAATCAATTGTGACGGCGCCCATTTGGCCGATATCATCTGCTCGACTTGACCAATAAAATTCTAAAGGTTCAAATAAACAAATTAAAAAAAAACAGAATCGAAATTTTTCATTTAGAAAAATAATAACAGCCAAACAACATCGGATGACTTCTTTTGGCCCACCTTTAATGTGCCTGACAATATCAACGGATGTCAATATTTTTTTCAAGACTAAGTTCCCTATTTGCTTCCAAAGAGGCGGTACAGGTTTTTTTTAACTGCTCCATCCGAAACATGCGAGAGTATAATTGACATATGAAAAAAACTTAAAAATTCAGCTGTTTAGATTCTGCATAAAATTGTAGGTCCTTTCCATTCGTCTTAAGGTAAAAAAACTCTTGAGGTCAGTTCTTTGTTTCGGATGTGATCCAAAAAAAGGCAGCTACTTCTATTTATTGATAGGTGTTTGGGTTTTGAGTTAAGTACGTTTGCTTGATGGTTTTTTCAGCTGCCTTTGGTATCTGTCTGTGATAGAACCCGAACCTCAGTAACTTTGGCGGAACATTTGCCTATCTTGTTTAACTACATCGTTGCTGTTTAAGTATGTCGACCAAATGAGGTACAATAATGTCTAAATCGGACACACTAAAGATACTACTAGATCTACTAATCTAATATCTATATAAAATGTCTATAAGTTTTCAAAGTGGACGCCTCAATCTTAGTTATAGCATTATCCTTCTTGGCAACCAACATACCCTGTCAAACGGTATTTTCTTGACTACTTTCCGTAGAAAATTGTAATGGTTCCAAAGAATTGCCGTCAATTAATTCGCCTCAATCAAGCATTCGCTTTATTTGTACCGGAAATGGTATAAGATCATTCTGAACACATCACTGTGGAATTAGCCAAACATATATTATACATATACGGGCAGCCAAATATTTGTTCTCACGCACAGTCACATAACTAATGAGCACTAATGCGGAATAACAAATGGTTTCAACCCCATATTTGCTTCGGCATGATCTAGTACTATTTCGTGTGTGTTTTGGCGTAATTTATCGAAGAGCCGCCAACATCTTATCGCGAAAGATAGCGTTCGATAAAAATTAGCAAAATTCCAGCTGCGTGAGTGTGACAGTGTGGGAAGTTAGACAAACGAAAACTAACGACTCAATTCGATTAGATAAGTTTGGTTGTTGCTATTTCTAGGCTGTAGCTTATGTAATTTCGAAGCAGTCGTTGAGTGGTTTCCCCCAGTTCGATCGAAGAAAGCATAAAATGGAACACTGACTTGTATGACACCGACCACCATATATCCCGATGCCACATTAAACTCCCACCATTGCTGCGCATCACAAATAGGTCACAGTCGTAATGTACAAAGCCTCTGTGCAAAAATACTCGAACGAAAAGGTCACTGCCTTCCTAATCGTTTACGTACATGCATGGAAGACTATCCCTCTGCCTCTTGCACAAGTATTTTCAGCATCGTTTCGAACGGTTTTGTATTTTTATCGCCATACTTCAGCGTTTAAAGGTCAATAGCTTTGCACAAAAATAGCAAACACCATTGACCAAGTTCATAACCCAACGCCTTCCGATGAAAGATTTACAAAAAAAAAAAAAAAAACTCTTTCGGATGGCAAGCTGAAAGACTGCAATTCTTCTCTGCGCCCACATGATGACACGCCAGATGCCACCACATTATGCCGGCGACCACAACGATGATGTTGCTGGTGTTTCATAGGAATCCGATAATAAGCGCCGAAAAGATACAGAACGTAAAGTCTTGGCCCATTACACGGCGGGCTGGCGCCGATCATAATTGCACTCGACTCACTGTGCGATTGAGGTCGGCATAATAAATTACTAGCACAGCAATGTGGATTGGGTGCAAGATAATTAAGCGCGCCAAAACAAAGGGCGACCAAGACGAACGAAAATATAGTTTGGGCACTGATTTTGAACTCAATATTTGCGGAGAAAGAACGCTGATTTTGACGCGATGTGTTTATGGGTCGGTACAGTGTTTGATGTTCGTTGACTTTTTGTTTGTCACTAAGTGCATGACATATGATTGCGTTTCCGTCTACCTAGCGACTGTCGTTCTGTCTGTCAGTCGGATTGCATTTATTTGGGTGGGTCTAGGCGCTGTCTGAATGCCTTAGCGACAGACTGATATTTATATCGGACTCAGTAGTGTGAGATCTGGAGAGTCCAATGTCAAGTAAAAAAGTATAGAAGGACTACAGCGTGAACTCCCCCATGAACAGAAAGAAAACAACCTTAGAAGTATTCAGGGATTATTGTTGAGATAATTACATAAGCAAATACATAAGAATTACATAGTCACTTTGGTTGGAATTAAAGCTTTTTTGATCATTGCTACAACACTGGTACCTCATCAACCACCTTAAAGTGATTTATGAAGTAGCTACCCACTTTATCCAGTACGATACTTTCAAGTGGAACAGTTTTAAAAGGGAACTCGATCTTAGTCTCTTAGATGCATGCCACGTAAATTAATTCGGAAAGAAAAATTCAGTAACATTGCCGGTAGAGGCCGCCATATTAGAAAAAAATTGTTCGGTTATGATTATGCATTAAACTAGTCCAAAACCGCAACTTTTTCTTCTATGTCGTTTCGACTATTCCAAAATTGCACAGTACAGTAGTTCATTTACCTCACTAGCTCGTTTTGTGTTCTATTGAATGACCTAGTACAAAAAATCCGCTCTGAAAAGTCATCTACACGAACTAGCTCGAGAACGCAAATTGTCCTTAATAGTTTCGCTGTGTCGTCCGTTGTTGAAGTTCAGAGATTGCTCTCAGTATTGACTTCCCGACTTTCTATAATGTAAAACAGTTTCATATTTAGATGAACCTTATTTCTAGAGTTCGTATACATTGCCTGGGAAAACGCACACTCTTGTGCGCAACCTATAAACTACTAGTCTTGTTCGGAAGTGAGTGGATTGTGAGGTGCATTGCTTTAATAACTATCTCCATAGCATTTGAGGACTTTTTTTGGTTCTGTTCATCTAAAGTTTCCAGAGTACCTAACACAAAAAAAAAACCGAACTTTGTGGTTGAAAATTGAAAATTGCGCATTGTCAAAAATTTGTATGACTGCATATCGAACTGACTGTTTTAATTGCATAATCGCGAACATTTAGGAACTACACTGGCACAGGATATTTTCTCATTATATTTGACAACCTTTGCTATATCCACATCCACACCCCATAAAAAAAAATTGTCCTAGTATAAAGGGAATCAACCGAAACATACAGCACATAATGCCCATGCACATGGGCACAGTTTTTATACGAACAAACTATGCGAACGTGTGCGTATCGTTATTTTGGAAATCGCACATTTATGTGCGTCTCCATTGTACATGTGTGCGCTAGTGAAAATAATAAAATCTCGACATCTATGGAAGCTTTTAAGGATGAACACCGGTTGAATACTTATCCTTCATTTAGCGCACACAAATGAGTGTGCGTTTGGACTAAAATTAAGAATATTCCTATTTTTAGGGATCCCAGCGTTACTGGTGGTGGTATTATTACAAAATTACACAGCAATACCGACCTTAAACATATCAACACATTTTCTTTATGTAAAGAATTACGTCACATGCAGGCGCAACCATCAAGTGTGACACCCCCGCCCGAGGCATTGATTTATCGTGCGCATAAAACATTCTCACTATAAACTGCCAAGTCCACCCCAGTTTGGGTCATCCATTCACACCCTTTTTTCTGCAAGTTATAAATGGTCACGGTACCGCAAAAACGAATATGCCGGACACTTAATTACAAGTCGGCACCCCCTCCATTTGCAAATACATTACAGCGCTATGACACATTGTCTAACAACAGCCACGCTATACAATCCCCATAGTTATCATTTTATTTTGAAAAAGTCTGACTCATACCTATAACAATACATCTCCTTTATTTCGGCGATAATGTCTAAACGAATTTGATTCCATTTAAGTTGGCAATTTTGTTTTTATAAATATTTGCTGTACGCTTTATTTGCTGATAAGTACGTATACACAGCGCTTTACTTTATCAGTTTTTTTCTAATACTTTTTTTAGGGGGTTTGGCATTCTCCTTTAGCCACACCTATACACCTGTCAGTTTATCAACAGTTAATTAAATCAACTATAATTCGTCCAACACTTGCTGGCGTTTTTTTCACAAAATGAAACGCAGATGAAAAATAAAATAAATAAATAAATCAGGAAAGATATTTTATATAAAAGGGACCACTGTCCTTTTTGCCGTCAGATTATTCCGTTAACACAGTAAAAAAAAGTGTTTTATATTAAGCAACCTATTGTGGGGAAGGGGCAATGGTGTGTCTCTGTGAAGCGAGAAAATTGAATTTTGGGAAAGAGTCCACTGAAAGGGACCCTTCTTTTATGAAGGTGACATTGAGAGCTTTTGTTATATTGTTGATGATGGTGATGACGGCAACATAGTGACGGAAAAAGTAATGGAGCAGTGAACGGTTTAATTAAATTAAATTTTATCAAAGCGAGTGAATATCTTTTTTTGTTTGGCCATAGTCCTCTCAAAATGGGGACATTTCAGTTTGAATTTCTTTTTATTGAGACACTTTTCTGAGGATTGAGGGATTCTTTATTACCTATACTGGTCATTTGCTTTGTGAAATTATCTAAATGATGGAGGGTATTTTTTCTTTGAATTTAGGTGGGTACATAGGAAGGCAGAATTTGAGGGGATTTCCTTTGCGGTTTAGTTGTACAACAAGCGTAGGTAATTAGGGTTAAACTGTTGTTTAAAAAAAGTGTCAGTCATTTTGTTATTTTATTTCACTGAGGCTTCGAAGAGTTCATAAAATCGTTGGAGTTGTCAAGGCCTCTGTCGAATATTTTGGCGAGTTTTACACTACCTTATTGATTGAGGCCGACACTTGAAACCCGCTTTCGCAGTAGAAACTTGTCTTCTCACATACTACCATACCAATTTCGATCCTATTTCGTTTTCACACTATAATCAAAAAATAACCTACAAAAATAGTGCATAACATGAATTACAAATTTATTTCATGTTCGCTATTATCTAAGTAAATAAGAAAAGGTAAAGCGCACACCCAAATATCGACGCCTCGAAAGCGCACACAGAAGTGTGCGTTTACATTTTTTTCAATATCATCGATGTAATCGTGAATGAAGCCAATGCCTACTGTGCTAGCGTATTTTTCACGCTGTTTCTTCGACGTTGAGTGGCTTAAACAAAAAGGAACGAGTGATCCGATTTATGAATCAAACATACATCCGTTATTCTTTACGATTCCAAATGCTACACCTATGTCAATTGGCATACAAAATCAATTAATATCGCTCCCTGTCACATTTAAATTTAATTCTCACCAAAAGTGACTATGTATAGTTCCACAAATTGCATAATTCTAACCACAAACGTATTGCCCCGACCACATGTCCACTTTTGTAATTAGTTGTACTACACTATACCAGATGTCTAATATCGGTTCGCGGCTGGAATTAAATTTACCACATTTTCACTGCACAAAATAAATTTTCCACACTGCGTTGGAAATTTCGTGAAAATTTCACTTTAGGGTTGAAGCACACACGCAAACCCTCATTTTTAACGACTGTCTGCATACGGAACACTGTCATTTAATGCCCAGCGACTGCAATGACAATTTATTACCCTGACCCAAAATCGACGTGTGTCCTGGTGGGTGGACGTATGACGGGCACACAAGCCGCACAAGAAACCCGCTCGTGCCAAATCCATGTGCGATGTGGAAATAATTGTACCAACCGAACAAATAAAAACCACACACGCTGTTATGTGTGGATACACTGACGCCATGTTCAGTTCAGTGCATTGGCCCAAAATTGGTATGACGGACGACAAAGTGCCCGCGACCAACAACAACACACCAAACTGTGGTTCCACACCTGAGTGCGTTTTGGCTTGCCTCGGTCTAGCTGGTTTCTTTTGACTTACCATTTTTACGCAAATTTCCAATTGTGTTCAATATTTCATCCGGTTTTCGGTTATGACCACCTAGGGTCATAGATATCCGGCAGTGTTTATGATTGCGCTTAAAATGTTTATTTTGCTCACTATTCGTCCTAAAGTTCACGACCCTTCGCCCTTTTTATGGGCCAAGCCAAACACCTCCACGCTCCACAGCGGCTATAAATAAGTCCATTGCGACATTTCTCTGCCAAGCGGTGCGTGTTGTACAACTAAATTTGGATAAATGTATCTTTTACATAAAAAATAAAATGAAATGCACAGTACCATGCAATGTGGGGTGTAGTGTACGTTAGGTTGGTATAATTACTCTGTGTATGTGTAGTTCGTTATTCTTTAGTTTTAATTAGTGCTAATATATTTGTGAGGTTTATTTTGGCTCGGATGAGTTGTGACTTTTTTTTTTGTATGAGAGTGAGCTGCACAATGTGATGTTGCGCAGCGTGTTTTGTAAATGAGGCGTAACGCAGTGAATGGCGTTGGGAGATTAAACTCAGAACGGAAATACAGATGGTTGGTGTTTATTTTGTTAGTAAAAACGAGAGATTTACGATGACTGCTTGTTTGGCAAAACAGCAGCACTAAGAAGGACATGTCAAATCGCGACATGTTTTGTAAACCAATGTTGTTTGTGAATAAATCGATTTACATGTAGTCACCCCAAAGAGTTGGAGTGTATGGCAGTGAGTGTGTCATTGCCATCTTTGTACAGATTGAAATCGTAAGGTGCGTATGTCGGCGAACGCAAGCGAATGTTTTGGGAGGAATTTTTGTTGGGGGTATTATGAAGTTGGTGGATACAAAGACAGCCCAACACAATATAGAGACTTTGGAGTTGTAATGCGGGAACAAACAAAGATATATATAGGTTTTTGTATCTCAACGTGAATTGGTATCACTGGCTGCACAACATTTTAAGGCAACACCTACCATCGGTTATCATAAAAGAAATGAACGATTTTGAAAAGACTTTTAATGGGCGGGCAACATATTTATATCTAGTTCCTACTTACTTAGTGATAGTGAATTACAAATTTATTTCATCTTCACTATTATCTAAGTAAATAAGAAAAAATAAACCGCACACTCTAATGTGCGCTTAAGTTTTTTGAATACCGTTTTGTGAATTACTGTTCGTTTTGGGTCGATGTAATTTTAACAGAACAAAGGCGTACAACTAGCAGCAGTTACATAGGCTTCAGCAAATGTATTACATAGTCAACGAAGTCTGATGACGGACCTTAAAACCGAAACAGCTTTAGCTATGCACGTTACTACTTCCAGGACTAGATTGAGATTGAAAAATGCATATTGCCTGACGTCCCACTGCTGTGAGAGGTTCCCCTTTCCGTAATGTAGATCGCTCTATAGATCTATGTGGTCATCCAATTGACAAATTCGGGACCATAGAGGACAGCGATAAAACAAACCCGTATCTATAGCATATCATGGGTCGACTAAGTAATTGCGAAAGCATATATAGTGGTTCTTTTACCTTGATGTTGTAAAACCTTTCACAGAAACGCATAAGTTTTATTTCAATCTTACAAGAAAACAATCAATAAACAATTTTTTAACAAGCATTTGCTTTAGTTAGAAAACGCAGTGAAACTTATTGCTACTTGGAGCTACATTTTCACCGTTTAAATATTTATAGTCAGTAATTTTTTGAACCATGTAAACTTTTTCGAAAGCATTCCATCATCAAAACAAATATGCTGACTCATAGCTAGCAAAATGACTGCCCCTTTTATAGGGTGCATCGATATAATATCACGTTCATCACTTTTGCCCATCTTTGGTAATTTGTCTATCTGAATACACATTCATAAAATTTTGCTCCATAAAGCCATTTGATAGGAATCAGTACTTCTGCATCTCCATATAGTAGTTGATGATCGAAATCGGGTCCCGAATAAGACCTTAGTCTTCATACATCGAAGGATGCTTGCTACATGAACTGAGCTGCCTATCTGTTCCTATAGCTGCATACTTTTCTTCGTTTACTAATAAATACTAAATGGTCCACCAATTGAGGACATCTCTGTAGGCTAACGGAAAGGTAAGGCATTACAACAAATTTGTATCTATGCTCGATTGCTTCATCTATTGTTGGATGGGTCTGTTCTGAAGAAACCGAAAGATCGAACCTTCGTACGAACTGCGGATGATGGACATTGCATAGAGCCATGCCATGGTGTGTATAGACGTGTCGAACTGCAATGCATCTATTTGCGTACTTCCTCCAAATCCATTTCTATTTGGCGAATAATATAGTATTATGTCTCCGAGCCTGCCTATAAGTTGCAAACAAAGTTCAGTAGACAAGCCATAGAAGAAATGTATGGGACCTATAAGTTGAAAAACTCCAGTCATACTGTTGTTGGCATAAAACACTCCTCTGCCCTCTGGCGACATGACAATTTCGATTGAGGAGTTCATCATCGCAGCTAGAGTTTTGAAAATTTCCCCATTAATCACAGAGGTCTGGTTATGATGGATCCATATGAATGGTATTTTTTCAAAATCAATAGTTTGTCCATTTTCGGGGGGAAAAGTTCCTTACTCGACTCAAGGCTTCCGTTTAGAAAGCGGTTGTGTATCGTGGGCGTATACTAACTCGACAGCCCAGCTGTGTGAATGGATAGTAAGTGCAGAGGTTGACGGTTTTATTTTTATCTTCCATTGGCACATTCACGTTTTGACCCTTCAGACACAAATTGAGAGTTTCCTCAAAGTTTCCTAAAAAAAACACTGCTCGGCAATATAAGAAAGAAGTCTTGGTTATCGCCGGACGTTGCGCACTTTCGACTGCGCTGCCGATCAACCAATGTTCTGGAATCACTTAGATTTGTATTATTAATTCACTATCGAAATGTACGCATTAGCCACTTGAATGACTTTAGAGAGTCCACGAAATATAGTCGAATGAGGAACTGCAAGACTCTGTCGAGGCCAAGTCCACTAAAAGCGCATCATTCTTGGTCAAGGACCGATTGACTATGTCATCGAAACCTCGTCTTATGGTGGCGTCTTCAACTTCAATACTTATTCGAAGGGTATGACTTGGTAGTCTAGCAATGCATGGAGACAACCGGCCAATTTATCGTCAGTATGGACAAACATGTGACCCTAGGTCGGATAGAGAATAGTGGGCAATACTAGAGCTATTTTCCAAAACCCATTGCCATTGCTGCAGACTGGATTGACATGGACTCAAAGTCGACTTGCATAGGTGCATACGGGTCTATTTGAAATAAATTTGCTTTCAAATAAAATCAAAGGGTTTACAATGTAAACCGGAAGCAAATTCTCAACAAAAGTTATCGATTTTTAAGTAATACTCCATGATGTTTAAATGCAGGGTACTTTCGTCATGTAACTTAACTTTGTATTCGCTTCTAGTCAGTCGGTAGAACACTAAAAAAAAGAAGCAACTGAATAGAACTGTGCGTTTTTAGAAACCCTTCGATTCGTCGGTGCAGGTTAAGGTCGCTATCTTGTCTAAACCTATTTTAGACATCCAAGGTCTTGGTACGAGACTTGGAACATGGAGTGGAACATGGAGTGTTATTCATTGTCCTTCTAATACAATCTGGAAATAAAGGGGCTGCTGACTCTAGAACGAGTTGCTTAAAAAGTTGGCCTTTATAAAACCTAAAGTGCGGCCTAAAAGTCGATCCAAATAGATGGTGGTTCATATCTTGTTATATCTGCTACAATGAGCCATAGAGATACCATCAGAAGCCATTAAATGCTCGCTGATTATTTCCACTTTCCTTCACAATACGAGCGTCAAATCAATTTGCAGTTAAGACCCCGAACATAGTGGCCTCTTTCTATGTTAATTGAACAATCTCCCAAGGAAAAATAAATATTTGTCTTGGTCCAGCCAAACTGCCCAAAAAGCCAAACTACATGACCAACATATCCACCGCACAGACGATGAACATGAATATACACTTTTACAAGCCGACATCTCCCGTCCACAGACTTTACACAGCTAGCTGACTGAAGACGACGACTCTGCTGTTAATGGCATCTGCAGATTATGGTAATTACTTTTATCGATCAGGCGACACCACACCAGCACTTCTCGCCGACCTACCCCCGCACACCCCAAAAACTACTTACAATTGATTTGATTCAATCAAAATGATATCGCACATACGTGCCGAAAAATAAAATCAATTTCTGTGCGGAAAAAAGGAGAAAACACCCGCCGCTATGATTCATATAACTCCAGACGAACTCGTATATTTCGCCTGCGGTTTACAGACTCTCGTACGATGCGGGGAAAAATAGGGCAGCAAGGAAAATGCGGTACACAGCGTGAGTGTGACTGTGTGCAGAGGCAGCCTACTTTAATGCGTGCTGCTATTTTAAGTGGTGCCTGATGCGTGCATCTTGCTCACTCTCTGTGAAACCCCGATTGACCCTAATCTGATGCCAATGGAAATGCCTGTAACTCTGGGATGACGCCTAGGTGGGGGATTTCAGTATAAAATTGTGGGAGAACATAACCAAGTATATGTGTGCGCTGCTAATGCGATTTGAGTGACTCCGACTAGGAGAGGCAGATAAGTGTAGCGTGCACTTCAAATAGTAAAAAAAAAACTCCCAAGGGATACGCCATGGGTAGATTATGGAATCTCTGCAGTGAGAAATATATAATAACATTAAGTGTATCTGTTTCTATGGGTTTTCTCCTTTTTTTTCCATCTTCGTCGTCATGTTTATAGCCTTTTCGCTCGCTGTGTACACTCGTTCGAAATATAAGCATCTCTTTGATACTGAAGAATCTTAATGGGTGCGCGCAGAAACTGTGGCAACCATTAGAGATGGAAAATGTGTTTTGCAATCGGATTGCTTGGCAGTCACAGAAGGCGCACAAAAGACACAGACAATGAGACAGTTTTCTAATTATCCATAGTTGTTATGGAAAATGTTCCATAATTATGGTAATTTACTTGAATTTCCAATTGCAGATGAAGGCGCACAAGCAGGATATGCGGAAAAAGTTTCATCATTCAAACAGCTGAATAGGAGTATAATGATGATGGATTCACAATTTTTAACAAGAGTTGATCACATGTGCGGTGATTGTGTTAGGGAGTATTACTATATGTATATATAGATGAATGTCGCTTCTGACTATCAGTAGATGAGAAGGTCCTCCTCAATTGTGGATTATGGGTGAATCCCATTTTAGGAGCAATGACCCCAAAGTGAATATTTAAG
Organism: Cheilosia vulpina; assembly: GCA_916610125.1. Classification (NCBI taxonomy): domain Eukaryota; kingdom Metazoa; phylum Arthropoda; class Insecta; order Diptera; family Syrphidae; genus Cheilosia; species Cheilosia vulpina. The sequence goes on along the minus strand of OU744278.1, from coordinate 16,656,923 downwards.
GAATTTACTTGATCGCGTTTAGTTCTTCACTTGACCGTCAAATCACTTCAGAGGGCGTTGAGCTTTAGTTCTAGTTTAGAAAAATGTTAAATGGCGATGCTGGGAGTTTCAACCCCCACGAAAAATAAGTTTCCCACTTTTGTTATTGGTTTTTGACGTGTTCTTAAAATACTAAAAGCGGAAGCAACGTTAAACTGCAAAATTTATTGACAGTTTTAGGGCTAATGGCAGCTATTTTATTTTATATATATGTAATGTGTTTTCAGTTTAAATTTGTTGCTCAATGAACGGTGCCATAGCCCACGCGCCCATATGCACTAGATAGAGTTAAATATGGACTTATGTTTGTTTTTATTTATCCTACACTGGTCATAGCCATGGATAACTTCATCAATATGATGGAAAATTCATAAATTTTAGTCCAGTGAATATTTTCGTTGAAACCAATTTCATCAATATGATAAAGACAAAATGTTTTCATCATTCATCAACTTTGTTCATGAATGTTATGAAAAATTCATCAATATGATGAACCAAAATTTCATCAATGTGATAAATCTATTAATCATATTGACAAATCTGTCTGTCTGTTTGTATGCCTACAGGCTGGACCTACACCCTGAACAGTTTCCCGAATTTGATTCAACCTTTGGATTTGGAGTTTGTGGGCCTACAGTTCGGGGCCTTTTTTATGCAAGTTTACCTCAATATTAATGGTATTTCCTATACAAAATGTTCATACCTCTTTGATTTGTTCGAAAACGGATCTAGCAATATCAACCGAAATTGATACTTGAGCTTAGGCAGGCAAGGTTGAAGATCGATGATAGTTGGCAGCCCACACGCCATAAACGTTGACAAGCAGTTGTCACTTTGACGTCTTCATCAGAAGAAAAATTTGGTGTCAATTACCACGTTTCTGAATTTACTTGTATAACCATTCTTTTCTTTTTCTTATCAATATTATTGCATACCCAGTTTTTGGTTTAAAAATCGAATACCGGTACTTTTTGAAATCAGATATTATGTGTCTCGAAAACGGTCCATAGACGATTGTATCAAAAATATCAAAAGTATCATTTCTAAGGTAATACGGTCATTTCTAACTTAGTAGATAGTAACAAACTCAGTTTTTCTATATTTTATCGTTTAATAGGTTTCTGGAAAAAGACATTTTTGACCTTGAACCTTGTAGTCAAGGGTTTTCCAATAAGAGGTGTTATTTTGGTATTCAAGAAAAAAAGCCATTTTTTGAGACAAATGATCGGATGTTTATTTCGTAATAAAGAGGAAGGTATGCCGTTAATAATGAAAAACAACATCAGCCAAATGGCCTCTACGAGCACGCATACAAGACCATATCCTTTTCATGAAATTTTCCATAACCAAACCGCAAAGTGGCTGCCCTATGTCCTCGATAGCCTCACGAATTTTATCTTTGAGGTCTTGAATCGACGCTGAGCTGTTGGCGTAGACCTTATCTTTCATGTGACCCCAAAGGAAGAAGTCGCAAATTGTTAAATCACAAGATCTCGGTGGCCAATTGTGATCCCCTCTTCGAGAGATAACACGGTCCGGAAACTTTTCCCGTAAAAGATCAATGGTTTCGTTGTATGTGTTTTTTCACCATTTTTGTAGTGAATTTTAATAATTTTAATGCGTTTTTGAAGCGTGTATCGTTCCATTTTTAGTAATGGCGTAGTTTGTACTTGTCAAATGTCAGAGAATAAAAGCTTCAAAAGTGACAGCTAAAGTGCACAACGTCCGGCGATAACCAACACTTCTTTCTTATATTTTGTGAAATATGTTCAAATAGACAAAATACTGAATATATTGTTGCACCATATTAAAGGGACATTCAGTTTGCTTGCTGTGGATAGCATATGTCTTTTCATAGCTGAACTTTTAGCGGTCAGATATCCACGGTTGAAGATCTTACTGGAAGTGTTCCACTAAACGATAACTAGATTGTCTGGGCATTTTTTTTTTAAGTTTTCTCCTCGTTTTTGTGTGCACCAAATTTTCTACCACAGTTTTTGGAAAGCTTAAATCTACACAATAGATTTAGCTATAATACTTTCACATTTTCAATTAACTTAGTTATAGGTACGTTCAAGCACCCAAAACTTTGGTTTTTATTTTGATGTTGTTGTTAGTAGTCTTCGGCTTTAGCTTTTAGTGGAAACTGAGGGAAAGTCGGCGAAGATTTCATCACCAAAATTAGGCGGGAAATACGAATATTTTGAGGATCTAGGGAAAATCTTGCAAGGATAGGATTACATTGTGTGTATCTCTTTCATCTGCGCGAGATCAGCTGAGTACGCTGGCACAGAATTTTGTTTGCAATCCCTCGGCCTACTCACTAAATTGGAAGCACGCAATCATAGAGAGAGAAAAAGAGGTCAAAAGTCGTTAACAAATTGAAGTCCAGTTCGATTTTGCCATCACACTTCTTCGATCCCGTCAATCGGCGTTTGCTTCACAATTATACGCTAATATTTCTAAGCGACCTGTCTACATTATTCTTCTCTTCTTTCCATCGATCCTTAGACCAAATGATCTTCCAAAACAAAACTCACGGACGCCGTAAATGGAACACACCATTAACCGAATTTATATGACCGTTTTCTCTCACCGCCTATTGAGAAATTAACACACAAAAATGATGGTGGCGACACTGGCATTAAGATGTCAACACATTACTTCAGTTTTACGGCATTCACACGAACCAAAATAAATTAACTACCACGACTGCGGTGAAGTGTTTGAAAATTTGGGTGAAAATGCTTCTCTAAAGTTGGACTATAAGCTTTCGCTTTATGACAAGTAAAATAGTAAAAGACATTACTTGTCCTTCTATTCTTGGTGAACCAGCCACCCACATCGATTGCCATCAATATTTCTAAATTGGTCCATAGATACAAGTGCGGCTGACTCGAGTTTTGCCAAACTTTTGCAAAAATGATTACATTTGCAAATTATATCAATAACCATTCCGAAGCGAAACTATTTACCATAGGAGAACGTCCCTAATCCCTGCAAACTCAACCATAAGGGCTGACAAAAAAAATCTCCTATAAAACCCATTAGACTTGATGTCGTCTTTTTATTTGATGCTGAATCATCCATATAGTCGCCCATTTACTACTCTAGTATCTCATGGGCTTACGCAAACACTTTTCTACTTACTTTGTTGTTCGACAGATCTAACCTTCACACAATTTCATCCATCTCCATGGATATGTATGGTAATGGTACTGGAAAATCAAGTTTTTCCATATCACGCGAGGCGACCCTTACTCGATTTTTTTTCTGCATGATATCTAGTACAATCCTTGCTTTATCCTTCATTCTTTCTTGTGCTACCCTATACCCTGCACTTGACGATAGTCAGGTCATGCGGGTTTTACCTATTCGTAATCAAATCCCTTCGCATGTCTCCTTGACACACCTTCCTGTGGATGGAGTATCGGTACTACATCCTGAGGGTTTTTTTTTTTTTTATTTCGCGTTGCGATGACACGTCTTTTTATGCAAATATTTTTGGAGAAAAAAAAATGTATATATATCTATATACAATCGAAAGCGACGAACCAAATCGCAAACGAGTTTGGAAAGGGTTCGCATGACAAGATGGAGGGAAACAAAAAAAAATCTAAGGACAGGCAGGGTTACTTTCTTGATTGCGAATTAAAAATGCAAATCTTGCCCAAAGGAAGAGCTGAAAAAAATAAACAAAAACGAACTGTGAAGCCATCTGAGCGAATTTCCTTCCTTCCTGTAGGTAGATACAAGTTTACCCAGTTCTACTGTGCAACTGGATGCGACTGTGACAGAACCTTAGACTGCCACTGGTTTTAGTAGTGTGGAACACCTCCCTTCGGTAATTATTCAATTAGACGTCACTAAAGCGGAGCCCCGAGATTGCATTAAAGTTAAGTTGCCTCTGGTGTGCGCATTGCCCCTGGGAGAACTTCCATTATAGTGGGAAATTGATTAGTTTTCTATTTACGCTTAAGGTGATGAAATGTATACACATTTACACATGCAGAATGATTTATCTTGATGTTAGATTTTGAAACCATTTGGTGATGTATTTCGTTGCTAATAAAAACTCCCCAGCACTTTATGGATCTTCTGGGCAGTGACATGGAATGTGAAATGAATTTTCATTAAATTTGATTTGGGTACCGGTTACCGAAGCTGGCTGTGGCGCCACGTAGGTAGAGTGCACTTTGATGGGGATGCCACAGATGGGGGGATTTTTTTTCTTAACAAAACATTTTCGTATGAGGAGGAGGAATTTCGTATGAAATCCAACAAGTTAGAGGGGGTTTCAAAATGTTTTACGCAAAATATAAGTTGTTTAATATATGCGAGGGACTTATATAGAAATAGCTTATTCAAATTGCGTATTTTGCGCTGGGAATGTCAATCGAATTTATTGATTACGACTGACTGATTAATTGATTTCAATCTGCAATGTAAGACATTTTTGATCGGATTTATAGCGCGAGTGCACATTGGGTCGTGTGAATAAAACGTAGCAATTGATTTAATCAAGAGAAATGTCAAAATCGAAGCGTTTGCTACATTTCGAATGAATAAAAAACAATTTGAGTTATTTCCAAGTTTTGACATGTTCGAAAAGCGGCGGCACTGACCTTTAACTCAGGTCGGTATGAATAAAGCTATTCTGAGTCTGCTATTTAGTTGACTCAGAAAACTCACAATCCACGCATTGTGAGTTTTCGATATTTTGTTAATAATTATTAAAATTAAGTTTTGTTCGTGTAGGAAAACCAAACAAAACATGGATGCGATAAGTTTTTTTTTTAACGTTTTGATAGTTGGAGATTGGGATTTGCTAAGCAAAATCTTTCCTACAGCTTCTACGGCCTGGACAAACACCAACTCATTTTGATAACTCTTGGGATTGGGCGTAGACTTGGTAGATGGAAGTTCCTCATCGTCGGCTAAAATTCAGAAGAGTCCATTCAAAATCGAATATAGATGCACTTATGCTTACCATAAAGCTCTTTCAAATAGTCCTCTTCGTCGCTCTTCATATTTTTTCTTTTTTATTTATGTATTTCCACTTTTTCTTTTGAATTTTTTTTTACTTTTGATAATTTTTTGCGCAAAATTTCGAAAATAAATTCAAAATAAACAAACCACCAGAGACCGGACAGGTGTCACTTGTCAAGTTTGGCAGAAATTGCAAGGCAAGAATATGTACAGCGAAGTAAATGCTATGTTCGAATTTTCGAATTTACTTAAGCAAACTAGGTTTTTATTCATACCGACTCAAAGCATTTGCTAAAGGCTTTTACTTTGCAAACACCTTTTACTCAAAGCAAATGCTAGTTTTTATTCATACGACCCATTATCTTAGAAGTTTTCGAGTGCGAAAAAAGTAAGCGGCCTTTCTCGGTGAATATGAATACTAAAATAAGAAATAATTTCAAACTTGAGTTAATTTTTTATATTTGATCTTAATAAGAAACGACACTTCAAAAATGTTGTTCTATAACTTAAAAGCGAAGGAGTGCCTACAGCGCATTAATATTTGCAGAAGCCCACAGAAGCGGGCAAAGTAAACGGTTTTGAATGAAATCGTCAAACTTTTGTCGAGTGAGAAAATCGTAAGAGTGTCTCCGATTATTATAATGAGAAATACCTTGAAACGCACACTCATGTGAGCAAAAAAAAAAACGTATTTTTCGTTTGCTTATAACAAGACAACAAAAAGCAAAATAACTGTTTATAAAATTTGAAGTCGGTCGAGTGCATTAAGGACAATTCACAAGAACTCATCAGGTAGAGTTCCTAAAAATATATCACACATTCACTAATTGCAAATTATATAAGAACCTAACATTATAAACAGTATTTGTTTGATGGAAGCGTTTCTTAGGTGCATGTATGAATACTTTATTATTGAACGCACTCATGTGCGCAAGCTAAAACTACTGAGATGCTGTTCTTGTTCAAATAGTGCCAATTTTTCAACAAGTACTACATTGAATGTATCCACATCAGTATTGCGTGGTTCTAAGTGGTGGACTGCAGGGCCAGTGGCCCCGTTTGACCGACAACTGGAAAACACAATCATACCTTTAAATTGCGTTTTTGCTGCCCCAACTCTCGCTATCGTTAAGTAAACTTCTACAGTCCTGGAGAAGCGTTTTAATCCAGACCCAAATTGTAGGGCCCTTCCATTTCTCCCAAAAAAAGACTTCAATCAAATGAATAGATATTGCGGGCTCTAAGAGCCTACTCTTCCTCGGCTCTTTTGAATTTTTTTTTTCAAAATTCATCTTTTTCAAAATTCATCTAGTTTCAGAGCTAGCGCACAATTTTACTCAGGCCCGTTTGCTGATACTACTCATAGCGATTTAAGTTCTACTTAAATACTTATGGGTTACTTTTTTAAGGGCATAAACTGTCACATAAGATTTTATGTGGCATTTAAATTCGCTATGAGTACCTAGTATCAGCAAACGGCCCTCAATCACTTAGCTACTGATTCTACTTGGGCCATCATTTGCGCACAATTAACATTTTGAACTAATGAGTAGTGAGGTAGATTTTGAGCTTTCTTTCAGAAGAATATAATATCTGCACGTTTAAAACCCACTCTGTGTCGACTGCGGACAATTTACTTAATCACTTCGATACAGCGCGCTTTCTTACAAAATCTGTAACCTGCGCTTTAATAAATAGGGTAATATGTTTGGTTTACCGAATCGAGGTAAAATGATAAACAAGTGTTTTTTTTAGTTTTGAAGTTATCCTTGATCAATTGTGCACATTATATAAGAGCACACGTGGCCGCAGTAATATGGCAACTTGTTTCCACCTCCCTCTAACAATCTAATCAGAGCACTTCATGTAATTTATATTTCATGTGCGAGAAACTTTAAACTTTTTACCAAAACTTACTTACTTAAGGTGGCGCTACAGTCCGGGGTGGACCTGGGCCTCAACCAACAAGCGTCTCCAGCCAGCGCGATCTTTAGCTAGCTGTCTCCAGTTTCGCACGCTAAGTTGGTTAAGGTCCCCTTCCACTTGCGTGCGCCACCTGAGTCGCGGTCTTCCTCTACTGCGCTTTCCCTCGGGTAGTATGGATTTTTACCAAAAGCGAGACCAAATTTTAACATTTGCAATGTAGACATTCTGCGGTTCATTAGTATGCTACTTATAAGTGTGCGTTACAGTTTTGCTGCTGGTAAGTTGTTTGAACCAACTCTCAGTGAATAAAGAAAACAAAATCTAAAATCTCATGATAAATGAAATAAATAGTTGGAGCAACAGGTCCATATGGACCCTAGGCGTAGCCTCTCACAACCATTCGTTTTGTGTGAGTTTTTCATTTTCGAGACGAATGGAAGGGATCAACAATTTTATGCCGAGTCCAAACGGCTGAGAAGCTCTTTCATGGCAGTTAAACTCTCGGAAGTTTGTCAGACATTCGCGAGAGGTGGTACAGTGCAAAAAAACCTTATGTTGGAATTTGAGTTTTTACGGCATTTGAAATTTTATGATACATTTCTTTAATTTGTTGATTAGTGCTGTGTAGTCCCTACCAAGAAGGGACTTTGTCCGACTTTCGGATGTTTTCAAATTTCAGTTCAATTTACTTTCAGTCACAGAGGTTGGGCTAAGCCTTTTCTAGTCGATGGAGTCAGTTGTTCGTCAAAGAAACTGATTTTCTTTTCACTGAACTTACACACTACACTTCACAAATTAGCTAAGGCCTTTTTATTGGGACAGCACTCATATTTATATGTCCGAATTAAATTATAAAAGAGAGAGAGCAAATATGTCATCATCTCTATCTCTTCTTCTCTACATGTAAAATAAAGAGGCAAAAAGTGTATGTTTCCCCCTAACGCCCGTAATTTTCAACCAAATTAGTTGATTTTTTTTAAAAAATGTCGGTAATTACGGTGATCAATTGATAGGCCAAAAAAAGATTAAAATTTAAAAAAGAAACCACTTAATTTCTATCAACAAAAAGCTCTTTTTAATTCAAAAAAAGTTCCGAGCTTTCCTCGTTACAGTTTTTACTTAAATAAGCGTGTGTTTTGGATGAGTTTCGGTGCGTGCATGGGTGTACATTTTATTTTTCCCATACTTCATAGGCGCAGTTTACATTTTTTGGGACTTATGTCCCACTTGAGTGGGTTATAAGTCCCGAAATCAATTCGGTACTTATGACCCACTTAAGTGGGACATAAGTCCCGAATTTGGATCTTTGAAAATGGGATACAAGTCCCGAATGAAACAAACAGTTGGAAGTATTTTATATTTTATTAACATTCATAAATTGATAGGTAAAACATAATTAACGAGAAAAAAAATCGAAACAAATTAAACAAACATATTCAACAAACTATTAAAACTTGGTCGTTTTACAAATAAATAAAACAACTGTTTTTTTTTATAATTTGTCGACACAAAGGACAAAACAATTTATTTTTATTTGCAATCGCCTCTTTATTTAGCTTCGTGAAACAGCAACTACACATCTTACAGTGATTAGAAGGCTTTTATGTTTCGAGGATTTTCGAAACAAAGACAGCAATTCAATGTTTCGTTTTCTTCGTGTTGTCCTGCGTTATTCAAAACATTTTCTTCGCTTTCGTCTGCTGATGAATTAGAGTATTCAATGTCAATCATTTGGTTTAAATGACCATTTTTTTTTATTTTTATTTGATCAAATTCTCGATTTGAGAAGTAGACATAAGAACTGAGTAAGGGTATTTAATCGATGTTTTTGATAATTTGATCAAATAAAAATAAAAAAATCGCGCGATTAGAACTGAGAAAAGGAGAACACAAAATTACATGATTTCCATTTTCCCCAACTGCTCGTAGCTAACTGCATTTTTTTTTAAAGTAATACTCAGAAACAACATCGAGATAACGAAACCGGTTTCACTATTTGTTGTAGTATTTGGAGTGGTCTTCTTATGTAGTTTCTCTATAGGCGTTTATTTAGGAAATGTATAGTGGGACATAAGACCCGAATTAATTTTTCGGGACTTATGTCCTTGCGCCACTTCATACATAAAATGAGCGTAATTTTATTTCGCTAAACCACGTTTACGTTGAATTTAAATGACATTATTTGCTAACAGAAGGTTATATACCGGCATGAGTTTTCTTTTTTGCTACTTTTGAAATTGTTAAAAGTTAATACGAAGTGAGTGAATTTTTTGTCATATTAATAGACCTATTATCAGTGCTGTAGCCAGGATTTTGTTTCCGGGGGACGTATTGATATTTTTTTGACATGAGATCAATCACGCAAGTGAGCTTAATCTTGCATTGTCCATAACGCTTCGGGACACGTTTTAATTCTTTTCATAGTTGAAAAGGTCCTTTCAGCACTAGCTGCTGTCAATGGGAGCGTGGCCATAACCGTAAGCAAGAAGTTTTTAACTCTTAATATCAAAACTTCGGTAGAAGGATCACTCGACGATATTTTTTCGCACCAAAGAATGTACTCAGATTTCAACGGAATTGCATTACATCGCTCGCTCAACTGCAGCAAAACCTGGGAGAAGAGCTTGAAAAGATGGCATAACGTCTTCGTTGACCTTAAATCTATCCAAGGAATCATTATGGACACTCTAAAATAGGCTTCAGTAGAAGAGGTTTCTGGATTGGAACGTGTTGTTTATTTCACTGAAGTTCTTGGAGCTCTAAATTCAATTTCAAATAAGTCCTCGGGAAGTTGGGATGCGGATTGAAAAGCCTCTCTAGAAAAATCGTCGACATTTTCTCCGATGTTCTTAAGTGAATTCAGAACTTCTTTTGCGAGTCGAATTATTCGCTTAAATCGAGTTAGTTGTCGATTATGGTCGGCGAGTGTAGCATTACATTTATATGTATAGATTGAGACGAATTATAATGGACAATTCCAATCCTCTAGTTTATAGAACTTCCAAACCATCTGTAGGTAGGTACCTAAATACATTACGCACTTTAATTACGAAGTAATTCAGTGATTTTTTTTAGATTTGTGTCCAACTTTCGTTTAACCAAAGAAGCATTCGTGCATGTATTGTTCCAAATAGACAAATTCATATCTATGCGCACTTCTTCAATCCTTCCTATTATAAAGTTGGCCTGCACACCCTTCTAATTGCAACAGCGAAATTATCCCAATATTCTTTGTTGCTTTTGTTTGAACCTCCAAATTGTATCAACCCTTTGGCAATGTTTGGGTTTTGTTCCATAAGCTCAACTAGCTACTGGATTTGGCTGGAACTGCGTCGTTTGGAACTATAAAATGCGATTTTAATTTATATATTTCTACATGAATTGAATGGGTTTTATACATTTTTCTTGAATTTTCATTCATTTCTCTAGCTTACAAATTCAATTCGCCTCTGGTTTCACCGAATAGTTTTGCTCGCCAAAATTTGAAGTTTAAGGCGAATGACATTTCACAAATTCGCAAACCGCAATACGGCGACTTGTGAAATGTTTTTTTTTGTTGCCTGGCGAAGCCGGCGAGGGTTCACCTAGTTTATGTATAGTTCACCGAATTTATTACATGACTCAACTACCGTTTCGACCATGCACCAGGCCATCAGTAAATGACCAAATTGTCACGTGACCATTGGATACAAGCTCCAAACTTTTTCGCATTTGCGCCTTTCAAATTCGCGTCAGGGTTTCATCTCAAATATCTCCACAGCCGGAACCCCTCTCGATATGCAATGTAAACAATAAATATGCCATAACTCATAAAAATGTCAACCCAAATTGAAGGAATAGCTAATAAGCAAAAATTTTATCGTTTTTGTTTTTCTTGAGATCTCCATCTGTTAACGAATTCAATTAGCGCGTTTACCCAATACATCTTCCACTATCGAGCCCAATTGAAGAATTGGTCTTAATTGGAACAAATTCAAAATTGAATTGATGTCCTTCTTCAGACCCAAAAAAAAAAAAACAAAACAATAATCTTTGGAATGAAATTTTCATTCACCATTCCTAACTCATATATTATATGTATAGCTATGGTACCTACTATTTTCATATTCAAAGACTGCGAATGACGATATCTTATATATGACGCCAAACAATATAAGCAATTAAAATACGTGTCATTGCATCCATTTACGATGTCACCCCAAATGGAAGATAAAATAAAAACAATTTCGACTAAAAAATTAATAAATTCTCATGAGATTGCTCGACGCCAGATGTGAATGGTGTATGTATATCCGCATATCTTTCTGGAATTGTAGGAGAATTTCACATTCAAACGGTGCCGTATTGTGTGCGCATTTGAATTCATCTAACAATTTTAATTGCTGCACTCCATCTATGGTTTGGTGCTTCGTCAAGAAATAAATTGAATAGAAGACGAGCAGAAGTCGACTGCAGTAAGTCATATAGAAGGGATTGTTACTTTGTGGATAAGACATCGTCCCTATAGTATACAATACTGTGGGCTAAGTGGGAATGCTGCATACAGATAGTAAAGGATTTGCGTTTCGAAACTGCGATGAGAGGGAGAGTATGAGGTTAATGCTTTGAATTCGGGTGTCGCGTTTTGTGGAAAGAATTGTTCTCCTTTGTCCATACGATACCAAATGTTGTTCTATTTTTTTCTCCTTGCTTACAGATATTTAATACCAATGTGCATCGGTATCTCCTGTCTTATTTGTCCCCATTTCCTTAATGCCCTACTACTACATTATAAGAGTTCCTAGTCATAACCTCTTAGCGCGTGCTCATTTAAAATAAATATATATATTTTAAAATGTTTTGACATTCAAATTGAGTTTGACAAAATAGGGCAGAGCATTTTTTTTCGTGCGCAAAAATGTTCCTTCTAATATTTGAAATTTTCATATCAATTGGTTTCATTCCGCACATCAATGTGCGTTTATGTTTGTATGTTGTCAGACGTCTGCTTTGCGAAAAAGAATTTTTCTCTAAACGAACTTAAATAAAATATTGGAACCGCCATATCCAGTCCATTCATTTAAGAATATAATTACAAAACCTTAAAATTTACAACCAGAGTTTGTATTGAAGATGATAAAATGAATTTCCTTTCGCTCATGGATGTGCGTTTATATTTTCTGATTTTAAGGGAGTATAGACCATTCCCTTAAATGATGTCCTCTTTTAAATATTACTGACAGGTATATGATTATCTTCCCATAACCATATCAACATATTTCATTCAATATTCCTTTGAATATGGATAACTCGTGTGCCTTCATCTAAGCACAACGAAATAGATGTCGAAACAAGTATTGGCTGCACACAGACACTTTTTTCAACACTTATTGCTGTATGAGCAACCGATCGTGCGCTACCCATCGGACCTCTCATCTAGAGGATTCAATCGACTACAACTGAAGGATACAGACGCGTCCTTGTATTCGTTTGTCAACTGTCGGGAGAGGCAGCAATAAGTGAAATAAACGTAAATATACTTGGAATCCTTTTCTTTTATTTCTTTTAACAGTCCACTAGCATCAAAATCACAACTAAATTAATCAATATTTTGTTTCTGAGATTTTGCACAGAAAAAGTACGTAAAACTGATTACGAAAGTAATACAAATCGACCTATGTGCGCTGCCACCAATAAAACCAATAAACACCAAACATTCCATGCTGTTTTGGTTGCGCACATAAGTGTGCGTTACCATTTTTTAGGTAGATCAAAACATTTTTTCCCTTTCCAATAAACACCAAACATTCCTTGCTGTTTTGGTTGCGCACATAAGTGTGCGTTACCATTTTTTAGGTAGATCAAAACATTTTTTCCCTTTCTCACATAACTCATAGTCATCAGAACATTTCTTGCAGAAAGATAATCTTTTGCAGATGATTCCGTTAAAAACACTTCGCTTAAGGGGATCCTCGAAAAGCAGGCGCTCTGCGTCCCTCAAAGTGATTTCATAATGATTTCGTGTGAAAAAATAAAAGCAATTTGCATTTTCCCTTTACTAAATGCGTCTTACTGAATGCATGTTGCCCACCCCACTTGATGCAAATCTTTCAGAACAAGTACCTTTGTCTATTTGCCTAACGCCTTTGGCACATACTATACAATAAAACAAAAAAAAATAAATATGTTCCTCATTTGCTGTAGACCGGAAGACAACCATCTTGCTACGTCGGTTTTTGCGACAGCATGTAAAACTATCATAAAATTATGAACAAGGCCTACTTGGGTGATCACTGATGTGCACTAAACTCGCACAGCAGCAGCGGCGGCGGCACCTCCTCCATCATCATCGTTGTCGTCATATAGCGAACGGGCTATCAAGATCTGTATCTGTTTTCTCTGATTCCCTGTTACATCTCCATATTCCTGTTTTAAACGCACATATACATCAGAAACACAGGCAGATAGACGAATAGATAAACAGATAGACGACATTCGTTCTGTGCCAATTGCCTTGTTGTGAAAACTTGAGTGTTGGACAAACTTGGAGATAGACTACAGGGCTAGCAAAAATGATATCCCATCATCTCTGTCTCTCCCTCTTGCTGCATGTGGATGTCTCTGCTCGAAGAGATGTCATTGAACCCCCCTATGGTGAACAAACTACAAAATCGTCATCATCATCCATCCCAGGCCGTAAAAAAACTGGGCACACATCACAACACAGCATCGTCGTCGTCGGTCGGTTCCCTAGGCGCTGGGGAGCGTGTGTGTGTGTGTGGTTTTTCGGTTCGCTACATCGTGGTGTCGTAGTTCTTATCCTCTACAAATGAAATAATTTCCAGATTCATCTGTCATTCTGTAGGAGTATTATGTTTTTCTTCTTCTTTCTTTCAATTCTTCTGACAGTTTGCCGGTCGTTGGACCATTCCAGAATACAAGTCACAAAAATATGGAAAACTGTATCTCACTGGAGAAAAAGTTAAAAATGCATCGTGCAGATACATTTACCCATTCTGGTGCTTTAGCTGCGATTTCTACGTGCGCGCTGACTGGGAGATTTTTTGTTTTGTTTTAAGTTGAGAGGTTTTCCATAGAGTTTCGGTTGACAGCGGCATACCTGGTGCTGGTGGTGAAGGTGTCAAACTATATATGTGTTCTATGACATATATTTATATAAAAGTTTTCACCTCATTGTGATGAATGTAAAATCGAAACGATGAATAGGCAGTTGAAAGTATGTCTCATTGTTATCGACTGCAGGGGAAGTGACGGCTTTTGTTAATGTAGAACGTAGCAGAACGTGTTTCGGAGTTGTTTTCGAGTGAATCGATAACACCCGCGATTGCATCGTTGCGTTGAATGGGTTTCCATAAAAGCCTTTGGATCGGATAGAGTAATGTACTCGATATGGGATTGTGGATTGGAAGCGCTGTGTTTCAGCTTTCTGCTAAGCAGGCAGACCAATTTTTGCGAAACTTTAAAATTTCTATCGTCTTTATACATATTTGCTTACGTATATCTTAGCTTCGAATGTACTAGAACGTTTAGTAAGCATGACCCATAATTCTTGGACAATTGTACGCCAAAATTGCGCATTAAAACTGATTTTATTTGTTAACGCACACATAATGTGCGCGAAAGCGAATAGCATATGTGGTTGTAATAGTATTACCAGCCGTCAATCAAATTGGGACATGGTTTGTTTCTTCTCTGGTTAATTCATAAGGCGGGAAAAAACACACACACAGATAATTGACAGAACGCACCATTAGCTGTCGGATTTTACAGAGCATTTAGGTACTTAGCATATTATTATTGGTTCGGATTTCTGTTTGTTAATTCTTTCGATATAACAAACTGTTGCGCACTCTCGAGTAATGTGTTTTCCTTTTCAAAATGAATTCCATAAAGTTAGAACCTGTTTGGAAGCCCGGTTGTTCCATATCAATTGGAAAAATTTTCATTAATACGTGGAGTATACCCGTTTTATTGCCACCTCGCTGCGCTTAAAAAAATCGTACGACCTTAAGTGATATCAATGACCAAAGGATGGTAAGTTGAGCTGTATACAACTAAAGAACATTGCCCTTAAGGTTTTGTCCTGTTAACATTTTTATTAGCGCACACTATGCAATTACAATGTGCGAAACAATTGTAGTTGTATCATGAGCGCGACCTGACGGTGTCGTAAAACAGTTTTTAATTGCCTTGTATTTCTATTGTTGTCCCAAAAACTAATGTGCGCAACCAAGATTAGTATATTTTGCTAATGCACTTACTTTTTTGAGTGTGCGCATAATATATTTCCGACTTAGCTTTTCTTAACAAACACTATTGTGTCATAATGCATATATACACTATTTACTGACAAATTTACTGACAGAAAGTAACCTAACGACTCTGCATACATTTTTGACATACACCCCTTTCTGTAGTTTGAAATCTTGATAAAGTGTTATGTCCGCTGTAAACACACCAAAATTACACGATTGCAGTTCCACTTGGAAAATCCTAATCGCATAACATCATAAACATCATTCAAGCCCAATGTCAGTTGATAATGATTTAATTTACGGTTTCGAAAACAGTCAAATTGGTATTCTAATTCAACATTTTACCGCTCAAATTAGCATTATTAACGACCGGTTATTTATTTTTCTCTTATAGTCAACGGCCTATCATCATTTTTCTTCCTAATTTACATTTCTGACCGACTCTTTCCATCCGACCAAAGACGCAATTCAAAGAATATGACGCGTCCCCCATTTTTTTTTTAAGTAAAATCACATGTGCTATGGGAGAATTCCCATGCAATAGTTATAGGCAAAACAAAGTGTGCAATGCTCCATCAATTCCATCAAGCGAATAGTGAGCGTAACCCTCTCCAAGAGATTAATCCCATTCCATGTACAATTTTCCCTCTTCACTTTTTCCTATTGTCTGCTCGAGCGTGCGTGTAATTTGTTTAATGCAACTCATGAGTGTTTCACAGTCGTCTTGGTTTTCACCGAAGACACTGCGCCGACAATCGTAAAAGACGAAGAAAGCTCATTTCTGAAATCCCTAAATCCTTGATGAAGTTGAGCACCATTGCGCACAAGAACATTTGTATAAGGTTGTCTTTACTATTATAGTGTCAGTGGCGGAGAAGAGGTGTGAAGACTCTTTACGAATGTAACTAATATAAGTCGTAAAATTGCGAAACCTTACAAAGGACTAGCTACCCTAACCATCAGCCAGTCCTTTCGGTATAATGTCTGCCAACGAATGAGGTTCAAATTACTTTGACGCAGGAAGAGGTTTTCGCATGGCTGCAAATTTGTTATTTAATTTTTTATTCCCCATTTTTATTTCCCATTTTTATTTGAGTCTTGTTTTTATCTACCTACGGTTGCGGATTTAGTGAGTTTTTTTGTTGTCGTAATCTAATGGCTCAGATTATGGGGAATTTATTTAAAAGGCCCGGCGTTCATCCACAAATCATAATGGCCATTTAACCATTTGTTATAATAAACTATGCTGTGTACGGGCATACAAGTGTAAAACGTCAGCCATTTGATTTATGGTGCGCTAAGGTTGGAAGAGAACAAAAATCCAGATTTCTCAGCTAATACGTGAAAGACGCTAACAAGTTTTGACTCTGTCAACCCTTTTCTCATTTGTTGTGAAATATTATATGCAGATTGAGCGAGTTATTTACCTTTAACTCCAAATTGGTTCGGTTCCTCGAAGATTGTGTCGATATATCTCTCAGTCTTGATGTGAGGGTTCCAGTTGAAGTTTTTCTTCAGAAAACCCACAGGGTAGCTGTTCAAACATTTTTTTTTTCACTATTTTTCTTGGGTGGCATTTATAACGGACACGTGGATAAGTGGGCATATTTACTGAAATTGTTTATATCATTTTAAACTTTCACATAAATAAGTATGATTTCGTGTTTGAATAAACCACGCAGAAGTCAGACATTGGGAAGGAACATTGCAAAGGTGAAGCAAATTATGGGTGCGGTATAAATTAGAGGAATAGAAATGATTACTAATGAGCTGAAAACTTACAAATTTTCTTGTTGGTGGATAATTCTAGAGTCGATTTTTGTTCACACTAAGAAAGTTGTTTGTCTAGCTTGGGCACACAAATCAAATTTGAATTTATTTTTTAACACGTATGATTTTTTTTTAACAAAGAAACTTGTTCCTTTATTTAAATGGTTCTTAAACGGAGATAAGTGATTATGGGGTTATGACTTGATCATTAAAAATTTGGAGTTTAATTCTTGCATAGTTGTGCGCAAACTCAATAACGAAAATTATCTTTTGGTTCCTCAAAACGAATTCAATTTGTTAATACATTTATTAGCGTACGTGATTGATTTGTAAATTTAATTAAAACATGTGCGATTAACTTACTTTTTACATGTCCTGCAAGTGGAATAGGCTTAAGTTATTACAACGATACAATCCTTACAGGTTTTTCCAAACTTTTTTAATTTATTCAGTTGCTTTTAGCCTATGCTATCTGGAATGTTTCCGAACGTGATAAGTGAAATCATGGAAAGAGCACTGGGTAAGATTAGCTGTTGGGCGACTAGTTGTGGTCTTAGCGTTAACCCAAGCAAAGCTGAACTGATGCTTTTCACCACCAAAACCAAAATACCAACCTTCTCACTTCCCCGCTTAAATAACCAAATTCTTACTCTATCCACCAGTGCCAAATACCTATAGGAGTCATCGTCGACCCTAATCTCAACTGGAAGTCAAATATCGAACACCGAGCGCGGAAGGCAAGCAAAGCTTTCGACGCCTTCTGTAAAACTTTCGGCAAGAAGTGGGGTCTTCAACCAAAGATGGTTCGTTGGATGTACACAACTGTTGTACGTCCTTTCCTCACCTACGGATCATTGGTATGGTGGTCCGGCTTAAGTAAATCATATAACATCACGAAATTAAGCAGAGTCCGAAGAACAGGTGGAATTGGATTTACAGGAGCCTTACGATCAAGTCCGACGGAGGCGCTTAACGTGATTCTTAATTTTGTGCCAGTGGAACTGCACATAAAAAGCATTGTTGCGTGTGGCGCTGTTAGGCTGAGGGAATCCAAATGTGGCCCGAAAGCCCTTATGGCCTACTTTCCCTACCCGACGGAATAGGGCGAATATCTACAAACTACACAGTACCCAAACTTATTTTCCATAAAAACTTCTCTGTTAGATTTCCGTCTAGATCAGAATGGGAGGAAGACGCGGTAGTTAACGACTTCGACATACCCATGAATCACAGGTGGTTCAAAAATGACCTGTGGAGTGGGAGCGGGCATTTTCTAAGCTGAGTTAGACATCTCCAAATATTTTCGCCTCCCCAACGCAGCCAGCGTCTTTCAAGCAGAAGTACTTGCAATCAAGGAGGCGTGTAGACTGCTCCTTAACATAACTACACCCAGAAAAACAATTTTCAACTTCGTCGACAGTCAGGCCGCGATTAAGGCTGTCGGTTCAACTAAATCAACGTCCAAGCTTGTTGTGGCTGGCAGGGAGACACTGACTTGTCATCGGGTCGAATTCACTCTCGTCTGGGATCCCGGCAATAGGAACATAGAGGGGAATTATAAAGCCGATGAACTTGCCAGCCGTGGCTCTGCCCTGTACGTGTCTCAGGCGGAGGAAGTCGTCCCTAAGCTGATGGGATACGTTGAGATAGAAGTCCTCCTGTACTGCACCACCACCAGATGGTGGAAAAATTTTTCTTCTAAATTGGAAGTACAAGTTTCTTAAAACAAGAAAATAAAATACTGTGAATGAATCAAGAATGAGAGAAAAAAGGAAAATTTAGAAAATATAGTTCTTGAATTAAGAAAATAATTCTTCAATGTTCTCAAAAATTGTTTTCTTCCAATAAGAATTATTTTTCCTAAATCGTGCATAGGTTTTCTTGATCCAAGAAACTGATCGCTTATTGAGATATGTTACGTTAAAAAATTATTTCTTATATCAAGAACTTTGGTCTATGATCATGCAGAATTTTCTTGATCCAAGACTTGACATCAAGAACTACTTTCTTACACCAACAACTTTTTTCTAAAATCCAGAACAATTATTTGAATTGAATTGTCTCCCCAAGAACATTTTTCTTACATGAAGAATTTATTTCTGGAATTCAGAAGAATTATTATTGATTTAAGAAGGAAATTCTTAAATACGAAAATTTACCCCAAGCACTTTGCTGTTGCATCAATAAACTTTTTCTAAAATGTTGCAGTGTTATTTATATTCCAGAAACGATTTGTTAAATACAAAATGCGTGCTTAAGAACTTTACTCTTATATCAATAACTTTTTTCTTAAAACACGCATTTATATTTCTTTAGAGCAAATAACATTTGCACCATCGTATTCTTGAAATAAGAAAATTAAGATAAATGCAATGTTCTGTTACCGACTAGATACTTATTTCTTACTTCGATCAAATGTTCATCGAAATCAGAAAACAGTCAATAAAGAACTTCTAAAACCAAGAAATGTATCCTGCATTAAAATATAATTTATGCAGTCATTGTATAATTGTGTATTACCTGAAATGAAAATAAATTAAGTAGTAGAACTGAAAGCTTTTACTTATTTTTTTATTTGGAAAAAAGGTTAAAGTTTTATTAACACAATCTTTATTTATGGAAATTAAGTGCTTATATCAGTGGCCACAAGCCATAACCGCTTAAGTCGACTTAAGACGAAATTGAGATTTTGATACCATTAGATTCAGCGTATCCAAATCTATTTTGTAAATTTTTTTCAGCGTTATATCTTTAAAAACGTGGCCACAATTTCAAAAAAAAAAAAACTGCTTAAGCCACTAGAGTCAATGGAGTAAAAAAACTTTAAACTGCTCTCCTGAACAATGAGTAAAACAGACTTAAGCGGTTTTGCCTTGTTACCACAGTATATTCATTGCATTACATTCAAATATTTCTTTTCTTAAAAACCTTTCTTCCGTCTGGTAAAAAACTTATTATAAACGGTTTAGTACATATTTTATCAATTTTTTAAATTTTATAGTTTTCATTTTCCTCTCCAACAATCTCACAGCAAAAATGATCATCATGAGGGTCTATTATGACTTGAACCAAAATAAAAAATATTTCTTCTTCTTGAACAATAATTTTACAAATTCGGAATAGTTCTTCTGATATCAAAAGATTGAAAGTTTTCTTGTAATCTGTTCCTCTATAATTTATTTTTGATGTTTGATAAACTTTAAATACATCAACAACAAAATTGGTCAAGTTTCTATATAATAAGAAAAAATATGTTTATTATATTCGGCCCTATTTTTTTAATATAAGAATTTGTTTCTTATATGCAGTAGATAGATATAGATAGATAGATAGATAAGAAGTAAGTTGAACGTCAGCAACAGTATATCGAAAGAAATAACTCATCCACTTTCTCTCGTTACCCCTCTCTATACTTACTACACGGCCATGATATCAAAAGTAAACATTTCTTTGGAAAAAAATATATACCTAATAAATACAAGACCATAAATTCGATCTAAATTATGGTAGCATAAAGTCATATATGCTGGAATAGTTTTAATAATTGTTCTAAATTGCTGCAATTATTTTCTTGGAATTAGAAAATCCGTATGCGTTGTAAATAAAGGACAGACTTCTTACTATCAAATAATTACTTCTTGACTTCAGAATATATTTATTTAGTTTTCTATATAAAATTCGTTTCTTAAATCAAGAAATATTTGATCGTTTCGGTAAAATGATATTTTTTTAACAATAAGAATGATTTTGTAGATCCAAGAATTACTGTTTAAATACTATTAAATTAAATTCGAACAAAGAAGAATTTGCTAATTTTTTAATATCCTCGATTCAAGAAACGAAATTTCTTTGTGTAGAAAATAATTTTCTTTCCGTGTGTCGAACTGTGCCATTTCAAGGAAGATCTGGCCAACTTACGATGATGACAGAACAAACAACCCCTTAGCCAGGACGCGTGCAGATGTCGTCAGACTAATGGCAATTAGTACGGGCCATTGGTCTTTAGGAACTCACGCAGCCAAGCTTGGCATTGCCCATAACACCCACTGCCGTAGCTGCGCTGACACAAACAAGAGTGAAACAGTGTTTCATCTTCTTTGCGAGTGTCCGGTCCTAGCCAAAAACAAACACAGGGCACTGTCATCCCTTTTTTGATGACCTTTCGGCCATCCAAAGTACCCATTTCAAAAAGATCATCAAATTTCTCAACTCCTCAGGCTGGTTGTGAGCTCCCTTAAAGTCCTTTCTCCCCCTTTTTTCTACAGGTTCCGTGAGTTGTGGTCTCAAAACGGCGCTCAATGCGTTATTTGTGTTTTTTCCTCGTCAGGAAAAGGGAAATACAGCCACTTAAACCAACCAACCTGTGCGCTAAATATTTAATACGATTTTTTCCCATGATTTTTTTAGGATTTGTTGTACTACTCAGCTAAGGGGTTTCCAAATTCAAATTATACCTTAACTGTACCTAAAGTATCCACTTTTCCTCATCTTGCGAATGTCAAACATAGAAATGTCAAATAGTACGAATAACTGTCGTGGAGAAACCCTCTCAGAACACACTTTTGGATAGCGCCTTAAACTTAAGGTCCCCTCCATTTGTATTAAAAACTATTAAACTGATTTAATAAATTTTAATATTGAAAAATAAATTTCTTGACAGATTGACAGTAAAATCCAGCACTGAACTCTTGGCTGTAGTGAAAGGTTGTTGAAAGCTTCAACAAGGGTCTTCTGATATAATTTTTTGCCTATAATCTCACTCACTCACAAGAACACATCCAAAATTTGTTTATGTGCTGTGAAATAAGTAATCATTTTTCCTAACGCACACCATTTGTTGAATCGGTCACAAAGCGCACACGACTGATCGTGCGTTGCATTAACTTCTCGATGAAGCTCCTACCGATAGTCGTTCAAGTAGTAACAGTGATAGTAGCAGAGCCACTCCAACCTTCTGGTTATTGAGAAAAGTGATTGCTGACCAACTCTGGCCAATTGGAGTGTATGTTCACACAAAATACCTAAGCTGACCAGGTGCCGTACATTTTTTTCCAAAATGGTTCGAACCTATAGTACCTACGCATTTTGTAATTGTCTCTTTTCGAAACTCTTTCCAGACCATTAGTGTAACCAAACCAAAGCAAGTCTCATACGCAACATGTTGCATTCAAAACTGAAATTGAAATGCATCGCTGACCGGCGCCATAAGGCCTTGAGCCGAATCCAACTTACATAATGTTTTCTAATCAATCAATCGCAACCATTAGTTTCAGCAAAAGTCTAAAACCGATTAGATAATCATTTTTGACGTTTGAAATTATTTCCAAGACCTCCATTAAGCCATAACACAAATTTGTACACAGAACATTCTAATCATAACCACCCAAAGGGCAAGTTCAAAAAAAGCTATACGTTCGAGATAAGCCATACACAGCGAAAGTCAATAATTAGATAGAGAAAATGGGTCGTGTCTAGATAAAATCAATTTTCTTCTTGCCTCTTCCACAAGTTTGCCTTCATTGATTATTTTTTTCATGTTTACTCTGAGATAAGTAAAAATTCATTTATTAGTTCAAAGATATTGAATACGATGACTAAACGAGCCAACCAAAGCAAACCCACCAAATGTAATAAAAAACAATGAATTTCTGTATCTCTTTTGATTCAGAAAGGAAACTACGTATATCTACGTGATGAACACAATGGAAATGCTCTTTGGGAGTGAGAGAAGAAAACTTATGCGTTCGTTGCACCTCCGAATGAAAAGAGAAAACGACAACAGAACTGCAGCAGCCGAGTCAATAGCATCTTTTCTGTGGATATACAAGAGGTGCACTATTGAAACTTGCCCTGTCACTGATGAGAATAGACGGAGAGCAACGTCAGTATCACAGTACCAGTATCCAGCAGATACTTGCGAATATAAATAATAAAATTTGTATTTACTCAAGTACTTTTGTGCTTTTGGTTTGTTATTTTTCTGTTGGCCGTTGTGTGTTGGATGGAGAATTGCGTTCCTTTTTTTTTTTTTTAATTGGCAAACATGCTGTAGGTAAGGGATGTTGCGAGGAACAGTGTGTTGGCGGATATTATTAAAGGAAGTGGCTGCCGTGAATTGAATGGTTGAGGGCGCTTGTTTGCATTGAATTTAGGACGCGAATTTTATATGAAATGCCGATTGTGTAGTGTAGGTCTGTATAGTAAAGTCGTTGAACCTCCATTTGGGAAGGATGAAATGATTTAAATCTAGATGCAGGCTTTGAGTCGGTTTAATATGGTTAAGGACTCGCCGCACTTAGAAAAGTGTGTTGACTTTTTAGTAATTCTTTTCGTACTGCGGAGACTTGCACGTTCGTTAAGTAGGAGACATTTAATAGTACAACTGCAGTTACTTAGGTAAGTTCAGAGGTAAGGCGCCTGACGATATCTGCACTATATTTATCCAGACTGTAGTTGAGTTAAAGCTTTCGATAGCGGTTTTTGGAAAACAGCAAACCTTTAATAGAAAAAAAAATTACATGAAAATGAAGCATTGGGTTCAGTCTGGCGCCCAACGTGGTGCCACAAAAAAAAGGGTGGGCCATTTATTGGTTTCTTTTTAAATCAAAGGTTATTTTTACACTGACAGCTGTTTTCCGCTTGAAATCTTGACAGAAAGTTAGTATCATACCTCCGCGGAACGAAATGAGTCGTTTTTCGCTTGAACAACGTTGGAACATATTTAAAACTTATTTCCAAAGCTAGTGCCGTTTAGCCCAAACAGCGAGTTTCTTGAAAAGAAGTTTTGGCCGAAATGAAGCACCCACCGCGCCTGCTGTATGCAAGTTTCTGCAAAAAGTTCGTGAGACTGGTATATGGTAGTGGACAACAGTTACGGTCCCTGGCGTCGTACGGTGCGCACAGGCGAGAATGTGGTTGCTGTAGCCGAAAGTGTGACACTCAATCGTTGGACCATTTTTCTTAAAAAAATGAGGATGGGAATAACGTTTCGGTCAACGGTGGGCGTTACAGAGCCATGTTTACCGACTTCTTTTTTTTTAGCACTTAAGGCCAATATCACCCAAGCAATCCGTGAGCTACAGTCCGAAACCATCAACAATATCATGGAAAATTGAAGCGACAAAATGCGCTACTGAGAAGCCAGCCGAGGCAGCCACTTGAACGACGTTGTGTTCCATAATTAATAGGAATGTTTGCTCTTACTAATAAAGCCGTAATAGATGGAAAAAATTTAATACTGTTTTAGTGCATTTTTTAAAAGACACTTGTATTTGGCCCACCCTGTATGTACACGCGCACTACTGGGCAGTGTTGAGTTTGCTTATTCATTCCCTTAATATCATAAAGTTTGCATCAAGTCCGATAGAGTATTTCGCGAAGCTATCCCTTTCACAACTGCGCTTAAACGTCAAACCATCTTGTAGGAAAACAAACCAAATTTTGTATGGCGGAAGATATGATTTATTTCGTTTTTTGACTAAAAGTCTATGATAAAGGACAAAATACTACCTAAAAACATTACAGAAAGCTGGAATATAATTTAGAAATTAGAATTATATTTACAAAACCAAAACGAAATATATATGTCCTGTGTAAACTTTGTGTATATGCGTAGTTGAACAAAATGTATTAGATATACTCGTATATGTTTAAAAGAGCTCGCGGGATTGGCAATAAAGTCTCTATAAATGCTTTCCAGTGCAAATAGCACTATCGCAAAAGGCCGGGCTTTACATTTGCAGTGAGCAGATTCGATTTCTCCATTGAAATCTACCAACACCCAAGTCCCAGACGACGGGAATGGAGAACCTAAATGTAGGAACAAACAGTTATTAAACGGTTGTCATACAATTCGCATGTTTAAATAACCTTTGCCAGTACCACACAAATGTGTGAGAAACGAGTACCTTTAACATCTTCAAACCATCCGGCTTCAAAAAGATCTTGTCCTTGACTTGTTATTGCATTCACTTCCAGATTCCAGTGTATACCAAATTTTTTCTTGCGAAATAATAATGGAAAATTTAAAATATTAAATTCAATGTAGCGGACTTTATTCAGCGCATCAAGGACTTGTGCGTAAGCAGATAGCTCCAATTTTATAAGGAAAAGTTATTCATAAAGTTATATATTATGCACTTTAAAATTACTAGATTTAAGTTACTTTTAACAAACACTAATGTGGTAGGTCCCTTTTTATGTTTGATTGCTGCAAAGAAAAACAAACAATATTTATCCAATTTCAGAGCCGATATGTCAATTTTGATTAAATTCAAATTTTTGCCTATCTCCCGCCACATAAAATTTAGTTTGTTTTCCTACAAGTTTCTCAGATGTCACTTTGTTTATTTTTTCTCTTTTGGCACTGACGTTGTCGCGAACTACCCTATTCGTGTCAACAAAAAACTTTGCCATAAAATTAGTTCACATCAGAAGTGAAATTTTTATTAAAGTCTTATATACCCATTCATGAATTTTTTCCCAATTCGGAGGGACTATAATAAAATTTTGTGTGCTAATGGCTGGTGCGTTATCCTTCAAACTCTTAAAATCGAAAACGATCCAGCGGTAATGACGGCAATTTATCTGCGGTTGTCATTTTCAATATTTGCGAATGTGCGTAAACAGAACTGAGAACGCGCATAAATGTGCGTTTCAAAGCAAACGATGTGTTCACACTTTACTTAGTATTACCGCAAAGGAGCTTCCAATTTTAAATGGTTCTAAAAATGCTTCTGTGAACTTTGACTATAAATAAATAAATAATTGGCGCAACAGGTCCGTATGGACCCAAGCCTAGCTTCTGACAACCATTCGTCTTGTGTGAGTTTTTATTTTTGGGACGAATGGAAGGGATCTACAATTTTATGCCGAGTCCAAACGGCCAATTGAGAAGCTCTTTCATGACAGTTATACTCTCGGATGTTTGTCAGACGTTCGCGAGACTATGACTATGACTGTGCTCAAGATTTTTGGCGATTTTCAAATGTTACTGAAAATTTATTTTGCTCATGGGTCGTGCGTTTAAGTAAGGACTCTTGTTATGCAGAACAATAATGCATTGACAGAAATTTGTCTGTGTTTACTATGCTTTTGTGCGTTAGCAAAACTGAGAACGCACATAAGTGTGCGTCGTCGTGTGCCCAGCGTCGATTCAAGACCTCAAAGATAAAATTCGTGAGGCTATCGAGGACATAGGGCAGCCACTTTGCGATTTGGTTATGGAAAATTTCATGAAAAGGATATGGTCCTGTACGCGTGCTCGTGGTGGCCATTTGGCTGATGTTGTTTTTCATTATTAACGGCATACCTTCCCCTTTATCATGAAATAAACATCCGATAATTTATCTCAAAAATGGCATTTTTCTTCGAATACCAAAATAACACCTCTTATTGGAAAACCCTTTAGTTAGTAACACCGAAACTTAGCTTGTCAAATGTTTGTATTAAATTTAACTCTCATGGTTTTTACTGATTTGCATTATATTTAATTTTACTGTGCGCATGGATCGTGCGTTTATCGACAGACAGGTGGAATCGCAGCTTATTATGTCCGTTTTCAAAACTGAGCTTATTGTTTTATTGAACTTTTAACTCGAGCCATTGCATTTGACAATGATTTACTTGCGCTAGCCATATATGGAACTTTAGCATGTGCGTTACGAATACTGAAAGAGGTAATCACTCTGCGTTGGCATACCAACGAGGGATCATACAGCTTTAAAAAGAACTGTATTAATGGGTGGCCCAAAAAAGCCAACAAGCAACTAAAGTGGCATGGTTACTTGTTTTTTATTTTTATGGTTAGCACTCATCTTCAACAGCTCCATACTTGGCTAATCCCTTCAATGTGACATAAGGCACTCTAAATTATAAATAGAATCACCTTGGTCACATGACTTATTCATATTCCATCCCTATTTGTCTACACCAAAACCCATCACCAAAGTAACAAAACCAAACACAGTAACCTTGTCAGGAAATTGACAAATTTCGTTCAAAGAACCACTCTGCCGCCGGCACATACTAATTTTCCACCTGCCTGCCCGAAGTCGCATTTTACCTTGACTTTTTTTTAACCATGCTGCTGCCTGCCTGCCATCAGTTATGCCTGCTCTCAATATACCTATATAGGTTCTTACAAATTGCAAGATGTTTTGCGCCGGGAAAATGAAATACGAAATTAATATTTCGCTATCACGAAGGATTTGAGCACGAGCCAACACTGTGGATATATCTACACAATGTACACTTGAACAAAAAAAGACACAATCCAAAGTTGATGAGCTATAATTCACATCCATGTATACCGGGTTATAAATTTACTTGGTGCGCTGCACCTTGCTCCATTATTTAACAAAGTGCCACCACTAAGCAACATAGCGCAGATGCATGTACGAGTATGTATGCTATGTACTCGAACCAAAACAACAAGAAGTGTATCATCTGCCACCTGGATCTGGCGTCTGATGGCGAAGTCTGGCGAAATTGACATCGTCGGTGTCACATCGCGTTGGGCTAATTAAAATTTCATTATTCCAAGCCAAATTGAATGGCGATGAAATAAATTACATTTGAAGTATAGCTAAGTGGCAATAGCGAATAGATGGATATACATCTCGGTTCAACGATAGGTAGATACTGTGTTTCCAAACAGGTCATGTCCCTGAGATTTTTGCAATTTTCGTCGCGCCCGCGAAATGGGTGCGGTTCGGAACTGAAAATATCCCCAGGAACAGAGCCAGGATAGTGCATACACTACAGACTACAACATTATTATAAACCCCTAGATAGAGACAGCTGAATACTTGGAATTGCTACTGCATTCATTCATATTCAGAACAGCATTCATATCAGACCTCTTGAACTTTTGCCCGAGAAACCTGAGCAGTTGTGAACGTATGGCAGTGCACCAGAGACAGCTGAAGTGTGTCTTTGGCTGCACCTACAATTGAATTCAGTTCATCGAAAATCCAATTGTCCTTTGAATGACGTAGTAGAAAAAAAGGCATCAACATGACGATCATAACAAAGGAGGGTGGGTGCCACTAAGGCTAGGATAGAATCACATAATGATGATGATGATGAAAGTCGTAGAAAAGCATTTCGCAACTGAGTGAGCTTTATCTTGTGTTGCATGTCGATGGAGAATAATGGAGAACAAAAATGGAGCAAGGATAACAGGGAGAGTCCTTCAGTGATTTTTTGTTTCTTCCTTTTCGGTTGAATGGAGTATAAAAAAAAATAACTATTTGAGCGAATATGTGTCAAATAGCAATGGAAAATGGGTCAGGCAAGTGCGCAATTTCATTTCGGATTTAATGAGGGAAAACAGAAAAGACACCCCGAAAAGTGGCAGCGTATAGTGAAGTCAGATCTACCTTTTGTTTGGGTTGGCACGAAATAATCGGCCAGAGTGAAAGTTAATTTACTTACGTATGAGTGGGGCGTGTGGACGAAAATTCTCTGGATGAATGGATGAAAAGGTAATCCGATTCAAGTGCCCGAAAGAAGCTACTTAGGTGCTCTTACATTAATAGTGGCAAATAGGTTGGTTTTTGGTATACCACTTGATGACAGGTGCTGTAGATACATAGTACGATAGAAATAGTTGTGTCGTGCCAGACTATTAAAGCACCTGCAATGGCATACGTAAAGAGTAGAGTGATATAATCGCCTGATGGGTATACTTGGTGTGTTACCTAGTTGGCGAATTTATTTGTCTTAAATTCGAAAATTGCGTAATGAAATTCACTCTAGCGTAATTTTCTTGTGTGTGCTTTCCTCTCAAACCCTAAATGCAAGTGTAAAAAAATTTGTCTGTAGTAAAACGCATACTCATGTGCGTAAGTTTTGTTAACGCACATAGCAGAATTGTGAAACCAATCACCGCGCATTGTTTGATGTTGATTACATCCATCAGTCTGTAGTGACACAAAATTTGATTAAAATCACTTCAAAATCAGCAAAAACCGAAGGCGCATTAAAATTTAGTGGAACTCGTTTTAGAATAATTTGAAAATATATACGAATAGGTGTAAATATTACTTGGTTGTGTTAACGTACAGTCTTAAAATTTACCGACTATTACATAGATTGTGCGTAAAAGTTCGCACGTGAACACACATAAGTGAACCAGTAAAAAGCCTTTGGAAATTTGTTAAAAATGTGCACTGGTTTGATGAAGGTAACAAAATAAATAAATCATAAATTCCATTAATTGATAGCGCTCATTCAACTGTGCCTAACGCACTTGTTGGAGACTACGACGTCTCCAAAGTAAAGTACTGGAGGCAGCCGGCCAGACACTTACTGCAAACGTGCTGAACACAGCCTGAGTGACAACAATGCCTACTGAAATACTGAAATGCCAAAAATGAGAAAAACCATGAATTGTCAAACGCAAAATAAAAAATTATTATTCTGTTTTATAACGTCATCGAGAAAAGTTGCGTTTTTATCTCCGTTTTTAATAACGTAGTTTTTTAAAAGTTTTTAGTTTGGTACAGCTTGGCCTTTGACTGAGTTTTTTTCCTTTGTTCGCGAATCAGTTCTTGCCTTTGCCAGCGATTAAATCTCTCCCTTTGTTTCTGCAAAGAACAGCACTAATTTAGTCGTTTAAATTATTTAAATTGTATTTTCTGGAACATCTTTATTGCCGCTTCTTAGCTCACTTTTTGTTATCTCGCTGACAAACATCTAACATGGATTGCCAACTCAGATACGAGAATTTGTCCAAACTCTCAATACGTCGGTGGGTAATTGGATTTATTACCGAAAGCTCAGTTGTTTCCTTAAAATTAAGTCATAATCATATATCTTTCTCACTTTCGGAATTTTTGTACAGCGGCGTTCTTTTATTCAACCCTGTTTTTCTGCTGTGTCTTTTGCTCTGTATTTTCCGCCGCAGCTGATTGAAATCAAATTGTATTATTTCACAGTTATCGGTATTTATAATTTATGTTACTTGATCAATCGCCAACATCACAACTTCGTCATACATTAAGTTCTACGAGACAGCTGTAAGCATCGATCGCTTTGGAACTCCATTTGTACTCAAACTGTGCTCATCAACATTCAATATCCACCAAGCATCTGCTGGAGTTAGTTCGCGCAATCGTACTGCGCACAGTTCTGTGCGTTTTCGTATTTTCAGTCTCAAGTAATTGCCTGTCACCAATTTGACTGTAATTTTCTTATTGTATAAGAATAAAAAACATTTAAGCGCGATTCTACTCGCAATAGGGTGCTTCAGTAACGAATAATGTTTAAATCTACACCAATTTAAATCCTCTTAAGACTTACCACCCTTTGTTCATATACATATTATGTAGTCACCAACTTCTGTCTGTACTATTTTTATGTGCTAAAACCTGTTCCAAATGTATACTATTCGCTCATTGAATTCGTTGTCGAATCGGATTATTTGTGGACGTTTGGAAAAGGGCTTAAAACTCATATCCTACAACTTAAAACCCATCAGTCATGGGTCAGGCTATTTATTTTTTTATGAATAACCACGTATTCATGCTCACAAATTGTATCGCTTACAAAATCACATACATGTGCAGTTATGCTCTAAGTTGTCAATGTAAATACGGATTTTCCCATTATAATACTGCAGCTCTTTATGAATAACTACGAGCACACACAGTGTGTGCGCTATCGTATTCTTGCTCACAAACTGTATCGCTTACAAAACCGCATACATGTGCAGTTATGCTCTAAGTTGTCAATGTAAATACGGATTTTCCCATTATAATACTGCAGATCTTTATGAATAACCACGAGCGCACACAGTGTGTGCGCTATCGTATTCTTGCTCACAAACTGTATCGCTTACAAAATCACATACATGTGCAGTTATGCTCTAAGTTGTCACTGTAAATACGGATTTTCCCATTATAATACTGCAGCTCTTTATGAATAACCACGAGCGCATACAGTGTGTGCGCTATCGTATTCTTGCTCACAAATTGTATCGCTTACAAAATCACATACATGTGCAGTTATGCTCTAAGTTGTCAATGTAAATACGGATTTTCCCATTATAATACTGCAGCTCTTTATGAATAACTACGAGCACACACAGTGTGTGCGCTATCGTATTCTTGCTCACAAACTGTATCGCTTACAAAACCGCATACATGTGCAGTTATGCTCTAAGTTGTCAATGTAAATACGGATTTTCCCATTATAATACTGCAGATCTTTATGAATAACCACGAGCGCACACAGTGTGTGCGCTATCGTATTCTTGCTCACAAACTGTATCGCTTACAAAATCACATACATGTGCAGTTATGCTCTAAGTTGTCACTGTAAATACGGATTTTCCCATTATAATACTGCAGCTCTTTATGAATAACCACGAGCGCATACAGTGTGTGCGCTATCGTATTCTTGCTCACAAATTGTATCGCTTACAAAATCACATACATGTGCAGTTATGCTCTAAGTTGTCAATGTAAATACGGATTTTCCCATTATAATACTGCAGCTCTTTATGAATAACTACGAGCACACACAGTGTGTGCGCTATCGTATTCTTGCTCACAAACTGTATCGCTTACAAAACCGCATACATGTGCAGTTATGCTCTAAGTTGTCAATGTAAATACGGATTTTCCCATTATAATACTGCAGATCTTTATGAATAACCACGAGCGCACACAGTGTGTGCGCTATCGTATTCTTGCTCACAAACTGTATCGCTTACAAAATCACATACATGTGCAGTTATGCTCTAAGTTGTCACTGTAAATACGGATTTTCCCATTATAATACTGCAGCTCTTTACGAACAACCACGAGCGCAAGTAGTGTGTGCGCTATCGTATTCTTGCTCACAAACTGTATCGCTTACAAAATTACATACATGTGCAGTTATGCTCTAAGTATATAATACTGCAGATCTTTATGAATAACCACGAGCGCACACAGTGTGTGCGCTATCGTATTCTTGCTCACAAACTGTATCGCTTACAAAATCACATACATGTGCAGTTATGCTCTAAGTTGTCACTGTAAATACGGATTTTCCCATTATAATACTGCAGCTCTTTATGAATAACCACGAGCGCATACAGTGTGTGCGCTATCGTATTCTTGCTCACAAATTGTATCGCTTACAAAATCACATACATGTGCAGTTATGCTCTAAGTTGTCACTGTAAATACGGATTTTCCCATTATAATACTGCAGCTCTTTATGAATAACCACGAGCGCACACAGTGTGTGCGCTATCGTATTCTTGCTCACAAATTGTATCGCTTACAAAATCACATACATGTGCAGTTATGCTCTAAGTTGTCACTGTAAATACGGATTTTCCCATTATAATACTGCAGCTCTTTACGAACAACCACGAGCGCAAGTAGTGTGTGCGCTATCGTATTCTTGCTCACAAACTGTATCGCTTACAAAATTACATACATGTGCAGTTATGCTCTAAGTATATAATACTGCAGCTCTTTATGAATAACCACGAGCGCACACAGTGTGTGCGCTATCGTATTCTTGCTCACAAACTGTATCGCTTACAAAATCACATACATGTGCAGTTAAGCTCTAAGTTGTCAATGTAAATACGGATTTTCCCATTATAATACTGAAGCTCTTACCGTCTCTATGTAGAACAAATCTTCAAACTGGAATCACTTCTGATCCGCTCCGATTTCTACTAAACAAACTTGTTCCTAAAAAAGCAAATATTTACAAAAAAAAAAAAACCAACACCAACAGTCCAACTTAATTACAAAGCATACGAGCCATCCCAAAAAGGCGCCTCTATAAACCGCAACATCTAATAATATCATTCCGCACATTAGATCATTCCCTGCTAAGCGCATATTCATTGCCTGCCCACGCGACTCGCATGAAATACGAGGAGATTAATTGGCATAAAGGGGCAGGCCGCCAGAAAGCCGGCTACATCGTATCGTCACCAGTCCGACCTTCACCAGCAGCCTCGCTCGAGACTATCTCCTTCTGCCTGCCATCAGAATTGTGATGATAGAATTTAAATTCTTTTTTAACTCGAAAAGGCTATAAGTTTCATTTCGCGTCATCCCATAGTCCCTTGGTCTTCCCTCGCCCGGGTAAGGAGCTTGGCACTTACACTGAGTATAGCTATACGTGTCATATGGCGCCAATGTCGTTTGTTTTGTGCGCGTGTTTGCTTCTATGGAAATGTTGGACAATTTAAATGGAATTAATCAAAGCGCCGATAGGATTGTTTTTTTTTTTATATCTTCTGTTCGGTTTCTCGTGTTTTCCTTTTGTGTTACGTCTGTTTGTAAGGCAATTGAAATGCGATTTGTGTATAAGGCGAATGGAGACGCGATGATTGGATTCAATGGTGTACGCTTGGTGCTTGCCCGTCTATATTGAGAACTAATCGATATGGCTATTAAGAGTCGCCCTCTGACGTTTATGAGACAGAAATGAAGATTAGTTTCCGCATAGCATATGGTCGCCGTGGTACGAAGGGTATTGCAATTGTCCAAGCCTCACAGTGACTGCCAGTGACAGCATCACAGACGTCGATCGACAGACGGATCAGAAAGTGCCTGCAACGCTACAAACGTTTCGCTTTCGTATTAGTACATGAGGTGGAATTCTACACATTTCATGGTTAAGAATGTATTTGGCTTGCGTAATTGTTAGGTTGCTTTGGATTTTGGTTGTTGCACTGCAAGGTGCACGGTGTATGTGAACCGCAAACCAGTTCGTGTCAATTGCTGGAGAATTGAAAAGTGAGATTGCTTTGGTAATAGCAGTACGTACGAGAATTCGCAAACAAGTTGAGGGGGTGGCTTGCAGTTCTTGTTCGTGGGATAGATACATCGTGTTGCAATAATTGTTGTCAGCATAAAGGATTAATTGTATTGTGTAGGAGGAGTGATCAAAATGTATACATGCGGAAGACTTTGGCGAATAAAAATTCAAAGATATGATTGACTGCCGAAGGAAAATCTCTTTCAATAGAAATTCTCAATCAATCTGATTTATGGCAATATCTCGTTCGTGGACAAAAATTGCCACACAGAAAGTAGAAGAGACTAGCATAAACAAACTGGTACATAGAAAATAAAAACAGAAATCGAAAGAATTATTTTCCCAAAAATAGTTCGTGTGGCAACCATATTGAAACGCACATTGATGAGCGCAAGCGAACCAAATTAAAGCCGACTTTTAAATTTTGTGATTTTAATTGCGATTGTATTATTTTGGAGCGCTAAAGATCTTGCTAAGCGCACATTAGCCCATTTACATTGCAGAGCTATTTTTTAAGGTTGATAACCAGTTTGGTGGGCTAAAGTCTTCGTATTTATGCGACAGAATACCTACTGCAGTATATCTCACATGAATCGTCAGTTTCTATTCAATATATTTTAAGGTGAATAATTGTTTAACATAAAGCTTTTTTTAGTTAACGAATCTGATGAACAAATTACAGATCGGAATCACGTTTACAAATTAGGGAAAAAGTCCAACATTCGGAACTATAGCGCCGTGAAGTGAAGGCAAAAGATAACGCACACGGATGTGCGCAAACTAAAGAACTGTTGCTGCTGCTTAGTTCTTTTATTAGTGATTTTTGTCACACCTAATTTTGCCATCACCACTTTTTTTCCGATATAAAATCGCTCTTTAAACAATCAGGGCCGTTTGCTCATACGACTCTTAAGTTATACTTAAATACTTATGGGCTCCTTTTTTCAGGGCACAAACTGACACATAAGAGGTGTCACATAAGTGCCACACACTTAAATTCGCTATGAGTCGTATCAGCAAATGGCCCTCAGTGATTTAGGCAACTACTACAATCACTGCTCTACTTACCTACTGAGCTACTAGCCCACTACTTGGGTCATAGATCACTCAGAATTCTTAATATTTGGCTGCATCTTCAAGCTACTGTCTGAAGCCACTAGATGCAGTTTCCTTGTTGTAATTTAATAAATAACTTATTTCATAGATAAATGAATAATTTTGTATTTTTTTTGTATTTCCAGGTATGTCCGACCTTATTATTTATCCATTGGAAGTGTAAGTAGCTCTTATGCTTATGCCCTCTTAGACCTCGAGGGCAGTGAGTCTCAACAAAGGCGATGTTTTCTCTTCACGTTTTTTTCAAGGCGAACCATTAAATGTAGATGTGTAATTTTACCTAAAATTAATAGGGTTTTATTATAAATTGTGTTAAATACATAAAAATGCGTCATTAATTTTAGGGACGCCACCTAAGTTGATTATAAGCCGAAGTGTTCCCAGATTGGGCACTTTGTCGTATTTAGGGCTATTTTGTTTGCTTAGAAAAAAAAACGCTAGAAATTGTTCCCATGAGCGCCCAACACAATTTTGGACTATATACGTTTTACAAATTTTATGTTAATTTTGTTTGTTTTGTGAAGGAATACAAAACTAAAAAAAAAAAATATTTTATACAAACCCGCACTTTGCGTTCAACTTGAACGCACACCAATTTATTTTGCAGGCCTTTTGATTTGACACAAGCCAATTGCAGAAGATATAAGTCAAATAAAATTCGTGGCGCGCACAAGTAAAAATATATAAACAAAATACAAGAACCGAAATTGTTTTCAACGATTTTTGGCCTTCTTTTTGGCAACGATTCTGGGCTAGATTTTTTTAAAGGTTTGTACGCTTAAGGCAACCCAAAATCTGGCAGCCCTGATACTTGAACTTTCTACCTAAATCTCAATTAGAACCAATTGTAAAACCCGAAACACTAACATGGGTGGTCTATTCAAATAGCCGCAAACACATTGGAAAATAAATGGTGTGAAAAGCTTAGCCATGGGTCTTTGAAGGACCTATTGCACCAATTCTGTATACAATTTAACTATACCCAACTCACACACAGAGCAATGAGTAGCTCAGACAAGTTGAGTCGAAGTTTATGACACAAGACGCAGCGTTGTAAACTTAATTTAACTGAAATTAATAACACTTGGTACAAAATATGGTACCATAAAGTTTTAAGTGTGCCAAAAACGTCCCATTTCAAATGTGGTGCGTATTAGTTGAGTCAGTTGGCAATCTGTCAAAGTCCATTAAAGTCAGTTCTTAGAGATATATTCCCCAAAGTCGATAAGTGCTCTTGTCACAGTTGTCGCAACTTATCTTATCCCATCAGTTGGGTCTATCGTGTCCGAGAACGGGAACCGTTCGCAAGATACCTATATAGGAGACAAAATAAAATTGCTGAAAGAAATCCACATTCACTATTCGAATTACCAAGTTCGGGCGTGAATCTCAGATGTTTCTAATGCTCTGTTATACGGCCAGACCCCTCAGTTCTTCTAAAGGGTATAACCGTTGAGATGAAGTTCCTTTGTCAACTCTGTAAAACCTCTCAGATCTGAGATCAGAGTATGAATGTCAGGAGATCTTTTTGATTGACATTCTTCAGACCTCCCACTTTACCAAAGAAGTAACTGCTGAGAATTTAAAATATATATTTCATATAAGGACTTACACAAAGAAGGTGACGAACAGATTCTATTCGTTTGACGTTCCTACAGCATTAGTCACTATGCAATATGTCCAACACCTCTATCGGACATTGTCCAGCAATTATCCCCATGAGTATGCAACTGGTTTAGCAGTTGAGTCTGATCATGAATTTAGATTTGTGTTCGCTAACACTATGGCCAGTGTTTTTGTTCATGCATATACTGAGATTGAGTACTGCCAAGGATTCAATATCAATCTTCTTTGCAAGCGTACTCAGAGGAGTAAAGAGACAGAAATCATGACCAAGAATGCTTCCATTTTTGATCCCCTTCTTCAACTCCCGGAATAAAAGGGTCATCTCATTGGCATAAGGCAATTCGTTCAGTGGCGTCCCTTCAAGTCTCTTCACAGCTAGGGTTATGGCAGCTTGTTCTGTCTAAAAGAGCGATATCTGTAAGAGGTCTAAGTGCAGTCAAAACCGATCAATCAAGTAACTGCAAGTAAGTTTCACCTAAAGTCCAATAACATCACTTTTCTGAGACATTTATATAAATGCGTACTAGCTGACCCAACGAACTTCGTTCCGCCCAAAATCGTTAATGTAATGGAATATAATAATTCCGAGTATGCTGCTTCATGCAACTGAAGTACTTATAACAATGTTGATCTTTTCCAATCAAACCGCAATGATTGACGTATCGGCCAACATTCCGTTTTCTTCATTTAATACAAAGCCGAATGTTTGCCACATACAATTGTTCATGAGAATTCAAGATTTATGGCAAAACATACAGCGATTGTCTCTGCAATTTATTAATTATTGACAAAACGAGAGCGAGACGTGCAGATATTTAAAGCGTTTAAATACAAATGTCAATTCGTACGGAATATACGAATTCTTACAAATTTTGACTCAATGTCGTTCCCTTAATTTGAAAAATTCGTAAAAGAGAGCGTCATAGAGAAAGAAAGTTATAACCCCTTCACTGAGAATTTTACGAATTTTTACTCAACAAATTTCTTAGATTAAGGATTGGAAAATGTGGTTCTCGAATGCTTATAGTTCAGTCAGCACAAATTCTTGCACATTTTGGTATTTATCAAAAAGGAGTTCGATTAACTCCAAATAACTTTCATCGCTAGATGAATCAACTAATATTGTTAAAAAAATAAAACTAGCCAAATCTTCGAGTTTATCAGACGTTTTTACGACTTTTCGTACTTTTGAATTTTAGAATTACCTATGTAACTTTCATTTTTCATAGATTAGGGGAGAATGGGGCACCTTTGAACACTATTTGTTTCCAAGTCACATAAAAACCTGTGTTCGATTTTTTTATCTGTAACTTCTTTTTTCTTTTAGAAATGGAACTCAGCTTTAGTTTAAACGCATAATTCTATCCGTTTTATGAAGATTTCGATTTATTATTATTTTTTGAATGAAGCAGGTCCTGAAGGGCAGCTTTGAACTAGGCTGGGGCACTTTTGAACGACAGTTTTTATAATAAAATATTAACCTAAAATAAGACAACACTTTATTTAAATTAGAAATAAGTTTTGATTTTTAAATTAGAGAAAAAAAACTTAACATAAATAAACTAGAATTCATATATCAGGACGAACATAAACAAAAAAATAACTTAAAATATGTACACAAACTAGAATTCACAGATAAGAGAGTTTTTACATAAACGAGGAGTAGCCTCATTAACCTAACTGAAATTTAGAGAAGTCAAAAGCAAAAGTCATCATTTTGAACACGTTCAAACCTGCTTATTATGGTTCTAAATGAACCTTCGCCTTTGAAAAATAGTTTTCACATATAAAAAAGCTCACCAACAAATTTGTATACTCTTACATAGAAAAAAAAAGTTGGAAGTGCAGCATAAAAACATTCAACACGAGCTAGTTTCAAGCGACTACTGAAAAGATGACCGAACTCCATTGACGTTTAAAGACAACAATATTGCCAGGATAAAAATTTAGTTTACTCTCTCCAATATTTTTTTAATAAGGTTTTATTAGTGATGTTCAAGGGTGCCCAAGTTCAAAGGTGCCCCACTCTCCCCTACTACAAAACCGTTTCCTAATTTTTTCGTAGGTGCCCCTCTCTGAAATATAATTTATCCCTAGCGCAGCCATTTTGACAGTCTTTTTCATTCTTTCTACGTAAAAAGTAAATAACAAACTAAGCATTTGATTTTTCCCCTTAAAATTGTCGCTTCAATGACATTTGATTTGAGAATCTTCACAATCAAACGCTTTCCGTTACCTATAATAAGTTTCGGTTGAGGTTGCGCAACAAAATTAGGACTGAGCCTTTCAATTTCAATTTCAAATTGTGCCGAAACCAAATCAAATGCAGTTGGTTAACCTCATTCTTCACAATGCAATTTTGACAGATGTCTGACCGCACGCATTAACAAGTCCTTCCAATTCAAATGGATTGACGAAACGAAAAGGATACTTTTCATATTGCGGAAAATGCATTGCTATATTGACAGACGTCATTCAATGGCCCAATACTAACGCAGCGAAGAAAATTATATTCGAGCGCGGAAGCATAACGAAACGCAGCTCGATTTAAATTGAAATGTAATGCACGTGACCTCCTTCGGTCTTGACGTCAAATAAATTCCTATAATTTTAATCCTCGTTTGCACCAAAGGGTGGCTCTCACTGCCCGATTTGCGTCCATATGATCGGCTTTTCTTTTTGCGAAAACGCGTTTTTAGAGGAGGGCAAAATTAGACGATTGTCTGTTAGTGATTCCGTTGAATCGATATTTTCTCCTTACCATACAAAATAACATTTTCAGACATCATTACCCATAAAACAATATAATTTTTTGAATGAAATAAGGTTAGGTTAGCTTAAGTTAGGGAAGGAGGACATCGTAAGACGCATTGTGATTCCCTTCATATAGGTAATTAAACAAACCCCAAAACAATTAAAATGACAGTTTAAGTCATGTTTAGGATCATAAAATAAAATAGGTAATAATACAAAAATTAACCGGGATCCAATATTCGTCGTGATGAACAAAAGCCTATTGTCATAGATTAAAATTTTCTCCATCCCAAACAAAATTTAATTTTCAGAAATTTCCACATTAAACCTCTGAAAGAATGCGATTTCTGATTTTCACGGTTTAAAATTTTCGGGTAAAAAATACAGAGTGAAATTTCAAAGTGATGCGACACTTCACGTCAACTTGCACAATTGGGGGGAAGCGAATGTCTACAAAGATAAAATTTAGCGAGGCAGTTTAGCAAAACAGTATCCTGTTCGCACGCTAAATTCTTAACTTCATATAGATGGGCTAATGAAAAGTTTCCACTCATTTAGCTCGCGAAATATATGTCCGGTACATTGAATCGAAGATAAATTTTGACATTAAAAACGGAGGAAAAAATTAGTGTTGTGATTACTTTGGATTTTTTGGATCATTTGCGCGATAAATAAAAGAGAACGCAAGGCCAAAAATTCCTTTTCATGCGATGAAAAAACATAAAAAAAATTGCAGGGCTGGTGGTTGTTGTGGAACGATCAGCAATATGGAAATAGCAGAAAAATTCCAATGCAAATAGGGATTTACCCCACACGAAGGAACGTGTCGTCTTCTGCTTACTACTTCAGAAATTATTTGAGCTGCTGCAGCAATGATAATATCATCTTCAATTTTGCGTATACCTATTGTTTTGCAACTATTCAAACACTGCGATGTCTTTGAAGTTTGAAATTCAAACATTGTATGCACGCGAATAATTAAAATAACGTTTACTCTCGTGAACAAATGGTTTTTGTCCCATCTATATGATGTTTAATAATTTAGCGAGCATTTATCTTTGGTGTGGAGAAATGAAGTGGAGACTAGCGACGCTCAAATTTAGCGCGAGCAGGCTTCAATCTAAAAAACTGCAATTTTCGTCAAAAATAAAAAGCTCAAATGTTTGGGACATGGACACCCTAATCATATAGCGGTATGAAATATACTTTACGTCCGATTCTCATACCTATCAAATATACACAACAAATTTCATTAAAATCGGTGCAACCGTTTCGGAGAAGTACGGTTACAAACACCGTGACACGAGGTTTTTTTATATATTTGATAATACAACTTTAATGTCTACTACATGACTTACTTCAAGTTGCGTTACAGTCCGGGGTGGACCTGGGCCTCAACCAACAAAAGTCTCCAGCCAGCACGATCTTTAGCCAGCTATCTCCAGTTTCGCACGCTACGTTGGTTAAGGTCCCCTTCCACTTGCGTGCGCCACCTGAGTCGCGGTCTTCCTCTACTGCGCCTTCCCTCGGGTGTGGATTCGAAGATCTTCCGTGCCGGAGCATTCCTGTCCATACGCTCTACATGACCCAGCCGCCTCAGTCGTTGGGCCCTTATTCTTCTGACTAGGTCGATGTCGCTGTACAATACGTCGTTGTATCTCCTCCTCCATTCACCGTCTATGCAGACGGGACCAAGAATCACTCGAAGAATTTTCCTCTCGAAATTCCCTCATCCGCTTTTGAAAGGGTCCATGCCTCAGCGCCATAGAGCAGGATTTTGATTATAAGGGTCTTATAAAGGGTCATTTTAGTTGTTCCAGAGAGGGCTTTGCTACTCAATTACCTTTTTAGCCCAAAGAAACAGCGATGGGCAATAGTTATTCTTCGTTTAATCTCAGCGCTGGTGTCATTGTCTGAGCTCTTAGCGGAGCCTAGGTAGACAAAATCCCTAACCACCTCAAAGGTATATCTGTCTATGGAGACGTCCTGTCCGAGACGTCGGTGTTGGTGTCCTCTTTAGTTGACAGCATATACTTTGTCTTGCGCTCATTTACCGCCAAACCCATATTCGCCGCCTCAGTCCCAATACTCACAAACGCACCATTTACATCATGTTGCGTTCTGCCAATTATGTCAATGTCGTCGGCGTATAGGAGTAATTGGACGGACTTTTGAAAGATCGTACCTCTGGTGTTGGCATTTGAGTTTTGCACTATTCTTTCAAGTACGATGTTGAAGAAATCACATGACAGCCCGTTGCCTTGTCTAAATCCTTTTTTGACATCGGAGGTTTCGAATGTCTACTACCTAAAAACGCGATTTCGATGAAACTTTTTTTGAAGTGTTTTTTAGTTCCGTGAGAACACTATAGGCTATGTCGGTCATAGCCACGCCTACATTTTACCAAAAATGTATTTTTTTTTCTGACTTTGCTGCCTTTAGCTCGCTATTGTTCAAACAGTTCTTAATGGTAAATATTTTCCCTTCTTCGTCAAAAGCAAAAAAAAAAACAACGAGTAAGTCTCACAACCACTTCACGTCCAACAAAGTCACTTTCTATTTTCTAACAAAAGAGTACA
Organism: Cheilosia vulpina; assembly: GCA_916610125.1. Classification (NCBI taxonomy): domain Eukaryota; kingdom Metazoa; phylum Arthropoda; class Insecta; order Diptera; family Syrphidae; genus Cheilosia; species Cheilosia vulpina. The sequence continues at coordinate 16,615,090 of OU744278.1, read as the reverse complement.
GTAACGTCGATTGCAGCGAGATTTGTATACATAGTACAGAAACATCCTCTTTGCAAAGAAAATTCCTCTATGTAAAGGGTTTTCCAATAAGAGGAGTTATTTTGGTATTCAAAGAAAAATGCCATTTTTTGAGACAAATGATCGGATGTTTATTTCATAATAAAGAGGAAGGTATGCCGTTAATAATGAAAAACAACATCAGCCAAATGGCCTCCACGAGCACGCATAGAGGACCATATCCTTTTCATGAAATTTTCCATAACCAAATCGCAAAGTGGCTGCCCTATGTCCTCGATAGCCTCACAAATTTTATCTTTGAGGTCTTGAATCGACGCTGAGCTGTTGGCGTAGACCTTATCTTTCACGTGGCCCCAAAGGAAGAAGTCGCAAGGTGTTAAATCACAATATCTCGGTGGCCAATTGTGATCACTTCTTCGAGAGATAGAAAACTTTTCCCGTAAAAGATCAATGGTTTCGTTGCTTGTGTTTTTTTACCATTTTTGTAGTGAATTTTAATAATTTCAATGCGTTGTTGAAGCGTATATCGTTCCAATTTTAGTAATGGCGTAGTTTCTACTTGTCAAATGTCAAAGAATAAAAGCTTCAAAAGAGACAGCTACATTCACAATAACACCTCTTATTGGAAAACCCTTTACTACACCTAGGCCCCACCTACGTATCATCACGTAGTGAGTGGGCTCTTACGCACTTCCTAATATAGAGCAACAAAAAAAAATAGTTAACCTCTATTAGACTATACTTCGATTGTGATTGCTTCCCATTTACAAGTCGTTTTGCTTGAAATACGTTCCCCCCAAGTTGAGGAGGATAGCCATAAATATTCGCAGGGCCACTAAATTTGTTCATCCATCATAATCGACTATGCTAATTTCACACGATATCTACACAATAATCTTTCCAATTAGCCGTCGTATCTTTCATTCCACAACGAAACATGATGTCACACACACTTCCGGCCATTGAGTACTTTATATATGGCCAATGGATTGAAGAGAATATTTAAATCCAAATCCAAAATTTTCAGATTTATTCGAAAAATTGTGATATTTAACTCCAAAAGAGGTTGCCCTCTGTCCGGAGATAATCTCCTCCGGAAATCGCCACCAATTCATTTGAAACCAATTTGCACAACGATAATGAAGACTTGTAAACGAACAACGGATACACAAAAATTAATTCGTTCGCGTATCTATAGTTAAAGCATAAAATTTCCTTTCGATACTATTCGTGCGGCTAACCCACACTCGCTGTGACGGAAAAATCTGGCGGCCCACTCGAGGTGTTTATTTCATTCATAACGATGGCAGTCGGGTAAAGAAGAAGCCACATTCACACCTCACACTGTGTAACGCCCTAACTTGGCTTTTTTTTTTGACGAAAACATGTACACAATGAAAACGAAATGTATTTTCAACTTGGGTGACAACTGTATCTGATTTCTTTTGTTTTCTTCTCAAATTCAACTCGCAAAGGAAAACAACAAAACAGAAACAGAAAAATAAAGACAAAATCGGGTCAACAGATGCATATCCTTAGTTGACTGACCTGAATAAACATCGCAGTCCAATCCAAGTGGATATGGTGATGACGCTGGACGGTATTAGAGCAAGATTTCGAAATGTTGTGCGTTATTCTTGTTAGTAGTTCATTACACTTTCTCTTCTTCTTTCTGTGGGTGAGTTTTTCTTAAAAAAAGAAAAATAACTTTTCCTGGATCTTGTCCAAATCAATGTCCCTCTCAAATGACATAGAGAAACTTTTGCCAGGGTGCCGGACGTTGAGCTGGGAGATTTCAAGGGGGGATAGAAATTCAACTGTCCGAGTTCTGTCAAGAATGTTTCATTGCGAGCAAATGAAAGAACGGACAAGAGGCAGATTCAATGGATATATATAAGAGTGGTATCCTTTTTATTTTATTTTTTGTACCATTCCGGACTTGAATGTGGCATTTGATGACGGGAGATGAAAAATGTCTAATTCAGTGGAAAAGTGTGTACAGCCTGGCACATTTGATTGACCGAGATGGGGGTAATTGAGGAGTGGATTCGGCAAAGCCACCCCCTTCGTTATTGTTTGAAAGTCAGCTAAAAAATCTGTAAACGACCCAGTTGGAGTTCCTTTAATTAAATAGCGATAGAAATGTTACTAATAAAACTAAAAATAATAGAGGATTTAGTGCGCCATGATTATAAAAGTTCCCTCGTCTAAAATCTACTCGCGTTCTGATTTTTAAGGGATTCTCTTTGAGGTTCTTTGGTCTGTCTTGGTCTGGGCAGGAATATCCACCTGCACTTCATACATTTCAGTTTTTATATCAACCTGAGAATGAGTTGCGGGTCCGTGATATGTTTCTTACATGGACTTCTTTTTTGAATTTGGTATAACGTTAAAACTACTCCTTTTTCGTTTTGTTCCAACAGGGAAATCGACACACAGTTTTGGTGTGAATGTACTTTTGATGAGCGCTCGTCAGAAACAAAAAATTGAAAATAATTGCTCTCAAACTTGATCAGATCTTTCCCTTGAGGGCTTTTGAGGAGGACACGTGCTTGATGGTCGACGTAAATCGGGCCAAAAAACCGTTCTGGACTGTTCCGTTCACAAAAGTCACTGCTCCACATTGTTAACCCCACATTTGTTGGTGTCCCTTATATACAATTTATTTGAGTCACCGGATCAGTGCAACATAGGAATCTCATTAAGGTAGCGCGAACTTATTCTTTCGGTCAGTAGCCAAGGTTCGACCCCATAAGTACCATTAATACGACAAAGAGACTGAACTGAGCCAGTGAATTGGTCGCAACTAATAACGAACTTCGATTATAAGTTTGAATAATTTGCTTAGAGAGTGCTTGCCTGTTAGCTACAGTCATATTCATTGTTCGATTCAGAGATACATCTGGTCAGCTTAAAGGCTTTCTCGTACCTTTCCACTGCGGATTGTCAATGAACGCATCAACAATTGTACTGTGTGTTCGATAGTTTACAACTCTAAGCATTTTTTTTTAAGATTGAAGTGCATCACTTTTAGAGCTTTCTGAATTTCCACATCACAGGCTGTATTCATTGCTAAAGCCGTATTTAGCTGCTTTCTTAACTGGTGTCGATTTGAGCCTTGGGGAACACGCTTCTGACAAGACTCTTTCACCCTTTCACTAGGTACTCTAGTCTCGAGTCATATGTGAAGATAGATACTCTTTTAATGTCCGATTGGAAATCGAATTAACCTACTGAACATAAAGGACTCTGCAGCCAGCGCGGCGTGTAAGTGTAGGTACACTAGGCCTGACTGGACAAGTAAGCTACTTCCTAATACGTACTATAATTGTAGATCACCTGCAATGATATTGCTACAAAGTCACGCATGTCGTGGTCCACCTTCCGTTTCCCTCACTCAATGAGGACTCCATACATATTGCTGCTGCTGTTAGACTAGCTGTGCCACAAGGGAACGACGCTTGCCTTTAGTACGTTAAGTAGTTTTTTGCCACTCAGGAATCGTTGGTCCGCTTTCTCAGAAAGTATATTAAGTATAAGTATTTCAAAAAGTGAGATTGGTTTTCATCGAAAATAGCGGCACCTTCTTCTCTAGGAGCTGCCTAGACAACCATCAGACAATAGAAGAATATTGAGTTCTAAACAAAATTGTAAGCTAAAAATCCTTGATTTAAATGTTATTTTTGATACCAAGACCTCATTTTTAAGTTTTTAATCTACACAACGATTTTCTCAATCATTGCCAACATTTGCTCAAAAGTTTTTATATTTGGGTTCGTTTTAACAGACGAAAATTGTTGACATAACATAAAAATTCTTGGCACTAATATCTTTTTTTTTTGTTTGCGAGTAAGAAACGACAGAAACAACTCTTGACGAAGAAGTTTAAACAATATAACACACGTACGCTCAGAATCAATTCTAGATTCCCTGAAGCAGCTATTTAGATAGAAGACCCTCAAACTTGAAAAGGTACAATAAGAATGGCATGCATAGCTCAGTGCAGGGGCTCTGGGGTCAAAACTATCAGACGCCCTTAGAGTCCCAAAACATTTTTTATCGCTATATCTCCGCAATACAAACATCACATCACATAGCAGAATAGGACGCAAAAACTGTTAGCGGTGGTCTTCGAAAACCTATGGCCATAAGTATATATTCTATTTCCAGCTGTCAAAAGAACACTTACCACTTCTAAACAGGGACTCGACGAGGAGCAGGTCCCTTCTTCACCCTTAGAATCTTATATAGGCTTCCGGATGTAACCAGCGCATTTCAGGCCTGCCGTCAAACCAAACTGCAAAGAAATATAATTACTAGGCAAAAAATAGACAGTCGTTGACAGTGAATGCTACCGCCTTAATCGAGATATAACCTCTAAAATTACTTCTAGAATGCCGGAATGAGTCTTCGCTTGACCAGTTCAATGTAACCTCTAAATATAAAATGAGGCTTGCTTCAACAATTTGTTTGCCTATATACGTCTAAAAATTTTTTTTTATCAAATTGACAACATTTTAATAAGTTTTATGCGTCTTAAAACTTTTATTGTGATATCAAAAAAATTGTTATGGTAACAAAAAATTTTTATTTGTGTGTATGAACATTTTTTGGCAAATTTACCAAAATCCTATTGATTTTGCGAAGAGATTTATCAATTTTACCTTTAATTTTTCGAAATTGCTTGTCATTTTGTTAAATCAAGAGAAACTATTGTTGATAATACATAAATAATTACAGTTGGCTTTTGTTGAATCTATAAGAATATTTCTGGTTACATAGAAATACTAGCTGTACCTGCCCGGCTTCGCACGTGCAAAATGTGGTTTCAGAACAATTGATGGCAAAAATTTCAGAAAGAGCCTTCTGCGAAAGTGAGGGACTTGAACCCGTACTAAAAAACCTGCCGTAGACTGGGCACGCTCTGCCTTTATCTTCATGGCATTGCACATGCTCGTTGGTCTAATCGGCAATAATTTTATATTCTTTGGACAATTAAAATAATTTTATAATATTTAGCTCACTTTTTTTTTTATTAATGTAACGCTTCTTTGTATACTATATTAGCGGTTTCTTTCGACTAAGATAGTGATATTTGCTGCACGCTACATATAAGATATTACTGCACGTGGCTGAAGCAATTCTTGATTAATTCAACGCCCGCTTTTCTTAAAGTTTGACCCTCTAACTTATTGATTGTCATGGCAGAACAAACATTAATAGGAAATTGAATCCGTATAAACTGAAATGGATAATTGCTGGGAATTATTTGTATTCTTGGTATAAACACCGTATTACAGTTAAAATTAACGCCTCAATAACGTTTTTCTGTAACGAAATCAATCTCAATCTGGTTCCATTACAAATCTTAAAGGATTCAAATTGCGAAGCAGCATAATGGGAACTCCAACTTTTAAATTCAGGCCATGGACTGTAATTCTATTTAAAAACTCGACCGGGTAATTTACTGCCTCATCTTGATTGCAAATAGCATTTATAAACAGGTAAGACGTATATCCTCAGGAATTTTCCCTTATGTAATAATACCACGATCTGGTATCACTGATACCTATACCTATTTGACATTTCTTTCTAGACACCTTATTTTGTAAGCAAAAAGAGGCAAACAAACCTTTCCTACATATTTGCCATTGCTTTTGTTTTTTTTTTCTTAGCAAACCACACAGCGTACTGCCTCTGTCTCTCTTCCTCTCCGTCACAGGAGTAAAATGGGGTTAAAAGAGATGTCAATATAATATTGCGCAGTTAGTATGTTTGATTTGAGAATGAATTGCATATCTACTCACTCATGTGAAAATCGTAGAAATGTTTCAAATTTTGCATTTTCATTTAAAAACCTTTTAAGTTATCGAGTTATTGGATATCCTAAGTTATACCTGCAGATGTCCTCTATAAGCTGCTGTTAACTATATTTAAATGCTCCAAGTATTTTCGAACGGAAAGCGTAACAAAGAAAAAAGCAAAACGAAACAAAAAATAAATTACTCTTGTCCAATTTTTTCCGGAATTTATAGAGATATGGAGTTGAGACAAAGTAGATATTGTAGGCCTAGGTATCCTCTCTAGGCCTGTGAAAAATGCACCAGAAAATACTGAGCAGTTTCTAAGATTTTTGCATTTAAATACATGCAGTCAAATTCAATCTTAGTCGAACAGAACTACACCAATTTTATTTATATGATTATATATTTAAAAATATTAAAAATACTCGACCAAAAAGAAAATGCATCCGAATGTTTTTAGTTTTTACTGTAAGCACACATTTGTTTTTGCTTACATATTTTACATTGTTTATACGCATTGCGAAAATAGTATATAATGCACATAAAAACCTACCTAAATTTATTTTGATATTATTTATTTTTTATTTTGTTACTTCCTCTAAAAATGATAAATTTTAAAATAAACTGCATTTCAAAAAACACTCATTGCTTAATTTATTTTAATTTTCTTATTATCCCGCTTTTACAATAAAAAGTAATTAAAAATGGCGCGATTTTTTTTTAAATAAAGCAACTACTTTTGATTGTAAAAGCGGGATAATAAGTAACGGGATTATAAAAAACGGCATTATAAGAGGGTGATTTTAAAAAAGCAGGATTATAAAAAGCTGGATTTTAAGAATCGGGATTATAAAAAGCGGGATATCCAACGCAACCATTTTATTTCCATGGCCTAATTTAGGTGACAGGGCGTAGTAAAGGAAATTCTGAACAGCTGGTATGGCTCTAAGTTTTCTTGACGAAACAGTCCACATTTTGCTCTCCTCAAAACTCCTATATCAAAGGTCAACCTCTAACGGAGGAAAAGCATGAATCATCCATATCTGGGAAGATGCGACCAAACTACATCAAGGAAAAAACTGCCCAACATGCAGGCAATACGCGAAAAGATTTATAGTGATGGCCAAAGCAGGCCACTGGGCTATAGGTTACCCAGGAGCTAGACTGGGCATCTCTGACAATACACACTTCCGCAACCCTTATTCTATACTTATGCCCTCGTCCGGCACTAGCTATAGGACAAGACAGCGAAATCTAGAAAAATCATTCTCCCCTCGCTTTTTATTCCACTAATTCTCCCTTCTGTCTGGCTATTTTTATGTGGATTTCAATTTGTTATGGCATCATGTTAAAACCACTCACCCCGTCCTCATCGATATCTCAGACAGAACAAACGCCGCCGTAATGGAGTGACATTTAGTTTTTATTTAATCGTCATGAGTGGGCCTCATTAAAAAGTTGTGTCAATTTCAAGTTCAGAATTCATTCCACTTTTACCATCATCATTTCCTTAAATCAGCGTCATAAATTTTCCATTACTGAAGACCACAGCCAAGATCAGTCATAAACTTTGGTTAACAAAGCTGTTTTTTTAAGATTGCTCGGTGAATACCTCGCTGAGTGTTTATTCGGAAAATTCCTCACAGGAAGCAACAACTTCTTTCTGCTACCGTGAAAATTCCCTTCCACCTAATTCTCGATGTAGAGCAACGCCATATATAAAAAGGTTCAAATCAACCAACCTTCGTAATCACTGTGTAATCGTGTACCAGTTTGCTTCGCCCATCCATCGCCCTCTGCTGTTTCCTCCATTAACCCTTTTGGGTGTTCGACTTTTCTGCCGTCGCTCCGGCAATGCAACAAGGAAAAACCGAAACTAATTACACGCCCTGGGTGCACTTGAACATTGCATCGCGGCACACAACCTCTCGACCCTTATTTTGCATCATCCTACCGATGTGTTGGATTATGCACAAGAAGTGCTACTCCTGCCCGTGTTTTGTTCTATACCATGTTTTGGGGCTACAATTTGCCACGTCCAATTAGTAAGGCGCATTTGATGCTGTTTTCCCCTGGTTTATAGCGACGGAAAGTCATGGTGTCCCAAAATAAGCCGAAAAGTAAATAAATCCGATTGAGTTTTATATACAGGATGGGCACATGGATATATATGTGCAGCAAGTTGAGGGCGACTTGTATGATTTATAGTCATGGAAGGGTTTTGACATTTTTAGGGCAACTTTTTGTCGTCTTTTTTTTTTTTTTTTTTTTGATTATTGGAGTGTGAGATCAGCCAAAAATATACCTCCACTCGACAGAAACAGAATCCAGCTGCACATATGCTCGTATGTGACCTGACTTCCGTTCTATTAATTGGGAGGTGGACTTGCTTTAATATACCAGAGAGGGAATTATTTAAGCAAATGAAAGACGGGATTACCCGAAAGTTGAACATGTCCAGCTTTTAACAAGGAAAACCAATTATTCATACGTCCTTTTTTGGACATGAGCCCATTTGCCTCGCCATGTCAACCGATAGCTTACACATGTCCGGGAGGATTTTTCAAGTGGACTTTGTCTGCAAAGTTGTGCAACTTTCCACACAAGAGGGAAAATTAAATTTAAATTGAAGGATTTCTGTTGTGGAAGGTGCTCAAAATTGGCGCCTCTCAGTCCAAAAGTCAACCTACCATAAACGGGCAAAAATAACTCATACAACAAGTAATGAGTAACAAGTGCCGCTTATAAGCTCATTACGAGTGCATAAAGTGGCCAAAGTAACTGGAATGCTCTCGGGTATAGCATAGCACTGCATGCAGTGCGACCAGTGTGGTGTTTGGGGGCGACCCCGTGCTCCAATGTTGATTTACTTGATTTCTGTGTGCACCGAGGAGGGACTAAATCACTGGCTCCATGCCGCAAATAAAATAATTCCATCAATTAATTGAATTGTATTTTGTCGGGGGCTGTGCATGCAGGCGATTAATAAAACAGAGCAGTAGCGCAGCAGCCTGTGGGTGGGCGGTGCGCTGAAGTGATCCTTTATTGTGGATTTGCCAGACCACTTGCTTTATGTTAATAGCGTTGATTTTATTTTCGAATGGGTATATTTGTGGCAGACAACCCTTGAAGCGTCATAAGCACGCGCACTGTTTTCCAAGTTAATTTACAATGTATCTGTAGGTATACCGCTGGTGGCAGTTTAAGGTGGCTGTGCATGTAATTGGTTAATTATTGCCATACGTACAGGGCGCTTGGGTGCTATGCCATCTAAATAAATCTGCACATGAATATTTCACTTTGATGTTGCTGTAGATATGAGTATATACTCATCGAGTTGGACTGCAACTTTTTGTTGTTTACTCGCCGGGGTACATCAAAGTCTGCATGGCAGTCTTTCGTTGTTAGATAGAGTGAGTGAGCGTAAAATTGAAACAGTCAAGTGTGCAAACATCTTTAAATATTTTATGTTTGTTGATTAGCACTTGAGTGTTTTGCATATGCAAGATGAAGGGGTGTTGAAGGCGAACGAAAGAAGCAGCGGTGGTCGTCTGGGGGTAATTTAAATTTAATTGTGTTTTAATGAATGTTATAGATGTGGGGTCGTTTGGGAATATTATAAGTCCAGGTTGTAGTCCGTCTTTTTTTTAATTTCGCAAACATCTTTTCGGGGGGTGCACGATATTGAAATTCATACTGTGCGGAGTTTGAGTGGGGGAAATTAAAGGGTTGGCCATGGTTTTGAAGCTATTTCCTTCTGCCAAAAAAAAATCCGACGAGTACGTAAGAGAGTCGTGAATTGTTTTTAAGTAGACAATGGATAACAATAACAAGTCAAGTGCAATAAATCGAGTGTTTCTTATACGAACGTAGCAATCAATTTCGAAAGAACATAAACCCAGTCTAAGTGGAAATAGGAGGTTCTGGAAAATCATACCGCAGATATACGAATGCTTCAACAAACCTTCCCTCACCTGATCCTACTCTTATGGCTGCAAGGTCTGGGGCATACAGCTCCGGCAGTTAATAAGCTTGAAATGTTTGCAAATGAACCAGTTTTCGGAAGTCCTATACTCTTATCTTTAAAGATCCAAAGCTTTTGTATCAGACGGCAGCAATGAATCTTCTGGAAAGCATTTAGTCATCGTTACTGATGTTGCTTTGCTATAATGAAGGTTCTCATTAATCAACCTGAGTATTTTCCGGAACGATGTTTGGAAAAGTTAATAAAGTAAGTAATGCTACAAAGGTTGGTAAAGTTCAACGCTAACTCAAACCAATGTGTTCACATTGATATACTGACTGGATGGTTTAATCTGTTTCAACAGAAGTTTTCTTCCACCGCCAACGACGCCAGGCGATTTTACTACTCAATTTCAAAGAGTCCTGGTCTTTCAGATTAAGCATTTCCTTAAAATATAACACATGCAAAAGATGATACAAGAGTTTCTAAAACCTAAAGGAATTTTCGAGCTCATACGTTAGGTTAGGTTAAGTTGGGTTGTGAGATTGTCCAAAAGACAAGGCACCATAGCAAGCCTCTAATTGAGTACTCCAGCTTCTACAAAAGTCTAGTAAAGATGACAACCAGCGCAGCAAATCAGGAGGGCATTCAAATACATCTAATCGGCATATACCAAAGTGAAAGGTCCTTTAGTCGGGCGGTAATACTGGTAACATATTTGTACGCTTAAGCGTGTTTTTTTGTTGATCAGACTTGTGGTACCGATACGAACAACTGCGTTAGAGAAACAACTTTAAAGTAAATAAACTTTAAAGAATCTCAATAGGAAGCAACGGAGGATTCTAAAGGAATTTTTAACAGATATATACCTACTCGTCCGTTTCCGGTTAACGAAGTGTCCTCTTAAGGGCATGTAAAGTAAATACACAGTCTAAAACTTATATGTCTGATTGTGAAAATGAATCAGTCCTTAATTTAATTCGATTCCGAATATGAACAAACGGGGGTCTTCAGTTTTGGTTGTCTATTTCCTATTACTAGTTGAAATGTTCTCTGCTCAACATGTGGACATCAACTCAAATGTTGCGTTTCCACCTCTTGTTACTGAACGTCGTATGGGCTAATAAATGTGATTTTCATAGGACTGGCTTTCATAATACCAATAACTAGTTTCGCTTGTTGTCGCTGGAAAATCGACCTCAATCGTAGGTAGGTTGGTATGTAACTCTAAAACACGTACCAGAATTTTCGTTATTGCTGTTTTTTTTTATAAACGAAATTGCATTTTCGTCCCTTTGAAAATAAGTCTTGGGTACTCATGATTTTTTTTACATTTTAAATACCAAATAAAAATACAAAAATTTAGAGCAAAATATTTGCCGAAAAATATTTTCCATAGCAACATGAAAAGTTATAAAAGTTATATATCTGCATTACCTGCAGATATATACCCCTCAATTAAAATTATACGTACTGTTGCTTACTTTTAAAGGAAGGAAAATTGCATTCCTTCAAAAATAGGTTGAATCTAGGGCACAGCTGGTCAGAAAAATAGGTGTGCAGTGCTTTGTTACTAGTTGATTTGTTCTTGTTTGCTAAATAACAGTTGTTTTGCTAACAAGACTTGCAACAGTATACATTTTTATTAAGAAGTGCTTAGTTCCGCCAAGCTCATTGTATTTACTAAGTGTAGGGGAGACCGGGGCTAGTTGGCCTCGGGGGTAAGTTGACTCACTGCCATTTATTTTAAAGAGAAGAGATAAGTTCCATGTTCATTATTGTTTTTACATTGAATTTCGATACCTCTTTAATCTCCTTTTGTATCTCGTCGCGAATGCATGTCATCCAGGAAATATTAAGGAAAAACGATTTTCTGCTACTGTAAGTAACTTTTTTGTTTTCTCTTATTTTCCTCTTTCCGGCCGTTTTTAAGCATCTGCCGCAGATTTTTTATTTTTTTTGAATTTAGTGCATATATGTATTAGTTGTCTATACATGTCTTTTATTTTTAGTTATTTTCTGTTTTTGTTTCTGATAAATCTTGTTATTTGCCAGATGGTCCGGCGGGGTTAGTTGACTCATTTTTTTCAGGGCTAGTTGACTAGTTGTTTTACCACAAGAAGTGGCTTTTAATTTATTTATTTTGCTTAATTTAAAATCACTGATTTTTTTAAGCCCTAGAAGTATGTTTAACTCTTTATTTTACTATATTGCCTTATTTTAGTTTATGGCCACTAAGTGCCTTTTTGTTTCCACCACAGGAAGTGGGTTTTTTTTGTTAACATAACCTACATAAGTGCATAATATTGAAAATATTGTTCCTATCTGGTGATAATTGTTTGTTAAGTAGGTACAAAAATCATTAATGTTATTTAAAAAATAAAAAAATAAACTAAAACAAATAAATTAGGCCCAGGTCCACCCCGGACTGTAGCGCCACCTAAGTAAAACAAATAAATTAATCTTAATCTTTAAATTTATTGTAAAAATTCAGTTTCGCACGGCGTGGGTCAACTTACCCTATAACGTAAGTCAACTTACCCTGGTAACGGGGTTAGTTGACACAATAGAGGTGCGCAAGTAAAATTCAGAAAACATTTTCCTCACGTTGTTTTTTTTTTAACTGAATAACTTTGTTTAGAAAGACCAAAGGATGCCTTTTTTAATGATATTTGAACTGTCTTGAGGCCTAGTTCAAGAGCAAAGGAAAAAAATGTAAATTTTGAGCCAACTTTTCGTTGCAATACAATTTTGTACGTTTTACGAGTTGGAAATAAAAATAGGTGTGCTTAAATAAATTGTTTGGGAAAATCACTTTATCACAATTTTTGTTTAAGTTGTTTGTTAAATCATATTTTAAGATGGGTCGAAAAGTCCACTGCTCTGTGGAAGAAAGGCTAGTAGTAGGGTAAAACCTATAAATTTATAGCAGATGCCCTTGGAAGGTCACAGAACTTCGTAACCAATGCTTTTAAGCCAACATTAGAAACAGAAAATGGAGGAAGGCCAAAAGAAGCCACAGCTACTTACTACTGACCGTCTCATTTAACTTTTAGCGAAGTCAAATCCGTTTGTTTCATCACGGACTATAGGCGCACATATTGGGGATGTAATCAGTGCACGCACAATCCGCGGGAGACTACAGAACTTCGATCTGCCAGGAAGAGTCGCCAGAAAAGTTCCACTCCTAAGAGCTAAGAACGTAAGTCCCGCAAAGAATTTGCCTTTAGCCATAGAAGTTGGAATGGACCTGGAGGTGTGAAAAAATGGCGGAATATTCTGTGGAGTGACGAAACAAAAATAAATTTGTTCTCCTCGGATTGTGGGCGAAACGTAAGGCGACCAAAAGGAAAATAATACCATCCTCGCTATACACTGCAGACCGTTAAACATGTTGGAGGAAATATAATGGTATGGTTCTGTTTTTCCTGGTGTGGTGTTGGTCCTATATTCCGTGTCAATAGCATCATGACAAAATATGGATATAGGGACATCTTGGAAAATGTCATGCTTGCATTTGCCGAGGAAAACATGCCCCTCCGTTGGCATTTCCAACAGGACAATGATCCAAAACATACAGCCGGTATGTTGAAAGATTGGTTTCGGGATCGAAACATCTCTATAGTTTCATGGCCAAGTCAATCTCAAGAACTCAATCCCATTGAGAACTTGTGGGATGAACTGAAAAGAAAATTGAGGGGTCAGTTCTTCACTAATGGGAATCATCTGTAGGAAGCAGTGCAAAAGGAATGGTATTCCATTCCTCCGGAAACGTGCCAGAAATTGGAACACACCAATTTTTTTGTCCAAGCGGAAAACAGAACTCCAAAAGTTTTTGTTTTTTTTTTGTTAAATTATTCGTCAAATAAACAGATAACTATTTTTCATATTCAAAAATAATGTAAATTTTATGAATATAATTGTGAAAACAAAAAACAAATTGAAAAAAATATGAAAAAATTTGCTTTTTAAAAAAAGAAAGTTCTCACACCTATTTTTTTGACCAGCTGTGTATATTTGAAACCGTTACTATGGCAATATGACGGCGTTAAATTGAATGTCAATTTTGTATGGGGAATTGTTACCTTCATTTAACAGGCCTTAACGGTGACATATACCCACACTGTGCACATCTATGGCACAGTACCATTCGAACGATATAAGTTTCATTCTACTCATATCACAATAAATACTAAAAAAGTGTACGGAAACTTTGGATGTTCACGTATTAATATAATGATAATACAGTCGAATCTTAATATGATGGACAGATATAAAACAGGTCCATCAAGCATCAAAGTTAAGTTAGTTTAAGAAGAACGTATAGATACTCATTCGTAAGAACCTTAAAAATATAAAAAAAAAAACCATAAAAAAAAAGAAACATAACAAAAAAAGTTAACATTTAAACAAACTTATTTCTACGTTTTTCTTTAAAACCTGTTCTACGCTAGACTGTCGGAACACTTTATGGGGGTAAACAATTTTGCAAACTGTTCATTTTTCCGCGATTCTACTGTTCGTCTTTGAAATATGTATATACAGCTAACAAAAAAAAACCTCTTTTAACACAGTACACTACCAAATCCCTCCTCGAACACAATTTGGCACTTCTAACAAGTCAATAATTGCCACCCAAGGATATCCTTCGGAGACACACCTCTCTGGCACGATTTTCCAATTTGCTCATTCATTTCGAATATTTCCCTTCAATTACCACAAAACAAAAGCCACCAGATTTGATCATGATTTCTAAAAGCAACACCCATAAGACAAATCATCTTATGTACTTGTCACGAGCGTTCGAGTGTCAAAATGCCGCCGCCACCGCCGGCTGGCCGCCGCGCCATTCTCGTAGCCAAACAAGTCAAGTGGTGTTTTTTGTGCGCGTGCGCACGTTGCATATAATTACATACAAGAAAATAAAAACAGCACGCGTCTTAGCACAAACAACAACAAAAAAAAAAAAAAGGAAACTCCTCCGCTGCAGCAGCACTAATTGTCTTCTTCGCTAAAGAGACACGAAAATAATATCAAGTGTACCTACCTCAGGTACTCTACCGGAAAATGTATTGCTTGTGTCGCATTTCTTTCTGCCATCTGCATTTGATATCATAAATTCTTTAGACTAACAATGCCAGACATATAGTTGATGCACATAGAGGCAAACACTACTGCAAAAGTTGTGAATATAAAAAAACGAAGCCTTAAATAGATCTCCGGAGAAGTTGTGAATAAAAATAAAAAAAAGATACAACTTGACATCAATATCCAGTGATGCATTGTCGTGGAACAGAGAGTAGAAAGACCATGAGCCGTCGCAGTTAAAACGCACACACGCAAAGGAAATAAAAAAAGTTTCTTTGAGTGCATTTGAACAAGTAAATGCATTTTATTTTAGATTATGGTCAACAAGGTTGCGATAATCATGTTAACATGCAGTGGAGGGGTTAAGTGCATGAGATATATAGCTTGTGACAGCTAGCTCTGTCATTTTTGGATGTCTTGCATTTTTTAGAATTTAAAGATTTAGATGCACTTTCAAACAATGAAAACAAGGTAAAACCGTTCAAAAAACTCAACATCTACCAACAATCAAGAAAAGGAGAGCATTCCATTTAAAGAACCATCGAATTTTGAGTTTTGTTGATGTTAACGTCCTAATAGCTGAATTTTTGAGAACGTGGCAAACAAAACACACTTTACAAAGAAACCAAACTTACTACCGTAGTTTCTCATTTCCTCCAGCTACTTGTAGCATAGATAGTGGATGGTTAAACTGCAAAATCTCTAAATCAGCCGAAATATATGCACTATTCCTTCCCAATTATAAAGGTCAAGTTCGGTTCAATTTAGTATTGCTTAGGACTGAAAATAGTTGCCAGTTTCTGCCTTAGAAAACCGGACCAATTTACTTCTTTTGAAAGATATTTAAGGCACAAAACGCCCTCATCCTTCATCCAACCAAAGTTCCAATGGAGCCAGCTGTACAAAGCCTGTATGCATAGCTGTTGAACTTGTATAACTTCCACTAACAAACCGAAAGTTAGAGCAGTTTATATCTATTAGACCTGACCGTCGAACTCGCTCTTTGGTAAATTACACATACGAAACCCAGTAACCCACTGGCCGTGAAGCTGAGTCGTTATAATGCAACTCTTTGTAAATTCCAAGATTAGTACTAAACCATGTAAATCTGTAGTAGAGTAACATGTTAACCTTAACCTTACTTAACAATAGATGGTTAAGTTAAGTATGTCCAACAACTCTTTATACACAACACTTACGAGTACTGTCGACGAAAAGATGCACCCAAAAGGTTAGACCATCAAGACAGAATCTATAGTCCATTTGCCACAAAAACGATTGACGGCTTTGTCATTTTTCAGAGACGAATAAAATACTTATGTCAAATAGGCTGTCGGAATCTTATTTGTCAACTTCGACCAGCAAACCGATTTGGTAACCATTAACCCACGTAGGGAACGTTGTCACTTCTGACTATTTCCTAAATGTCTCGTACTTTGGCCGACTATTCTCCTGTTCCTCGCCGTATAGGAAGGAATGGAACAAAAATGAACCCACAAAAAGAAAATCGATATGCATCTACACAGATGTATCAAAGATGGACTGTGGGTGTGGAACCGGTGCGGTGCCGGTATATTCTTGGGGGTAGTAAATATACATTTCTCGATCAGACTAACTGAGTGCCTTTCAACGGAGGTTTTGGGAATCGCGAAAGCCGACCGTAAGGTGTAAATATTGGAAAAACCGCGTAGCGATATCACCATCTTCATTGGCAGCCAGGCGGCTATAAAATAAGTTTCTGCCAATGAAATAAAATCCAACCGCTGACGCGAAGAGCTCAATCCTCCTTCCTCGTAGGTCGTCTCGTGGCACACCTCAAATCTCTGCTGAGTCCCTGGAAACGGAGACAAAGCCGGCAAAGGGAGGGCAGATGAACTGGCTAGAAATGGGCCCGTAATTGATCGCGTGAAGAACAAAATTTGTATGAAAACCAACAATAGGTGCGAAAAACACTTACGACCGGAAGCTTTGACCAGAATATAACAGACGCCGGACAAACACACTTCTAAAGTTTTACATAAGAACAGGCTGCGGAGACGAAGAGGTTCACGAGGACACACCTCACTTCCTTTATTATTGTTCGAGTCTCTGTTAAAACACTTGAAAGCTATTACTTCCATGTCTAACAAACAATTTCTGATGCCTCACTGTTGGTCTTTACAGATTTTTGAGGGCATAGGGATGTAAAGATAGCATCTGCTAACCAAAAGAAGGAAGGCCATGAAGACATCCGATGCAAGGGTCCACGAGCCCCTAAGTGTGGTATTGTACGGTTCACCCTGCTCTGACTACCGGTTTTTCTAACCTAACTCAAGTACGCGCAGTGGCTTAGTGGTAAGTGTGTTGGACCGCTAAGCGAGGGGTCCTTGGTTCGAATCCCGAAAAAACCCAAATTCCAACTTATGTTTTTTTTCCACTGTGCCACTTCTCGCGAACGTCTGACAAACATCCGAGAGTAAAACTGTCCTGAAAGAGCCGTTTGGACTCGGCATAAAATTGTAGATCCCTTCCATTTACCCCGAAATTGAAAAACTCCCACAAACGAATGGCTAAGCCTATAAGGTCCCTAACGACCTGTTGCGCCAACTATTTATTTATTTATTTTTAACCAAGAATAGTGAATGTCTGACAATCATTCGAACGTTCAACTGCTTTTCAAGTCTCTTTCAAAACAGGTCTCAGAATCATTAATTCACAAATCAAATGACTGTGAGTAGCTAGGTCTTTTTTATCTACCTATATACAAACCTGTTGCACCCACTCTTTATTTATTGCAGCTCTGCCAAAAAGCTGCACAAGAAAGATTTCAGACTTCAATGCCGCAACGAACTACTCCAATGTACCCCAATCAGACGACGTTGACTTTCTTGTATCGGGAAATTTTGCTTTAAAACTTTACTCTGCAATTCACTCCTCGTTAACTACTCTCACGGACCATCATATGTGTTGGTTTTAGCTTTGCTCACACCAAGCTCAATGCCACTCCACTTGATTTCACCGAAAGTGACAAATATCTGCGAATGAGATTTGATTGGAGCTTCTTGGAGAAAGTGCATTACAATCCTTTATAACTCTAAACGTATGCATAAGGGCGGATGGCCCGAAGTTAGGGCTTTGGCCCCCACATCGGCTTTATTTCGCTACTATAAAACTGATAATTCTGTACGTTCCATCTCATTTTGGTCTGCTCTTCGTATGGGCTCGAACTCGAACACAAACTTAACCTGTGCCTTAACTGGGAATCGCTTCATCCGTCTCTTTGCAAACCCTGACTACTTAATTTTGAAATCGTAATTCAATGCAACGCAGCAATGAGACTCAAGGAAGGAAACACAAATCAACCGACTGGTTATATCGGCACCATACTCCAGGTTTGTACTCCCAAAATCCCTGCCTTCACAAATATACTTACAAATAGTTTTCCGCTATGACATGCCGGGCATTGATAACAGAGAAATATCTATCTCAACAGATCACTATCAATCTTATCGAACTGCTCAAAAACTCCGATTTAGTTTTCGCTGTGGTCCTCTCCGAAGACCTCAACCATGGCCCACCCTTCAGACTTGACCAGTGGTCGGCTTTCTTAACCCAAGAAGCATCAGACCGGCAGGCGTTGCCCAACTTAACCACCGAGCTTAATCAGAACAATTGCACAAGTTAGAAGTATAAGCCCTCACTCCTATATCAGGCCAAGGATATACTAAAAATAAAACGCCAACCATTTTACGATCACCAACAGGTTTTATTACTCACTTTGTACAAGTCCTGATTCCACGCCCCGAAGAACATTTTAATATCCAGTAGTTATGAGGAAAATTCCATCATTACTGGCGCACCCTTCTCTTGGCAGGAGCATTGCAATAACAACTCATTTCAGCCGCCATTCAAACAGCTTTTCCATATATGGGTTCAACATGATATCCTTGTACAAAATACGCTCTCGGACATGCATGTTGACATTTTCCATGAAAACACACACACCTGTCAAGTGCTCAGAAAGTTTCGCCTCCAGATGAGTTTACATCGCTGACGACTTTATTCAATTACGGTCTGTATATGTTAACACACCCCATCCTCTTGTGCAGGACATCTTCAACAGTGATTGAAAAATTATGTATCCCATAAAGGAGCCATTTGTTTAACAACTCTTTCAACATTTGTCAGCTTGCACTGCATTTTTGCTTTCTTTTTTTAGTTCATTTTTCTTTGGAGCTGTTTCCAAAAGAGAGCAACTGCGCAGTAGGCCATCTCTTAAGATGAAGTCGGTTCTCTTATATGAAGTATCAACCCACAACTGCGTGGTAATTATTGCCGGCTGTGGTATTCATCTTTTTAGCATTCCCTGGCACATCCGTCATAAACATTTCCATAAACCATGGCGTAGAACGCAATCAAAAATTCCATCAAAGATCCACTTAACTCCTTCCTTGGGCTGAAACAAAATTCCACTTCCATCGTCCGCCTCCTCGCTCATTATATACACTTAAGTATGTGTTAACGGCACGCAATTCCATCCACCCATAAGACCACATTAATTTGAAGGTCACAAAAGATGTGTAGAGCGGAGCAGCCAGAACACAGACACAAATGTTTATTTTCCTCATCCCCCACGCCACCCATGTGAAAGCAACGCTACAATGGTAACAATGTCACCCGGTTAAGGGATGATGGTGAGGGGACACACCGTCATATCTGGCAACATTCGGTTTTCGTTGCATTCTCCGATGCGCAGTCATTCTATGACGACAGTGACATAAAACGGAATTCCGTGCGCCTTCCGAAATATAAACTCAACTGTTTTCGTTCTTTCGTGCAATAGGCAGCCAGTTTCCACTTTCCACCCTTGTTCAGTTGACTGCTTGGGATAATACCCACTCGTGGAAATGTACAAGGGGCGAAAATGCAGTTTTTTTTTTTTGTTGGGCGTCCTTTTTTTCATCCCCATTATGAAGCTGGGGATGTTTTGCGAAGCACGCATAAAATATGTACACATTTGGGATATAAAGACACGTGCATATCCACCTAACACCGCATCTGCGTTGGCAGGGGATGTGAAAAAAAAATGGCATTAACCCTTGGTATAGTTGTTTGCACTACAACAATACAGCATTCCTCTGTGTGCGGTTTTATAATATTTTGGTTCGCTCGCTCTCTGGATGGGCCTTCTGTGCAGTGATGGTGATGGAATATTCTCCAGAGAGGCATTTTTGCTGGGGGTTATTTTCTTTTTCTTCGAAGGGGTGTTGCTAACATCAAATTCGAAATAGTATCTCTCTGTAGTAAACTATTTTAAGATTGGCAAAAGACGTTGTGACCGGTTGGAGTGGTATGCAATTATGCATGGATGGAATAGGTTTTTTTTAAAAAGCACCTACCTCACTCAGGCTTAACTTTCGTTTGAAAGGGATAATTCAAGTTCTGGCAAATATCCAGTGAAGCAAAAACTCCGGAGAAAAATATTTAGGAATATTTTTGAGTTCTATGTATAAAAACACTAGTGAATATTGGTAAAGTACTAATACTTGCGCCGCCAACGTCACGGTGGCAAAACTATTTAGAAATCAAAAATGGTTGTTGTATTTGAATATTGAAAAAGAAATGAAATTATACCCATATTCTTCCCTTTTTGTTCATATTTCTAAATACATGCATAAAAAAGAGATAGAAACAAAGAAAATATTTTGTATGTCTTCCATTCTCAATTGATTGCAGCCGGATTGTTCGGATTTGGATTTTTTTTTGCACGGTAACCTCAATATTAATAGTACTTCCCAAAATGATTTGTTCGAAAACGGATCTAACGATTTCAACCAAAACTGATATTTCAGTTTAAGTAGGTGAGGTTAACATGACTGCATACTTAGTTTTCCGCTAAAAAAAAAATCTAATAACGGTTCTTTTGAAATTTGGACATATCTCAAGAACGGTCCATACGATTTTAACAAAAATTAACTTCTAAGGTAATATACTATAATCTAACTTAACCCTTTCGGTATTTTGATGCCATATGGCAACAGGAATATTCATAACGTCCATTCTCTCTCTATGAGTATATTTTTTCGATTTTCTTTTCTGATTAATTTCTTGAAGTATCTGTTCAATCAGTAGAGGCAAACAAAATGGTTGATGGTTGATATCATTGTGCTTTTAGCTCTCGTGTAAGGAAGGTCTGCAGTACAGCTCGAATTTTTTCGTCGGAAGACTATTTTTATGATTTAATTTTTACATTGGTATTTGACAAATACATTATCAATTTCGAATTTATTTTAATGATAAATAGCAGGAATACAATAAAAATAATAAAATATACATCTTAGTTCTGTTTTGACACATTTTTCCTTTTTCTATGTTGCCAATCGGCATCAAATTTGTTTAGAGGTGCTTTTTGAGGCATCATTTCTAGAATAAGGTTGATGCCGTTCGGCATCATTTTTTATTTTACTTTAGTTTTTGTTGCCTTTTTACCTGAAAAAAACTGAAAAAATCTGAAATTCAAAATATTTTGGATAATTTCGAAGAGTCGGATATATCTGATCTCGAAGATGCAGATGAGCCAGATATTCTTGATGCCCTACTAGAAAACTTCAACGACGTTTTTCTATTGGAAGATAGCAATAAAAGTGAGCATAATTTGATCGAAGAAGCTAAAGCGGATAATGAAGATGTTGGAAACCCAGATGTTGACGAGGTTCCAGTGGAGGAAGACGAAAATGTGGCCAGTTGTTCACATACGGGTTTTAAAAAATGTGAAAATTTTAAATGGGTGGACCATACCACAATCTGATTTCAAGGAAACCTGTTCAATATTTCTTTAGTTACTTTACTGATGAATTAATAAATATAATGCTTCAAGCAACAAATCAAAATTCGCTTTTGAAAATGGAACGTCAATCAATATTACAAGGGAAGAAATCTTAAAAATTATTGCGTTGCAAATTATTACTGGTACATAGGGGTTTCCGAGATTAGTAATGTAATGGACTAAGGCCACTGAAATACCGTCATTCAAGAAGAATATAACAAGGGCAAGGTTTCATTCCTTACGTTACAATCTTAAATTCACCGTGGGCGGAAATTCAAAGGACAAACTATATAAAGTTCGCCCATTGATAGACACTTTCCTAAAGAAAACTTTTGAGATTCCTAAGGATGAAAACCTCTGCGTTGAATTTTGAATTCGAGTTCGAAGTAAATGACAAAAACCGAGTGTAAATGCAATAATTTATGAATTTTTTAATTTTTATACTTGTATGAACATTAGTGTTTTTTAATATTTTCGAAGCTCCCTATTTTTTTTATATTATATTTGAAATAAACAAATTCAATGATATTTTTGTCTTTTCAATTTTGTTAATAAATGTTTTGTAAAAAATAAAAATACATAATTTAAATATAATATTTTTGTCCTTTTTTCTGCTCCCACTTGAGACAATTGATGCCATTCGGCAACATTCCCAAAAACCACTTTAGAACAAGTACTTAACAAAAATAGAACAAGTACTTAACAAAAATAATGTTGCCTCCGTAGCAACAAAAAGAAAAAAAAATATTTTTTAACCTTAGAACAAAAAAGAAGTCCTTATGTCCTTAATTTGGAATTCGAATCACCGAAAACGCTAAAATTTAAAAACTGCTCATATCTCGAAAACTCCATTTTAGATTTCGATAAAACTTTAAAAACCATATGCCTACCTAAATGCTTACATCCCGAACAATAACTTGTACTCAGTTTTCAGCTAAATAGTTAAGCAATAGTATTTTTCAAACTAAACTTTGCAATATTTGGTACTGTTTTGTCTGTCAAATTTTAAAAAATACATGTAAAAGATAATTTACGTATTCGTAATAAGATCCCGTACTAAGATTTTCTCAAAAAACTATAATAAGTGAAGTGAAGTGAAATATTTCTCAAAAATTAATACCCAAATCGCTATCTGTGTTCACATTTCTACGGTATATTTTTGAAATAATTACAATGGCCCACTTTCATTGAAACTTCTTTTTAGCTAATATTACCAACTTATTTTTTTTAAATCATATTGAATATTCTACCCTTAAAATAAATCCAACAACTTGAAATTCACACAATAAGGCAACCCCAGATTCAAAAAAAATGCCGAAATCAGTTTTTATTCAATTTATCCTTCCCCCTTTTTGCTAGTTGTCATAACATTGCATCTACTTTCCTCTGTTCCCCTCATCTATACTGAAAATCCAAATAACTTTCTACCCTATACCCTATTTCTATTACGTCATCAGCAAGAAGTCATGCGCTTACCCAATGCTCAGTTTTGGTTGTTGCACAGGCTGCACGCAAAGTTGTTTGAAGCGCCATCTGGTACCAACGATTCCAAAATAAAAAAATCGTCGAAATAATAGTACTTCAATGGTTCTATTCAGCCCTTTGTGTTTCTGAGCTGGAAAAGAGATTTTCTAGCTCGTTAACATTTAGAATTTGAGCCTTCAAACACAAATTGTGAATTTCCTCTAAATTTTTTAACAAAACACTGCTCGGCAATACAAAAAACAATTGTTGGTTACCGACGGACGTGTCGCACTCTCGACTTCGCTGCCGATCAACCAAGGTTTTTGAATCACTCGAAATGCACGCTATACCCACTTGAATTACCTTAGAGAGTCCACGAAATATAGCCGAATGCAAGACTCTGTGGAGGCCAAGTCCACTAAAAGCGCATCATTTTTAGCCAAGAACCGATTGACTGTGTCATCGAAACCTCGTCTTCATGACGTCTTCAACTTCAATACTTATTCGAAGGGTATGAGTAGGTAGTCTAGCAATGCATGCATGGAGACAATCGGCCAAATTATCATCAGTACGGACCAACATGTTAACCATGGTCGGATAGAGAATAGAGGGTAGTACTAAAGCTATATTTTCCAGAACCCTGCCATTGTTGCGGACTATAAAGTGCAAATGAATCGACAGGGAGCGAAAGTCGACCTACAACTGTCACTTCACTACCAACCTGACGACGACAAAAGAAGTCCTTTCACCAAATTTCATTCGCCTATGTCGATTCCTTTGGGCGCTATCGTGCTTTCAACAGACAGACGGACATGGCTAAATCGATTCAGTATATGATCCTTATTCAGAAGATATATATATTGCTTCCTTTGGAGGGTATAAAAATCGAAGAATTCCAGAAACCGGAGCCATACTTAACGTCTATTTGTCAAAAGGGTTTTTAAAATTTAAAAATAAAATAAAATTAAATTAAATTATGAAATGCTTGTGAAATTAAATACCTACCCTGTTAATCATACGTTTGACCGCAACACTTACGTACGGATTGACAGAAGTTACAGTGAATACCAAGTCAACCTTTCGAAAAACCGAAACCGACCGAAAAACACGTTGATTAATATTTGGATACAAAAATTGGTACTTAATACTATATATTTTTAATAGAACCTTTTCCGCGAGGGAAGAAAGCCACCGCCGCAAATTTAGAGTTTTTTAGGTCCTCTGTATTCCAAGGTTCTAGTAACAGTTTAATTTTGGATTTCAGCCTAACGTGGTTGGCAAAATTTGACAGCTAAGATCGTGTTTATGAAAATATTTCAAAACGTCAGCTGGATATTTTATAAATTTTGTTCCTTTTTATTATTGTTTATGGTGTCAGTGTAGTCCGGATATGCCCAATTTATATAAACATAGATTGTATGTAAAGCGTTTTTTATATAGTAGAGGGCTTGGTGAAAGGGAATTCGTCTTGCTCTTATATTATTTTTAGAGTTAAAGTTGTCAGGACAAGTACTATTGCCGAACATTGGACACCTTGGGAAAATAGTTGTTTTTGGTGTTGGACCTACAAATTAGAGAGAGTCTTAAATGCCAAAATAATAGCTCAAATGTGTCAATTTATCTCTTCAGCTTGGAGCTGCCGTTTTTTTTATTATGCATTGGCACTATACAATGTTTTTTTTTTAGTGCACAGCGAATTTTGTTCTAACTAAATCTAAACATTTGCTGAAATACGAATAAAAATCAAGTTCCCATCCATACATATACTTAAAAGCAACAGTCCTTTTATATTGCATTGAAACTTAAATATAGTTTATGATTGGTTGCAGCGGTTTTTACTGTTTTTGGTCGAAAGAGATCTGCAGGCTCGTATACCTCAAATAATTCAAATTACCACCAGATTTTAATCCCATTTTAATCCCATTTTAGCCACATGCACTTCATTTCACACAGAAACTGTTCCGAAGATTTTGTATTTTTAAAATGTTAACTACATTTTCACGTCCAAGTTCATTCAAAATTCTTTATACGGATATAGTTTTAGGCCTTCAATCTAACCATACGCTATATCCCTGATTAAAACTGAACCACAATTTCCGTTTTTGTACAGAGGCTTTGAAAAATCGTTTCTAAAGAAATTTTTATGTCTGATCCGGATCAGATTTTATAAACTTGTAGTCGACACGTTGCTAGAACTTTAAATAATTCGTTACACTAAACGTTTTAATTGGGTACAGCGGTTTATAACATTTGAACGTTAGTTTCACGTACACATTTTTCGCATATTCTGAAAAGCATTACAATTTATGCCCTCACATCTAGACTCAAAATCGAATGTCCTCAATGAAGCTTTTTCTCACTTTCGTGAAGCATATTCAACTGAGTGCATTAAGGTTCTAACCCAATTTCTCCATATCCCTAGTAATAGTAACTTTGACCTTGGTGCCTCCTCTTTTGTTGAGTAGGATGATACCTTTCTATTTGTATTTTTGCTTCCCATTACTTATTTTTTATAAAATTGTTACTTCTATCCAAATTTTATCCGATAGTCACATCGCGTCTGTGGTCGGTCGGAGGCTTTAAAAAACATCTCCAATTTCGTCTGTCACCTATGAGGAAAATATCAAAAATCGTATCGATCTTTACAAAATTGTATTCAATCAGATATTTTTCATCTTACCTCCTCAAATGGAAGGAGCCAACTTACCATTATAACATAATGTGCAGTTGCTAAGTGTGTTGGACTACTAAGCGAGGGGTCCCAGGTTCGAATCCCGAAAAAGCCCATATTCCTACCTTAGATTTTTTCCACTGCGCTACTTCTCGCGATCGTCTGACAAACATCCGAGAGTATAACTGTCATGAAAAAGCTTCTCTATTGGCATTTTGGACTCGGCGTAAAAGATTCCTTCCATTCGTCCCAAAACTCAAACAAAACGAACAGTTGCGAAATGCTAGGCCTAGGGTTCCTGCGGACCAGTTGTCCCATTCATTCATTTCTTTATTTTAATGGACGCAGTTGGTAATGTGCTAGACTATTAACCGAGGGGTTGCGGGTTCGATCCCCGGAGAAACACAAATTACACTGCTACAGCAGTCTCATGAATTTCAATTTCAAAACAATTGCTGGGAAAAAGCTGTTCAATCCAGCCATTCAAATTCGCCATAAAACTGAAGATGAGAAGCTAAGCGAAGCCTTGGATCTATATAGACCTGTCGCCCCAAAATTTTGGGCCACATTTTAAGAAATCAAAACAAGAAATATACACAACAATTAATATTTACGCGGTTCATGGTGCAGTTTTGATGAACAGGTAGATAGATAATTGGTTTAATTTAATTAAAATACAATTATCGAACTAGTCCCGACAATCTAGTTCATTTCGTTCACTGCAGTTCAACCTACAGGAAGCTGCAAAGAACAGTATATTCCATTGATGCATTTGGGCACATGTTTGTTCAATCTGTATTCTGGTCATGATGTTGCGGAATGACCTTTTGAACTCCAGTTTTAGTAGGAACTACTAGTTCCATGCAATCACTCCAAATCCATTAGTTCATTGTTCAGAGAAAGGGAGAATGTTGTGAGGACGGTTCCCTAATCAACGCCAAATTTAAATGCTACTGAACTAACGCTGAACTTGTTAGGTCAGCAAGTAAAACAGACTGTCTTCGGACTTCGCACGCACTCGTCGAACATGAATTTCATCTACTGGAGCAACCGCAACATTAAAAGGAGTGGCTTTGGAATGGTATTCGGCACGAGTTAGCCAGCACCGTCTTTCAAATTGCGCCGGTAGGCGTTGAATTGCAACACACCTTATATCAACGAAAAATTTAAAGGTTGATCAGCGCGAATTACGTTTTTAGGGTATAAGAAAAAAACTTTTTTACATTATAAAAATTATTTCGTGTTTTATTTATGACGAACAACTTACGACTGACCTAATTCTAACATCGAGCCCAACCATGAAAACTTAGGCTAACATGAACATTCATCCTCCGAGTGCTTGTGTACAGCGATAGTGTGATTGCAGCTACACATTTGCTGTGTGGCGTTTTATGTACATTGTACATTGATGCTGCTACTGTTGTGACCCTGAATTTGTTTGTCACAATTGCTGCTGCAGGTATAAACTTGTGGGATCAAATATATAAATATGACCCTGAAGTTGTTACGGTGCTGCTGTTGTTAGAATGCTGCTGTTGCTGGTCGGCTGTGTGATGCTGTTGTTAGAATGCTGCTGTTGCTGGTCGGTTTTGTATAGTGTTGCCATAACACGTAACTCCTCCCGCCGAAGAGTGAACTTATCGAGATCCATTGAGTAAGTATCACTATGGTTATGTTTGGTGGACAATTTTTCGACATCCAATGTTTTAGCGTAAATAATAGGATGCTAGATTCGTTTATTTTTTGTGTTGTGATTGCATTAGGATAACAGGCGTGAGCGATTTTAATTGCGATAACGACCCCCAGAAAAGGTTTATGTCTATAGCTCTGACATCTTTATAACTATCGGTTCAGGAGTAGGAAAGGAAGGAAAGGGAAAGAAAAAAAATCCATTCTGGAGTGCACAAAAGTGTATATCTTTTCATTATTATATATCTCTCTTTTTTTTTTGTACCCGTTAAATTAAAAATGTCTTATTCTATAGGAAAGCAATCGGTTCAACGAAACTAAGGACAATAATTCAAATAGTTTTTTATTTAGGATCCAAGTTGTTTTTTTTTTCTTTTTGTAGTTTCCTTATGAATAATATGCTAATTACGTACATTATTATGTGAATCTACCCTATTTTTTTTTTTTTTCTTACTTTTTGCTTGTGTACCTTACGTCTATTAGTATCTAGAGTAATTTTATTACTTTTAATAACGCTATGCTTAATATATTTAGGTGCTAGTTTATTTCTCCTATCATCAGATTCAAATATGACTTCTTCAGGCAAGAAATCAGGTGGATTCTTACGGTTATTATTACGTTTTTCTATTATGTTTTTTTTTTGATTCAAACTTCTTTCTTTTATTAATTTCGCTAAATTTGAATAGTCCCTTATATGGTCCCTTAAATATTCCTGTTCTGTTTGCGAAGTTTCTTTAGTTGGAAACGGCTTGTTCGTATTTAAATGGCCAGTCAATAGTTCGAACGGGGTCAAGTTTGTTGCAGAATGAACGGAGTTGTTATAAGTAAGCACGGCTTCATCCATAATTTCACCTATGGCTTTGTTTTTATGCTGGTATTTTATAATACGAATAAGTTCTGTTAGGGTTGAATGGAATCTCTCAACTGGTGAGTTTCCAGTTGAACTTTTCGCACAAGTAGTATGTAAGTGTATACCATAAACCTCCAAAAACTCTTTAAATGTAACTGAAACAAACTCACTGCCATTGTCAGTTATAATTTTTTGCGGAATGCCATGATGGGAAAAATAGTGCTTTAGAGATTTAACTAGATTTATACTATTTCTAGAATTCAATAAATAAACACACGCAAATTTGGTAAACTTATCAATAATTGTCAAAAAATTCTCTTTATGAATTGAATAGACATCCATATGAAGAATTTCTAAGGGTCTTGATGGCGTTTCAGTTATTTCAAACTTCAGTTTCTCACGATTACGATCATATTTGTTTATGTTACATATCTCACAATTATTAATAACACGCGTAATTATGTTTTTCATATTTGGGAAATACGAATTCCTTTTGATGTGAATATAGCTTTCTGTAATACCTCTATGATTGGACTTTTTGTGGTACTCGCGAACAACTTTTTCTTGGCTATCTCTGTTTGTAATATCTTCTAAGATTATATTTGATCTTACTAATTTGAGACACCGGTTATTGAAGAACGTCGAAAAAACATATTGCACAGTCTTAAATGTTTCGTCATCTGTCAAAATCGCAGTTAGTCTTTTAGAATTTAAATATTCTTTAAAGATGGATAGTACAATTTGTTCACTGCTAATATCTTTATGCTGAATTATGTACCTTTTTTTTCTTTTAAACAATATTTGAAATTTAACAGAAAGCTTAGGCTTATTATCGTTTCTTCTAAGAATAATTTGATTAGAAAATTCGTTTATAGCACGTTCTGTAATTGGTATGCCATCATTAAAGTTTTCCAATGCAGAATGAATTGTACATATGTCGTCCGGATCATCGACATTGTTTACCATTGACTCAAAATCCAAATCGTCCAAGTCTTGTTCAATGCCATTGGCCTCATTAGCATGTAACTCAATTCGAGACAAGGCATCGGCGTTTAGGTTTGTCTTTCCCTTTTTGTAAGTTACGTGGTAGTCGAATTCTTCTAATTTTAGCCTCCACCGAACAAGCTTAGAATTTGGTTCTTTTAATGAAAAGAGCCATACCAGTGGTTTGTGGTCTGTGACGATTTGAAATTGTCTTCCGAACAAATAGGGACGAAAATATTTTGTTGCCCATACAATGGCTAGCAGCTCCTTTTCAATTGTGCTATAATTTTGCTCGGATTTAGATAAGGTCCGACTTGCAAAGCAAATTGGTTTATCGGATCCTATAGAGCCTTGGGATAACACTGCACCTATTGCAACGTTACTCGCATCGGTAGTAAGGTTGAAAGGCTTTGTAAAATCGGGGTGCTGAAGCAGTGGATCATTGCAAAGTATGGATTTACAAATTTCAAAACATTCCAAATACTTTGAGTCCAGTTTAATAGTTTTTCCCTTTCTAAGACACTCAGTCATTGGTTTGGTAAGATTTGCGAAGTCCTTTATAAATTTCCTGTAATAGCCTAAGAGTCCTAAAAAGGATTTAATTTGTTTAGCTGTCTTAGGTACTGGGAAATTTTTTACTGCGCTTATTTTGTCCGGATTTGGCTTTATACCTTCGGGTGTTACAATATGTCCTAAAAAAGCTACTTCTTTTTGAAGAAATTCGGACTTTTCGACCTGTATTTTGAGATTAGCTTCTCTGAACTTATCGAACACTGCAGTGAGGTTTTCAATATGTTCCTGGCGCGAAGTGGAATAAACAATTACATCATCCATGTATATTAAGCAAATTTTGCCCTGGAGGTCTTTTAAAACGTTGTCCATAACGCGTTGAAATGTTGATGGAGCGTTTTTAAGTCCAAATGGCATGCGGAGAAATTCATAATGTCCGTTTTCCACGGAAAAAGCTGTTTTGGGGACATCGTCTGGCATTACTTCGATTTGGTGAAATCCTGAAGCTAGGTCTAATGTACTGAAGTACATGCACTTCCCAAGCTTATCCAAAATGTCAGTGATATTTGGAATTGGATATCTATCATCGACAGTTTTTTCGTTGAGTTTTCGATAATCGATAACCAATCGCCATTTTTTTTCTCCACTATGGTCCGCCTTTTTTGGGACAATCCAAATCGGAGAGGACCATGGGGAAAAACTTGGCCGTATGATACCCTGATTTAACATATCGGCTATTTGATTCTTAATTTCATTTTTATGGATGTACGGATATCGATACGACTTACAATATATGGGTGTGTTGTCTTTGGTTTTAATTTGATGCTTCACTACGTTCGAAAATGTTAAGTTCTGTCCCTTTATAAAAAAAATGTCCTCATATTGTTTGCAAAGGCTTTTTATATCTTTTTCCTCTTCGATATTTAAATGACTTGTCCGTATAAGTTCACAGATACTTTTATCTCCTAGATTTTCTTTATTTTTAATCGTAAAGTTATGGAGTTCAAAATGTGAATTTCGATCGACCAGGTTTGCTTTAATTGGTTGTTCTACTAAAAACGTTTGCGGATATTCGGATGTATTAACTACTTCCACAAAACAATACCAATTTTTAGCTTGGTATACTCCTTCCGATATTATTAAATCGTTTGTAATGGAAGTAGGTTTAATGTATATACTTCCAGTTTCTACATCAACGGGAAGGTTACATACCGTCTTACTGAGACTCGGAATGGTATATAACTGTGACATTAAATTTGGTTTGAATGCCAAAGGAATTCTGAGGTTGTCCATTTCTAAGAGTGACCTCTTTAAATCTATTTTGATGCCCAGGGCTTTCATTATGTCGGTCCCTATAAGCCCGTCAAAATAGTTATGGAATTTAAATATCAGGAAGGATAAAGGCTTC
Organism: Cheilosia vulpina; assembly: GCA_916610125.1. Lineage (NCBI taxonomy): Eukaryota > Metazoa > Arthropoda > Insecta > Diptera > Syrphidae > Cheilosia > Cheilosia vulpina. The sequence goes on along the minus strand of OU744278.1, from coordinate 16,583,835 downwards.
TTCGTTCCGAGCTCTGGCAACCCGTTAAAGATTACTTTTTTATTAACAAATTGTTTGTTAAATATGGTCTTAATTTCTACTGGTTGAATCAATGTGCATTTTAAATATTTAGCTACATCTGGACTTATGAAGGATTTATTGCTTCCAGTGTCAATCAAAAACCTACATTTTGTTTTACATATACTATTGATAATTATATAGGGCAATATATTCGAATTGTAGTTGTTAATATCTATATACCCAATTGATTTGCTGAGGCTTGTGCACAAAAATTTGTGTCATCTACTTCTTGTTCATTAATCAAATTGGATGAAAATGTACTATCTAAATTTGGGTAATAATTTTGTTCATTATTGGGGAAAGATACACTATTCGAAGGATAGGAAACTGGGACATTATTAGAGTATGTATTTTGGAGATTGTTTGCGTTGCAGTTTTGGCAATAACTCTCCATGTTGAATAATTGATTTCGACCTTGAGTATGGTTTCTTTGGTTGCTACTGTTGTTGCTCGTACGTGTAATTGCACTAGTAACATCCATTGGCTCAGGGATTGGAAACCGTCTAAAATCTGAATTTACATTGACGGATTGGGGGTTGTTATAAGTGTGTCTAAAATGAGTTTGTTGTACGTTAGGTCGTGGATGTCTATAATTATATTGTTGATGATGTTGGTTCGTAGGACTAAAAAAATCTTGATTGTGGGTTTGATTTAAGATCTGTTGAGGTCGAATAGGCCTTTGTATGACTTGCTGGTAATTATTGTTTCCGGGTTGATTTAGTCTAACTGAGGATCTTCCATGTAAATAACTAGAATTTCTAAAATAGTGAGCATTTTGCTCCTCAAGACAAAAATTAAAAGCGTCAGTAATTTTACCTGGCCTCATAGCCCTAATTGTTGAGCCGAATGGTTCTTTCAGCCCTGATAGAAAGGTGTTTAAAGACATTTCATTATAAAGAATCTGCTTAGCATTTATAACATTTCTGTCGCTTTCATGAACACGTATATAATTTGTCATTGTTGAAAGTACTTCTATAATTCTTGAATAAAACTTTTCAACAGTATCGTTATTCTGTCTTATTTGGTGCAAGTCTCTTATAAGACTTGTTTCGTTACGCTTGTCGGAGTAGTGAACGATTAAATTATTTTTAATGTCTTCCCAGTCCACCAGCGTCCCGTACATATTGAGAATTTCATTCGCTTCACCTATTATTTTATTTCTAATAGCCCTCAAAATTATTTTTTCATAACTAGAACCTTTGATATTTGGTATTACGGCTAAGACTTCCTCGACATTGCTTAAAAAATCATAAAGTAACCGAGGGTTTCCGTCGAAGGAAGGTACGTCCTTAATAGCGTCAGGAATTCTAAGTGAATTAAAGACGTCTGTGGCAATAGCGGAATTATTCATAATGTTATCTATATTTAAATCTAAAGGAAACAAATTTATTTGGGCTGAATTATTGTTCTCGATCTCGACACCGAACTTTTTGTTCGAAACTGAACCGATTTCTGAATCTATAAAATCACTTTTATTCAAATTTATATATTCCTTTGAATTTTTTACAGTTTTACGAATTGGACAACTAAAGCTACTAATATTTGTGATTTCGTGCTTTCTAAACGGATAATTTTTCTTAGGAATTGGAGGCATAGAGGATAGTTAAAACCGATAGTTTAGAATCAGAGACAATAGACTTACCTATCTAAATATATCGCAAATATCGTCAATAGTTTCACTAATCCTGCATCGTTGTAATCCTTTTTTCGTAGTAGCACTCCACAACACAATATGTCTTTATTGTAGTTATACGAATATGTATTTATTTTTTTTCAGTTTTATCACTTTTGTTTTATAAATATTGTTTATTAGGTTCTTTCGTTAAAGGATAAAAATCCACCGCTCCAATATTCATTCGAAGTGTACGAAATGCTTTTCCAGCTACGAATCTTTAAGCTACTCGACTGTTCACTTTTTTTTGTATGCTGTACTTAGCAATCCCAAGCACCGACTGCGCCAATTACGTTTTTTAGGTATAAGAAAAAAACTTTTTTACATTATAAAAATTATTTCGTGTTTTATTTATGACGAACAACTTACGACTGACCTAATTCTAACATCGAGCCCAACCATGAAAACTTAGGCTAACATGAACATTCATCCTCCGAGTGCTTGTGTACAGCGATAGTGTGATTGCAGCTACACATTTGCTGTGTGGCGTTTTATGTACATTGTACATTGATGCTGCTATTGTTGTGACCCTGAATTTGTTTGTCACAATTGCTGCTGCAGGTATAAACTTGTGGGATCAAATATATAAATATGACCCTGAAGTTGTTACGGTGCTGCTGTGTGATGCTGTTGTTAGAATGCTGCTGTTGCTGGTCGGCTGTGTGATGCTGTTGTTAGAATGCTGCTGTTGCTGGTCGGTTTTGTATAGTGTTGCCATAACACGTAACTCGCGCCTAATACAAAATGTGAAATCGTTGCCCAACGCTATGCGGTACAACGAACAAAACGAGCTCGAGCACTACCAGCACACTTGTTGAGCAACACGGAGCGCAGGGATCTTGGACAGAATTGGGAGACTCGTGCATAAGAGCTGCATTAGAGTTTTGGGATTGTAAAAAACAACTTTCCATACAAGGCCAATTAAAACAGCTATCCTCATAATCATCCCATTTAACAGAAAAGTCCCGCATCTATTGCCAAGTACTTCCCTCCTATCTGGCAACACTCAACCACATTCATATATCATCATCATAAATCATCAGACAGGGGGGTGTCCGTCGATGGTACAATCGACCTCCCTCATACAGCGCAAAGTGTTTCCTACGTTTTTACCAGCCCGACTACGAGTACACATATCCTGAAATAAAAAAAAAAAAACGATAACAACCGAGAGACAGAAAAACGGAAGTGTCTCACTGCCACCCACCCACCAGCCACCACCATCAGCATCAATGTATATGTGCGTGCGTATTTTTCCATGCCCCTTCGCGGTACGACGACATTACAGCTGCGTATTTTGTTCTTTTACCGTACATCTGTACCTACCACCGTTGTATTCTCTCTCAGCCACTAACAATACAGTACAGTGTACACCCTAACGGGAGAGAGAGAATTAAATTCACACATTTAGGGGATGGAATCGAATAGAGCTCTATACGAGTATGCTACTGTGAAACTGTCGTTTTGTGGAAAAACTTACCCTTCGTACGATGGCTGGCTGTTGCGAGAAACTTTAGTTCTCAAGCGATTTTCTCGTGAAAATGACGGAAGAGACAATTCCTGGTTTCCTCCCAACAATTCCGAACTAAAGGGACATAGCCTTTTATTTTATTTTTTTCCACTTTTTTTCTTTATCAAATTAACAGCTATTGCTGATGTCCTTGGACTTTGGAAAAATGTTCTAACCTACTGCGAGTTGTGATTATTATTTATGTTAGTGAAAAAGAAAAACGGTCTACTTATACAAACCACCCGGTGTTTATGTAAGCCTCTGTCTGGCTACATTGTCGACGCGGAAGCCATTTTGTGTTGTGAAAGTGAAAGTTCTTCGGGTGAATTTCGCAAAGAATATTGCTCGCATTCATCATCAGAACATATGAAGTGCGATTAAAAAATCCAAGATTACAAGTGAAAAAGAAAAAGTTCCAAAATCCGCCGTCCATTTTATTTCGATCCGCCCTAGTGCTGTGTGTGCGTCGTTCCGCTCGTTCCGCGACTTGCGTTTGTATTGTATTGTATTGTATTTGTGCGTGTTTCTCTGTGTGTTTTGATATAACAACCACCCCCCTCCCGGTGGACATTTGCCACCCCGAGCCCGTCTGCTATAACTGTTGGATTACGTTAGCGGTGAAAGTGAAAAATCACCTACAACACAGAGCCCACCGTACTACTTCGCAACCCCCATCCCCGTAGAAAACCACCGAGGAAAAGTCATCAACCCCCTGCTGCGTTTCCTAGTTGTGGTTGTTGTTGTCATTGTTGTTGTTGTTGGTGGTGTACACTTCAACAAACATGTTGACGTCGAATGATGTTTATTGGTGAGTCGTCTAAAGTTATTTACTTCTCGTCCTTTTTCGAAATTCCCTTTCAAACGATATACTATATACACAGCTGAAAGTGCGGGCTCAATCCCTCGTAATTTGGCAACCACCCCAAAGCGGAATTGGGGAACTAAAACAACACCGACGACGAAAAAGATTAAAATACAGACTACAGACGACACTTTGTCTGGCTGAATTGAATCGTACGAGCGTTTCCATACACACGTACCGACTACCGAGGAAATTGAAGAGAAAATCGATATCCTTTTTGGGGAGTTTGAACTTTTTTTTTTGTTTGTTTGTTCTGTGTTTCTTTTGGATCGCGATCCTTGCCGCCACACAAAAGGTTCAGTTCAATATCGATATCTGGTTATGGATCGAGGTTTTTTATTTCTTCTTTATTTGCCCTTGGAGTGCAATACGTGATTTTCGTATCCTTTCTCTGATTTATCATTCGATTCGCCTGTTTTGTGATCTTCCCTGTGTGTCGTTTTTTGTTGGCTGTTCTCTGATTATTGGCCCTTGAAGGCAGAATGATAAGTTGCTTGTGTTGTATTGTTGGGGGTGGGTTGGTTTTATATACAGCTCCCTTCGGCATCGGAGGATAATGATTATTATGCGATGGCATTCGTTCAGCTGTTCTTATAGAATTGAACAACTTTTCAAGGAGAGCTTTAATCGATTTTTGTTTCTTTTGTTTTTACGGAATGGGTCTTTTGATGGGCGGAATGATGTAAGATTGTCCTGATTAGGGTTGCAATTTGAGCGTCGGAACGTGTTTCAAGTATTTTCATTAAGGATCAGCAGATAAGTTGGGAAAGACGTCGTCTTTTAATTAGATACATTTACGTCAGCACTTTGAGACAATTTTCTACTTGGTTGATGTCATCTGAGATTGCTGCTCGTCTTGTGGAAGTAGTTGAGGGGGAGGGGACTATGCTAATTTGTTTGCTAGTTTAGTCATGTCCTAACCTTCTTATCGACCAAACAGGGTTGAAGGTAGCAAACGTTTTGAAAGAAAAAGTTGGACTCTACGTTTTGTGGCGAGTAGCAAGTACATTGAGCGAAGAACGGTGGTAGATTGAATGTCCTTCAACAATTTTTTGTACACAAAAGACTAATGGTCGGCGGGACATTTAAGGTCGCAAATAATCCCACTGAGACCTTCAGACAATGTCATGTGACTTTTTCAACCCCATACTTGAGAAAATGGGGCCAAATTTGCAAGCCGACACCATTAGGGGTACAATTAACCAAACCTCTGTGCAATTACTTGCATACGCTGGGGACATCAACATTATTGGCAGAACACATCGAGCTGTCACTGGTACCATCAGCATCTACTGCAAATATCAGTATTTACAGAAGCGGCAAAAATGGGTTAAGTTGTGATAAAATAAATGATAAATAAAATAAAATCCACATGTTCTGTCAACAGGAAGAGATACACAAATTGACAAACCTTCCACAGAACGTCACGACAGACAGCTATAAATTTGAGTTAGTTACGGACCTTCGGCCTTACTGAAAATCAAACACTAATGTCGACGATTACCTGGTTGCCAGCTTTAGTAAAAATGTACAGCATTAGTGAAACGGTACCAATAAATAATTAGACCTCTTAGAATCTATTACATTTGTTGTCATCGCAGAATTCAAATTTCATAATTTGTTGACGTGAAAAACAATGTCAATGTTTTATTTCAGAACGAGGATTTTATTCTAAGAAAAGGAATATATAAATCGCAAATTAATTTGCCCAACAGATATCTTTCAAAGGCCTTTTGAAGCTCAAATAAATAAAACACAAAATAGGAAATGCACAAAATATCCGCTGATCTGTCAAATATCATATGCAAATCAGTATTGGCCTATCCTTCGATCGGACACAATTTTCGGTACTTTTTATAGTACACTTTCCTTTGTTTTCTAATCCTTTGTTTGTTAGGCTGATTAGGCAAATCGAAGCTTATTTGTCTAGAGGTTGAATGGTTAACAAGTGAATGTTTTTGAAAAAAAAAAGAAATAATAGCCGGCTACTTTATTTTAGAATAAATTAAAAACTCACGTAGGAAGCCCAAAGCGTTTAAAGGACCTAGCGCTTCCGTTTTTTTAAATTTCAATCTGCCAAGCAACGAAACAGTGCTTGTAAAAGTATATAGAATTAAAAAACGAGTGTGCTTTAGACCACACGACTGAAGTAAAACATCTTTAGCTCCATCTATATGTACTTGTTTAGTTTATACATTCTAATATATCAATTTTCTTCAATAATTTACTGGCTATGAGAGGAAGAGAGCAAGAAAATGGGCGCGCGAGTTACGAAATGCCGTCATGCTGACGCAGCACCCCCAAAGCCACTACGATTAAACGGACGCAGCACATAGCCTGCAGTCATCAACCTTACATTAATTTCTAAGAATTTGCGAACTTACAATATTGTCAATTTAGCGTTTTTCAGTTTCTAAGAAATCATGTAGTATTTGTAATTTACCTTTTGGATTTTGAATAATATATTGGAACAGAATAAACTTGTTAGTGATTAGAGAAGGTTGTGTTTTTTTTCCATCTCGCGAGGTCTGCACCCATAACTCGCGCACTGCTCTTTCTTGCTCCTACAGTATGATACAGGCAATAGGCCACGGTTGCCACTTACAAAAAAACTCAAATTATTTTATTTGATTTGGCACAAAATTACCAGCTGCTAGAAGACATTATTATTATTTTTATTATTATTATTATTATTATTATTATTATTATTATTATTATTATTATTATTATTATTATTATTATTATTATTGCTTAGTACAAGCGTAAAAACAAAAAAAGTAAACAATTGAGTAAACTTAAGATTAAAATACAGATATTGATGGGTACAGTCGCATAACTAAACATATAACATGAAATTTCGTTAGTTAGACGGAAATGGGATATTCAAGGTTGAGGTAATTTGTGAAGCGCAGTTTTAAGGGCTGATTTGGTGCCGGCCATAGTCAGCGATGGGGAAGACGGAAAAATGGGATTGAACGTAAATGATGAGGATTAGTGTTCAATGAGATTTGATGCAGCAGATGTGGGCAATCTTTGTTTCCGGATACATAGTAACTTATGAATAAAAATTATATCAGCGGTGTCACGTCGAGTTTTAAGAGGTTGTAAATGGAGATCATCATCATGTAATGGGAGATCATCTGCCTATTTTCTTATAACAAACCCTTAACAAATTAGAGTTTCATGTCTGTATATAAATAATATGATTAATTATTATTATTCACCATCTGTCATAAGAAGAAAATGAGCGCATTCTGTCATTTTTTGAATAGCGAATAAAACAGTTTTATATGGATGGTGATGAAGCATATGCAAATAATGCAATGCGTTCACTCAGCAGCAGTAAGGTAGCATTTAAATGAGATGATATCGAGTTCGCATTCTTGGTACATCTGCTCAAAAATTTACCATAAACAGATACAAATTACCAAATTAGCAAAAAGCTAAAAAAATACCAAGTTTGGTAAAAAATTACCAAAGTGGCAACCTTGCAATAGGCGTGTCTTAGATATACTAAACGTAACTGGCAATGAGAGATAGAAAAGAAACTGTGTGCACACACCTGTCTCTGTTGCTCCTACAGTATGATACAGACAATATGCAGGCCTATTGCAGTGATACCAGACTTTAGAGGCAGGTTATCCCACGGTTATACTCAAAATATCCCTTTTATGTTTACAAAATATATAAATTTATTATGTTAAAAAAAATACTCGTGATTCATTCACAGACACATGTGTCATTTTATGAAACAGTTTAGGGAAATAAAAAAAGAAAATGAAAGCATTTAGATATTTTGAATGACTTTTTTCTAAACATGAAAATATTTAATTTGATCGTAGGTTGAATAATTTTGTTATTCTTAATGAAATGAGCAATTTGGAACAAAATTTGATCAAAAAGTAAAATCCCTCTCTATTTGTACTATGAGGTCTGAAAAATCCCGTTTTAACTTATTATTAGTGAGAAAATCCCGCAAAAAGTGATAAATCCCCCGATCTGGTATCACTGCTGCACTGTATGATGTGTCTTAGATAATGAAACGTAACTGGCTGGTAGAAAGAGAGAACAAAAATGTGGGCGTGCATCTATCTCGCTTGCCTCTACAGTAATATTCGAAACGAAACATAACTCTCTCTCTTTTTGTCTCACTAACTACTATCTCCCTCACAACTTCCGCTCGCAATTTCCGTAACGATTTTGTGACGCATTCACCAGCTTACCCCCCAAGTCAAGCTCGCCTAAAGAAGTATTGCTTCAAAAATAATTACAATTTGATTTTTTAAAAATTGTATAGCTTATATTACCTAAATCGGGAAACTTAGAAAGCAACAAAATATTACATATAAACCCGTGGACATTTTTCTACACGAAAGCTGTCCTGTTTTCTCCTGTATGAATTCGCACAAACTACCTGTTATTTATTCCTCCAGAAGTTCCTTAATTTATTATTTCGCTGAATGCTGAAAATTCTTATATCTATATTTTCCGCGAAGTCAACCTTTTCACACCAACCAATGATGCATTAAAAATTCGCATTCTCTGGGAACAAACTCCATTTCCAAAGATGGTTTGGTTGCAGCCAAATATCTACCTGAGCCGCCTAAGGCACTGAGAATTGTACAAAAAAGTCGGTATTCAGGTATTAGATGTCCAATCATTAGTGAACACATATTTCTCGACCAATTGCCAGACCTAAGTACGTTCAAGGCCAACCTAAAGAATATCATCGAGGAAGAAAGAGACATCGACGTAGCATTATTAAGATGCCTCGAATCCTACCGCACAACGCCAAATTCTCAGACTGGGAAGTCACCTGCAGAAATCCTTCACGGCAGACAACACCGTACAATCCTTTCGCAAATGGTTCCGGATAGGCACATTCCTGACAAATTATCCAATAGTGGGACGGCTAAATTCCAAATTAAGGAAGCAGTTTACGTTCGGAATTATTCCAGAGGTCATAGCTGGATAAGTGGGACAGTGGTATCGCATATGGGGAAGAGAATGTATCGAGTTCGTACCAAACTCGGTATTTGGAAACGCCATCAGAACCAGATGAAACAACGATATACTGTTCCGGATGAGTACATTTTAGCCAGGGATCTTGCTAATGCAGCATCTTCGCAAGGTTCTGAAGCAGCAAATCAAGAAGACGAAGTCCAAACCGCTCAACCTACAACCGCACCTATTCCACCACCTGAGCAGCAAGAGAAAACTTCACGACGATCTCAAAGAACTCGTAAGCAGGTTGTACGCTTTGGTTATGGTTCGACAGGATCTCAAATTAAGTAGAGAGGAGATGATATGTATGGCATAACACATTACCGGGAACGCAGTTCAATGTCATCAGTTGTCAAATCATTAAAAGTCATTGCCGTCAAAAGTGACAACTCGCCATGGACATCTGTTCTTGACTTATCGTGTCGCTGCTGGGTTCACATTTCTATAACCTATTCCTTTTCCTAATAATTAAGATATTAAGTAAATAATATCTACTACATATCTCTCATTCGACGGCTCCCAAGAAAGTCTTGGAAACATCCTAAACTCATATCAAATTTATTTTTTACTACGTATGCACTCGTAACTTGCAAACTATTAAAAAAGGAAAACCAATCAAAAAGCAAGCGCTAGCGGTTAAAAAACATACCAAACATTTCATTTAATGAAAATATTCGAAATATATATTGCAAGTGTTTAGAAATAAAACAAAAATGCAATATTTTTCAATTTAGTGCATGCATTTGTAAAAATTTGTCTTTGGTAAACTTAAAAACAACTTGCATTGTTGTATTCCAACGAATAAAGTCCGAAAACATTTACAATTTACTAAAATAAGTTAATAATTGTAAACGTTCAGGCTGAACAAAAGTGTATTTAAATTCGCTCCTATTACGAAATTCCATACTACCTTTTTTGGTGGTTGGGCAACACTCCTCTTGAAAATGACATTTAGGGAGGATTTATTTAGCTAATGCCTGAGAAAAACATGGGCTTCTGAACATTAACATTTAACCCAACAGTTTGGGGATATTCTGGCAACTATATTTGTTTATTGGTAAAGAGATTTTGGAAAGTGTGGAGTCTCCGCAAACTGCCAGACTAAAGTTGATTATTGGTGAGGCCGCATGTCTCATCTTCGGCTCAGCTTTTAAGTCTGACAACAACATCTTGGGAGAAATTAAAGGGAGACTGACTTTTGTCATTTGCTGTTTCTTTTTGCCCAGGAGGCAATTGGTTAGTAAGGCATTGTTCGAGAAACACTAAGGAGACTCGATGTAAAAACGTCATCACCCTTTATGGCGCATCAGAACGATGGTCGTTAGCAAAGTCGGATGAAGATCGGCTTTGAAAAATATGAAACAGCCCACCTAGAAGTCGTTTCCTAAATGGCAGATTTTGCGGTACATATGGACGGCGTTGCTCAATTCCAAAGGACAGACTCTAAGACCAGTAACAGTGAATGTGTGTTCAAGACAGTTGTCTGTCCAATGGAGAAAATCACGTTGCTGTCAAGGGTGTGACCGTTTTAGGGAATTTAATAAGATATTTTATGCCAGATGTACCTGTCCCAGTGCGGTCCAGAAAGTGCCCGCCTTAAAGGGCGGACATGCAAAATATAAAAGGTTGTTAACGAATATCCTACATTTTCAGCAAAATTTTCGACCTGTACATCCTAAGGACCATTGTAAGTTTCACTGCGTAATGCCCCTCCTCCCCTGCAGCAAACATTGAATTGCAAATTAGACGGACAAACCATCAAATGCCTCGCAGCATAAACTTTCCCTCAAATTGACAGTTTTCCTTGATGTCATCATTTCGTCGATGCCTTGGCCAATTCACGAAATGCAAAAAATCTTTTCTCAAACACAAAGTTGTATGTCTAACGTTCAAATTCGCGAACGTAAATAAATACGCTCGTCAGAGCAACCACCAATCCGACCCTATTCAACCACAAATAAACCTCTCAATCCGACATCTAGGCAACGACCATCGCTCCAGTACCCCCAAACAGTTTATGAGCCATTTCAAGTATCTCGATACAAGATCTCAATTTGCACGTATACTCAGAGCATGAGTATACCTTTGGGACCCAGATGTTCGGTGGCCTTCATGGCGGCCAACACTGCCTGCCTGCCTGAATTCCTTTCATCTTCGCTCTTCATCGCTGGCAATCGTTATAAGATACTCAAAGGCCAAGTGGCAAATGGATACACTACACATATGTACCTACCTTGAACTGCCTCTGGCAATGGTCTTGGTTTGGTGTGGCGTCTTCGCGTTCGCCGCCCTCCTCCACATCTGGAGCGCACTGGTTTTTGCATTGATTTTGATATATTTTTCACTCACATCATGACGAGACTACGTGCGGTTTTTGTTTATAAACTGAGAAGCTATCCTTCGATAGATACATTTGTTGATAAATGTGTAGCTCAACGTCTGGTTGGACTGAGCGCGCTCATGCGGGGGAGCAAGAGCTGTACATTCTTCACGTACCAGTTACAAAATGTGTACATCCAGCAATTATCACGTGCAGTTAGATACTTGTTTGTAATAAATGCGTGAGATATGCAGCTTTCTTTATGCATTTCCCTTGAAACTGTTGCCAAATGGCATGAAAAATGAATCGATTTCACCTTGTACATCCCACAGACACTGCCAGACAAGACAAATGACCAGCTGTACTCCTCCAGCTGTGATGTACGTCTATATATTAAATCTCTTCAGCTACCTCAATTAACAAATCAATCTTCGGCGAATTAATGTTATCCAGACCAGCAGCTAAGGAACTAACATCTATTCATGTTGACAGATTGGTATGACTAATTGAGAAACACTCTACGCCTACCTCAGTCAGTATCTACCGTACCAACGAAATAGAAAATGTGCACCACAATGGCGGGCAATAATGAGGAAACCAACGTCGTACGTCGCTGCGGCGTGACCTTGCTAAATGAGATTCGTATTGTAATCCAAACGTGGCACGAATGGTCAATTAATTGAAAGATAAACACTTTCAGAGATGAGATATACTGAATGGTGTGGCTGAGGAGGGATATCTATTGTTTACAGAAGCGTTGTATAAACAAACGTGAGGCCGATTGAGTAGCTGAGCAAATATTTGGATACTTTTTGAGACGACTTTTGTTTGGTGAAAAATTCACGTAGGATGCCTGACGACTAATGGAGAGGTTGCCCATAAGAAATTTCAGTTCACATCTGTTTGATGTGGCCGCAGAAAAAAGACTTGCAGCTCTGAGGTAAGTTTAGTCTTTTTAGGCTGTCGAGCCTTTGCCGAATTATTGGTCGTCTTAGGGCTGGTGTCGTAACGTTTTGTCTGAACTCTGATACGTAATCTAGATTACTTTACTGGTCCTGTGGATGATACCTATTTTAAGACTTCATTGTAAAAAAATTAATAAATAGTGTTTTTCCGGGAATCAAACCTGAGACCCACCGCTTAGTTTACCAATGCATTAGGTTAGGTAAGGTGGCTAAACCAGAGTTGTAAATGCTTTGTGATACACATAAGTGAGTAGATATTTATTGTCCGCACTTTTCATTCCTATTACTGGGTAATAACTGCAGCGATCAGAAAATGATCAAAATATTGCCTAAGCTTGCTGATATAATAATGACAGCTCTTTGATGAATCGCTTTCGTAAAGCACGTTGGAATGCCGATCCTTGCCGACTCTACAAAAGCCTTTCTCGATCTGAATGCATTTAATGTGATTTGAACATAGAAATTCTTTCCCGGAACTAGTTGGCAGTTACCTGTTTTGAAGATGGCTTTTGTAGTTCACAAACGAACGAGTGGACTAAGTTCAAAGAAATATTTGTTAATTTCTTTTATTTAAATTTGTAATATGTCGCTGGCATTTCATATACGTTTTAAATGAGATAAAATTACAAGTCCAGGGTGTGTTTTACAGCGCAAGGTCTATTTCTAAAAAGCTTCTACTTGACACGTTTTAAAAATGTAATGAGCCCTTCGATGACCATTGTCAAGGTTAACACTTGTCGTTCGTTGACAGATTGACAAGTGACAGCGTCCTTGCAGACCTAAAACAGACGTGAATATAGAAAACCGTATTTAAAGCAATAGAACTGAAAAGATATTCTCTAAGTTAGGTAGACGTTTTCTAGACCCATAGTAGTGCGATTGCGCTTTGACATTGCCCACAGACTTTAGTGTAAAAAAATCTGAATGAAGGAACTAGTTTTCTTCGACAAACTGCAGGCAACCAAAGAACTTAGATTCTTAAACCTGTTGTTTAACAAACTTTGACAAGAGGCAGCATTCAGAAACCTTACTTCGACTGTTGGCGTTCAGACCCTTCTTTCACAAAGACTTTCAACCCGCAAACTAGCATTTTATTTACCATTTCGGACAAGAATACCTCAACGTCAACAAAATTCGAAAATTTCCCTATCTTCTGGGTTTTTTTTTTACTAGCTAAATTTTATTTTTCATTTTAAAAACACCGCATGTGTATGAAAAATAAGAGTCAACCACAAAATAGGGCTCAATCTGAAGAAATTGGACCGTAAAAACTGGAAATAAAGTTGCTAAGACTGCCTAAACTGACAGGCTTTGAAAAAAATCGCCTGAACTATGGTTGGTAAATCAAAAGCCCCTAAAAAAAGTGAATGTGGCGAAAGGGACTTCAAGGCTTAAGATAACAGACGATGGCTGCATAAAATACGCAGAAACGAAACGATTTTTACAAACTTGCCAACAAGGTTATGAGCTTGGGAACTGCAATCATTAGAACATACGAACAATATCAAGCTAGATCGACAAGTTCGTCTTTCACGATTTCTCTGGCCGGTATAACTTTCATCTGAAGTAGGTACACTTGGTCCGGTTAAAGTCTAAAACGCAGAGCACCATTGTGGCTCTCCCCTCAAATAAATCTATTCAAAAGCATCTCCCCATCTAGAATTTTATTATTTCAATGACGAACGTAATGATGCGAAATGCCCAGCCGGACCCTCATCTATGCATGTTTCCATGGGCGTGACGCCTTTGAAGACGTCTGCCCCAATTTAATAAACTCCTCTAAGTACCAATTTAAATGCTTATTAGTTCTGTGCATAGTCAAAATTGAAAAATTCGTCTACCAGACCAGAGACCACCCTCTTCTGTCTTTAGCGTCAAAACCCCGCGATGAAGTCATCCATTTGGGATGTTCTTTCCCCCAAATTACTTTTTCTTATGCATCTGCACAAAATAAACGAAAAAAAAGGAAAATCCGTTCCCTGTCTGTATTATGCCAACTTGTTGTCTATCCGTCAGCGAGAAAACTGTCTGTCAGCCGCACTCGACTAACATACTTAACCCTAATGGGAGGAATAAAAGTTTCATGTCAGATGCTCATTACCATCGCCACCCTTGCGTGGCGGGCAATGACGATGACATTAACACAGTGGCGAGACATTCGTGATGTTTTAATTCTGCAAAGAGCTTATGACTCATCTCTGTGTGATCACATCAATGACAGCGCCAGCAACAGTCGGATGCAAAGGCGAAGACAACGAACTCTAACCCCCTCGCAGAGGTCACTGTAAAACTTTAAACAATTTCGTCCAATCTGCGAGCACCTACTTTCGAAGAAGGAATTAAATTTAACGAATCTGTGGATTGAAATAAATTGCCTTGGTGTGTCGGCCGGTCGGTCTTAGTTCCGTTTCAACACACCGTATCAGCCGAGCTGCTGTGTGTACCCTTGAAATTGTGCATTATTTTCGTCGATCCATACCCACATATGCATGAGTGTGGCAAGGCAAAAAGTATCTCCAACGACCATCTGGGGTGAAGGTTATACTTTTATAGTTTCCTTCACATTGGGGGTTGGGTGGGCTGTAACGGAGCAGTTTTTATTGCCTTTTCTGTGCAGCGCCGCTTGCATTGACGTCATTTGATTACACTCACTCTACCCTCACCATGCTCCTATATATGTGTGCATATTTCAACAGCACAACAGCAATCCACATGATGGCTCGTTGAGTTATTGCTGCAGGCGGCATCCAATCGAGCATACACTATATACCCACACACAATGCAGAAGTTTCGCACCCCAAGGGTCTTGGAATGCTGATGGTTTTCGGGTGGAAATTTATTTGATTTTTCTTTGTTCTCTGTTGCGGGAATTAAATTTAAAGAATTCAAGTTGTTGGGGGGAAAATGTTGACGACTAAGAGTTATTACAACAACGTTGATGGTGGCGGCCTCTGTGGGGCAAGTAGGCTCTACAATTACAGCACATTTTCGGCTGTAAACAGCCAGCCCATGAGATACACGTAGCGATTTCGACATTGCAAAAACGCAAAAACAGCGACACTTTATTCAAATCACGGAGAGGAATACCCTTACAAAGATGTCTCCTTCTTGATTACATCTACAAATGGCTGTCTACCAGCACGTCTGTGTCATAAAACTATGTACCATGAATGGGAATGCCTGCTTCCGAGTGGGTGGGATTTTTTATTTGATCCGAGGACCAGCCGAAAATAAATGTCTGCCCTGTGGAAGGTCTTACTTCGTATTTATGCAAAGCAGGGGGACTCTCTTTGCCAATAAAATCATCTTTGATTGTCGTTAGGAGGGACGGGAGTCGTTTCTATTTCTATTCATATGATAAAGATGTTAGAAAATGACGGGACAAACAAAGGTATTTCTGTCTGGGAATCATGAACATGAAGATGGTTAATTAATTGGAAACTGGGACCAAAGACGTGGTCTACTTTTGCTTTGGTACCACAATTTTTGTTCTTATTTGCCGATCGAGCCTTAAGCCCTTGACCAATTGCATACCTACCTAACTTTTTGATACCTTAACCGCTCCAAGTACTCTGTTGGAATTTAAGTAGCTGAGTTGCTTTTGGGGGCTAAACCAACTTGCTTCTATAGCCGCCTAGAATCAGAGCTAGCTGTATCCAGTTGCACACCTCGTGCTGGTTGAGGTCCCCATCCAACTGAAGTTTCTCTGGTCCGGAATATTGATGTCCATCAGTTGAACTGAACTTTATTTAAAAAAAACAGATGGTCCCATTGGTCTTCTGGCTATAGCGTTTAACTGCTTAAGGAGGGTCTTTAGACTGAGCCCCTAAAAAATATAAATAGCATTTAAAGCGTTTTTTTTCCACCGCCCAACTGACAAAAATCCTTTATTATAACTATCCCGAGAATGCTTCTCAATTGTCAACAGAGGCGTTCATATACGGCATAAAATTATAGGTCCAGTTTCAGGAAAAATAAATAAGAAACTCTCACGTAGGATTGGATGTGACTTGTGCGAAGCTATTTATAAGTCAGGGGTCACAGACCAGTTGCTCGGAATATTTATTTATATTCCTTGGTTGCCTTTTAGGACCCTCAACTCACTCTGTTATTGCTGACTGGCTTACACGTATGGGCTCCGAACTTAGCAGAGCCGTAGAAAATTAAAATCGTTCGACAACTCTTTCGTTTTTTTTTTTTTTTGCAAAAAGTCGCAGTTTCAACTCGTTTGCATGCGATCACCTACATATAGAGTGTCTTCTACTACGTGCACCTGCACCCGTTATGTGATTTTGATGGAGCTATAGCTCTTTGGAACCTAGGCTCTTAGCCTCCAGCTTCGGTAGCATCATTTTCCATCTAAGTCGGTGTACCAAATTTAGATATCATTCCAATTCGTTGGATCTCCAACGACAGTCCCTTCTCAATTCAGTCGATCTAATTTAAAAATTCACACACATCGAATGGTTGTGCGAAGCTAGGCCTAGGGTAGCTATACTGTTGCGCCAACTAATTATTTTTTTTTATTTGATCGTTGCCCCAATGCCAAAAACTTCGTTATTCAGCCGAATTTCGAAATCGTCAACAAATGAGTGAGTTGAGCAGGGAGGAAGAAACAAGACTTGACTTTCAATAAATAAGGCTTTGGTACAACACCTTAAACCAGGGCTGTCAAACTCAAACTCCTTTAGTGCCAATTGTTTGTCTTAAACATGACAGCGGGCCATATGAAAAATAAAATACTATATATAAGTAATTTTATTTAAGAAAAAAAAATATTTTTGTGGAGACGTAAGAAGTCGAAATATTATTTTGATGATCCAGAAACTTGAGATATAGAAACACACCATTTGCATTGTGACAGCAATTGAAATGCACAAGAAATTAGAAGATTATCGAATTGATGCGGCGAGCCAAAGATAATTGTTTCGAGGTCCGGTTATGGCCCGCGGGCCGTATCTTTGACATGCCTGCCTTAAACCATAGATTTCAGTTTTTTTAGACGAAGAAATATGTAGTTGGTAAGTACTGGGAACAAAATTCCAACCAATGTCTCTCTTTTTGTATACCATCGGCTTGGGAACGGTTCTTGAAATATAGTCATGCTCTCTCTGGGTAGTAGCATCGTTTGTTTATATCACGTTGAGGCATGGTAGAGCTTAATATCTGTGGACGTAAAAACCTGGCGGACATTACTCTGTACTCGTCCCCATTTTTAAGCAGAGACACTAGCCCAAGTCGTTTCTCGAACAATAAAAAAGTACAGATGGCGCTGCAGGCCCATATAGACCAGTCTTCTAGCAATCATTCATTTGCCTGAATTGTTTTCTATTTATGGGACCATTGAAATGGAAAGAATGCACATTTCTCATCCAAAAATTATTGAAGAGTCCTCTGTACCCTAGAAATTTACATATTGTTGTTCGCATAAGTTATTGAGGTGCAGATGAAGTGACATACCTAATTGATGCGTTTCTTGTTGTTTGATTCGCTTAAATTTGTTTCCGCACGCGACGGGAAGGCGTGCGACAGGATACAATATTGCTTCACAAAACTATGCAAATGGCTTACCATATCCACCTACTAACAGGAGTGTTAATTGCGGCGCAGGGACATAAGCCCCCGAGACATAAGTCCCGAATTGACTTATGTCCCACTAAACATATTTTAGTAAATATACGCCTAGAGAGAAACTAAGAACACCTCTCCAACTGCTGCAACAAATAGTTAATACGGTTTCGTTATCTCGATTTTATTTTTGGGTATTAGTTTAAAAATTATGCAGTTAGCTCTGTTTATTAGTCATGCAATTTTGTTTTCTTTGTTAGTCGATTTTTTTTATTTTTCATTTGATCAAAATCTCAAAACCATCGATTTAAAAAAATAGCGCGATTTTTATATTTTTATTTGATAAGTCCTCTTGCGATTTTTATACCCTCCACAGGGTCATTACATTTGTAACTCCAAGAAGGAGTCACCGGAGACCTCATAAAGTTATATTATTCTGAATCAGAATCACATTCTGAATCGATTTACCCATTTCCGCCCGCCTGTCTGTTGAAAGCACGATAGCG
The DNA here is from genome assembly GCA_916610125.1 of Cheilosia vulpina. Taxonomy (NCBI): domain Eukaryota; kingdom Metazoa; phylum Arthropoda; class Insecta; order Diptera; family Syrphidae; genus Cheilosia; species Cheilosia vulpina. Next base: position 16,565,368 of record OU744278.1, on the reverse strand, counting down.
AACAAAGGTATTGACATAGGCGAATGAAATATGGTGAAAGGACTTCTTTTTATCGTCGTCAGGTTGGTATTGAAAATGGGCTATGTCGGTCAAGTAGTTCGGGTACGTCCTCGTACAAAACCAATATTGGACATGTTGAAAACAGGATAGCGTCAAAACAAATCGACCTGGATAAGTGAAATTTTGTGAGAGGACTTTCTTTTATCGTCGTCAGGTTTTTATTAAATTTGGGCTATGTCGGTCAAGTAGTTCAAATCAATAATAGACCCATGTGTCTCTCTGTCTGAAAGTTCGATACCGCACAAAGGAATTGACTTAGGCCAATGAAATTTAGTGAAGGGACTTCTTTTTATCGTCGTCAGGTTGGTATTGAAAATGGGCTATGTCGGTCAAGTAGTTCAGGTACCTCCCATACAAAATCAATAATAGACCCATGTGTCTCTCTGTCTGTTGAAAGTTCGATACCGCACAAAGAAATTGACTTAGGCGAATGAAATTTAGTGAAGGCACTTCTTTTTATCGTCGTCAGGTTGGTAGTGAAAATGGGCTATATCGGTCAAGTAGTTCTGGTACGTCCCCGTACAAAACCAATATTGGACATGTTGAAAACAGGATAGCGTTAAAACAAATCGACCTGGACAAGTGAAATTTTGTGAGAGGACTCTCTTTTATCGTCGTCAGGTTTTTATTAAATTTGGGCTATGTCCGTCAAGTAGTTCTGGTACCTCCCATACAAAACCAGTTTTGCATGACTTGTATGCAGTGGAGGGTATCAAAGCATCGGCCACGCCGATGATAACACTTTTACTTGTTTTATTTTCATATGATCAAATTCTCAAAAATATCGATTAAATACCTTTTCTCAGTTCTTGTGTCTACTTCTCAAATCGTTGTTTTTGTTTCCTTTCTGTCGACAAATTATACAAACACTTGTTTTGTTTATTTGTAAAATGACCAAGTTTTGACGGTTTGTTTAATTTGTATTGATTTGTATATAAAAGTTAAGCATTCAAATTGTGTTCGTTTGTCGCCGATTCACGCCCTAACGCATATACCGATTTTAATCAAACTTTCACACATTTTTGGCATTGGTCTATATATGGTTTTTGTGAAGTTTAATTGATATCGGAAAATGTATGTGTGTGTTGTGCATGCGAGAAAAAACACATGAATTTCAGTACATTTTGGTTTTTTCCCACACTTTATAAATATAAAAATCAATTGCTGTGCGGTATTCGGGTAAAAACTCAAGAACGGCTGATTTGAATGATTTTTTGTTTGTCTTGAATTTAAGATGAAATTAAAATGAAAATTAGGAAAATTCTCAATAGGTGGCGCTGTTGGCATATTTCGTTTTTTCATCTATCAAAATGAGAAGCATTGTGTTTGAATTAATGGTCTCTTAATCTTAAATGCGTTAACCGATTTTGTTTCTGGAAATGTCAAATGAAAGGTGACGTCAACACCAAGGTTTGCATGGATATACGGTTTTGTGTGTTTATTGGTTATACAAGTTATAGGCATTTTAGTGAACATTCCTGTGTTGTCAATCTCCTAAACCCCTCAACCGATTTAAAGGAAATTTTGTGGTTGTTTATGGTTGGTTGCAGCTTAAAGGAAAGGATAGTTTTGGGCACAATAGGTGGCGCTGCTGTCAGTCTCCGAAACCACTCGACTGATTTCAATTTTGTTGATGAGCATGTTTGTTGGAAAACTAGGATAGTTTTCGACCCGATAGGTGGCGCTGTTGTAGATACCTCTTTGGGTTGGTGGGGGCAAATCGCAAGCATTAAAGAATATTTGATGTGGCATGTGGCCTACGTTTGCATTGGCCGTGCGACACAAATCGCTTGGTGGAATGAAGGGGAGGTATATTGTGTTCATTATTCGTACACCATATCATTTTTGCAAATTGACCACTCGCTTAAGTAGTCCAGCATACTAATCACTGAGCCACTGTGTTCAGAAGTCGCAACTTCTGGTATTTAATGTTTTATAGCATCTTTATCGAATGTGAAGTGCAAAAAAAAAATATCTGAACGGTGATTCTTACTTCCCGGGAAAACTTCAGACATACCGCACGATTTTTCAAACAAAAGCTCAAAACGATGATGAGCTTCATCGTTAAGCACAATGTTTTTGGACAATCGCGTTTCTGGATGTACTCGGTCGAATGGCAGAAGCGAGGATTGCCGATTTCCCACATTCTACTTTGGTTGATTTGGTTAATTGAGAAAATCTGACCGGAAACTCAATTCAACCATTAGCGTGGAAAAAATCGATCAAGAAGTCGACCCGGAAACCTATGAAGTCCTTTCTATGCATTGAACTTAATTGAATTCCAAATGAGTTTTATTCGTTCAATAGACACGTTCAATTTTATCATTTTAATAATTTAATTAATTTTAGGCGGTACGAAGTTCAGTCAGGCTATGAAAAAACCATGAAATGTGAAAGTAATATAAAATATTTCCAATTGTTTAATTTTTTTCGGGACTTGGGTCCCGAATTCAACGATAAAAATTCGGGACTAATTTGCCACTTTATGTCCCTGCGCCGTTAATTACCGCAAGCTTAGATATTGATGTGGCATGTGTCAAAATGAACATTCCATTGCTCCAAATTTATAATTCGTTCGAAGACTCGTTTGAAAGTCTCACATAATTTTGATGTACACCACGCATCCACTACAACAAACAAAAAAAATCCCCACAAGAACACATTCCCCTGCACTACGTTCTCTAATATACCTATAATGAATATGTTTAGGGTAGGGATCCCTAAATCCATCCTTCATTATCAATTACTCCATCAAAACAATAATCCTTTTAACAATGATCCAATTCTACGTATGCACTCCATATATCTAAATTGAGTGATTGATGCCCCCAAACCCCCTTCCAAAATCTGACCTCATTAGATGCATCCATTACAATCAGATGTTATGGTTTCATACGAGCACTCCTTGTTTGAAAAACAACATGCGCGCATGCAATGTGTGGGTCGCATCTTATTTTGACCTGTTGGAACCTCCTTTTCTTGTTCTCACTTTTATTGACTACCGTCTTACGTAATAAACAATCAGCGTTGACAGCCCACTAGTTTTTTTTTGTTTTCTTCTCAATTTTCCTTTTATTATTCTTTGGGTGAAGAAAATAAAATCAAAAAAAAAATCAATCAAATTGGCTCTCCTACTCTGGAATTCTAATTATAATCCACACTCTATGTGAAAGTAATTTTCGTTGTATGGGGTAAGAAGTGCGTGCGTGAGTGCTTAATTTATTTTTTGTTCTCCTGTTTACTCTCAATGCGTACGAGCATTAAGTGCATTCAAACAAAGCTGAGGGAGAAATCTTGAGGAAAATTTTGCTCGTTAAATATGCAGGCGTGGGTGCGCCCAGTATTTTTCCACTCATGTGATTTGATTTTTTGCAAAAGTTAATATTAAAAATCGCAAATAGATATTTAAGTACGAATGTGTTTGGTGGGAATGCATTCGGTGTTAATGGGCTTGGGATGTTGTAGTTGTTTTATTTTTTTTCTTATTTTTTTTTGTTATGATAAGGGGACTTGAACTCCTTTCGTGCCTGAGTGACACGAATTCCGGTCTTTTATGCTGTGTTTCAAGCAGAATTCCCATTCTTTAGCGTTATTTAAAACAAATTTTATACTACTGATACAGAAGCAAGTATGTACTATCAGTAAAAGATCTGACGGCTTCCATAATTAAAACGTCATACGTCTAGTATATGCATATTGGCGTTGCCTTGTAAGTCGTCCACGAAATAAGAGCAGCGTAGCCCCACCTTTTTACTGAGTTTGAAAAACAAGTAGCACTCGAGAATCTCCTTTGAACTAGTACAGATCATTGACGTGCGTCTATGGCGATTGTTTTCCCTTTTCGGTGAGATAAGACATCAAATCTTCAGTGGACTTTGTCAGTATTGCCCGTCATTAAGAAGTTTATTTATATTTCCCAACCTCAACGTTTCTCTAACAATAAAAAGAATGGACGTTAGTGCAATATGCGGGTGTAGTTGGTGGGAAAAGAAGAATCGCCTTTTTTCGGGACGGGCTATACAAATGCGGATTTCCACACCCTCGGAAAAGTCTAGAACAAAAGGGAAGGCGCAAAGGCTTACGCAGTGTTATGAGAAAATCTCTTTAGAACAATGGGGGATTTTGGCTACACCATTGACATTTGAACCAGTGGTTTTTTGAAGAAGCATCTGGCTTCTGTGCGATTGGGAAACTGTTTCTATCCCATCCAGTCTTTAAGCCTCTTGAGCAGAGGTGGACTCGACACACGATATAATTTGTAATGTTATAGCTAGCAACGAACCATGATGGATGGCGGAGAGGGTCCCGGTACCTATTCAGAAGAGCTGGAACTTGCCCGTCACATTAGCCTCGGGAAATACACTTCAGTATACCAGGCTGAGATGATTGCCTTGTTTCATGCGTTGGACTACTTGCTTGAGTGTCAGGTGGAAGGAGGAAATATCCTTATAGCACTGGACAATCAGGCGGTGATCAGATGCATGGAACAAACAAACATCACAACGTCATTGGCACTGGAATGTGCACTTAAGCTCAATAAGTGTTCATCTAAAAATGGAGTAACACTGACTTGGGTACGGGGACACATAGGGAGCGAAGGCAATGAAAAGGCGGACTCCCTTGCAAAGCAGGGGTCAACTGAAAAGTTGCTGGGACCAGAACCATTCTCTTCAATTGGCAGAGGAATGGTAGAACAGCTGATTCACAAATGGATCACGGCAGAACAGCTGAGAAGGTGGTCAACCGTGGAACAATGTAGACAAGCTAAAATGGCAATAAAGTGGCCGACCTGCTCCACTCAAAGAAGGGTTCTAAGTATGAATCGAGGAACATTGAAATGGGTGGTGGCTTTGTCTACAGGATATGATAATTTCGGGTATCACTTAAGGAAAGTGGGCCTTATAGAGGATGATACCTGTAGACTATGCCTGGAGGAATCTGAGACAGCGGCACATATAATGTGTCAATGTCCAGCGTTGGCTGGCAGAAGAATGAGGATTTTGGGACATCATTGGGTCGAGACCCAGTCGATGAAACAGATCTTCCAGAAACAGATGCTAGCGTTAACACTAGGAATTAAGCCCAGAGAAGAACTGTAGACAAATCCAGAGAGTCTATCTGAGTAATATTTACAGTGGTAGAGAGACGAAAAGAGACCCGACAATGGTGGTCTGATTCGAATATCTCTCGAAATCTATATAAAGGGTTTTCCAATAAGAGGTGTTATTGTGAATGACCTGCTATTTCGGTAGCGGTCACTTTTGAAGCTTTTATTCTTTGACATTTGACAAGTAGAAGGTACGCCATTACTAAAAATGGAACGATACACGCTTTAACAACGCATTGAAATTATTAAAATTCACTACAAATATGGTGAAAAACCACAAGCAACGAAACCATTGATCTTTTACGGGAAAAGTTTCCGGACCGTGTTATCTCTCGACGAGGTAATCACAATTGGCCATAGAGATCTTGTGATTTAACACCTTGCGACTTCTTCCTTTGGGGCCACGTCAAAGATAAGGTCTACGCCAACAGCCCAGCGTCAATTCAAGACCTCAAAGACAAAATTCGTGAGGCTATCGAGGACATAGGGCAGCCACTTTGCGATTTGGTTATGGAAAATTTCATGAAAAGGATATGGTCCTGTATGCGTGCTCGTGGAGGCCATTTGGCTGATGTTGTTTTTCATTATTAACGGCATACCTTCCTCTTTATCATGAAATAAACATCCGATCATTTACAGTACGCCCTCGGTAAAAGCAACCGATGGAAATTCGAGCAGTTGCGTTAATTGAGGGTGTTGCTTTAACCGAGTCACAAAAAAAATGTGCCTTGAATTTGAATTTAAGGTGAAAACCATAGTATCAAAAATAAAAGAAAATTGTTCGTCGTAAAAGAAAAGAAAAGGAATATAATTTAATTCATTTAAAAAAAATATTTATACATTATGTAGTACAGTTAATATAGTTTTTGGTTAAATTGCTTTAAAATATTGGGAAATGTTCGTTTGCTTTTTCTTTGAGGATATATTAATGTCAACGGCCAGCTCTCTCAGTTTTTGAAGAGTCAAGGTATCTTCGAGTGGCACCGAGTTTTCTTCAGCCCATTGAAGACAAAATGATTGGATAGCATGTTCTGTTTGGATTTTTTGCCGTGGAGGACTTACACTTGCACATGTGCTTTCTTCTTCACTCTCGATTTCTTCGGCTTCTAGATTAGTGCAAACAGGCACTTGGTCGATATCGTTTTCGGCAATCCAATTGCTTAATTCCTCGGTGACAAAAGTTTCAGTGGCAAATAAATCTTGAAGCAAGTCATTAATGGATGTCATCATTTCGCGGTCACTAATGATTTTATCGCTGATGATCCTCAACGGCAGCTCATCCTCCTCATCCCACTCACTGTCAGGAGACATTAAAGGCTTCCAGCATTTTTGTATAGCCGAAGACTTAACCTTGTCCCACGCAGTAGCCAGGAGGCATATGGCATGTCTTAAATTGAAAGCTTTTATTTTACTCTCCAAATCTGAACCTTGGCTTCCGACTAAGTGTGCCAAAAGTCCTTTTTTGTAGTACAGTTTTGTCAAGTTGATGACATTTTGGTCCATTGGTTGAATAATAGCGGTGCAGTTTGCTGGCAAACACATGGTAACAATCTTACCATCATCACTTGTCATCTCCCCGTCTTTTGGATGACACGTCGCGTTGTCCAATATAAGTAGACCCTTTTTTGGTAAATTTTTGGATTCCAGAAACTGTTTTACCTAAACCAAGGAAAAAAAGAAAACAATTTTAAAATTCTACAAAATCAATTCGAAAATAATTTTACCTCTGGCACGAAAGTTGAATGAAACCATTCTTTAAAAAAATTCGTGTGTCATCCATGCATTTTTGTTGGCCTTGTAAACGACGGGCTTATTTTCGAAATGCTTAAATGCTCTTGGATTAACAGCTTTTCCTATAACGAACAATTTCACTTTGAGCGTTCCAGGCGCATTAGTGCAAGCAAGAAAGGTTATTCTCTCCTTGCTCACTTTTCTACCAGGAGCAGTAGCTTCTTTACTTACTTACTTACTTACTTAGGTGGCGCTACAATCCGGGGTGGACCTGGTCCTCAACCAATACGCCTCTCCAGTTAGCGCGATCTTTGGCTAACTGCCTCCAGTTGCGCACTCCAAGTTGGTTGAGGTCCCCTTCCACTTGCGCGCGCCACCTAAGGCGAGGTCTTCCTCTACTGCGTTGTCCCTCCGGGTTTGAGTCGAAGACTCTTCGGGCCGGAGCGTTGGTGTCCATTCGCTCTACATGTCCTAGCCATCTTAGTCGACTGATGCGTACTTTTCTGACCAGGTAGATGTCGCTGTACAGCTCGTAGAGTTCGCTGTTATATCTCCTCCTCCAAAGCCCGTCAACGCAAACGGGACCGAAAATCAATCGAAGAATTTTGCGTTCAAAACGACCAAGGAGATCTTCATCCGCCTTTGATAGCGTCCATGTTTCTGCGCCATAGAGTAGGACTGGGATGATGAGGGTCTTATATAGAGTCTCCTTAGAGGTTCTTGACAAGGCCTTACTTCTCAATTGCCTTCTTAGGCCAAAGTAACAGCGGTTGGCAAGTGTGATTCTTCGCTTGATTTCAGAGGTGATGCCATTTTCAGAATTTATAGCGGAGCCGAGGTAGACAAAGTCCCGAACTACCTCAAAGTTAAAGCTGTCTATCGTGACGTTCTGTCCGATTCGTCGATGTTGTGTGTCCCTTCTTGTTGACAGCAAATGTTTTTATTTTGCCCTCATTCACCACTAAGCCCATTTTTGCCGCTTCTGTACTGATACTTGCAAACGCACCAGTGACAGCTCGCTGTGTTCTGCCAATGATGTCGATGTCGTCAGCGTATGCAAGTAGTTGCACAGACTTCTGGAAGATTGTGCCTCTGGTGTTGGCTTGCGAGTTTCGCACAATCTTCTCAAGAATGATGTTGAAGAAGTCACACGACAGCGCGTCACCTTGTCTAAATCCTTTTTTGACATCAAAGGTCTCGGTGAGATTGTTTCCGACCTTTATGGAGCAGCGAGCATTCTCCATCGTCATTCTGCACAATCGGACGAGTTTGGCAGGGATGTCAAAACTAGACATGGCTCTGCATAGCTCGTCTCTATAAATGCTGTCGTATGCGGCCTTAAAATCGATAAAAAGATGGTGAGTATCGATCTGGACTTCTTGGGTTTTCTCCAGGATCTGCCGTAGTGTGAATATGTGGTCGGTTGTGGACTTACCGGGCCTAAAACCGCACTGGTAGGGACCAACCAGATCGTTGACAAAAGGTTTCAGGCGTTCACACAGTATGGCAGACAGGATCTTGTATGCGATGTTAAGAAGACTGATACCCCTATAGTTGGCGCAGTTTAGAGGGTCTCCTTTCTTGTGGATCGGGCAAACGATGCTGAGGTTCCATTCATCAGGCATACTTTCCTCCGCCCAAATCTTGGAGACGAGTTGGTGTATGCTCTCTACCAAGTCATCTCCCGCTGCCTTAAAAAGCTCGGCAGTCAAGCCATCTGGTCCAGCAGCTTTGTTGGTCTTAAGCTTGGATATTGCTATCCTCACTTCGTTTTGGTCGGGTGGACGGAAGTCTTGGCTTTCATCGTCTAAGTTGAATGGTTCGTTCTGCCTGACAGCGGAATTTGGGTCGTCTTCGCCGTTTATCAGTTTGCAGAAATGGTTTTTCCATATCCTCAGCACCGACTGTGACTCTACCACAAGGTTTCCTTGTTCGTCTCTACAGGTCTCTGTTCGGGTCTTGTTGCGATTACACGTTCTTTTTACCCTTTGGTAAAACTTCCGAACATTGTTCCTGGAGTAGCTTCTTTAGAACCCACAAACGTTCTGTTTGGCATAAGCTTAAAAAATAGGCCAGACTCGTCCGCATTGTAAATTTGATCTGTTAACAAGTCGAGCTCTTTAATTTTATTTTCGAATTTAATTAAAAATGGTTCCACCAGTTTTGGCTTATTTGACAGCTTTTCTCCGCAAATTTTAAGCATTCGGATTCCATTCTGTTTTTTGAAATTTGAAAACCAGCCATTGCTGGCACTAAAATTTCCTGGTCTTTCTTTAATTTTCTTGTGAAGCATGCATGCTTTTGACTTAAGGATTTCTGTCGAAATGGGTACGTTTTGCCTGCGTTGCCTCTGGAACCAATTGTACAAGGCTTTTTCCATCCTTGGATACTCGCAGGCTTTTAAAGTTACGCGCTTTCCCGGTCCGGACTCAGAATTAGATACGAATTTGTTAAGCAAATTTTTATTCTTTTTTACTCTGCTAATGCTTGACTTGTTGCACTTGTATGTTTCACAAAGCGATTTTACTGATGCACCGTTACTCAATTTGGTTAAAATCTCAGCCTTCTGCTTTATAGACAGTTTGGGAACTTTTTTTACTACAGCCATGATTTCTTTATTACACGAAACAAAACAATTACCGACCGCGAGAAAATCACATGAACTATGGTAAGTAATACGAAACATTTCCCCCTCCTTTTCTTATTCTTGTATGATGCAAAAAAAAAAACACCTACGATCTATGTGTTTAAAATTCTTTGCGAGAAGTAGCTGTAAAATAACTGCCCAGTTACAGTAAAACCAATCACAAAAAAAAAAAACGAAACAAAAATTAAATGAAATAAGAGCATGGATGGAAAGTTGCGTTTATCGAGTCACAGTTTTTTGAAAAGTTGCAATTACTGAGTCACTAATGGTAAAATTTTAGGTGTTGCTTTAACCGAGGAATCTCAAAAAATGTAATTTTTCTTTGAATACCAAAATAACACCTTTTATTGGACAACCCTTTATATAGCAACGAACTGCGCAGAGTTAGCCCGATGGTTAGAGCTGACATCTTTTGATCATTGAAATAACAAGCCTTATAATTTACGACCAAAATTGTATATTACGTATATATCACTGCAACAATGGAGAACGTTTCGTTAGGACTTTTTGGTAATTTTACCACCTTTTTTTCGGTTCGAAAATTCTATACTCCCACCTTGGCAGCCTATCCCTTGGTATGTGACTCTTTATTTTGTTGGAATACAGACGTCCTCACACCCAGGAAAATGGTGTTCGTATTCATTTCGTTGGCGACATTCACGTCACTATCGAAAAAGCATAGCCACCAATTAGAGATTCTTAAACAGAAGATAAGGCTGTTCCAAAGGCTTCCTGATTCTGCCGTACAGTTTTTTCGACAGCTACAACTTTAGCGAACTTAAGTTTTGATTACCATCTTCCGTCACTCTAACAAACTCTTTCGCAATGTCCTTTTAAATGCCACTCTGTTCCTCAGTCATATTCCATTAGATGTCATTTTTTAAATGGGTTCATTTTTCCTACAACCCTGTGCCGAATGTTCTGGGACCAAAAATTTCAATGATATCCGCATCTGCCAATCAATTTCGAAGCCTTTCTATCAACACAAACGTGGCCAACTTCATCTCCATAATTTAAATAAATCCTGCTCCTGAATATGCTCACACAAATCACCACCATCAAGTGTAATTAAAAGAATCCTTAATTTAAACTCTCTGGCTCTTTACACCACCTTTGCGGACGTTCCCTCTGGGAGAAGTGTTAACTTCCTATACCTAGCACCAAACACGACGTAGGCGAACGTAAAGCTTCACCCGTTTGGTCAATAAGCCCTTTCTCGATCCCATCGAAACACCACCAGGCGAAACCATTATATTCCAACCGCATTCCGCATACGCACCGCCGGAGGTGACTAAATTACGACGCCAACAAAACAAAACAAAAAAGGTGCCATTAACTATTGTTTTGCAGTGACAATGCGGACATGTTCCATATCGCTGTATTCCTACTGCTGCCTCCCCCCTCGATGCACTCCTTCCTGTGTATAACAAGAATGTCAGGAGATACTCATTGGCTTGAGCAATTGCTTGGTGCATTCCACCACTCTCATGTTTGAAGAGTTGCATACCCTACCCATGTCGTCTTTTCTTTGTCTGATGTTCTCTAGGGAAATTACACCTTCGGAATCGCGCGAACCTAATGTGGGCCATTAAGTTGTCTTCTCGTGGTTCCTCCACTTAACCGATGCGATGTGTGCGTTGTTAATGTCATTTTTCTGCCTCCTTTTTGGTATTCCCTTAATTCAAATCGATGAAATCGGGAACTCGATCTGCCTCTGCATACGGGTATTAATTGGCATTCTTTTGCTTGTCGTATACTGATAGGATTCAACATGAAATAGGGATTAATTAAGCACAGTGCTCACTTATTCCAAGGTTTCTCTTAATCACTTGCGATATGTGTATGGATGTACCTACTCACATGCAACAACAGCGCAATCCCTTTCGAGAGAGTAGGAAAAATTCAGGTCAAAAGGCAAGCACAAGAGCATACTGGTAATCCTGTGTAATCCGGTCTTTCGCACGGGTTGGCTTTCAGTTTGCATACTCGTCGTATGAATAATGAGAGCCTGAAAGTATGTGTATGTTTTTTTGTTGTTGTTTACCATTCACGAGCTGGCAGAGTATAAACCTCTTGTTTGAGAATGCGCCTCCTTTAATAGCAGAGCAAATGTAAAGGCGGTTCGTTTTGGTTTTTAAAATGAATTTCAAAAAAAAAAAAATTAATGATCCTTTTTGTCGTAGAGATGTGTGTGTACCTAATGCGTTTTTATTTTTATTTATTTGCAGGTATGTACGACTTGACAAATTATACTGCTCAAACTAGCGCAACGGCGCAGTGAGTACTCAAAGGCTTGCAGTTATTTATGACTTGGTATCCAAATCCGAGAGCTTTGCAGGATATCCCAGTATAAAAGACTGCATACAATTGTGGGGCATATCTGCCGGAGTTCGCGAAATTGACTTGGTCTATTGTCCTTTGAGGCATATTTCTTGGTAACACAAAAGACCAAAAGAGCACACAAAAGGCCAAACCACGACTGTAACTGTAGTCAACCCAGCATCAAATTAAGCGACCAAACCTCATCAACCCCTGCAGGATTTGTTCCAATCCGTTGTAGGATATTTCTAGAAATCTCTAGAAATCCTTACATTGAGGTCTGGAGCTTTCCGCACATATACGGCCATCTCATATATAAAAATTCACATCAAGGATAATTTCATCAACATCAGTTGAAGAGGACTGTGGATGGATCGGCGGAACCAAAGCCGATGCATTACAAGCTCGTCAATCGATGTTTTAACTTTAAAAGAATCCTTAATTTAAAGATGATATCTACTACAATGGGAACGAGAATTATTTTTTTCAATCCAATCGACAAGACCTACAAACATGCGTCTAAGTGTGGTTCTACAAAATCTGTCAAATGAAAAAATGTCCCGAATATGTTGTAAGAATCGTGTCGAACCAATTAAATATAATGTAAAAGTTCCATTGAACATTTTTAATGCCAATATATTCAAGGAGGTTACCTTTGACAGAACAGTTGGCAAAGAGCCTAAACGACACAACTTCTTGAAACGGACTTTTTCGTCTCAATATCCGCAATCGAACATGGCGGTCTCCGGCTCAACATTGCGTCAATGGAACTTGATGGCGAAGTCATCCAACCAAGTCATCAATATTTGGGTTGGTACTCTGAGTACGAATCTTACCAGCTATAGTTGCGCAAGCCTCCAGTGGCAACAGTACCATACCGAGACAAATCTGACGACACACGACACCGGTGTCCCTGATGGCTTGACGAACAATGTCGGAGCGCATAGTGCAACTTCGTAAAAGTCGTGAATCAACCCATATTATTCGTATGGGTTGATCTACGACTTTTACAGAGTGGCTACTCATTCTTCTTCTTAGGCACGTCTATAGTTCGGAGTGAACGAAAGCCTCTATTAACAAGACTCTACAGCTAGATCGGTCCTTAACAAACCACCTCCAGTTGCGTACTTATATGTATTTGCAACCAATTTTCTTCTTTCAAGCCTGTGCAGAAATATAATGAGCACGCGAAGCGTCGAACCGAATAAATCGAGAGGTGCCTATGGATAATGTACGAAATGTGTGCCAAAAAGGTTAAGAACACGTGCCAGGGTCAAAGATCCCGTACAGAGACCTGTAGATATGATCAAGGAAAACTTATAGTTGATTCGGAGTAACAGCATGCTACCAGACAGAATAAAACATTCAATCTAGACAGTCCATACTGTCCATACCATACCAGTTAAAAATGAAGTGAGAATAGCAATAGTCAAGCTTAAGATCAAAAAGGCCACTTGGCTTGATGAGTTATCCCTCGAGATGTGTAAAACAGCTGAAAATGACTAGCATTCGCCAAAGTGTTTTTATAATTTGGTCCCAAAGATGTATCACTGATTAAAGTTATCTCATGGCGATACCGCCTTGCTGTACCTATTTCAAAAGGTATAGTTGGAGATTTTATCTATATCATCGTGTGATGATTAAAGTCACGAAACTCAATCATAGTTTGAGTGTCTGCACTGTGAAAGATCTCAAAGACCCTAGAAGTCCAGCTCGACCATATTTTCATTATCTTGAGAATCACGTACAGAGACGAGCTATTTTAAATGGCATCAGCACTCCCTAACTCGTCTGTCTATTCAGCATGAGGCGTTAGAATGCCCGCTGACTGCTCGGTAGTTCCTTTTTTAATCAGAACGTTCAAATCCAGCAAGACTGCGATAGTAAAACTTGAGGTGATGAGGTTCGTAAGAGAATAATCGGTCTTTTAAATCAAGTTAAAAGGGCGATAGTCAAGTCTATTTCAGAATAACATAATAGAGTTACTTCAAACCCGAAGCAGCTTCTCATTCTCTATAGAGGTCAGGCTAGGCCAGACCTTGATTAGTGCTCCCGTATATGGAGGTCTACACCAAAGCATTCACTTAAGCTACTGGACACCATTCAGCGACGATTAGTTTGACTAATTCGAGATGCTATGCTAACATCAATTCTACATTTGTTGAATTACCAACTCCTATTCTATATAGGTATACCAGCAGCAGTCCCGCACATTATGTCGTCTACCAAAGTCCGATATTCAGACGAACTAAACGAAATTACTCCTTGTCATATCAGCAGCCTACAAGATAGGCAACCAATGCTCATCGCCTGTCAGTTGTAAACTTAACAACCGGACTAACAAACTAATTCATAACTCTGTTGGCTACAAAATAAGTTATCTTTGGAGCGCGCTTCCTGGATAGATATTTGCAGAGGATTACTTAAAAAACAATTAAGTAGACAACCAACATAAATCTGCTAGCATTTTGGTGCACTACCTCAGAGACTACTATGGATAGCTTCAAAAAGTTAAGCACTGAACTTGCAGACAAATATTTTTACCTATTGCCTAACAATATGCAACGGTTTAACACGACCTCTTGGCAACTATACTGCATTCCTCAGACTATGCAATTATTTTATAATTCAGCTCAAATGTGCGTCTGACTGAAATTATGCTTTTATATTTCAACCAATGTAGTTGACGGCGAATAAGCAATGCGTACCATTAGGAGCCTGTTTAGAGTATTTAAGTTACGCGAGTGACGTGACAAAACCTTTTTGCAATTATGGCCAATGAAAATTGAATTCAAATTGGTGCTGATCCGGAAGCTGGTTCGAACACAGTTTTGCTGGAGAAGCATACTGGATAACAATTGAGCAAACGGTGTTTCTAGATCAATCGTTGAGTCCTTCTACTTTTGGAATAGAAGTCACTCAAACGTGCGTTTATAAAATACAAACGAATAGACATTGTAGTGGTATGGTAATGGACAGTTCAATGTCAAGTATGGAATTGTCATTCGTGCATTTAAACACTATTCAAGCGAAACTGCTTTGTGTAACCTTTTTAACACAAGATCTGTCATAGCATCATCTGAGTTCAAGCATTATGTCAATCTGGTGGCGCATACCAACAAGCAACTTCAATTTGCTGCAAGACCTTTAGGTCTGTCATAACCTTAAGGCCGGTAACGCCATGGGAACGAAAATTTATTTGCCGTTGGGCGTAGTTTTTGTTTGGTAAATATGTGACAACGTCTCTGGCTTACATTGCGTCTTCTATTCCCCATGTCGCATTTCCGTGGACTGCATCTACAAATGGTTACTCCCAGACATCTGTACACCTGATTATCATAATCCCTAGAATTTCCTGTACTGTGCAAACAAAACAACATTCCCCGCTCTGGTTATGCAGTATGCATCGAACGGCCTTCAGTTGAGCGTGTCAGTGGTACCCAGGCTAATGACCACCAGCCTTACCTTACACCGTCAGTTATGGCCTTCTCTCTGTCTCCCTCTCAGCTGATTTGATTGCCGCGCAGTATATACCTCGTTCGATCTAGTGCGTCCAACATTCAAAGCACGTTAATTCGCCAACGTTAAGCGACCCAATTGGAAAATGGAATCTCAATTTTAACCTGATTTTGCGCGCGCTCACCATCGACCAGAATAACCAACCACACTGGCATGGCCGTCCATTCTACGGCGATATGAATAACTCCCTCGTTCCATTTAGCCGTCCTTCTGGTTCTTAAAACTAAAACTAAATTCACAATGTTGCATAAGAAAGTGTTGCATAAATGTGTCAACCGATGGCACACATTTGCTGCAGCTGACGATGATGATTTTTATTTAATTTTCTCTCCTTTTGCCGCCAGATGAGGCTAATGGCGAAACAGACAATTGGGTTTCCACAGATGAAGTTTCAGTACATCATCGGACGCCAAGTTATGTTGACAGAAAGTCAGCAAAAAATACGTTAAAAGTCACCGTGCATCTGTATGCATTTGCGCTTCTAATTGTTTTATTCTCTGGTTGTCCGTTTCAGTGTTGAACCGTGAGTGTCAAGCCAACTATGATATATGCAAATTAAGCGCAAAAAACCGGAATTTCTATACGGTAACCTGTCGCATGAAGAGCTAATCAAACGGTTTGTTGCGAGGCTGGAAATTACAGAAAAAGGTCGCCCTGATGCAGGTGCCATGGGAATGTGCATTTTGTCCAAAGACTCACTGTATATGAAACGCCCTTGAGCCTAATTGTTTATCTACAACATGGAAGCTGTGTAAATGTTTAATTCGATTTTAATTAAACTGGCGCAAAGGTTAAGTTTGACTGGGAGACAGATGGGTCTCGCTGTAGGTCCACTTAATGGACCTTTGAACACTTGTTTAATGTTTAATTTTTGATTATTATAAAGTTTCACAGTTCTCACAGCCTCACGGTCATCGACTGGAGACTGGAACTTTCCAGAACAATGGACTCGTAGTTGGGTCTGAATCTGAATGTTGAATCTAGTGGTATAGGAGAAACCACCAAGGAAGTAATTTACGACCTCCTCTAGAAGATATACCAAAGTACGAAGTCTAGACTATTTTTGGCGACTTTTACGCCGAATTGAATACTTTGACTCAACGCTAGACATACTTTCAGTAGGTATCGTCGTTGTCCGGTTATGGCTATAAGGATTTACTACAACGAAAGTCTCCTGAGTGTCTCGTGGAATGTTTTATCGGCTACAGAAAGGGCCTTAAACCTTAAACCTTTCACCTCTAACCTCAACGACAGATATCAGTGCCTTTAAACCTCGACAAATATTGAAAGAACACAGGAGCTCACATCGATACACATCACTCTTTATTTATTTTAGGGCCGTTTGCTCATACGACTCATGGGCTACTTTTTTCAGGGCATAAACTGTCACATAAGAGTTTGTGTGGCACTTAAATTCGCTATGAGTCGTATCAGCAAATGGCCCTTAAAGTCGCATATGTAGGCACGAGTTCTATGAAGTCATGTCAAGTTTCGACATTTCAACCAACCCCACTCGTCTGTGCAGAAGACAGTCACATAAACCCTGATAGTCCGTCAAAGTTGACAATACTTGCATGGAACGCTTGGTTATCGAAAAAGCGACACAGAAGGAGACAGATATAACCGCAAAGTAGCTAAAGACGTAATCTACCTAGTTCCCACTATTACCTCGTAAAATAACATCAAGCTCTGACCCAGTGTTTCTAATCGCTGTTTCTTTTGACAAGAGAGTCTTTTAAAAACTCCAGCCCTCTCTAATAGAACCAAGGAGATATTATACAAGAACCTTATCATGGCAGCCCTGCGGTACATAGTACCGAAAGATGGTCTTCCTTTGAAGCGCTAAAAACCCTATAGGGATGTTTTCAAAGAAAACTTCTTCTAAGTTTCTACGACACGAGCCTAAAATGACACCGCTAAGGTGACACATTGAACATATGGCGAATAATGAGTAGATACTTATAAGTGCAGCCTGAAAAACAACGGCAAGTGGCAGCTCTTATAGCGGTTTGAAACTTGGCTAATAATGGATCACATTGAAACTAGAAGAATTTAATTGCAAATGTTGTGAGTTGCGTTGCGATTTTCAATTTATTTTCAGGGCACTCATTCCGAAATTTTTCAGACGATTAGCGTCGTATCTACAATTGAAAAATCTCTCGAATGCAAAGAATTCACATTGGTTGCTTTCCTGGATATTGAGGGAGCGTTTAACAACGTTGAAGCAGAGGCAATTCTCAGCGCACTGAAGGGCCTTGGAATTGAGAAATAGATCGGCGAATTGGTGAACCAGTTGCTCACCGACAGGTTCATCAACTCAAAACTGGGCGAGTCATCGGTTCGGAGGTCCGTCAGTAGGGGTACGCCTCAAGGGGGCGTAATCTCACCTCTTCTTTGGAACCTAGTGGTGAATGAACTCCTACTAATACTGGAAGGGGAAGAGTGCAAGGTAATTGCCTATGCAGATGACGTTGCTATCGCTGTCTCAGGAAAACACCTTAACACGCTTAGAGATCTATTGCAGAACGCCCTCTCTAAGCTTTCCGAATGGACCAAAAAATGTGGTCTGACGGTCAATCCTCAGAAAACTGAACTAGTCCTCTTTACAAGGAAATACAAAATCCCTTGGGCGTTTTCTCCTCTGATCTAAATTGCAAAGTCGCATTCAGCCTTCCTAATTACTGTATTCCAGGCGGAAATCATGGCGATCAAAGAGGCCTTATCGTGGCTTCGGTATAATGTAATATCTGTAAAGGATATCACCATCTTTACCGACAGTCAGGTCGCGATTATATCCCTGGATTCTGCCGTCTTCAATTCGACAACTGTCCTCAATTGCCGATTATCTTTTAACGAGATTGCGGAACAATTCAAAATTCACCTTATATGGGTGCCGGGTCATAGACACATTCCAGGTAATTGTATGGCCGACGGACTCGCCAAGGCACTACTATGTCGACTCTACCGGAAAAGGGGAATCTCCACATGCCTTTTGCTACTTGTAAGCTCCTCATTAAACAAACCGCATTATGCGCCACAAATCTCGGGTGGTCTGACTGCACAACGTGCCGCACCTCGGGACAGATCTGGCCTCAACTGGATCTCAAGCGCTCCAAGATTCCTATTTCACTGAAAAGACCCATGGTAGGCACTTTAGTAGGTGTCATCACGGGACACTGCATCATAGGGAGACATGCCCTCAGGTTGGGCCTCCCTTCAAATGATTTCTGCAGAAGCTGTAGGGACGAGGAGGAGGAGGAGACTATTCTTCACCTTCTTTGCACGTGCCCAGCACTGTCAGTCCGTAGAAAACTGTACCTCGGAGAATACTTCTTCGACAATCTCAGTGAAATTGCATAAATAGGAATTAATTGCCTCCAACGCTTCATTCTTAGCTCCGGCTGCTGCAACGGGTAGTGTGGGAACACTGATCCTGTGGTATCACAATGGGCCTTCTTTGGCCTAAGTGAGGCTGCAGCTGAGGCGGTCTGCCACTCTAACCTAACCTAACCTATCGTCGAAACGATAGACGTCCAAAAGTAGCCACTAACTGCCAAAATTGCGAGTTTGAGACCATAATCCAATTCATTATCCACAAATGTCATGAAAGCTGACGATAGTGAAACAAATTCGGGCAGAATATAACTTCTTATGGTCATCAACGTTTCAGAAACGATATCGTTCCAACGATTATTGTCATACGGAATCTGCCCCCAGTAGAAATTGGCGTTGTTATTGCTTACTTTGAAAGAAACCGATCAAATATCTAAAACCGATCTATCCAACACCTCAACCATTGCCAATCGTTCAAACCATCTACTCCGCATTACCCTTAAACAATAAAGTCGTCAAGTATCGAAATGCAGGTCATCTATAAGGCCCCCATTCGACTGACATTGATTACAATCACAAAGTAGGGCACTGGGCCTTTCTAAAAAACTCCGTCACCCTTTCAAAAGCACTTATCTAAAGTCAATCTTCATGAACATTACATGTTAACTACCCGTCAACAAGTAAATTGCATTGCTTCCGTCACTGCGGTGATGCACATAAATACTCACTACCGTGCTAACAGCATAAAAAAAAAAAACCAGCAAAGAAAGCCAACTGAATGATTTTAATTTCCATTTAAAGCCATTCATTTTGGGTCTATCTCCTCGTCTATATGTATAAAGCTTTCAACAAAGTTGTGCCTGATACAGTGCAGTGATTATACGTTTGAAAATTATAATTAAAACAAAGGAGCGCACATGCATTATAAACTGTGTGCGCATTGTCTTGGCTTTTACAAATATCGTAGGTAGGAGAAGTTCCGGAAGACAAATCAACCGGCGGTGGCGGCGGCGGCCTCCATCAACCTTCAGGTGTGGTGTACCTATACCTGCCCGATACAAAAGCGCACAACAAATGTGCACAACTGACACATAAAGAGGCGGAAAAACAAAACAGATATCGTATGCGCACAATGGTTGTATAACGTCTTGAGGTATAGATACGAGTATCTCTATACAAAGATGAAAAGCATAATGCAACGCAAACGACTTTCACGCGAACTTTTGGGCGTAGGTATGGGCGCTCGAAAGTCAAGTGCTATAGGGTGTGGCTAAACAACATTGTAGATAAACGTTGGGCATACCTATATATGGGCACTTGAAGGTACTGTCGTAAAACTCATGTCATTGCGACTTCCTCATTACGCTTTCAACGCGCGTCTCAAATATCAATTTCTAATTTTGCACAATTTAACTGCTCCACGTTAATGACAGTCTTGACCGCGGACATTAATGCCGCATCACACACATTAAGCCAGCTGACGGCCAAAAGTCAAATATCAATTAAATCGTTTTAATTGCATATATTCCAACATTGTTGACACATTTGGCAAGTGAGGGCCTTACGTCAGAGTGGGTATGCAAAAAAATGAAAAAGCAGTCAAAAACAAATAAACGACAATACACACAGAAAAAGAAAAGAAAAAAAGAAAGTTCAACATTTACACAGCCGAGTTGTTGTACTTGTGTTCGCTTAAAACGATCGCACCCGCATAGGTCCGTTTGGTTGACAAAGACTTGCGGGCACACTAAAAATACAAAATGCAATCATGGGGACCTCGAACGATATGGTAAATGTAATTGAAATGTTTTGCACGAGAAGGCAATCATAGTGACACTCAAAGGAAAGTCAATCTTCAAATATCAACGGTGGGTATCAGATGACTCGGATTCATATTTTTATGAGTGAGATGTTGCCCCCAAACGGTCTGTTGTAAGTTGAACAGAGGAAGAGCTTTGACGCTATAAATGCTGACTCTTTGTCACTTACAATATAAAATTTAGTTTTCGAATATAACGAGTCGATTTGGGGCCCAGAAATGGGTACCTAACATTTTTTCTCAAATATTCCGGGGACATTCACGTTCCTTGAGAATTGACACTAAAAGATTGATGTATACATCCTGACGTAATATACACTTTTTTAAGGATTTACTTCGCATTTGGAAACTGTTATATCTACCTACTTCTCAGATGATGTACAACTGGAGATCGATTTGTACGAAAATGTGCTAAAGCGAGTAAAAGTCAGTTGAGACAGGTCCAAGTTTTAAAAAATGGACGGTCTTTCTGCGACAAGCTCTAAGTATATAGTGATCGTTGTGGTTTTTTGTTGCCGAATTTTGATTGATCAAAAATTATCAAAAGTAAATATTCAGACTGTTTTAGTCGGAAAATTGGCCATCATTTTGGTTGTCAAAAGTGATCGTGTATTTTTCAGAATTCAAAAAACAAAAACTGCAACTTTCAGAAACACGACAATAAATTGCGCGACTGCAGTAAACAATTTTGGTCGATCGTACAAAGGTCCGGAAAGACTCCAACTCATAGATACTCGACCAAAAATTAAGTCAAAATTACCGCATTCGTGTAAACAATTTTGGTCTATCGTTTAAAATGTCAGGAACTGCTGTACTTATTTGGAAAGACTGCAAATCCAGAAACGCATCCAAAAATTACGTCAAAATTACCCGTAGCAGTCAACAATGTTGATTTTTGGTACAAAGTATCACAAGCTCTCCTACTACACACAGAGAAAAGCCTGTGTAAAATTGAACTAAATCGCGGTATAAATCAACTTAGTCCTAAGGCCGTTTTGAACGTGGTAAGTTCTAAGGTAACTTACCTTATATTCCTAATGTAACCGAACATTTTTTAACATGTCTACAATCAGACTAGTTTTTGGTATGCCAGGTTGTCTAAGGTGTTTTACCTTAAACCTAGGCTGAATTAAGCCTTATCCTATACCTAAAGAAAGTGTCATCTTACACTTCAAAAATAAATGTTCTAAATGATGAAGGAATCAAAATTTAGGTATTTTTCTTTCCAAACACTTGACTTGGTTAATATGCTAGAAACTAAAGCAGCCAAATAAAATTTTACCAATTTTTGTAGATGTAAAGGGTTTTTCAACAGGGACGCTGCAAAAGTAGAGCGACAGGGACAGCAAACGACGCCGAATTTCTTGCCGCTCTTTTGACATTTCTCTTCACTAAGGTTTGCCATTTCATGATGGAAAGATATACGAGCCAACAACGAGTCGAAATTATTAAAATTCGGAGTCAGTGGCCTCAACGTTAAGAGCGCTACGTCCAATTTGTGGTCGTCATAATCGTCCTAGCAGATCAACAATTGAGCGTCTAGTGGAAAATTTTGAATCCACAGGCATAGTACAAAATGTTCCCGTGCCAGTGAGACAAAGAAGTGCCCGTAGTGTCGAGAATATTGCTGCCGCTGAGGCTTCAGTTGAAGAAAGCCCAAATGTGTCTCTCACACGTCGTTCTCAAGCGTTGGGCATCTCTGTGACGTCGTTGTGGCGAATTTGGCGAAAAGATATTGGCCTACATCCTTACAAGATTAAATTGATGCAAGAACTGAAGCCGCTTGACCACCAGAAGCGTCGTATGTTCGTGAACTGGGCTGAGCAACAACTTGAAAATGATTCGGATTTTCATCGAAAAATCATCTTCAGCGATGAGGCTCATTTCTGGCTGAATGGCTTCGTCAATAAACCAAATATGCGGTATTGGTCAGGCAGCAATCCACACGTACTCCATGAGTCATCATTGTATCCCGAAAAAATTACGGTTTGGTGTGGTTTATGGGCCGGTGGCGTCATTGGGCCGTACTTCTTCCGTGATGATCAAGACCGGCACGTCACATGGTAATCGCTACCGTTCAATGATAACCGAATATTTTTGGCCCCAATTGGATGATAGGGACTTGGAGGACATGTGGTTTCAACAGGAAGGCGCCACAAGCCACACAGCGAATGTCACAATCAATTTATTGGAAACCAAGTTTGGAGAACGTGTTATCTCACGAAATGGTCCAGTCGCTTGGCCCCCTCGGTCGTGCGATTTAACGCCGTTAGACTATTTCCTGTGGGGCTACGTCAAGTCTATGGTCTATGCCAACAAACCAGCGACGATTGATGAACTTCGTACGAATATCGAACGTGAAATTGCAGCAGTATCGGTCGATTTATGCTTGAAAACCGTCCAAAATTGGGTTCAGCGTCTGGACTTCTGCAAGCCTGCCCGTGGTGGCCATGCAAAAGAAATCGAGTTCCATACATAACGGCACCGAACGTTCTGTCACAGGAATAAAGAATTTCATTGATATCCAAAACTGTTTTTGTTTTATTTAAAAAAACGTTTGTAGCGCTCTTATTGAAAAACCCTTTACATAGACATATTCCTATCTTTTAATTCCATAGCCAGGCAAACTTACCTTACTCGTATTTCTTATGCTGATGCTAATAGAAATGAAATACAAATTAAAGAAATGCTTTTTATGTTAATTCATTTTTATCTTTATTTTTTTTCTGCTAATTTTGTTTTACAATATAAAGTGCTATATGATATTTATTGAGACTGAAGTAGCGTTGAAAATGCAATGTTAATATTATCTGGAAATAGAAAACATACATTTATCTAGGTATTCAAAATTTTCTTTGTGAAACATTGTTTACGAACCTTTGTCCATTTTTGTTGTAAACTGCCTTAAGATCTTTTAGAAAAGTTTCTTTAAAACTTGGCTTTAATTCGATTCGAAAACAATGTGTTTTTATATTAAATACATACATAAAACAAAAGGGATATTTCACTCCACTTATCTTAAACTTCTTCTTCGACAAACTTTTTCTCTAATATTTTGTTGTTATTTGTAATTAAATTTTTGTTGTTAACTTTAAGTTTCCACACTGTATTTTACTGTACTGTTTTTATATTTCAAGAACTTAAATTACTGATTATTTTTCGTTTACAAAATACAAAAGCCAGTAAAACACTTTGCATGCAACAAGCGAACATATTTTTTGGAGTATATAATCACCTTAGATGTTATATATTTACCTGGCAATTTTGCATGGTCGGTGAAAATTTATCCGGAATATCAGCCTAAGCTAAGGTACATTTACCTAGTAACTAAGGTAATTTGCTGAAGATACTTAACCTTATACCAAACTTGGACATGTTCCGCTCCGTCCCGGACATTATGGTTAGGGAATACAGTTTCGGTAAATTATATGAGGTAGAACTACTGGAACGCGCTAGCTGGGCCAATGGAGTTCCAACATTGAACCCAAAAAGCTTAGTCTGCTACACCGATGTATCGAAAACGGATTCCGGAGTTGGAGCTGGTCTCTATACCCATGGGGACGTGTCCCACGGTTTTTCAAGCAGAAATCCATGCGATCGAAACTTGCGCTGATCTAATCTTCGAAAAAGGTATGAAAGGCGCAATCATTCAATTTTTCAGACAGTCAGGCAGCCCTACAAGCATTCGCATCCAATACAATGGACTCCAAAATTGTTAAGTGCTGTCAAGATGCTCTGCAAACCCTCGCCAAACACAAAAAGGTAAGGCTTGGGTGGGTACCGGGCCATCAAGGTATTGCAGGCAACGAACATGCAGACAAACTAGCTAGGGCTGGTTCAGAATCTCTTCTCTGTGGACCAGAACCCTACTGCACAGTCAATTGGACTTCTGCGCTAAGGCAAATTAATGATTGGGAAAAACAACTTCGTCTTGATCACTGAGAACATGTCCCTGGTCTAAGACAATCCAAACGATTAAGTAAGCCTTACTCCTATAAGGGAATCCTTAGGCTCAGTAAGGATAACATAAGAAAGCTAACGGGCTTCCTCATAGGTCATTGTGGCCTTAGATATCACCTCAACAAAATGAACCCTTGTCCGGAAACAGAATGCAGATTCTGTCTGGAGGATGTCGAGTCCTCTGAGCACATTTTATGTGAATGTCCGGCTTTTCATTGGTCAAGAAAACGTGTCCTTAATAGAGAGACTCGTACGCCAGCAGATATAGCGCACGCTGCTACTAAAGACTTATTGACTTTCGTTAGGGAGGTCGCACGTCTCTTAGATTAACTATTCCCCATTGATACAATAGATCTTGCAGGTCGCAGTGTCAGCCAGCTGGGCATGGGTATATATTAAAAAAAAAAAGGTAATTTGCACACTGTTTCTGAATCTTACGAAGCAATACACGAAAATAAATGTTGATTGGCTGGTTGCAGGCGGCTTCAATCAGTATGGTATGCAAAACTTTACCTTAGAACTAAGCAGAGTTACGTATATCCTTAAATGGATATACACTTATTTGTATTTAGGTTAAAATACCTTAGGCCCTTAGGAAATTTAACCTATTTCTCATTAATCCCGTACATAAATTCTTTGACGTTAGGCACAAAGGTCTTAAGTCAAAAACTGTAGTTTTTCGTAAAACCAAATTGAAAATAGTTTAATTATTTGCAAATCGGGATTAAATTTGTTTGACAAAAAAATACTAAATTGTTACGACTATAGACTTCAGTCGTTAGTGTCAAACGAAAGAGAATACAAAATTTAGTTAAACCCAATCAAATATCCAAAATGCATTTTTTGCCTTAAGACCTTTTGCCTAACGTCAAAGAATTGTGCTAGTAGTAATGCTATACCTGTCCAAAATATTCCATACAAAAATATTTACCTAAGGTTTTTAAGGCAATTTTACACAGAATATTTCTCTGGGTGTAGTACAGAAATACAGCAACTAGTATAGTTGCGTTCACTCGTGCAAAGGTCTGCAAAGACTCCAACTCCCAAATACTCGACCAAAATAAACTCAATGCAGTAAAAAATTGGGTCGTTCATACAAAGTGTCTGGAGCTCCATTGGTGATGTGAAATAAAGCCAAACGAAATAAGACCAAAATACCACAAATATTCGAATTTGGCGGTTCTTCGTTTGAGGTTTTTCCATTTCACACATCTCATTTGTAGTTCAGAAAGACTGAAATTTGACCAAAACTACTCCTGTGCAGTAAACAATTTTAGTTGTTCGTTCAAAGTGTTACAAACTGCACTATGGATCCAGTGCAAGTCTCAGCCAGATAATCAAAAATTACATTGAAATAAATACAATATACAACTTTATAGCTGCCGTGCTTAGGCTTATATTTGCTGGAAACATCGTCAAAGACAGATATGCACAGTTTCCGCAGTTGTTCTTCTTCATGCTTGGTCCGGTGCCTTCTTTTTGAGCTTTTTTGGTTTTACTTATTATTGAGGTCTTTTGGTCTCAGCTTAAGATGCAACGTTCGGATGATTCCTATGTTGCCGCCGCACCAGTTTATTTTAAACCGAACCTTCAATCGGCTGATCAGCAGCAAGCCATTGCACGGACTGGCACTATAATTTCTGACCATAGATTGAAAATTGGAAGTGAAATATAGACCTGGAAGAGCTGGTGTTTCAGACCCCAATTTGTAGTCGTCTAGCGACCTTGACACGTCCACTTCTTCCACTTCTGAGATCCACCGAAAATCGTTCAATCGTTTTCAGACGAATTAAGGTCTCTAAGTGCAAGTGGTAGTGATCAGTTTAAGTTGTAAGGGTAGTTCTGACAAAAAATGTGTAGGTACGCGATCAGTGATCATTCATTCATTACAAGAATTAAATACAGGGTGTCACCGGGAAGGTATACTACTTTGTTTATAATTTTTGATTAAATGAAAGAGAATGGATCTTATATTGATACATTTTTTGTTTAATGTCGGCAGTTATATATGGAATATAGACAGGTAAATGTCGGCCTCTGTTAGTCTCACAAATGCGAGCCCTTTTGAGCATATTTTTCCATTACATTCTCACACATTTCACGCGGTATTTCATTAGTTTCATCACGAATATTTTGTTTAAGTTGTTCAAGCGTTTCTGGTTGGATTGCATAAACCTTGCTTTTTAGATATCCCCACAAAAAGAGGTCCGGAGCAGTTAAATCAGGCGACCGTGGAGGCGACTCAACATCACCATGTCTTGAAAGAACTTGTTGTGGAAAGAGGTCTCGCAGTAATTCCATTGTAATCCTGGCAACGTCTTGTTGATACCACATGTTAATCAAGCCCAAAGCATGAAGTTGTGGCGTTAAAAAGTTTTCAATCATATCACGATATCAATCCCCATTCACAGTTACCGTTACGCCGTTTTCATTTTCAAAGAAGTAAGGTCCAATGATTCCTCCTGACAAAATTGCACACCAGACTGTAAACTTTAATGGATGCAAAGGTGACTGATGAGCGCTTTCCATTGCCCCGATCCGACTTTTCTGTAAATTCACATATTTATTAAAATGAAAATGTGCCTCGTCACTCATTATGATTTTTTCATGAAAATCGGGGTTGTCATGGGCTTGCTGTAACATCCTATTGGCATATTTACGGCGTCGTAAATGGTCTTGTGGAAGAAGCTCTTGTGTCAACTGAATCTTAAATGGGAACAAATGCAAATCCTTGTGCAAAATGTTGACCAAAGTTGTTCTTTGAAGACCAAGCTCCTGAGCACGGCGTCAAATGGATTGTTTTGAACACTTCCTTGAGCAGCAGTAATGTTTTCAGCCGATCTTGCTGTAAGTTGTTGTCCATGCTTGGGCCTATCACCGACAGACCCTCTATCTTCGAAATCATTCACTACACGATAAATAGTGCGTTTTGTTGGCACGTTGTTTCTCCCAAAAATTTCACGTAACTTTCACAGCGTCACAGTAATCGATGATATTGATATTGATAAAATGTTTTAACGATTAAAACACGTTGGTTTATGGAATAATCTTCCTTAATATATTTGCCACGTCTACTTCACGACTGCCAACAAATATGAACTGTCACGACTAATGTTTACCAAAATGGCGGCAAACAAAGTAGTATACCTTCCCGGCGGACACCCTGTAGTTTTGAAAATAAGTTGAATCAGGTATATCATTATTGATGAGTTAACTGGACTGAAACCAATTGAGTTATTTGACATTCGAAGATCGTTTTCTTTACCTAAATTCGTAAAGGTCACTGATCATGCCAAAATCTATGATTCAAAGGTTCACTGATTATTTAAAAGTCGACTGGGCGCATTCAATTATTTTGAGTGAAAACATAAGATCGATGGCCGGCTGATCTCGGTGCTGCGATCACCACGTGTATCTATCCTTTAAATCAAACAAAATTTTAAGTGTAAACTACCCCTGGAAGCCTGTATACCATTTGTCCGATCAAGCCGATATACAAATAAGTCCCATGCCTATTGAAAAAATAAGTCAAGGTCTATCAATCGCTTACACACAGCCAACTTGTCGCTAAGTTTCTTCTGCTGCCACTCTCTCTCTCCCTCTCTCTCTCTCTGGCACAATATTGTTCTCAATCAATTAGACGTCAGGTCAGAGCGATCATCAAGAACAGCAATTCTCTCGCATACACTGTCGTCCCATTCACCCCGATATCGATGGCATATATGATCAATGTGCTCGGCTAAGTATAAAAAAAAAAAAAACTTGTACTCACCCACCTTGCAGTGTTGTACACCTTATAAGGTCACACCAAGGCAAAAAGTGATTGACTGCGTCTGACTGCTGACTAACGTTTCTCAACACTTCTCATCAGGCCATGTGTACCTAAGCGCTGCTTTGGAATTACTTAACACACATCATTTTTGCATCTTCGATCCATTACACGCAATAAAACGAAAGGCACTCAATTAGGCCCGCGGCGCAATTTTGCGCCAGGCACGAAACACACATACACCTGTATGAGCAGAAGAATTTGTATTGATTACGAAAATCCAGTAACCACCTAACCGCCTTTCAAAATCTTACTTCATCTCCTCATGCATCCGATGGATTGACGTTCTCATCTTGCACTTTGTAGTGCCCAGCTATGCGATACATGCGCTCAAAGTTCGCACAAAGCAAAACAGAAAAGATGTAAAACCTTCTCGAAATCGGACAAGAACCGTAGACCGGACTGTGCAAACCAAAAGAGGCCATTGAACGATCGTGCACGTATCTGTGTCGGTTCGGTCTGCATCTATGTGGGTATTTTCGGAGTCTAAATTGAAATGACCAACGAAAAAGGCAAAAATTCAAGTTTTTGCCTTTAGAACCGGTCGCGGTCGCAAAAATCGTGATATATACCTTCGAAGCTATACAAACGTCCAAATGGATTCTTGTTACTGGCGGCTGGCATACAACTACTGGCAGTAGCAGCTGTAGTATAGGTGATACTGACGTGGAAGGCGTAATCGCTTCAACGATGTTGCCGTAAAGTGCACTTAAGCGCATAACCATGTTCTTGCTAGAGAGATAGGCCTAGAGACCTAAAGCCCCACTAGAGTGTTTCTTTTTTTTTGTTTTCCTCTCTCTCTTCGTAAATATTTGTTGTTCCTTTTGCCATTCGTAATATTCCGAAGATGGTGGGGCGGGTACGCAAAGATAAAAGCATTAAATTAGAGTTAATCGGTAGTGCGAGTCGATGTTGGTAACTGAATGGTGGTCGGAGAATTCTGGGATAAAAAAAAAAAACGAAGCCAACGGGAGATAGAATGGCGCAAATGAAAACGAATCGCTGACACAATTCCTGGGGCGAAATTCGAATTAGAATCGTTTACCGGTTCCTCCTTGGATATTTTTTTAAAGGGGAGTTTCGAATATGCTACGATCTTTCGAAGTAAATTGGTGTGTCTTGTGGGGAAACGCTTTAACTGTTACCCGCAAGGCCGGTGCGAAGTTCTTTCACTTATTCAACTGATATTGTGCCAACATAAATGTCAACTACGTGAAATTTGTCAAAGTGGGGGGGCTCCAGCGGATTTAGAATGTGGCAGCAGACTTACGTAAATAGACATTCCAACTGTCTTTTTCCAAGTACCTTCGATTTTTGACAAGAAAACGTCATTAATCACTCATAAGAAAAGTGGTCGGAGTTTACTTAAACCTTCGACAGCCTTTCTCAATGGACTTTCCATCTTTTTAAAGGTATACGTTAATGGGCAATAGCCCTGCTACGCGTGGCGTGCCAAAAAAAACAATGTTTGTTGACACTATCGTGTGTGTGTTTTTAAAATCAGAGAATTAGTGACCTGTGTTCAGTAATAATCCGCAACGCAGGAGGACCTTGAGCATTAAACCTGCACCTTTGTCACCTCGACTAAACATACGAGCAATGTCCTAAGTATGACGTTAAAACGTCACCACGCCTGGAAACGGACTTAGGCTAATTGACTTTGCTGCGGGGCTAATTGACTTTGTTACAATAGCTAGCACACGGTTTCCACACCTCAACATTCACAAAGGAACATGGCGGTCACCGGATCGTCAAACCGTCAATCAAACTGACCATGTTGCGATCGACGCAAGGCCGAACTTTCCGAGCGGCCAACCTTGTTGTAGCCAAGGTACGATTGCGGATATCCCAGACGCCACAACAACGGGGATATGCTGTGCGTAGATTCAACGTTGAACGGCTACAAATGCAATAAACCGCCCGACCCTTTGCCGATCGTGTATCCCTTAACCTCTCGAGAAGTCCTATACCGCCAGCATCAAGTGCTGAAGATCAGTGGAATCGATGCCAAGAAGCAATCAGAAACGCCGCAACTGATGTGCTTGGATTCACCAGACCACCCCCACGAAACCCCTGGTTCGATGAAGAGTGCCGGCAAGCACATGCAGCAGAACAACATGCCTACGAAACGGCGCTGCACAGGAAGACGAGAGCGGCTCGTGAGCTCTACGAGCAAAAGAGGAAGGAAGAACACCGGCTTCTCCGGAAGAAAAAGAAGGAATATGAGAAGCTCGCGAACGAGGAAATAGAGAGGTGTTACCCCAGGAACAATGTTCGGAAGTTTTACGAAAGGGTAAAAAGGACGTGTCATGGCAACAAGATCCGAGCAGTAACCTGTCGAGACGAACAAGGAAACCTTGTAGTGGAATCACAGTCGGTGCTGAGGACATGGAAAAACCATTTCTGCAGACTGTTAAACGGCGAAGACGACATAAATTCCGCTGTCAGGCAGAATGAACCATTCAACCTGGGCGATGTAAGCCAAGACTTCCGTCCACCTGACCAAAATGAAGTGAGGATAGCAATATCCAAGCTGAAGCCCAACAAAGCTGCCGGACCAGATGGCTTGACTGCCGAGCTTTTCAAGGCAGCGGGAGATGATTTGGTAGAGTGCATACACCAACTCGTGTCCAAGATTTGGTTAGAGCAAAGTATGCCTGATGAATGGAACCTCAGCATTGTTTGACCGATCCACAAGAAAGGAGACCCTCTAAACTGCGCCAACTTAAGGAATCAGTGTCCTTAACATCGCATACAAGATCCTGTCTGCCGTACTGTGTGATCGTCTGAAACCATGTGTCAACGAACTGATTGGACCCTATTAGGTGCGGTTTTAGACCCAGTAAGTCCACAACCGACCAAATATTCACACTACGGCAGATGCTGAAAAAACCCAAGAAGTCCAAGTCGATACCCACCACCTGCTTAGCGATTTTAAGGCCGCATATGACAGCATTTATAGAGACGAGCTATGCAGAGCCATGTCTAGTTTTGACATCCCTGCCAAACTCGTCCGATTGTGCAGAATAACGATGGAGAATGCTCGCTGCTCCATAAAGGTCGGAAACAATCTCACCGAGACCTTTGATGTCAAAAAAGGATTCAGACAAGGTGACGCGCTGTCGTGCGACTTCTTCAACATCATTCTTGAGAAGATTGTGCGAAACTCGCAAGCCAACACCAGACGCACAATTTTCCAGAAGTCTGTGCATCTACTTGCATACGCTGACGACATCGACATCATTGGCAGAACAAAGCGAGCTGTCACTGTTGCGTTTGCAAGTATCAGTACAGAAGCGGCAAAAATGGGTTTAGTGGTGAATGAGGGCAAAATAAAAGTATATGCTGTCAACAAGAAGGGACACACAACATCGACGAATCGGACAGAACGTCACTATAGACAGCTTTAACTTTGAGGTAGTTCGGGACTTTGTCTACCTCGGCTCCGCTATTAACTCTGAGAATGACATCACCTCAGAAATCAAGCGAAGAATCACACTTGCCAACCGCTGTTACTTTAGCCTAAGAACGCAATTGTTTAGTAAGGCCTTGTCGAAAAATACTAAGGAGACTCTATATAAGACCCTCATCATCCCAGTCCTGCTTTATGGTGCGGAAGCATGGACCCTATCAAAATCGGATGAAGAGCTAATTGGTCGTTTCGAACGCAATATTATTCGTCTGATTTTTGGTCCAGTTTGCGTTGACGGGTTTTGGAGGAGGAGATTTAACAACGAACTCTACGAGCTGTACAGCGACATCGACCTAGTCAGAAAAGTACGTATCAGTCGTTTAAGATGGCTGGGACATGTAGAGCGAATGGGCACCAAAGCTTTGGCTTGAAAAGTCTTCGATTCCAACCCGGAGGGACTACGCAGTAGAGGAAGACCTCGCCTTAGGTAACGCGCGCAAGTGGAAGGGGACCTCAACCAACTTGGAGTGCGCAACTGGAGGCAGTTAGCCAAAGATCGCGCTAACTGGAGAGGCGTATTGGTTGAGGCCCAGGTCCACCCCGGACTGAAGCGCCACATAGTTAAGTAAGTTTGTCACCGAAGGAATTTTACAGGTCTTCTTTTACTCGATTTAACACACATTTTCCTATATCTAACCTTATCGATTGCAGGGAGAATGCAAGACGTTCATATTTGTAAAACTTTGACAATAATTCCCTGTTTTGCTCGTCGTCAAACTCTACGTCGCAAGTTCGCTCAACAAGTCTAGGGAGCAGTTCTCCAGTTGTCCGGCGCCGCACGGTTAAAGTCTCTGGGAATACCACCTAGGCCTTCCGCCTTATCTAGGAACCTTGATTAGGGAAGCGGACGTGCATATTTATTTGGAGTTATGCAACCTCGGGCAGCTTATTATGATCAGAGCGTATATAACTGGCGAATACACGGGGCAAAGGCGTAGCAACAATGTTTCTTCTACCTCTTGAGTTGGTCCTCATCCGAAACAAGATGAGAAACATCTTAGGCTTTCACTGGGTGCTGGCTATAAACTTATAGAGTGATGACTACCTCTGTCGATTCTAGTGATTCAGTAAACTTTTCTGTTGTCATACCTACTTGCTGATTTCCGCTTCTGTAGTCTTCGTACACTATGCTATACTTCTTTCATAACTTCATTCGAAATTTGAATTCTAGTTCACTTCGGGGTAGCTTTTTTTAGTCGATCCGGATCCAGTTATTTGCCGTAAGTAACGTGATATTCTAGGTGTAACATTGTACGTTATGGTGACATGTCGTACTCAAGTCCGGAACCTATCTGACCACCATATAGCTGCCTGAAAATGTGTCTTCTACTTGCTTTTGGTCAGACCATCAGACAGACCTCAGACCCACTCCATGCTTACAGTTACTATACCGGAGAGCTTCTCAGAGTTGACTAGGGTAGAGTGCTAACCGTTGGTGACGAGTTCTCCGACGAATGACCAACTCGCAATACGTACAAATTTGAACGAATTCGATAAAGTTGGAAAAATCCGGGATTGTGAGGAACTTCACTCCCTGAATCGAAAAATCTCTCTTAATGTGGGTACAATGGTTGGTTTGGTTGGTTGGTCCTGGGTGGCCGACGGTTCCTATTAGAGACACGAGACTTTTTCGCTCCTGCAGTTTAAGACTACCTCGATGCAGACAGTTTCTAGGTGTCCACCACGAGGAGGAAGAGCCAGGATTTGATTACGAACTTGATAGATGACTCAATAGGCCTTTTTTTATTATGCTCACATGATCTATTGATATCCATGGTATAAAACAAAAGTTGGATCTTGTACTGTTGTTGTAAACCGTGAAAACTGAAAATCAATGATCTATACAGATCAGATCAGATCAGATACAGAAGCTAGGCTTGGGTCCATACGGACCTGTTGCGTCAATTATTTATTTATTTATTTATTTATTTTATACAGATCATGTGAGCATAATAAAAAAGTCCTAATGTAAGTCATTTTTACACTCAATTACAATCCTGGTGAACCACACAACGGTGGCAGTTCGTGTTGCGATTAAACTTATCGATGTATAATAATATTAGCAACAATTTTTGTATACAACTTGTATGTATAGTATTTTGTGACAAATTTACAACCTACAATGCATTTGGTTTAAGCTTTTCCAATCACTAAATCATTAAATAAACTAGGTTACCGTTTGAAGTACTCAAAAAGCTGATGTTGCTGTCGGCTAGAATTGAAAATATTTCCGTGAGTCCATGATATAAATTTTCAAATCAATCTTTTCCCACAAAGCCCACAATTAAACCTAAAACATTCTAAATTGCATTCACAGTCGGCAATTTAAACTGAGATGCAATTATGCAATTTCCCTTTCATTCGCCTTTACTTGCTGTACCTCACTTTCAGTTATAATTACAGAATTTGTATCTTTGTCAATATTTGTTAAAGGAAATCCTTTATTTACTTTTTTTTTCTATGATAACACAATAAAAAAATAGAGTACCTACTAATTATTTCATCATTTTTGTTTCCTTTCAGGTAAGTCCATTTTGAAAGACCAATTAAAACTTATATACAGAGACGACTCCATCAAAGTAAGTTCAACAAAAAGCCATACAAAACTTGTATACAACAATGAAGAAATCCAATCCGTAAAAAGAAGTCCTTCTAAATTACGGCAATTACTCGTATTGGTTTTACAGACAAAGTGTGTTTTTCTTTCTCATTCAAGCGGAAAGATCGATCTAACTAGGAACGAAAAAAAAAAAAAACGGAAATTTCAATTGAACGAACAGTTGAGTTCTGTTTTTCACTATCTTTGCTCTTTCATATAGATGTACGTTTATGCGGTTGGCATTCTTTTTTTTTTGTAATTACTCATGCAAGTCGGTAGGTATTCCACTGCCACTAGTTGTCAATTTAAATTAACAACGTTCTACTATTTATGGTGAAGATACTGCAATGTTGTCGATTGTGAAAAATGGTGGGTCAGCCTACACTTCAAACGAGTTCACTGTATCCTAGTAGTTATTGAAATCATCCTGACCTCTGGTTGTAGTGTTTTTTTTTTCTTCTGAAGTACTTGCCATTAAGTATGGCTAATGCTATTGACACAAACAATGGGCTAGCCAATTTGAATGACCATTTGCGAGTATATTTCAATCAATTGGCCCGACGGAAGTAGGAACTTGGTTGTCGGTTAATTTGTGATTTTGTGTGACTTTGAACGCGTGGTGTTTAGATACTTTTTATTTGTCAGTCGTTGAACTTGAAAAGATGGTGGATTATGTAGTGGGCGAACAAAAGTTGTACTTTTAGAGGGAATAGCACAGAATCAATCGATCCGCAACCGATCATACTCTAGATTTATATTTTCTTTAGCCATAGTTAGTCGCATCTATTGCATTTCGAATTAGAGATGAGCTGCTCAACGTTTTAGTGAGGATCAAGTGGTCCTCACCTTAACTGATCGGTTTCTAAATACTGAGTCCAATCGTGTCCTTCGAAATGTTAGAAAAAGTACTGTATAGCCGAATTTAGTGCATTCAGAAGTGGTTATAAATTGCTCAACGTGTATCGTGTTGTATGATCGAACAACACTCTACGTTAAATACATGACTCTGAGCTGAGCTGAGATGCAGACCAAAATGACAAGCTGAAATATAATACCGTCAGTGAATATGATCACAGGTACGATCTCAAAATCTTTTAATGTGAAACGAAATTGCATGGTAGGTACTGCCGCCTGACAAGCAATTGTGCCCCCAGAAATTCCGACACCGATCTCGCTCCGTTGTAGATTAGTTGTTCCATCTTCAGATACACTGTTGTTAATGTGACAAAACCGTAGAAACAATTATGTCAAGACTGAAAAATTCTAGGAATGCATGTCGGCTATCATATCTTCATTCCAGATTATAGAAGCGGAACATCTAGCAACACCATTACCCTCATGAATCCCGGTGATGTATAGACGTACGAGTGTGATGATCATTATGTATAAACATCATGATCATGCTGATCGTGCATCATGCAACGTTAAGCATATTCTTATGAATTAAATTTTTATTTCCCGATTGTGTACAAGCCATCCTTATACAACTCCGATTTGCAGAACCATTAAATAAAATTCATTTTCAAACGTGAATTGTATATTGATTTCTCCTCCGGAAGTCCGGTGATTATGATAAATTAGCTGAGTATGAAATTTGTTTGATAAATGACCGGCTCGTTTTTGGTATTATAAATCATTGGGTATTCGGTAAGATGATGATGGTGGCAACGCAGGTGAGAATTTTGTTTTGAGAAATCATTTCACTTACTTTCTCTGGTCGTTAATGACACCTTATCTCATAGTTAGAGTAAAATTAGTGGGCGAGGTAAATAGGCTGGTTTTTCTAGGTTAAGCTAGAATTTTGTCTCGTTAGTAGTTATTTGGAAACGATGAAAAGTCTATTCGTCGGAAAATGAAAGTACCTATAATGCCCGGGGTACTTATTCGCTTTCATAAAATGCGGGATTTTACTACAAAGGTGATATTCATATCAATTTTGTTCTCCGTAAGATGTCTGTCATACCTTAGGGCTTCCAACAATTAAGATTCTGCGATATTACACTGGCAACTTCAGGGAACTTGTATGAGAGTCCTCATACCCTGCATAACCTTTGGTTGTATCCTTTTACATTTAACAAGTTAATCAATTTATCGAACATTTTAGTGACGAGAAGAGAATTATACATCGCTACTTGACAGTTATTAAACTCTTTCGCTTTCCTTGTAGTTTTTAATGAAAAAGTGAACATGACATTCAAATCAGTTACGTTCGATACCAGTAAAGCCAATGTAGAAGTAATTCGCTACTCTTTATTTCGAAATTCCTTATTTATTTGTAATTGATGATGAGAAAATGCTTTAATTTTGTGCCATTGCGAACGATTGAAATTAATGGGATTTGATTCGCTTAGAGCCAATAGTTGACCTACTCGCTACTCGTTGTTTTAGTAAACCTTTCATTTTTATGTTATTTACTTGGAAAGTCTCAAGACTTTCGATTGCATTGACTTCAATTAGTTCCCAAATGGGATTTTCTGGCAATTTAAGATGTAATGTTAAGCAATTACTGATCAAGAGGATTGACTTTCTTAAGAGGACTGAATAGCACATAACTGTATTTGGACTTTTCCATAAAATGTTGCAATTAGATGTCCCCTACGTTTATTTGCTTTACAAAACCACATTTATTTAACCCTTAAATGCCCAATGAAACCATTTTTGTTGAAAAAAATATTTTATATGTAAATGGACACAAAAACAACAAATCCACTGTTTAAAAAAAAAATTTTTTTTTTTCAAGAAGTTATTAACAAAAAAGTGGTTGTATCTTTAAAGATACACTGGGCATTTAAGGGTTAACAGTTTTTTATGTCTGAAATTTGGTGGGGGCAAGACCCCCGTTTATTTGGCTTATTACAAGCTATTACTGTGACTTAAATTAACGTAAGAAAAAAACCCTACAAGGACTAATAACAAGCGCTTAAAACTAGGGTTGGTGAAGGAGGTCAGTTTTAAGTTTTTCAGTTTATTAGTGGGACAAAAATGTCCCATTTATTTGTCTTAAAACAAGCTAGAAAAACAAACTAACAATAAAGACTTATAACTAGGAATTAAAGCTAGGGTTTAGAGTGAAAGAGGCTGAGTTTAATGGAGGAAGTGCTGAGGTTAAATGCAAAAATGGAAATGTTTGAGTTTACCTTCCGCAGCATACGGGAAATTGGTTCGTTGGAGCCGTAGGACGTGCGTTGGGTTGGTAGATAGAAGAGGCGGGGGTGTCTTAAATTACGAAGGTTTATATTGAAGAAGATGGAGTTGTAAAGAGACATGCAATCGATAGAGCCTGATAGGAGTCGGATTCTGCTTTTTTTTTATATATACCCATGCCCAGCTGGCTGACACTGCGACCTGCAAGATCTATTGTATCAATGGGGAATAGTTAATCTAAGAGACGTGCGACCTCCCTAACGAAAGTCAATAAGTCTTTAGTAGCAGCGTGCGCTATATCTGCTGGCGTACGAGTCTCTCTATTAAAGACACGTCTTCTTAACCAATGAAAAGCCGGACATTCACATAAAATGTGCTCAGAGGACTCGACATCCTCCAGACAGAATCTGCATTATGTTTCCGGACAAAGGTTCATTTTGTTGAGGTGATATCTAAGGCCACAATGACCTGTGAGGAAGTCCGTTAGCTTTCTTATGTTATCCTTACTGAGCCTAAGGATTCCCTTATAGGAGAAAGGCTTAATTAATCGCTTGGATTGTCTTAGACCAGGGACATGTTCCCAGTAATCAAGACGAAGTTGTTTTTCCCAATCATTAATTTGCCTTAGCGCAGAAGTCCAATTGACTGTGCAGTAGGGTTCTGGTCCACAGAGAAGAGATTCTGAACCAGCCCTAGCTAGTTTGTCTGCATGTTCGTTGCCTGCAATACCTTGATGGCCCGGTACCCACCCAAGCCTTACCTTGTTGTGTTTGGCGAGGGTTTGCAGGGCATCGTGACAGCACTTAACTGTTTTGGAGTCCATTGTATTGGATGCCAATGCTTGTAGGGCTGCCTGACTGTCTGAAAAATTGAATGATTGCGCCTTTCATACCTTTTTTGGAGATTAGATCAGCGCAAGTTTCGATCGCATGGATTTCCGCTTGAAAAACCGTGGGACACGTCCCCATGGGTATAGAGACTTTGGTGTTGGGTCCAAAGACACCAGCTCCAACTCCGGAATCCATTTTCGATCCATCGGTGTAGCAGACTAAGCTTTTTGGGTTCAATGTTGGAACTCCATTGGCCCAACTAGCGCGTTCAAGTAGTTCTACCTCATATAATTTACCGAAACTGTATTCCCTAACCATAATGTCCGGGACGGAGCGGAACATGTCCAAGTTTGGTATAAGGTTATGTATCTTCAGATCATGATCAACTTAATTAAACCTATTTTCTAGCTGCAGCTTAATGGCGCATCTAGCAGCAGTCTTCATTTCGATTCTGCTTAGATGAACTTGTGTGACCACGTTTGACTGGCGTATTCGAGTAGGGGGCGGACAAAAGTAGTGTAGAGAGACCTGGTCACGTAGGGGTCGGAGAATTTCTTTGACCACCGTTTAATGAATCCAAGGGATGAATTGGCTTTACGAATTATCTCATCAATATGCGAACACTAGGACAGCTAATAAACATGATTTATATGTTCTTTATTAGTAATACTAAGAAAATAATCATCGAAAGACATTGCAGAGCTAGTACACGGCGGATGCTCCTGCAATAGTGATGTACTTTAACTCATCTAAAAAAAAACTCCCGGGGACTGACATTCGCACGACTAATCAGCAATTTTTTTTTTCGATTATTTTATGAATTTAAGAGAAAAATCCGCCGTTTGACGGATTTCTAAACTTGTTTTGTTTGAAAACAATAACTGATTTCTTAGCCCTAGCTAAATCTTATAGATCAAGAGGTTTTATCCGCCTCAATCTCCTAATCACATTGTCATTATTTAAAAGTTCTGTTATTATTGTGTTTACGTAGTTGAGAAGCCTACTTCTGTGCTTTCGAGCAACATTCTTAATGTCATCTTCAACCATTTCAACATTTAGATCTCTATACAGATCAGCGTTACGTTGGTGCATTAACTATGTGCTTTAGTACTTTATTTTGGAAAACCTGAATTTTTTGTAAATTTGTTTGGCATGTGCATGTCCACAACTGGAGCCCGTAGGTCCATACTGGTTTCAGAACTTGCGTGTATAGCAATATTTTATTGTAGTTGGACAGGGATGAGTATCTCCCAATAAGCCAATTCATTTTACTGTATCGCATGTTCAACTCATATTTTTTTTCTTCTTAACGTGCGCTTTCCAACGCAGCTTTGTGTCTAGAGTCATGCTTAGATATTTGGCTGTGTTTGAATATTTCACTACATTGTTGTTAAGGTAGACTGGAATGTGCGGTACGTTTTTATACGTAAAATAATTGTGGACTGACTTAAGGTCATTTAATCTAATATGTCATTTCTTAGTCCATTCAGAAATATTGTTTATTGCCGTCTGAAGCTTTTTTGTTGCTATTTCGTCAGTTGCACCCACAGTAAGGACAGCTGTGTCATCTGCAAAAGTAGCTATGGTGGTTTCTTCACTTTCAGGCAGATCGCTAGTGAAAAGTAGGTATAGAATTGGACCTAGCACCCTGCCTTGCGGTACACCAGCTTTAATCTCTCTTAATGTTGAGTAGTCTGTATCTTGCTTAATTCTGAAGAATCGATCTGATATATAAGACTCCAGAATGGTCGAATACTGCTTCGGCAGTTGCTTTTGTAATTTGTGTATCAGTCCTTTGTGCCAGACTTTATCAAAAGCTTGTGCTATATCAAGAAATACTGTAGAGCACACATTTTTCTCTTCAAATGCTTTTTTCGATTTTATCTGTGATTCTATGCACCTGATCAATGGTAGAGTGCTTGTTTCTAAATCGGTGTATTGGGACTAGCGTTTTTTCATCTATTATTTTTTGTAGCCGTTTTTCCACCACTTTTTCGAATAACTTGGACAACATTGGTAGAATAGATATTGGGCGATATGAGGTAACTTCGTTAGGTGGTTTGCCTGGCGACTTTCCACATGATTGGCACATATCTTAATTTAAATGCAGCATTTATAATCTGCGCTAGTTTTTCTTTAAACATTTTCGTGGAAATTGTTTCAAAATTTCTCCTCAAATGAAACCCTGAGGCCTTTTTTGTAATATTAATACTTTCTTTAATTTCTTTGGCCAGTTCTTTAGCTTTTACCGACCGAATAGGTCTATCTTCTTCGCATCTTATTTCGAGTCCTTGATAACCTTTATCTTCATAAGGTTTTAATACGTCTTCGAGATACTCAGCAAAAGTGTTTGCTTCCTCTTGGCTGCTTTTCGCCCAGCTACCTTTTCTGGTTTTTACTGGT
Source organism: Cheilosia vulpina (assembly GCA_916610125.1). Lineage (NCBI taxonomy): Eukaryota > Metazoa > Arthropoda > Insecta > Diptera > Syrphidae > Cheilosia > Cheilosia vulpina. Next base: position 16,524,596 of record OU744278.1, on the reverse strand, counting down.
GGGATGTGAGCTATTGGCCTGTTCATTTTCTTTGTTGCCTTCCAGAGCGAGTAGTCGATACTAGCATCATTTGTAAGACTTGTGAGGTAAGTTTTCAAGGACTCATTATTGAATTCTCTTACCGATTTTCTGAGCTTATAATTTAAGCTGTTCGGTGTAGTCTTGTCGCCTGGCGCCCTTGTCTGTTGCCAGCGTTTTCTAGCTTTCCTCTTTTCTGTAATAATTAATAATCGATATTTAAGAATAATATTATCTTGTACTTTTTTGTATTCAAGAAAAACCTGTCCCCATATTTCGTCAATCGCGTCATGCAACTGCTCTCCGTTAAAATTTTGAATTTGAAATCGGAATTTTTGCAAATGGTACCTGTCTATATTTCTCAGAAAAAAATTGGAAACACTCAAACGGGGGAAAACAGCCATTTAAATCAAAGATGTTGAATGAATATCGTCCGTATGCTTATTGAAAGTCATTAGTGTAACGATGTTTTTTAAATCAAATCAGTTAAGTATTTTAGAAAGAAGTAAAAAGTGAACGGTAGCTATTATATAAATAATTGTGTGTATATATTGTGTTACCAATAAGTTATGATTGTGATCAATGTGAATTGTCATTATCGTCACAAGTCATCAGGGTCACATTTTTAAATGAAAGCTTCCAAATCCCAATATAATAAAAATGAAAGGAAGTCGGGTTTTCTAGGTTTTTTTTTTCAAAACCTATGAATGGACATGGTTTCGATAGAAACAATGCCTTTTTGAATGCTTTTCGTTTTTGTAATCTATTGTTTATTGAATTCAGATTTCTTAATAAATACCTTTGAAGTTTTTATTGCGAAATAAATTAATTTTGACAAATATTGTTTACTGCGCCACGTTTTTGTTATTTTCGTCAAACTTTTGATTTGATTTTTTTTAACTACAGTATTATATAATTTTTCTTGAAATCAGGATCGACGATAAGGCCCAACACTTTCTTTAACTACAATTTTTCAAAAAATATAATGTTTTAAATTGGTTTTCGTGACGCAAAAAACATTCAAATCAGAAAAAATTAGTCCAATCATTTCCAAATTTAAATAGACTTAACTTGCATTTTATCTGGTAAAGAGAGTAAAACAAATAACAATAAAATTAGAATTTTATTCGATGTTTTTATCAATTATTAAGTCCGTTACGAAAATTACAGGATTTCAGAGTTTGGGCCACATTTTAACTTATATCATTCAAAATATTACGAAAACTACACTCTCGGTAACGGAATTTAATTTTTGTTTCATTGATAAAATATAAGAAAAATGTTTTAATTTAAAAATTTAGATTTAATTAAAAATAAAAAAAAACTATCCTTATTGGAACATTTGGAAAAACAAAACAACCCATTTACAAAGGTGCAGAAATAACATATTTGATCAGAAACGTTTCTCATTTATCCCTTTAAAGAATTAAATTAAATTAAATTCTTTATTATTAGTAAAATGTTTACTTTTGTTGCTTACGAATAGGTCCACAATATTTATTCCATCAAGATTTGGACAAAACAATAAAAAAGATATATGCATTTAAATTATAAAAAAAAATAATTAGAATTAGAATTATGAAAAATTAAGAAGAATTAAAGCTTTCAAGTGCAACTCAATATATATTGACTACATCTAGTTTTAAATCTCGCTAATGAGGTTTCGGCTTTTATTTCACGTGGAAGTTGGTTAAATTTCTGAAACCCTTTATACACCAAACTATTTTGCATCGCTGCCCTGGTCACAAAACCGATTCGAATATCTTCCGCATTACTCAGTTGATAAGGCTGATTCTCTGCGATCAATAATACCATTCCTAGCAAGTATTACGGAGTGATTCGATTTTTCATTTTGAATATAAAAACTAACACATCCAATTCCAACCACCAGCATTCAATTAATCGTTGTGAATCGACTGCACCGCAGCAAGACTCTCATGGCACTGTTTTTCATTTTTTGTAGCCTCTCCATCGAACCCTGGCAGCAAAGTGATAAAATTGTAGGGCAATACCCAAAGTATGGTTTTATTATGACATTATATAATTTAATTAAACATAATGTGGACACCTTCTTCCTAATTCGTTTTATAAATCCAATCTTCTTTCCAATGGACAATCATAGCTTTTGTTTTGCTGGCATTTAGTTTTAATTTATTTTGCATGAGCCAAATTTCAATAGCATATAGATCTTCTTGTAAGAGCCTCATACTTTCTTCCGGGTTACTACCCGATATATCCAAAAGTGTGTCATCTGCAAACAGCATAACCTGGGTATGTCTTATCACGAATTTGATTTTATTTATATATATCAAAAATAGAAGAGTGCCCAATACTGACCCCAATTTGATTTCCTCCGCCACTGAGTACTGGTCGTTGACTTTCGCTATTTGCCTCCTCTCTGAAAGATAAGTCTCAAACCATCTTCCATAGTTCGCTATTGTGTATTCTGTATCTTGATAATTTATGTAGGAGTATTTTTCTATCAATGGTCTCGAATGCACGTTTAAAATCCAGGAATACCGAGATAATTCCATTTCTTTTTTTCTAATTCGCCCTTCAATTTCAGGACCAACCAGTTTATTGCAGTCTCACATAAATGATCTCTTCTGAACCCAGACTGCTCCTCACTCAGTAGCTTATTGTTATCCATGTAATTTACCAACTGATGGTTCACCACTTCCTCCAGGATCTTCTCAAGCATCGGTAACATATTTATTGGTGCCTTTGGAACAGGCACCACGACAGCTTCCTTCCAACATTTTGGAAAAATTCCTTGTTCCAAAGACATATTAATACGTTTCGTTAAGCTTTGAGCAAAAATGTGCCAATGTTCATGTGCCTTAAATCGTTTTTCTTGTTCATACTTCTGCAAATATCCTTCACCACTGCTGTTGACGCATTGGTAAATCGAAAGGAAGATCTGATTTCAGGAATATTATCGCCATAAGGTACTATCGGAATGGATTCATTTATTTCATTAATACTGTTGATGAAAAATGCATTAAACTTATTTGCCATTTGCTGTTCATTATAGAACATAACATTGATAGGGTTGTCGTAGCTCTTCTTCAGTATATAAGGAAGGTGTATTTTTCATTCTCCAATCAAATACCAAGAGAGAAGTGAGAACTATTATTTTCTGATTTCATACCTAAAAGTATCCTGTACCAATTTCTATATTTTTGTTCTACCTTACATCGTTAAAATATTCCCGTCAAAGACGAGTTGCCCTCTGTACAGTGCACTTGCTAAAACAACTCATTGAACTCGTAGCACAAAACAGCAGTTGTAGTCCTTATGTTTGTATTTTCTTTTACATTTCCCCCGACTTGATGTTGTCAAACGAAAGCGATGTAGCAATCGAAGCGAAAAAGTTTCATAATTGTTGCCTCCCTCCTTTCCCTTTAAATTCCACATCCCTTCAGTTGATGATGGCAAAGCAGCACAAGACTTTACAATTTTTGTTCACTATTCAAATTGTGTACGCCCTTTAGCTATGCAGTCACAGTTGAGTTTTCAAAGTTCAACAAGTGACTGACGTTGTTACGAGTTCTTGCTGTGTCCTGTATTTTTTCTTTGAAAAATTATTTGACAAGGACATGTACACATATGATGCTTAAATCTTGTGAGCTATTTTTACCAAAATGAAAACTGTTTTTATTTTTATTTCTTAGGTGTCGGAGTGTCCTATATTTTACGAGGAACTGCGTGTACAACTCGACGAAATTGTATGCAGTTAGCCTAAGTCCAAGAGCACAATACAAGCTACATACTAATACTCACCCAGCACCATTTAAGATGCTTTCTGCAAAAAGGTTCAAATTTGCCTCACTGAGTAAAAATGATTAGCTATAGAGGTTCCTTTAAGAATGAACTGGAGGAAAAAAGCTGTTACCATAAGTTTGAAGTTGGTTTTGATTTTTCTAGCCGCATGTTTCTGTTACACGCTCCTTCCATCCCCGCAAGTATGTCGTCACTCGCAGATTTTCTACATACAAATCACAACTTTCCATAGCTTTCGCCTAAATAAAAATCATTTTCGTACTCAATTTAGTGGTAAAGTTAACTTGGTCTAAAATATAAAGACCAACAGAACAGCGTATATCCATCAAAGATTATAGGACCGATAAAATTGATTTTTACGAGCCCGTTAACTTTTGACATATACGCCCAATGAGCACTTGATTTATGGCATTAGAGAACTGTCGGATATAAGATACCTTACCTATATCTGTTTTTTTTTTCCACAAGTGCTTATAGCATCAATTCTAACCACATTCCATCTCTCCACATATGCTCGTACGTGTGTCAGACATAATCCTCCATAAAACATGAAAGCATAAAACTCAAATTGACTCCGTCTTTACGAGTGCACATGCCTCGCTGAAGTCATGCTCGGCCAGCATGATTAAATTGCATTACCCGAGTCTATTTACTGGAGAGTACATCACTAATTCATGTTCCATCGTCAATTCAATCTAATTGTTGTACAACAAACAACTCAACGAATCTGAAATCTAACACTTTCTTTGCCATATTTTTACTGTGTGCGCCATGTGAAATTGTGCATTAATGTGCGCGCACATGTAGCTCCACCATATTGGTACAGCAGGGTTATACATAAACCAGAAGTCGTCTCCATCTATCCATTTGTATAACTCTTGAACTGTTTTCAGTGCAAACACATGATTACTTGTACTTTTCATCAACAAAATAAATACCTACAGCTACACCATCCACGGTTAAGTGAAAACCTTTTGGTTTGTATTCGTATCTAACATATAATGCTCTGCGCGATACTTTTCCCAATACAAAAGCAAAAGAAAGTGAAACAAAACTGTCGTCCACTAGAGTATAGTTCGTACATGAAGTTCAGTTCGTCAGATTGGTGTATAGGGAACGAATGTACGACAATTGTTTTTTTATGCCATCCGAGTATCTCGCTTTTCCATCTCAGCTAGATCAGTCTTTGTGTGTGCTGGCTGCGATTAAAATCATGTGAAAATATAAATCATAAAGAGGAGCATTTTAATATAAGCAGCGCGACATAATGAATTAGTAAATTTTCTAATTTTCGGTGGGCCAAACAGTTGTAAGTCATGGTTCAGTTTCGTCTTGACATTTTCGATGACTTTCACTTGGGCGGCGCGCCGTCTTACAACGGGGGAAGCTTTCGACTAGAATCAGACAATAGAAAACTTTCGATTACTTTCGGTTAAGAATTATTACTTCTATTTGTGTTGTCTGTCAATAATTCATTGACACGTTTGTGTTTGTGATGTTTTTGTTAAATTAATTAAATTTGCACTTAATTTGCATTGGAATTCTACTGTGGGGTGGTGGACATGGTTTCGGTTTTAGAACTTCGCAATGACCTACAAAGATGACAATTTGCATGTTATGAGCCGCCTAATGTGACAGATTTATTTTTGTTTTGTTATATATATTCAATTTTATTCATTTAGTAGATAGACGTTTGAGAGACAAAACTAAGGCATTCGATGGCATGCAAAAATATATCCATGCTTAATGAACTCATAGGCGCAGCAATTTAGTGTGTTGGACTACTAAACGGGGGGTTCCAGCTTCGATTTTCAAAAAAAATAAATAAATTACATATTAAGGTAATTACATTTGGGTCACCTCTCGCGAACGTCTGACAAACATCCGAGAGTATAACTGTCATGAAAGAGCTTCTCAATTAGCCGTTTGGACTCGGCATGCAATTGTAGAACGAATGATTGTGAAAAGCTAGGCCTAGATCGCTACGGACCTGTTGCGCCAACTATTTATTTATTTATAATGGACTCCCGACATATATCAGTCTTTCATCTTCTCAAAATGCTGGAGCGTTACTTACAGTTGTACAAGATGGCGCAAAAATAACCTTCCGATGTTTTTTGGCTGTAATTTAAAAAAAAAATTAAAAACTTTGATTCTTCTTGTGGATTATTTTTATTTGGTCTTTTAATTTTGTTATCATCAAGTCGAGAATATGACGTCATATAAATGGCCGCCGCCACAGTTGATTGTCATTTGAGCCCTTTTTGTGGCATTTTCCATCACTTTGGCCAAAGCTTCCGGCGATAGGTCCTCACATTCTTGACGGATATTGTCTTTAAGAGCTGCAAGAGTCTGAGGCTTGTTGACATAAACCCGCGACTTCAAAAAGCCCCACAAAAATAAGTCTGGAGCGGTCAAATCAGGCGATCTTGCGGGCTAGTGCAAATCGCCAAAAACGACCCGGGAACACCGCTTTCAGAATATCGGTTGTGGCTCGCGCAGTGTGTACCGTAGCTCCGTCCTGTTGGAACCACATGTCCTCCAGTCCTAAATCGTCCAATTGCGGTAGAAAAAAATCGGTAAACATGGCCCTATAGCGCGCACCGTTCACTGTTGTCGTTTGACCAGCGGCGTTCTCGAAAAAAAAATGGCCGCGTCAACAGAGGCGATATTCTCGGCACAACGGGCGCTCCGGGGCCCGCCACTCTTGGCAACGTCTCGTGTTGTGCCAGTCTCTTCGAGGCGAGCGGCTAAACGTCGCAGTGTTTCACCAGTAGTCGTTGGACGGCTAGGAAATCTGCGACGAAATTCACGTTGTGCCAAAGTCACCGACCGATTATTGCTCAAATAAATAGTCACCAATATTCCGCGTTCTGGAGCAGTGTAGCGTAACATTGTTTATTAACGTGTATTTCGCATGTGTTTACTGCACAAATGTCAAAATTAATTAACGTTATTAAAGAAAATACTAGAGTTGATTTAAAAAGGGGAACTTCGACGTTAATAGATCACATTGCAGTAAACCTAACTAATAGCCACATGTTCTCAGCAGTAATAGAGAGTGATATTTCTGACCATTATCCTGTTCTTTATGGTACCTTTGGCCCAACTCCCAACTTATCCAACGACTGCAACACGAAGTACGTCAAAAACAGATTGGTGGATGTATTAATTCGATCTACAGAGTGGGACGCACTAGTCTGTATTAACGATGTCGATAGAATTTATAACATTTTTGTGGAAAAGATGCAGAAAATATACGAAAAATCAATGGTACAAAAAAACACTATTAAAAAGCGTAAAACAAAATCTTGGATGTCAACAGAACTTCATGAAAAATGTAAACAAAGGGATGAATTGTTTCGAAGGTGGAAAAGCAATAGACTTAATATGTCCTACGAAACGGATTACAAAAGGTTCAGAAATAAAGTGAACAAAGAAATACAATTAAAGAAGTCTAATTATTACAAAGAACAATTCATTCAGACCAGAAATGATCCTCGTAAAACTTGGATCATTATAAATGAAATTATGGGAAGAAATAAACCCAGGTTAGATGATGTTATCACCAAAAACTTTGCAGTTGAAAAAGATCATTTAGTCTTGTCCAATAAGTGTGCAGAGCAATTTTCTGATCAAACGCTCCAAATAATACACAACTGTAACACACTTTTGTCAAATCACGCAAATGAAACTCGAACTAACTCAATTTTTATTGACGACACGAACGAAGATGAAGTTTTTTTAATCCTAAAATCACTTAATCAGAACCAATCTGCAGGTATGGATGACATCAGACCAGTCGACATGAAAACGCATGCAGATATATTTGCACCAATTGTTGCAAAGATTATTAATTTGAGTTTAAATCAAGCTAAAATTCCTGACATGTTGAAAAAGTCGGTAGTAAGACCAGTATATAAAGGAGGTGTTAAAAGTGAAGTCTCTAATTACAGACCAATATCTATTCTGCCAGTTATTGAGAAGTGTCTGGAAGAAGTAATAGCAATAAGATTAACAAACTTCATTGATAAGTATTCAATAATTCATGATAGACAGTACGGGTTCCAAAGAAACAAAAGTACTGGTAAGCTTCTTGGTGAATTTGCAAATACCATTAATGAAAGCCTTAATAAAAACCACCATGTCCTGGTAGTTTTCTTGGACTTCAGTAAAGCATTTGATACGCTAGACCACTCCAAGCTCTTGAATGCATTAAACAGGCTCGGCATCCGAGGCAAGCTCTCTGATTGGCTGCGTAACTACCTGTGCGGAAGATCTTTTAAAGTTAAAATTAAAGATATCCTCAGCGACGAAAAAGTGGCTCCTTTTGGAGTACCTCAAGGATCGAAACTTGGACCGCTTCTGTTTATCCTTTTTTCAAATGAGCTACTCCGAGTGTTCACGAACAGCATTCCATTCGCATTTGCAGACGACACTGCGATAGTGGTTAGACATAGATGCCTTCAGACAGCGTTGAGTATAATGCAAGAAGAGTTTGACAAAGCAGTGAAATGGTGTCATGATAACGGTATAATTTTGAACGCTTCAAAAACAAAACTTATGCACATTCGTGGACCACATCACAAAGCAACAGACCAAGGGGTTATCATAAAAAGTAACATATGTCAAGCTAATCTTCCAGATCGTGTCATCGATGTTGTCGAAACATACAAATATCTAGGTGTGACCATCGACAGCCATTTTCTTTGGGACAAACATATCGACAAACTTCGCTCTGATCTCAAGAAAGCCCTCTATTCGATATTCTACCTTGGATACCATTCAACGCCACAAGTCCAAAAACAAGTATACTACGCCCTCGTTGAGTCAAAGCTACGTTATGGGATACTTGCGTGGGGTAATTCGTCAAAGACCCATATAGATAAACTGCAAAAACTACAGAACTCAATAATAAAAAGGATGAACAACCGAAATTCTACCAATGCAGACGGAGGAAACAACTTTAAAGTACTAAAAGTCCAGCAAATCTATAAAATGACTGTTCCACTTGAATACTACGATGATGCGCGTTTTCGAAGGCAAATTGAACACCAGGTGAATACAAGAAGGCGAGCCCATGGAATGCTACAGGTCCCCATGAGCAAAAATACGTATGGTCGAAGACAACTACTTCACAGCGTACCAACTATTCTTAACGAACTTCCACAGATGCTCAGAACTATCCCAAACCCAATTGCCCGCAAGAATCTTATTAAAGAATTTTACCTTTCTATGTAAAGTCATGTTATGTAAAGTAATAATAATAATAATCTTATTGTAATTGAAAACTAAACTCGCAAGAAATATAATGTAAATCACTGATAAATAATTTTCTGCAGATAAGCCATAAGGCTTCGCGGATTAATGTAAATTAATGTAGAACTTATGATATAAATAAACTTTGAATTGAATTGAATTGAATTGAAAACAGAACTGACATTAGGGGCCAATCGCAAAATTTATAGCATTTTCTGATAGTAGGATTACTTTTGCGCCACCTTGTACATACCAAGCACAGCCTTTGTCTTTCAAATTAATTCTTCCTAGCCTCGAATTTAGAATTTGTAGATTCTCTTGGCTGCCAAATTAACTTCTATCTACTCTCCGACAGACTAAATCTTAGTCTCTCCTTCCGTCTTCCTGATCACTGTAGCGGTTTTTAGGCTTGGCTGAAAGAAAACGTGATATCTCATCTATCCGTATCTTCTCGGACAGTCAAGCGGCCATAAAGTGCCTGTAATCAGTCTCTACAAATTGTATAACAGCCCAAGAGTATCGATTGTCTCTCAGAGAGATGGCGGAGCAGTTCAACATAGGGGGCATAGGGAAATCACAGGTAACTGTAAGGCTGATGAACTTGCCAAACGCGGAACAACACTACCTATGCTTCCAGATAAGGATTCCTTAGGTATCCCAATCGCTACTTGTAAACTCACAATAAAGCTGGATGCTTTCGAAAGAACAAATCTTAGATGGACAACCGGCTCGACATGCCTAGCGACAAAACAGATCTGGCCAAAGCTGGATCTAAAACGCATCTGATCTCCCTCGATAGGAACACATCAGTGCTACAATAGGTGTCATCACAGGACACTGTCTTATAGGCAGGCATGCAAATGGCTTGGCGTATTATGTAATTATTTTTGCAGAAGCTGTTTCGACGAAGAAGAGTAAGAAACTATCCTTCAGAGCTAAATACCGGTAGCATTGCGATGACCACTATAATGGACATTGAAGGTGCCTTCGATAAGTTATGCTTTGAAAGTCTGAAACAAGCCTTGGAAAAACGTAGGGTTAACCCACTGTTGGTAAGATGGGTGGACAACATGTTGAATACAAGAGCGATTAATATTCAGACGGGAACCTCAAAACTCAGAGGAAGGGTTAGCAGAGGTTGCCCACAAGGAGGTGTTCTCTCACCTACACTGTGCAATATCACTGTGGACTCTCTTCTCGACAGCCTTGAGGCGACGGGCATTCACACAGTGGGATATGCCGACGACATAGCAATAATGGCCAGAGGCAAGTTCATGGACGTCACCGCAGATATCATGAGGAACGCACTCAGAGTGGTTGAGCCGTGGTGTCTGGAACAAGGGCTCTCCATTAATGCGGGGAAAACAGATCTAATAGTCTTCACTAGGAAGAGGAAAAATCTGGAATTTCGGCCCTTAACACTTTTCGGATCGGAACTAACAATGACTAAGAAGGTTAAGTATCTGGGAGTCTATCTATAGATACTTTACTTACTTGGAACTACCATGTTGAGGAGAAGGTCCGGAAGGCATAAAGGGTACTACATCAGTGCAACCGTGTATGTGGACAGAGGTGGGGACTCTCGCCTAGGTCAGCATACTGGATGTATACGATGATAACTAGACCCATTATCACGTACTCCTCGGTTATATGGTGGGCGAAAGGCTCTCAGAAAACCGTCAGGAAGCACCTGGATAGGGTTCAACGATTAGCATGTATAGGAATTACAGGTGCAATACGTACAACCCCAACATTCGCATTGGAGGTCATCATGGGGATATTACCGCTGGACTTATTTATTAAGAAAACAGCGGCCCAAACGACACTTCGTTTGCATCGAGATGCGAAATGGCACAATTGTGATACGATCTATGGACATAGGAAGATCCTGGAACTTGTCAAAACCGAGATTAGGGAGCTGAACATGCCTATGGATCGAATAACAAGGGTGCGTATTATGAAAAGAAATCACAAAACTCGTATTGAGGACGGATTACTTCCAGAAAAAAGAAATGGTGAAATAGTGATTATCATGGATGAATCCATGATGGATGGCGGAGCGGGGGCCGGTATCTATTCAGAAGAGCTGGAACTTGCCCGTCACATTAGCCTCGGGAAATACACTTCAGTATACCAGGCTGAGATGATTGCCTTGCTTCATGCGTTGGACTACTTGCTTGAGTGTCAGGTGGAAGGAGGAAATATCCTTATAGCACTGGATCCAGATGCATGGAACAAACAAACATCACAACATCATTGGCACTGGAATGTGTACTTAAGCTCAATAAGTGTTCATCGAAAAATGAAGTAACACTGACTTGGGTACGGGGACACATAGGGATCGAAGGCAATGAAAAGGCGGACTCCCTTGCAAAGCAGGGGTCAACTGAAAAGTTGCTGGGACCAGAACCATTCTCTTCAATTGGCATAGGAATGGTAGAACAGCTGATTCACAAATGGATCACGGCAGAACACCTGAGAAGGTGGTCAACCGTGGAACAATGTAGACAAGCTAAAATGGCAATAAAGTGGCGCTCCACTCAAAGAAGGGTTCTAAGTATGAGTCGAGGAACATTGAAATGGGTGGTGGCTTTGTCTACAGGACATGGTAATTTCGGGTATCACTTAAGGAAAATGGGCCTTATAGAGGACGATACCTGTAGACTATGCCTGGAGGAATCTGAGACAGCGGCACATATACAGCGTTGGCTGGCAGAAGAATGAGGATCTTGGGACATCATTGGGTCGAAACAGATCTCCCAGAAACAGATGCTAGCATTAACACTAGGAATTAAGCCCAGAGAAAAACTGTAGACAAATCCAGAGAGTTTCTCTGAGTAAGATTTACAGTGGTAGAGAGACGAAAAGAGACCCGACAATGGTGGTCTGATTCGAATATCTCTCGAAATCTATATATATATATATCCTTCATCTTCTCTGCACATGTCCGGCTCTCTCACAAAGACGAAAACTCCATTTAAGAGAGTTCTACTACAGCGATCTTAACGATCTAAACACCACGAACATTCGTAATCTCTTACACTTTATCAAGATCTCCAACTGGTTCAACGAGTAGGAAGAATTATATACCTAGATTCATGTGGTATCACAAGGGACCTTTTCATGGTCTAAGTGTGTCGGCTGGCGACAGCCACTTCAACCTAACCTAACCTACTCTATATAGAAGAGCTCGCAGTTGTACCTTCTTCTCTGTTCGCGCTCCTCGCACGGGACCAAATATCCGGTGAACAATATTTCTAAACAGAAAACATATGCTCTCCATTCAAATGTTTTTGATTTCAGTAAAGCAATGCAATTGAGAAATGTTTTTCTTTAAACACTCCTGAAGGTATGCAAGTATGTATGCTTAAGCTTTGTAAATTGATAAATTTTTGTGTATATATCAACATTTTGGTAGATTATTATACTATAACCTATTGCAGATCGTATTACGCAGTAGGAGTGTTATTCACACGTCTTTACCAGATAGGTGTCGACATGAATCATAAACTTCGACCCAGTCACTTTGACTTGCTGAACCACTTCGACTGGAAATACATAGCTAGCGTGAATCTGAGCTGGATTTGTTGCAATTGCATGCTTTGCACTTTAATTGTCTTTATCTTTTAAAAAACAGGCCTATTGTCAAGCGATGATGAATAGGCATGTTAGGATAAACATTAAGTTAAAGGTAGACAAATTCTTCTACTATTTCCAAGTTGTGCCTTGTCCTATAAGTACACAGGTGTTAGTTTGCTGACGTCATATATTTAGACTCTACTCGTTTGCCACCAAAATATTTATAGACCTCACAACAACAAATACTGTCGCAATGTGCGGCTTGGAGGTCGATGAAAAGGCGGTGAAGTTGGTCTTCTTTAGTATTTGCCTTAGCAGCTTATGCTCAAGCTGAACAAACAAAATTGACACCGCAAGAGGTCGATGTAGGGATTCGACGCACAACTAACACAATCCACACCCACTCATTAGTGTAAGTTTTTTTTTATTTGTTAGTCTTCTGAAAGATGGCGCCTTTCCCCGGGTGTTGAAACTGAGACCCGTTGCTCAGTAGTTCAGCACACTAACCGCTGAGCACATTATTGTCGTCCCTATACGGTACTGCAGTTAGGTTTATGTATGTTCGTCTTTTAGATACACTTGTTGCTGTTTTTGTCGCGGAGAGCTACACTTCGAACATACATTTAAAGCATATTTAGAATGGAAATTCGCTATAATAACCTTTTTTGTAGAAGGGACATATAAAGCTGGTAGTCCGCAGTCATCAGATATACTTTCTTTCCACTCATACTGGATTAATGGTTTGGTGCATTCGAAATATCGAAATATCGCATTCGTATTTGAAGACCTTCTCTGGTAACCCATCAAATCCGGAGATCTTGGTTGTCGAAGAGCCTGCCTTTCCGTTTTAAAATCGCCAACCAGTGGCGTAAGAGACTGTGTACGCTCTCTTTTTTCTTCTTAATCTTTGCTTTTCATTTCAGTGCATCTTCTGTCACCGTATCCGGTGAACCCATTTATATTCGTTCCCCATATCTGGCTGGTTTAATCTATTAATTTTGATGATATTTCTATACTGCGCCCACTGATTGTTGGCAACTGTATTGAAGGTACGCAGTGAGATGCTCTCTGGCCACTCTCAGAGATACTAATAATCATTTTTAGTATCCCTGCTAAATTTTTCGAACTCACAATGCAAAATGTTGCCATACAAAATTGCATACCTACAAAATGGTTAAAAATGATTATTATTTGTAAGGCCCTCTGTATTGTTCATTTTTGACGTCTTCTGAGTATCTCGCAGCTTTTCCGAAGCTTAGCCGTAATAGATAATGACGTTTATATTTTACCGCAAATCCCCAAACGGACGGTCAGAAATTGTACCCCCCGATAGGGTCGTCAGTCTTGTCCATGACCACATACCTACGTGTATAAGGCTAATATTTTAAAATGTTTAAATTCGATGCGTGTCACAGCTAGGGTAAGTCATCTGCTGGGTTCATTTTATAATTGGTGGAAAATAAACGTCGTTCAATATTTTTCAAACGATGGCTCAGGTTAAATTTTTCATACTCACAAAATTTTCCATTCAAAATTGTCTATAGTGACTTTACAAATTTAAGGAGATTGCTTAAAATGAAGACCAACTGAACTGACTTGTGCAATGGGTTTGAACCTTGGAGCTGTATTTAACGAATAGCTTGATTTTTAACTTTAGTGCGTTGTTGGATTGTCGTTCTAACATTGATCCTTAACAGCTTCGTGGAAGCAAAGCGAGCAACATAACCAAAACAACCTTTTGGACGATTTTTAAACTTTACACACAAAATCACTGCTATCCATATTTTGCGTATTTAAAGTAAAAGTCATAGGTTCTCTAAAAGTATGTTTGGAATTCTGTAAAAAACGAAACGAAAAGCACTTTCGCATTTAACGAAAAGAAAAACCAAAGAAATCAATCTAAGGCGAAAATTTACCTTGATGTAAGTCAATTTCTTTCGTTCGTAAACTATTACGAGTATGAAGTTATGAAGGCCAAATTGCATAGTTTTTCGAACTCACAATGGAAACATTTTCCATACCTACTAAATATATACGGTAAAGGTTACAAATGATTATTATTTGTAAGGCCCTCTGTATTGGACATGTTAAACGTCGAAATTCTCCTGATTTAGATAATGAGATTAATATTTTACCTAAATATCCCCAAACAGACGGCCAGGATCATGTCCATAGTTTTTGACAACACGAATAAAATGTACCTTATTTCACCTTTTGCCTTATGAGTCGTAAGCACCTTCGCCATTTTGTTTATTATCCAATTGCAACCATTTGTGTTCCAGAAATGCCTCTTACCATCTGTTACGCTCATAATCGTTAAATGCGAAAATCGGATTAATACTGTAGAGAAAAAAAAACGAAAAACTTTAGTGAACATCATCTTTCGTTCTTCATTTGCACGAAACGTTTGTCTGACTTTTTGTAAACAACCTCAATAAACCAGGTCTTACATGCTAAACGAAAGTTTTTTTTTTCGTTTACGAAGTTACATGAAGCGAAAACGATTGAACGTTTTTTATCCTACCAAATCACTTTTTTCTATTTTAAGTTTTGCCGAAAATAAAAATTGTCCTTTTCATGACCTTAATTTTGTTGCCACCCTCATTTCTGAATAAAAATTCGCTAATATTGTCGTGCTGGTCCAAAAGCCGCACCATAAATAGTAAAACGATGAACTGGACCGGACGAACATGTTGATGAATTTTCGTGCCAGTTAACATTAAAGTCTCACGAACTTTTCCTCCAAAATTGCCTATGCACGACTGAAACTTAGGAATTTTGAATGACATTTTCAGCATTCGCACTTTTTAGAACCAATTTTTCGAAACGTTGTTCTAACGCTTGGTCTATAGACCTTTGAGTTATGTGCTCTAAGTCGCAGAGAATAAAAAGCTGCATTGTCTCCGGCTGCAGACTCTTCACCGAAATAAGAAAGTCCAAGACATTTTTTATCTCGTATAAGATTTTGTTAATGCCACATTCTTAAGTGGATGAGCTGTCAGTCAGCTGTCATGAAGTTTAGGAAGCAAATGACCCAACATTCGTCTTTTATGGCAGCTATAGTAAATATCTATTTTGTTCTATTCAGAACGCATCTATTGGACCCTAGATTGCATTAACATTTGCATTGTACTGTCTAAGGATAGTCTCGCTTTTTAGCGCAGCACCCACGGCAGCGCAGTGGCTTAGTGGTTAGTATGTTGGACTGCTATGCGAGAGGTCTCAGGCTCGAATCTCGAAAAAACCCGAACTCCAACTAAGGGTTTTTTTTACTGCGCCACCTCTGGCGAACGTCTGGCAAACTTCCGAGAGTATAACTGTCATAATGGAGCTTCTCAATAAGCCGTTTGGACATAAAATTGTAGATCCCTTCCGTTCGTCCTGAAAATGAAAAAAACTCACATAAAACGAATGGTTGCGAGAAGCTAGGCTTAGGGTCCCTATGGAGCTGTTGCGCCAACTATTTATTTTTTTACCAACGTTTTATGTAAAGCGTCCATAATTTCCAGGTACACACTTTGTAAACGTCGACAATAAAATTCCGCACGATTTTTATCAAAATAATGAAGTGCATTAGCTGGCGCTATAAATCCCTTTGGCGCTATAAATCCCTTTCATGCCTGTGCACAAGCGCAAAATCAGATAGAACTGTTTTAGCTGTTGACATTATTGGATCCCCAATAGTTAAATTCACTATGGGTTTTTTTCCAGCACATTGCGTGCGAATAGCTCCGCATATCAGAAAACGAAAAAACCAACGTTTAGGTGTTAAAACGCATTCTTCCGAGGCATGATGCCGTTGATCTATTTACGTATCCAACTGTCTGTTCATGTTAAGCTGCAATTTGTCTCTTCCCAAACAGCCTCTTATAAACAAAACAAATTACAAAAGGCACACTTCTATGTAGGGAAGCTTGTCCCATTAAAGGGATGCAAACAAAAGAAAGAAATACATATTCTAATTACACAATCAATAATTATTACTTAGCATAACAACTTTCCCTAAATAGAGCACACAGCACTTAGTATCAAATTATAAACAACACACATCCCACATGGATGTCATTAGAAAAAGCCTCCCAAAGCCGGCACTCGTACTCCTTAGAACGAACAAAACACATTTACCAAGTGGGAAAGCCAGTTCCGTCTCACCTCAATACACAAAAATATAATTAAACTTAAAAGAGAAGCAGAATCTATTACATCAGCGCAGTCCAACGTACGTCAAATTCATAAAACAGAAAACATAACCAACCTACTCCCAAGAAGTTGTTCTTGCAAAAGTGTTCCTTCCGCCACAGCATGGAACACAGTTCCCGCTTATTTTATTCTTAAGTCCAGAGATTGTGTTCGGTTCTTATTTTTTGTTTGGCTGCCAACAATGCTGCGCCATGGCGCTCGGCGTTGGCTTCGAGATTCGAGATATCTCAAGCCAAACACTTTACAGTCAATTCATTATTCGCTGGCGTACGGTATTAGATACGAGTACTGGTACACTACACTTCGGTTTGTACAGTGAGGCAGTTAAGCGTATCGTATGGGCGGCTCTCTTTCTCTCGGCCAAAACGTCATCCATCTGTTGTGTCTCGGTATACTCTCTGTCTCCACAGTCAGCCAGCTGTTTACGATTTGTTTAGTATTCCATTTGTAAAAGTATCTCTTTGGATACTTTTTCCGTTGTGTTCGACGAGTATCACGTTCACGTAGCTCGTAGGTACTATCTCTCTCCGCAGCCAATGTGTATCCATATGGGGGTAGACCACAATTCAAAACAAGTGAGTCAAGTTAGTCAGTTGGTTTGTGTCTTGCGAGTACGGTATAACGTCGGCCGGTGGTATATCTCTGACAAACACTTGTGCCGCGCTAACGAACATCTTCTTCTCCTTTCTTTCGTAACTTTCTTCGCGCATTTGTGTTTACCTCGTTTTCACATTTTTTTTATTTCTTACACTCGAAAATTTGCGAAATTCCCTATATGCATTTTTGGAATACTTTGGAAAATTAATAAAAAAAATTAAATTAATCGCAGCCAAATCCCCCCTCCCACTTTAAGCCGAACACGAATACGAAAACAAACGAAGAAAAAAATAGTAAAGTTATTAACGATTAATTTGCTGTGCAACCCGGACCGGAGCTCGGACGACGCGAGGTGTTTTTTGAATTGATTAATTCTTTTGTTTTGTGCGTTCTGTGTTTTTTTTTTTTCGGAAGTCGGCGATTTGAATGTATGTCCCTCGCGTTCACTACTTCCGTTTCGATCAGCCGCGCAACAAATACGCGCAAAACTGAATTTTAGTGAATTCTCTGACATAGGCAAGTGAAATAAAGTGGAAATATAAATCGAAGATAATTGAAGGTGAAAATAGTTCAGTGAATTTTTGTGAAAATTGATGGTATAGTGTTTTTTTTTTTCTTTAAATTAAAACGGCAACACTTGAAAATGGATATCAATTTCACAGACGGCACGTTTTGGATAGCCGCTCGTGTTTGGGTAAATTGCGATTGCGTGTCATCGATGCATCTGTTGTTTTTTTAACAAAAGCAAGGATTAAATAGAAAAAATAAAACTGGAGAAGGTAGCTTCTGCGCTATGGCCAGATGTCGTTGGTTGAGTCATATTATTGAACATGTTGGATGAGTTGAGTAGGGAATTGGGTTACGGCAGCAAGGAATTTGATCTTGTTGGCAGGGACCATGGTGTATAGCAATTGAAAATTCTTTAGTCACTCCGAACGGCAGTCAATTGCTACTTGCTTGCGTGTATTGTTTTCGTAAAAATGTCGATCTTAAGGTTTTTGAAATGTCATTTTAGTGATACAGAAGCCCAATAAAGGGGGTTCGACAGTTCCAGGAAAACTCTGAAAAACCCAAAGTCTTCAGCTATCTACAAATAGCAGAAAGGAGGGCAAGTTAAGTGCAACACAGTCGTGTTTTGATTTTTAGTGAGCGGACCAATTTGCTTTAAAAAAAAAAACAGTTTTAACCATATTTTGTTTTTGTTAAGAAGTACCAACAAAAGACTGATAAAGTAGGAAGTTATGCTGGATTGGAGACAGAACTTAAAAGTTTCCTAACTTTTTTTTTCAATTTAGAAGAGGGATCAAAATTCAGTTAAAAGCTCGCGGAACTAAACTCCATGCATTTTTATATAAATCGGCTAGAACGTCTAGAGTAGACTTTGTTTATTATATGTGCGATTAAGTTTCATTAAATGATCTCAAATAAGTTCTAAAAATATGCTCGCTCACGCTCTTTACTTTACCCGTAATAGTCGTTCGTGACAAAATAATATACGCGGGAATTAACCTACGGAAATCCATATTTAATTTGGTTGTTTTGTTTTTTAAAAATCGGTTCTGAAATATCGCCGTTGTCGATACGACGGTAAAAAAGAATGTACCCTGCGTCGATTCACTTCTTATTCGAAGACCTCCCTTTATGGCTTAACCAAACAGAACAAACCTTTTTAGATGTCGCTAAAAGTTGTAAAATGATCTGCTGAAAAACTGACAACTTTATGTAGCGACCGCAAATTTTAGCTTGAAGTAGTAAAGTCTTGAACCATTTCTTAAATTGCAGTAAACGAATGTCTACCTAGTTGATCGATTCATTGTACGACATAGGGTTGTAATTTATTAAGTTTATAAAGCTATCTTCCGATGATTCCATCGTTTCTTCGGCATCAATAATTGCTTTCTGAACAAAGTTTTCCTTTTAATACGTAATTCGGTCACCTTCTAGACATAACCGGGACTCGAGAAAGTCGACAAGATATATTTTATTTGAAGAGTATGCCTGCCCATCGCAAGGCGTTAGATAACATACCAAGTTCTTGTTGCATGTCTATTTAGACCTAAGACTTTTGTTGAAAGGGACGTGTGAAACAGTTGAATGAAATCAATCGATGTGTAATTTTTTTTTTGTTCTTTCGGGACCTTAAACCTGGACCCCAGCGCTCGGTAATCCAGCACACTAACCACTAAACCAATGCTATGTTCATAGCGCCAAATGTTTCTATTCGAGATATATTCCTGTTTGGCTGTCGAGAATCTGCAATAGAAGTACCAACAGAAAATACTGGCGACTTCTTTTCTGTGCGTCAAGGTCTGCCAATTCGAACTGGATCTCAACTCTCAAGTTTGTCGAATTACTCATCTTTCATTTAAGTTATTTAAGTGAGTGTTCAAAGGCTGAACTACAGTTCAATAAGACAATTCTACAAGTACTGTCGTCTTGCAAGTAGTGTAACGGAAATGTGTTAGGTACTTTTACATTTGTAGAGATTCACTTGTTTAACAAGTCATTGTCGGGTGGTATGTTGGGAAGTTTCGCACTACTTCTTTGCCACGTCTTTGCTCTAAATTGGTAACTTATTCTTGCAATATTGGTATATGGTCCTGCTAATTCAGAGATTCCTTGGAATATGTATATTGGTTGTTCGTTGTTTTGATATTGGGCCTTACTAATAATCATTTTTAACCTTCACACTAAAAAATATTTGAGTTCGAAAATGTAGCCTGGACCCAAAAATGATCATATCTTGGTCTATGCATTCTTTGTGAATGCAACCAATTTGTCGTTTCACGCAACCTTTTAATTTTACCTAGCTATTCATTTAGGAAGTATTTGCCTGCGTCTGTGATAGATATTGTGGATTCATGTTGAACTAGTACGGTAAGAAATTCCTTATTACAATATTCGGTCCCATTGTCTGTTCGTAATATCTTAATTCGTCTATCCATTTCATTTTCGACAAGATTCATGAAGTTTTTAAACTTTTCTACGACTTCATCTTTTGACTTGATAAAATATACAAAAACATATCTTGACATATCATCGACGAAAGTTAAAAAATATTTTGAACCACCAAGTGAATTGGTTGACATAGGTCCACATAAATCAGAATGAATGATTTGTAAAGGTTCTTTTGCTCGAGATAAAGAATTTTTAAATGGGAGTCTAGTCTGTTTTCCTTTAATACAGACAGTACACGGTAGCTCCATTTTTCCATCAAATTCGACTCCTTCGGCCAGTTTGTCTCGCAGCTTTCTCATATTTTCTTCACTCATATGTCCCATTCGACGGTGCCATAGTTCAAAATCATTTCTTACAGATGTTGCCAAACTAATTTCAGAATCTTGTACATTTAAACGATACATATTGTCTTTACGATTGGCTGTTGCAATTAAACCACCTTTATCGTCAAATATACTGCATCTTTCTAAGTCAAACTTAACTGTATTTCCATTTGATACTATTTGACTTACGGAGAGCAAGTTCGTACAAAGCGCTGGAACGTAAAGCACATCTTTAATTGTAACAGTGCAATTTCTATTTCCTATCGATAGCGTCATCGATAAATCACCAACGGCTGTGACTTCAAGACAGGTGCTATCTGCAATCACAACTTGTTTTCTTGCCGGACTTCGAACATTTATTAAATTCTTTGCATTTGAGGTCATATGCGTCGAAGCACCAGAATCGATGTACCAGTCATTATTACCTATATCTTTAACCGCAAATGACGTATACAAAACGGCATTTGAATTAATTTTATTTGTACTGGAAAAGGATTTGTTTTTAGGACAGTCCTTCGAGTAGTGACCAAACTTGTTACATGAATAACAACGAACGCTAGGCTTTCGATGTTTCTTCGCCTTATCATTTCTGTGGACATTAGTTCCACCAAAAAGTGCAGAAGTACATTCATTTGTAACCTCAACATCTTGTAAAAGCTTCATTTTAATTGAATCTCCCGTTATAGCAATTCCAGAACTTTCCAAGCCCATTATCATTGACGCATATTTTTCCGGTAAACCAGCTAATAAAAGAGTTCCCACCCATTCTTCAGAGATGTCCATACCAATACCTCGTAGTTTATGCGCTGTGGTGATTATTTTGTTTACGTAATCATCAACCGAATCACATTTTTCTAAAGATGTTGTGATTAGACTCCGCAACAAGCCAACCTTACGAGCTAGGCCATGGATAGATGTTTTTAAGGAGTCCCAAACTTCCTTGGCTGTTGTCGCAGTCCTAATATGCACATAATTTATTGGGTCAATAAGAAGAATAATTTTTGCCTTTGCCTTGGAGATTTTCTTTGCGTCCACTTCAGTTCCAAGAACACAATTCCAGAGTTCTTCAAGCTCCAAATATGTTTGAACAGCAAAACTCCAATTATCGTAATTTTCTCTTCCTTTTAATTTTTCCATCATTGGAATTGGTAAAGCGGCGGCCATTTTATAACCGAGGAAAAAAAATCAGCTAACGGGGCAAGACAAAAATTTTAAATTCGTTTATATATTGTACTGCACCTAAACCGTGTGTCCTGGGTCCATGACCTGTTGAACTAGTACGGTTTGTGGAAGCAGTTTTGTTGTATCTTCACAACCAAATAGAAACACGTCTATTTAGTAGAACGAATAGTTAAATAGATAGTTTTATTAAAAAGTAAAATAGACATTAGAAACTCCAGGTTACTATATTCATAATTTTGTAAGTAAATACTTGAACTCCAACAATTCATTGTCTCGCCGTACTAGTTCTATGGAATAGTTAAGAAAATGACCCTGAAGATCTTTTTCAGTAAAGCTATGGACGATGTCACAGGCTGTTCAAAATCTGAGATGTGCCTTAGCCTATAGAAAGGTGAAATATCAATGCTACCAGTGTATGTTTGACAAAAAAATAATTTAACAAAGATATTAAAAGCTGTTAACATTACCCAAATCTCTATGCGAGAATATGTGGTCTTAAGGCTTGTAGTCAACTCATGCTCGCTGTGAATGCAAAATTTATTTCTTAAATTGGCAGTTGAACTTGATATAATGTCTACATAAAACCACTCAAAATAATAATAATAAAGAAATGGGTTTGATGATTGCGAAAAGCTCCGCTGAGTCCTGACAAAGGGGACATTTTCAGTTTTGTGACGGATGTCATTACAACGCATTCCGTATTTTTTTGAAAATATATGCACGCTTTTGACTAAGTGATAAAATTGGCGTTTTTCTTGAAATTATTTTCAATGCTCTCCTAGTTGATGTCATATGGCTTATCTCACGAATTTTGGAGGAACACTCAGTAAAGTTTAGGAACCTCTTCAACTCACGTATATTTATTGGATGTATAGAAACTTCGAAATACTGGAGGAACACTCAGTAAAGTTTAGGAACCTCTTCAACTCACGTATATTTATTGGATGTATAGAAACTTCGAAATACTGCCAAATGTAATACGTGCTGTTCTACAAACTATGTAGTCAATTTCAGTTTATCATAATTCAGCGCCTTCTGTCTGTACGTGCCTTTTGATTTGGATTTTCTTTAAAAGTGAACTTCACGCGTCATTGTATTTATTTCCGACAGTTAAGCTTAATTTAGTGATTGAAGGAATGCAGTTCCTGAACTTGGTTTCGTAAGCTTTTTCTGTACAAGTCAAAGTTTTGACATCTTTAGACAAAATCTAGTCGTTAAAGTGAAACCTTTCGCGGAATTCCGTTTCCGTTTCTAAACCCAAGAGTACCCCTGTCTACCTTGTCGAAATTGTCGGATCAGTGTACATTACGTTTGTTTTATTGACATAGTAAACCAGTAAAAAAAGGTCGACAAATATAGTGATAAGCTACTTGGGGACTGTCTTAATTGCTGACACCAGCCTTAGAGTTGAACTATAAACATTTTACTTGTTGACTAAATAACCCCTTAAACTTAGGGTTGCCCCTTAAGCTTTGAGATGTGTAATTAAAAAAATATCTCTATGCTCAACTATTAGTAGAAAACGATGGATCTTCTTGAATATTATTAACTAATCGGCTATTCCGGTCTTTTCGTTTTCAGTATCATTTTGATTTGCTCGTTTCTTAAACTAAGAGGCTACTATTCAACGAAGGCTTATTTTTCGACTTTAAGCAACTGTTTTCCTTCTAAAATGTTATTTACGCTTTTTGTTTAGCAAGTACATTGAAACCTGAAGGTCTCCTTGACAACTTTGACGGCTAAAATCATAATTTCTACTAAAAGTGTCTAGCCACTCCCCCATAAGTGATTTTCAATATTCCCATTTAAACGACCTTTCCTATTTATAAAACTCAAAAGGACTTGGCAAACGCAACCTTACTTAACAAATGTAAGGGGTTTTAGGTGGTGAATTTCCCATGCGAAGAGATTAAATTGCTGAACTTTTACTTTGGATGTTTGACCGAATTTCAAACGCGGAAGATTGCACTTCAACACGTTCAGCTTTACCTACTGTACGTACACCTCTTCCGGGATCGATTTGACGGCATGTAATGCGAAAACATTCTCGAACGTGATTTTTAAAACTATTTCATCATGCTCAAATAAAGTATGCTATGGGTTATCACTTTGGTGGATGGTTCATTTAAAAACAAAATTTAACGGATCATTGATATATGACAGCTTTACCATAAACTAACTATTAAATAGACTGACAGCTTCAGCCAAAAAAAGAGAAATTGCCTACAAGCTGAATGTGACCTTGGATGTAGCCCAGTTTGAATTCATGTATTTGTGCCTATGCTAATCAAAGGAGACTCACTCATACTTGAAAAAAACCAGCCTACACTCTTCCAAAAACAACAAACGAAAACAGACACATTAAATGTAGGAACAAAAATATCTTCTTTAATTTTAACGAATGCATTTTTCACACTTTATTCCTTTATTTATTTATTTTGATTACATTCGCAATTTTAAATTTTGTAGAATAGAAAACAAATGTTATCGTGGTGCAATAAAACAACGAATTTAAACTCTCAGAACGCATCCATCAGCTGACAGCAACTCACGAAATACACTAAATCTCAGTCAGTGTTCCTAGCACTCTCTCTTTATTTTTCCCACGAAGCGTGTTTATTTTTCCCTTTTCACTAAACTCAAAATACCTCTTTTTTTTGTATGAAAAAAACATGCTTTTAAAATTAAAATTGGTATTTTTCGGAAAGAAAATAACATTAAATGAATCTTTAGTATAAAAATCGCAGTTTACCAACATTATAATCATTATTTTTGGTACTGGAAATTGTTACTAAAGGCAATTCTCCTTTTTATGTAGATTTAGTGCGTTGATATTAATGGTGAAATGTAGTTTGAATGTTTTCTTGTCAGGTGGTTGATATTCCCACAATTTTGATGTTTTACTCATGGAAATTTTACGAAAATTGAAATTCCCACAAAAAGGTAGAGATGCCACAATGTAGGAACACTGCTGAGTGTTAGTATTTTCTTTTGCTGCTTCACACGTATTCACCGACGTAGGAAAGCTGTCAGTCTATTTAATAGTTACTTTATGGCTTTACCTAATGTGAAGTGAATTTGAAGATAAACAAAAAATACTAGATAGCCTCGATGCAAACCATGTGTTGTGGGAACTAAATTTAAACGTGTCGCCTTTGAGAACTTTAGGTATAGGTGTATTGAGTCACCATCTACTTATGTTACTATCTTTAAAGATGCAACGGAATATATTATAAATCTCAGCCTGACTAAGCTAAATTAATCTATACAGGTGTCTGTTAATAGAGTGAACAGAGACAAATTTAGAACCCTTGCAAAATCATCGATTTTGCTGGTCTTGACGATGATTATCGATCGAAGATAGTGATTCTATCGAACCCCGGAATTTATTAACAATGTGAGAACAATATTACATCCTACCGATATATGAGGCTGTAGTTCGACACAATCATTCGACTTATGCTTTGGTAAGTCCACGTAATTGATGGCCATTGTTAAAATCACTTGCAAGAGGTGAGGTGGCCATGGTATGATCAGTTGATGAATAGCATTGATCTCTATGAAACTAACCACATAATTAGCATCAAATATTGTCAGGGATTGTCATTGTTTCCAAGCTCAATTGATATTTTAAATATTTAGAAAGGGGACGAATTTATTCGAGCTTTTTTCAATAGCTTTCATCCAATGAGTTAAATGCTCGACGGTTAATCGAAACGATCAACATTTGTAGATCGATAAGATCACTAATCCCAAGCTTCGCTTGAATCAAAAATATTCGTTAGAAAAGTGTAATACGATCTTATAGACGATCATGATTAAATTGATACATTACTGTGTTCAGAAAGAAACTATATCCAAACTAAATTTGACAGGGATTTCCAACAGGACCTCAATTGCATAGTTTTTCGAATTTTCTAAAACAGTCTTACTCGACTTCTTCGAGGTGATCGATGGTCCAAAAGAGATCAGCAATATTAGAACAATTTTAAATCAAGGTTTGTAGATCACATGTTTACTAAAGTAAAGGAAGACCACTCCTATAATCATTTCCATATTGTTGACATGATCAATTGAGAAAAAATATTGATCCTGTCGGGTATTCTGATGGATTCTATGCTATACATATTCCGGTATTTCATGGCTATTAGGGTGTCTTGCACATCGTTTCCAGAGAAATTGTGAGTCCGCTTCGTAGAAGCGAATTGCTGGACTATTTTTTGCTCAAACCTTTTGATAACAAGACATTGAAAATGCTTATGGTGGGACTCATTTCTGTATGCATTTCCTTTGATCGGCAACGGTGGTCTCGAAAACTTTGACAGGCAAAATTATTGCATTTGGAATTTGAAAAATGTGATCGTTGGCATAGCAAATGCTTTTTTACCTCGATCGGTTTTTCTGTGGCGGCTAATCTTTGCTCAATAAATATGTTTGACTGTCATTTGAGGATGTAACAAAGCATACATATCTGTCAATGGCTTTATCATAGCCTCGTTGATGACATTTTTTAACACGATCACTTGAACTTTCAGTGACCTTCATCGAGCGGATCGGTTACTGTGGGAAATTTCATTCGCTATTTGATGCCAATTACTGAGTTTTTTGACAAAAATTGTAATGGTACCTACCTAGTCACCTAATAAGCTGTCTTAATATAACGAAACTCGTCGGTGTGCACATTGCGTACCTTCCAGGAATCACTCGTAAAGCTGTGACTCTAACGCCACTGTGCATTATTTAGTTTACTTTGAAGCCCATCATAGCTTAGTTCTGATACTTTCCCACTTTCATTGGGTAAATATCATTCATACCGGCTCAGTAATTTTCGACCCAGATCAAGGCTAACAATCGCCAATTTGAAGAAACAATATGACCGGCAGAAAGCAATTGAGTCTTGTTCATGCTTGCATATATAATGATTCACTTTCCCTGCTATCTCTGAGTCAAATTCTCCATTTCAACCCGATTGCATGTAACAGCTGGAGCCTGCTGCATTTCGAGGCCAAGCAAATTCGCAATAGTCTCTGTTTTATCTCGCATCCACTTACTTTCAAGGCAACTCACGCTTTCGCGACAGGTTAGTCCCGCGTGCCCTGAATCAATCTAGAGCATGAACTCACCACAGACTACCTTGAGCGTGAGTTGTTTTTCTCAATCCAGCGCCGGCAATGTGTCCCCAAAAAAGGGATCTTATCCGCCCTTTCGTAACCACAAACTCACCTTGACCCCCTTGAGAGTCACATCGAATGTTGCCAAACCATAGCCAACCCGTAATCGCAATCGCACTCGAATCAAAACAATTTAGTCGCACCTGACTGAATGTCATCAACCCATTACAAACAAAAAATATACCTTGCACCGCCTACAAGGTGATTATATCTCCCACAGAGATTTTCATTGTTTTCCTGTCCAAAAAAAAAAAACAAAACAATTATGAAAACAAATCGTCGGCGAGAGCGACAATCGCATCGATTGATTCACCTCTACGTTCGCAACTAAACACGACTTACAACTACTCTCTCGGCGCGGCACAGTCATCCCAAGGTTATCTAGAACGTGAGCCAGTTGCTTGTGGGGATAGCTTCTACCTAAAGTCGATGTGGTACAATATTTTTTAATACTCGCAATTAATATTAATTTGAATGTATTAATTGTCGGTGTTTGTTTTTATTCAGACCTCGCAGGCAATCGCGAAATAGCCGGTGAAAGTGGTACCCACCACCAAATCAGCTCAGTATGGGGAAATACTCGTACGAGTGTCTCGCGCTTGCGAAAAGTCGCTATTCTTAATATTTTTGGTCATCCGTCGTCATTATTGCGTTCGCTATTTGTTTGCCTTCCATTTTTAGATACATGTATTTACCACCTATGAGGTAATCGCTCAAATGGAGTGAGCTTTTTTTTAAGGCCAGTTGTTTGATGGAAAAAGTAAACCATGACCTGATGCGGCTATAATTTCATTTCGAGTATAAATTTTAATCCGGATTCGGTGTACAAATTTTGTTTTGATTGCAATTTTGTTTGGCGCACAACTTGTGATCGAATACAGTTTTGTGTAGAGAAATGTAATTAGAAATTAATTTTGTGCGTGATTTTATTTCAAGTCACTGAACATTAATCATACTTAGAGTGGACATTAGTGGTTGTTAAAATGGATGCTAAAAGAGAAGGCAATTTCGGTGGGGGGATCTAGCTCTTTATTTGCAAACATTTTCATGGGAGAGGGGCAAATCGAAAAGAAATCAAAGAAAATAGCTTGACTTTGGATAGATCAAAACTAAAATCATGAATTAAAATTATATGTGTGCAGCCTATGACAGGCTATGTGGTAATGTAATGGACCTTAATTGGTCCAAGTGAATTACCATTTAACCTAATGGAAAGGCAACACCAATTTTTCATCATGCTTCAGGTCAAGGGTAGCCATTATTGGAAGTGCTTGAGCCTGCTTCCATTGAACCGTAGTTTACAAATAGTGGCGCAAAAACCTGTGATGATGGAATTATTGTTGGTAGGGGCTATGCGTCGAAAGATACAACTCAATGTGGTAAAAAAAAAACCTTAGGGCTTCAGTCGTAGCTCTGTACGGGCTTGGACAACTAGGTGGTTATAATTGCCTTAGTCAGCTCGAATAGAGTTGTAAGTACGTGCCTTAGGAGTATTCCCTTCGAGTAAGAATGAAGGTATATCATTCTGATGCTGATACACTGTTACAGCTGATTAGAAAAACTGAGCATTGTCATCAAGTTGTGTGCCTCTTCAGATAGTACCCTTCTTAGCCGCGGTCTTCTTCTGTGCTAGGTTCAAATTTATCCAGTGCTACAATAAACAGGGGGAAGTCCTGTTCCTGAAAATTTCCAACTTTCGTCCACCTTCGTAATGTGTGGGTGTTAATAGTCCCGTATTGCACTGACCATGTTTTTAAAATGTACGGGCTTAGGCCCTATATCGCCCAATTTATAGTCCGTAAATGGGTGCCCCGAATACAGACGTTGACCTACAATAATTGATGAATTTTAATGTTGTTACTTATGTGTTTCTAAAATGAATGAAATGTTGGTTCTATGTAGTCACTTCATCTCTATAATATTAGATCTAATTAAAAGAAACTACTCTAAGTCAGACACTGCCACTTGATTGTAGTTATTGATGCTTGCATATTTTAATTTTGTAGACGAATTCAGTGCAGGCACAGTGGCTTAGTGGTTAGTGTATTGGACAGGTAAGAGAGGGGTCCAAGGTTCGATCCCCGACAGATCCAAATCCCATCTTAGGTTTTTTTCCACTGCGACACTTCTCGCGAACGTCTGGCAAACAGCCGAGAACTTAAGTCCCATGAAAGAGCTTCTCAATTAGCCATTTGGACTTGGCATAAAATTGTAGATCCCGAAAATGAAAAACTCGCACAAAACGAATGGATACGAGGAGCTAGGTCTAGGGTCAATACAGACCTGGTGCGCCGACTACATAAATTTTTAGATGAATTCGGTAATTTTTTACTTTATGTAAACCGACCCGAATATAAACTATGGTACCCATTTTATGCAGTCACATATGTGGTGGAATAATAAAACATTATTTACGGAGAAAACGATTGATAAATAAGTGAAAGGCGTGCACGACCAGACATTAGAAATTATTTGAGTTTAAAAGAAACTGCCTTAAAACAATCACAAAACTGCTTCTGTGCCAATAGTAAATAGTAGTGTGTAAACGGTCATGGTCGTACACGACTACCCGAGTTTTTAGAAAATGGTTTAGAATGAAAATAATGACAACAGCGGTTTGATCTAAGTCTGTTTAAACTTATGGGCCTCCACGAAACCAACGAATTTATTGGCAAGAACTCACAATAAGTTTAGTTATCAATATTGCTCTTTTAAAAATGATCTACTCGTTGAAAACAAACTCAAATGAGTTTGAGCACGACTAAGCGGTTAGTTAAGTAAAAATAAATAAATAATTGGCGGAACAGGTCCGTATGGACCCAAGCCTAGCTTCTCACAACCATTCGTCTTGTGTGAGTTTTTATTTTTGGGACGAATGGAAGGGATCTACAATTTTATGCCGAGTCCAAACGGCCAATTGAGAAGCTCTTTCATGACAGTTATACTCTCGGATGTTTGTCAGACGTTCGCGAGAGGTGGCGCAGCGAAAAAACCATAAGTTGAAATTTGGGTTTTTCTCGGGATTCGAACCTGGGACCCCTCGCTTAGTAGTCCAACACACTAACCACTAAGCCACTGCGCCGTTAGTTAAGTACTTACAATAAATTTAACTATTACCACAGTTTTAATACTCTGTTAAAAAGTCAACCTCTCGGTGAAAACGAAACCAAAATGTGGGGAAACTAATGGTCGTGCACCACTACAGTAGATCATAGCAAGGGCTTGCATAAATTGTGATAAATCACAAGTACAGTCTACTCCGGTTATCTGAAACGGCAATTTGCCACAAATTTTATTTCACTTATGCGGTATTTTCACTTATACGGACTTCGGATAACTGAAAAATTGTTGTATTTACTTAACCGAAAGTTCGAAGTTTTGTTAGCAATTCAACGAAGAATTAGGGTATGTAGTAAAGCCGAAGGAAGGAGAATTAAAAACACAACTGAAATCGTGCTGTCAAAATTGACACACAATGAAGTTAGTGTCATAAGTTCAATGGACAAGTTCAGTTGACGAAATAAAAAATGTTACTAATGGGCGCGTTCAATAACTTTGTTTTAGTAATGCGGAATTGAATTAGTATAATTTATTAATTTCTGACGTATTAGTTTGTTCAGTTAACCGGGTTTTTTCAGTTAAGCGGAGCTATTCGTATGAATTTTTGAAAAAAATGAAATGAAATTTCATGGTTATTCAATTAACCGATTTTTTCAGTAAAGCGAAGTTTAGATAAGCGGAATCGACTGTACGTTTGAGGTTCGATCTCTTTTCGTTTAAAAATTATCGCGTCTGTAAATCAAAAACGAAATGCGTGTAGCTAACGGCCTGCGAGCCCTTTTTTAATAACTGTGGTCACAAGGTAAAACGGCTTAAGTCGACTTAAGACGAAATTGAGATTTTGATGAGATTAGATTCAGCGTACCCAAATCTGTAATTTTTTTTCCAGCTTTATATCTTTATAAAAGCGGCCAAAATTTAACAGCTTAAATCACTAGAGTCAATAGAGTAAACAAAACTTTAATCTGCTCTCCTGAACAATGAGTAAAACAGACTTAAGAGGTTTTGCCTTGTGACCACACATGTTGAGGTTCGTTTCCTTGTTTTTTTTTTCTGAGCAAATTTGCCCTTTTGATATATGAGCACAGATTAAATACCTTGACAGGTCACAGTATAAATTTTGGATCTATTTTTTTTTTCACAAAATTTCCAGATTGATGAAATCGAATGCAAATTGCATTGATAACGACTAAACACATTTTTAGCCTGGCGCACAATATATTACATTCTCACTGCAGTTCATTCTATATATTAATCTGTTCCATTTTGTCAAGAAAACCGCTCGGTTGAAAAGCGCAAAAACTAAATACACTTCTTAAAATCTTCATGGTCGTGCACGACTAAACGAGTTTTAGTAAAGTTAGTGAGTAAATTCAAGTACCGTCGCATTTTTTTGTCTTTCAGTTCAAAAATAGTTTCTGTGGAAGCACTAACTGACGGAGTTTATGCGACAGAGCTTTTAGTTACTTTCCCGGTCGTGCACGACTATAAAGGAGTTCAAGCATTACACATAAATCTTATTCGCTTTGTGAAAAACAACAGTATCTATGGGTATAGGGTTGATTTTTCAACAAAGCCTTCAAAGTTCATGGAGCCCTATCAGTTGTCGTTCCGAATTTCACTTAACAACCCCCATCCAAGCTCAGTTGCTTAGATCTTACCACTTAATTTTAATTAAAACTTGTGCAAGCACAAAATTGTTTACATCACCTACCCGTATACGTAGATATATATATTCAATTAATTCGTAACTAATTTTGATTGATCATCTACTATTTCGAACTAAACGAAAAGATGAAGCAAAAAAAATACCTAATTAACTTCAATCCCAAATGACCCCTTACATCACATTTTCCGCCTCAGTCTGTAGTTCGGAGGTTGAGATTACCCGTAGATTGCGTTAACTCATTCAACTTTAAAACGTTCAATTAATATAGCCTTAGCCGAATGACAATCGCGCCTGAAACAAAAAACATTCCAAAAATATATAAACAACAAAAAAATTGCAAACAGTGACAGATGACACGGCGAAGCTTCGAACAAATTTACCAAAGGCGATAGTTTATTATGGCGTGTGCTTAATCACAGCGGTGATGTGATTGAATAACAAAACCACTGACAATGGCACGCAATCGTGACATCATTTATTTTTAACAGGAAAATTGTTTAAAAAAATCTACGCAAGTGTTGCAGTTTTAAATAAATATATGTATACGATAAAAAGTGCCAGCAAAAAATAGTGCACCACGTCTTCTGTTCACAATTGAAAAAGGATTAAGTTACCCTCATCACACACCAGCGGATGTAATGTGTATCACTTTTCCTACTGTGTATGCACCGAGAAATAATACGGAATGTAGAAAAAAAATGCAATTTGCAATTAACTACGTAAGACTTGTGGCTGAAGGAAGTCACGCCACAACGCACGTGGACAACAAATTAAAATCACGAAAGAATTGTCAGAAAAAAACATCTCTACACACCAGACAGGATAATATTCTTTATTGTTCTTCTTTTATCCATTTTCAGCTACACACTCAGTCTGTATTGTTATTAAGCGGATATGTACGGGTTTTTTTTTATTTTTTGTTTCGTTTTAATTTTCAAAGAATTCGCAGTAAATAAGAAATACGGTCTATGGTCGTTATGGAAGGATAGCTTTAATGGCATGTTGTATCCTTTCCTATTGTGTGGCTTGTATTCAGACGAAAATCTAAATTTCACTGGAAAAGAGTTGGCCTCTACCACTGTTCGTGTCGATGCTCTCTCGCTCTGTCTCCGTTGTTGTGCAAAAACATTTTTTATTTAAACGAAAATAGGTACAATCGGCAGTGAAAAATGGCAAACTCACGAGCCTCGGTGAAGGTGAATTAACGATGTTTGAGAGAAGGTTGATAACTAGTTTTGAGGGCAATAGCATGCCAATTACGACGATTGATACAATTCAATTGAAGCGGATACTTGTTGGTGATACGTGATCGAAATTGTAAATCAAAATGAATGAGGGGGTGCCTCTGACAAAATGTGGAACGTATCTTGTGTGGTATTCAAATCAGTGGTAAAAAATATCATAGTTTCTTATAGATTCCTTTTTGTTACTTCTGTATGTAGGACTGCACCCTTGGAAGACTAGAAAGATGTCAGTATAACATGGCAGTCCTGACTATAACCAAGGTGACTTCAATCCGATTGCACTTGTCAATGATGTCGCAGCAAAAATTGTCGGAACCCGCTCCCTCATTTTCCCGCTCTCTCTCATTCATCCGTTCGTATATTTGCTGAAATTTCGGGTTCTTAACAATGACAGAAAATAGGTATAGGTAAAGAAATTTTACGAATTTTATAAACGTAACGATCGTTGGAGAGGGAAATTATTGTCGCATTTATTTTTAGCTCTATCCATACGGCTTTATCTATCTTTGCCCATTCGGTGTAATAAGTAAAACCATTTGGTCAGAAAAAAACTGCCTGACATCGTCCCTTTCAACGCAGTCTTGACGTAAATTCTGAACGCATGCATTTTCAATGATAACTAACTCGGAGGGTACAGTTTCGTTTTGCAACTGATAAACTGAATTTAAATTCGAAAATCAAAATATGCCACGTAATAGCCAAAGATTCAAAGGATTTACTTCTTTTAATCGGGACTTTGATGTCACGCGCGGGATAAAGTGAAGGGCGCTGCTGTTTTGTAGTAATCTGGAAACAAGTGAAACTTATTATTATCTCACTGCAAATGTAAGTAGCCCTTATGTTAGTTTAGGCTCAATGAAACAGGCGCTGATGGAGGTTACATTGTTGTAGGATTGATCAGGTTGAGCAAAATTGGAAGCTATTATTTTATTTAATTATCAGAATGAAAGAAACTGAAGCCAAAGTTAAATTAACGGTCCTTAACTCGCCCGTTTTCCACCTCTTACCCATAGTCTTGAGATTGTTGTAAAAGTCGAAGGTATATAGGATGAGCTGCTGAAATGAGAATCCTTTGTTCTATCGCTAGTGTGACTCGCAGAAATCGTATAAGGAACACCAAAATACGTGAGGTACTCAATGTTAAGCAACTGTTTCTCCGGGCAGAATGGCCCATACATCGGTTTTTTGTTCAAGTTTAACGCATGGATTTCGATGTGGCATGGATTCTGTGTGAACGTGCAGGCGTCCCCTAGGTAAACGCATCCCTCTCTACCCCTATGGGGATTGCTTTTTATGGTATGTAGTCGCTTGTAGAGAATTCACTTAAGCATCCTACATCCACAGTCCCTTTCTTGGAAAACAAAAATTTATGAGGTATACTGTATATTGTAATTCAACATATTGTAATTCAACATAACATGACACCGTTGAAAAATGCACATCAAGCCCCAGCACACAAGAGTTCATTCGCAATGCTTTTGCCAAAATTGGTGTCACAATCATGATTTACTATGCCAACTCTGACGAAACTTTTCTAATTTTCCGTCCTAGTCCTCAGATATTCATAATTTTTATAACTACTGGTATGCTCTTAGCAGCTTCATCGTGCGTTCTTTCAGAGTGTTTCTTTTTATCAAGCCTATTGTCGATCATCATACCTTTAAGTATGTTTGGATGCAATATTATGCCCGCTTCCCCTCATGGTGGCTATATCATTTTGTGAGCTTTGAAACAGCAAGTGATATATCTGCTAAAGTAGAGGCTCAAGATAGACACCTGTGGAAATCCGCCTAGTTCTCCTTCCAGATTTTTCCCTGTATTTTTACCACATAACAGCTTTCTTTATACGATAGATAGCAACAGTATCCTACTACAAAAGAGCTCTGATACAGTTAAACATGTTCCTTCAAATTCAATTGAATTTGTGCACTATATTTCGATTTCCTAAAAGTTCTGAGAATTTTTTTCCCGTGCATCTTCATCCTCGAATATTTACCGCATCCCTCTCAATATATTTGTTTTGATTTTTGTTGAAAATTAATAAGTCATAACATCATTGTAAACGTCTTGCCAAAAGTTTTGGTTCTGTTTAACGTACACCCTTAAGTGACTTTTAAAATGCCTCTTACCCTTGTCTGGGTCATCTAAAACGTTTGTTAAGCACAAGGCTCTAAAAGTTTTGGAACATTTTGTGACCCGACGAGAAACTCTACATCAACTTTGCCCTTTATCATATCTTTACCCTAGATCCCTTGGTGAGTGCAGTAGCTGCACTTCAAGTGATCGACATTAAATCCGTCAGAAAAATTCTTACTTTTTATCTGCTGCCCAAACTTTCGTGTCCAACAAGTCTGACAAAAATCTGTGAGTATTAAGCGTCAACTAAAATATGATTATGTGGACTTAAGCTAATGTCAGATATGGAGTAAAATTCACTGAATTGTCCTTCTTTTTCTATTTTGGTCGCGATATGCAATATCAACAATGTTTGCTTAAGCTGACTTAAGTTGGCTTTCTCCCATGCGGTTCAATTATGCTTTTGCCATAAATTCAATTATGCTTCCCATAAAATTGTAAAATTATTGAAGTTCTATAAACGAATTGTTGTGAGGAGTTTGTTGGCTATTAATTTTCGAGAAGGGTCGGTTTTTCAATCCATCGTCTTCACTGGCTGTCCGGGACTACTTCACTTCAGAACGACAGCTAAGGAAAATTGCACTATCACTTCAGAGTTCAGACTAAAGAGAATTTCGACACGACTTTTTTGTCGCGAAAAGCAGAATACATAGTGAACAAGTTTTGTGATGAAAAACTAACTACTACTAACTACTCAGTAGGTATAGTACTACTGAGCAAGATGTTAGGCAAAAATGCCTAACTACTCAGTAGGTAGAGTACTACTGAGCGAGATGTTTAAAGTGGAATCAGTGCTTCCAAATTTATAGTTCATTGCATTCGCTGTTACAGAGACAAGGGAACTGCAACTATGGTACTACATAAAACTGTAGGCACCTCCGAAGTGTTACAAAATTACCGAAAACACCCCAATATTTTCGAGAAGCTAGGCGTTAGGACCTAGTCTGAAACTAGACCATCATTTGATGAATTTAAGTTGGAATTGTTTAATTTTTAGGACTTCAGTATCAGTTTATCTGCGATCGCCTGATCAGTCACAACATCAATAACGACAAAATAGGCCTACATCCGATGCTATCTCATTGATCACCAACGATCATGTAGATTTGAAGTTTGCCAGAGTCAACACACAAAGTTTAATTTATGACTAACTTAGCATCTACTCAGGCGAATAATCGGACGCAAATCACACTCTTGAGGTCATCAAGTCGGCACAGAAACACTTTTACACGAAAGTAATTAAACTGCTCTGCCGATAGCTACAGCGAGTATATTAACGATTCTCTTTGTATACACATTAGTTATATGTATCGGAGGTATTTACCAGTTTACATAATTATCACTCCAATACAAGTAGGATCTGATTTTTACTTGCCTCTGTGATCAATAGCCGATCGTGTAGAACTTCGATCTATGGATAGAAAGTTGCCGCAACATTTGTTATTACCGACTGAAAGTACAGCTGATCTTTAAGTTAATGACTTGTTTATAATAAAGATCGACTCAAATTTAAGTACCTTATTTGTCTTTGATATTTTTTTTTGTCGGTCGACAGACTGACTGCGGTGGCAATTAATATTGAGTCAAGTTTCAAAAAAACAACCAGAAACCAAAATTTATTGCCACGGTTTGCATATTTCCAAGGCAACGGTAGTATTTTTGAAAATGTTGTTTATGTCGTTTTATTACTCCATCACGAGGAAAGGGTTTGCTTGCTAAAACTGAAGGTCGTGAAATACACTGAAAAGCATTTGGGCTTAGATCGTTCGTAACCCAGTTCTCAGTGATGAAAAGATCGTGGTCGTCCGCCAAAAGTAAACAAACTGCAGACCTCATTTCGGACCTTTCTCTTCCTCGATCATCACACTCTGTGGTCCTGATTTGTATCTAAGTCGATTTTTCACCTTAAAAAAAACCGCAGATCCATCAAAAAGTATCTAACTATTTACGATCAGCGTAAGACCGGATGTATAAATAGCAGATACACACCTTCCATTTTTGAAGTGGATCAGCAGCACACATGCATTGTAGCGCGGTGGCGTTTTGTACGTTTCCCAACGGAGAGTCCCACACTCGGCGATTATCATTTGTAATTCCACGATCTTTTCCGTTTTTTTTTTTTTCCTAGTTGTTGTTAACTTTTTTCCAACGAATCTCGTGCTAACAATGATTTAATACATCTCCCGGTGCATACACGCAAAAATTCACATTTCACGTTTTAGAACCGCGAAACGAAATAGCAATAAACAGAAAAAAGTATCTCTTCAAGTGTTTTGCATAATATCTGGTTTTGGTTTAATTTTATTTTTATTTTTTGTGTACCCCATCCGTATCTGTATCTACTTCTTCCTCATGAATGTAGGTAATATTTGTTTTAAGCGCACACTATTTCTGCCACATTAATGCCGGTTCTGCTGGTAATAAAATATTGTATCTAACAAAACGAAAAAGAAAATGTGTGCACACATACGTTATAAAGAATTACGGTTTGGAAATGGAAATGCAATACTAGGTATGGTATACTAATTACGTACCTGTGCCTTTGTCGTGTTTTTTTTTTCGCATTCATTTTGCAGAGGAATTTTATCTATTCGAAGTTGTATGGAGTACAGTGTGTGCCTTGGTGCTTTGCCGCACTTGTGAGTTAATATGATATGAGTTGCATAGCCATGCACCACGGGTCGGAGGCTTGAGGTGGGGTTTTACGTATTCTTTGCCACATTTTGCGTTACTCTCGGATCGATGGTGTTGCAGTGAAGAGCATTATATTAAATATAATGAGAGAGTTTATTGAATAAAGCCGGATAAAATAAGAGAACAAACAAACAAAGATTTGAAAGCAATCAAATTTGGATCAGAGGATAATCGGGGATAAAGTTATTTCTTCTCGTTTGCATCATATATGTGAAGCATCAGCTGATTTATAGCATCAACTACTGTAAAGCATTAACCCATGTAAATCAGAATTAGAGCACAAGCTGCTTAAAGTCCTTTTGTTTTGTTGACCTCAATTGCATTTTAAAGATATAAATACGATTTAAAAAAAAAAAGTAGGGTAGGGTAAAAGCACAAGGAGGGTATCAAAGCATCGGCCAGGCCTCCACTGCATGCAAAATAGGTTTTGTATGGGAGGTACCAGAACTACTTGACCGACATAGTCAAAATTTAATACAAACCTGACGACGATAAAAGTAAGTCCTCTCACAAAATTTTACTTGCCTAGGTCGATTTGTTTTGACGATATCCTGTTTTCAACAGACAGAGAGGCACATAGGTCTAATATTGATTTTGTATGGGAGGTACCCGAACTACTTGACCGACATAGCCCATTTTTAATACCAACCTCACGACGATAAAAGTAAGTCCTCTCACAAAATTTCACTTGCCTAGGTCGATTTGTTTCGACGTTATCCTGTTTCAACAGACAGAGAGATACATGGGCCTAATATTGATTGTGTATGGAAGGTACCAGAACTACTTGACCGACATAGCCCAATTTTAATATCAACCTCATGACGATAAAACTAAGTCCTCTCACAAAATTTCACTTGCCTAGGTCGATTTGTTTCGACGTTATCCTGTTTCAACAGACAGAGAGATACATGGGCCTAATATTGATTGTGTATGGAAGGTACCAGAACTACTTGACCGACATAGCCCCTTTTTAATATAAACCTCACGACGATAAAAGTAAGTCTTCTCACAAAATTTCACTTGCCTAGGTCGATTTGTTTCGACGTTATCCTGTTTCAACAGACGGAGAGACACATGGGCCTAATATTGATTGTGTATGGAAGGTACCAGAACTACTTGACCGACATAACCCATTTTTAATACCAACATAACGACGAAAAAAAGAAGTCCTTTCATCAAACTTCATTGGCTTAGGTTGATTCCTTTGGACGCTATCGTGTTTTCAACAGACAGAGAGATACATGGGCCTAATATTGATTGTGTATGGAAGGTACCAGAACTACTTGACCGACATAGCCCAATTTAAATATCAACCTCCCGACGATAAAACTAAGTCCTCTCACAAAATTTCACTTGCCTAGGTCGATTTGTTTCGACGTTATCCTGTTTCAACAGACAGAGAGATACATGGGCCTAATATTGATTGTGTATGGAAGGTACCAGAACTACTTGACCGACATAGCCCAATTTTAATATCAACCTCACGACGATAAAAGTAAGTCCTCTCACAAAATTTCACTTGCCTAGGTCGACTTGTTTCGACGTTATCCTGTTTCAACAGACAGAGAGATACATGGGCCTAATATTGATTGTGTATGGAAGCTACCAGAACTACTTGACCGACATAGCCCAATTTTAATATCAACCTCACGACGATAAAAGTAAGTCCTCTCACAAAATTTCACTTGCCTAGGTCGACTTGTTTCGACGTTATCCTGTTTCAACAGACAGAGAGATACATGGGCCTAATATTGATTGTGTATGGAAGGTACCAGAACTACTTGACCGACATAGCCCAATTTTAATATCAACCTCACGACGATAAAATTAAGTCCTCTCACAAAATTTCACTTGCCTAGGTCGATTTGTTTCGACGTTATCCTGTTTCAACAGACAGAGAGATACATGGGCCTAATATAGATTTTGTATGGAAGGTACCAGAACTACTTGACCGACATAGTCCCTTTTTAATATCAACCTCACGACGATAAAAGTAAGTCTTCTCACAAAATTGCACTTGCCTAGGTCGATTTGTTTCGACGTTATCCTGTTTCAACAGACAGAGAGATACATGGGCCTAATATTGATTTTGTATGGAAGGTACCAGAACTACTTGACCGACATAGCCCAATTTTAATATCAACCTCACGACGATAAAAGTTAGTCTTCTCACAAAATTTCACTTGCCTAGGTCGATTTGTTTCGACGTTATCCTGTTTCAACAGACAGAGAGATACATGGGCCTAATATTGATTGAGTATGGAAGGTACCAGAACTACTTGACCGACATAGCCCATTTTTAATACCAACCTAACGACGAAAAAATGAAGTCCTTTCATCAAACTTCATTGGCTTAGGTTGATTCCCTTGGACGCTATCGTGTTTTCAACAGACAGAGAGATACATGGGCCTAATATAGATTTTGTATGGGAGGTATCAGAACTACTTGACCGATTATA
Organism: Cheilosia vulpina; assembly: GCA_916610125.1. Lineage (NCBI taxonomy): Eukaryota > Metazoa > Arthropoda > Insecta > Diptera > Syrphidae > Cheilosia > Cheilosia vulpina. Next base: position 16,484,264 of record OU744278.1, on the reverse strand, counting down.
CAAAAAAGTTCTTACACCAAATTTCATTCGTCTATATCAATCCCTTTGGGCGCTATAATGCTTTAAACAGACAGATGGACAGACAGACAGGCGGACGTGGCTAAATCGATTCAGAATGTGATCCTGATTCAGAATATCTATACTTTATGAAGTCTTCGGTGACTCCTTCTTGGCGTTACAAATGTTCTGACAAAGTGAATATACCTTCCTGTGGAGGGTATAAATATGCGTCAGCCTATTCGAATCTTCTGCAGCCAGTTGGATACTTTTCTGTGACCAATTGCCATGCCTCCTCCCATTGCGGTTGTGGAATCTTTAGTATAAGCTGACTCTGAGTAGCCTCATTGAGAATTTTAGGTATATTTAGGTATACCTCGGGTAGAGCTCGATGGTGAAAACGCAACTTGATGGCTCCTTTTTTTTTGCCCTTGGGAGGGACGGCTTCTTTGTAGTTTCCCCTTCAGTTAACTTTTTGACGAACTGATGGCTTTGACCGGAAACGGAAATTAAACTTCAATTATGGTAATCGTCGACGGTGTTGTCGTCTCGTCAGCGGATCATCGGATCCCTGAAAAGTAGTTTACTGTAGGATATACCAAATAACTCAAAATCCAAAGCACACCTTGGAATCCGGTTCAAGGACATATATTTAACGTGACTAAACCTCTTGAAGCTATAAACCTGTTGGCTTATGACTCGCATTATACCGACAAAATAGTTATAGGGGTGTACTCCCCAGCAGTCCATATAGTGTTCTCATTTAAAGTTTCCTTAGTATTTCCCATTATTATCATTTCACAAAGTTCATCAAAACGAGTTTCTCCTTCACAGAGATCGATCGCACTTGCTAACTTTGCAGCATCAAGATCAAAGTAAACATTTATTCAGTTTCTAATAACAAATTCACGCACACTCATTAACCTGAATAGTTAATAGAAATAAAATGATGTACGTCTACTTTCTGTATCTCTATTTATCTGTCGATTCTAACTGTCTGGGTCTGGAGGGCTTGAAATGGTTTTGCCTTCATCGTGCTTAATATTCGAGTTTCGATTTTCTTTATCACTTCAAATTTAGATTTCACTTTCCACACTTTTTGCAAACACAACAAAGACCACGTTACACATTAACACATTCAAAGTGTAATAATTTATTAATAATAATTAAATATTCGTGCAGAATTAATGACCGCTCAGGCACTCAGTTGGATGTATTCGTATTAGCTCTCCAGTTGAGGAAGAGAGAGAAAATCAAAATTTAATTATTCAGAAAACCAAATGTCATGAAATGAATCATAGTGTGGACATAAAAAAAATTATAACAATTCCATTGAAGTTGTTTCATTTGAGTTTTTTTTTTTGTCATTATTATTATGGTTATTACTGTAGGTATTTTTTTTTGTTATTGTTATTATTGCGTAATTGCTTGGACTTGTGGGCAATGTTCATTGTTAACTTGTTTTGTTTGCAAATGGCAACAAAAATAATGAAAACAAAACAAAACTATTACAATCAAAGCACTTAATGCAACGTTGGATGTAGCTGTCGTGTTGTTATGGATGGTTGTAGGTACCTACTCCATTAGCAGTTGGCGGATCTTTGTTTTTGTTTTAAACTTATGTGTTACTCTACATAAATAGTTGAGGCACCTGGTTCTATAACTGGGGTATTATGAGTTTGACCCATGGTACATGATTAATGGAATCATTTCCACTTGGTGGGTGTGGGTATATCATAACAGATTATATATTAATAGATGTTGCGTGCCGTAGTAAAAGAAATGCAATATATATATTTTTAGCTTTCTCGTTTAAATATGATTAACCACCTTGTTCCAGTTGTCAGATTATTTTAGCTGTGACTGTAGTTGTATTTGTTTTAAATACATTCTTGAGGTTTCAATTTACAAATATTGTTGAAGGCTCTTTTACGATAAAAAAAGATTTTTTAAAGAACAAAACGTAACTATTGCCAGAATGCCAATCCAAACAATTGCGAGTATTCACGATAAGTTTTGTTCATATGTGCTGATGTGACACGCCCACTTTTCGGGTGCGTTTTCTCAAGTAGTGTGTTGGACTACTAAGCGAGGGGTCCCAGGTTCGAATCCCGAGAAAAACCCAAATTCCAACTTAAGGTTTTTTTCACTGCGCCACCTCTCGCGAACGTCTAACAAACATCCGAGAGTATAACTGTCATGAAAGAGCTTCTCAATTGGCCGTTTGGACTCGGCATAAAATTGTAGATCCCTTCCATTCGTCCCAAAAATAAAAACTCACACAAGACGAATGGTTGTGAGAAGCTAGGCTTGGGTCCATACGGACCTGTTGCGCCAATTATTTATTTATTTTTTATGTATATAGTCAGTCATTTAAGTCAAGGCCTTTATTCGGCCTAAGCTTGAATACAACGCTCATGTTTGGTCAGGTGCACCAAAAACTGCGCTACATCTACTGGACAGTATCTAAAAGCGTGCTATAAAACTTATAGGCGATAGAAATATAGCGGAGTCAATTGTCCCGCTTGAACACCGCAGAAACGTTTTTTGCCTTTCCTATATTTTCACCACCACTGCTCTGATGAAATAGCCAAATGCATTCCGCCCCTTCAACTCTCACGCAACACTCGTCACTCATCGAATGCACATCAGTTCACCCTTAACCCTACATTCGGACGTACTGTAAAGTATAGAGATTATTTTATAAGTCGAACAACACGCATGTGGAATGCATTGCCTCAAACGGTTTTCCCTCTCACTACGACCCTCAATTGTTTAAGACCAACGTGCACCAGTACCTCTTCTCTATCCTTCCTGTTAATCCTTCCACTCGTGCTGTGCATTAGCATTATAAGGGACAAAAACCCCTTGAGCACTAGTACAGTATAAAAAAAAAAAATAGTCATTTAAGTCATTTCTGTTTGTTAGCAACAAATGAAAGCAAGCATTTGCGAATTATTTGTTTAAATACTTAGCATCGGTTGCTGAAATATTGGTAATGCGACTCAATTGCGTCAGCATTTGCTCATTATCATAACAAAAGAAAAACAATTAGGAAGTCTGGTTGATTAAGACTAGTGATATTTGCCATCACGTGGGTCAAACGGGTTATATAGCCTTCAAAGGAAAACTTAAAAGAATATATATAAATCAGGACAGGAGTTTAGGAAAATTCTTTAGCTGACTGACCCCCCTTCTTTCGTATGACTGTCTCTTATACAGCATCTTCCAATGCCGCGCGGCAGTCAAGTCTGTGATCTACAAACCCAATCAATGAGATGATCTATGTTGAATAGAGCCCTTTCCGCACGAGAATCAATGAGTTGATAAAATCAGTAGGTTTTTCGTATATTTCGTATGTTTTATCTTCTTATTTTACAGCAGTCATATGTGTATCACTTCTATACCAACATGTGCACCGCATTGATCGCAACCGTATAGCTACTATGTAACTTTTTATCCATTTAAATTGTGCTAAAACTATTTAGTCCTGTATCGTTTCGCCTGCGAAATACGATTGAGCCAATTTATTGAGACTTATTTTTAATTTTTAATACAATTTCTAGATGTCTAGGTCACAATAGCTAATTAGATATATAAAAAATTAAATCATTCTCATCACTCTGTGAAAAAACGAGATAAAATCAAGATAACCAGTGTCAGATCAAGCCTATCCTCTGAGAGTCTGTTAAGCTCGGAAATTCTTAATCCAAGTGCAAAAATTTTACTTTGGGTATGATTTTTGATTAACCTTTAATTCTTATTTTAGAATTTTTCTATAACAGTATTAAGAATGTTTAATCTTAAATTAAGCTTAACTTGATTTTAGATCAGTTTACAATGATAAAATAAGTTTATTTGTTCTTAAACATATCGTAATGAAGAATGTGTGAGCTTAAATAAAGCCGGAAGTTGTTTTATTCTAAGAATGCAAAAACTTGATTTCAAATCATTATAAACTTAAAATAAGTTTATTTATTCTTAAACATAACGCAATGAAGAAAGTATTCACCTATTTATCAGCAGTAAAAATAATGCTCCCTAAAGCCCAAAATAATTACTCTTGTAGTGATAGAGTTGGGTTCTGGGTACAGAGTTCTTCAGTATTAAAAAAACAATGACACTTTTCAGCTAATGCGGTTATACTTTATTTAGGAAAAGAATACTTATTTGTAGACTGTTACAGAGGCGGAAGTGTTCTGCCGAACTGTTTGGAATACAAAATTGAAGAGAATGGTGTTGTTTTAAATTTGGGACAACGATGTTGGCATTTCTTGGATCAACATAGGAGAACCTTTGATTTTTTCGACACATCCAACATTATTGTTACTCCTTCCCAGAAAATGTCTAGTGAGTGTGAAAAGTACAACCAATGGTTTAAGAAAATACAACCGATTTCTCCATTACAAAGAACGCCCACACCCAACGTTGCTATTCTTTCCCAGGAAATGTCTGATGAGTGTCAACAGTACAATCAATGGTTCAATGAAATTCAGCCGATTTTCCCATGGCAGAGGACTCCCAAACCCGGGTGAAAGTCACGTTCAGCTCAATACAAAAAGAAAAGAACCATGATCCATACTCCAATAACCCCAGGATATTTTTCGCCTAATGAAATGGAAGAGGGATATGGACCAGAACCATGGGAAACACATACAAACCCATACACAGCATCTTTAGTGACTCTTTACGTAACGAAATAACTCCTAAAAGGAAGACCAAGGAAGACGATTTGTTCCCAGACTAACGTCAAAATGAGGAGCGCATTGATGAGTTCTGCACTGAAATTGTACTAATGTCAATCGATCTAACTCTTAGAGAAGATGAAGGAGCATACCTTAGTACCTCCGAACAAGATCAACTGAACCAATTATTGACAGAGTTCCGGTCAGTATTCGAACCTTTAGCAGAGCCAACACCATACGCCGAACACCGAATTAATACCGGCAACCACCCACCAAATAGCAACAACACCATACAGACTTTCCATAACACGAAAAAGTCAACTGAAAAATGCCCTAAACAAAATGTTAGAGCAAGGGATAATAGAGGAATGCGAATCCCCATGGGCAGCTCCAGTTGTTATCGTACCCAAAAAGGATGGTGAAATACGTGTTTGCATCGACTATCGTGCTCTAAATAAAATAACAATACCAGATCAGCAGCCATTTCCAAGAATTGATGATACTGTCCATGCCACAAAGAGTACGAAATATAAAATAACACTCGATCCCCAAAGCGGTTACTACCAGATAAGAGTTGCAAAGAATGACATCGAAAAAACAGCCTTTGTAACGCCTTTTGGAATCTTCTGTTTTAATCGTATGCCTTTTGGCTTAAGAAATGCCCCAGCCACCTTTACAAGACTTATGGAAAAGTTTCAGAATGGACTTACTGGTGAAGGTTGGTGCTTGGACGACGCAAAAAGGCCCCATAAAACCTTCTGTCACCTCATCGATACGATTGAAGTTCCAGAGGGGGAGACTATAACCGCCACATCATAGCAACCACATTTATTTGTATAAAAGCTCATTATTTATTCAAATTCACAAAGCTCTTCTAGCAATTTCAAATCTAAAAAGCTCTTTGAAAACAATATAAAAACGATGATAATTTGTAATTTATTCTCTTCAATTTTGTATGCCAAACAGTTCGGCAGAACACGTCCGCCTCTGTAACAGTCTACAAAGAAGTATTCTTTTCCTAAATAAAGTATAACCGCATTAGCTGAAAAGTGTCTTTGTTTTTTTAATACTGAAGAACTCTGTACCCAGAACCCAACTCTATCACTCCACTCTTGAAATAAACTTTTAAAAATTTCAATAAGAACAAGTTATCCTCACATTAATTTTTTGTTGGAATGCTTCAAGAATGTCATATCATAATTTAAGATTGCACAGTCAAATTTGTTATCAACTCTGTCACTTTCCTGTTTAAGAAAATAAAGCAAATTATTATTTTTTTAAAACATATTTATTTATTGAATGAAAAACGCTTAAATGGACTTAAATCTAAAATATGTCTTTCCATTATTTAATTTTTCGAGAAGATTCTTCAGTTGTTTTTCGTCGTCATCTTAATCGGAGGCAACTTGTTGCAATGGATTATTATTACTAGACACCGGAATTAAATTGTCTTCCGCACTGTCCAGCAAATACTCATAAGTCAAATCACTATCCATTTTTATTATTACTTGCACTTTTTTTTTTCAATTTTTTCAGTCTTATATTTTTTTAAGCACTTAATTACGAAAACTCATCGGAATGAATGAACTTTCCTTATCCATCATGCAAGTTTTACATTGTGCGACTTGATTGGAGAATACAATTCTTGTATTGGTAGGGGAGGATGGTGTACCTTGGACCAAATTTTATAAAAGTATTTTTATCTTTTTGTCTGATTGATTTATCCGTTTAAAAAGGCTACGCACCAAAACTTTTTCATAGCAAAAATACATTCCAGATTTTATCTAGAATGTTCATGTCATGTTTAAATGCAGTTTAAGAAAAATCCATCTCGATGTTCCAAGGTACACATAGTAAGTGTACCATGAACCGAGCCAGTGTACCTTGGACTGCTCACAGTAAATATGCAATCTTAAGCAAAATTAAACAAAACTTTAAGCAAACCAAACTTCAAAATAATTTAACAGGCTAAAATAAAGAAGACGTATTGAATGGTCTTAATGTTTGGCTTTGGCCAGCCTAAAAATTTCGTCAATGGTCATGTCTTCTTCTCCGCTAAAGTCTGCTTCGCTGCTGTCATCATGTTCCATAGGTTTTTTTATTTGGTTCACTTTTCGTGGTATTGGTGTTCGGGGCTTCAATCCAGCTCAATGGTATCGTCACTTTCAGATGATTCATCTAACATTTTCTTCTTCAATGCCTTTCGAGCCCTGCCGATGCATTTTTTTTGAAGTGCTAGCCTCAACCTACTCCTTCTCCGTGGTGTCGGTGATAATCCTTGTTTTCCCCTTTTTTCTTCCAGGTTTGCACTGCTGATATTTTCCTTTTTATTAATCACATCTGCTATAGCAGCCTCCAAAGATATTGCATTAACTTTTGGTCGCGTTTGGCCAGATTTGCTTCGAGGCATTTCTTTAAATAAGCATTAAAAACAACATAGTAGGTGCTCAAAAAGGAAAAGCATTATGTAAAATAAAATCAAACCAGAAAAAAGTGCATTGTGTGGTGCATTGGTGTGCATTGGCCGGTCCAAGGTACACACAAAATAATGAACCAAGGTACACCACACAATCTTTTTTTATACAAATGGCTCTAATTTATTTATATAAAATAAATGTAACTCACCGATTTCACAGCTATACAAAAAATATCAATTGCAAGGTAAAAAAAAAACAAGAGTCGCGCATTCCAGCTGCTCATACACGAGTAGCAGACTTCCTGAAATTCCTGAAGAAAAATACTTTTCATACACGAAAACAGTTCCTGAAAATGTTTGTTCAACTACTGCGAAAAAAAGGCAGCGACTAACTGGGCTGACATGCAACAACATGTCATATATAGTTTTGGCGGGAGTACTCATTTTAAAAGGGTAAATGCGCACGTTATAGCTATTGGTCCGAGGTACACTTGGTCCTCCCATAATGTTTCGATCTTAGTTTGAAATTGGTTGCGTTTGATTCGAGAATATAAATTCGTATATCATGATCGTTTAGATTTTAATTGGTATGCACATTAATCCATCATGTACGTTTAAGATTATTTCGGCTTGATTGAAGAATATAATTCTTGTTCAAACATTTTGCACACCAATAGCCAAATATCATGTTCATGACTGAGATTTTAAGATTATTTCGGCTTAATTGGAGAGTATAAGTCTTATTCGATCCTGTATTTGAGTGCAAAAAACATAATTCAGGTGATATGGTTCAGATTTTAATATTGCAGAGGCTTGATTTAAAATTAAAATGCTTGATTCTAGATTTTTGCTATTGTTTTAAGAATCATTCGACTTATTTTGAGATTGAGCACGTAAGACTGAAGAACATTAAGAGTAAGCCTGATCGGACTAGAATTTAGCTTGCGATATTTTTATGAGTGATCCTAGACTTTAAAGTGGGAGATAATGATTATTATTAAAGCACTTTTTAAGAATTCGTTTGTCAAACTCTTCCCAAAATTTCATAAGTCTCGGAGATCCACTAAAATAGGGCCACTTTAGGGCGTTTTTAAAGAGCCTAAAACGCGGTTGTAAATGACATGTGTTTTTATTGGTGAACAAAGAAACCAAGAATACAGAATAAAAGACGAAGCGTTCACAACGTTATAAAGAATTTATTGGAATGAATCAAGAATTAATTGTACAGTCGTTTCGTACACTAAACCAATTTATGTATTACAGAATATAATATTTTACAAGTAAATGTTAACTGTTATTGTTTGTTTATTTATATATTTAAATGTCATCGATGTAAGCAGCCTTCGTGGATGGGTGTGGGCATTGTTTGTCAGGAATGTGCAACCAATTACTTCGCAACACGGTGATAAAAAAAAAAGCATTTAAGTCCTGGAACTTTAATGAATGTAGAAACGAGTAAAGTGTTTGATTTCACCTAATAACTAATTTATATGAAGTACAGTGTGTTGGTCGGGTTTGTGAGGCAGTTGTTAAAAAAAAAACATTACTTGGTTTTTAAAGTTTCATCCAAATCGAAATGAGGGTTTTCGAGATATGAACAGTTTCTAAAATAAGCGTTTTCGGTGATTTCAATTGAATTACACAATAAGTAATTTTAAAAACATCAATTTTAAATCCATAAAACGGGGTGTGCGGTCATGTTAACCTTACCTACTTAAGCTTAAATATCAATTTTTGTTGAAATCGTTAGAGCCGTTTTCGACAAAATCAAACTGGTATGAAATTTTTTTTTTATATGGGAGTTGTACCATTAATGTTGAGGTTACCTCGCAAAAAAAGAAAAAAAAACGACTCCGAACAATAAACGGGTATGCCTCAGGAACATACGGACAGACGGACAGAATTTAGCTATCCACTTTTTTAAGTTGCTCTATCATCTCGAGTTGGAAATTTTGTACGAATACAATATCTTTCTCCTACTACATAATCGAGAAAGTTAAAAATATATTGTTATGGATATTGTTAAAAGAAAATTTATTCTCTAAACACAATATATGCTTCCATTTTTTTACGACTTATAGCAGTGTGAATCTGTTAGCCCCCATCAATGCATGCGATCAAAAATGCGCTTAATATGGAAATAACTCTGCAGTGGAATCATCAACGCACACCTTGTAGCCTAATTTGCATTTAGCCATTGCTGAGAGATGCAAAAAAGTGGTTTTGTTGGGGGGAAAAATTGATTAAATAATGTATGCGAACTTTTTCCGCACACTTCTGGACAAAAACTATGCCAAATGCAAATTTAACAGAAACAAAAGTAAAAAGCCCTCCGACCACTTCAACTGCGAATAAAACAATTTCACCGCCAAAAACGAAGCAGAAAATATTACCAATTGGAGCCATTATCACCGCATTCTCTGCACGCTTTGTTTCGACTCGCATAAAGAGGAACAACAAATTCGAAACCTTCCGGCGACGACGTCATACAGTAAGTTGACCACCAATCACTTTACGCCTCACACCACCGTCAGATGGCATCAGATCATGCAATTTCATTGCTTTATCCAATCGAAATGGTCAATGACTTTGGGGCAAGCTGGGGTTTTTCGCTTCTTTTTTTTTTGTAACAAAATTATTTTATTTGTTTTCTTCCTTTTTGACCAATTTCTTTGTACGGTGTATAGGTTTCCCACTTGCCACACGCATTGCTGCCGACTGAGCTGGTGTTTGGTGGTGTGGCATATTGTGAAAGTTATGAAACTGACTAAAGTCTTGTCTCGGCTGTCTCTTTTTCCCTTTTTGATGCGGGAAAATCACTTATTTTTGACGAATGAGGAAATTCTCACTCAATAGATACTCATTGGCGTGTTGTGTGTATCTGCGCGCTGTGAAATACAATATTTTTGTTACCAATTTCTGACTGGGGCTGTTTGCTTGGTTGCCATCAAAGCCCGATGATTGCCACCGAGTGGCTGACTGTTGGATAGACGCATTATGCAACTTGCGAGATAATTCCCTTTTGGCATAGTGCCTGGCGACAAGTCGCAGTCGATTCTCTGATGCATGGCCGATTTCGAATGAAGTTGCGTCTGGCTTTCAACCACAGTAAAGGAGTTTTAAGTTTCAATCTGCGCGTGTAATTATTATCTAATAACGACTAGATGTGGACTGTTGTAAGCAATTTTATAATATGCGTATCCAGTAAACATGAACATGAACAAGATGGGGATTGTAATTATTTAAAATCGCTTTTAATTGAGTCATTTGTGGAGATAGTTGACAGGTTGAAAGTTGTGTTTCTGTGTTGAACTGGTTGTCCAAAGTGCTCGAACCAATTCGCAGGTAATCCTGTTAAATGAAGTCATTAGAAGTAATCCACTCGTCAATGGTTTTGCGTTTTTACGGGTGAAGTGTTACATTCGAAAAAATTAATATTTATGTGTTAATTTTCTTGCGCACATATGTGTGCGTTTGCTTAATTCGCGTGCGCTTTTGATGGCGTTTACTTTTATGGGTCCTTCACTGTGGAAAAATGTTTATCAAAACTCCAAGTGGATGTAATTGAACAAAAGATCTTCACAACAGCGGGTAGCAGAGTGTTTTCTTAGACTACAAATAAAATTAGTCAACAGGTCCGAACTGAGAACCTCTATAGACCGCTGTAACGTATGTATTCTCTGGTGTGATGCATACATTAGCTTGGCGCCCGATTTTACAATACAGCTTGAAAGGTCTTGGAAAGAAGTACAATCTCTTAAATTTTACCAGCATTTTAGGCAACAGCCTGTATCATGTCTACTGTCTGCATCTTCAATGTTTACATATGTTAACGTGGTCCGGGAGCGGTTCTTGATAGTTGGGAGTCAAAACATCCATCAGGCTCAAGAAGACTCCAGCGGGATTGTCCCAAATATTTCACGGATATAAGTTACTCGCCTGCAGCTGCAAATAAGTAGGTCGCTACGAAAAGTCTATAAACTGATTTTTCATAAATTGATATGTATTGTTGGTTTTGAGCTAAGACAAATTTTAAATTTGCGTTCCCTGAATAACTAATTGAATGTGCGCAATATTTCCAAGTCGGGTAAAAAAAAGTCATTACAACAAAAGAGCCATCTACTCATACAATAACTTCGTACCTGCACGCGAGTAATGTGTTCCAAACGCAGTTGCGGTGAGTATCGAACTTGTTATGTGCGCATTGTATATGGTCGTGATTTTTCGTTTGTCATTAATTCGCAGTCCATTTGAATTCCATTGCCAACAAATATCATCACACGGGTGATTGAACCTTTCCTCACCTCCTACTACTACTGGGCATACGATTTTGCAACGTAAATAATCGAAATCCCAGCTAAATCACTTCATTAGAGCGTGTGCGCACATACAAGTGTGCGTTTTGTTAAATCGCGTGCGTTTACGCGAAATAAATTATTTTCAGAGCATTCAATCAAATTCACTCGCATTCCAAATTTTGTTCATTCCAATGCGTGACTGTTTTAATTACACTCTAACGAAGAGCGCACTCCTCGTTCACATATGGAGGTCGCATTCTTCACTGACCAGACTTCAAACAAAAGCGCTCTATTTCTATTGTCTCTGCAGCCGCTCAGGATTCCACAATATGCAGTAATTTACCAACCCAATAAACCGGCTTTGACACCCACCTCCTCATGTGCTCCTATCTGACTTCATTCCACATAACTACACAACAACCATGTTAAACTCATCATTAATGTAGCGATAGATATCTGTATCTGTACAAGCCTTTCACACATGAGTGCGCATCAGAAATGCATTCATTCCGATATGGTGCTCATCGCTTTTGATTCAGAGTTGTTTCGTGCAAACTTTTAGGTATATCAAACCCTCTTTGGATGAATCTCTGACATTAGTCGACTAGAGACGATAATCAAATTCAATTCATTCATCAGCCGAGAAAGCCTGCAGAGGTTACCATTTGGCGTGCGCCTAAATGTAGGGTAGATATACTCGTACACATGCACGGCGATGGTCATTAGTTACGCCAAAAGAAGGTTACCTACGGCCAACTATTCGACGAAGAAAACTTTTCACTTGAAAAATTTGTACAGACGGCCAAACGATTTTTTTCTATATGTGTGCGCTATTGTCCACTTTGTTTGGGGCAATTGCATAGATACGGCTGATGGCCATTGATGGGCTGCATGATAATGACTGACAGTATTGTTCCCTCCGATAGATGTTCCAAATATTAATTACTGAGGGTCTTGTGAAAACTTTCTCATACAAGAACCTATCCGTCCGATTCAATTCATTGAGTCGCCCCCCCCCCCCCCCCCCTCCTTTCCCAATTAATTTTACAAAAGTCTGCTTATACAAATGAATGTCATGTGGAAATCCATTAGTAACGTTTTTTTTTAAGGTTAACTAGTTCCAGTCCGCTTTTCTTTCTTCTCCGGCGATTTTCATATCCGAGCAGTGAATTCGCAATCAAAGAAACTGAAAACGGCTCCTATCAATCTGACATTCTAAACGCTGCCGGCTAGAGCGCTTCTGTTGATGATAATGATGTTAATGATGATGGAGATGTGGAGAGTGGCCAAAGTCCAGTATGGTTACTTTTCTAGTGGCGGCCTGTATTCATTTCATCGGTCGAATGCCCCTGGGATGTGAATGGAACAAGGAAATATACGTGAGTGTATACCTATACACCCGTTTAACTTGGGCCACTTGAAAATGATGTGGAACGCATCAGTGTGCTAAATTAAGATCCAGTGAAAAAGGGGGCAGATATCGAATCCTCATTTGTGCACTTACACGTTACACGCCATGCAAATGTGCATGCAGAGTCGTGTGGTAAGCGCATCCGAAAGAGGAACATGTATACTGTGATGTTCATGATGATGACCCACGTAACAAGGAGTGGTTTGTTGTTGTTTGCATTCGGTGAGTCTTCACTTTATTTTTTTCGTTACCGGAAATTAGTAACAGAGAGCCGTGCCTATGTAAACACGCTACTATGATGCAGGCAGTACGTAAACAATTATGGCAAGAGCTTCCACCAGTCGGCGGGTATTGTGAAATTACTCGGAACAAATAGATAGTAGGGAAATTGAAGGCGCACTGAATTCCGTCCGTTGTTGGGAATTGATAAATTTGGTCATTTACCCTTGGTATTGATTAAGGTAAAAGTTTAAGTTTGCACTGTTCATCCATTTCAATAAGTGGTTTGCCCTATTTGATTCACAAGGTGAGTGTGCGCAATATGATTTACAAGAAAACTGCCTTTTCGTAGAATTTCTTCTTTATGTTTGGCATTCAGCGTGTGATTGACTTTAAGATTATCATGATGATTTCATTTTCATAAATTTACTTTTTCAACTAAGAAACATATGTGCGTTTCCTTACTCTTTAAAAAATAGATATAGCTGTCGGTCGTTTTAGAAGATGTCCACTTTAAATACCGTATTTATTCGCTTGCGCACACGCAGTTTTTTTATACGTGTGCTCTTACATTAGGGATTACTTTTCGAGAAAAAAAGTGATACGAGTCGTTATAAATACAAGGTGGGCCAAAAGAAGTCATCTGATGTTGTTTGGCTCTCAATTTTTTCTAAATGAAAAACTTCGATTATGTTTTTTGATTATGTTTATTTGAACCTTAAGAATTTTATTGGTCAAGTCGAGCAGATGATATCGGCCAAATGGGCGCCGTCACAATTGATTGCCATACGGGCCCGTTTTATGGCATTTTGCATCACTTCAGAGAGAACTTCGGGCGACAGATTCTCGCACTTGTGTCGAATGTTGTCCTTGAGGACTTCTAGGGTCTCGGGCTTGTTCACGTAAACACGGGACTTCCAAAAAATCCCACAAAAAAAAGTCTGGAACGGTTAAATCGGGCAATCTTGGCCCACCTTGTAGAAGAGTTGCAATTTAATTACATTATTTATTGGTGTACGCATCTGTGCGTTTGATTTTTTCGTGTGCGGAACACTTTCCAGTAATAAGAGATCACTGTTGCAAAAATTAAAATAAAAAAGTCAGTTCAGAAGATGTGCACCTCAAATTAATTATGTTTTTCGTGTGCGCACACATTTGTGCATCATGTGTGCGCTTACACTTTCACTATCCATTTCAATAAAAAATTGCACAACTAAGTTGCTTTTCTGGTTGCAAAAAGCCCGTGGTGTGTAATCTGAAGTACTGAGCTAGGGGCTTAAATTTCTTAAGGGTTTTCTTCTTTTAAATCATGTCAGTGACTACGTACACTGAAAGAAAATGACAAAGAGTCATAATATTGTTTTTTTTTTTTTTTGGCATGAGATGTTGTGCGCTTGCTGATTTACGATAGGAAAGCATTAAGTTTTACACATTTCAAACCGAGAAGAGTTTCACTATTGCAAAGAAGAATTATTTTTATTAGTCAGGACTATGAGGAAGTTTGTTATTAATTAAAATATCCGTGTGCGTTTAGACAACTAGGGATAAACCCATGGTAAATCATAGCAAGAATGACCACAACATGGGATCTTGTCAGCTAAATTGGTGACTTCTGAAGCATTTTCAAAGCCCAATAAGTATTTACGATAATCTCACGATACATCCAAGTTGGACTCTTGATATGAAATTATTCACGTGCCGGTTATGCATTTTTGTGTTTCTGATTCAAAACTGGAAAGATTCGCGTGCTGTTAGATTCTACTGAAGTTTTTTCATGATTAAAAGGCCGATCAATTTTTTCTGACGTTTATATTCTCGTCACATAATAGCACTTAAATTGTTTCTAACCGACCACCTCACTTCTAAACCAATGGAATTATCTCTATTTCACTCAGAAGTCGGCACTGCAGTTTGTAAATGTTTAAAACATGTTTTCTGTAAACTGACAGTTGTGAATTCGAAAGGCGGCTTTTAGCTATAATAATAATAATGATGCTCTTAGAAACAATTCCCAATAATGTATAGATAGCTTATGTAAATAGCTCAAATGATAATGTACAACATGCTTCAACAAATTATGGTTGTGTCCAAAAGAGAGTCTGAATGACTTTTGAGCAAAAGTTTCTTGCAATTGACTTGAAACTTCAAGTTGACTGTGCGTATGATAAGCACTCGAAAGCACTTGACGCTTTGGAGGCCATGTTCATTTAAAAAGCACCAACGCACATCAAAACCAAAACATCCACATTGTTACGAAATTGAATTAATATCTTAATTACGCCAGAAATTTCCACACAAAGCCCATCGGCCTTCAGAACATCTTGCACTCACTAAATTATTTGTTCAATTGTTATTTCAAAACTGAAAACCTCATCTTCTTTCATCACTCGCCAGAAAATTGGGGAAACTTCACCACCTTGTATTTACAAAATTTCTCACGGTATGTTCACGCACCAAAAGCTTTTACAAAACTCACCGCCGATATATGAATAATGTCCATCCAGACGTGCTGCTACTGTAAACAAGATTCTTGAGAATTTCGCAATATCACAGTCGTTCACAGAGTACACTCGTTTTGTTACAGCGCTTTGGTAAAACACACTGTCAATGACTCAGTGTCCGGAGATTGTTTTGATTGCGAATTCCACATCGCTGAAAGTACTTAACACCGTGGCAATCTGGTTATGGTATAAGCTGGCTTTAACCCACATCCTAGCGAAACGAAATGATACTCTAAAAAGCGGCACTCTCAATACGCCGCATCGTAAAAAGGAAATGAAATTTCATTTCATAATCAAATTTTCGTTAATAGCCATCTGGTTGGCTTTGCCGCCCTCAGTAAGGAAGTTTGGTCCAAATATTTCTTTTGATTTTCAATTTTTGGATTAATTGATTTCGAGTTTCACCACGTCCTCCTCTCGAGTCGGGCTATTCCGTATTCCGCTTGCCCATTGTTTACTTATCGTTATCGAGATGGTAAGTGCTTATGCGTAAACAATTTTCTCCCTCTCAATGGCGGTTTCCGTAATTAAGTGAGATTAATTGAGTTCAATTGGGGTCAGCCTGGAAATAGGAAAAGGAACGATTTTCTTTCGATTTAAAAATAGAGAGGGACGCCAGACGTCACATGTTATATAATAGTGTTGCCTAAACTTGCCATCTTCAATGTCTATTTAAAGAAAAGGTCAGCGGCTCTATTAAAAGTTAAAAAAAAATTAAAAAAAAAAAAAAAACATTTTCAATTCCGAGGGACACTTTGAAACAAAAGACACGTTTCAAATGACTCCAATTATAACCCGAGAGGTCATGCCCGCCATACACGTAACGCGTAAATATTATTAGCCTGTCTAAAACGTACATCATTTATGACTGTTTTTAGTCTCGTTTACTAAACTGGAGGGCAATTGAAATAAAAAAAATAACAAAATACAATTCAAGTGTCAAGGCAACAAAAAAAAATGTTTTTCTTTGCTTTCGACTTATTTGAGCAGGTGTATTGGGTTTAACAAGATATAAAAAACTTTTATCGGACGCCGAGGAAATAACCTTCTTTGGAAAAGTTATTAAACTTAAAATAGATTAAAAAAGTTTGTTTGCATTTTTTTCTTGTTCGGTTCCCACGTGTTTGATAAGGCTTTGTCGATAAAATTTGTCACAACTTTACCGAGAGATATATAATAAGTACAGATATTCTTTGATGTTTGGTCATTAGTTATGGTTTTTGACAGTTGTAAGATATTTTGTTAAACAAAAAGAAGTTCAAAGTCGATGATTTGTGTGTTTAATTGAATTTATCTAAAGAATGCATAGTATTAATGACAAACCTCGAATAGTTGAACTTTTTGCAAACCTAAAAGAAGCATGGTAATTTGGGAATGATATACCTAGTTCGACTTCTGGTGACTGCTAAAGATCATCTTTTCTTTTTTTGTATGAATTTCAGAACTGTTTGTTTTGCGTCTACTTAGAAACTTGTCAGATCATAACGAGGTTATTTTTAGTTTTTAGTTAGCACTCAGTTTTTGGGCTATTGCGATTGGACAACCTATCGGAGTAAAGGACTATTCACATGAGAGCGAACTGCGAAGGAGCGATTATTCGTAGTGTCTGACACTTGATTTACATGAAAACTTTTTAAGGCGATTCAGTTTCATTTTCAAAAGTTAAGTTCGAACTAATTTTTCATTCGTGGGCAGTGGGCTTCTGGATCGCGATTGTATTATGTGGATTGTAAATAAAGTGAACTGCTACGCGGCAAGAATTTTCAATTTAATTTAAATCACTTAAGACTCAGCTTTTTTTTTAGATTAGATGTACGATTCAATAAATATTATGCTTTTTGGGTAGAACAACTAGAAATTTTCAATGCAATAAAGTGATTTGTTCGCAATTCGCTAATTCGCAATTTGCGCTCATTTGTGATAACATAAATTTCCCGTTTTGCTGTTATTTTACTCGATTTGGTCTAACCCTAAAACACATTTAACAATTTTGAGTCCTGATTTCACAAGAGCTTAAAGATTTAAGTTTTCACGAAGCTTGCACAATTGGTTACCTAAACCTATTTCTTTTTAAGAAATGAGTAATTGTGATTGTGTATAGTCCGAAAGTGATATAAATACTCGTATGTACTACACTTTAACGACCTTGTCGAAGCAAAGCGAGTTACCTACTTTCCCCTTATTATAACTAGGCTAAAGGCACGTTAAATAATATTCGCTATATGATGATTTTGTTACTTTACAATAAACACAGCGATATATATTTCACCGGTCGAAATTTGATACCAGGATGATATCGGAGCTTACATTTTTCCGGACCATCTATATTTATGCTTACAATGGCAGCGGTTTTTCAGTTTTCGTCCCAACAGTCTAAAAACCGTAATCGATTTAAATATGCCCAAGTGCAGGTATAACAACATACTCCGGTTTAAGAAAATTTAAGAAATAAAACTTAAAAAAAATAGCCTCTTAACATAGTTTTGATCAAAAAATAAATATAAATGCTGGTCCCATATAAATCTTAAAGCAAACCAGCGTGCGACACAGTCTTGCAATCTATTTTAAGTGTTGTCGATTTTGTTTTAACTTGACATCGGGTTGTTTAAAAAAGCCTTCTTAAGCATACAAGTACCTCCTTTTTTTAATAAAACTATAAAATCTGATGATGTTCAAAAACTTAATTTCGCAAAATCTGGGCTATTTTGAATTCTTTGCTTTTTAAATCGTTTAAAGTGTGCCATTTTGTTCGCTAATATTGATTTAAAAAAAAATGCAGTCTTAAAAAAGCAATCGAACTACAGAAAAGCACATTTTTAGTTTAGAAAATCGAAAATAAATTTTTGTAAAACATTTTTCAGAACAAAGCTTGTTGCGATGGGAATAGTTACATTGTCCCCCTTAAAGAATAACCAGTTTGTTTTGTGAGCAATGGCAGATGAACAAAAAAAATTTGAAAATTTGAAATATACTTGGATCTGCCAGAAAAAGGCGCAAGAATATATTTTTAGTTCTTAATTTAAAACCAAGGGTACCTTTCGACGGTTTTTAGTTTTTACACCACAAATTGCCGTGTGTTTGATGTAAAAACAAAAATTGGTATCCCTGAGCAAAGTGGCTCAGTGTGGTTACTGTAAGTGGCTTTTGAGCGAGGGCCGCAAGTTTGATCAGGTTGGAAAAATCACTAGATTCATCATAAGGTTTTTTCCCTGCGGCCGTGAAAGTGAATTTTTTCTCATAGATCAATCTGGATTCGTTGTGATTGTGATGATTCCTCTGCTAAAAAACCTATCAAAGTTTATAAATTTACCAAGTATTAGGAGTAGGATACAATTTTTTACAAGTCATTTACATACCTTCCGGAGAGTGCTTGGAAGTCCTGTAATGGCGTCACAAAAGTTGAGTAAACTGCCGGTTTTTGTAGCTGCCACCTTATCTACTACTTATATCCCTAGCAATAATTAAAATCGCTAGTTTACGACTAAAATTTGTATTTATGCACAAACAGTCAAGTTTTGTAAAAAAAATTTGTATCAATAAATCCAACTGAGTCTGTGCGCCCTGAATTCGATTTCATTGCAGAAATCTGCTGGTATCTGCTTGCTGCTTAAACATAAATCAAATCAATACAAAAATACGGCGATAGATGGAATCTTTGTTTTTGTTGTAAAAGTTGACACCGAATCAGTTCATATTGTGACGTAAATCTACGCTGGGTAAGAGTAAATGCAAAGTACTAGTGGCGGATTCTTCAATACAAGCTGACGTCATTAACATATATATATGTTCGACTTGTTAAGTTAAAGTAAAAAGATTGTAAAAAAAATTTAACCGCGAATCGCAATGTTGTCCTAAGAACAAGTAATCACTTAAACACATCCCCACATAGAAGTCACGAACCTATCTATTAAATCCATATGTTCATTCAAATGTCGTCTTAATCCCACAAATGCCGCACTGTCTGTGGAAATTCAAATTCAAATGAAATCGGATGCGGATGCGCATATGCAAATCGAAACAAAATGACCTCCATTGTCTTTTTTTCACGCCATCTAAATTTAACACCTGTTGAAATAAATTTGCAGACATTTCGACACGCAAAGTAAATTCCATGATATAATAAGAAAAATGCGATAATTTCAACTCAAATAAATATTTTGCATTAACCACCAAAGTTTGCACAAAATTTCACCACAAATGCTTGTGTCCACAAAAAAGAATCATTGAACCCTCACCCACCAAAATCGGTTTCCTTGCTCTTCAACAAACAGTTACAAAACAAGAAATACACAAAAAAAAAAACAACAACAAACCTCCAACCATTACAACATCGAATTTATTATCACCTCCAGATCCAACAAAGCATCTTTAACATAACCACCGTGGTTTCCACCCAAAGTAACACAAACAAAATAAAATCAGCAAACACACTGTATCGTTCTACGCAATCACTCCATTTTTAGTTAAAACAACATTTTCCTTACCAGTGGGTAGATAGATGGAAAGATACTTTTATTCTTGCATTCAAAAAGCCCCAACAGAATGTAGTTCTTTCGGTGTATGTACCTGTAGACAAAATCTTGAACAACATCAGCCCACAGCAATTAGAATCCAGTTTAGAGAGCAATAATGTTATTATTGTTTTTAAGAAAAAAAAAATTCCCCAACAGCCATGGCATTTTCCCCGAGCACGACCAACAACGAGACCGTGTGAACAAATTTGAAATTCCGTTTTTCACTAGACAAAACTTGGTCCTGTCTCTCTGTGTGCGACCATATGGTGCTAAACCAATATCTCTATTAGTATTTTCATATTGATTCTGCATTAATTATGTGTGCGCACATAAATCCATGCGGCCAGTGGGAGTCGAAGAGTCGAGGAGTCTCCAATTTGAGAAACATGTTCCGGATGTTGCCCTCTTGTGACATCGTATTAGTTGTATCGGATGTTTTATGAATTTGCTGGCATAATTCCCACGAATTTGTTTTCATATTTCCCCCGATGAGCTTGCAATGAGGTATTAGTAACATAAATTCGTGGAATTACCTCCGCTTAGTGCTGGTCGTCGCACGTTGCATGTATTATGAGGAGGTAATTAGACCAAAATTGGCTGCAAATGATGACTAACGAAAATTTTGCGAGTTGGTGGAGAGTGGGTGGCATCATTTTGTTGGACATTGTTAGAATCATTGTTGTCAGGTATTCACGCCCTATCTATGTGAGTGGTTGGCGTTTACTAGAACCGGCTTTGGAGTGACCTACAAATATTGCCAACACCTTTTTGGAACCTTCGTTGTGAATAAGGAAATATGTATACAAAATACAAATTCTCATCAGCATTGGCGGATCGGTGTCTAGTTCTTTGGTTCTCCAAAATTCGAAAGATTTGTGCCCAAGCTCGGAGGGGTAGCACTTTTATAAACATAAGTCTGAGTCATGGTGCTATTTACAGCGATAGAACTTATGGCTCTCCTCGGAAGAAAATCTCCGAAAGCACTGACAAATGACATGTAAATCAATGACTAATGTATTCTAGCCTCTGGTTTCTTTTTGAGGGGAGATTTAGTTATGACCTGTCAAATTATTTTCCATATCCAGACGGATGAATTAAAAAAGTTTTATCTTCTCGGTATACAGTTCCCATGGTCACTTGTTGAAATGGCAAGTAAATCAATCCCCTTTATTATATTTCATTTTTTGAACCAAAGTGAAACTTTCTTTTTTTTTAATTAAGTTCCGAGTCCGAATTTCTGAGTCTTCTCAAAACCATTATTTTCTTCAATATTTACAAACAGATGGAAAGAACTTTTTTTTTCTGGGTATCAAACGTGAAACCTCTCGCACGCCAAAGGGTGTTCGTAAACATATTCTTCTATTCGGGTTATATTGTCTACGGAACTTGATGACGTCCTATCTTTTTGATTCTATACCAGGGGTGGGATTCTGTAAGATGAAAACGTTCATGGCGTTTCGTTCAAACGAATGTTTTGCTTCATGTAACTTCGAAAACGAAAGGAAATTTCATTTGGGCGCAAGCAAAAATGCGAAAGTTACTTCATGTAACTCCAAAAACGAAAGATATTTTCGTTTCATGCGAAAGGAATACAGCGAGTGCTATTTTTTTACGTTTTTTATTATTTTTTGTTGTTTGGTTGTTTAATTAGTGGTTGTGACTTATATTTATTTCACAAAAAAATATGCTGTCCAATTATTTATTAACAACAACCGACAGTGATGTTAGTGCTGTGAAAAATTGTGTAAATTTAAGAACAATCCGAAAAAAATCTTCGAGATTGTTGGGATCCTCTTACACTGCCCGATGAAAGATTTTTTTTATTGAATTGATGTGCATTGAAATTGGCAGTTTTGTTTTCACCCGGTGTTTGTAATCTGCCCATGTCAAAAAAAGTGATATATCAAGTACAACATATACCTACGTGCGTATAAGTATACATTTTTAAGACATTTTTCCATCGAATAATTTTTTTATGGGACTCGCCCATTTGAATTTAATACTTTACACAACTGTTCCCATTTTTATGCAGCTTTATTTCGTGAGCAGTATCTTGCGTATTTTTTGCTAGGAAGGGATACTTCTCCATCCACTCGATTATAAGATTTTGTTGCGTTTGTGTTGTTGTTGACGTCTTATAAGAATGTAAAATAAAAAAAAATAAATAATTGGCGGAACAGGTCCGTATGGACCCAAGCCTAGCTTCTCACTTCGTCCCTAGCTTATTTTTGGGACGAATGGAAGGGATCTACAATTTTATGCCGAGTCCAAACGGCCAATTGAGAAGCTCTTTCATGACAGTTATACTCTCGGATGTTTGTCAGACGTTCGCGAGAGGTGGCGCAGCGAAGAAAACCTTAAGTTGAAATTTGAGTTTTTCTCGGGATTCGAACCTGGGACCCCTCGCTTAGTAGTCCAACACACTAACCACTAAGCCACTGCGCCTTATAAGAATGTAATTAATTTAAATAAAGACTTTGTATGACGGTAATTGTTAATTATACAACTTGCATTATTATACTAGTGTTTGTTTACTATTGATACGACCAAAACATCATCCAACGAACAATACTTACCTTGAAAGCGGTCAGCTGTTAGCCGTCAAAACAATAAAATTTGATATATAGGGTGATTTTTTAAGAGGTTTAGAACTTGTTTTAAAAAAAAAAACACAAAAAATTCGAAAAAATGAATGAAATATTTATTTGAATCGATAGTTTGAACCTTGCAATTTAATGTTTAAAGATAATTTCATGCAAATGTTGACCGCGGCTGCGTCTCAGGTAGCCCATCCGCTGAGTCCAATTTTGGCATACTCTTTCACACATATCGGCCGGTATCTCACGAATGAATGCATGGATGTTGGCTTCCAGTGCGTCAATCGAAGCGGGCTTGTCCCTATACACATTAGCCTTGGCATACCCCCACAAAAAATAATCTAATGGTGTCAAATCGCACGATCTAGGCGGCCAATTGACCGGCCCGAAACGTGAAATTAACTGTTCACCAAACTCGCCTCGCAATTGCGCCATTGTTTCGCGTGCTGTGTGGCATGTGGCACCGTCTTGTTGAAACCACATATCATGCAAGTCAAGAACTTCCATTTCGGGCAAAAAAAAGTTTGCTATCATCGCTCGGTAGCGTTCACCATTGACAGTAACGCTGCGATTCGCATCATCTTTGAAGAAATATGGCCCAATAATGCCGCCGGCCCATAAACCGCACCAAACAGTGGCTTTTTCGGGATGCATTGGTAACTGTTGCAATGCTTCTGGCTGATCTTCACTCCAAATGCGGCAATTTTGCTTATTTACGTACCCATTCAACCAAAAATGAGCCTCATCGCTGAACACAATTTTTCGATAAAAAAGCGGATCCTCGGCCAGCTTTCCAAGAGCCCATTCACCAAAAATTCGGCGTTGTGGTAGGTCGGCTGGCTTTAGTTCTTGCACCAGCTGTATCTTAAAAGGCTTTACGCCCAAATCCTTCCGCAAAATTTTCCACGTAGTGCTGTAACAAAGGCCTAACTGCTGGGAACGGCGCCGAATCGACATTTCGCGGTCTTCTGTCACACTAGCTGATACGGCCGCAATATTTTCTTCACTACGCACAGTACGTAAACGTGTTGGTGGTTTAATGTCCAACAAAGTAAATTTGGTGCGAAATTTGGTCACAATCTTCCGAATAGAATGTCGAGAATGCCGATCATAAAATGGAAGCAGCGCGCGATGAACATTTCGAACCGAGCACGAATTTTGATAGTAAAATTCAATAATTTGCAAGCGTTGTTCATTTGTAAGACGATCCATGGTTAAATTGCAAACCAAACTGAAGCTGTTTGACAGTGACACAAGGTACTAAACACACGTCAGCTGTCAAAACCGGTGTTGCCAAAACCAAACCAGCTAAAAAATCACCCTTTATATAGCTTCTCCAACTTTAACTTTTTTGTCACACAGTTTCCTAAACCCTTGCGAACGAGAAAAAGGAAACGAAAGCAGTTACAATAAGCAAATTTTCACGGGTTTTCTTTCGTTTTTTGAAATTCGAAAGTGGTTTTCGTTTCGCTTTTTACAGAATCCCACCTAAGTTTTCAATACCAAAGAAAAAAAAATAGTTACTTTTTCGAATTTTAAGTCAAAAGGGAACCAAATTTGTTGTTAACTACAGACAATACAGATTTTCACAACTAAACGCGTGTGAACTATAATCGAGTAACCTTACTCTGTCTTCCTAATAAAATAATTCTAAAATGGAAGTTTACATAGCTTGCATTTTTTAGGTAGCATCACTGCATGCAACTTTTGCAACTAAAGTAATTGATTTTCATTACCTGTTGTCACTAAATCTTGAAAAAAATCACTGCGGCTAAAGGTTTTAACCTGCAAATATCAGAGATCAGTTTCGATTCAGAGGATAATTGCTACAATTTGCAGTCAACCATAACACAAAATAAAAACTATACCCACCTAAATCATCAGTGAGAACTAGTGATGCAAGCACTGTGATTAAATCTCGACTACGTAGTTCATATCAGATAGATTACAATCGTTTGAGGTGAGTCCATAAGTCAGATGTATTTTACTTCATTTTTATTTATTTCACTGCTGTTCAATGTGCATTTTAAGACCACGTTTTCTATGTAATAATCGGGCTATTGTCAAAGTTGCCCGACGTCAATTGTATAAATTTATTGGCCTCAGTAAATGGAAGTATATTCATTTCCTGCAATGAAATAAAAGTTTTAATTAATCGAACTGTACGGAAGTTTGCACGAATCTGCAATTATCAGGGGCCTACATTCTCATTACGCTGGTAGTAATTTATACGACTGCAGCGCCCTCTAACTGGTTGGTACTTTAAAGTTCCGAAGTTAGAGGTCGTTTTCGATCGAGTTCGGAATAAACGCAGAAAAAGTCAGATAAAGCCACCATTTGTATGAAAAGGTTGCTCATTCACACTTACTGCGTGTTGCATAGAAGTTAGTTGCTTTTGCTCTAGTACAATATTAATACACAGTGAGGTGGAATGATAGAATATTTGCGAAAGTTTTATTTACTCACTATTATCTAAAATCTGACAAAGTTCTGCACTGGAAATTAGAAATAGATTTCAAATATTCTCTAGATTTAAACTGACTTAAGAAATCTAATTTAGACGTTAGATACATCTTAGAGTCCTTCTACATTTTTATGTCCTGTCACATTCTATCCACAACTAAACATCCCTGACTAAATAATACCCATGCCACGTATAAACCATCCTTCTACGAAAAACTGACCTGCGGACAACTCATCTATGGAATTTCATCTACAGACGTGGGTTGGCTTCTAAGATAAATCAGGAATGGACAAGCCCAAACAATAAATATGTATATTTGGTCGTCGAAATAAAACACGCGGTTTCCACTAAGAAAATTGTCCTTTATTTAGAAAAGCTCGTAGGTAGTCGTCTTACCGGTTAAGCTGTCACTGCCTGAGTGAACGAGTTCGTCGGCATTGCATCGCGACGTTGCCGGTCGGCGTCGACGTGGAGAACGCTGATTGGCTCGCGCAGGCGGCTTCTTTCATCCGCCGATCTGTCAGTTTTCCTGACCGGCGTTGCCAGGCGTACTTGCTGGGCGGGCCTAAAACCCCCGCCATATATATATATATATTTTCTTTCATTTGAATTTCCGTCGCATTTTTTCCACACAAAAATATGTACTAGCTTTTAAAGAACTTATCGTAAGGAAGAGCACCTCATCGTCGTCCCGTGGATGAGTTGTCTATCAGTTAAAACCAGTAGTTTAGTTCCTTCGTTGATAATCTACATGTCCCTGAGATGAGCCGGCCCCTATGAAGCTTTTAATATCCTCAATTCACTCACCCAATCTGATTAGACTTGCATTTGTATAACAAAACACAATTTCACTCCCTGGTCTGGTACCCATAAAATTAATTAAAAAAAAAACAAACCTCTTTTCAATTAACTGGATCAAATCAATATATGGCGCCATATCAAGATACAAGATACGAGTACAATTGAATGGAAAAAAATAAATAAATGATTGATGGTCAACTGACAGCTCATTGCTATTCGCATATTGGCACTCCTGCTTATTGCGATCCTGTCATGCCTAATATATAAGAATAAATTTCCATCAACATTCCATCTATTGCGGAGAGAAAACACAGTTTTCCCGGTCTTGTAAACATGCAACTGAAAGAAGACAGACAACAACAACAAAATGATGATGACGAAGACGACAACGAAACCTGAAAGTGAATTTTAATGATGATGGCGCGGGGTGATTAGAGAGCACCATGCTGCGCCCTATAACTGAAATTGAAAGTGGAATCGATGCTATCCACTGGTTAACCAACATAGATGAACCACTTGCCCCTGCATTTCGAAATGACATCACAAAAGCCAACGGGGGATCCATGAGAATTTATGTTCATCAATTTTCGTTGCGTTACATGACGCAGAAGACTTTCACGACCGCAGTCGAAATGAATTGATTATGCAAGAAGATTAACAGAGAAAAAAACTTACAAACCAAAGATTTGAAGATACGATTACCGATGAAGCTATTTCGAGGCACATGACATTGATGCTGATTTGTGTAGCATATGGTAGCCGATACTTTGTTACGGTTCGTGCGAACTTTCTATCTTTTTTTTTTTTTCTCCGGGTTAATAAATACAATTTCCATTCCATGAAGGAAATTCGAGGAGGAGAATCTAATCTGGAACAAAAAAACACAACACCACTTCAGACGTCATAAATTGGTTCTCTGTCTGCAATCCCGGTACTGGCTCCCCATGTATTGGCAACTTAAATCAGTTTAGCGGCGACCGAGGTAGATGCCCGTATCTGATGAATGCATACGTGCCACACATACAAAGCAATTGAGGAGGGTTTTATTTATTGCGAAAGGTATCGGTTGCGGTACCCATTGATGGCAGTAGTAACGTTTCATCGACTACCTATACTGGTACACCTATTGGGTGAAAAGGTGTTGGGTAACAAATTTATTGGACATTTTGTGCGCACTTAAGTGGTACTTTTTCGTTCTGGTTAGGTTAGGTGTTAAGTGGTTTCATATTTATTGCGATTTATTAATCGGACGGACCTTTCGACATTTTAAATTTCACAACTTTGCTTTCGAAGCTATCGAAAATGAATGTTTGCGTTAAATCTTGTAAAAGGTAGTCTTCAGTTGTTGTGTGCCCATTTTATGTGCGTTGATATGTTTTCAATCCGGCTCGAAGGACCAAAATTTATTTAATCTTCGTAGCTGAAGGTACTGTGTTTGACGTGAATATTTTAAGTCAATTTCAATGGGAAGGTGTTTAATGGATGGGTTATTTTGGGGGCTGCATCAGCTCGTAGAATGAATTCAAAATGTTTAGATGGTCAAAGTTATTGAGGACGAAAATCCGCTTACAATTTTAATTTAGTCACATATTGGCTTAAGATAAATTACTGCCAAGTACATAATTCTAATACGATGCTCCCTAAGCAATCATTCGTTTTTGGCACATGTTCCGTCGTCAAATTAGCAACAGTTTCTAAAGTATTTACAGCTGGCCACATTTTATTTTATTTATTATCTCTGACCTAATTTTGTTCTCGCGATCTCATGCATTTTGGTGGTTTAACCAGGATATCTGTTTATAAATTTTTATAGAAAGCATTTTGTTGTGTGAAAATGACGCAAAACTTCAAGAGTTCGACAAGGAAACGCTGCCCTCTGTATGGTATCAATCGTTTTGATGACAACAATCCATGGCCACGAAATTTTGAGTTCCGACATCATTATGTCAGCCTTATGACTCCCGGTGAAATGCAGGTTCCGAAAGTCTTAATTTTGCAACGAATCATCTTATTCCTTATGTCAATTAATTCATAAAATCAAAAGCTATAGTTTGAAGGAGTGAGTAGAAAGAGCGAGACTTCCAAAAATAGCATGCCATTTTCAGAGATTTAAAGAAAGACTTGCAACCAAGTAACGGACTGTGTACCGGCTTAATTGCTTCCGCCACGCAGTGAGCGACCAGCGACCTGCGTTGCTGCTGTAAACAGAACTCAAACTAATATTCGTAAGAAGCTAGTCCAAGACTGATTTTTAGCTTTTTCGATAGGTTCCGTCCGTTCGAAAAGGGAAGTCCAAAAATGTTGTGGCTTGGACTTACACTTTGGTAACATATTTAATTTGCCGCTGTATAGCGCATGAACTGATTATGTAAGTCTTCAATGATTATATGTATTTTCGACTGTTGTTGTTTAAACTTCTTGAAAATATTCGTATCCGGTTCTAACATTTTTGAATATGACCACAAAAAACTCAGTATCAATTGAAAGTCGAAGAACTACAACAGATATGGGAAATGCAGTATAATGCCAGAATGCAATATTTAAAAAGAGGATACACCTTGTCTTTCCTGTGGTCCCTATTCCCACCTCGAATTTTATGTCTGCCTCATTGAATTTGTACAAACACAAACCCAATTGAGATATATTCGAACATCACGATTAACTCGTGTAACGCATCTTCTCTACTTAATGACAGTGGTGAACCTGAACCATCTCGCATTAACAAAAAAATAAAATAAAAAACAAGTTAATCTCGCCAACAATACATTACCTTAAGCGGAACGGATCAAGCTGAGAGTGGGTGTCTCCTAAAGACTGATATATAACTCCTTTTTTTAACGGCCAGTCTTTTAAAGAATTAAAGTCTTAGTCACCACTCGATCGTAAACACCCACAACTTAAAAGTTCAAAACCCACCAACGTCCAGATTCGAGAGTTTTCCAATCTTTGATATAATTGACCTCATTAATTAGGGCTTCTTAATCTTGAAACCTTTTTTGGTAAATAAACAGTTATAAGTATTTTTTATTTGTTCCTATTTTTGAATTTGTGTGGAAAGAGACGATGACTTCTCTAGTGGAATAAACAGGAAAAAAACCCCTTACTCCCGTCCCATACCATGACTTGGCTAATTCAGCGAAAGAATACTTATAGCTCGGTTCAAAGAAGAGTTTCAATTACGGCGTTGTGTATAAAAATAACCCGAAATGGATTTTTCTGTTCTTACATGGAAGACAGTTCTGTGTTTGATTCATGAGGAGGTCTCAACAGTTTTGGATGAGTGCTTTTGTTTCGCTGAAAAAAAAAATAAGAATGTTGATCCAAGTTGATTAACGTTTATCTGTCTGTGACTGATCTGTTTTCGTTTTTACACAGATTACACAACACTCATCGGCAGAAATAATTGAAATAATGATCGTGGATACACCCCCGAAGGCGCTGGCACAAACGATGCCGGTGTACAAGTGTGCTCGTGAGAAACAACAACCGAAAGTGCTTCCTCAGCATTTGTCTGCGGTTGACCTGTGTGAACTTATTGTCTTTCAAAATACATCCCGTCTGACTGGGGGCACGAAAAGCGGCGCCTTACAAACTAGAAAATAATTTGAAAGTGAAATTACGTGTCCGTTAACAATTAAACGGTTGCGCAAACCAAGAAAACTTTACAAAATCACGATCTACGACTTTATAGCTGGTGCAAAAGATGTACAAAATTACCGCAAGGTAATGACAACTTTCTTTTACAGCCACCACAATGACTTCCTGTGCGCGCGATTGGTAATGACAGTAAAAATACTTCATTTATTTTTGGTATTTGTTACGTCTTTTATTTCATGGTTGGCTAGGTGGTTAACCTCGAATAGCCTCGTCGAACTGGCAGGGCATTCAGTGGCGGGTTGTATCTATTGGTCGGTGGAATTGTTCAGAGAAGTCGTGTTGTCGGCGGAAACAATTTGGTGGGTCACAACGAGTTCTATCTGTGGTACATATTGGACTATCTTCCGGAAGTCTCTCCTAATTCTCAGGAGGAATCTAAAGAACTTGAATTACTCTATTGCGTTAAGATATGAAGCTATGAAAAAGGGGAACAAAATCAATGGTTTTATTGAAAAGACAGTACTATCCGACTTGAAGGATCAAAATCTTTATATATGTACTTTGGGTGAACATTAAACAATAATCTCGGGGAGTTCTTTCGTCAATTTCCCTCTAAAACAAGAAATATAATACAGCTAATGAGGCTTTGCAAAGAAATGCAATATATGAGTACAATACAAAACTGACAATAAATATATTTTTAAAAGTCTACCTAGTAACGTTGAGATGATCACTTTTTCACTTTTGATTTGTTTGTCCTAATAAACGTGTAATTATTGTAATTCAGTTTTAGCACTCGCTTTTTATTCCCATATTTTCGACGTAGCGTATTTCGTCTTCATCTTTATTTGGCAGAGCCACCCAAAACAATAAAAGAAAATAAGTCACCAAGAACTCGTTCACAAATGCAATTATACATAATTGTACCAAGGTTTGTGTCCTGACCAGTGGTCCCAGACTGCGAAGACTGTTTTCCCCATTTTTTAAATCAGCAAAAACAATCATTCAAATTCAAAAAATGTACCAATTTTTCCCATAAGTGAAATTTGCCTTTATTTTTAAAGGAAATATTTAAAAAAAAATGTCGTTTTTATCAACAAGATTTAACATAAAAGTATACATATTACGAAAGGACCAGTTAGCTAAAAACCTAAAATTAAATAAAAAAAAAAAACTTCACTACGAAATAAAAATATATTCATAAATTAAATAACAAAAATTCTTACGAAGACGTTTAAATTTTACTTTTTAAATTTTACTTTCAATCAATTTAAATTTCAAAGAGATTTTTGATTTTTTCGCTTTTTCATTGAAAAAAACGCCAAAATTGGCTGGGACCACTGGTCCTGACTATTATAGGAATTTATGACCTTTAAATCAACAACTTTCATTTTTAAAACCACAACCATAAACCGACAATTCCTCTGACCACCACTTTATCAATCAACTAATTTCAAACTTCCTAGTTCAAATATTTCCCCCATAAATCTTCTCCAACGACTTCTATAAATCGTCGAAAACTTAATTAGCAAAATCAGTTCTAGGCCCCAGAAACCATTTCGTGTTCATCAGTGGCACTATGTGATTCGTCTGTGGTAATTAAAATATTTTCCATCAAATAGTAATTTATGGTACATAAATCATTTGTCAAGAATTTTTAATGAATTAAAATCCAAACTTCCTTAAAGTTGTGCGTACGAGTGTATAGCGCCTCCCAACACTATGTATGCAGAGAAAGTTGTCTTCCGCTGCCATCATCAAACCGTACATACAATGCGATCATTTTTTCGCACATTTCTTTCCTTCTCCTCAATCCAATTATCATATCAACAGATTGCCATCAGGAACACTAAATAGATGTACAACTTTCCCACACGAATTTCCACCGTTTTTCTTAGTTTTTTTTTTCACAATGCTGTGAGGTTTTTCTTCGCGAAATTCCCCCTCATATACATACCCGTAAATGCAAAGGATGGCAACAAAAATATATCATCAATCAAAGTGCTATTCTACATTTCAACGATTAGATAAATTCATATATGAAAAAACCCCTACCTCAGTTTGTTTCGCTGTATCTGTTGTTGTTGTGGTAACCTGATTTTGTTTTCTTTTGCCCCAGTTGGTGGTAAATCCCCAATCGCGTAATCAAATTATTATCCAATTCCTCGTCTCGGATGTGTGTGTGCGTTTGGTTTAAATTGATTTACGAGATCGCTTGATATCTGCATTTATCTAAGATGACCGTCACATTGTATAATCAGACATTTCCCTTAATTTCCAGCCCAAGTCATGACCATGATCTGTGCGCAAATATCTAGGACACCGAACACATGCGCTCTCAACTAGAACTCGTATAAATGTTGACGGATGTGCATTCAAAATGTGTGCTGAGTTCGTAACGTGATTTCGAAAAGTTAACGGAATGGACACAGACATAAGTAACACACCGGCTACAGCATGCAATTTGCAAGTCAGTTAAAGTCAACTGTCATTCGTGCTGTCAAATTGATAGTCATACCTAACTACGAACCAGCAATGTGAACGAGTAATGTACGCCGCTCCATACGTATAGTGAGACGACCTGTTTAACATGTTCCACGTGACTTGAAATTGAATTGAAAACTTGAATAGTTATTAGATAAGTTAACTAACGCCAAATATTTTCCCACATTGGATTGTTTTGTATATATACATATACTGTATCTCAAGATTCAATGAAACCGAATTCAGAAGTCGCAAATGACGGTCATAATCTCAATTACGACCTGCGCGGAATAGGGGAAACAAATGAGCTTTATTCCATTGTGGTGGTCAGTCTCAATTGTTTTAGATTGAAGCTTCCCCCCTGTCTGGCATGTTTTTTTTTTCCAGTACAAATTCAAGGCTAGGTAGGTTGCCGATGTGCGATACAGTGTGGCGCGCAAGTCTGGAGAAGTTACATTTTCTATGATTGGTACAATGGGCGGTAACATCATTGATCTTGAAGTCAATTGAATTTTAGAATTTCTTTCGAGATTATTAAGTTTTTCTTTATTTGAGTATCGAAAGCTGATCGTATTTGAATAGCTGACGATCCATGTTATAAGCGACTGCCTTACGAACTTGTATAGGCAAGAGTTTCTGCATTTATATTATTGGCCGTTGATCTTAAGATAAAATCTTTTGTTGATCGACGACGATCGGAAGTAACCCATTGTTTCGTTTTATGTGTCGTTTTACATCGATTTTTTAATTTTAATGTCGTAACGATCTATATTCTTTTTTCAAATATGTTTTGTCACTAATTTTTACATCGATATCATCGTTCGTAAATATATTATGACACGATCTTGTAACGATCGACGGCCATGTGTACGTTCTTTATAATTTTGAACTTTTCCCTTATCGTCTAAATAGTTTCTATATTCAGCGTTCTGGTGAAAAAAATCAATGATATTCACTATCACATAAAGACAAAATCTTTTGACCATCGATGAATCTGCATGCTTAATGATTGTGCTCTTTCTGTGGGTTGAGGATTGGGCTACTTCTGGAATTTTCTTAAACCGCTTAAGTAGTCCCCGTTTTCAGTGTTATTGATATTTATTGATCTTGCCAGTACCTACACAGTACTCCGTTAATAAAATGGTAAAGAGTATTAGCAATGACTTCAATTTTTGAATACATATTGTTTTTAATTTTCATATATAATATATGATCCTTAAACAAAGCTTGACGTAGATCCTAGAGGGTCGACAATAATCGCTAATCCCGTACATAGGCGATTTTTATTTACTGATTGTGACATTATTTTATTTTACAATTGGTTGTGCTACGACTATAGTGGAAACTGCACTCTCTCTCTCACTCTCTCTCTCTCGCTCTCTCTCTCTCTCTCTCTCTCTCCCTGTCTCTCTCTCTCTCTCTCTCTCTCTCTTAACAACAATCACTGTTTTTTGACCGATTTTACTTTACAATTCAAGTGCTTTTAGCTTGACAATATCTGCGTATATTCCATGATTCATATTTACCATCCGTGTCCCATTTCATTGCAAAATATTGGTAGCAATTGCTTTGGTCAACTGAGTGTATAAGATCATAATCTTCAAAATTATTATCGTTGGATAAACGATCAGCTCTTGACCTTTTGACAATGTGGTTCGTCTAAATGTTTATTGAAGTTGCTGATCGTGAAAGCATTTTTCTACAATTATTTATCGCACAATAACTTCTCGTTTTAAGGCCCATTGGACTTCGAAAAAAAATTTGTTTGGAAAAATTGTTTCAGATTAACGATCAGCTAGGAACGAAGGCGATCATGGAGCAAGTTGTGGATGTTAGTAATGTCAAAAAACAACGCACTTTTGCACTATTTTCTTTAAAAATGTTTGCCCCTCTTAAATATAGACAAACATGTACTGATCGGATTTAATAGTCATCATATGAGCGATCATATTCAAATTTTATTCTCTGTTACGCGAAAATCTATCAGTTAGTGATTCGAAGTTTAGTGTAAAGATTGTGCATAAATTGAGATCGACGCGGTCTTGTTCGTAATTGAATTTAATAATTTTGGATTTATGACAAAAAACTAAATTGAGCTATATTTATTCTCAGAAATGAATTTTTTTATTTAACAAAGAGGATTGTTATTTTTTTATATTTCAGGTGCATTTTAACTGCTTGTTTTTTTTCTTTATTGTACAAAATCCACAACTATGTTGTGATTAAAAATTCACTTGATGGGGATCACGGTTATAATTTATATATATTTTCAACGCCGATCTACATTGTTGATATGTATTTCTTGGGATAATACAGCTCAAACTGCATACCGGCTTTCATAAGAAGTTTTGTCAACCGCCTAACTGTTTGGTGATCTTCGATGATCATTTAGTTTTCTATCTTATTTCCCTTCAATAGGCGTGTTTTTTTGAGATTAGATCTCAGCAAAGCAAAGTAAAGTGAGATTTTCAGCACGCAATCGCAACAACTACTCTGAGTTCTCAAAGTGTCAAGTTGAACGTTGTTATTATAATTGCTTGCTGAAAATCCTACTTTACTTTGCTTTGCTGAGATCGAAGCTAAAAAAACAGGACTAGTATTAATTAAAATTTTTTTAACAACTCAGAAAGTTTAATAAAACGATTTTCCAATCGTCACTAGCCGGCCACACTGTTATTGCACTTTTTTCGTTTCTTCCCATGTCATCAGCCATACAAAACAACTCCCTCGCTTAAAAAAATAAATAATATAATACGAAAACAAACTGCTTACATGACCATAAATAATTTCGTTTAACAGAATAATTGTACTTTGATGAGGGTTGACTCACGACTGACTATACATTTGTGTGTGGATACTTGCATCGTTGAGTCATGAATATTCAAATAACCTACCGCCATCGATTGTGAACAGAAGACTAGCTTGCTCTACTGGAATATTGTGCACTGCACATGCACAATTCAATTCCATTCAGCTAAAGCTAACAAGTCTTCCTCTTACAGATCAAAAATGAAACTCTTTTGGCCGGACTACAAGGAAACCTATTCCATAGACTATGACAGAAAAATTGTGTGAACAAAATTCATCGATAAAATGTGAACTCGAACAGTAAAAGTGACAAAAAAAAAAAAACACTGTAACACGAAACCAAAGAAAATTAAATAAAATTTGTAAATAAGTCTAACTAAAACCAAAACGAAAATTCGCCGAAATCTTAATCGAAAAAAAAATTTAAATAAAATTCTAATAATGTCCGAAACCGAACTAATTGACAAACCGAACGCTGAATCCTTCCTCCAATATGGTAATGGTAAGCCACCTCCAATTGTTGTTGTGGTCGGCGATGGCCGCAGTCGTGTGCGACGTGTCGTCCGAACGGCTACACGTCATGTGACGGTAGTTAGTTATTCGACACGACACAAGGAGACGCGTACTCATACTTCGCATCACGTGACGACTGTAAGGTAAGCAAAACGAAAAATAAAAATACGCAAACTAGAATTAAGTCTTATTAAGTGATTGATACGGTATAATGAAGTTGCGGTGAGCGAATGTGGAGATGGGGAATACCCAAGATGTACACTTTGGATAATATTGTTTTTTTTTTTAATATTTTGCAGTTGTTTATAAAATGACAGAGTAATCTGTAAATCTGTTGTAACGTAAACGACAGTATTTTAGTCAAGGTTGCTTCGTTATTTGACGAGGTTTGAGATTGTCTTCCATATTTATTTTTTTATCGTTGAGTACGTTCGAGTCTGCTAAAAATTTAATTTTATTGAAGCAGGTTAGTATACTTTTATATATTCCCTTCTTTGTACGGATGGAAATAATAAACAAAGTGATTCTTGTTTTGCAAAAAAATAAATGAAAATAGTGCGCATACGCCACAGTAAATCGTCTGAGAACCTACATGTCTTAGCAAATGTCTACTTCCCAAAATATTGTCACACTCGCAATTTAGCCCATGTTGGTATCCAAATTTATACGCAATGGACTAGTTGTAAAAAGTCTGTCTACTCATGGATCCTGTCTCTGAGGATGATATGGGTAGAATTTGATTGAAAGGGAGCGCAGATAGATGTCAAAAATTCGTGGAAAATTAGCCCAAAACAATCGAAGTTTGCTAAAGTTCCCATTATCACCACTTAACCGAAGGTCTACGTATACATATACGTAGGATAGTAAAAAAAATTCTATAAGGTAATGAATGACTCCTCGGCACATCTAAAGTTTGTTGTTTCACATACAAAACTAAAGCACGCAAAGATGTCGCTTTGGAAAAAAGTAAAGAAAATTCAAAAAACCTTCGATAACTTTCTAGATTTATTTTTTTTACAAAACAATATATATCAGTCCACAATTTCTTATAAAAAATTTTCTTATAACACTTAACTTATTTAAAGTATAGAAACATAAACTAGATTTCATTAAAAATTAAGTGGACAAAACTAAAGCACATGCACCGATTTAGAACAAGATGATGAGATGTTACCGTTTACTTTCAAAATGCTACGAATTCACCGTTTTTTTCTCTCTTGTTTTATTTAAGCAAAGGGAAAACAAGTAGTTTTGTTTCATCGGCTTTGCATATCGAATCTTAGAATTTATTTAAAAAAGACATTAAATGGCGCGCAATAAGTATTTGAAACAAAAAATAGTTTCCGATTTTAATAACGGCGAAACCGTTACATTTATTTCCAATAAATTTGATATAAGCCATACAGTTATTTCTCGCATCATTTCTCGATTCCGCGACCGGGGAAATGTCCAAACGGTTCATAGGGGTGGTAGACCCCGAAAAACGACCAGTCGGGAAGACAAAAAGATCATCAGATTAATAAAAAAGGACCCCTTCATGTCGTCCACGTGTATTAAAAAAGAATTAAGTTTAGATATCTCAAGCAGGGCGATTCGGCGAAGAGCGGTTGATGGTGGCTTTATTGCTCAAAGGAATCGACGTGCAAGACTTGAATTTGCAAAGGCACATTTAAACTTGGCTGTGGCAAAATGGAGAACAGTGCTTTTCTCTGATGAATCCAAATTCAATTTAAAGGGATCTGACGGATTTCGAACGGTACGGAGACCAAAGGGGGGGGGGGGGGGACTAAATCCACGTTTCACAAAGTCCACAACTAAGCACGGAGGAGGGAATACTATTGTCTGGCGATGCTTTTTCCAGTCAAGCAGTCGGGCCGATTCATAAGATTAATGGATTAATGGATCGTTTCGCGTACCGGGAGATCCTGCAAAGTGTCATGCTTCCTCATGCTGAGGAGAATATGCCGTTGCGATGGATCTTCCAACATAACAACGATCCTAAACATACCGCAAATCTTGTGAAGGATTGGCTTAATAAAAACAAAATTACAGTTATGAATAGGTCAGCACAATCACCTGATCTCAATCCTATAGAGAATTTATGGGAAATTGTAGATCAGAGAATTGATCGTAAAAAATGCTCCAATTTAGACTCGCTGCTCGAACAGGATCCAATTGCCTGGAATAACATCCCTACGCACATTATTGACAACCTTATGGGCTCCATGCCTCGACGATGTGCTGCAGTGATCAGAAATAATGGATACCCCACCAAATACAAGGTAATCCTCCTATCAGAAAATGCTATAAATTTTGCGATTGGCCCCTAATGTCAGTTCTGTTTTGACATTTGTGCAGTAAACACATGCGAAATACACGTTAATAAACAATGTTACGCTACACTGCTCCAGAACGCGGAATATTAGTGACTATTTATTTGAGCAATAATCGGTCGGTGACTTTGGCACAACGTGAATTTCGTCGCAGATTTCCTAGCCGTCCAACGCCTACTGGTGAAACACTGCGACGTTTAGCCGCAGAGACTGGCACAACACGAGACGTTGCCAAGAGTGGCGGGCCCCGGAGCGCCCGTTGTGCCGAGAATATCGCCTCTGTTGACGCGGCCATTTTTTTTTTTTTCGAGAACGCCGCTGGTCAAACGACAACAGTGAACGGTGCGCGCTAAAGGGCCATGTTTACCGATTTTTTTCTATCGCAATTGGACGATTTAGGACTGGAGGACATGTGGTTCCAACAGGACGGAGCTACGGCACACACTGCGCGAGCCGCAACCGATATACTGAAAGCGGTGTTCCCGCGTCGATTTTGGCGATTTGCACTAGCCCGCAAGATCGCCTGATTTGACCGCTCCAGACTTCTTTTTGTGGGGCTTTTTGTCAACAAGCCTCAGACTCTTGCAGCTCTTAAAGACAATATCCGTCAAGAATGTGGGGACCTGTCGCCGGAAGTTTTGGCCAAAGTGATGGAAAATGCCATAAAAAGGGCTCAAATGACAATCAACTGTGGCGGCGGCAATTTACATGACGTCATATTCTCGACTTGATGTAAAAAAAATTAAAAGACCAAATAAAAATAATCCACAAGAAGAATCAAAGTTTTTCATTTTTTTTTTAAATTACAGCCGAAAAACATCGAAAGGTTATTTTTGCGCCACCTTGTACATTACGTTTTATTTTTGTAGCACAATTGGTGCGCCACCCTGTATTAGTAGAAAATATTTTTTTATTTTTTTTATTTATGAATTCTGGAATGTGCTTTAGTTTTGTCCACTTAGTTTTTAATGAAATCTAGTTTATGTCTATATATTTTAAATAAGTTAAGGGTTATAAGAAAATTGTTCATAAGAAATTGAGGACTGATATATATTGTTTAAAAAAAAAAAAGCTAGAAAGTTATCGAATATTTTTGGAATTTTCTTGACTTTTTTCCAAAGCGACATCTTTTCGTGCTTTAGTTTTGGCCAACACTGTATATACAGATCCGATGATCACACTGCATATTTACCAACGATTTTCTTAAATAACACCTCTTGATCAGTGGTCGCAAATATTCAGCACTAACGTACATGAAATAGTTGAAGACTTTGAAACTACTTTCCAACCAACAAATTGTTTATTCACGAATCACGATCATTCATTTCGAACTGACCAAATGTGTAAACCAAAGCCATTAAAGAGGGCGCTCTTCAATTAGTTTCAAGCCCCAACAATACTTCCGCAAAAGTTGTTAATTCAATCAACATCAACTGGGAGCGTGTATCTGCTTCTTATGACTAACTGAGTTATTAACCCGTATCGGATATATGTGCATTTCAATTTTCACACTAATGCTAATAAAATGCTGTCAGCAATGCTACTGTCAGTTTTTGAATTCGAAGGCACCCAACAACAAGTACTCTCCCCATATATATATATATGTTTGTATATGCCTGTGTGTGTCATCTTATTTATATCTGATATCATAGCTAAAATATTCATACAACATTTGAATAAAATAAATATAATATGGTCGGTCGAGACAAATTTTAGTCGTGCATTTTTATGGACAGCATCACCTAATGTGTGCGGGT
This sequence comes from Cheilosia vulpina, assembly GCA_916610125.1. Lineage (NCBI taxonomy): Eukaryota > Metazoa > Arthropoda > Insecta > Diptera > Syrphidae > Cheilosia > Cheilosia vulpina. The sequence continues at coordinate 16,444,869 of OU744278.1, read as the reverse complement.
ATTCGTTGGCTTTTTGTTCTTTTTAAATAGATATTGAATTTGCTATATTTTTTTTTTTTCATAAAATTGTTTCTAACCGAAATTTTGTATTCTCTCTCTCTCTCTTTGCAGGTAAGCGAATTCCCACGTCACTATTGCATCACTTTGACGTTAGTTTTTTTGGGCACACAACTGCAGCATAACCTGTCAATTGTAGAAATTCTTCTTTTGACAATGTTACTTTGACATCATTCGATACTATGGCAACAGGTTTGGAACTGCATCACCTAGAGAACTCTGTTGACACTGTAAACTTGTCTCTTAATTTGGAAACTAAGATTCGCTTTGGTTTGATTTTTTTTTTCTTATGCTTTGTTTGTCCTTGGTAATTGAGGTTATAATGGAGTCGTTGCAGTTAAACAGCTGGCAAAAAAAAAAGTGAAAGCCAAATACACATCACAAGATGCCGGGCAATGGTATATTTTTATTTTGTTAATTTATACGCGACGACAACATCAGTAAAGAGTTTAGTGAGCGATTGATTTGATAGCAAATTTGTGTGCCCACTTTATTAAGCTCTACGAACTGACTAACAGTTCAGTTAAAATTTATTATAGAAGGTCATTCATTTGCATTTGTAATGCCAAGCTTATCGTTAAATATCATTTCCCCACTCGTTATAGGCTTTTAATAGACCCGGGCTGCTAAGGCGTATTCTCCGAAGTGTTAGCTTCTGACTTTCTTTCCTATGACTTTGTTTAAATAGTCTCATTTACTGATTTGCTTTTACTTACTTACTTAGGTGGCGCTACAGTTCGTTGTGAACCAGGGCCTCAACCAACAAGCCTCTCCAGTTAGCCCGGTCCTTAGCCAACTGCCTCCAGTTGCGCACTCCAAGTTGGTTGAGGTCGTTTTCTACTTGTGCGCGCCACCTAAGGCGAGGTCTTCCTGTACTGCGTTGACCCTCTGGGTTGGAATCGAAGACTCTGCGGGCCAGAGCGTTGATGTCCATTCGCTCCACATGTCCTAGCCATCTCAACCGTCCAATGCGCAGTTTATTGACTAGGTCGATGTCGCTGTATAGCTCGTATAGTTCGTCGTTGAATCGTCTCCTCCAGAACCCATCAACACAGACGGGACCAAATATATTACGATTTTTTCTCTCGAAACGACCAAGGATATCTTCATCCGGTTTGGAAATAGTCCCTGCTTCTGATCAATACAGCAGGATGATTGGATGAATTGGGTCTTATATATAGTCTCCTTAGTCTTTCGGGATAGGGCTCTACTACACAGTTGCCTTCTCAGCCGAAAGAAACAGCGATTGGCAAGTGTTATTCTCCGTTTGTTTTCGGATGAAATGTAATTTTCAGATGTTATAGCAGAGCCAAGGTAGACAAAGTCCGTTACCACCTCAAAGTTATAGCTATCCATTGTGACGTTCTGCCCAATTCGTCGATGTTGAGTGTCCCTTCTTGTTGACAGCATATACTTGGTTTTGCCCTCGTTAAGCGCTAGGCCCATTTTAGCCGCTTCTGTGTCTATACTTGTAAACGCGCCAGTGACAGCGCGCTGTGTTCTTCCAATTGTGTCAATATCGTCCGCGTATGCATGTAATTGTACAGACTTTTGAAGATCGTACCTCGTATGTTGGCTTGTGAGTTTCGCCCAATTCGTTCAAGTATGATGTTAAAGAAGTCACATGACAGCGCGTCGCCTTGTCTAAATCCCTTTGTTGACATCAAAGGTGTCGGTTAGGTCATTATCGAGCTTGATGCAGCTGCGAGATTTCTCCATCGTCATCCTACACAGACGGACGAGTTTGGTAGGGATGTGAAAACTAGACATGGCTCTATATACCTCGTCTCTGTATATACTGTCATAGGCGGCTTTGAAATCGATGAAAAGATGGTGAGTATCGATTTGGACTTCTTGGGTTTTTTTCCAGGATCTGCCTAAGTGTGAAAATTTTATTTCCTTTTAGTATTCAGTATTACAATGCGTGCTGTTATCTGTTGTATAGTTTGCTATTATGTTTGCACCTTCAATTTAAAGAGTCTTAAGGGCGAATTATGGTTGTAAAATAATATATATTGATATTTAACTCCATTTTGGGTAAGAAAACCACATTGTCCTCCCTCCATTTTGTTCGTATGTATATTCTGTGTTTAATAGTCTCATATGTTCTATTTATACACTTTTCAGTGAATATTCCTGCATAATTGGTAGTTGGTATGCCATCTAGGCGATTTGATTGACCCAATGGCCAACCTTATTTTCCTCAGCTTAGAAACCTATTTAAAAACGTTCATCATCTAGTAAGGTATTTTTATTACCTGCTTTACTGGCTGTGTTTGAGTCCCCTGGGGTAGTGTTTCCCTGTATGTGAGGGTCTGCTTTTTCTTTGCGAACTACTTCTTGACTATTTTTTGCCAAAAAGCCATTGATTTTTCTTTTGTAACTTGGAACACCAATAAATCGTCCATCAGCACCTTTAGTGATGTTTTTTCACATCATGCCAGAAAGTTAAGCCTTCCTTACAATGACTTCTACCGCAACTTCTTTTGGATAAGACGATTGTCCACAAGCTCTTCAATTGTCATTCCTTATCTCAAAATCGATGCACCACTTTCGGTCCTATTAGTTTCACAATTTTTCGATTCGTCAACTCCAAGAAGAGTCAATTTACTCTTCTATTACCATCGTAGACTGGTTAAGGTATTGAATATCGTTACCACCTTTTGGCAATAGATTCATGTGGTATCACATATGGCTTACCTACGATGTGTCTGCGGTTTGTAGACAGCCGCCTTGTACCTACTTTTCTACCTAGGAAGATTGACCTCTTTCGTAATCTTGACAGCTCGCTAGACTCTGCTTTAATCTTGCAAAATTGCGTCCATGGTTTTTTCTTTGAGCACTTGAATTGCTTTTTATAATTCATATACTCGACCTGGGATGTCTATTACTTACTACAGTCCGCGGACTAACCGTCTGCAGTGCTCCGCCCTACAAGTTCACTTTTGCGGGCCAATATCTTTCTCTATACTAGATTGTCTATCTGGTTTGAAGTCGCAGATTCTTTAGGCCGAAGGGTTCTAAATACTTGCCGTAACCATCTTAGATGACTGTTGCGTACTTTTGTGACGATGTCGAGAGTTCGTTGTTAAATCTAGCAGGACTGGGGTGATGAGTGTCTTAGGTAGAACCTCATTAGCACCGCAGAGAAAGATAAAAACTTTTAGTCTTAAAACTGTATATCTATTATTCAATTCGTCCTACGCTGTGTATCTCTTCATATAATAAATTGTGCTGTCATTTTTGAAAGCACCGGTTCTATCGTTCGGACATCTGGAACATTGAAGATGTACCATCGCTGATGAAGTATGTCACAGATCTCCATTTGGGTTTAAACCAATTTGGCCCAGACTTAATTTCTTTTATTCTCTATAAATCTATATATTATTATCTCAATGTTTTGGGTTAGCCCGTCTGGGCTGCCGCTGCCTGCTAATCGAACATCTTGGCTCTCTCTTATTCTCTTTAGAGTCAACTTTTGGATGATAACATAAGAACGTTTGTGCTTCGTTTATTTTTTTTAATGGTACTAATGCACTGCTTTTATTTTTAGGTTTAGTTGCAACTCTTAAGTCTTTTGGCTTTTCACTTTTATTCAATCAGGACCAGAAACTGAAGTCGTTTGTCTCTATTGTCAATTTACCTCTTGTAATAAGAAAAGTAAGCGAATACCATTAGTACCCGTGATGACAGTTAATACACCATCCCGTCACCACAAGAAAGAGGATAGTTAACAGTATATACAACTTTCCGTTGAACACCCTGTTGCACATCAAATGAGCTACAAATCTGTAAATAGAATTGCCCTACATTTGGCATGTGGGACTTTTGCTATGGGTGTGATACATGTGAAGTGGAATACTTCCTCAATGAAGAGATTCACAAAATTCGTTGCGGCAAATCGATCGAAAAACCTTCCACAAAAAACCAACACAGTGGTTCCATTAACCCTTAACGACGTTGCCACTGCAATCAATCACTTTAAATTGCGATACTAAAAGTATGCAATGAACTTCAAAATACAATCCACAAATTCCACTCGCATTTCACCTACAAATTCCGTTACATACTTCCAAGCGCCACCGTAAAACATTCGGTTTGCGTCTCAGCTGCACCACAAACGAAACTAAATTTTCATTTCAAAATTCCGTAACAGTTTATTAAAATAATAAACAAACAAAATTAACAGCTAATTAAAACATTACCAACGTCCTTTTGTTCGACTCCCGCTGATTAAATTTTGTTTTTCATTTAATTAAAAATTAAACAAACACCAAGACACCACACGTCGCCTTTGCATAAATCATCCTCTCTATCCCCAGCAGGGGGTATAAGTAAATCCTTTGAATAATTTACTCCCAGGAAAATGCAAATCGTTGAAAGCGAGAAAATGTGCAAACGAAAAATCATCCCAACTAGTTAATAATCCCTTTCTTTCCGGGCATCCTTATTACCATGAACCGCACCCTCAGAAGTCAGCGACACAGGAAGTTAAGCGAAGCAAACGAGGTAAAGTAGTCAAGTTCTCCTGATTTCATTCACCTAGGGCACTTAATGTGCACTTATAGGAATTTTAAAACTCTCTCTACGTTCGGGGAGATCTTATGGAAGAGTAGTTCTCCTTATCTTTACTGTAAGTGGATATATGGATTCTAGTTCACTGGGATATTAGACGACATGTGTGTACATATACAAATATCGTCCTTGAGGTGGTTTACTGCATATGAGCCATATCAGTTTAATTGGGTCGATTTGGGATGCGCTTGCTTTTCAAGGATATTTACGATGCAATTTGTAGGAATGTTCACACATCAACCGGCTGTGTAGTCTGTGCGGCTGCTCTTCAAATTTGCATTCGCAGTAGGTGGATGTTTTAATTATTCTCTCTTTCAATGGTCTGAATAAATTTTTGTACGTACCTACATAAACATTCTCGGCACTAATTGGTTTATTCAGGTGTTGGCTAAGATGGAAAAGCTGCAAAAAATTGTATATACCGTGTTTTATCAGCGAATATATTTGCATTCTAAAGAACTGCATTCTTGCTATAATTGGAGAGAGAGAACTCTTTCTGTGTACAGCAACATCCACAAGGAATGAAAACATATGCTCTGTTTGAGTTGTCGCTGGCAGGTATCTATACCAGAAGAGCACTCGTATCTATTATCATTACTCAGCATTTTGGGCAACTAGCCAGGAATGTGATCTCCTTTCAAAAAAAGATTCCCTCCACTTTATTTTTTTGTATCAAGAATAGTCAAATAAAAAGAAATTGAAAACGCCGAAGGACATCGTCTAATTGTTGTGCTATTGCCTTGTGCCATATGCCTTGTATTGGATGTCTGACAAAAATGGAATTCGATACGGGCCACCTTCGTCCTTCATTTGAAACTTATGTAAGACATGTATATAGATAAGGCGGATGAAGGTCCTTATGGGTTGTCGTTAAAATAACATGAAACAAAAAAGTGGAAGAAAAAATTCAATCGAATCGGATCGGACAGCTAAACGAAATTTGTCGTCGATGTCTGACACAGGAACACTTTTTCCGTTTGCATCTGCAACTGAGTGGGAGTGTCAATTCTTCTGAGTGTAGGATTTGTTAAGGGGGCATTTACGTTTGTTGCATGTTGATATCAACTCAGATGTTGAATGTTGTTCAAAAGTGAGACAGCAGGACGATCTGGAGACATGCAGAGTTCTTGAGGCATATGGTGCTCGAAGATTCTTAATTTGTTGTTATTTTAAATGTGGACTAGCTGTACCCGCCCGGCTTCGCCCGTGCAAAATGTGGTTTCAGAACAATTTGACATTCCTTTCTAGACACTTCTTTTTGTAAGCAAAACAGAGATAAACAAACCTTTCCTACATATTTGCCATTTTTTCGTTTTTTTTTTCTTAGCAAACCACACAGCGTACTGTCTCTGTATGTCTCCCTCTCCGTCACAGGAGTAAAATAAGGTTAAAAGAGATGCCAATATAATATTGCGCAGTTAGTATGTTTGTTTTCACAATGAATTGCATATCTACTCACTCAGAAATGTTTCAAATTTTGCCTATTTCTTTAAAAACCTTTTAAGTTATCGAGTTATTGGATATCCTAAGTTGTACTTGCAGATGTCCTCTATAAGCTGGTATTTACTATACTTAAATGCTCCCAGTATTTTCGAACGAAAAGCGTGACAAAGAAAAAAGCAAAACGAAACGAAAAAAGAAATTACTCTTGTCCAATTTTTTTACAAAATTTATAAAGATATAGAGTTGAATCAAAGGTGGCCGGCTCTAAAAAAAAAGCTTACAACATAACCAAACTAAGCAAAGTACAAAGAACGGCATGCATGGCACCACAGGCGCTCTACGGTCAACACCGTCAGACGCCCGTATACAGTCCTTTTGCATCTCCTACCTTTAAACCTTCACATTATAAACATCACAGCACATAGCGCAATCAGACTCAGAGAGTCGGGGTGCTGGTCTGCGATACCCTACGGCCATAGCAACATTCTACTTTCTCTATCAAGAGAACTCATACCACCCTCAACGGACTATATCACTCCCAAAATGTTTTTCTCCAAACATTTTAAAGTAGAACTCCCTTCAAGATTAGATTGGCAGGCTGGCCGGATGAACAGGGGCACGAATTTATCAATCTAAACAGACGGTTCGAAAATGGATGTAGGTGCAGGTATTTTCTCTGAGTCCCTAAACATCTCAGAATCCTTTAGGCTCCCGGATACGGCCAGTGTGTTTCAGGCGGAAGTACTGGCTATCCGCGAGGCCTGTCGTCAAATCAAATTACACCCAACCATAGATCCGAGGCAAAAGATAGACATTTTCATTGACAGCCAAGCTGCCATTAAAGCTATCGCCTCAGTCAAGGGTTAACCCTTCTTCGACTCCCTTGAGGAGGTCTCGAAAAGTAATATTAGGGAATTGATAAGCTTTTTGAACTCCACAAGCTGGATCTAAACTCTCCTTTTCGACAATCTTAAACAACCAGGTCAAATGAGTTGTGGCAACAAAACGGCACTTGGGTTTTTCTTATAAATACCGCCACTCCTACCTACCTACCTACCTACCTGAATCAAAGTAGAGATTGTAGGCCTATAGGTATCCTCTATAGGCCTGTGAAAAATCCACCAGAATATATTGAACAGTTTCTAAGATTTTTCCATTAAAAGATATGCAGTCAAATTCAATCTTGGTCGAACAGAACTACACCAATTTTATTTATATGATTGCCTAAGTTGTACGTCGAAACTGAGTCTTTGATAAGATAAAGTCTTTTAAACACGGGATCAGTTTCTAAATCATCAGATGTACATGTATATCAAAATTTTACTCGGCAGCCCTTCAACTTGTAGCCTTAGGCTCATATGGGAGTCTGACAGACAGGCTCATATGGGAGGCTGACAGACAACGCAAAACTTGGAAGGAATAAAGGGCATTATCTCTATAATCCAGGAGACTTACCATTGCGCCACTGTATCCACTTCAGCCAAACAAGGTTCTTGTCACTAATACTCTGCGTATACTCAAACTTTCTTAATTCACAATCTAAAATGGTTCGTTTAGGTGATGTTCAAACTTTAGGCTGTCAAATGCTCTTTTCCTTCTGTCATCTCAGCCTTTCCACATAGAACCCATATCACTGCGCAACGTTGTATGGTCAATTTACGTACACCAAACAAAATAAGAACGCCTTTCATATTTTCATCGTTAGACCTTATCGGAACCATCCACCCATAAATGTTCCAGTTTTCAAAAAATATTTTATCTCACCAACTGATTACACACTGTTTGCGTTCACAGCACTCGAGCGAACTCGTCTACTTAAATAAAAACATTAACTACGCACATTAAAATACATTAAGAGGGTCCAACTTCCAATCTTTATGTTCATCGAAATGCAATAATTACGCATTCGGGACAGCTACAGAAGAATAGCTAATATGCTCACATTGTATTTGCTCAATGTGGATGTTTTATGCTTCACGCAGTTTATAGCTTTATTAGTGCTTAGTGCCCTCATGCTCTGACAGCTGTTGTCGTTGTTGACAAGTCAGCACTTTGACGCCACGACTCGCAAGTTATAAGTTATGAATATTAACACCAGGACAGTGTTATGATTCCACGCGCGTATATCCTTATTTCGGCAAATAAAAAGAAAACAATTCAACAAGCCATTGAAAGTCGATCCCTACCTTTATAAGTCACGCACGACATAAGCACCTTCGGACACACGACTTCAATCCAAAGTGCAGTGTTATCAAAGAACAAAAGGACAAAAACGAACACACAAAAACGGCGGCAGGTGGATGTAGTAAAAATGAATAAAAAAAAAAGAAGAATATATCCCTCCAATTTGACGGGCTGTGTGCGTCTTCACGTCACGTCTTTATACACAAACGCTACTCGCGCCGATAAAACGATCCAAATCACAAGTGGACCCCCAAAAGATGTACCGAAACGTCCAAGACACAATCAATTTGGCCAGAGAAGCCATGCGATGGTAATCTGCTTGAAACACTTTTTCGTGCACAAATTTGATAGCTGCAACATCTGCTGCTACTTGGGCTTTTTTGTTTCTTTTTGCGGATCCAACCCACACTTATGGACAGGTGTAACCGCCGCGGACAAAAGGAAAATGCAAATTTATGCGAATTATCCTCGACCAGGTGATCAGGGTCACGAAAAAAATACTCCCTGACCACAAATTGAGTTTGAGTGTAGGATTAACGCTGGGTGAAGAATCTTGTGCAACTTTTTGCGCTGCCGGGCGTGTTACGCCTCTATATGCACTCTTAATGACAGTATACTTAACGGCTTAAGGCCATAAGCCGTAGAACAAAGTTGCATTCAGAACGGAAGCATATATGCAATCGCTTTGTAATGGTTTGTAGGGACTGGGTTTACATATGTGGTCAGTCCTTACCCATCGCCGATTGTCGGCGATTACATTCAGGTATACAATGTCACATGTTGCGCATGTTTAATGAGCGACGATCGATTCTAGAGAAAAAAAGGTTTAATGGGTGACAAAAGGTTAATGGTTCCGTTCAAAGCGGGGGGGAACGTGGTTGGAGTCTAAATTGATGATTTTGTTGATGTATACCAGAATGTTGGTAGAGGTGAGCGTGTGGCAAATAGTGCTTTTATTGGGTACTGAAAAGAAATCAGGATTTTATACATTTAAAGGATTTTTTTTTTGAAACATGGTCCTTAATGTTGCTATAAAATTAGCAATTTTTTTCAAGTTTTTTGTTCGTTCAAATTAATTTAAAATTGCTGCGTACTTTGTGTATAAATTTTTCAAAAGAGTTTTTTTTAAACATTTTTTCTAATTCACTGTTTTTTGCTTATCTTTGCTTGCTTGCGAAGAGTCAGCTACCTATTCCTTTTGATAAAATTTTACTAACGTTTATACGTAAATGTTTTCTCGAAGATATGTATGCACGAATATGCTGCTCAGTGCGAATCAAATGGTTATAAAAATGTTCATCGAAGTTGCTCGTGAATTCCTTTGAGACGTAAACATTTAAAAGTAATTCCAAGACTTTATTAAGAATATCATTAACAATGTTGCTGAAAGTCTGTAAGCAACATTTTCTATTTTGTTAAAGTCGACTGTCTTTCACAACTTCATTTGTATTGCTTTTAAAACTATTTAGCACACACATTGGTTAAAGTCGCTTTGAAATTATTTTGTTGAAATGTTGCCATTTGTCAGAATGATTTTTTTTTATACATACGTATACATATTTTTTTGGTACGTTACAAAATTCAATTCTATGAAAGTCAAGTCAGTTCTCAATTTTGGGCCACGTCCCACGTATTTCTTGGTTGACAATAATTTGTTTAATCATGTGCCTCAACAGATTCTATTTAATTATTATTTACTATTCATTATTCATTCTTTTTAATTTTACACATTTTGTATTAACTTAATATAACATAACAATATTAAAAATAAGAATAAGAATAGTGACAATAGTAATTGTGCATAAACAAATAGTGATAAAAAATAAATGGGGTGAAATAATAAATTGAATATACAAAAATAAATTTTCTATAAATTTATATAATACTTTACAATAAATTAGCAATAAAAGAGAAGAAAAAAAAAACTTAAATTGACAGCATATAAAAGAACATTTGTACATAAAACAAAAAATAGAACAGTAAAGCTAAAATAAGAATAATAAAGCTATGGTAAATATTTAGATAGCAAAACTCTAATTTCCTCGTGATCAAAAACCAGAAGCCACATTTTAACATATTTTAAGAATCTAGACAAGGATCTTATTCCTCGGGTATATTATAGGAAGCTGATTTAATAATTTTAACGGAGTAAAAGTTTTTGAATAGAGTAGTAGTAGTAGAAAGGAGGAATAACAACGGTATTAACCTGAGTTGCTTCGCAAAACGCGAGTGTTGGAAATAGAAATAGGGCTCTGTAAATAGCCACCTCTCATAAAAAATTGCTTGGAACCGTTGAGTGAGCAGAAGTTACAGCTACTATGGAAGAGTTTCTAGGGATCTGATTTTGTTTAATCTTATTTCGGTCAATCATCAATTTGAATTCAATTGTGTAGCATGCAACTTCCTACCTTGGTTTTTTAAATGTATTACTATTGCAGTGCCACCTCCGTCTTGGTATAGTTGAGTTCTGCCGATTGATTCCTGGCATATTTATTTTCTGGAATAGATACTCAATATCCGTAGTACTGGATGCGTTAATTAAGTTAATTTTGTGGTTCGGCATCCTCGAGACAATACTGAGACCACCAACTTCGGCCGATTTCCCGTTACTTGCCTAAGCTATATTTTTATGGGGTGGCAAATGCTAAGTGCGCTAGTATTAAATAAAATAAATAAATAATTGGCGCAACAGGTCCGTATGGACCCAAGCCTAGCTTCTCACAACCATTCGTGTTGTGTGAGTTTTTATTTTTGGGACGAATGGAAGGGATCTACAATTTTATGCCGAGTCCAAACGGCCAATTGAGAAGCTCTTTCATGACAGTTATACTCTCGGATGTTTGTCAGACGTTCGCGAGAGGTGGCGCATTGAAAAAAAACCTTAAGTTGGAATTTGGGTTTTTCTCGGGATTCGAACCTGGGACCCCTCGCTTAGTAGTCCAACACACTAACCACTAAGCCACTGCGTCGAGGTGCGCTAGTATTGTTATATAAAAATTCGTATTGACAAATGTCACGTAACTTCAAAAATTCCGGCTCACCAACACACTAGCACTTTGCATATGCCACTTCCGCTGTGGGCAAAGTTGCCGACAGCGTTCATAGAATTTTATCCGTTAAATTTGAAATTTTTCGTCACGTGCGGATAATATTTTTTTAAGGAATAAGTTTAGATTTGCTTAAAATATATATGAAAAATTAACAATTCAGATTGTTTAAAGTAAAATAGAAATATATTGAGCAAATTTTCGTCAGTTTTCTAAGAAAAATTTGCGCATGAAATCGAAGTTAATGATATTCAAAAGCGCAAAATACGCAACCATGTTTGTCATAAAAAGTTTTTAGTATATAGAACATCTCATTTCGCTAGTTTGATTAACCAAACAAACCAAATTATTCGCATTGTGGAAATATATTATAACTAACCAATGGCATTCAGTAATGTAAAAATGTGGTATTCCCGAACTCTAGCACATTTCCCCACGGTTGTCGAGGTTGGCAGCAGTTTTTTTTGTATTTTTTGTATTTTTTGTATGTTTTTCCATGTCATTTGACACAAAAAAAAAACAGGAGCCCAGCGGGAAGAGTATTGTGAGTTGGGGGTCTCAGTATGATTTGTCTATGCATACAGCATTCTTGGTTTAGACCGCGAGATTCGCCATAAAATCTTAAGTCCCTTTTGATTTTGGTGCATTTTGCAAACATCCCAAAAATAGAGAACATCATGCAAACGAGTGATTGTGAGAAGTCTGCGCTTAGAATCGTATACTGCCACATTTTTTTTTAAATATGTCTTAACATGAATTTAAGCAGCATGTTGCTGTTTATTTTTGTAGTAAAAAGGAGAATTGCAAATGATTGTGAATTTGCTTAAAATGCAAAGCTCGCTTTAACACGTGTTTTAAAATGTTGCTGGAAATGTTTACAAACGAATGACAGTGATTGCTGAATTTTTTCAAATTGCCTTTGTAATTTTGTGGCTTTTATACAGCTGTTATTGAAATTCGCTCAACATGGTTTGTAACAACATTTTGTAAGAAATCCGTGTTCAATTATTTGTGATTATTTTTAGAAATTAGGTAGTTCTGTAGGATAATTTGGTAATTACTGTGAATACTTTAAATATCGTCAGCAATATTGAAAGTAGGTACTTCAATGTATAATATAGATATATAAGCAATATTTTATTGGCTCTCACAAATAAATATTGAATCTGGTTGCTCTTAAATTTGCTGTAAACATTTGAAATAATAAATGAAAAAAATTTATTTGCCTTTGAAGAGGTTTGTTCACATGTTTTCCAAAATTTTGCCAGGACTTTGCAATATCTGTACATCAAATATAACGTATGTTATATACATAGGTGCTTGTTTTTATTGAAAATTATTTTTCATTTTCATAGAAAGTTTTTATTACGAGCTCTGTATACAATCGAAAGTAAAAGCTTCATAGACAAAAAGACTGCGACTTCCGTTAGCTATAGGTCCTTACTTACTTTTCAAATTTACGCCCTAAGTGATGGTTCTTAAGATTAAACAAAAGTGCGTATACGAAAATGACATCCAAAGATAGGAACTCAAAGCATAGTAATTTCCATTCAAAGCTCTATTTAAATAAACCCATGTAAGTACCTATTCTAGAAACCCCCTCAAATCACAACCACTTACGTCTACTTACTTACTGCTGCAGCAACCATAATAATTACAATAAATTTTCTCCAGCCGAAACATAGTCCTTCCTTCTTCAAGGAAGTAAAATAAGGGTGGACTGTTGGGTGTACATACCCATTCATGGCTATAAAAACAAAAGACTACTTATCGCTATTCGTTAGCACGCACTGCGAAGTGCGAACAGTGTAACCATTGTTCAGAGAGATACTTTTTTTTTTAATCATACAAGATGTGTCTTTCCGCTCCCCAAAACCCTTATTGCTTATTAATCAACCCATCCGATTGGTACTCATCCTTTCAATTATTAATGGGTGATTTATGTAGTGGTATATGCATGACTGTTTTCTATAAATTTGGAAAACCTTCCGAAATAAAGGGAGATACGACGCATTAATGAACAACCATCCAGATCCAATCATAATGGACGCAAAAAGGTGTGCATTTTTAGTCAAAAAAAAAACTTCAACTGGCAGCTAACCAACTGAAAAATAAAAACAAAGGGAAAGGACTCTCCACGATTTATTAGAGCAGACTGTATTGTATAACCATAAAAGGGCTGTGCTGGGAATCTTTTGTTAAAAAAAAATCCCTATCGATCTTTTGTACTATACCAGCAGGAAAAATAATGTTTTGTCCTTCAATTGTGTATGTAAATATGGTATACTATTCATTGTTTATCAATATGATTTTTTATGAGTGAATACGACATCGGTATTGGGTGGTTTTACTAGTAGATATGTTGTCAATATCTATACTTTAGGTTATTGTTTCTTCTGAAGCCAATTGAACATTTTTTTGGAATATATTTAAGTCCCTCACATGCTCAATTCAATATTTAATAATCGATATGTTTGATCCTTTTATTAATACCGCAACAGTTTTAGTCTCAAAGTTTTTAAATGGTTGTTTACGACTTTAAACTGACCACCAAAATATTTGAAACAAGGTGTAAAATGTTTGTTTAAACAGATAACTTAATTGTGAAAACCAAATATCGCTTCCACATATTAATAATAATTGGCGCAACAGGTCCGTATGGACCCAAGCCTAGCTTCTCACAACCATTCGTCTTGTGTGAGTTTTTTATTTTTGGGACGAATGGAAGGGATCTACAATTTTATGCCGAGTCCAAACGGCCAATTGAGAAGCTCTTTCATGACAGTTATACTCTCGGATGTTTGTCAGACGTTCGCGAGAGGTGGCGCAGCGAAAAAAACCTTAAGTTGGAATTTGGGTTTTTCTCGGGATTCGAACCTGGGACCCCTCGCTTAGTAGTCCAACACACTTACCACTAAGCCACTGCGTCGAGGTGCGCTAGTATTGTTATATAAAAATTCGTATTGACAAATGTCACGTAACTTCAAAAATTCCGGCTCACCAACACACTAGCACCTTGCATATGCCACTTCCGCTGTGGGCAAAGTTGCTGACAGCGTTCATAGAATTTTATCCGTTAAATTTGAAATTTTTCGTCACGTGCGGATAATATTTTTTTAAGGAATAAGTTAAGATTTGCTTAAAATATATATGAAAAATTAACAATTCAGATTGTTTAAAGTAAAATAGAAATATATTGAGCAAATTTTCGTCAGTTTTCTAAGAAAAATTTGCGCATGAAATCGAAGTTAATGATATTCAAAAGCGCAAAATACGCAACCATGTTTGTCATAATAAGTTTTTAGTATCTCATTTCGCTAGTTTTATTAACCAAACAAACCAAATTATTCGCATTGTAAAAATATATTATAACTAACCAATGGCATTCAGTAATGTAAAAATGTGGTATTCCCGAACTCTAGCACATTTCCCCACGGTTGTCGAGGTTGGCAGCAGTTTTTTTTGTATTTTTTGTATGTTTTTCCATGTCATTTGACACAAAAAAGAAAACAGGAGCCCAGCGGGAAGAGTATTGTGAGTTGGGGGTCTCAGTATGATTTGTCTATGCATACAGCAGTCTTGGTTCAGACCGCGAGATTCGCCATAAAATCTTAAGTCCCTTTTGATTTTGGTGCATTTTGCAAACATCCCAAAAATAGAGAACATCATGCAAACGAGTGATTGTGAGAAGCCTGCGCTTAGAATCGTATACTGCCAGGTTTTTTTTTAAATATTTCTTAACATGTATTTAAGCAGCATGTTGCTGTTTATTCTTGTAGTAAAAAGGAGAATTGCAAATGGTTGTGAATTTGCTTAAAATGCAAAGCTCCCTTTAACACGTGTTTTAAAATGTTGCTGGAAATGTTTACAAACGAATGACAGTGATTGCTGAATTTTTTCAAATTGCCTTTGTAATTTTGTGGTCGAATTTAAACTCCTTTTATACAGCTGTTATTGAAATTCGCTCAACATGGTTTTTAACAACATTTTGTACGAAATCCGTGTTCAATTATTTGTGATTATTTTTAGAAATTAGGTAGTTCTGTAGGATAATTTGGTAATTACTGTGAATACTTTAAATATCGTCAGCAATATTGAAGGTAGGTACTTCAATGTTGCAAAAGATATATAAGCAATATTTTATTGGCTCTCACAAATAAATATTGAATCTGGTTGCTCTTAAATTTGCTGTAAACATTTGAAAAAATAAATAAAAAAAATTTATTTGCCTTTGAAGAGGTTTGTTCACATGTTTTCCAAAATTTTGCCAGGACTTTGCAATATCTGTACATGAAATATAACGTATGTTATATACATAGGTGCTTGTTTTTATTGAAAATTATTTTTCATTTTCATTTATTACGAGCTCTGTAATACAATCGAAAGTAAACGCTTCATAGACAAAAAGACTGCGACTTCCGTTAGCTATAGGTCCTTACTTACTTTTCAAATTTACGCCCTAAGTGATGGTTCTTAAGATTAAACAAAAGTGCGTATACGAAAATGACATCCAAAGATAGGAACTCAAAGCATAGTAATTTCCATTCAAAGCTCTATTTAAATAAACCCATGTAAGTACCTATTCTAGAAACCCCCTCAAATCACAACCACTTACGTCTACTTACTTACTGCTGCAGCAACCATAATAATTACAATAAATTTTCTCCAGCCGAAACATAGTCCTTCCTTCTTCAAGGAAGTAAAATAAGGGTGGACTGTTGGGTGTACATACCCATTCATGGCTATAAAAACAAAAGACTACTTATCGCTATTCGTTAGCACGCACTGCGAAGTGCGAACAGTGTAACCATTGTTCAGAGAGATACTTATTTTTTTTAATCATACAAGATGTGTCTTTCCGCTCGCTGGTGATCCCCAAAACCCTTATTGCTTATTAATCAACCCATCCGATTGGTACACATCCTTTCAATTATTAATGGGTGATTTATGTAGTGGTATATGCATGACTGTTTTCTGTAAATTTGGAAAACCTTCCGAAATAAAGGGAGATACGACGTATTAATGAACAACCATCCAGATCCAATCATAATGGACGCAAAAAGGTGTGCATTTTTAGTCAAAAAAAAAACTTCAACTGGCAGCTAACCAACTGAAAAATAAAAACAAAGGGAAAGGACTCTCCACGATTTATTAGAGCAGACTGTATTGTATAACCATAAAAGGGCTGTGCTGGGAATCTTTTGTTAAAAAAAAATCCCTATCGATCTTTTGTACTATACCAGCAGGGAAAATAATGTTTTGTCCTTCAATTGTGTATGTAAATATGGTATACTATTCATTGTTTATCAATATGATTTTTTATGAGTGAATACGACATCGGTATTGGGTGGTTTTACTAGTAGATATGTTGTCAATATCTATACTTTAGGTTATTGTTTCTTCTGAAGCCAATTGAACATTTTTTTGGAATATATTTAAGTCCCTCACATGCTCAATTCAATATTTAATAATCGATATGTTTGATCCTTTTATTAATACCGCAACAGTTTTAGTCTCAAAGTTTTTAAATGGTTGTTTACGACTTTAAACTGACCACCAAAATATTTGAAACAAGGTGTAAAATGTTTGTTTAAACAGATAACTTAATTGTGAAAACCAAATTTCGCTTCCACATATACTTTACAAAAAATTTCACTTAATTTTCAAAACCTTGTCCCAGACTTTTAAGCAAAATGACGACAGATATGAATTCAGCTGTGACAGCTGTTTTCGAATTTAAGAAACACAAGAGATTTTCTACTTTATATTCAGGAGATAACAGGAGACTCGGAATTTGAAAAGACAAATATTTAAACAGGAAATGGAAGGACTCGCTGACAGCTATTCTGTCCGCAGTTTTGCTGAATGTTTAAAAAGGTGCGTTTGTTTCAATAACATTTTCGTTTGTCAGTAGGTTTTCGAACAAAAGGAAAAATGTGTCAGCACTTCTGTTTTTGAGAAATGTTTAGAGTGCTTTCTAAAAATCTCTATTTTTTTGAATGGGTTATAAGACAAAGACTTTGAAATTTATTTGACTAATTATGTACATGCTCAATCGGCGGAAGGCCCAACAACTCGTCCACATCCATATCGTACCCATACAAAGTCTGTTGGACAACTGATTCAACTTATTTTCCGGAAATTCCAAGTACCATTATTTTCGACGTCGTGCGTTCTCTTGCGGCAAAGGTTTCGAACTTAAGTCAAATCATGTTCGGAACTTATCCTATCTATATGACATATTTTGAGTATTCATTAATAAGTTGAGATAACTTTGCTGTGGTACAGCTGCGATAAACCTCCTCCAAATATCAAAGAAATAGTATACTGCTGATTACTACAGTAACCATTTTTAATGCCCAGGTTACATTTTACGATGTCACAAAGTTAGTCATTTTGACCTACAGTACGTTTTTTGGCGAGTGTTACAAATCTGCATTAGAATTTGAAACGAAGTGTCTCTGGTCTGCATACTCAATCGATGCACTCACAATAACAATATTGAGTGCATGACACGAACTGATCTTTGAAAGGACTTCTCCATAATTGGGAACCGTCGCATTCATACCTGGTCGCATGGTAGACACACACCATGATAATGGAAAAATTTCAAATTAAACGAAATTTAACAATCACCAACGCTATTTTGAACTATTCTTACGACTTAGGAACTTGAAAAATGTAATGCCGGTTGTACACTATCTGCGCAATGTGTGCGTTCTGACCTATACGCTGTAAAACCAACGCGTTGGTGATCGTTGTTAACCACGTTGCTCAAAAAGTTTACGACATCGTGCTGATCATTGGATATAGTAGTTGTGCATGTCGTTGAGCAACAATTTCAAAATTATTATGTTACATATACGTTATCTTTTTAACGTATTGCTTAACGAACCAAACAAGTTCATAAGCTCGGTAAACATGGCTATTTAATTGTTGAAAATACATACATATGTCCCATTTGACACCGATTTTGTTTTAAAAAAATCATTATCAGTTTCCTGGGGCTATTGGTCATTCGATAACGATTGGTAAAAAAAACGTGCATAAAACACAATCCAGTTCAAAATAACTTTCTGAACTAGATAGTTCATGCCCTAGTGAACTGCGTTTGTAAAGAGGCGGTCGTTAAGTAACTTAAGCAGCAGCCCACTCACTGGCTCTATTAAATTAGTAGGATCCTAAGTCTGTTTTTATACCCTCCACAGGAAGGTATATTCACTTTGTCATTACATTTGTAACGCCAAGAAGGAGTCACCGGAGACCTCATAAAATATATATATATATTCTGAATCAAGATCACATTCTGAATCGATTTAGCCAATACCGTCTGTCCGTCTGTCTGTTGAAAGCACGATAACGCCCAAAGGTATTATCATAGGTAAATGAAATTTGGTGATGGGACTTATTTTTATCATAGTCAGGTTGGTATTGAAAATGGGCTATGTCGGTCAAGTAGTTCGGGTACTTTCCATACAAAATCAATATTAGACCCATGTGTCTCTCTCGGTTGAAAACACGATAGAGTCCAAAGGAATCAACCTAGGCGAATGAAGTTTGGTGAAAGGATTTATTTTTATCTTCCTTAGGTTGGTATTAAAAATGGGCTATGTCGGTCAAGCAGTTCGGGTGCCTAACATACAAAATCAATATTAGACCCATGTGCCTCTCTGTCTGTTGAAAACAGGATAGAGTAATAAAGAATCCACGTAGGCAAGTGAAATTTTGTGAGTGCTCTTCCTTTTATTGTCTTCAAGTTGTTACTAAAAATGGGCTATGTCGGTCAAGCAGTTCGGATACCTAACATACAAAATCAATATTAGACCCATGTGTCTATCTGTCTGTTGAAAACACGATAGAGTACAAAAGAATCCACGTAGGCAAGTGAAATTTTGTGAGTGGTCTTCCTATTATTGTCCTCAAGTTGTTACTAAAAATGGGCTATGTCGGTCAAGTAGTTCGGGTACCTCCCATACAAAATCAATATTAGGCCTATGTGCCTCTCTGTCTGTTGAAAACAGGATAGAGTAATAAAGAATCCACGTAGGCAAGTGAAATTTTGTGAGTGCTCTTCCTTTTATTGTCTTCAAGTTGTTACTAAAAATGGGCTATGTCGGTCAAGCAGTTCGGATACCTAACATACAAAATCAATATTAGACCCATGTGTCTATCTGTCTGTTGAAAACACGATAGAGTACAAAAGAATCCACGTAGGCAGGTGAAATTTTGTGAGTGGTCTTCCTATTATTGTCCTCAAGTTGTTACTAAAAATGGGCTATGTCGGTCAAGCAGTTCGGGTACCTAACATACAAAATCAATATTAGGCCTATGTGCCTCTCTGTCTCTGTCAGGATATCGTCAAAACAAATCGACCTAGGAAAGTGAATTTTGTGAGAGGACTTACTTTTATCGTCGTCAGGTTTATATTAATTTGGACTATGTCGGTCAAGTAGTTCTGGTACCTCCCATACAAAACCAGTTTTGCATGGCTTGCATGTAGTGGAGGGTATCAAAGCATCGACCAGGCCGATGATAACACTTTTACTTGATTTTTTTTTTGCATTTTCAAATTAAAGTGCAACTGTTAACTACGTACTTCGTTTACTTCCCTTAACAAAATGAATTTACTAACTTATTCCTTGTGAACTAAACAGACGAAGAGAATAAATATCGTAAATCTCCATGTGAATCATAATCGATTGTAAAACTTAAACCAACATTACAAATGGTATTCAAAAGTTACAACTTCAAACCAATAACCTTGGTAGCAACACGAGAAAAAACAATTTAATTTCAATTTCCATCCCCCTGCTGTCTGTCCCTTTATAGTTCGTGTTTACCCATAATTCAAAAGTGTTTACCATCAAAATAGAAAATATTCCCTAATCTCTGCGAAAGGTTATTGCCCGGCAACATGTTGCTAACCAACACAAAGCGTACTGGTATATTTTTGTTTGTGTATCTACATATACCACCAACTATACACACTGCAGCGCAACTAGAATTTTCTATTTTTATCGCATATCAAAATGCAACCATCAAGTGGCGGCAAATATTTACTCTCCTTCAGATCGTACACAAAGTATTTGTATACAACAACCGTATATATATGCACGCTGCAAAAGGAGTACCATACCGGCAATATGGCAGTGCAGAGCGCAATAAACTTTTATCAACTCTGCGAGAATAATCGTACAGGAGGTGGTGCGCTACTATGCAAAACTAGCACTATCGTCCCACTTCCTTCGTCGCGTCGTCTATCAACTGACAGTTCCCTGAAACCATACAGTAGCGTAATGTCATAGACCTCAGCTCATATAGAAAATGTACAAAACTCACACTTGTGCCGGTACACGAGTATGTCAACTTGATTCCGTTTATAGTTTTGTTTTTAGAATTTATGAACTTCATTCGAGCCTGGAGCACGCGCGGCGTGGGGTGTGGATTGGTTGGGTACATTAACTTCGGCAGCATAGTTTTGACTTTCTATGAGGAGACATTCGCTCCTGAGAAACTATCGCCAGTCCGGCATCAAGTCGTACGTCAAGTCGCACGCAGCTGCATAGTAGAAGCTACTTGATGTGACGATAGGATGTGCAGTATGCACATCTTTGTATCCGCTTGGAGCATTCATCATTGTCTATGCTTGTCCAAGTGAGATGTTTATATCGCTTGTTTTTTTTCTAAAGAACATAATCGAAACACACATGAGCTGATGATGGGTTGTAAAGATGATAAATAAGATGAGGTGCAAGCGCATTTTAGAAGGGTGTGGTAATAGGTATGGTGCCCAATTGGATTCTTAAAAAGCTATGTAAAATAATAAAGTTGAACGGTAGTCGGTTTAATATGGAGGGCGGCTTAGTGCAAGAAGTACAACAATTCAGGATGACAAACGATTGAAACATTAGTCATCAGAAATCATCTATATGACCATTCCCAAACAACTCATCTTATCTAAGTTCATTTCATACAAATTTAACTTTTGCACAGCATATGAAATCATTTCATCAACAAAAGTTTAGGTAACAAAAAATCGCCCCCAGAATCTCAAACTCCATGGGCGTGTTTTATAAGAAAAAATTTCAAATTTCTATCAAAACTTAAAACATACCTACTGATCCGATCTAGCTACAAATGGTTCCGTTTCCTAAAAAGAACTCGCAAAACAAGTTTTGTTGCAAATTTTCTAAAAGTAGCCAAAACTACCAGACATCAAAAATGAGAAATGTACAGTACAATTTTTCCGTCGTCGTTGCTAACATTGGGAACCCAATCTGTCCCAACCTGTTAAAAATAGCTATATGGGATACAAATAAATTGTTACAAGCGTTGATTTTTAAGCATAATTCAAATTGTTTACAGAACCTTTCGGCTTGTGGTTATAAATTTATAATATTTATTTACCCACGATCTGAATAATCGAAAACGTATAATTTGTTTCTGTTAATATTTTTACAAACTCCACTCTGTTCTGAGTTGTGAGCACTGACCCGCTAAGCTTGTGGTATCAGTAAGATTTTGCTAATACTGCCAAGTTTATCAAAATTTCGGTAGAAAGTCTGTTAGAAATTTTGTTGAAAAATGGATTAAAACCCGGAACACATCCAGTTCAGATTAGTTTTATTTCGCAACTAACTCTATACTGTAAATGACAAAGTGCGTTTACATAATAATTTACATTTGTGGTATATAAAAGGAACTGTGTTGCCAATGCGGTAATACTACTAATTCAATTTCTAATATTCCCTTTCAAAACAGATCCTTTTAGTGTGTTTAGTTCATATTTTTATTTTGACAATCCAAGTTTCGAAGACAAATATTCATGTTTTGATTTAAGTAAAATTTTTGTAAGGACATCGGCAATCATGTCATTAGTTGGAACAAAATGTAACGCTATCAAAGATTTGTTGTAGATTTCCCTAATGTAATGATATTTAATGTCAATATGTTTTGACCTTGAATGAAAAACTGGGTTTTTAACTAAGTTCTGTGCGCTTAAGTTATCGCCATTTAACATAGTAGGACCTCTCAGTGCACAATTGAATCCAACCTCTTCTATCAGACGCCTCAAATAAACCGCCTCCTTTGTGGCCGCTCCCAATGCCATGTACTCAGCCTCGGTACTACTGAGCGCCACTGTCTGCTGCTTTCGGGACTCCCACGATATAGCTGCGCCAGCAAGTAGGAAGACATACCCAGTATATGACCTACGATCGTTAACGCAATTGGCCCAATCAGCATCTGCGAACCCTATAAGAGCTTCACCAGTCTTCCTAAACGAGAGTTTATAATTAATGGTATTAAAAAGATATCTTATAAGATGCTTAGCAGCTGTCATGTGTTCTTGATAAGGCTCAACGTTGAATTGAGCTAATTTGCTGACTGCATGCTGAATATCAGGCCTCGTTGAAATCGCCAAATAGATTAAAGACCCAATAAGTGACTGATAGAGTTTTGCATCCGTCCTCTTGCTTTCCGGATTATTTGGAAATTTCTTAAGAACGTCCCCTGGATCCAATGGAGTGCTGCATTTTCTCGTAGTTATCATATTATGCTGCGCTAGAAGATTCCGAATGTATTGCTCCTGAGAAAGACTTATAGATCCTGTCTTTTGATCCATTTCAATTCCTATACCCAAGAAAAAATCGATCGGACCTTTATCGACGATATCAAAAGCCAAGCCAATTGCATGTTTTATGTTGATTACATGTCTTTTCTCTGAACACGCAATTATAAGGTCGTCAACATAAACAGCAATAATGTTTTTCTGTCCATTTTCGTTATTCGTATACACACACGAATCAGTAGAACAACGTTTGAATCCGAGAGCCTTAAGTGCCTCATCCAACTTACTGTTCCACTCACGACCAGCTTGCTTCAATCCGTATATGGCCTTCTTCAGTCTGCAAACTTTGTTTCCATTAGAAACATCCTCAAAATTCTCGGGCTGTTCCATATAAATCTCCTCCGTAACTTCACCATTCAAGTACGCTGATGAGACATCGACATGATGAACTTCCAGGTCATATTCAACGGCTAATGCTAAGACAAGACGAATGGTGGAGAACCTTACCACTGGCGAAAAAGTTTCAGTATAATCAATACCAAAACGTTGGCTGCAGCCTTTGGCAACGAGTCTTGCCTTATAGCGAATCGGATGTCCATCTTTATCATGTTTTATTGTAAACACCCATTTAGATTTAATAGCATGACGATGTCGGGGCAAATCCACTAAGTCCCAAGTCTTATTTGATTTAATAGAATCATACTCACAATTCATTGCCTTAAGCCATTTATGTGCATCCGGCCTGCTTAAAGCTTCTTTTACTGTGGCAGGGTTGTCGCACAGCTTTAAATCACTCATAAAGCAGTTGTATTTAACTGTCTTTAATCGTGGCCTAAGACTTCTGGTTGTAGTTATCTCATGTTCGCCATCTTCGCCGCCGCCGTCATCATCCTTCGCACTTCCGTTACCAACGCCATAATCTACACAATTATCACCTGCACCATTTTCACCATCGTTTGCATCGCCGCCATCATTGCCTATATCGTTGTCACCATCTCCACAATCCGTGTTGAAAGAGTCTTCACTATTGTTTGAAGAATAAGTAATATACTTCTTAGGATTTTGAAAGTGTCCTTTCTCTTTAGATTCGCTATCAGCCAAGTTCATTAATACGAGATCCTTACTCTTTCCTTGGCCTATGTTAACTGAATTTTCTAGAAATTTAACATCTCTACTCTTACAAACAGCTCTCGTATTTGGGTCATACAGCCTGTATGCTTTAGACTCACTAGAGTAGCCAACCATAACGCATTCCACTCCTCTGGCTTGAAATTTCGATTTTCCTGGCTTTTTGTCCAATTTGAATGCCTTACAGCCAAAAACACGAAGATGTCCAACATATGGCTTCCGCCCGTGCCAGGTTTCATATGGGGTCTTGGAATACAGTAATTTGGTTGGAGAGCGATTTCGCAAGTAGACTGCTGTGTTTACTGCTTCTGCCCATAAATAATCAGGCAGATTACTATCAATAAGAAGACACCTAGCCATTTCTACCAGTGTCCTATTCGCACGCTCAGCTATTCCATTTTGCTGTGGAGTGTACTCTACACTCAACTGTCTTTTTATTCCCTCTGTAGCTAGATATTTTGTGAAATCGGCGTTGACATACTCACGCCCATTGTCGCTCCTAATACATTTTATTTTGCAAGAAGTTTCACGCTCAACCTCAGCCTTGAATATTTTGAATGCGTCGAAAACATCGGATTTAGCTTTAAGAAAATAGACAAACACTTTTCGACTAAAATCATCAATAAATAAAGTGAAATATCTTGCGCCCCCTAGTGAAGTGGTTCTCATTGGCCCGCAAATATCTGTGTGGACTATATCTAAAATGTGCTGACTTCTAATCTCATTTAGTTTTGGGAATGCCGAACTACATAACTTCCCTTTGTAACACACATCACAGTCAATTTGTTTTGGGACATCATCCAAACGCAATCCTTTTACCATCTCTTGTCGATATAAATCATGCAAACTTTTACAATTTAAATGGCCAAAACGTGCATGCCACAGCAAATAATTATCGAATTTATTCATGCAAAAAATTTTTGATTTATGTTTCACATTTAGCAAATAAAGATCACCACATTTTTCAGCATGCAAAATTAGGTTATCATTATCATCGTAAATGTCCGCACCAGAATTATTAAAACGAACAAAATAATTATTCTCAGCAGCTTTGCATATAGAAATGAAATTTGTTTTTAACTGTGGAACAAAAAGCACATTTCTAAGTTCAATTTTCCGATCATCTGTGACAATTAGAACAGATCCAATGCCTTTCGATTCTACTGAATAATCTGCCGCTAGCTGTACTCTCTCTCTATGTGATCGCATTGAGGTAAAAAAACGTTTGTTCGAGCACATATGGCAAGTTGAACCGCTGTCCAAAACCCAATTGTTCCTATCCAGAATAGAAGAGCTATGCATATTCAGCATGCCAAATGATGACGTCGCATTGTTAAGAGAAGAGCTTTTCGGTGCTGTACATGACGAAGCAAAATGTCCCCTTCTATGACAATTGTAGCATTTACCTTTAACGCGATGCTTTGTTTTCGGCTCATGTGTTTTCGGCTGCTGCCGTATAAGAAATGCAGACCCACTAATGTCTTGCGGTTTATCCTCTCGCCGCTTCCCTTCTTCCAAAAGCTTTGTCTTTAACACGGTGATAGAAGGCAAAGAATCTCGGGACTCTATCACAACAACAAAATTTTCGAAGCTTTTTGGCAGACTAGATAACAGAATGATCGCAAGCAACTCATCTTGTAGCTTTATATCAATTTCAATTAATTTATCGGACGTATCAAAAAATTGGACTAAATGATTTTGAACTGAACCATTTTCATCTAATTTTAGTGCTAACAGTTGTTTAAAAAGTGTTACCTTCCTAGCGGGGCCACTAGGTTGATGAACAGCCGATAGTTTTTCCCATGCATCCCTCGCTGATTTGCAGTTTTTGATGTGGCTTAACTGCGTTGACTGGACACACAATAAAATGGTTGCAAGAGCCTTCTCGTCCTTCTTTATCCAAACGGAGATTTCTGTAGAATTCTGGTTGTTAGGTGCTATTTCTGGCTTACAGCTTTCTCCGGAAACAAGTGGCCAAAGTTCAGAATGTATGAGGACCGACCTCATCTGTATTTTCCAGCAATCGAAATTATCATTTGATAGTTTCTGGATTTGATACAACGCTGAACTCATTTTGCGCCAAATTAACTACCAATTTTCTCACGCAATAAATAAAGTTTTTTTTTTTTTTTTTTTTTTTATATTAAAACGAAAGACTGTGTAAAAAAAAACGTGGGTCTGGGCCCATAACCTTTGTTGAAAAATGGATTAAAACCCGGAACACATCCAGTTCAGATTAGTTTTATTTCGCAACTAACTCTATACTGTAAATGACAAAGTGCGTTTACATAATAATTTACATTTGTGGTATATAAAAGGAACTGTGTTGCCAATGCGGTAATACTACTAATTCAATTTTTAATAAATTTTAAAAATACTCACAAAAACATTTTTGGGCACCTTGTCCTCAAATCTCACGGAAATTTAAAGAAATTCCTGTTTCTAGCTTGGCAACATTTTCGCACATCATTTATTTGAATAAATGTTTGACAGAATTTTATTGATTTATTGCAATATATCTACATATCTATATAATTGTAAAATTCAACATTTTTTTTACTAACTCCACCATAATTAGCAACATTTTTTGAAGATCTATAAGATCTTCCCAAAAATGTGTCCGTAATTTTACCATTACTTTTCAGAACTCCTCCCGAAATTTGAAGATAGTTCATATTGCTAAATTAACAACATTTTCGTATAGCACCTGTTTGAAATTAAACGATTTTTGATGTATCAAAATAGCAAGTGTGTTATGCGCCAAATGATCACTGTCACTCACTGTTTTAAAGTTATTAAATTGATACAAAATCTGTTTGAAATTTATACAAAATCTGTTCAAAATTTGATACAATAATTCGCCAAAATAACCTTCGTTCTCCAAGTCAACATTATTTATTTAATTCTACTTCGATTTGCTAAGGGTTCCACGTTTACAAATTATTTAGTGGAATTATTAAATACATCGAAGTTAGCTCTTTCAACATTTTCGAACAATATCTGTCCCAAATGGTTCTGGCTGTTCTACACGCTTTTCCAAAATATATGTCTCTTTAATCCTCCTAAAGTTTGAGAATGCTTTTTAATATAGCACATGTTGGTTTGATGATTTTATCAAATTTCATTTGAAACCGTTTCTGCTTTTGGGAAAACATCATTTTCGTACATCATCTGTTTCAATTTATATTTTCATCAACATTTGCATACAACATTAGCTCCAAACTGTTTGAACTAAACTTAAGTCCCACTGGGATAATCTTAAAGGTTAATAATATTTTAATACAACAAGTGTGACAAAATTGGTACAAAATCTTTTTGATTTTAATTACAAAAAAAAACACATTTTCGTACTGCATCTGTTTCAAATTGTTGTCCATTTTTTGAACGGATGTTGTCTATACAATTTCCATAAAATCCATAAAATGTATAGGGCCGGACACGCACAAAGAAGGTGGAACACTGTTTCACTCTTGTTTGTGTCAGCGCAGCTACGGCAGTGGGTATTATGGGGAATACCAAGCTTGGCTGCGTGGGTTCCTAAGTGCCAATAGCCTGTACTAATTGGCGATAGTTTGGCGACATCTACACGCGTTCTGGCTAAGAGGTTGTTTGTTCTGGCATCATCGAAGGTTGGCCAGATCTTCCTTGAAATGACACAGTTCGTCAGGTTCATCCATCTAGTCTCAGGCCTTGAGGTGAAGTGCAGGAGGATTTCTCTCTTTACATAACCCAGCGGAGGGAAGACTTCCTCCGCATGAGACACGCACAGAGTAGAGCCACATCTGGCAAGTTCCTATGGCCGGGAACCCAGACGAGAGTGGTATCAAACCGATGACAAGCCCTGGGTCAGTGTCTCCCTCCATTCCACGACAAGCTTGGACGTTGACTTAGTTGAACCGACAGCCTTAATCGCGGCCTGACTGTCGACGAAGATGCCTATTTTTTTTCTGGGTGTCGCAATGTTGGGGTGCAGTCTACACGCCTCCTTAGTTGCAAGTATACTTCTGCTTGAAATACGTTGGCTTCGTTGGGAAGGCGGAGACTCTTACAGATGTTTAATTCTGTTGAGAAAACCCCTGCGCCCACTCCACAGTTCATCTTGGAACCATCTGTGAAGATAGGTATGTCGAAAACATTTACGACCGCATTCTCTTTCCATTCGGATCTAGGGGGGGAATCTAGCAGAGAAGTTTTTATGGAAGTCGAGTTTGGGTACTATGTAGTCTGTAGACATACGACCTATGCCGTCAGGAAGGGAAAGTAGGATGCTGGTATGGCCATAAGGCCTTTCGGACCAACATCTAGATTCCTTCAATCTTACAGCGCTACATGCTGCAAAGTTTTTTTTATATGCAGATCCACTGGCAGAAAATTGAGAATCACATTGAGCGCAGCGGTCGGACTTGATCGAAGGGCTCCCGTGATTCCAATTCCAGCTGTTCTTTTGACCCTACTTAATTTAAGGACGTTATAGGCTTTGCTTAAGGCGGGCCACCATACTAGTGATCCATAGGTGAGGATGGGAGACGTACCACCGCTGTGTACATCCAACGAACCATCTTTGGTTGAAGCCCCCACCTCTTGCCGAAGTATAAATGAATACATTTCTTCTTGGTTCTAATCGAAATTATTTAAGCCGATTTGAAATGCAAAATAAATTTAAGTGATATGGAGGAAGCTGTTATTCAGTTAATGGAAATTAGTACCTGTATAAATCCCCTGGACGGGAGTTCGGTTGATCAGCACAAATAGCGTGGGTGATAGGCTTACCAACCAATCTCGGAATCTGCGAAAGAACAACATCCGAAAAAATTTAAAGCTGAACATAGAAATCCGAATACATATTAAGAGCGGGAAAATATGTTAAACTGCTGCACAAAACTCAAAAATTAAAAAAAAAAAAAATGGCAATTTACTGCCCTTGACAAACTGTCAAATACCATGCCTCATTCATTAACAGTCAACTTATATACAATAACCATAAATTGGATCAAATTAGTTACACAATACCAAGAATTGTTTTGATCGATAATGTACCAATATTTCCCTCGCAACATATTCAAAGCTGTTGGCGTAAACTTCACCATCTCTGTTCGCCTCATCAACATGTTCATTCTATGCCACATCTGTGCATGTAAAAAACACCACTGAAATTTCCCTTTGATCCCAGTTTAGCAACATTTTCGTACAACATCTGTCCAAAATTTTACATTTCTAAATTCAAACGAAACATCTCCGCTGTTCTTATCAGCATTTTCACTAAATCAAACATATCTCAAAACAACAACAAAACGGAAAAATCAAATAAAGAAAAAAAAATAACATCAAAAGACACCCATCGGGGGAAAAAAAATTGCACCTGGCTTTTTGGATGCAATTAATGCATCCTGCAGGTAGCAAACAGCATCCCTTTTGAATTGTATTCATTTTGTCCGGTAGTGGGATGTAAAAATCCCAGTGAATCTGATTTCATGCTGCCATGCATCTTTTTCGGAAGACTCCGTATTTTGTTTTTGTTGTTACCTTTCCTATAGGATCGTCCAGGATCAAGATGAAAAAGTGAAAAGGAACATCTACCATCTGCCACTCTGTTGCCTTTGTGGTTGTTGCTATATGGCTTCGTTTGCTTTAAGCCTTTGTGTTTGGTGTTTGGACCTGATCTTGACAGAGTGTTGGTTTTTTTCTTTCTGAGTCGATACTACCTGATGCACATGTTGAATGTTGAAGCTGATAGGTTCTAGGGGTTGTTAAAGAAAATCTGTTATATTTTTTTATGTTTTGGGGGATTATGAAAAAAAATGTTTTCAAGAACGGCAGATGGTTACTGGAGCAATGCATTTTTAAGTGGTCAGCAGTGGACTTGAAGATTTTTGAGTTAGAAATTAAAAATAGGTAGTCGCTGATGTGGCGGGTGTTTCTCTGGCGTTTAAAAGTGATGGCTTAGTATTTCGCCTAGCATTATAATACGGCTCCCGAAAATTACAGCATTTTTTTTTGGAAAAATACCAGAAAATAAAAAAATGGAAAATATTCTTTACGAAATAAATTGACAAATAAAAAGCCGGAAGTTATTAAAAACTTTTGTGGTTTTACATTTAAACAGATTCATTTTTTTTTTTCACCATGACTGTTTGTGAGCAATGAAATAATAAACGCGCAGCCACCCCGCCGGCACGATGGTTCCCCCTAGATGTTTTGTTTAATTACCTCATCATTTTGTTAAAAAATAAAATAAAGCAATTTCTGGTCTTTTTTCCAAAAATAATTTGGAAATTAAGCTAAGTATCCTGCTCGCGCTAAATTTTATCTCCCATACAAAAATGTCTACAAAGATAAAATTTAGCGAGGCAGTTTAGCAAAGCAGTATCCTGTTCGCACGCTAAATTCTTAACTTCATATAGATGGGCCGATGAAAAGTCTCCACTCATTTAGCTCGCGAAATAAATGTCCGGCACATTAAATCGAAGATACATTTTGACATAAAAAGGGAGGAAACAATTTGTGTTGTGTTTACTTTGGATTTTTTTCAAAGGAAACCGCAGAAAACATTTGTGCGATAAATAAAAGAGAACGCAAAACCAAAAATTCCGTTTCATGCGATAAGAAAACATAAAAAAATTGCAGGGCTTGTGGAGCAACAATGCAAATAGGAATTTACCCAACACGAAGGAACGTGTCGTCTTCTGCTTAAGCGTAGTACGCTGCTGGAGCTAAACTAAATTTTATCTGGTCTCCAACTGTTCTCTCCAAACATCAGCTAAAGTCCTAGCTTAATTTTGACACAGAGTACGCCGTGGATAAGTGTCACAGAAAACAGTTGTTCTTTGAAAAATCTTCCTTCAAAAATTGAATTCTCTCTTATTTCAACTATTTCCGATTCTAGGTACTTCGCGTCCATGTAATAATTAAGAAAGCTCATCCTTCCATACTTTTCGGCAACAGAACGACAATTACACAACGATCTGTCACAATTTAGCTTGAGAAAATGTGCCGACCCATTAAATGGGCTCGCTAAATTTTGCCAGACACATGAGTACATTCTGAAACAAAAGTTTGATTATTTAGTCGAGTTGCGCACCTCTCAGCTAAATGGGTTCGCTTAAGTTTAGCTCAGCTTAATTTTGGAGAGAATTTTGTATGGGAGGGAAAATTTAGCTCGAGCAGCGTACTAAGCTTTACTATTATAGAACTTATATGAGCTGCTGCAGCAATGATAATATCTTCTTCAATTTTGCTTATATCTATTGTTTTGGAACGATTAAAACAATGCATTGTCTTTAAAGTTTGAAATTCGAAAATTGTATGTACGCGAATAATTAAAATAACGTTTACTGTCATGAACAAATGGTTTTTGTCCCATCTGCATGGTGTTTTATAATTTAGCGAGCATTTATCTTTAAAAAAAAAAAAAAATAAATAATTGGCGCAACAGGTCCGTATGGACCCAAGCCTAGCTTCTCACAACCATTCGTCTTGTGTGAGTTTTTTATTTTTGGGACGAATGGAAGGGATCTACAATTTTATGCCGAGTCCAAACGGCCAATTGAGAAGCTCTTTCATGACAGTTATACTCTCGGATGTTTGTCAGACGTTCGCGAGAGGTGGCGCAGCGAAAAAAACCTTAAGTTGGAATTTGGGTTTTTCTCGGGATTCGAACCTGGGACCCCTCGCTTAGTAGTCCAACACACTAACCACTAAGCCACTGCGCCACTTATCTTTGGTGTGGAGAAATTAAGTGGAGAGTAGGGACTCTAATGTCGTTTTCCATTGGGCAAAAAGAAGCGTCCGGGAGAGTCCGGAATCGAAAAAATCACTTCTGAAACTGTTGCATTGGCACAAAAAATACTCTTCTTGTGATTCTGAGGAGAGAATTTCGCTTTTCGATTTGAAGTCAGAATCCACTCAAGAAGCACTCACACAAGTGTAATTTTATGTATTTTATACAAGTCAGCTGACAGCCGCCGTAGATTATTTTTTGGCATTTCACCAATACTTTTGTGGGTTCAATCAGAAGCAGTTTTGTTGTTCCATTGGATCGCAGAATGAGTGGATCCCCGAGTGAAACCAATGGAAAACGACATAAAATTTAGCGCGAGCAGGATACTTAGCTTTAGGCTACAATATATTTATGTGTTGGCCTAATTTCCATTTTACTTTCTGGCTCTTTTGCCACACTTGTCTGGTCTAATTTTCAACGTTTCTGGCGTATTTTCCAAATAATGTTCTGATGCTTTCCCAATTTTAATTAAATAACAAAATTCTAGCGTTTTTTCAAACAAAAAAAAAATGATGGCGTAAATTGCGTTGTACAAATTTTATACATTCGCAATATTTTTACATATAAATAACTTTTAAAAATTTCACAGCTACATTGCCTTTGAAGTTATTTATATTACTTTTGTATTCAAAATCAACCATTTTAAGGGTTTGTAGAAGATGTAAAATGTTTCTGCCTTAAATCCCTAAAATTCTATTGGTTTATCATTCACCGCAAAAATAACACATAATCGATTTACCCCTTTGCCGTTCATTACTTGTGATTGAATTTATGATTTGTTACCAAGTTATCGTTGTGGAAAATACAAATGAAATTGGTTTCTCCTGCCGGTTCTGCCATCATGGGCAGCCATGAAATTGCTAAACATGTACTTATATATACCGACCAAAAACCAATTTGCTGCGCGCAAAGAAAAATAAAATTTTGCAAAGCATACCGAGGATAACGCAAATCCATTTTGTAAAGCCATCAAATATCATTGTAGTAGGTGCATCGGTCGTTTAGTTTAACCAAACATGCAACACACTGCACAGCGTCATGTTGTTGCTATTGAATACTTTAATAACATCCTGCAGGATGATCCGTTCAACGCTTCATTTTGATGCATTTATATGGTACAAAACTGATGGAACCATATATACACATCAAATCCTTCGCTTCTCTTTGAAAACAAGAAATACAACATACTCTGTAATATCCTTATCCTTGAGGTGAAAGAATAGTGAATATTTTACAATGCCGTAGAAGAATCCTTTTGACAAAAGAATGATGTGAAAAATCTCTAAAGAGAGAGCAGAGCAAAAAGAACACACAACCTGGCAGAGTATATTCCTATTTGATGTACGCTTCATTGTGGTTGGTCCTTAAAGGGTATGAAAACATCAATCGTTATACGAATATGTGTGAGTTCGATTGCCTTCGAAAAGTGTGCATAGCTGTCAGAAATCATGGAGCTGTCTCGAAAAGAGGAAATGCATTTCATTCATCACGTATGTACGTATAGACGAAGAAAAGGATAAAAGTGCATTCTTTATTTGTATCCGCTTGTCGTAGGTTTAAATATTGCAAAATGCCGCTTGAGGATAGGGCAGGATTTGATATTGAAAATTGCTCTTGCATAGAGTAAACATACGTCATTGGGAAACGATGTGTGTCTTGCAATCGTTTCTTTTACAATTTGTTTCTTCTAGGGGACTTTTGAGCATGCAACTGAGTATCAAAAATAACATGCACTACCCCTTCAGACTAACTTTAACTGAATAGCTTTTTTTCGGTCATGGTAGGACTCTACTTTCAACGGTAGACAGCATCTGTTAAAAATCATAAAATTCATATACGGTCATTACTTCTTCGTCAGTCTGTCAAAATTGATCCAATGGTTTTTAGAATCATCTCACTCGGAACTGACTCACAGTCGTATGTAACTAAAAAGGGCAGAGATCTATAACCAAATTTATGAAGTATCTGCGAATCCATAGGAACTAAAAGTTCATACCATCCAATTATGGCAAACACCAAGAAACCTAATAATTTTCGTCTGGCAACACTCTATTGAATGGAAATTCATCTCCGAGCATCTGCATTGTTTGGGTGCTATTCTTGTGTGTTTTTCTTCTCCCCTTTCGCACTTACTTCTTGGTATTTATACTGACATCATATAAATATCTTTGTGCAGGATAACATGGGGGGGAAAGGAACTTCAACTCCAACATCAGACTAACAAAAGTTCACCTCCGTTGGTTGAACTGAAATTTATCCAAGCATGAGACCAAAGTGCAAATGAACTCGGCCACATCGAGGCCTATGGTTTATGTCTTAAATTCCTTCAGCTTTCAACTTTAACCACATCCAGATGTTAATTGTGCCAGTACCTCACATTTCACATCAGCCATAATGATATTTATATACAGGGTGGGCCAACTACGAGTTTCTTTTTAAAAATGCAATAACATGAACAAAATTATTTTTATAAGAGAAAACATTCCCATTAATTATGGAACTCAATGTCGTTCAAGTGGCTGCTTTGCAGTAGTGCATTCTATCACTCCAATTTTCCATGTTGATGGTTTCGGGCTGCTCACGGATTGTTTAAATGATATTGGCCTTAAGTGCTTGAATCGTTTCCGGATTGTTGGCATAACATCCGTCCTTCACGGTTCCATACAAAAAATAGTCCAAAGTGGTCAATTCGCGGCGGCCAATTGACATCGCAAACACGGCTGATAACGCGATTTGGGAATTTGGTGCGCAAAAGATCGATTGTAGCATGGCGCGGCATCCTGCATGAACAAGAGGTCGTCCATATCCTTCAATTGCTGAGTCAATTGGGCCTTGGAAACGAATTTCCAATATTTCCCAACGTTGTTCAAGCACAAAGCGACTCATTTTGTTCCGTGGAGGTACGCTACTGACTTTCTGTCAAGATTTTGAGCGGCAAATAGCTGTCAGTGTCAAAATAACATAGATTTAAAAATAAACCACTAAATGGCCCACCCTTTACATAACCCCATATAGTGTTACCTTCGGAATTGCGAAATGGACGCTTGGATGGAGATCCTTATCGCATCGTTAAGTAAAAATAACCACACAGTTAGCACTCAGGTGAGAGTCGGGAATAATTAGAAGTATGGTTGTACCTACCTACCGCACGTCAGGTAAGGCTATTTTTAAAGTTATTCTACGTTTGTCAATGAAAAAAAAAAAAAAAACCTATCCCATGTCCATGCCATTCCAGTACTCTCATTTAAAGTTTTTTATTCCATATACTCATGTTAGATGAGACAGAACAGGACATGCCAGAGGAATAGGTTTTTTTTTTGGGCAAAAAGATTCTATTTTCGGATTAAGTGCGAAAGAATGTCATCGCAAAGGCATTTTACCGGCTTCCAAATCATTTATCATCTGTGGTATATGGGGAGGATTATTTTCTACAGTCATATCCTGCGCACGTCTGCGTGCACTATTGAATTTACTGTTTATAAACCATTCCCGAAGGGGTTACAATGATTCACAACAGCATGGAATTTACGACTGTGATCTGGGCATTGTGTGTCAGCATATATAATCGCCTTATCCCTGCATTTGCCGGCAAGGACACTATATTTGAACGTTTTATATGCTAAACTTTACAGTGGATAGGGCGAAGGATATGGGTGGGAGAAGCTGGTGTTTGTGAGAAACCCGAAGATAAATATAATTTTATCGTTGGGGTTTAGCTTCTGGAGAAAAGGGTTCACTTGGTAGGATACCCATGTTGGCAATGGGAAACGGAAATAATTGCATGCGCCTTATGCGAGTGATTGGGTACACAGGGTTTCAAGGAGTCGGACATAAAGAGAGAGATTTGGAGAGATTTCCTTCTTGTTTTTAGGAAAGCCGCATTTGACGGTGGTAGACCTGGAGTCGAACCGCCACATACGAGAACGAACTATACGTTAATAAAATTAAGCCAATTTTACATACGTAACCTATTGATCGTTCACGGATGGCTCGCTTCCCCTCCTGATTAAGTCGCATAGCCCTTAAGACAAAGGTGGTTGGTATTCAATTGAAAACGACACATTAGATACAGAGTCGATGTAATATGATTTCCGATTGAAACGAGCTGATTTTGTTCCGTTTATTACAGACACAATTCTTTAAGTTATGGTTGCTTAATCATCTGTCTACGTTTCAAACCCTATGACAGAAAAACAGAAACAACACCTGCTTAGTTGATGTTTTGCTGTGTTATTCATCGAAGGGTTGCAAGTTCAATCGCCGAAAAAAAACCTTGATATTCAAAGTAAATCGTGTGATAGAAACCCTATTTCCATCTCTGTATGTAAAGTTAGTATATGGCTGAAAATTTTAGAGAAAACGCTCATAAAAAGGGGACATGGTTCGAAGCATTGTATGGATGAATTGTGGAGCAATAGAATATCTACGTGTTAAGTAAAGTTGTTGCTCAGTTTCAAACAGAGCTACATAAGCCTTTTTTTTTAGTTCAGAGCTGAGCTCTGAACCGAGCTCGAGCAGAGCGCGCTCTGAACCGAGCGTACTCAAATCGTTCTGATGTATTTATGAAACACACTTGAGCAAATAGCTGTCATTTTTAATAAATATATGTATAAATTAAATATTTATTAATTGTTGTTTATTAAATTGGTTAACCTTCAGTTCCAGAGCAATAAGGTTCGTCCGCCATTTCAATTATTTTGTTTATCCTCTTTTTGTCCTGTCAAATGTGCCTGTAAGTGTGTAATCAGCTTTATACTCAGCCTGCTCAGTCAATTTATTCTGAGCTCATAGAGCGCGCTCTGGTCATGCTCTGAACGAAAAAAGAAACACAAATTCTGAGCTCTGATGTATCTGAGCTAAAAAAAGAAACACGAACTTTTCAGGTTGCGCTCTGAACAAAAAAAGAAAAACGCCTATAAAAAAAAACTGAACTAAAATACTCATTTTCCGCTTTTTAGAAAAACATGGCAATATGGTATCGAAACATGAGTACTCTTTCACATTTCTAGGTCTAGTGATTCTTTTCAAACTCCACAATCTTAATATAAAGGTCTGCTACAGAAACAACAACCTTCGGGTCTTTTGCCTCAATATTCATAGGTAGTTTGCCAATAAACGATACACTGTTTTTTACGGTAAACCGGTCCGTTTCTTTTATGAATCTTGATTGATCTTGATTATATCCATGTGGCAGAGAATGGTGGTTTGATTTTTTTATTGAGATGAAGCAAAGTATTCGAAAAAAACCAGGTGTACTTAAAACAGTGATGATTCTTCTTAGACCACTGTTCTGTCGGAATTTAGTGAGTATTGTAAATCCGGTGACTTGTTATACAATAGTATAATATATTTAGGTACTTAAACCTTATACAATTGGAATCTTCGACTGCCTGCTGAGATTTTACACATATGGCCCTTCGTTTACCAATAAAAAGCGACTTTACTGTTTCAACTTTGCCTTGGTCGTCTACTTTTTTTTTATCTCCAGTCTCTATATGCCAAGGGCTATTCTTTCTTCTGTGCGTACCAGCTTTGTGGCGACCTATTCGTATATGGTAAAGAAGTTGACGAAATTTAGATAACTTTCAACGATTGATTGAGACACCAACTATAATTGGGCTTTCATCAATTCCATAGAATATAAGTTAAACCTGAATAGCAAATTTGTCATGCTAATAACAAAATGCCTACCTAACCTACTCGGAAAAGTAGGCGTATATACATGTATACAAATGTACCTACTGTATGTGTAAACTGGTAGTTGTAATATTTTCAAATTTTTTTTTAGGAGAATGGATACATTTTTTGACTTAACAATTTTGACGCCTAATAAAACCGATATTTTACTGGAACCTGCTTACGTCTTATAATCTTATTCCGAAACCTGGTCCCGACTTTTGATCACATACAACTTATTTTGTTTAGGAGCTTTAGACACATTTTTTTTTTTTATAGAGACATGATTTCATTAAGTGCATTTGCGCCTAGAACTATGCATAAACTCTGATCTTTGGATTCAATTTTAATTGACTCCATTATTTACATAGAATAAGTTTCGTCTGTAGCTCTTACTAGTCAATGATAAATATTACC
The DNA here is from genome assembly GCA_916610125.1 of Cheilosia vulpina. Classification (NCBI taxonomy): domain Eukaryota; kingdom Metazoa; phylum Arthropoda; class Insecta; order Diptera; family Syrphidae; genus Cheilosia; species Cheilosia vulpina. The sequence continues at coordinate 16,406,996 of OU744278.1, read as the reverse complement.
GAAGAAGAGTTCACAGTCTTCGGCACGCAAGCTCAAAAAACTGTTTTTGATCGACTTCTGTATGTAACGAATAAAATTAACTAAAATAAAAATCTTTGAAGCAAGCTAAGGAACACTATATTTCCGAACTTTAAAGAAACCTCTCGCCGGAAAAATGTCCCTTCATATAAAGCTATGTTTTTTTTACAAATTTAGGTAGCAACAAAGCTTGTATTTGATTTATGTGTATTTTGTCCTACTATCTCGTATCACGACGGTCTGATTTAAATCATTCACCAAATTGTAACAAGATCAACTACTCATCCATTTAGACATAACATTTAAATGAAAATAGCTTCAAATCAAAAAATCTTAGATTTCCTTCACATTTTTAACGCCTATTTTCAATGGTTTCTTTTTAAACCCAATATTCAATCACTGTGTTTAACTAGAAAATTAATTTACACTTCGGACACTCCCCAAAGTCTCCATTCCAGTACTTTTTCAATTTTAATCAACGTATAGATGTGGTACATCCTTAGGCCAATTGGATTTGGTATACAATCTCGGAGCTATTTTGAAGACCACATTCCACTGAACAACAATTTCTTTATCACAACTATAGATACCCTTTAGTTATAAGGTATAAGTATAACCTCCATTTGAACTTCATAATTAAACATGCAACGTTTGAGCTTGCTTGAAATTTGTGTTCTAATTAACACTCGCGATATTCACAACCCACATCAAATACATCAGACCATTAACTGGAGCCTCGATACCACGAATTGTCTACTTCATAAAATCACACAGGTACTTGAAAATCAGTATCCTCGCAACCTTTACATAGACCACCCCCACGTCTGGCATTCTAATTTTCTCCTTCCTCGTTATTTTATCAACCCATTCTACTTTACAATTCCTGTTCACGACTATTGTCCCCATAATCATCTAGCAATCGCTTGGCGATGGAATTCTTTATTAAAAATACCCACCGTCCTGGAAATAAAGCTTTTCTTACTTCACAACGCAAGTACTCCCACTGAAGTCACAATCCTTAATTAAGATTATCCCAGCAACCGCCTCTGCAAAGAAGTCTGTGAAACGCTCCTGCCTGGCAACATCATGACAATTCAACCCCCCCAAAACAAGTTACCAACCCCAGCAAATGCTTATCCTTCGTCTATCCTTTTCACAAGTATACCGTTCAACGTAGGGCTCCCGCTCAACACATTCGCAAGTGGTGTTTTTTTTTGTCTTTCCTTCGCTCTCCGTTTATCATTTTTGGGGTGGATTGGGATTTTTGTTTTCTTTTTCTATATACCTACAGCACACATTGTTCGAGTCGTCTGTTTTGTGTGTACTTTGGTTTCAGGTTATGCCCATCAAACCTCTGTATCTGTACTGTCGCGAACAGTTCTAAAGTAGCACTCGATACGGTTGGTAGTGTATATGCTTTGAATTTGTGTTAAATCGTTCTACCTGTGTACAAGGAAAAACGGATTTTCAGTGAGAATTTAATAAACAATAAAGAACTGTCTTCGCAACATGTTGCTAGTAAAGTGGATTGTTTAATAATTATTGTACTTTTGATACAGTGATTGAAATTAATCATATTGAAATTTGGAGAATCACTCAAAATCTTTATAAACAATAACAAAATGCTGCTATTCCCAATGTTTATGAAGTAATTATTGTGTAAAAATTGAATGTTGATAGTGATTTATTCCTTTTTCTGTTCGTGTACATAAATCATCACCCTATTCCAATTGAGTTCATGTTTATTTTTGTTTAGTTTATGTGTTTGTCGTATTTGATTAGTTTTGTTAATTAATTTTTGTGCGTAAATAATCATCAATTACGAAAATATTTTTGTTTTGTTTGTTCTATCTAATCACACACTTGTGTACATTACACGAATTATGTAAATGATTTTTTGAAACTAAATCTTACACACACAAAACATTGTACAATTTCATTATTGTATCGATTGGATTATACGTTTGAACAAAATTTAAAATGATTATTTGCATTTCTGGATTTATTATTGGTACAAGGTATGTTTTTTTGTTTAATTATTTTTTTTTTCTCTTTTATTATTGTTAAGGGATATTGGGTTGGTGGTGCGAATTGAATGGAGTTATCATTTTTATGTTAAAATTTGTCGAATATGTGATTTTTTTTAAAAATGATGGACAATTTTCAAATTGTTAGTATTATTAAATTATTATTTTTCAAGTTCGTTTTCAGTGACACAAAAATGGCCTTGTAGCTTCTGCTCTTCCACTTATTAATTGTGTTAACCACAAGGTTTTCTTTCTAATTTCGATAGGATAATCTCTATAATGAAATTAAGTCTATTGCCAATGGATTAGTTTCACCAAGGACTACCTATGAAGATCTACGTAGTTCTTGAAAATCGTGGGAACATCCTCGCAACTTGAACGGAGTTTTATAACACTCTTAAGTTAACGCGTTCAAATGTATGTCATTTAATCAATCTTGAAGGGGAAGTACGTTTTTAATAAGGTGACTTGGTTTGATTGTTCTTTTTTTGTTTAAATTAAATACCTAATGGAATATGTGAAAAGGAGACATCATTTGTAACGATGCGCTTCGTTAATTCACCTAACACAGAGTATTGACCGTGAATTCACGCTTGAAGATACCATGCTGAGGAATCATTAAATTTATTTATTTTCTGCATGGTTGCACCTGCAACTTGTGTCTTCTGTAAATTAAACAACCAGTTGTTTAAAGTATTATGAACCCATTCTAAACCAGACTTAATATAATTTTTAACGCATTTATTTAAATGAGATACGTCAACATTTCTCTGTGCTTGCCATATTTTTTTTTGCTTTCAAATGCTTTCTCATGACAAGAACACCTGACTTTCGTATGATTAACGAGGCGGGATGTGAGAAGATTCACCTTTCGGTAGTAACACGGGATTTCACCACTTAGTCCCTCCAATTGGATTAATTACTTATTTAGGTGGTTCTGGGTCTTTACCAATAACTGACTTGAGCTGCACACCCAGGATTAATTGAAATCCCATGCCACTTACGGTAAGGCCCTTCTGCAGTGTCCCTATTCGGATCGATGGGTTGGTGTTCATTTGTCATCTCAAACTACTGACGAACACTTTTTGTCAACGCCCCTTTAAAGCTTTGTGGAACTCGGTATTAAATCGGCTCTTCAAAGCGTATCACTGGAAAGGGGAGTATACTCAATAGACAAATAGACGGCTCAAAACTTTTACAAGTGGGCACATTCAAAAATCTAGTTAAATTAAGTCGATTTAACGGACAAAAATAGGTTCGTCTCCTTTTAGATTTCCGGCACACACGCGAAATGTCAACTAAGTAATATGTTTCGAAATTCGTGACCGGATTTGCCGGCAACTGAAGAAAGCGGTTCACGTCACCAATCAAGGTCATTGAAATCTGAAACACATCAAGGTAGCCAGTTGGCAGACTTACTAAACACAGGACTGGAATGATCTGAGCCTTATAAAGAATATCTTTAATGTATACTGTATAGGAAAGGTCTGTCTCTTTTGACCAAACAATGAGCGATTGGCAAGTCTAACTCTTCGCTTGATTTCTGATGTAATGCCATTTTTAGGACAAACTCACACAAGCTGCGACTTTTTACGCCAGTTAAAAGATTAATAGAGCAAACCAGACGACCGTCTATTACCAAAAAGCCATCAGAATGGTCAATGGTTTTATTTTTTAAAGACACTAGTGGAGCTAGTAGTATGGGACCCGCCATCCACTAAAACCACCTTCCTTTTTTTATTTACGTGAGACTCATTTAGCAAATTCTACTTAAATACATTTCCCATTCTACTTTAATACATTACCCATTCCCAAAAATATATAAATTTAATTTATTCTTCTCATTTCGCGTCTATTGTCGGTATACTATCTTGATTTAGTTAAAAAGAAGCTATACTGGATTTAGAACAGGCAGTTGAAAAAAAAAGGACGAGGGATTTTTAACCAAATGATTTGGCTTCAGTATCTTAACCCTATATTATATATATTTCTATGTTCTTCCACCATGTTTTGAATTGAGTATTCAAATGTTCATGGATTAGGTCATAAGGCGCGAACAAACGGAAACGTTTACAAGGCAGCTTGTGTGGCATTGGCCTTAGAATTTATAGCAGATCTGAAATAGGCAAGTGCCTAGCTAAATCTAAGCTGGGCTGTGTATTACGACGTTCTGTATCCTCTTCGTTGATGTTATGTGTCCACTGCTTGCAGTCAAACCCATTTTCGTCGCCTCTGTTCTAATATTTGCAAACAGACTAGTGACAGCTCGCTGTGAAAGTAGTTGGGTTTGTAAAAAAAGTGCCGCTCTACTATTGGCCGACAAGTTTAGTACGATTTTCTGACTTATGTTGAAGAAGTCACATGATAGAACCTCCCATACAAAACTAATATTCGAAAACACATATTGAAAACACTATAGCGTCGAAAATAATCTACCTAGGCAAGTGAAATTTTGTAAGAGGGCTTATTTTTATTGTCGGCAAGTTGGTATTGGAAATGGGCTATGTCGGTCAAGTAGTTCTGGTACCTGCCATACAAAATCAATATTAGACCCATGTGTCTCTCTGTCTGTTAAAAACAGGATAGCTTCGTCGGTTAAAGAACAAGCCCTCCATTTAGACTCATTTATAAAAAAAATATGAGAAGGCTGAATTATTGTAAAATCTGAAAGGAAAGTTAAAATGTTAAAACTTGTCTAACATCTGGGGCATATAAAGGCTTTTCCAATGAGAGGTGTTATTTTGGTATTCAAAGAAAAATTTCATTTTTTGAGATAAATGATCGGATGTTTATTTCATAATAAAGAGGAACGTATGCCGTTAAAAATGAAAACCAACCTCAGCCAAATGGCCACCACGAGCACGCATACAGGACCATATCCTTTTCATGAAATTTTCCATAACCAAATCGCAAAGTGGCAGCCCTATGTCCTCGATAGCCTCACGAATTTTATCTTTGAGGTCTTGAATCGACGCTGGGCTGTTGGCGCAGACCTTATCTTTCATGACACCCCAAAGAAAGAAGTCGCAAGGTGTTAAATCACAAGATCTCGGTGGCCAATTGTGATTACCTCGTCGAGAGATAACACGGTCCGGAAACTTTTCCCGTAAAAGATCAATGGTTTCGTTGCTTATGTTTTTTCACCATTTTTGTAGTGAATTTTAATAATTTTAATGTGTTGTTGAAGCGTGTATCGTTCCATTTTTAGTAATGGCGTAGTTTCTACTTGTCAAATGTCAAAGAATTAAAGCTTCAAAAGTGACCGCTACCGAAATAGTGGGTCATTCACAATAACACCTCTTATTGGAAAACCCTTTATCTTAAAAATTATCATATTAAATTTGCCTAAAAATGGTTACTAAATCGGCACGGTAACTCTGTTACATGTAACTTTTTGTTACACTTGTAGAAACCCACCTCTTTTACAAGTTTTTAGGCCCCCGTTCACTGTAAAGTTGTTTATGGGTACAGCCGTACTTTAGACAATGTGTTGCCGAAACCATCAGTCATTGAATGTAAGTTTTCAAGAAAAGCATTGAAAAGGATTGACACGTATCGAAGCGGTAACACGGCAAAATCTATTGTTAAACTGTGTGCACACAAGATTGATAAATATTGAAATTTGTACTATTCTTATACATTTTTCCCCCCGCTTTAGACACCGCATGCCAACAAAAGGATATAAATTATTCACCTTGCCCTTGTATTGAAATTGTGGTGAGATAAAAACTAACCTAACTCTCACGTGTCATATAGAAGAATATTTTCAAAATATTTTTTCGATGCAAGGACACTGTGATGAAGAATATAACAAATTTACGCCAACACGTTTGCCTTTTATACGTATTCGTATAATCGCCTCCTTTTGCTATATTAGAAAGTTATTTTTGTTAATGGATGTCCTTAATAAATGTCTTACTACCCATTGTCCTGAAAATAAACTTAATCATTTTCTAGCTTGTAAGTATTTCTGTTGGACGTAAATCATTGACAGGAAAAAAATATCACAGCGCACAGTACGTTTTCGTCCATCTGTGTCATTAAACTATTAAACTCTTGCATTCCCAAAAAGGTAGGCGCGCACTTGCGTTCTTCGTCGAGTGGCTGTTAAAGTGTCAACCCAGGGAGGATTTACTGTTACTGTTCAATGAACGGTAAAGCCTAAAGCCGGGCTGTCAAACTCAAACTCATTTTTTTTTGTCTTTAACATGACATATAAAAAAAAAACGCGAAATATTTTACTATGTATTATTAAGTTTATTAATGGAAAAAAAATATTTATGGAGAAACGTAAGGAGTCGAAATATCTGATGATCCAGAAACTTGATATAGAAACACACCAGGTCCGACAGGAATTGAAATGCACATGAAATTAGAAGATTATCGAATTGATGCCGCGAGCCACGCAGCCGTACCTTTGACATGCCTGACCTAAAGTATGCCAAAAATCCTGTTTTGGCAGCGATACTTTCTTTCTATGTAATCACACATTGGCTTTAGGCGCATAGTACTATTTTTGTTCTGCCTGATATTGCCACGATGACTGCGAGTTGTAATATGACCGCAGCCTTAATTTTCAATTTGCTGTCGAAACTCTTTCCTCTCTTTCTCCAAATTTGTATACATTCTGGATAAATTGTTCCAACGCAGCAGTGCCGATGATCATGATCCGTCTTCTGTCAGGATGAGGGCCCAATCTATAAATAGATCACACGCGATGAGTGTATATCCAGATTTTGTAATTGACAAGAAACATCTGGATCTTTAAACCTTATCAGCATATTGTGGGGCTAATCGTGGGAACAATATAATTCCATCACCACATTGAGGGTCGCTTCTCTATAATTTTTGATCTTCCACCGCAGGCTATAAATTATCAAGGGCAATCCCCCTATGCGTAGGGGAGAGATGTTGGACTTGGTACTATACCGTGACAACCTACCTCTTAGGCTTATGCAGAGAAGAAGCTATTGAAACGAAAGCCGTTGCACTTGCAGTTGGGGACTTCTGCTAACTTCGAACGAACAGGAACTCTTTGGTTTAGAGAATAGATGCACGATATTGAGTTCCTCATAGGTACGGGTATTATATGATCTCTCCTTATCGCCCCAGCAATATAATGAGAAAAATACTTTGTACTATATGAACTGGATCTTAACAGCGGGTCGCAGTCAACAGAAGAAGAGATGAGGGATTGTTTTAAATTTTTGTTTTGTTGATCGGATCACTACATCACTGCCCGCTTAGAGAATAGTCTCAGGAGTTGAAAAAGTTGCTAGATGCTGCATAAAGTTCAAAGCAAATTTTGTAACCCCACAAGTGTTAAGTTTTTAACAGGATAACGTACTTCATTGCATTGCACGGTAATGCTTTTTATTGTCCTTCTTAAATTTTATAAATTATCCAAAAAAATATTTAAGTTCAAGTGACTAATTGTCACTAAATGTCAAACAGCATGATATACTTTGAAGAAACTTTCTGTCATGAGAGACAACATGTATATCGTAGTCAATAAGATTTGCACTCAACTACATAACCAGCACGAGAAATAGTCGTTTCTGGCAGACTTTCTATCGCCCCAAAAAGGAAAACAATTATGACAGGTATTGCTGTCGATCAAGCACTTTGATACCTTTAACATAAATATCTGTAGTTGTCATCGTAAAAGCAAACCAATAGACTATTATAGAACCCGGTTGGCCAACATTTTATTGTGGTTTCTATGCCAGATCGCCATTTTTAATAGACGCCAACTGTCAGTTTCATTCATTTTTAGAATAAAGTCTATGAGACATATTTAGAACCACCCCTTTTCTTTCTTCATGTATTATTACCACCATCAGCACTATAGTTGTTATATCTTGCACCAAATCGCTCCGAATCTAAGAAATTGCATTTCATTAGCACGCCTGTACATGCTATTTTGTAGTGAAAGGTGATATAATGAAGTGAGATCATTTGTCGCAACGACAGAGATGCAATTTTTGCACTCGAAGTGCTGGAGTAATGTGATGTAATTGGCTGATGGTTATCTAGTTTAATAGATTTTGTTTTGGATATTTGCACCATGTTGAGAGAGATTACAAGCGATTGCTGGAACTCTCACTAGCATCTGATATTAGAAGTCATTTCTCATTCGTATATCGTATTCATTAGTGAGTAGCACAACCAGGTGGTGCTGTTTAATTAATTACAAGTGGTTACAGTCAGGTTTCAAGGTTTCTTCTACCGGATATTTAAGCAAACAGGTATTGATTGGTTGCTAATGCTACAGCTACTGCAGTTGAGTAATGTACGATAGTACGTTCAGCGCTTTCGGTTCGTAAAGCACTTTGTTTCATAAATATTACGCTGGGAGATATATTTGGGAAGTGAGTGCTCACCCTATTGTATTCGAAGTCAGTTATGGCAACGATAAAGTATTGAAAGTCATTTAGACTGATTTATGGTTAAAAAAAAGTCAAAATATGATGAAAACATTGTTTAAAATTTTGTAAATGAAGTTTAACTTATTCAATTTTATATTAATGGAGCTCAAGCAAGCGACGAAAAAAAAAATAGAAAATATCCTTTGACAAATTGTTTCATGATAGAAAAATGTTTCGTAAAATAATTATTCAATGACAGAAATGATTGGTAATTTGACAGAAAATGCTCGTGAATTATAATATCAGCCATTATTTCATGATAGAGTTATTCCGAGTAAATAAACTATGAAAGAAATTATTTATTTATGGAAAATATTGAACAAGAAATGCGCCAGATACTATTTCATGATAGAAAAACCAGTTATACTTTTTCACAACGAAAGGAATTTCACAATTAAAAAATGTTTAAGAAGAAATTCGCAGACATTCACCCCTATCGCGGAATACGGCGTATTTGAGATTCACTTCGCATACTCGATTCACTTTCACTTTCCATATACATCGTGAAATCCGCCGGGGAGACTCCCTTATCGACAGGTATTTTCAAATCAAAGATGGTCGGCAAATCAGCTGTTCGGCATTAAATGACAGTAGTAATAGAGCAAAGCAATTTCAAACCTTTTTTACTAAATGGATAGTAAAGCCTTATATTTGACAACGTGGAAAGAGCTTCTTATGACAGAAAAATGCGTGCACATTTAAGAGAAACTGCAAAAGACATTATGAAACTTTCAGATTCGACGTGAGTATTCTGAAATACTATTATTGGTATTCATATTTTTAATAATGTTTATTTTTTTCTCAGATTTATCAAGTTCTTTCGTTTAAATAAAGTATATTTTGAATGTTTTAAAAACGGAGCTTAATCCTAACACGAAGACATTTTCTCTATCTTGTGGTCGCTCCAGAACTGAAAGAAATGTTAAAATATTTTTCAGATAACAAATAACATGTTCTATATGCAAAACATTTTATTCCGATAATTCCTTTGTTGGCGGTGCTAAGCTGTTCAGCTTGTGCCTAAGGTCATCCCAGAACTGTGCAACTTCCTCCGGTGGTCGCTTACAATCATTTTCTTTGCTATGACATTGCATTGATCAGTTCCCGAATTTGATCGCGGTTAGTTGTTTTCTTGTTGCAATATGAAAGAAAATGCAAATATTTGTTTTTGTGGTCATAAAACACTAAGTTGTGTTTTGTGCATTTACACAAAAAAAAAACTGTTTGCTCATTTTGAGAAAATCACAACGAAACCGCACAACAATTGCCAGGATACGCAATGAATTAGCTGCGTATTTGAAATGTCAAAGTTTGTATGGGGAGTTTCACTTCGATCGTTTTCTACGATGGTGTTAAACACATTCACTTTACCGACTGGTGAGTCTTGCACTTCGAATGTATTCTACGATGCCAAGTATTGAATTTGAGTGAAACCTTCTCCTCGGAGTATTCCACGATAGGGTTGATTATTTTTGCTGATAGAAAAATATTTCGCTACAGAAAATCTAAACTGGGTCATTATTCTGTTATTTACAGCTGTTGAACTAAAAAAAATCGAATAGGGCGAAGATACAATTATCGCAAAGCGATCGCATGGGACCATTTGTTTATTACTATTTAAAGAACATTGAGGGCAAGATCTCTAGCAACAGTTATTACTTCCTGCTGCTGCTAAAGAGAAAATCCCGATCGTAAACATTGCTGAATACCTTTTGTTCTAACTTTCTCCACGCTATGGTACTTGCAAATCAACAATTTCAGAACTGTGTCAAATCGGTCGCTAGACAGCATATAATTATACTTTTTAAATCAGGCTTACTTACATTTAGTTTATATTTACAACATGTTGCCAGTAAGTCGACATAGCACAATAATGCACTGTATGTCTACAAGCCACTCGTTAAACAAGTTGCTAAGAGGTGGACCTAAGGGCATTCCCTAGATCTTCCAATGTTCTTGTATTTTTAGGCTGAACAGCATTACAATTGCAAATCTTAAGATGGTGGCTTTAAAAAGCTCTATAGCTCTTTAAATAACTTCTTATACTTCAGTTTATAGCAACATGTTGCAAAAGAGTTTTGATTTCTTCTGAATTTCAAATGTTTCTCGTTGAAAAGTTTGGAGAATAGTTCTCATAAGTAAACCTACGAACTTTTATTGCTTCTACTATATTTTCGTTTCAATATCTATAGCAACATGTTGCAAGCCGGAAACATTAGCGTAATACTTTCAAACAATGAACAAGTGTAGTCACCTGGGTATGCATCCTAATTTTAGGACGCGTTTGCAGCAACTTATTGCAGGAGTCATTATAAAAAAAAATTGCAAGGGTAATTTTGTATAGGACATGTTGTTATAAAAATAGTTATTCAAATTTACAACAACACGTTGCCAAAATTCTTAAAAATTTAAGTCTCTTCGACTTGAACACCTTTTTTAAGATTCCTCCCTGAATGTTCAGCAAAAAGAAAACATCTCCACATTTCTGCACAATTTAATTAAAGTATGCTCGCAAACAATCAAAGGCAACATCTTAACTTAAAAAAAATTGCCAAAAAAAACAACCTTAAGTACAGAAATTCATCTGTATGGTGTTCTGACAAAATTCCCTATCATCTGAATGAAGGCATTCAAGACTTACCCTCGGAGTATTATTATATATACAGCCACCACAAGAAGTGACTGATTCTTCTTTTTTTTTTTTTGCTTATCTAAAGTATACCCTCTCAGTGGAGCGGGCTTATTTCATTAAATAAAAATTCATAAATTTATTTATGTACTTCCTTGTTGTTATACATTTCCCCAAAATTAGCCCTGAAGACATTTTTTTCACCCACCCAGTGAAAGCGATACCATTTAAAAAAAATCCCCCACCTGTGATTTAGCTTAAGCGTGTCGTAAGTTTTTGGTATCCAAGTGTTTCCCTTTTAGACTTTTGAATTGAATTAACTTTGTCATAGGATATAATTTTTTTTCCAGGAGTGGCAATCATTATACGCGTACAAACAAATTGAAAAAAGTAACATATCCAATGAGGTATTAAAAATGTTCGCTGAATTATGACAGGAAAAACGTTCGCCTTTTACTACCGATGACGGTGTGATCCTTCGATTATGTGTATTTTTTTTTTTCATTTATAGGGTTAAAACTAAGAGCGGTAACAAGAACAATAGATATGTTAAATTGAAACCTAGCATGCAGAAATAACCCGCGGAGTAATGTATAAGTATGACTTTTAGGATGAATAATTTTGATTTGCAGCAGTAAATTTTTACATCTCTGATGTACATCGAAAAAGGGGTGGAAATTGTAGAAGCTAACGCCCCTTATTCACACGCATACTTATTCTCCAAAAAAAAAAGCAAGATATGTTGTCATGGAGGGAGTAGTACATATCCACCCCCCTGTCAGGCATATGTCATGAACATTGATGCGAAGCAATAGTAGTTATTGAAAGCCTAACCGATTGCTGAGAAGCCCTACAGTTATTACAGAACTCGACGAAGTGAATGGAAAGAATTATTTTGCTTCGCACAGAAAGGGTGGAACTTATATTCGGGACATTTAGGTTTCTGGGCTGACGTATTTTTTTTTCTAATTATCTTGACATGTGTGTCGAAACCCTAATACAACTGAATTTGACAGGGGAAAGTGATACATAGGTTGCTGGAAAAAATCTGGGATCGGATTGTAAAATAAAAATTAAATTGCTGTCGCAACAGATCGATATTCCATATACATGAAAGACCATAAGCCTACCTATTCATACTCAAAAGGGATCTATTACGCCCACATATTTCTTAATAAAATTGTTCCGTGAATGACTGGTAGGCAACGCTATTCGCATTACCAGGAACCAAAACTTGGAGCTTGTGTTCCACTAGCGTACTAAGAATTTTTAAACAGAGCCCCTTTCCCTTTTTCTTACTGTTTTTTTCACAATTTTTAAAAACACGAAATTCAACAAGCAGCTCGTTTCGTTCTTCTGAAACTTTGTACATCGATCGAGAACTAAAATGATTTTACAAGTATTACGCCATTTTTCAGAGTGACCCCTCTATCTCCTCTTTGTGGGGGAAATATAAAAACCCTGTATTTTATTTTTGCAGACTTTCTTAACGTTTACCACTGCGTTGTGCATTTTAACATAATAATGGGGCAAGTATTTCAGGAAATTTTGAATTATGCCCAAAAGCCATTTTAAGGGGCTAACCACTAAGAGGGGCAAAGCAGTGTATTGGTTGGAACAACATGTTTTTGGTTAGATTCGCTTCCAACTTAGTTATATAAAAGACGAAAGTCGTAGCTCGGCAATTCTCAAAATGCACCCCTCTAATGGTGCAGGACCACCCGTTTTAGGGTGCCAGCACACCTCTTCCTAGCCTTGATAGAGTGCCAAAAGCTGTTAAAATATTTGTCAAATTACATCGCTGATTGTTTTATGAGGTTGTTTGTACGATCAACAACCGTCAGTGCATCTAGAGAAATGGTTTTCTGAATGTTTTTTTTAAATCCCAACAAATTCACATGGCAGTAACTCAAATCCTTTTCTGAAGCAGTGATCAATTTGTAAGTAAAACTAAGGCCTTCACATAACCTAAACTGCTATCGACTTCGATTATAAACTAAGAACCATCTTTTATAGTGATATCGGAACTTTTTAAAAGAAAGTATTGGTAACCCTACTTCCAAACGAAAAAAATACCATCTTTTACGACATTATCTAACGATAACAAATCACGTCTGGCACTATTTTACGAATGCTCAAAGAAACACTTAAATTTCATCATATGTATAACACCACCTGAATGACTACGTGACAAATGTAGCACTAAAAATCCACAATTTATCATCTGCGGTGCATTTCCCCACGAGAAAACTGAATCTTGCAGCTGTGCTGTGTGTGTGTGTTGTAAGTAACCTGCCCTACACCGCGACTTGAACCCAAAGTTCAACTACTAGCTGTAACCACTCTAATTGTATTACGTTTGCCTTCAGCAAATATATTTAATGCACTTTGCACATAGAAACACTTCTTGTGCACCTGCTTCGTAGAGGTTGTGGACTTGGGGCTACTACAATACAGCTATGAGCAGTTTTCCAAAAGCATACCAAAAACATTACAAAAGCTCTCGACACTGGCCAAAAGAGGTTCAACAGCAACAACAAAAATCCCAGTAAAATAACAAGAAAACACAATTGCACAGCACACACTACTCATACTAGCTTAGAGTGGTACCTATAGTGTTATTCAATAGAGCTCTGTTGCTAATACAGGGTATCGCGTGGACGCTTTTTCGTGCAACAATCACTGAGACAGTCATTTTTCTGTATACCTACCATACTTGGTCTGCGTTGTAGCTTTTATCTCGCCGTTGTTGTTGCTGTTTCCTAGCAAAGTGGGGAGTATACAATAAAACCGATAAAAAAAGAACAAACATTTTTTCCATGTTTCAAGTTTTTTTTTTACCCCTTTCTAGCTTTTTTTGTATTGTTTGGTGTATTTTAACGATTTCGGTTGTTACGTTTTATGTTGCCTCAGGTGCGCGCTGACTTGACTGATGAGCGATTTTAGTCTTTCGGGTTGATTTACTGAACTTGATCGGGTTCGCAAAAGAACGTTAAACAAATTGCATTTTGTGGTTATAATTGGTTATTTCCAGTGTAAATTGAATTGCAATAATCGATAATTTAAGTTGAGACAAAAGTGGTTCAATGTCAGTCTGTTTTTGTGGAAATAAATACGAGAAATAGTTTTGTTCTTTGCTAAAACAATTTAAATCGTGTTTTTAACGTTCTACCTGCTACACTATATAAATTATGTGTTTTTTTGTGGTTTTTGTTTTCGAGGAAAATTTCAAAAAGTAACGTGAGTGTGAATATTTGAAATTGCAATTGTTTTGTATTATCCTACATCGTGCGATTTGTTCAGAGCTCGCTAAGGTCATCGGCGATTTTATTAAACAACGTTATCGTGCATTTGCAGAGTTCAAGCGCAGGTCTCAAATATTTGCAATAATCAGGTGTTATTTAGGTGATAATGCGCTACAATCTTCAGGCGGTTTCAACTGTTTGAATGATGCCTTGAGCTGCAGTGGTGCGAGTGTAATAAAACTGGTGAAATACTGCAGCAAAAAAGTTCAGTACTGAAAGATAACTTAAAATCGGTTGATCGGCCTTGGAGCTAAAGGATCTTGTTCAAAAATCAATCACCATTCATTCACGCACATCTCATTTACAAATATGCTGATGTTCATACCATCTACCGGACATTCTATAAACATTTTATCCTTGGGCATGTCAGCCGCAGGGCGGCTCAGTTGTTAGTATGATAAACTATTGAGCGAGGGTCTCCCCGTGATAAAAAAAATACATATTATCTCCTTAGGGTTTCTTTTCCACAGCGCCACCTCCCACGAACGCATAACAAACATCCGAAAGTATAGCTGTTTTGAAAGAGCTTCTCAATTCAGCCGTTCGGCCTCGGCATAAAATTGAAGGTCCGTTCCAATTGCCCCAAAAATTAAAAGTCACACAAAATCGGTTGCGCCGACTATTTGTTTCCATTCCAACCTAAATAAGGTGACATCCCCACAACTGTTCAACTGACAGTAAATTAAAGATGACACAATATAAATCCTTGTTTTTATTACCAAACATAATATTCAAGTGTCATAAAAATGTTTCCACTTTAATTATTTAATTATCAAACGTCACCTCAAAAACCGTGACAAATTTTTTTACAAATATAATTTTATTTCTATCCTCAAATGTCTATTTAAATAAAATTAATTATTATTTTATTTCCCACTCTTTTCACTTTGACAATACTCAAAAATGATCGTAAAATTTAAATTTACTTGTGTATTTTTAGAGAAAAAAAAAAACAAGAGGAAAATAAACATTAAAAATCGGAACAACATAAAGTATATTTTTAAAAAATACCTACTGTTGTTTTAGACAGAAATTTTCGAAAATCTTCTTTTAGATTTTTGTTTTGCGAAATGTATTTAAATACATGCAAACATTCCTCGCTAAGACTTAATGTCATTAAACTGGGGAAAAGTATTAGCCTACATTAAACATAAGTGTGTTAAACGTGAAATTTGATAATTTATGAGCAAACGAAAAACAAAGGCTTCGATCTGTTTTTTTTTTTATAGAATACACTTCCAAAGAAAATGTCCACAGGTACGACATGGTTGTCGGTGGCGTTTTATTGGGTTTATGACGCAAATGACGCAATTAGCTGCATTGTAAAAGAAGTAAACATTTCAAGGATACCTCTGGTGCAGTGGAAATGAAGCGATTGAACAACTGTTTTTAAGCTAGTTTTGTTATCCCAAATACAGAAGATAATTGTTTTGACCGTCATTTTAGTTTAAGGATGTACTTTCTGTCGCCAGTGACGGCTACATGACGCGTCAACCGAACAGAACTGTATTTTTATTTAAAATAATGCAAGAGCAGGTTATTTATTAGCATCCAAGAATTTCAAACTTTATGAATATCAGGTTGACGTCAATTTACTATCATGTAACGATGTAGCTCCGTGAAGTCAGAGACCTATGTTCATGTGCCTTTACCGAAACACGATGTTTAATGTTCAAGTGCTTAAACATTTTATAGCAAATTCTTTTCCAAAAGCTGTTGCATATCACAGACATTTTTACATTTCACGACCTCGCCAAGAAAAGCGAATGGTACCTTCCTATGGACAGCTATTATTATATTTATTACTTAGGTGAATAAATTACGGAGTTAACAGACTAGCTAAGCCTAGAACCCTTTTGTGAAAAACGTTTTTCAACATATTGTAGGTATTGAAAAAATAAACCAAACGTCAAATATAGAGTTCCGCGCAGTGTCTGAAAGGCAAAAAGGAATTTTTAGTTCGCATAAAATTGATCAACTACGTATCCACGTCTTGGCCGAGCCTCAAACCCTCTATTTCTACATTTTTCATCTACAAAAACCAAACGTTCAAGATCAACGTGCGCAACTGAAAACTGAGTATCCACGTACACCAACGTATTAGCTGAGCCACAAACCAAACGTTCAAGATCAACGTGCACAAATTAAAACAGCGTTTCCACGTACACCAACGTATTAGCTTAGTCTCAAACCGCTCTAGTGCGCAAGTGAAGTATGACCGCAAACAACTTGCAATGTGCGCAAATATACTTTCAGCTTTATGAATCGTGCTAACTGAAGAGATATCTTGTATTCCATTTCGAGGAATAATTTCCTTTAGTTCCTCTGAACATCTCCGATTGGGATAGAGACTAATCTTCTGTGCTCTAGCGATTGTAAATGATGATTGTCTAGGATCTCGTGTCAGTTGAACTGTTCTCCTCTAAATGCTGGCATTTAGATTAATCGATTGTTTTGGTGCTGAACTTCATATAAGTTAGCAATTTTCAAGACCTGGTCCAACATGTGCTTTATACAGAAGGAGAGATTGCATGATATTGAAACATACAGCTCATACGTAAGGACGCTGATCTAGCGAAATTGAATAAGTGGTTCCCCCATTGTTAAACCCGAATTATCTAGGATAGTGAAAACATATAGCAAACAAAGCGCACATTTCTTTGCGCACATAAATCACCATTGATTTCAACAACGGTCTCGTCCCAAACTACAACAAACACTATCCCAATGAAGTTTATTGTTTTTCAAGTAAATGCAGAAAGCGCGCAATTCTTTACGCACATACATGGAATATACATACAACATACCCCATAGTCGGTGTGCGCTAAGTGATATGGCGAGGTTTGGACAGTTATTTCAACATTAAGTCACTCTCTGTGAGTTGAATCGATTGCGCACATGAACTATTCATTGTTCTTTGGGCACTTTCTGTTTCTGCTGCAATATTAAATTTGCTTTTATTTCTGACTTTTTTGCGCTGAATCAGCTAAAAACTGATGATCTGTTATCAGTCTCTCTACTCATTTATGTCCAGTGTCCACGTAGGTCGCATCCTTCTTAAACAAACGTTTGCTCCCACAAATGACTCATTTCGTATAGGCTCACGCTTTTCCTGTTTTATAACCCGACCAAAGTACCTACGCATAACTATATCGTGGAAAAAAAATCGATATCTCCGTCGCTATCGCCACCCCTTGCCGGTACACGAAAATGCATTCGATATAGAAACCTACAGTTACGTTGGCCACGTTTGTGGAGTAATTTCCTGCAATTTGCCGCTGATTATCATTATTATTTGAATTTGTGTGCTAGAACCTTGAATTTGAAATTGTCACTTATTGATGTGTCCATCTTTTCGTTACAGCTTTCCACAAAAGGTCATCGATCGGCCTGGACCTGGCCAGTACGCCATTGCTGCTGCCCCAACGCCTGGATCGATATCATCAAGCGGCACATCCACTGGCACCGGTGGATATGTCTACCTGCAACCATCCACCCATTACCCGCCCTCATCACAGCAGCAAATAATCTATCAGCATCATCCCCATCATCAGCTGTGCCAGCAGCTACCCCCAGCAGTTCTGCCAACGGCAGTGGCCGTTGTCGGAACACCATCGGCGCTGTCTTCCTCACCCGGAGCAGCATCGTCTGTCGGTGCTGTCCATCACAGTCATCATCATCACATCCATGGACATCATCATCATCATGGGGGTGCTGTTGTTATTGCTGGCAGTGGTGTTGGTACCGGAGTCGGAGTTGTTGCTGGTAACGGTGGTGCAGCTAATGGCTGCAATGCAGTTATCCAACAATCGCTGCACAAGAAAAATTCCGTACGCAGCGGTGGCGAGGTCATGAAACGTTCCCGAGCACAAACAGCGTAAGTACCATCATAATCGTAATCCTAGTGTAGAAGTGAATTCCCACGCAAGGTGCCACCACCTTGATTCACCTGTTTTCGCGGTCTACTGATTGTGTATATTTACATATACACGGGATGGATGAAAAACCGGATGCTGATGAAGTCGATTCTTCATGGAGTCTCTCTCTCTATGACGTTGGGTCTGAAAAAGCGGAAGTATCCCCTTCATCCGATGGTATACTCGTATGTACGTGTACCCTGCACACCTCAATTCAATGGAGATTTTTATTTTTTTCTGTCTTTTCTTTGAGTTTATTTTTAAATGAATTTGCTTCGCACGGAAGTGCACAAATAACCACGGAATAAACACGAAGAGCGAATTGGAAAAAATGAAAGAAAAATATTCCATACTGGCTATACCTGCCTCTGATGGGTTATTTTATTATATTTTCGTGCCTTTTTTATGGCGTTTTTTTTTTGCCTCTTTGAGTTCTGCTTTATTTATAGTTTATTATGCAAAGAAGGTAGACAAAGCAGAGACGCAGAGGAAAATTAACAAGTGTACATCGTCTCGCGTACCTTTGACAACAAAAAAGAAAAACAACCGTAGTAGATACGGAAATGACACCAATTGTAGTGTCTTTTGTTAGGGGAAGTATTGCCAGATATTCCTAGTTTTCAATTAACAAATATATTCATGGATTGGGATGATTATAGTATCATCTTATTTACTAGTGTTTTTTGTCATTTTATATCACCCAAATCAATTGTGTTAGAGCAAACAGAAGTTTCAAAGTGTCTGTTAGAAGCTGTACAACTTTCAAATTTACAGGACGTCAGCTTATGATTATTACGGTGTAATTTGTGGGGGTCGAACCAGAGACTAGGCTCAGAGGTCCAGCCCAAATATCACTTATCCACTTAAACAAAATCAATTTAGGTATTCGGTTATAGTTTTCTCTACTTGTTCGCTTGGACGAGTCACGATTCATAAAGTCTTTCATGTGTGTTGATTGGCTTCTCATGTCAAAGCTAGCTCAATTTGGTTGCAGATGGTCCATTAATAAAGTAAAGCAAATATTTTTAAAATTCAGTAAGCAAATTGTTCAAATGGTGGCCGTCTTTAAGGAAAAATAAAATATACCTTTGTTATGATACTCATTTGTAAACTATTGACAACTTATTGGAAACACAAGAAGAACTTTCCATTTTTTTACACAAGCTGATTTGTCCGTGCTTCCATTTGGTCGTGTGCTTGCGAGTATACAGAAAACTTGAGTTCGGTTGTACCCCTCCCTCACAAACGTGATAGAATCTAGGTGGATACCAAATTAGCACCGGCCGTATACATTCAGGCGCTCTTTATTTCTTATACGGATAATATTTAGATCTAGGCGTTTACTGAGTGAAAGGTCTCCGGTTTAGCCCACGGAAAAACACAATTTACACTTTTTAATTTATTTTTTTTTTATTTGTATTCATGGAATGTCTTAACAATTTTTTTTAGGTTCCTGCAAAGCCTTGGCTTGTCTGCAGGAGTTTGAATTTAACAGTTTTTTAATATAAAATAAAAAATAGGAGTTAGCTAAATAGCAAAAAAAATTTCTAATCCAGAATACTGAAGCTTCCATGAAGGTATATTCACTTTTTCATTACATATGTAACGTCAAGAAAGAGTAACCGGAGACCTCATAAAGTATGTATTTATATTCTGAATCAGGATCACATTCTGAATCGATTTAGCCATGTCGGTCTGTCTGTCTGTTAAAAATACGATAGCGCCCAAAGGAATTGACATAGGCGAATGAAAGTTGGTTAAAGGACTTGTTATTATCGTCGTCAGGTTGATATTAAAATTTGGCTAGTAGTTCTGGTATCTCCCATACAAAACCAAGTTTGTATGACATGTATGCAGTGGAGGTTATCAAAGCATCGGCTTGTCATTTTATATTTATTTATTTATCTACCTATTAATTAATTTATTTACTTTATATTATTTAATTATTTACGCTTTCATGTATATTTTATTTATTTATTTATAAGTTTATGTATATTTTATTTATTTTTTTTTTTCTTTCCTTAATTTGAGGGTTTAGTCGTTGTTTTTCCTCAAAAACAAAAATTTCTAGTTATATTTTTTTTTCTTTCTCTTTTGTCACTTGTAAACTTTTTCCAGTAGAAAGACATAAATTTGTCATATCTCTGTACTTAAATTATGTAAATTGTGCTATAACAAACTGTAAATTCTAAATTGTCATTTTATATTACAGTTTAAGAAGAATTGTTTTTTTTTTGTTTACTTCAAGTTTAAAATTGCTTAGTATTTATTAGGTCTCGATGTACATCATTTATTTTCAACGGAACGGACATAAGTTGTCGTCTACCATATTTGTTGTAGCTTAAGATGAAAAAATAGTTTAAAAATGTCATCTACAGGTATTTCAAGCATTCCTTGGGGCCGTCGTCAGGTGTTTTGTTGACGATCGTGTGGTTGAATAACACGGGTGTCGTCAAAGTACTGGAGTATTACATAAATGACACCCTACTGAACGTGGTCAAAATCATGCATTTCATTTTTGAGCGATAAGGTCACCCACACCAAACGTCATTTTGAAAATGTGTTTGGGTTTGAATTGTGGGCTCCGAATGTGCATCATTCCTTCCCCTTTGTCCCACATTAGTTCTAATTTTCTCAATAAATGCGTATTTTCTAAAAATCCACTTTTCTCCTTAAAGCTTTTTTTCGGCGCAGTGGCTTAGTGGTTAGTGTGTTGGACTACTAAGCGATGTGTCCCAGGTTCGAATCTGAAAAAAAAAAAACCCAAATTCCAACTGAAGGTTTTTTTCACTGCACCACCTCTCGCGAACGTCTTACAAACATCCGAGAGTACACCTGTCATAAAAGAGCTTCTCAATTGGCCGTTTGGACTCGGCATAAATTCGTAGATCCTTTGCAGTCGTCCCGAAAATGAAAAACTCACACAAAACGAATTGTTGTGAGAAGCTAGGCCTAGGGTCCCTCCGGACCTGTTGCGTCAACTATTTATTTTACTGCTCAAAGCTAATTTTTATATTTTTGTATATAGTTTCCGCAGGTATTTGTTTGTGGCCTCGATTTTTCCGGTTAAATATCAAAATTCCTCCACCTCCTTTATTGTTCCTGTTTAGGAATTCTGGCTCTTACCCATCAGTGTAGTAATAATACTTTTCTTCATCTTCTATATTTGTTTCAACTAGAATTATATTTTTTAATGAACATAAAAATGTACATATATTTAAGCAAAAGTTACTCCAAAGCAAACGCAACGATCTTATATTAAAACAAACAACAGTTTTTACTTTTTAATTCATTAACATTTACGCCGTTAAAACCTTGTATTACCCTACAATCAACATTGACTAATAATTCATTATTGTTTTCTTTCGTGTTATTAATTTTTTAAAAAACAGTTTTGGGTTTCTCTTTAAACACACGATGTACGTACATTTATGTGCGTGTTATTTTACTCACGTGATTGGCGGTGGTTATAATTATCGGTTGTGTGCTCTCGTTTCTACGTGCCAATATTTTTCCCTAACTCTCCCACACAAATCTACAGTTCTCTTGTTTTGCTTTCTCCTTTGTCATCCATAATATATGCTTATTTTGCTTTGTCAGCTGATTGTTTATGAATACAGTGGTATCAATCAGAAAGGAGCTTTTATTGGGTTTTGTTTATATGAGAAGAAAACAAAGCAATTATCACTGATTTTTCTGGTTTTTTGGATGTCGACTATATCATTGTCTTTTAATTCGTAGTTAATAGTTTTGCCTATTCCTTTCACGATTTCCACTAGATTTTTATGAGCAGAAGGCGGTATGTTTTTGATATCCACATTTGGCCTTACTAATTTTTCTTGTCACTCTGACAATAGATTGTACGTTAAATAAATAAATAAATTAAAATTAAATAATAATCAAACACTAATGTCGACCAGTAGCTGGTTGCCAGCTTTAGTAAAAATGTACAGCATTAGTGAAACGGTACCAATAAACAATCAGACCTCAACATTTGATAGTCCGACAACTTTCTTAGAATCTATTACATTTTTTGTCATCGCAGAATTCAAATTTCATAATTTGTTTTCGTGAAAAACAAGGTCAGTGGTGTATTTCACAACGAGCATTTTATTCTAAGAAAAGGAATATATAATTTGCAAATTAATTTGCCCAACAGATATCTTTCAAAGGCCTTTTGAAGCTTATAAAGAAAAAACAAAATAGGAAATGCACAAAATATCAGCTGTTCTGTCAAATATCATATGCAAATCAGTAATGCCCTCTCCTTCGATCGGACACACTTTTGGGTACTTCTTATAGTACACTTTCCTTTGTTTTCTAATACTTCACGATTGATTTATTTATTTATTCCTCCAGAAGTTCCTAAATTTATTATTTCGCGAGTATTTTGCTGAATGCTGACAATTTTTATATCTATATTTCCGCGAAGTCAACCTTTTCACACCACCACATTAGAAATTCTCATTTTCTGGGAACAAACTCCATTTCCAAAGAGGGTTTGGTTGCAGCCAAATATCTACCTCAGCCGCCTAAGGTACTGAGAATTGTAGAAAAATGTAGGTATTCGAGTATGAGCTGTCCAATCTTAAGTGAACCGATATTTTATTCTCTTCTCGACGACTCTCAAGAAAGTCTTAGAAACATCCTAAACTTATATCAAATTTATTTTTTACGACGTATGCACTCGTAACTTGCAAACAATTAAAAAAGGAAAACCAATCAAAAACCTCAAGGCTCTATATTGGGACCTATTTTGTTCCTTGTATGGTTCACTCTTTGAGCTTGATTTTAAAGGTACACTTACTGCCTTCGCAGATGATATTGGATGTTCCTACGGTTCAGATAGTGCTTTGAACTTGACTGCGGATATCAACAGGGATCTGAACTTGTTGAGGATCTGGTTCGCCAAACATAGATTGAGAATTAGCTCTAAGACTAATGTAATGTTTTTTAACCGATTATTATGCTGATTTTTACTTTCATTCAACGGATTGTCAAAAATTCAAACTAGTTAACAGCCCAGATATCTCAGCCTCATCTTTTCCCACTTTTAGTAACACGCTACATTGCAGTGATGAGTTTTTTTAGTCGAGAATGTATATAAATACTTGGGGCTAACTATTGACTCTAAAATTACCTTTGCAAACCATACAGAGACATTAATATTTTCGTTGCACTCTCCGACATTTTTTTTATCTGAAAAATGTTTGTTCTGACAAACGGTTAAGAATTATTTATTATGGAATTTTCAACTCAAAACTACAATGTGGTATGACCTGCTGGGGAGGGGCATATCGGAATAAAATTCAACCTCTTTTAATTCCGCAAAAAAATGTTTTAAGGAAAATCTGCTGAAAACACCGTCGACATCAGTTTTCAATTGTTCAGTGTTATACTATGTTCCCACCAACGTAATTTACCTAAAGTGATTTATAAATCACGAAAGGCGTCTCCACCGAACTTTAAGTCATTTTGTTTGACATTTTTGTCGACTTTGACATTAGGTGTCCAACACCATTGTTATTCTTTCTGTTTTTTTGCCATATCTGCCAAGAATAAAACAATTTTTCATTGCATGAATTTAATAAGAATATCAAAAACTCACCGAAACACGAACAAAATTAGAAAATTGAATTTGAAATATTTTTTTTTGACAGTTTTTCTTTCGTTTTTGTTTGCTGAATAAAGTGCTGAAGTTAAGAACAGGTATGTTCGATTTTATTTTGTGTGGATTTGCGATGACAGATAGGTAATTAAAATTTAAACACGTATAAATCACGTAATTATAAATCACGAAAATGTATGATAAATTACGTAATTTATGAGATGATTTAGCTAAATCACGTTGGTGGGAACATGGTATTAAATTCTTCCAGTCTGTCATTTGTATTGTTTTAAGGTATTGAAAACTTTTTTTATCAGATCGGGAAATCGGAATTTTAGATTAGCGTCTGATTACAATTTACGCAGTAATTATTCGAGGGTCGTATCTATACCGTTTTCCCGTACCACCGCTTTCCTTAGTTTTTATTTGGTTTCATCATTGAAGTGCATTTGACACTATTTTAGTACTTATCATCATCATCATATAAATAAAATTGGTGTAGTTCTGTTCGACTAAGATTGAATTTGACTGCATATCTTTAAATGCAAAAATTTTAGAAACTGCTTCATATATTTTGGTGCATTTTTCACAGACCTATAGAGGATACCTAGGCCTACAATCTCTACTTTGTTTCAACTCTATATCTCTATAAATTCCGGAAAAAATTGTACAAGAGTAATTTATTTTTTCGTTTCGGTTTGCTTCTTTCTTTGCCACGCTTTCCGTTCGAAAATACTGGGAGCATTTAAGTATAAGAAATACCAGCTTATAGGGGACATCTGCAGGTACAACTTAGGATAGCCAATAACTCGATAACTTAAAAGGTTTTTCAAGAAATAGGCAAAATTTTAAACATTTTTATGATTTTCATCTGAGTGAGTGGATATGCACTTCATTCTCAAATCAATCATACTAACTGCGCAATATATTGGCATCTCTTTCAACCTTATTTTACCCCTGTGACGGAGAGGGAGACAGACAGAGACAGTACGCTGTGTGGTTTGCTACGAAAAAAAAACAAAAGAAATGGCAAATATGTAGGAAAGGTTCTGAAACTCTGTCTTGCTTACAAAAAAAGTGTCTAGAAAGAAATTTCAAATTGGTATAGGTACCAGTGATACCAGATCGTGGTATTATTACATTAGGGGATTTATATTATAAGTGATATTTGCAATCAAGATGAGGCAGTAAGTTACCCGATGGAGTTTTTAAATACATTACAGCCAATGGCCTTCTTGCTCATAAAATTGAATTAAAAGTTCCCATTATGTTGCAAATTGAATCCCCCAAGTTTCGTAATGGTACCAGAATGTGAGTGATTTCGTTACAGAAAAACGTTAATTTTAACTGGGTGTGGTAAAGGAGATACGGCATTTATACCAAGAATACAAATGATTCCCAGCAATTATCCATTTCAGTTTAAACGGATTCAATTTCCTATTAATGTTTGTTCTGCCATGACAATCAATAAGTCACAGGGTCAAACTTTAAGAAAACTGGGATTTGACTTCACGGGCAGTTATAGATAATTATGTAGCGTGCTTCAGGGTAAGTAATGCTGGAAATATCACTATCTCAGCCAATAGAAACAAAACTTCTAATATAGTATACAAAGAAGCGTAACATTAATAAAAAAGTGAGTTAAATACCTATTATAAAATTATTTTCTTTCCTCTGCAATGTCTATCGATGATTTTTCTTTCAAAAAAAAATTGTGTCCCCTACAAGACAGCAAATTGTTAAAAAAAAAATTGTTTCCACCAATTGTTCTGAAACCATATTTTGCACGGGCGAAGCCGGGCGGGTACAGCTAGTATATAAAATATAAAATGTGACTAAATTATGTCTAAAGTACCTATATTGGAATTGAAATATTGTATTTTTGTTTTCTAATGTATTTGAAATAAAAATGTAATCTCTAAAAAAAAAAAAACCTATTACAGCGCTAATGTGCACTCTGTTTAGAGAGATCAAACTCTTAGAGCGTTTCAGATTCAGCATTAGCCAAATCTAATTTGTCGCTAGTCACGTTATACCACTTGCCCACCTGAGATTCGTTTTCTCGCAGGCATCTTGTTTTAATTTAAGTTAGCGATTGGTATTATGAGCGTCCTTTGGTTTTTTGACTCATCTATATGGAAATTCTTTGCCGGTACTCAGGCCCATACAACTCGTCAAGTTCGGCGCTAGCGGTAGGGTTGTGCTTATTTGAAGTCACAAGTGTTACTCAGTCATACCGTTCTTTTCAAACAAAAATTACCATAACCAGATTAGCAGACACCCGAAGACCAGTCAAAACTTAATGGCAACATAATCTGAAATAAAAAATGACGATTGCCATTCTTTTCTTCAACCTTGCCATTCAAGAAATTTGCTAATTTATTCGCTCAACTTGAAAGAAAAAAAAAGAATCCACCTGGCAACATCGGAACGCTTTCTTTCCGCATTTAAGAAGCCAAGGCGAAAGTACACGATTGTAACCACAGAGTGCAAGCAATAATTTATAATCCATCTAAATTATACCCCCATATATAGGTACCGATATACACATCAACGTCTGCTGCGGCCGGTCACATGAATGAGCACCGTTTTCGTCGTCGTTGCCCATCCAAACTTTTCACCGATCAATTCGAAAATAATTGTGTATTCCGGCTGCACAACCGTTTCCGTTTTTTTTTTTTGTATCTGCATTCAAAACAGGAGACGTTCTAATTAAGTTTTGTACTCAATTCTAAGGTTGTCTTCGCGATGTCACTTTGCATCTTTTGTATGAGAATATGAGAAGGTGGCGGCGGTGCCACGTTCCACAGAGATTTCGAAATAATCATGATGTCTCCCTATCTTATCGCATTAAGATACATTTTCGTATCTGTACAAAGTTTATTGTCATTTCTGGTTATCATATATATACATGATGACTGCGTCTCTCTCTAGCAGCCGACGATATTTGGTTACCTGTCTCAGTTCGCGCATATTCTCTTGACACGAATTCAACAATACAGAAAACACATATAATTCCTAATCTTTTGGTTGTGATAGTTTTTTGTCGTTTTGCGGACCCAAAAGCTTGTTGTTGACGTATATACGAGACGCAAACAGACAGACTGACAGGCAAACACTGCGAATATTGTACTTTCGATTGGAATTTGTTCGCAGAGTGCGCTAGAATCACCTGCAACTAAGCGGCTATCACGGTTTGGCACCCTTTTAGTCAAGGGTTACGCGGTGCGGTGCGGTTTGGTGGCGTTTATTAAAGCAGTTTTCACATCACCTGAGTGTTTATCTATGGAAAAGTTGCAAAACCAGTGCAAAACAAAAGTAATACTGACACAGCAGGTGAACGAAACGGGTTTCGATTAGATGTATTCGATTTTGAGAGTGTATTGTGTCTCAACAATATTGTGATATGTGAAACAATCAGGCGAAGATATTTGAATATTTGAAAGGAATTGTGTGGTCAAGAAGTGAGTACGCAAAAATTCATTTGGCTTTCGTTTAAAATCTAACGAGGCAAATATTTATTTCGATAGTGTAATCGTGTCGCAGTGTTACATGAGTTCCGTTAGAATACAATAAACATTCTGTGACAAAACTGTCAAGTGGGGAAGTACACTTTGCTTTCATCAGAACATTATTTTATATTTTTCCTTGTTTGTCTGAGATTAAGATTTTACACAACTATGAATATGTTTGTAAGTGGCTTTGGAATAGTTGTTGTCAATAGTTAAACTGACTGGAAATCGTTCTGTTTTGAGTAGCTGAGTCTTGGTTGTGCAAAAATGCAACAATACTTGAAGGCCATTTGTGCCAAATTTCCACAAAAACGAGTCACAGCAAAGTTTTCAAGAGGATTGTCACTTCGGTTTGTGCTGTCAAAAGCTTAGTAAAGTTTACTAATTTTGATTATAACTATCTATCGATTTCCATTAATAAAATCGAATAGTCAAGAGAACATAAAAAACCCATACACCGTTGCTCGCACGGAATCTTTTGTAGTAAAGCTTAATTTTTATTCGTTCTTCATTGATTAAGTCATTTCTCTTTCTAAACGCAGGAGGGGAATGACATGTTGTACGTTCACAACTGTCCAAAAATGCACGCTTTGAAAATGGATTTATCTAGGGAAAACGAAAACGCACATACTATTGCGCACACAAATCTTCGTGCAGTCAAATTAAACAGCTCAAGAGGAAAAACTACGTCAGCACTTTTGCGTACACGAAATTTGGTACAGCCAAAATGTACTTGTTTTGTTTCGCTCTTAAGTGATCAATTAACTCTATTTGCACATGAACAGAAGAGATTGCAGGTTTTGCACGTTATATGCCTACATATATTGGGTGCGGTTCAAGAAAGCATAAAAATTCACTTGAAAACGAATTTTTATATATCCCTAACTACGGGTAAAATCAATTGCCGCACATTTTATTTTGCGCACACGATATGTGCGTTTACAGGAAAGTTTCCAAACTACACAAAACCGTACGAACTGCAAATGAATTACACAATATACTTGATAATGTCTATTAAACATTAAAACGCACACACCTGTGCCCATCTCAATTTGCAATTTGACCGGATAACCGGATTTTTCTGTCGAGCAAAGATCCTGGTCGTGGATCGGTTCGCGCTTGTTTGCCTTAGGTTAGATAATGTTTGCACAAAAGTACACTAATGATAGCGCACGTATACAAAATTAAGCATTAAGCTGGCAAAATTGCGTTTTCGAAGCTGACTACAGTCAGATTTATTTGCAAGCCCAAATTTTGATGCTTTCTTATTCCTCTATAAGAATATGGTTCTTCTGATGTGCGTTTTCTTTTTTGTGTACGCTTGGGACAAAAATGTGCGTTTATTGAATTATTGAAGCGAAGCACATTTGTACAGTGTTCTAAATTTATTTAGGTCGTCAAATAAATATTTTCGAACTCTGCAAAAGTAAACCCTGTATCGGCGAAAACTTTCTTTGCTTTCCACAAGCTTGTCGCTACATATTTGTGAACCAGAAAGAACATTTTTAAATTCTGGCAAATATGGAAAATACAGGGACGCGAGAACAACTCACCCAGTTTGTTTAGGTGGGTGTGTTGTTGTCCTGAATAAAGTATTATTTCTTTCTCCCACTTATGGGACCGGTTTTTCAATGTAGCATCGTATCGGCTAACACAATAAGCGTGGTAATACCACTGATTGTTCTTTTCTTTCCAAAGAAGCTTATACCATGTGGTTTCTCAAAATTATTTTATATGTTCGTGCAAAGAAGCCCAATGCATTGACTGAACTTTTATGTGGATCACTTTTTCATTAAAGGTCACATAACGTCTGAAAATCTTACACAAATTATCCCTAAACTTGCTCAATCCATATGTTGTCATAAATGGGTTGCGTATTTAAGCAGGTGAGAAGTACCCGACGGATATGTGGTTTGGGGGCTGAATCACACTAAAGACGAGTTGCTACTATATCTTTATTTCCGTCCAGGCTTTCCAGTTTTACTGATTTGCAAAAAAGCTCCCACTAGGGCAGAAGCTAGGATACAAATTACAACCAATTTACAAATTCTATTTGTCCTACCGAAGCGGTTAAAAGCAGTTACTTAAGTGTATTTGCTACTTCAATGCAGAAACTATTAGCCATTATCTATTAGCCTTTATATTATTTGAGTCATTTTTCTGAATAGCCTCTTCAAAGCCCATTGAATCAGTCATCCATTCTTAATATCAACATTCCGTTCAAATTAAATGCAAATATTTGAGAAACAGGTGAAACTCATTTGATTTCCCTGTACTTTCCCAATTTTGTTTATTCAAATTTCCACTTCACCAGAACCCCAACACACATGAGTCATATTAGTGCTTCCCCATTTGTTTCAATTTTCCACAAAAAAATAAACATAAACCCCCCGAGTTTCACGTGCCAACAAACGGAAGTCACCTTTTGGCAATGCATCCCAAATAGAGAACTGTCATTCTTGCATTCTTCCCTAATGCACATTAAGGCATCGACAAATTGCATCTTAGTCGCATTTAGCAACTCGAGATGACATCCTGCACAACAAATTCTTGGCATCCGAATTCATCCTTAGGTAGACAATGATCCCCCTTCCATGTCTGAATCAAGTCGCATAATTAAAATAATTTTTGCAGTAAAATTTACGAGGCGCCACTAAGTTTTGGCTGCTCATGGACCTTTTCCGAAGTCACTTTTTTTTTGTGGACGACATTTGCTGGGAAAAGCTTCTTTTGGGGGCCAGCAGTATGTAGAGAAAAAGTTTGGAAATGTTCTTCTTCTCTTTACTGCCGAAAATAGATGCACCAAAGAGTGAAGAAATCCAAATGAAAGAGAAAACTTGTCCATTTCTTTTTCGGGGCATGAGAGATAGGTACTTAAAGAAATATTCAATGGAGTGTGTGAATGTGAATGGACTAGGAATACGGTCCTCTTCGCATTCGACAGTACCCAGTCGCGATTGTGTCGTGTCGTCGTGGTTTTTAAAATATATTCACGTTGAAAACCCCCTCCATTTTCGAAATCGTACCATTTCGCAATTTAGTTTTTCAATTCGGATGTGGGTATTTCTTTTAGATGACATAGTGTCACATCTTTGTTTATATCATAGTTTTGTCAACTCTTCTGTGGAGTGTGGATGAATGATTTACAATGTCAAATGATACCATTAACACATTCAATTGGTGTCTTAGCAAAAAAAAAAAAAAAACAAAGCGAGACCGCTATGAAAATATAATGAAGCTTTGAATTGTGCCGTTGTGTTTTTTGTTATTAAAAATAAAGTCGAATCGTATTCCAAATGAAAATTCCAAGTTTTACACGTTAGAGTAATGTGTTGAAAACGGTGTTTTTGAAATGTTTTTCTTTAATGTGAATGACTTTTTAATACACGCAGTGATTGCAAAAGTATGCATACATCTTAGAGAAATTATTTTACATTTAACGTGTGTGGGCAGATAAAACGTGGAATAAATTTAACAAAAATAAAAGAAAGAAGGTTTTTTTTTTCTTAATATTAAAGTGTCATTTTTTTTTTTGTTTTTAAAGATAAATGTCATATACAAATTTGTGTGCGTGTTGTATTCCGTGCAATATATTCCAACGTATCATGAAGAAAATTAGTGAATTAATTCGACGTTACAAACGTTTCTCCACAGGGTTAGTTGTGTTTGTTGTTGATAGATGTAACTATATGATGCAAATTGCGGCGAATTGCTGTTGCTTGTTTTATATCGTTTGCGTAAGAAGAATCGACTCTACGAAAGAGTGTAATGCGCTTGAAGCAAAAATAGTAGATCATTCAGTGAAAAGGCTTCGCTTGAAAATTTTAAGATATTAGTGAGGTTTAACCTTGGTTATTGGTCTTGCCATTTATTTATGTATGTACTCTGCAAATCTGATTGCTTATTGGGCTGTAGCCAATTTGAAATGTTGAACTTGTCCCATCGAAGTGAAAAAAAAAATCTAAACTTCTCTGTAAACAAACAATAAAATCTATTCCTTATCGGATTTATTACACACTTATGTGTGATATATTCTATGTCATTACACCATTTTCTCTGCGCATTCGAACTCTTTTGCATACAAAGTCACTTTGGCTTTCGCTTAGTGTTGGATGTTTTGAAAAATCTTGATCGCACTCGAGCTTCGCGTAAAAAACATATCCACATTCATATTTTCTTAACTTTACATACTTTGTGGCAAACAATTTATAGTTACTTGTATACATTTTGCTTATTTATGATGCCTTACACATTACGCACACGAATTTTTGACTTTAAAAGTAGTTTTCCAATAAAATGGACCGTAGGTACGACTTTTTTGAAGGAAGCTATCTATAAAATCGCGCTCGTTCTTTTGGCACCACATTTATATTTATTGATCGAATGGGTTTTTCATCTTCATCTGCTCAATTTAGTGGTTTCAATGACTGGTGGTTATTTAATGAGGATACTGGTCGAGTCAAAAATGCCTTGATTAGCATAATTTTGCAAATGAAACCAATTTTCACATATTATTCATTGCGCACCATTGTGTGCGTTTGTAATACTGCGTCGCTAATTAAGTTCTTCTAATACGTCAATTACGTATGGAATTAATGTGCCAAGAACTAAGCTTATTTCCCTGCGGACACTTGTGTCCGTTTGCAATACCATTCGAACATATCTCTGGCAAAAAGGAAAGAGCATAAATCATTTTTAGCCACTTTTCAGGAGCACAGGTTAAAGGTTTGACTTCAGATGTGGGAATTGGGAACTATACGTAAAAATAATTTCGAATCGTGTTCCAAATGAAAATGACAAGTTTTACGCCAGAGTAATGTGTTGAAAACGGTGTTTTTCAAATGTTTTCCAATAATGTACCAAGAATAAAGCTTATTTCCCTGCGGACACTTGTGTGCGTTTGCAATTGAATTCGAACGTATCTGTGGCAAAAACATTTATAGCCACTTTTTAGGAGCACAGGTTAAATGTTTGATTTCAGATATGGGAATTATGCGTTTTTTTTTCTGATCCATAACACAGCAACCATAAGAGATATTTGAATGAAAAATTGTACATTTTAAACATCCGATCGTAGCATTAACTCAATTTTCGCATAAGTCGACTTATGCTGTTTTCCCTTGTTGGCACAGATATATGTATTCTAAAACTAGTTTGTCGTGTTATTTTACCCATGCGTGATCATCTGAACACCTTTATATCGTAACGGCGTATCCGAAAAATTCATAAGTTTCCCTCATAGATCTCATATATCACGTCTTGTACGTATAAATTATTGCGCACACTTTTGCTCGCTCTTATCGTCTCGTCTTTTGTCATTTGGGTATAACAGGCGCAATTAAATCCACACCACAACTAGGTCTGGAAACGCTATTGAACCTGCTACCCATTGAGCTATTCACTAAGAACGTGGCAGCCAAAGCCGCTCTCAGATTAAGAGAGAACAAAGCTTGGAAGCCTGGTTACTGCGGACACTCAAGCATACTTGAAATCTTTGATCGGAAGGGACTCATGTCACTCACCGATTACGAGAAACCCAGATATGACTTCGAGAAAAAATTCACAATCACTATACCCAAAAGACAGGACTGGAACTCACCCAGTACCATCATTAAAGGTATATCCGTCTATACGGATGGTTCAAAAACCGAAAATGGTACAGGAGCCGGCGTATTCTCAGAAAGACTTGCTATTAGCCAGTCGTTTCGACTGACTGATCACTGGAGTGTCTTTCAAGCTGAGATCTATGCGGTTAAGAAAGCAGCACAGACTATCTTATCGATGGGACTACCAGCAATGGAAATAACCATCTGTGTGGACAGTCAAGCGGCACTTAAAGCTAACGGCTCTAACCTTGTTAATGCGAAATGTGTTTCAGATTGCCTCTTGGCGCTCAGGGCTATACGTCATCACTCAGTTCTACTCTGCTTCGTTCCGGGACACGTTCGGGTGGAAGATAACGAAAAAGCGAACGAATTGGCCAGATACGGCTCTGATATGAACCCTCAACTAGCGGACGGAGAGGTGCTACCGCCTTTCAACACTGCTACAACTTTTATTGAAGGCGTCACCACACAACTGGCTAAGGAACAATGGAGCAACACCATCGGTTGCGTCATAACCCGAAGTCTGTGGCCTGTGATTGACACCAAAAGATCAAAGTTCCTAGTCTCCCTTAATAGAAGTCAGATCCGAATGTTCGTCGGGGTTTTAACCGGACACTGCACCATAGGAAACATGGCTAAAAGGCTGGGACTTTTTGCAAATGGCTTCTGCAGAAGCCGCAGAGACGAAGAGGAAATAGAGTCGGTGGAACATCTTCTATGCCAGCTTTACAGGAACGCCGCTCATCCTGTATGGGAGCAAGGTTCTTCGAAAGTTTGGAAGACTTGGCGGGGGTACCTCTATCAGACATAAAACTATTCCTTAACAGATCGAAGTGGTTTTGTTAGCCACATGTTAGCCACAATGGGCCTTCACGGCTTCCGGGTGAAATTTGCATCGGCTGCAAAACTGCCCTCCCAACCTATCGACTCGTCTAACAGAAATGCCCTAGAATTCAATTAGGCCCAAAAAAAGGTATTAAACTAACTATATATATATTTTTTTTAATATATAATTACAACGGCATCAGATGCCACTTGCCTACCAACATCCTGTACACAACCCCTAAAAATAAAACCTTATTATCGTGACAATCATGTCAAGTGGTTGCATAAAGTGGCGTCGTAATATGGATCAGCACTTAGACCTCTTTACATCTTATAAAAGACATGCCTACGAAACATGTGGGAACAAAATTAGGTCACTCTATGTGCGCTATCTCGAACAAGTTACTGTATTTTATAGGTATACTTAAAATAGGCAGCTTGACATTTCAATATTTTGCTGAACTGTTAAACCAGACTGACGCAACGGAGGTATGCCAACAGCAACAACTTTCATTTGAAATTTTCTGTTAAATTTTTGTCGCAGGGTGTTCCCAATCGTTGTCAAAAAAGTCACATACATTTTGGGAAGTTCCCTAAAAACTGATCAATCAGTGTATTACACACAACAATCCCAAATCCCAGCTTTAGTTCAAAAGATTGCTTTCCAAATTCTCAGATTGTCGTCCTTTCTATACGCTGTTTAATTGCCTGCCTCCTCCCATCTTTATGACAAAGACCAAACAGAAACGCTTCAGCCGTATTCCGGGAGCAGGGTAAAGTATCCAGCCTGCTCCCGGAATTTTCTCTTTACGCGTGTCCTTAGATTTTATATTTAATTTTCAAGAGCAATGAACTACAAGTTAATTAGTCTAATTAGATACATTACCAAGCGAGGTGAATGCACAAGCAGCTCCCTATTTTTGGTTTTAAAAATAATACCATCATCTGCTTCGTGTTACTGTATAAGTGGTACTGCGTAGATATCTGTCACTGTGGACTGAAATTATTTCTATTTTTTTACGATTACCTATTCGCTGTCTCTAAAAAATGTTTTCTATTTTCTTTGGAGTTGGAAAAAAAAATGAAAACATTTTGTTTCGCCACGATATTTAAGAAAATTATTTTTTTTTGTTTACTCGTCATGATTGACGCCTCTTAAGCGAGAGGTTTATTTGTGTATCACTGCGCTTTTTGCCGAAATAGAATACACGAGTTTTTTTTGTTGTTGCTGTCGCTTGTTAATTATTCTTATTTTTTATTTTTGCAAACAAAACAGAAAGAAAAGAAACATTTTTTCGGGTAGTATCGTGAGATGAAGGAGAAAAAGTCACAGTATGAGTCCTCTTGTGAGATTGTGTTGTCGGCTACGTCAACAGTGATATTGGCCTTGGTGACCCAAGATGGAGTTTTTGCCTTTTAATTTTGTGGTTTCCTTCGTTGAGAAAAATCTGTCCCGTTGTCTGGAGAACAAAAACAATTTTAAATTGGAGCGATTTTTCTTTGTTGTGCTATATGGGGAAAATCGATCATATCCTTGTTTAACTTGTGAGCTAATTGTCGCATTTAAAAATTGGGGTAATCCCTTGCTTATGTTGACCGATTTGTTAGGGCCATTGAATAATAGC
The DNA here is from genome assembly GCA_916610125.1 of Cheilosia vulpina. NCBI lineage: Eukaryota > Metazoa > Arthropoda > Insecta > Diptera > Syrphidae > Cheilosia > Cheilosia vulpina. The sequence goes on along the minus strand of OU744278.1, from coordinate 16,371,496 downwards.
CTTTGTATCATTAACTTTAATTCCGTACGAAAAGTCCACCAGTGGGGAATTTAATATTTTTTTATCGTCGCCTTTATCAATATGTGTTATATCAAGTTTGATTTTTATGAAGTATGGAACCTAGAAGCTGGAACGCTTTCAAATTTCGTGCACTGGATTTCTATTGTACATATACAGTCGACCCCGCTTATCTGAACTACGCTTTCCTAAATAAAAAAAATGGGTTAATTGGAATTCAGATTCTGTCACGGAAATTTTTGCTCAATTAAGTGACAAAATAATTGTGACGGATTGGTGAATCAGTTAAGCTGAATCGACTGTATTTTTATATAGAATTATTTGCTTCTTTGTTGTTGCTTTGTTTTACCGCCATTTGAATTTGAAAATGCAATTTAACTAAATTTGTCTTTAATTTTCGCAAATGCTCATGGAATGTGTCAAATATGAAAGGAAATATCCTTTTGCTTTGTCAAGCAATTGTCCAATAATCCTATCATGTAACTGACACACTTTTTAATTAACTTTAGCTGAATTAGTCCCATCCAATTCGTTTCCAACACACAAATTTTATCACCATTATTTTTTCTATTTGATTTACAAAAAAAAAACTAACGACAAAAATATCCCTCTGACAACGCTATTGAAGCAAATTTATTACCGAAACACCTGACCAAATGCTTTTTCAAACATCAACAGACAACATTTATCAACAAAAAGATAATTCACATGAGTTTCGACGTCACTCATTATCATTATCTACTAATTGCTTTATTAACAACCGCATACAATTCGCTATGTAAACAGTGAAGTAACATGCGTTCTCGGCACTAGTCCTCCTGTCATGTTTGACCCAATTAGAGCTTTGGAACATAATCCCTTCGGATTTGTCCAAAAACGCGTAAACATTGCCTTTTGATAACAACAAAAATGTATACTCGTACGCACTGACTCATCTCAAATTGAAAAATTGGTGCCCGAACAGATTTGTTTAGTTGCCGCCTGACATTTGATTTTTGAATGCCCGATGTCTTGCTTTTGCTTTGAAAACTATTAAAAACTGTATATGCGTCTGCCTACAGATTTGTTTGTCTTCCATCTGACGTTTGGTTTATCAATCATCGATAAGTGTTTGTCTTTCTTTCCTTTTTCGACATCGAATGTTCAAAGTGAAGTTGTCTTTCTATGAAGAACAGGATGCTTTTGTGTTGTATATCATCTGACACTTGGTTCATTAATTATGCAGTTGTAGTTCATTTTGCTTCATTTCGACATCGAATGTTCGAAGTGGAGTTGTATTTCTGTATAATTCTTTTCCCTGATTTCTACTTGTAGATGTTTACGTCTAGGTGTCAAAAAAGGACCTTCTGTAAATCTGACAGAAAGCTTGCCTCTAGTGATTGCAACTTCATTTTTTGTTGATTTTATTGTCAAATGCGTAGACGTCACTTCTTCGAAGCTCCCTTCGAAACTTCACGCACTCACTTCGAACTCAGCAAACGTTAAAAAAAAAAAACTTTAATAAATATTTACCTCCGCAACAATAATAGAATTAAATTCCTTATCAACCCCGCACAAGAAACGCAAAAAACAGAAACTTATCTATTTATCTTATCTAATCCGTAGTAATTTTGCATTCTGTATCCATTTCCTTACCAATTAAAAATTCTTGCGCACACTTATCTCTCCCAATTCTGATAACAGAAAATAGGTAAAAAAAATAATTTGAATAACTGCTTCTTTCATACCTTATACTCGTTCCGTTCCATTTTCATTAGTTTTTCCAACTTTACGCGCGAGTAAACATTCGCAACTCGATTTGAATTCTTGGCAATCACATTTAACCCTGTGGATCGTAGAAACGTACACGTTACATGATAAACCAAAAGTAAAAACCAAACCCGTGGAAAGTTCAAAATGGGCCAAACAAAAAATGAATCCAAAATCTAATTCGGTAGATTATGACGTGAATGGTCGTTTCATTCAGTGGGAGTCTGCCACAACTCTGTCACGTGTTGCTGTTACATCATTTGCATCAGCCGGCGAAGGAGTAGAAACTGTATCATCATCATCATCCCCCGTAGTGTGGTCGTCGACAACCCTCAACGCTAAGGCAAATGAGAAAACCACATTGACGCGTCACGATAGGCGACGTCAGAGTTTGCATTCGATACGCAAGTGGGCGAGTGTCGAACGCAGACGAAGTTTGAAAGTTTATCCAACTAGAGTAACACAAATTGGAGAGTTTCCGGCCTATGATGAGAATGACGAAGGCACCAGTATTGACATTGACAGAGATGGAACGAGACCCAATGACGATGCCAATGCGAATACGTATAGGAAATTCTGCACGATACGGATTAAATTCTTGTGGTAATTTAAGTGTTTTGTTTTTTTTTGTGTTGAGTCAGTGAGCTTACGCAGAGGAAATATCTGAGTTCGATTTTACTTATAGTTGAGTAAAGTTTGTTGTTGGTTTTAAAGGAGCTTTGTGGTGATTTGCTGTTTTATTTGTGTCAAGTCGGCCGTTTAAAAATCTCTAAAATGTGGTAGATTGATTTGTGACGTATTTATTTGTTAAATTTAAAATTTGCCTTATATTTTCACGACGTTTTTGAATTAAAGTTCAATGAAAACTTTAGATCAAGTGTTTGGAAAACATGATGCCAAACTTGCAAAGACACCGTCGTCCACTTTATTTGACTGCACTAGATTTTCTCTGAACACAGAAGTATAGGTACTCTGTTGAGTAATTCTTCGCAAGAATTGTCGGCTGACCCTTCACAAACGTAAAAAAACTGTTAAAGCTGTCACTCTAGGCCAATAAAATCGCAGAGACATCACGTTACTCAGCTGTCCGATTTAGTAAACTTACATTTTGAACATGCCCAGTATTTCGAACAGCAACTTCGATTGAAATGATTAAAAGCCCTCTGAAAACAATAATATCCGCTCCATGCCCTTCAAATGCAATACCGACTCAACCTAGAAGGGTTGATTACCCTTCATTGACCTGTCTTTTGTTCCAAGCTATTTGAATAAATAAATTCGTCGCTGAAGGTTACACCTTTTTTGTTTTTTTTTTTCGTTTCATTACGCCTGTCAAATCAGTGTCACATCTTAATAAAAAAAATCTATTCCAATACTGCATGTAACCCTTTTTCTAACCTTTTGCAACGACGCATTAAATCCATACCAAGTCCTTCGTCTGGCCGTCAATTTATCCCCTGTCCCAAATCGAGATGTGCAAATCAGATTCATTGACTGTCGTTTTGTCACATTTTTAGATTTGCCGACTAAGCGGAATTTTTATACGATAGGGACAGGGGTAACTGGAAAAGATCCAGACATCACTTGGTAAGGGAATGAATGGACTATGGTAATTTCCAACGAATATTCAGTACAAAAGCATGAATGGAAACAAAACCTCTGCGGTAGGTAAGCGATAAAGGTAGTTATCTCAGTTTTTTGACTCGCTTTTGGGTAAGAATGTGTCGTTTATCTATAGTTCCTTCCATGTCGCCTCGTTTAATCCTCTGATCGGCGGCTTATAATTTGGAAGGTAAAGAGGTAATAACCTTTTTTGTGAACAAGATATGCATTTGTTAGACTTCGTGGGTGGCCAGCGATCTATCACGCACAGTAAGTGGGATGAATACTGAATTCTAATGGTGTCGCGCGGCGATTGGCCGGACGAACAGTATTGACGGTTCGAAGCACCTTATGTTCTAGTTCACTGTTTCAGTTGTCGCGGGCAATTTTGATTCCTGACCTTTGGCATTTAAATTTACGTAGAAAATATATACCTAGTTGAATTTGCCTCGTTGAAATTTGAATCATGAATTCCCTATTTGTGAACAGAAATAATCAATATAGCGTTGCAAACTTACTATCCACTTTGATTCCACTCCAAAGTTAGTCGATTTTATTTGTGCATTTATACCTCAGGTCCCCTTTTTTAAGGTGTGTTGGACTAAGGCTCTAAGGTAGTATTTCGTACTTTGGGCGTTTTTTTTATTTTACCCACATGATCTATATACTCGTAGATAATTAATTTTCAACAGTTAAATCTCGTGTTACTGTTGTAAACCATGGAAGTCCATGATCTCGGTATTGGGCAAAATAAAAAAAAACACCTTTTGTTGCTTTCCTTAGCTTGAGTCTCTTTAGTTGTATCCGCGATCGTTAGTGCAATGTCTGTGGATGCCCTTTTTCACAAACGATGCCTATCACTCTCAAAATAACCAATCTTTCCTTTGGTGTAAGGATACTCGATAGAACTGGCATAAAGTAGGCTAGCTTCAGAATAGCAAATGCCATACATTACGCGCAATGTTAATAAATTGGCATTTCCAGGAAAACACACTCAAATGCCCATCAAGCAGTCCATCAAATCGATCCGAACGAGGAACGGACAGCAATGCATTTCCAGCTGGTTTCCTCTCGCTTACTTGAGTCCCTTTTCCCCATGCAACTGCATCAAAACGGTATACTGGCTCTGGATAGTGCAACTCATACTCACAACAAATCACCCTTCGTGTGATGAATATAAATTTCCTTGATTGCACACGTCTCACGTGTGCATTTCCTTGTTGCAATGCAAAACTGAAAAGGACGCAGCGGCAACTCTCTAGAACGAGCGCCAATCTTAACAATAGATCCTCCTCCACTTCCTTTTGGTGTACAATCGTGGTATAGGGATGATAATGATGATGATGGTATTTGGGTTTTTGTGATTAAAATTAGACAGACATCCTTGGGCACGCAATTTTCTTGTAATTGAATTTAGCCAGGGGTGATTACAAAACTTCCCCTCTTCATATACGAATGAGGAGCAGAGTAAGAGAGAGTGGAGTAGCAACACCTTTACACTCACCCTAGTGTGTGCGTGCTGCTGTAACAGCCGGCAGCGAGCGAAGAGGGTTGGTAGATATTTTCGGCTGCCATCTCTCGCCAGTATTCACACAACTGTCTTGCGGATGCATTAAACGCAGATGTGTACAAAGTTAAGAAAGATATTATTGCCTGTCGCGGATCTTTGATGTATTGCTCTGCCACAGAAGTATCTCCCCGATGATCCATCGAATGTAAATAAACACGCTAGTCGCCTTGTCTTTGATCCAATCAACTTGGTTACTAACTATCTATTTTTTATCATCTAATTGCAGGTACGAGCTCTCCCAGGATCTGCTGGAGAAACAAATTGAGCTGCTTGAACGTAAATACGGAGGAGTGCGTGCCCGCAACGCTGCGATCACAATTCAGCGTGCCTTCCGACACTATATGATGGTGAAGAAGTTCGCCTCAATTACAGCCATGGCCAAAGCCGAGAAACGCCTCAGCCGGCGCATGATGATGGCTGCTGCAGCCGCTGCTGGTGAAGATGGCCCACCATCGAATACATCATCATCGTCCGCGTATGGCAGTGCTACCGAATCTCAATTGGAGCATCCGCATCAGCAACAACAGCAGCAGCACTCGCATCAGCCGAGAGTCACTATAATGGCAGGTCCACCGGGAGCAGCTGGTGGTAATGCATCCCGCACACCACCCACACGCTCGATGTCACTGCGTGAGCGACGTCAACTTGACTCCAGTCCAATACCGCGCAGTCAGTCGGGTAATACATCGCCAATGCCAGCGGCACATAGTACGTGTTGGTCACAGTCTTCGGTTATTTCAGGTGCCGGTTCGGCAGCTTCCACCGCCTCATCAGCATCGACAGCGTCTTCCACATCGTCGCATCCACATGTGAATCTGCTGCATGCCACCGAACAGCATTACTACACTTCGGCGGCGCAAATGCAGGCGAACATTGGCGGGCCGCACTATGTGTCTGCACAGTCAACATACCATGCTATTCCACACGATGTCAGCTTCAGTTCAAACTCAAGCCATTTGGACTCATCGCTGAATGCGTCGTGGGTGAGCGTTGGGGGTCCAGTTATTCCCGGCACCTCACCTCACACACCATACTATTCTGCGGCGCAGATCTACATGCGACCCAAGGCGCTGGTTACGACATCCGAGCGTAAGAAAGTGCCGCCAGAGGTTCCAAAACGTACATCGTCGATAACAGCTCAACAAGCAGCCGCCCAACAACAGATGCTGCTGCAAATGCGCCAAACTCCGCCTCCGCCATCGATGATTCGCACCAACGGACTGTGTAAGACCGCTGAGAACGGCAGCCTCACATCGGTGCAAAGCTCTGGTAGCGACTCCAGTGCAACATCAGCTGATCGCATGGCCAACTGCGATTTAGGATCAGATCGTTCAAACTCACCGCACACATGGAAGCGCGGCACAGCGCTAAACAGTTCCAACCAGTTCAGCACCCATTCTCCTGATCATATCCTAATGATGGCCTCCCATCCACCGGCAAACGCAAGCGGCATGGTCGTTGTGTCCGATGATCATATGAGTTCACACACCAGTGCGGCACAGTATGAGCAGCATACCGAAGCCGAACAACTGAATGTTGCTGCTACCACCACACAGAACTACAAGGTGTCTGAGACTATTCGCAAACGGCAGTACCGTGTCGGATTAAACCTCTTCAACAAAAAACCCGAAAAGGGTATCACCTATTTGATTCGCAGAGGATTCCTCGAGAACACTCCACAGGGTGTGGCGAGATTCTTGATCTCACGCAAGGGTCTCTCGCGGCAAATGATTGGCGAATACCTTGGCAACCTGCAGAACCCCTTCAACATGGCCGTGTTGGAGTGTTTCGCCAGCGAGCTGGATCTCTCCGGTATGCAGGTAGATGTGGCGTTGAGGAAATTTCAGGCGTACTTCCGTATGCCCGGCGAAGCGCAGAAAATCGAGCGACTCATGGAGATCTTCTCGCAACGCTACTGCCAGTGTAATCAGGACATTGTGGGACGTTTAAGGTCATCAGATACGGTAAGTTAAACAATACACAACTTATCAACGTGCTGATATTATTTTTTTTTTCCTTTCCTTGCAGATCTTCGTTCTAGCGTTCGCCATTATCATGCTCAATACAGACCTGCACACACCAAACCTTAAGCCCGAGCGGCGAATGCGTGTCGAGGACTTTATCAAGAACCTTCGCGGCATCGATGACTGCCACGATATTGATCGTGATATGTTGGCCGGCGTCTACGAGCGCGTTAAAGCTAACGAATTCAAGCCTGGCAGTGATCATGTCACCCAAGTAATGAAAGTTCAAGCTACAATCGTCGGCAAGAAACCAAATCTAGCTCTGCCCCATCGTCGTCTCGTCTGCTATTGCCGGCTGTACGAAATTCCCGATGTGAATAAAAAGGAACGACCCGGTGTCCATCAGCGTGAGGTTTTCCTCTTCAATGATCTGCTGGTGATCACCAAAATATTCAGCAAAAAGAAGTCATCAGTTACTTATACATTCCGCAATAGTTTTCCCCTATGCGGAATGGTAGTCACCCTATTGGACGTGTCCAACTATCCCTTCTGTATCCAGCTGTCGCAGAAAGTCGACGCCAAGATTCTGGTAACTTTCAATGCGCGCAACGAGCACGATCGCTGTAAGTTTGCCGAGGACCTTAAGGAATCCATTAGTGAAATGGACGAAATGGAATCGCTGCGTATCGAAGCTGAATTGGAACGACAAAAATCTGCGCGCAATCGTGCACCTGGCAACTCTGAGAATCGTGATAGCGGAGTAGCTGACGTTGAAGTCTGCCCCTGTCCATTCCAATCGCCGCAGGGCAGTGATACCGCGAATGGCAGCCACGATACAGCGGCACAACTAAAGCGCAGCGCGTTAAGCAACAGTCTACTCGATATGCATGAGCAATGTAAGTTAAACGAGATTCATCGTCGTCTTCATTTATTGATTTCCTCCCCTCTCCACCTCTAGTTGGTAACGAAAAACCACAAAGACGCGGTAGCGTTGGCTCCCTAGACAGCGGCATGTCCATATCCTTCCAATCGACCACAGCCAGCAGTGCATCCCGAGAGAATGCCGCCGTTGTTGCTGCCGCTGCAAATGCTGCTGCCGCTAAAATGAGATTTCCTCCACCCGCCGGTGCAGCTGGCGTCATGGTACAACAACATCCGCAGCAATATCCCGGCCATCATATGATGCAAGCCTACCATCATCACCCGGCAATGATGATTCCACACCCCGGTATGATACATCCACATCAACTGCAGCCTCAACAACATCAACATCCACAGCAGCATCAGCATCCGCAACAGCAGCAGCAAATTCCACTCACAGGTAGGATTCCCGGCAGAGAACGAAAGATGTCGCGGTCCGATGAGAGCGGACGCTCCACTGAGGTTTAGATTATCTTCAGGACACGGTATATATATATATATATAAAAATTGTAAATTTTTCATTTAATCCTTGTTTTACGTTTAAGCTTTTGTTTATAAAATATGTTTTACTTTGTTTGTTGAGCGTTTTTCTTTTTATTTTTAAGAGAAAATCATACAGAGAGAATTAAACCGAAAAAAAAATTAAACAATTACGAAGCAGAACACCGGTTCTGCGTCTGTTTGTGTATGGAAAATGTGTTAAACCCCCCCTAAGTTTCCTTTTGTAACATTTATTTTCGTTTTCTACTTTTAATTTGTAGATTTAGTTATTATTTAACTTTTATTATATTCTTTTCGTTTGTTATTCTTGTATACATTGATGGAAGTATATATATATATATATAAAACAATATTATAAATATAAAACACGCAAATTTCTATATACAAAAGAATATATATATTTGATTTGAGCCATTCGGACCTATCCGCTAAATAATATACATAAACAAAATGAAAACACACTAAAAAATAATAAAATAAAAATATGGAGAAGTTTATTTAAGTCTAAATCAATAATTATAAAACAAAATAATAAATCAAAAAATACATAAAATATTCCTGTAACAGTGAAAAAGAGTTTGTTTGTTTTTATTTGTTGTTTTTATATTTTGGTTTTCACTTTGTGTTTCTTCTGTTTTGTTTCGTTAACTAGTCGTTTGTCAGAAACTCAGTTCCTTGACGATCACCACCTCAAAATAAGTCCCAAAAGTTAGTTGACCGAAAAGGTGTGCCGCCCAAGTAGTTCGTGTGTAGAAACTAACTTTGCGAAGTTTTCGTGGGTTTTGGGGTGGTTTCCACAGTGTTCGGATAAGTAATATGTGTCGCTGTACTTTTCATTGAGTACAGTTTCTAATAGTCTCCATCGAGGAAGCCGCAGCTGAGAATTAAAATAAACTGTGTTAGTCAAATTAATTTTATATGCGCCAGGAAAGTCTTTTTCTTTTGACTTTCATTCGTTAAGGTTGCTTGATTGTGAGAACCGCAAAAGGAATCTAGGCAACATAAATAATAGCAAAATACCGATCTTTTCATTTCCTAATTGAATTGGATAAACTGGCAAGCATAACGCACCGAGGCGATAGAAAGCACTCCCAAATAAAAAAGATAGTTACGCAACAGAAAATGTCTGTACCGTAAAAAACTTGACGCAATATAAGGTTTGTTTGACGCGGGCCCTAATGCGTTCTATATAGCACTGAACTCGCCCTGGTACTGAAAACCTGGGTTTGACATGACTTCTAGGGCACCCCAGTTGTGCCCTGAACTGACCCTAGTTAAATTGTCGGGCCAAGAGTTCAGTGCTGAGATTGCTGTCATTTCGCTTGCTCTTATTCATTTTCAAAGTCATCATCTATATTCCGAACGCTTTTATTAACTTATTGCATTATGGCAAACTCAAATCCTGAATTGAGTTCACTCATTTTTAACAATAACCTGAAAATAGTGTTACCAAAAGATAAATATTTGTCAATGTCAAAAACTGGCAACATTTTGCGTTCGATATAAATAGAAGCCTAATATTCAGGGTTTTCGACAGTCGTGAAAATTAGCTGACACTTCTCAGTGCGCACTAGTGCCACGTCAAACAAACCTATAATTCCGTAGAAGGTAGAGCGAAAAAAGCCATTTTAATGTGAAATTCTAACCTACAAGTTTCCCTGTCAAATGGATCGAATTAATCGACAATTACTTGTATTTCTCGGCTTTAAAATGTCGTTAAATGTGTAAACATCTATACCCGATGTTGCAATATAAATGTTCAAACCTGTTGCGCAATGAAAATCAAGAACGAAATTCCGCCACAACAATAATTCGGATACTTCAATACTTATAATACTGAGAGAGAATATTATATAGAGCAAACATATGAACGCACGTCCTAGAATATGCAATGGAAATAGATGTGGCATTATAATTTCTGTTGTCGAATTCGCATTGCATACTTTTATGGTGATGTGTATTTTGTTTGATGGACGTGCACTGTGGAGCGCAGTAATGCACCTCAGCTAATATTTCTGATGGCCTGGTATTTTTTCAAGAATTTTCACTCGTTTTGTTGCTCGTTACACTTTCGATGCGAAAGTTGGCGGGAGATTTGAATAAAACTTGCAAGGGCGATGGAACTTTTTTTTAAGTAAATTAGTAGAAAAAATACAGTAGGGCAATTAATCAGGTATAACATGATTGGATAGTGGATACGATATCGCATGGACGATGTTTCTATTCAGAGCAAACAAATGTTTTTGACAAACAATTTTTTTTTGCTTTTCGAAGTTTTTTTTTTAACACAAATCATGATTTGTCTCTGGTGTAAATAAAGTAGCGGTGTGCAATTTCTACGTGCTCCAGATTAGGCGTTTTTCTTTTTTAGTTCAGAGCTGAGCTCTGAACCGAGCTCGCGCTCTGAGCCGAGCGTGCTCAGATCGTTCTGATGTATTTATGAAACACACTTGAGCACGTATCTGACATTTTTAATAAATATATGTATAATTTGAAAATTTATTAATTTTTATTTATTAAATTGGTTAACATTCAGTTCCAGAACAACAAAGGTCGTCCACCATTTCAATTATTTTGTTTATCCAGTTTTTTTTTTCTGTCAAATGTGACTGTGAGTGTGTTTTCAGCTTTTTACTCAGCCTGCTCAGTCGATTTGTTCTGAGCTCATAGAGCGCGCTCTGATTATGCTCTGAGAGAAAAAAAAAAAACACAAATTCTGAGCTCTGATGTATCTGAGCTAAAAAATAAACACGAACTTTTTGTATAACAGTTCAGGTTGTGCTCTGAACTAAAAAAGAAAAACGCCTAATAAGGCTATAAAGTATTTTTGCATAAATTCTTTTTTACCACTGGACGATGCACGCCTTTAGTTTGCAAATCATTGTCCAATCATCCAGCACATACTACTGTTTATTTGTACGCTGTCTTTAGAACATTAAACGGTGGTACAAATCAATTAGCGTGTCAAAATAATAAATTGGTCTGACATTACATCTTGCTTATTTTTCCTTCCAAAAAAAATATTTTGTAATTAAAAGGAAAACCATTGCTATTTTCCATTTAAAAGCGTTCTTTAAAGTTCTTTTAAGTATTAGCTAATTTCGCATCACATTTATTTGAAAATTATATTATAACTAAATAAACTTAAATAAAAGACTTGAATATAAATTAATAACTAACACAGAAAGATAGAGAGAAATAAGAAAAGATGAATTTATTTTTTTATTGCGTCAATATTACAAAATAAAGTAAATTTATAAAGACTATTTCGCGTTTCACTGTATATATAAACACATTTTACTTACAATTTTAAGAGCAAAACATTAAATTATATATAAAAATTTATCACAAAAATTAGCAAAAAAAAAAAAAAAATAAAGAAAACACATTTTTCTTCGAAAGCATCTAAATGTATTTAAAATTCGATATAAACTGAATATCTTCAAATAATTAAAAACCAGTAACATTTGAAATTGCAACCATTAGTAATTGTTAACACAAAAACAAACCATAAGTTGTAGCCATTCGCAATAAAGTTTCATTATAAAAGCAAAACAAATAGTAAATTAAAAAACAAAATATAGACAAACAAACGATGACAACTAAAAGGATAATTGAATTGAAAGTCCTTGTGTCTATTAGTTTTATTCCCTTTTGTTATAGAAAGTAACCATCATTCATAGATTTGTTTGTTCAATTGAATGCTGTTTTATGTAGATAAATACGATCAGAGAATACGAAACAGAAAATTATCACAAAATATGTATTCTTATTCTATTATTATCTACAATTATTATAAAAAAAGAACTAATTTTAAATAATAAAAAAAAAAAAAAACAATACATTAATAAAGCGATACAATATGGAAATTATTCTTCGAGAGTTAAATTTTATAGCGTTTTTTTTTCTTAAGCTAAGGATACAAATCCAAGTAAACAGCACTATAAAAGTAAGTACCCTGTTCACACGTAGCTCAACTTTTAGTACGAAAAATAAAATCATTAACATTTATTTTTATACCGAAGGTTAGTTTAGTATGATTTTCTTTCCGAAGGATACAAATTTTACTTTTATCGAAGAAATCTGAGTTCAGTGAAAAGGAAGAAATGATTACGCTTTGTGGGGAAAAAATGAAGAGAATGTACTAAAAACACTGAATAAGACTGAGATTAGTGTTTTTGGTGAGTTTTTTTTTTTCTAAAATGTTTAAATTTGTTGCTTTTGAAATTTTAGGCGTTTTTCTTTTTTTAGCTTAGAGCTGAGCACTGAACTGAGCTCGAGCATTTTGAGCGCGCTTTAAGCCGAGTGTGATCAGATCGTTCTGATGTAATTATGAAACATACTTGAGCACATAGCTGTCGTACATATAAAGTACATATATGTATAAATTGAATATTTATTAATTGTTGTTTATTAAATTGGTTAATCTTCAGTTCCAGAGCAACAAGTTTCGTCCGCCATTTCAATTATTTTATTTATCCTGTTTTTTTTTTCTGTCAAATGTGCCTGTAAGTGTGTAATCAGCTTTACACTCAGCCTGCTCAGTCAATAGGCGTTTTTCTTTTTTAGTTCAGAGCACAACCTGAACTGTTATACAAAAAGTTCGTGTTTCTTTTTTAGCTCAGATACATCAGAGCTCAGATTTGTGTTTCTTTTTTCGATCTGAGCATTATCAGAGCGCGCTCGATGAGCTCAGAATAAATTGACTGAGCATGCTGAGTAAAAAGCTGAATACACACAGTCACATTTGACAGAAAAAAAAAACAGGAAAACAAAATAAATGAAATGGTGGACGAACTTTGTTGTTCTGGAACTAAAGGATAACCAATTTAATAAATAAAAATTAATAAATATTCAATTTTTACATACATTTATTAAAAATGTCAGCTACGTGCTCAAGTGTGTTTCATAAATACATCAGAACAATCTGAGCACGCTCGGCTCAGAGCGAGTTCATAATGCTCGAGCTCGGTTCAGAGCTCAGCATTATGATTTCTGAACGAAAAAAGAAACACAAATTCTGAGCTCTGATGTATCTGAGCTAAAAAAGAAACACGAACTTTTTGTATAACAGTTCAGGTTCTGCTCTGAACTAAAAAGTAAAACGCCTTTTGTGTTTTTTTGTTTGCGTTCAGGGGCCCTACTCTGTATATCGTTTCGAAAGTAATATTTTTCGAAAATTAACGTTTTGTACTCTCTATTTCGAAAGCCGAATGAAATGTACTACTACTCCGATTTAGAATTCCAGAGTACCAACTTAAAAACGAATAGGATTGACTTTCGGAACGAATTAGAGAGTAGGGCCCCTGTTGCTTTTTTTTTATAGAGACTTGTATGCTTCCATTGATTTACCAACGGTTTACCGACAAGTTACATAATAGATTTTAAAAAATGAAATGTCATACCTTGCTGCAATTTTAGAATAATTTTGAGAATTTTTAAGCGTCTTAACAAAAATATGTTTTTGTGGCGTTACCCAGCACTCCCAGGCGTCCACTTATGCTTTTAAACTTACATGGAAATAACCACATAAGTTATTCGCAACATTTTTTTAAAAAGAAAACAACAAAATTTTGATTTGAAAAAAGTACTTATATACATTTTGTTTATTCATATAAAGTTTTGTGTAAATAATTAAACTATGTGAGCTACAGAGACACATGGGTTGTGTTTTCCATCTTTAACTATAAATGTGATCATATTACGTAGGTATGCATATTCAAATTATTTAGCAAACTAAAGCTTTATCATCTTAAAAAAAACTAATTCATTTTATAAGAAAAAAAAAACGGATGTGTTTATGTGAATAAAATATTTTGTTCTTGGAAGTTCCTTTTATAACTTGGCAAACATTGACAACATTGGCTCTTTAAGTACTTCTTAAAATTGAACCGTTAATTGGACTTAAAACTTTATCAAAGCCGTGTGGCAATTTAAGGAAAAATGCTGGCTTAGGCTTTCGAGGATTTCAAATGTTAAGTTGGGTCTGTAAGCCTGGTTATTGCAATTGCGCCCAATTAGCACACGGCTTAAAATGCAACAATAAATGGGACAACTAATAAATATTTCAATTATAGTTAATTTGTATTTATGTTCACAATTCCATTATATATCACGATTGCAAAAAAAATTATACGAAAATCAACAATATACATTTTTTAGAACTTATGCTATTAAAACTATTTCTGTTCATGTTCACAAAAATGTCCGCTTAAAGTTTTTGCATTTCTGTGACATCCTTAAAGTTTTTCCCTTTCACAATTTCGACGTGAAGAAAGCCATCCTCGTCGTCTGGATTGTTAGATAGCAGTCGGTCCTCCTTTGGATCGATTTTACCTGAACGGCAGAAGAGCCTGCAATTGGAAAAAGGAATATAAATTTGATTTAAGTTTGAATAGAATTAAAAAAAAAACACAGCAGTTGCTTTATTTTTAGCAAGAGAGGCTTCAACTTGAGGTAGGATAACAGGCGACTATTTGTTATTGGGGACAAAACAAGCTGATAGATAATTTGCTTTGCTTAAAACTGAGTTACATATGTTAATATGAGGAAAATAGCTTCTTTCGGAAAATAAGTTAAAGCTTAAAGTACATAAAAAAATCGAACGACAGACGACACAACACATTCTGCAATCCAATTCCTTTTGCAAACCTTAAGGTAAGATTGCTCCTCCGGTGTCACTAGATTTTTTATCCACATGAACTCCAAATAAACTATATGTGGAATATATATATAGGATAATAGTTAGATGAATAGTTATTAGATTTAAAATAAATATTTTTTTCCCAAAAAGATTTCTGTTAGTTATACAAGGTGGGCCAAAAGAGATCACCCTATTGGAAGATGCTCTTATTTTTGCAAATGGCCGCCAATGTCAAATCTGTTTTGACATTTGTGGACTAGACAGATGAAGAATACAAGTGAACAAGCCATGGAGCGATATAATCGTGTCTATTCTTTTGCGTTACAATTCGTCTGTAGTGTTGGCGCAGCGCGAATTCCGTCTTCCCGATTCCACGACCGTCCAAAACCGACTGCGCAAACACTGCGCCGTTTGGCAACCAACCTTGAAGAGTATGGGACCACACGAGACGTTGCCAAGAGTGCCCGGCCCCGGAGCGCCCGTTGTGCCGAGAATATCGCCGCTGTTGACGAGGATGTTGAGCTGTCGCCGGAAACATCGACCAGACGCCGTGCCTCGCAATTAGCCCTTAGTCCCTTAGGCGAATTTTAGTCAAAGACTTGCGCATGTTCCCGCACAAAGTCCAGTCCGTGCACCAGCTGCTGCCTGTCGACCGCCAAACGCGTGTAACCTACGCCCAAGCCATCCTCAATCTCGAGGACGAAGTGGACGATTTTTCGACCAAAATCATAATGAGCAATGAGGCTCATTTCCATCTCAGCGGGTAAGTGAACAAGCTAAACTATCGCATCTGGGGCACCGAAAATCCAGAAGTAATGCAGGAGGAGCCATTACATCCGCTGAAAGTTACTGCATGGTGCGCTATTCACGCTGGAGGAGTCATCGGGCCATTTTTTTCGAGAACGCCACTGGTCAAACGACTACAGTGGACGGTGCGCGCTATAGGGCCATGTTAACCGAGTTTTTTCTGCCGCAATTGGATGAATTAGGACTGGAGGACATGTGGTTCCAACAGGACGACAATGCGCGAGCCACAACCGATATTCTGAAGGCGGCGTTCCCGGGTCGCCTTATCTCTCGTTTTGGCGATTTGCACTGGCCCGCAAGATCGCCCGATTTAACCGTTCCAGACTTTGTTTGTGGGTTTTTTTGAAGCCCCGTGTTTACGTGAACAAGCCCGAGACCCTAGAAGTCCTCAAGAACAACATTCGACACGAGAACGAGAATCTGTCGCCCGAAGTTCTCGCCGAAGTGATGAAAAATGCCATAAAACGAGCCCGTATGGCAATCAATTGTGACAACGCCCATTTGGCCGATATCATCTTCTCGACTTGACCAATAAAATTCTAATCGTTCAAATAAACATAATCAAAAACAGAATTGAAGTTTTCCATTTAAAAAAAAATTATGAGAGCCAAACAACATCGGAAGACTTCTTTTGGCCCACCTTGTATATAGAAACGCTATCGACCAACCGCCGTTTTTATTTATGTGCCAAAAATCTTGATTTAAGTTGAAGTATAAGAATAATTCAGGAGAAATTGTAAGGATTATCGGAGTTACTCAAATATACCTTACAACAGGTGGACAAACAACCTCTTTTGAAAGAGACTAAGGGATAAGCCAAAACTTGTTGAATAATAAACTCGAAACTTATACCTAAATAAAAAACATAAGCGACCTTAATATTTATGTTGGTTATATACCGAAGATTACTCGGAATAACTCGTATAAAACCCGAAAAAGGTCATATAAGTTGAAACGAAATTGAAACGAAATGCCTATAAATTTTGACAGCCAAACAGGGCGCTCACATGGATTTATTGTCGACGAGTGTTAATCAAAAGACTTACATAAGTAAACAGTCAGTTGCAGTTTACGGTCGTATAAACACTCTGGGCTGGGACTGTGAACACAGAAGATAGTACCCTACAGCCTACGTACGGAAGCTTAGTCTGGTGGTAAGCCACAAACAAAGCATCAAATCTCAAATTAATGACCAAAATACAAAGCCTAGCGTGTAAAGGTACAACCAGCGCAATAAGGACAACACCTACGGCTGGAATGGAGGCGATCCTCAACCTCACACCGTTAGACTTATACATGCAAGAATCTGCAGCAAAAAGTGCCTTTAGGATGAGCCAATCCAAAACCTGGAAACCCTACAAAATGGGACACGCACAGATTCTGAATAACTACGTGGGAGATGCTGTCACTTCCGACTACATGTCTCCCAATCTTGATTTCGATAAACCATTCTCTTGCTATTTTTCCAGTAGAGAAGAATGGAACACAGATGAACCCACAAAAAGGAAATCGATATCTATCTATAGAGATGGACTGTGGAACAGGTGCTGGAATTTTCTCTGAAGGATTGAACATACCGTGGTGGCCACTCAATTAGAAACGACAATTTTATAGCAATGTTACATTCCATAATTTTTTTATAAGAAATCTGTTGAGGTTGATTAGTGATTCTATTAATATCCCATGCAGTGGCGACGCGTGAGTATAAGGTGAAGGCGTTCAGTTCATCGATTTTATTTTTTCTTAATTTTTTTTTGATTTAAACCGAAAAATTACTTATATTCTAAGTCCAGCCTTTTAGATTTGTTCAAAAATCCTGCACAAATTTTCCATTCGTTCATTTCCTTTTAGAACTAGTAGAACGTGAAAGCAATAGGTATAATTACTCATGCTTTCTTCCCACTTGATCACAACCAAACCCTAAATCCAAGCACTACTCGAACGTCGAACCCCATACAAACCCGTAGTCATACAAAATAGTCCATTTCGTTTACAACTGAGCTGAACGAAATAGTGGGTACGATGTGCGTTATACTTTTTTTTTATAGCATTTATTTTTGATGGATACATTTCGTTTGCAACTCATCTGCACGAATGAGTGGAAATGGAAAGTATTATTTTCGCTGGTGTCGCAGTAGGAGCCGCTGGTCGCAGTTTCGCAAGTAGGAGGGTAGTTTTTCGTTTCGGTATGAAGTATGAATTACGAATCGAATGGGCTCAAGTGCACAAGAGACTGGCACGAGTTGGGAAATTCACTAAGATATCTACTGAAGTTTGGTTAGGACTTAGGGGATAAGTGGATATTGGAAACTTTTTTTTAATTTTGATGTTAGTAGCGGAATGAGTGGAAAGTCGCAGGTTATGAATTACGATTTGGCTCAAGTTCTCGAGAGGGTGGCACGAGTTGGGAAATCATAAAATCATTTTTTGAATTTTAAATATTTATTCTCAAAAAGTTAGGCGTTCATGAACGAAATGAACAATATGACGCGTCGCCACTGATCCCATGTCTTAAGTACACTTTTGAACATTTGTACAAAATATATGTGTGACAACAATATTACAAAAAAAAAGCGAAATTATTTAATCCTAATTGCACCTGGACACACAATTAGAAACAGGAAGGATAAGTTAACATTTCATTAAAAATCGTCGATATAATATACTATTCATATTAATATTTTGTAGAGAATCCCTTATTTTTAATAACTGCAGCCAATCTTCTTTGCATACTTTCGACCAAGGCGCGGCATCTTGATTGTGGTATACCTTCGCAGACCTCCTTAATATTTTGGAAAAGTTCCTCCGAATTTCTTGATTTCTTGGACTTCAATCCTCTCTCGATGTCTGCCCACAAGTTATCGATAGGATTCAGGTCCGGACTTTGGGCGGGCCAATCCAAAACATTCGTACTTGTATCTGCAAACCACTGCTAACAATCCGTGAGGTATGTTTTGGATCGTTATCGTGCTGGAATACATAATACATGCCAATTAATGATATTATGGGCATGTGTGCAAATGCGTAAGGCTCCATAACATCTTCCATGACGCCTTTATGAACGTGTTGATCCATTCGACCGTTTATCCTTACTAACGGGCCAACACCATGCCATGAGAATGCACCCTAAACCATTGAGATGCTTAACAGTCTTCAGAGTGTATTTTGGATCCGATTCTTTGTTCTGAGGACGTCTAACGTAAACTTTACCATCTGATCCAAAGAAGTTAAACTTAGATTTATCACTCCAAAGTATATTTTTCCAAAATCCTAATGCTTTATTTCTGTGGACCTTAGCAAAAACCAAACGCCTCCTTAGATTCTTTTTGGAAACAAATGTTTTTTTCTGTGCAAAACATCCACGTAGATCATTTTCTAAAAGTCGACGCCTTATGGTTCTAGCTGATAGATCCTGATTTATTTGAGGCGAAACAATCTCCTTAATTTTTGCAGAAGTCAAGTAAGAATCGGCTTTGCTAATTCGGCATATCAGCCTGTCTTCTTTTGGAGTCGTTTTACGACCTACTGGCTTCCTTCTAGGGGTTTCAAAGCTGCTAGTCTTTTTATACACTTGAATTGCACCAAAGACCATTTTCTTTCTTTCCAAGCGATGCTGTCACTTCCGACTACATGTCTCCCTATCAGTGGCGTGGCGTGAACATTTGCAAATGGGAAGTTGAAGCAAAATTGATCACATACAAATGTAAAAAACTACATTTCTGTCTGCCTTGCAACAAAATCATACAATGTTCATTTGCTTTCCACATCACCCCACCTACCTCAACATAGTACCTGCAATTATCCACACAAGACACAATAAGAATAGAAGAAGTAAAAGAAAATCGAATAACTCGAAGAAAAGCGCGTTATTTTCTACATAAGCAAGTGGGTGTTGAACAAAGAGGTGTCAGACACAGTGCTCAGGCAAGAAAAAAAGAGATAACAAGCAAATATTCTCTCAAAATCAACTATCACGTGAGAGCTTCAATAACCCGACATATTTTGGGTTCCCTCCGGTTTGACGTGACGATGACGATGTTGTTTGAAAATGGATACACACACAATATTTATTTGATGGCTTATGTGTGTGTACCATTTTGTGAGTATTCAAATTCATTTGGTTTCATGTAGGTATATTTGGTTTTTGGTAGATAGATACCTAGTGTTACTGGTAGAGATTTAAAAAGGGAAGTCGGTAGGAATCGGGTTATATGGACGCCACGCCACTGCTCCCTATCTTGATTTCGATAAACCATTTAGCTATGGTATGCATTGACTCGTTTTCATTTTGATAGCACTGCACAACGAGTCTTCTGGAGTTCTGGAGTGCAAGACTTTTTTTTGCCCATTTTTGTCACTGTACATTATAAATTAATCAATATTAATACACAAAAATAATTAAAGGAAACTGAAAACAATCAACTCACATAGATAACAAGCTCTTTTTAAAACAAATTCATTAATTCGTTTGTCGTTTCTAATTTTCTGTCCAGCGAAAATGTCGACTATAAATGAATTTCCTAAAATAACGGCATTTTCTTAACTGCTCGAGTACAATCAGACTCATATTCGGAGCATACATGCCAGCCGCCAAGGACTAACGGCACTAGCCAAACACAGCGGCGCTTAAAAAAATTTCTGATTAATCAAATGCATTTAGAGTTGTTTTTTCTAATTGAGTGGCCACCACTGTACATCACTCGATCAGACTACCTAACCATAGTAGTGTTTGTATTTCAGGTGGAGGTTCTGGAAATAGCCGAAGCTACCCATATGGTGTCAATGTTAGAAATATTAAATGATGATATTACCATATTCATTGACAGCCAGGCGGCTATAAGAGCAGTGTCTGCTATTGAAATAAGGTCGAAGCTAGTTCGCCGCTGTCGCGAAGAGCTTAAAGTTCTCTGCTCGCAGCACACCACGCATTTATGGTGGATCCCTGGACACAGGAACAAAACCGGCAATGAGACGGCTGACGAACTGTCAAGGAATGGATCTATGGATCAAGATCGTGCGATCAAATTTATTAAACCACCGCTCTGTAATCTCAGAGAGAGAGTGGAAAACAAGATCCGCATGAAAGCCAATAACAGTTGGAAAGAATTAACTGCGAAATATCACGGAAACTATGGCCGGAATACAATCCAAGTCGGAGTAACAAACTCATGCGGTTTGATAGAACGTCGCTGTATAAACTGGTAGGGGACCTAACGGGTCACGACTTCCTAAGAAACCAAACAATGAAACTGAAGCTCAAGAATGAGGACATATGTAGGGGTTGCGAAGACGAGTAGGTACACGAGGACACACCTCACTTCCCCTATCAATGCCCAAGTCTTTGTCACTTGAGGAATAGAACACTTGGTAGACACTTCTTCCATGACATGAACTTTCGGATGTCTCTTTATCTGGTCTTTGCAGGTTTATAAATGCATCAGAATGGCTGGACAAGGTCGAGTCACCACGAGCATCGTAATGCGTCCACATGGACCTAAGTTGGGTGCTGCGGGTCTTGCTCTGCCGCACCCACCCATTAACCTAACCCTACAGGCTGCCTAAGGGAAGCAGCACTTTCGTATCTCCCCATCATTAAGATCTTCCATCATGAGGTAATGCAAATATTTAGTTAAGTCGACTAGATTGGTCTTGATTAGATGTACCCTGAACGCAAAAACTAGATTGGCCTACGTAATATCAACTTAGCACTCAGTCACTCAGGTCTTGATTAGGTTTGTAGGCTAGAAAATTAACTTCAACGACTAAAAGTTCACTACTGGAGGCAGGGGCTAACTGGGGAGACTTGTTAGTCGAGGACTTATGTGCAATGTAGAGGTAAATCCAGAGACAGTACTCTTTAGTGTGGTGCAATTTGATCGTGTTCATTTCCAATTTGAGAATTTTTTACTCAGTTAACTAGTTATAGTTGTATATGACTTTTATTTCATTTTATTTATATTTTTTTACATTACATGTTTAAGTAAATTCTTAGTATATATTGGTTTGGCCTATGGCCGTCTACCAGATTGACAAAACTCAGTTAACTATAGCTTCAGTTGACTTAATTCTGGGGTCTGGTAGTCAAAAGTCATCTTCACTAAATTTCTGTTGCCTGGCGAACACGGGCTTAAACCAAGAAAGGCTGTTAATGTAACTATGAAATCAAAGATTTGGATGGCGGTCCGTAAGCAATTGGCCGACAAAGAAATAGGTTTATACAGAAATAGGATTAAAAGCGCGTCGCAACACTGTATCAAAGCGGCATCCATCAGGAGAAGGGCATTTATGCTCAAGCAAGACTTACTGAACTTACCAAACGGCAACAAGCCACGTTCTACCATAAACCTTAACATTGAGGTATTAAAAAATCAATAAGAACTCTTACAGGATATAGTACTTAAAATCGGCGTTAAAAAGACCAAAATAAATATTTATAGTTAAAAACAAGCTGAAACCCCTATCACTTGAAACGCATTAAACTTTTCGCAGAAATATTATAGCACCTACCTAGAGTTTTCGACATTGTAAATATTTTTATATAGGAACAGTTTTCATGGAAAAATATATCTTCTTTACCCCTTTCCGGGAAGGTAGTAGATCGTTGGACGTTGATTCCACATCAAATCAAGGTGCATACGTGGTTGGATGAAATTAAAAATATATGCATTTAGAGAAGGGAAACCCTTTGAATTAATGTTATGTGACTTTAATTTAAAACTGTTCGTAGTCGATGCTAAATCATTCCGAAAATATATTTAAATCAAAGTGGTTTTCTTTGATTTTACGTTTTTTTTTTCTCTGGGTGAATGATTTCCCCTACGTTACATTTTAAGGTCATTTCTTTGTGTACCTACACGAAAACGTTTCGCCTTACAGAATGCCGACCCAGGCTTTAGCTAGTGGCGGGTAATGTCTCAAGTTTTCCACTGTACATGCACGTATACCAATTGAGCAGTGTTCTGAGCTAATTGCAGGTGCAAAAATTTGTAATGTCTAAGATTAATTGAGTCAGGTGTTCTTTAATATAAAACTCACACCTTCTTCGACATGATGCAATTCCATGGAGTATTCCACTTCGAGTTTAGGGAAAGTGTTAAACTGCTCTAAATGCGCATGATAAAAGCTCTACGTATTCAAAATGAAGCTTAAGAGAAAGAATGTTCGGAAGCATGTGAAGCGCCACCGTCATACATACGTCAGATAAAAACCATTACATTTACATTCAAATATATTATATACTGGTAGGACTTACCAGTTCAACAAAATATAAAACTCACAAGGTAGGTCAAAGCAACGAAGCCTTATCTAGTGCATTCCGTTAAGACCTCCTTATAATAGAAAACAAAACAACCAAGTTCCCTATAATAATTAGTAAAAGGAAACAAAACAACGGGCAATAAATGAAAATGCACAAGAGAAACAAACAAACAAGGGAAAGAAATTATGAAGCAATAAAACCCGCCTAGTGTAAAACCCACTAGACAGCACGCAGGTAGCTTAACCCTTCCCGACGTAGGTCTTGACACATAACAACCGTCGATATGGAATAACACCCAGGAAAAATAAAATTATCCCCGTTCCGAAAACTATAAATAGTGGACGACTTCAGGCACACAAGATCAGTTAAACTCGAACCGTACCAGTGATAACAACCAATTTTTAAACATGTGGAGAACGGACAACTTTTTCATATACGTCTGCGGACTCATTCTTCTGAGGGTTACGTGTTGCAATGTACGGAACATTCAGTGTCCTGAACTGCCACAAAAAGCGTTAAAAGCCATTCTGGGAACAACATACAACGCGAGGTATATGCGCCTTGAACTCTCAGATGCTGCAACAAACACAGGTCGCGGTGGACCAAAGCGTGCATCAACGGAAGACGACGTTGATTTTTTCATGGACGACAACAGAGACGATAATCCATATGCAGGCATTCCAGCGTGGGAGGTAGATCATACAGTGATATTAAGTGAGAGAAGAAAAAAGCGTACAACACAAAAAGCACTGAAAAACCGTGACGCCCGACAGGTGTTTATCGAACACGTGAGTGCAACTGCTAAGGACAACTTCCAATCACGACCATGGGAGTGCAAAGCGGAAGTGCATTGGATAGACTTGGGTCTTGATTATTTCCCACGATACCTCCGAAGCATCAAATGCATGAAGAAGAACTGCTGGTATGGCCACTACACCTGCAAAGCAAAGAAGTTCAGTATAAAAGTACTAAGACGAAGTAAAGGACATTGCGCAAAGGTTAGCCCGCGATTAAGGCTGTTCAGCTTTGATGAGGTGACCGGAGAATATGCACAGCAGTGGGAGTTCGAAGAGAAGGCGGTGACATTCTGCTGCGATTGCGTAATGACCTAGGAAGTTTCATTGCAATTGTTAAAAACAAAAGAAGTTTCTGTAAAATTGTACATAAGGAATGTAGCGCATATATGTGTTTTGATACAGACGAAAGGAATTAAAATTGTTTTGAATTTGAACTAGGGTTTCATTTTCAAAATGAAAAAAGAATAATAAGTTGGTAACAGTAAAAAGAACAATAATTGTCCTAAGTGCGCCTCATCAAATAACATTTGACAGAGATTGTATTTGATAAAATTTATGGTTATTGTGAATAAATTTGACAGATTAAATTTGTAATTAATTTGAAAAAAACTTATGGTTATTGTGAATAAATTTCAAGAGCAGAAAATTGCATTTATTTATTGTTTTGTGCAGCAGTTTGCTCCGCTAAACAAATTTTTCCGTTCTTCCATTATTTATGTATTCGAATTTCGGTGTTTTTTTCTTCCTTATTTTGCATTTCAAATGAAAAAAGTTCCCACTTTTGTTGCAAAATGATTTTTTTTTTGATCAATTGAACAAATCGTTCTACCTGTTTTTTTTTTTTGTTGCTGACAACTTTTGCCGTAAAACGCTACGCTAAAATATTAAAAAAAAACGTATTTTCTTTCGCAGCGTCTGTTCTTATCGTTCATAAAAATGGAACAAAACAATTGGCATTTATCAAAAAAATTGATCCCAATCACGATACCATTCAAAATGGAAACTGCATACGAGTTCATGATTGACAATTGACAATCGCAATACGATCCACAAAAGTTTGTTGATACCATCGTATATCGTTTAGTTTTTCGACACTCTCAATAGGGGTTTATGTAACTACAATTCGTGGTTATTTATGGCTGAAACTCTGCTCTGCTTACTCACCTCCGTGTCTCTCACGGCAGTAATTTCAATTCCACCACTCACTTACATCCACATCTACGATCCACGATCCACATAAAGAATGTGCAACAAACATTCCTAATAAATTGGTTGAGAAAAATTCAGAGAAGCAACTTCAACAGCCATATATAGAATTTCGACCGACTTGTCGAAGGACAGACGTATCGACATGTTGCTCAAAATAATTACAAAGAAAATGAAAGCCTCAATAAAATAAGCAACAAAGTACTAATGTTAATCCACAACAGACACACTTGAATAGGGGATATGTAGCCATAAAACCCGCCCTGTGTAAAACCCTTAGTAGTCGCAGGTCAGCCTTTTCAAAGGTAGTCCTTGACTTTTTGTAATCGGAAATTTACAAATATATTGCCACGGGAATTACCCTACAAAATAAAACTAATCCAAAGATCGTTTTTATAACTGCGTTCTTCAACTATTATAATTACAGAAAAGAAGTGTGCTCTGGAAGTTTGTTCGTTACTCGATTGCTTGTCCACTATGATTTGTAATGTTTTATAGACTAAATATCAAGATTGCTACCGGCACTATTTTGACAAAGCCTATAGCGGCTACATGAGTATCAAGTGGCATGCGCAAAGCGCATTTGTAGGGTTGTCATTACCATTTTCTGACGGGTTCTTAACTTCATAAAGGAATGCTGCCAAATTAAACTACAAACTATGCGAATTCGGAAACTCATTTACTAATGTGGTTTTCCATTGGGACAAAAAACCAACTTTTCTAAATCAAGACGAAGTATATGCCTCCATCAACAAAAGTCCAATCCCATCACCGGCTTGGTCAAAATGTGACCGTTGATAGGTATAACTTGTACCTATCAGTGAATTTGTCTATCTAGGCACTCTTGTAAACTCAGGCAACAGCATCAGCGCTGAAATCAAACGCAGATTAACTCTTGCTAATCGCTGTCTTTTTGGGCTAATAAACTATTGAGGAATAGAGCGCTATCGAGAAGAACCATGGAGACGTTGTATAGAACACGCATCATCCCGGGCCTGCTATATGGTGCAGAAGCATGGACCCTCTCCCAATCGGATGAAAAGTCACTTGGAGTCGTCGAGAGAACAATTCTGCGTACGATTTATGGTCCTGTCTGCGTAAACCAAGAAGACAGCATTTGGCGAAGAAGATGCAACGACGAACTATACGTGCTGTACAGCGACATAAGCTTAGCCAGAAAAATTCGAATTCAACGACTAAGATGGCTGGACCATGTAGAGCGAATGGACATCAACGCTCCAGCGCGAAAAGTCTTCAACGCCAAACCAGAGGGAGTCAGAAGTAGACCTCATCTTCGATGGTGCGACCAGGTAGAGGGAGACCTCCGACAACTTGTAGTGCGAAATTGGAGACGGCAGACTAGAGATCGAGCCGGCTGGAGGGGTTTATTGAGCAAGGCCTTGGAGCACCACGCTCCAGTTGAGCCAACAAAAGAGGAAGAAAAAATCACTTTTCATGTTCCATTGGGCAAAAAAATCAATCTATTTTTTGATTCGGATCACTTTTTGCAAATCTCGATATATTTTCAGATTTACACATACTGCCACAAACACCAATATACTTTACACAGCAGTTTTACGTCATTTTAAGAAGTTTGGTTTAAAACAAATGCGCAAACCCAAAATAAAGAAATAAATAAATAACCATGGATATAGTTTTAAAGGAATTATTATTTTAATCGTCTTTCTCATCATTTGAAGACTACAAATCACCAAAACTACTCCATTTGAATTTACAACAGGGGAAAAATATTTTTCAAGTCGAAAAACGAATGCAATTTGAACAGCTGATATTGTTGTCAAATAACGCACTAATCCATTTACAGAACAGATCAATTTCATTGCATGTTCCATGAGCCGCATAAAATCTGAGATTTGAAAAAGATTTTTTGTGGTCCCAATGCAAAACGACATTAATAAAATTAGACGTTTAGGTTCCAGATGACAGCAATATAAACAGTTTTTTCTCAGCTCATATGCATAAACTAAGTATTAAATAGACCGTCAGCTCCCGCGCACCTACCCGATTCCCCCCCCCCCAAATTTTGAAAAGAAAATTCTCTCTTAAATTTCCTATCTGTAAAATACGTGTGAAGCAGCAAAAAATTCAATTCTAAATGGCGGGAGGTGTAATAAAATACTGACACTTAGCAGTGTTCATACATCGTGGGATCTCTACCTTTTTGAGGGAAATTAAATTCTGTTCACAAACTTTCTGTGCGTGAAAGGAAAAAACATCAAAATTGTGGGAATATTAATAATCTGACAAAAAACATTCAAACTACATTTACCCATGAATATCAACGAACTAAATGTACATTAAAAGGAGACTTGCCTTTAGCAACAATTTCTAGTACCAACAAATAATGTTAAGAAACTGCGATTTTTATATTGGATATTAATTTTATGTGATTTTCTTTCCGAAAAATACAAATACTTTTGAAAGTATATCTTTTTCATAAAAAAATCGAGGTAATTTAAGTTTAGTGAAAAGAGTAAAATGAACACCCTTAGTGGGAAAAATAAAGACAGATTGCTAAGAACACTGACTGAGAGTTAGTGTATTTGGAGAGTCTCTGTCAGCTGATGGATGCGTTCTGAGAGTTTATATTCGCTGTTGTATTTCACCACGGAAACATGTATTCTACCAAATGTAGAATATCGAACGTAATCAATATAAATAAATGAGTAAAGTGTGAAAATTCATTCGTTGAAATAAAATAAAATATTTGTTTCCTATAATTATTATGTCTGTTTTCGTTTGTTGTTTTTGGCGAAAAATTATTTCACCGGCGAATGTCGATGGAAAAACTGCAACCAATATAAAGAGAAAAATTGATTAAGAATATTAAAATTTAAGATATATTTCAGGGGAAAGTTATAAGCATTTCTGTTCGGGTATAATTTTTGAGTTATAGAGTTTAGTATCGACTTTAAATTTACGGAAGCTCACAATTGCGAAAATTGTGTTGAAAATAAAACCACTGTGAACTACTCGTAATAAGAGTCGAAAATAAAAATGTTTATTGGTAAGGCCCAATCTTTCCACGAAGATTCCGTTTATTAATGGAAAACAAATTAAATTTATTAGAAAATTTGAAACAAATGAAATTATTAATTATGAAATTACATTTGAAATAAAATGTCGAGAATATGAATAATGTGCATTTATAATAAAAAGAAAAAGTCTATAAGACACAATCAACGAAAATTTATTTTCTTTAAAATGTACGGGAACGAATGAAACTCAAAATGTAGGTACCTATATAAGCAAAATTTAAAATAAATATGTTTGCTAATTTGTTACCTGATATGTCTCACGCATTTAAGTTTTGCTGCATACAATTTTCTTTTTATTCATACGAATAATGATTAGTAAACGGATATTTTTTTATTTTTGTCGATGATTCATATAGTTCATCGATTTCCATTGTTTAAAACATAAATGTAAACATCCCGTACGATATCTTGGTAAAATGAGAGAAATCCTCTATACCTATGCGTTTTAATAAATTTGGTACTAAATTTTTCAACTGCAAAGAAACACATTGCATCGGGTGGATCTATTTTTGTTTATTATTTCTGTACAAATGTTTAGAAATCAATCTGGGCGGAAATTTAGAATGTTTTAATATAAAGTTTAACCAGGGAATGCAAAACGCTTAGAAAAGTGTCGAGGGCTACACATATTCGAACCGCACGAATATCAACGCAAAAAACAGCAAGTGACGTTTCTATGTTCGATTAGACACACGAAATCTGAAATCTGAGAGCAAATCTGACGAAGCCCAATCGAAAACCACATAAATATACCACTTTCACACGGAGCGCAAAAATAACTTTTTTTTTCCAATTCGCGGGCCATTTTGAGTAGACATTCGGCAGCAGGATATCTGTTTTTATTTAATCTAAAGATAGTATATACCTAGTCCAGCCATAAATTCTGTTACAAATATAAAGCGGCATAAAAAAAAAAACGAGTAAACATTTTGAATTGTTCTTTTTTCTGCATTTCTTAGATAATAATATTGGTAATTTGAAAAAAAAATACATCACTCGAAATGACCACCTTTTGCCTTAACACAAACTCGCAAACGTGTTGGCCATTGAGCTATTGCGGCACGTACTGTTTCCATGGACATCGTTGACGCTGCCACGGTCAACGATTTTCTTAGGCTCTCCAAATTTCTGTGGGGTGTTTGGCAAGCCTTGCTCTACAATTCTGGCTATATACTACAATCGAATGGGTTCAGATCTGGACTTCCCGAGTCTTGTTGAAAGAACCATCTTTCTTCATCGAATAGAGTATTTGTTAACGTCTTTACACCACCCTCTAGCATATCTTGCTGACAGACTTTTGTACCTGTTTTGACACCTTTTTCAGAAATGGAGAGATGGGACACCTTGGTGAGAGACTCGCCACCGAACCATTACGGAAGCAGGATGATGGCCACGCTGAACCATTGGCAAAGCATAAACTCTATCATTTTGCTTGTTAAAAACTTCTTTCATGGTAAAAATTTGTTCATCCGTAAAAAGAATGTTTTCATGCCCATTCTTCGCGTGCCACAGCAAGAGCTTCTTGCATCTCTACGCCCTATTTTTTTTTGTTGAGGAGTTAAAAGATGCCCTGTTGATTGACGATAGACTTTCATGTCAAGATCACCCCGAACTAGCCTAGACATCGATCTGGCGGATATGTTCAATTCCCTGGACATGATCTTCTGCTTCCGAAGGGGATTTCTTTGAATACGTTCACAGCTTTTACTACAGCACTCGTACGTACGACGCGTTGGGCGACCACCTCTTGGCCTGTCCTCCACTTCTGACAATTCACTGAATCGACCAATAGTTCGATAAACGAAATTGTCGATATTTCGAGAAGTTTTAGCAAATTGAAGATTTGACTAGCACTCTTTCCGTTCTTATGCAACGCTATACCCGCGATTCTGTTTTCTTTAGCACCCCATTCCATGTAAATTGACTGCAAGCTGAAACCAAACTGGCTTCTATTCATTAGTTAACAATGCACATGTTACTTTTGCCCTGCAGTGGCAAGGGGCAGAGCAATCCATTTGCAAGGAGCGTTTTTAAGTTCTGCAGATATAGGAAACATGGAACCAAGTACCCTTCTTGGTTATAAAGAGCCTCAACAGCTCCTTGGGTTAAATAAAAGATTAACACAATAGATCTCTTCTAGTCGCAATACAATGTACAGGTTAAGAAAAAAAAGTTAAAGGGTCTATTCCAAGTGGAAATTTTAAGAGATGGGCGCTGATAATTGTATAACAAAATTTATGGCTGTACTAGGGATGATCATAAGCTGTGAAGAGAACGACGATGACATATCATTTGCATTCTCAGTAGTATTGCATTCATCCTGAAAAAAAAACAAATAACTCACAAAAAGTAATGCTGAAAAGCTAAACCTAGGCCTATATAGACCTGTTGCGCCAAATGTACGTATACATTTATATTTACATTTGTATTCATATAAAATAAATGAAATAATAAGTGAGACTGTTGTATTTGCGTGATAATCATTTATTTTTAACTAAGCCAGTTTACTTGTGCATGTACGGTCAATGAGATATTTCTTGATAAGCATAATAAGTCACTGTACTTTGACATTTTTACCTGCATTATTAGAAGATGGTTTGCAATGTAAGGTAGATTTGTAAGCTTTATATATATATTGCGGTGAAAATAAAACTTCAAAAAGATGTAACATGGTTTTATTTGTAAAGTGTGTGTTATTTATATAAGCATCAATATACACCAATACATTTCTTACTGTACAATTAATATTTCCTTAGGAGCCATTATGTTATATTTGGTAACCTATTGATGTGAGAACAATTATAAAACTATATTAAAGATAATATAAAGAAATAGAATATGGCGGTTGAATTTAGCAGTTATTGTTGCTATTGTTACCCCAAGAATAAACGCGTTCGGGAGTGGGTAAGAAACTGAAAGGAAATTACAAGATATTGAAGACATAAGAGCAACCAGCAAGCGGTATTGTTGTTTTCAAACAGAAAACTTTTCAGCATACAAATTGAATATATACGGCACAGATAACGAATGTTAGCAGACGAACTTTTTAAGCACACTGTGAGAAAATGTTGACACAAACTTAGGAAGACACATACTAGTACCGATACCGTAAATCAAACAAGATCTGATAAAGAGACACTTCACTGTACCAAGATAAGAGAACAAAATTATACTGCTATCGCCTTTACTGTATCTGCAGTAATCAAGCAGACATAAAAACCAGTTGAATGTTTCAAAACACGATCTTATCGTTCATGAAGCAAACTGTATTAAGAGACGCAAGTCCATTGCCAAGATATAAATACATTTTTGTAAAGGATGCGTTATTAGTGATAGTGTGGTCCTTTCTCGTCTGCACTCCTTTGAGAGATGTTGGCTATCGATCTGATTTAATCATATGATCCCACACTTGTTACTCGAAGGTGGGTGTAGTGAAGACGAGAACTCTCGCAAACACCATGATCCAAGCTGCTTTACAAACAGCGACAGTGTTAATATCCTAATTTTATTTTGATGATGTAAAACGTCATCGTCCTTAATGCATACTTTTGGTTTAATACTCATATGCCACACCGCATCAGCTTGTGAAGCTTAGGTACATATGGTGCTCGTAATTGACTCATCTTAACTGTGCAGCAGACGTGGCTGCGATAAAAGTCCCTCTCATGGAGCTGTGAACTTATTGTCTGCCGTTCACTGAACACAGAGTGCTTCATCCGTACCACAGATGGCATAGTATCACATTCGATCGCAATACACTCAATTTCGATTCTCCGACGCGGTTCATTTTCATAACATTGCTGTGCTTCCTCTTGATGTACTTATTGTTGTTACGATACTACGGCACAAATCCATTTTACATTCATGTCTAAGATGAACGTTGGTGCGCAACTGATCCCACGATTTAATTCACACACACCTAAACCTACCAGTAAACTTATAAAGACAGAGAAAAAAAAAGCCTCAAAACATTTCCAGACCCAATGAATTCACAATATTTACAACTCAGTCCACCACCTCCCATCACAAAATTTAACAAAAATCACATGAATAAAATACCTTGATAACGTTGAGCTATTCGATCGACTGAAATTGGGCCGCGGGATGTCCTCCAGGCCTCTGTGTACAGAAACAGTATCTGGATCTCGATTAACTGCACTAATCAGCTCCTTATATTCCGGAGTACTCAATGATTCCGCTGTTGGCTTCCTATACAATTTAAGAAGCAACGATGAACACACTACCGAAACCGAACTGGCCGCCATTGCCACCGAAGCCATCCATGGTTGGAGGACTAGACCAAATGTGGTGAATACACCGGCTGCCAATGGTATGCCCAACAAATTGTACATGCTGGCAAAGAGAAAATTAAGACGAATACGTAGCACAGTCTTTCGTGAAAGATCCAAACAAGCAACGACATCGAGCAAGTCATTCTGCAAAACAGATTCTCAAAAATTAGCATTCAATGTTACCTACTGCAGTGGAAACAAACCCTCATCAGGACAACATCAGCAGCTTCGGCAGCAACATCTGTTCCCGCAGCTATCGCAATACCTACATCCGCCTGTGCCAGTGCAGGACTATCGTTGACGCCGTCACCTACCATTGCGACGCGCACTCCACCCTCTTGAATGCGTTGGATTTTGGCCACCTTATGTGAGGGCAGGACTTCTGCATACACCCGATTGATGCCAACTTGATGGGCTATATTTAAAGCCGTGTTCTTGTTGTCGCCCGTGAGGAGAATCACATCGATTCCCATTTTCTTCAGAGTATACACAGCCAAATGGGCTTCGGGTTTAACCATGTCTGACACAGAAATCATGCTGATCAACTGGTTGTTGAGGGCGCATAAAACGGCTGTATTGCCCATGTTCTCTTCCTCGGTCATCTTCGAGTGGATTTCAGCAGGCACCAAGATTCCGTTGCGGTGCATCCATTCACGGTTGCCAATTAGAACGTGAATTTCGTTTCCTAGGACGGGTTTTTCAATTTCATCAGACAAGGTAAGCGTACTAGCATCGTCTAGTTCCAGCAGTTGTTGCAGTTCCAGTGCGTTCTTCTGAATGGCATCGGTCGTTGATTTTATTCCCTCGATGGAGACTCCATTCACCAAGTGTGTTCCTATTGCTGAAGTGCGATACGAATTCTCATAGTTGATTATTTTTTCAGAGTTTGATGCTTGTTTGAGAGCCGCCTCGAAATTGGACACTGTCGACTTGATACCACATCCGGGCACGGCCTGGAAGTTGTTCGACTTGCCGATTTGTTCCACGTCCAGCATGTCTTTAACAAATTTCACGATCGCTGAAAGTAGAGACAGAGTGTATAGAATATGCTTTGTTGGGTAGTGGTTTACCACAGCTTACCTGATGCAATTGGGTGTTCGCTGTTGCACTCAGCCGCCCCAACAATGGTCAGCATTCTAGCCAGACTGCACACGTTCGGCTTGACAAACATAATGACTCTGGATGTCATTGGTGTGCCGTAGGTTATTGTTCCCGTCTTGTCAAAAACGATCGTTTTTACCTAGAAATAGTAAGAGACGGGCTTTGCACTCTGAATATATTTTCATGTGCTGAGTCAATCTTACCTTATGGGCATTTTCTAGCGGCCCAGCGCCTTTTACCAGCACACCGTTGATAGCGCCAACACCAGTGGCTACCATAACTGCGGTCGGGGTAGCCAGACCTAGTGCACATGGACAGGCAATGGCCAAGACACTCAATGCACACCTAAACGCATAGCCGATGATAATCTCATCGCGATTGAGTCCCATCTTCATGTGATCCGTCAGCGGGAGTTTGTTGATATCAATATAGCCAGTTATGATCCACCCAATGAGCGTAATGGTAGACACAGCCACCACAAATGGCACAAAATACCCGGCGATCTTGTCGGCCAACTGCTGAATGGGAGCCTTTGACGTCTGTGCCTCCTCAACAAGACGAACAATCTGCGCCAAAGTGGTATTCTCTCCAGTGTGAGTCGCTGAGATGAACAGAACTCCGTTCTGATTGATGGATCCTCCAATAACAACCGCGCCCTTCTTTTTCGCCACAGGCATTGATTCCCCGGTGATCAGACTTTCATCGCAAGTCGAGTGGCCATAAAGGACCTTTCCATCGACGGGCACCTTGGATCCGGGGACAACTTTTAAAATGTCCCCTCGCTGTACATAGTCCACCGAAATCTCCTTCTCGGAGAGCACCTCGAACTCCTCGGAAATTTCAACAAGTGTCGCATCGGTGGCCTTCAGAGAAAGCAACTTGGACAGTGCCTCACTGGTCTTTCCCTTGGCGATATGCTCCAACCATCGACCCAACGAAATGAAAATCAACAACATCGGCGGCGTATCGAAGAATGTCAACGGAGACGACCGCTGTTCCAACAATATCGCCCAAATAACCACCGCCACCGAGTAGATGTAACTTATCGTCGTCGCCATCGTAATCAGCACATCCATGTTCGTGGTGCCGTGCTTCACCGCCCGATATGCCTGGACATAAAAGTGCCAACCACCAAAAAACTGCACCGGCGTCGAAAGCAGAAACATTACCAAGTTCTCCATAGACAAACCGGGAACAACGCAACACATTGCGTCGTTATCGTGCCCATGGATTTCCATTTCCACCATGAAGTATATCATCGCGATCATACAAGGCCCGCCAAAGACCAACGATATGAGAAATGCATTTCGCCACTTTCGGATTTCCTCCTTGTGCTCCAGATAGCTGTGCGCCATTTTATCTTTGTTCGACAGCAGGTGTGCGTCAAATCCCAATGCTTGGATGGTTTCGCATATGTTACGCGCCCCAGTCTCCTCCGAGTTGTAGCGGAACTTCCCCCTCTTCGTTGTGAGAGCGACAGCGGCATGAGTGATTCCCTTCGTTCGCAGTACCGCCTGCTCGATTTTATTTACACACGACGCACACGTCATACCCAAAATCTCGATCTCCACCTCCGCTTCGCCGGAGCCCGGCTCGTCGATAATACTCGTTGGAAAGCCCAGCTCTGTAATTGATTTGGCGATATTCTCCGCCGTGATCACGTTTTCGTTGAACTTGACCTCAGCCTTGGCTGCCAATAGCGCCACCAATATACTATCCACTCCGTAGATCTTCTTGCAGTGCTTCTCAATTGCAGCCACACAACTGGCACACGTCATGCCCTGTATATGCAACATACACTTGGTCAAATGCTGTTCCATTTCCACATTCAGCATCCCATCGTTCAGCTTTCCATTGGACAGCTCCATGCTCTTGTCATATATCACGAGAGCTTCACCACCGCCCTTGTCGCGTCGCGGTGATTTGTCAGTCTTCTTGGCCTCTCCTGCTTCGTTCGCCTGCTCTTCTACGGACGCTTCAAAGCCCATGTCGTCAATCATTTCGGCAATTTCCGGCGGCTTGACGATCGTACTATCGTACTCGACCGTGGCACGTTTCTCGTCCAAGCTGACTTTTATCGAAACTATGCCCGACCGGCTGCCGATGCTGCCTTCAATATTGCGGACACAACTGTTGCAGGTCATACCGATCACACGAATGCGAGTCAGTAGCGGTTGGGCCTTACTGTTCGGATATGGACACTCAAAGCCCATCTCCTCGATTTCGAAGGCGATTTGCTCGGGACTTGTTCTACTCGGTTCGTAGTCAAAGTAGCCGGCATTTTCGCTGAGAATTACTTGTGTTTTCAGGATACCTGGTTTGGTGGCTATTGTGCCTTCAATATTTCGAACACATGACTGGCATGTCATACCAATGATTGGCAGTCGTACTGTGCTGTGTGGGGTTTCCGATAGAAGTCCCGTCGATTCGGCACAATCGAAATCCATCGTTTTGCTGCAAAGATACAAAGTGGATTAGAAAGGCGTACAGAAGAGATCACAATCAAAGAAAGAAGAGAGTGGTTAGCTGTACTAGTCACGTGAAAAAAATATATTTTCTGAAACATTTTCATCACTCCAACGACATTCAATGGTAACTTAAAACTTGCACAACATTGTGTTCCCTTAATCTTATCTCTGGCATTACATGAGTGTAACTGCGCAACTTCTTATATAAGCTCACTCAAATGGTCCTATCACTTATCACTGTCTATCTGATGCCCACGAATTCTTTTTCTATAGACGACAATAGAAAAAATGCAATTATCCTTGAATAACCCCGATGACATTTACCATATAAGTTGCTCACGTTCGTCACCCACATAGAACGCCTGTTGACAGTCATCAGCTTTCTCTCTGACCTCTACATTTCTGCCACTTCGGATGCCAGAACTACTGCTGGGACCGTCACATCCTTCACCGCCTTTCTTCGTCCCAAATTTCCGCATTCTTTTCCTGAATATCCACCCACAGTTTGTGAGGAGACTCTATTGGGAATTCACAATACACTGGCAAGGAATTTTTTAATAAAGGACCACTAAAGGAATGCACACGAACTGTTCGAATACGTTAATGAGAGAACTTTTGCTCTAGTTTATCGGCAGTTCCATTACAAAGATAACCGCTTGTTATCAGGTGCTGCTTGATGGAACTTAAACGACTAAACGACCTTTTCAGGTATAAAGGTAGGCTAACATAGATAGATAGCTATCACTGGGCTAACATACCTACGCCCGCTGATAATGGCATGATATATGTGTTCGCGTTATCGGACGTGTGCACGGCGAGGTATAACAAATGGAGACATGTAACGTGTGGAAATGTAAACAGCTTAGTTTCTACTGAGATTATGCGGAATAAAATGGAAAATGGAGCATAAGTTGATGAGCTATCCGATGGGAAGTTGTGAGCGCTTGCCCGAGGTGTATGTTTGCATGGCATTGGTCTTATCTGTAGATTTTGGGTATAATGCAGATAAGAAGTAATCAGTGGCAGTTCAATCGATTGATAGCGGCACGTCAAACGAAATATATATAAAAAAAAAAATTGACACCTAGTTGGGCTACAGGCAAGGAAATTTACATAAATGGAAATGGCCGCGTTCTATCGATTTGTAGATAACTTTCCGCATGTTAAACTGCGTTATAAAAAAAAAACAGTTCACCTACAAGGTGGCGCAAAAATAACCTTCCGATGTTTTTTGGCTGTAATTTAAAAAAAAATGAAAAACTTTGTGGATTATTTTTATTTGGTCTTTAAATTTTTTTTACATTTGAGAATGTGATGTCATGTAAATGGCCGCCGCCTTAGTTGATTGTCATTTGAGCCCTTTTTATGGCATTTTCCATCACTTTGGCCAAAACTTCCGGCGATAGGTCCTCACATTCTTGACGGATATTGTCTTTAAGAGCTGCAAGAGTCTGAGGCTTGTTGACATAAGCCCGCGACTTCAAAAAGCCCCACAAAAATAAGTCTGGAGCGGTCAAATCAGGCGATCTTGCGGGCTAGTGCAAATCGCCAAAAACGACCCGGGAACACCGCTTTCAGAATATCGGTTGTGGCTCGCGCAGTGTGTGCCGTAGCTCCGTCCTGTTGGAACCACATGTCCTCCAGTCCTAAATCGTCCAATTGCGGTAGAAAAATATCGGTAAACATGGCCTATAAACTATAGCGCGCACCGTTCACTGTTGTCGTTTGACCAGCGGCGTTCTCGAAAAAAAAAAAAGGCCGCGTCAACAGAGGCGATATTCTCGGCACAACGGCCGCTCCGGGGCCCGCCACTCTTGGCAACGTCTCGTGTTGTGCCAGTCTCTTCGAGGCGAGCGGCTAAACGTCGCAGTGTTTCACCAGTAGGCGTTGGACGCCTAGGAAATCTGCGACGAAATTCACGTTGTGCCAAAGTCACCGACCGATTATTGCTCAAATAAATAGTCACCAATATTCCGCGTTCTGGAGCAGTGTAGCGTAACATTGTTTATTAACGTGTATTTCGCATGTGTTTACTACACAAATGTCAAAACAGAACTGACATTAGGGGCCAATCGCAAAATTTATAGCATTTTCTGATAGGAGGATTACTTTTGCGCCACCTTGTATATGAAGTTAAGAATTTAGCGAGCGAACAGGACACTGATTTGCTAAACTGCCTCGCTAAATTTTATCTTTGTAGACATTTTTGTATGGGAGATAAAATTTATAGCGAGCAGGATACTAAGCTTTAAGGTTGAACCATTATTTATAATTGCAGGAGTAATCCAGGGTCGGGATTCTGTAAGGCGAAACGTTCAAACGTTTTCGTGAGCACGAAGAAATTTGCTTGTGTAACATAGGGCAAATCATTCGTGCGCACGGTAACGTTTGACCAAATAAGTGGTTATATGCCATCACCATAGGACATTTAACTATTTAACTACTGTTGGTTTTCATCCAGTGTTGGTAGTTGCTTAAGCCCAAATGATCCTATCATAACTGATGGAACATTTTCCAAAACAAGAAAAATGACCGCTAGATGACGCTCGATCCATTGAGAAAGTAATTCAGCCAAAAGTCTGACAAAAATGATTTAATTATGTAGGTGGCACAACAGTTCTGTTTAAACCAGAGCATTAGCCAAAAAGCCATTGAAGCCAATCCGGTTCTAAGTCAAATGCCTCCGGTTAGGCGCACAAAGTTGGTTCAGGTTTTTTTCTATTTGTGGGACATCAATGAGTACCAATCTAAGCCAAAATTTAAATTTTGAAACGGCCATGATTTCATGCTTTTGATTCGTTTACTTGCGACTTTTGCCCAATCCTGTCAAGCATGTTGTTGACAGAACATCGCCTTGCTATTTTTTTTTTGACATCGAAGATATTGATCTTTTATATGATCTGCCTTAGTTTGGAGGCTTAATTTGCTTATCTAAGACAATGACCCGGTGAGATAACACAACCTGATGCTATAGGTTCTGTGAAATAGTCTTGCTCTTGACTATACATTGAGAAGCTTAGAATATGGGCCTATGTATGCCCGGGATGGGAAAGAAAAACTCATGACTCATGAGATAACCTGAGATAAAGAAGGTAAACTAGTCTCTAATTAGGATCTCTGGGCGTTCGAAGACAAAACTCTTTGAAGCAAATCAACACCTGGGGTCGAATCGCGTCGTCCTTGAACGAGCGTTATGTGACGGAATTTATTATTGTTTCCAATGTAAAATCAACTTAATTCCGTGAACGTATATCTCGTTCCTGGAAGTGGCGATTCGACCCCAGGCTTCTACATCATTCGGGGATTCAGAAGGTTACGGTCAACTACCTAAACCTGCAGAAAGAAAGCCTCACTTGCTATAGACTTAATCGAGACTTAACATATCTGCTCTGTTCTGAGTAGATACAGCTGGGCGTCAATTCCCTATCTGTGAAGCTGTGAAGTGAAAAATTATTTTTTTTATAATATTTTTCTCAGCAGTTTTTCATTTTATCACTTCACGAGCACGCATTATGCTAATCTCGAACTCAGCATGATAAACTGCTGTCAAATATATACTAAACTGTTCTAAATGAAAAATCCCGTCTATCCTATTGTCATTTGTGTGCAGGACCGGACTGTCCATAAGGCAGAGTAGGCAACTGCCTAGGGGACTCGCGCACCACGAAAAAAAATTAAAATGTTTAATCGAGTGAAAATTTTATTCTCTTGTTTTATTTTTATACAGGGTGTCCGCCGGGAAGGTA
This sequence comes from Cheilosia vulpina, assembly GCA_916610125.1. Taxonomy (NCBI): domain Eukaryota; kingdom Metazoa; phylum Arthropoda; class Insecta; order Diptera; family Syrphidae; genus Cheilosia; species Cheilosia vulpina. The sequence goes on along the minus strand of OU744278.1, from coordinate 16,331,793 downwards.
TACTACTTTGTTTGTTTATAAGTTTTGATTAAATGAAAGAGAATGGATCTTATATTGATAGTTTTTTTATTTAATGGCGGCAATTATGTATGGAATACAATATCAGGTAAATGTCCGCCTCTGTTCGTCTCACAAATGCGAGCCCTTTTGAGCATATTTTTCATTACATTCTCACACATTTCATGGGGTATTTCATTCATTTAATCACGAATATTTCGTTTGAGTTGCTCAAGCGTTTCTGGTTTGTTTGCATAAACCGTTGCTTTTCAGATATCCCCACAAAAATAAGTCCGGAGTAGTCAAATCAGGCGAACGTGGAGGCCAATTAACATCACCATTTTTTGAAATAACTTGTTGTGGAAAGAGGTCTCGCAGTAATTCCATTGTAATGTTGTATGCGATGTGGCACTGTCTTGTTGATTGATTTTGATAAAATGTTTTAACGAATAAAACACGTTGATTTATCGAATATTTTTCCACAATAAATTTGCCACGTGTCTACTTTACGACTGCCAAATATGAACTGTCAAGACTAATGTTTACCAAAATGGCGGCAAAACAAAGTAGTATACCTTCCCGGCGGACACCCTGTATAACATTGTCATATTTAAAATTATTATTGAATAATATTCGATTTTTTCGCGGCGATTTTAACGCCAACTAATAACGACGGTATGGTGAGCAAAATCAAGGTTTCGAAGTACTCATTTAGTAATTGCGATTTCTGAGTTTTGCAAACGTGAATTTATTTTCGTTTTAAAAACTCCAACCACCCGAAATTATATTATATATACACAGCTGGTCAAAAAAAATAGGTGTGCAGTGCTTTCTTACTAGTTGATTCGTTCTTGTTGCTAAATAACAGTTGTTTTGCTAACAAGACTTGCAACAGTATACATTTTTATTAAAAAATGCTTAGTTCCGTTATTATGACGCCAAGCTCATTGCATTTAATAATAGTACTGTTAAGTATTTTATTAATTTTCGTTGCAATACAATTTTGTACGTTTTAAGAGTTAAATAAATTGTTTGAATTTAGCGATTTGTTGCAAAAGTGTTATTCAAAAGTGATTATCTTTAAGGGTTAGTTTGTTTTTTAATCACTTTATCACAATTGTTGTTTAAGTTTTTTGTTAAATCATATTTTAAGATGGGTCGAAAAGTTCACTGCTCTGCGGAAGAAAGGCTAGTAGTAGTAGGGTAAAACCTATAAATTTATAGCAGATGCCCTTGAAAGGTCACAGAACTTCGTAACCAATGCTCTTAAGCCAACATTAGAAACAGAAAAGGAAGGCCGAAAAAAACCACAGCTATTACTGACCGCCGCATTTTACTTTTAGCGAAGTCAAATCCGTTTGTTTCATCACGGACTATGGGCACACAAATTGTGGATGGAATCATTGCACACACAATCCGCAGGAGACTACATAGCTTTAATCTCCCAGGAAAAGTCGCCAGAAAAGTTCCACTCCTAACAGCTAGAACGTAAGGTCCCGAAAAGAATTTGCCTTTAGCCATAGAAGTTGGAATGGACCTGAAGGTGTAAAAAAATTACGGAATATTCTGTGGAGTGACGAAAAAAAAAATAAATTTGTTCTCCTCGGATTGTGGGCGAAACGTAAGGCGACCAAAAGGAAAATAATACCATCCTCGCTATACACTGAAGACCGTTTAACAAGGTGGAGGAAATATAATGGTATGGTTCTGTTTTTCCTGGTGTGGTGTTGGTCCTATATTCCGTGTCAATAGCATCATGACAAAATATGGATATAGGGACATCTTGGAAAATGTCATGCTTCCATTTTCCGAGGAAAACATGCCCCTCCGTTGGCATTTCCAACAGGACAATGATTCAAAACATACAGCCGGTATTGTGAAAGATTGGTTTCGGGATTAAAACATCTCTGTAGTTTCATGGCCAAGTCAATCTCCAGATCTCAATCCCATTGAGAACTTGTGGGATTAACTGAAAAGAAAATTGAGGGGTCAGTTCTTCACTAATGGGAATCAAACTGTAGGAAGCAGTGCATAAGGAATGTTATTCCATTCCTCCCGAAACGTGCCAGAAATTGGTAGGGTCAATGCCACGTCGACTCCAAAAAGTTTTGGAAAATAATGGAGGATACTCAGGTTATTAGATTAAGTTAAAAAAAAACCAAAAAAAAAATGAATAAAATCTATAATTATTGATTTTTTTAGGAACACATCTATTTTTTTGTCGAAAACAGAACTCTAAAAATGTTTGTTATTTTTTTTGTTAAATTTTTCGAAAAATAAACAGATAACTATTTTCCATATTCAAAACTAATGTAAATTTTATTAATATAATTGTAAAAAAAACAAATTGAAAAAATATGCAAAAATTTGGTTTTTAAAAAAGACACACCTATTTTTTTGACCAGCTTTGTAATATTATTGAACCTATTTAATGACAAAAATACGCATATTTTCCTTTATTTTGTTTTATTGTTAAAAATGAAGGCATACCTTCGTATTGTAGTAAAAAAAAAGTAGCGTAAATATGAATATGAATTGCATTGTGGTACAATCATTTTTAGGAAGTTAGAAAAGGGTTTAGGGCCCCGAGAATTGCATTGCCTAGAAGTTATATATAGTTGCTCCGGTAAAAAAATTAAATTAAACTATTTCATGGATTTAGAGTTTCTGAAGGACAATGGGCCCGCGATTATCTTTCGTTTCCATTGTGGGTCTAATTTGATTTCTCTATGCTTTTCACAGTTCTTCATAAATAAAAAAAGGCTTTGATAAAAAAGTATCATAATGGACAAATTCTGACATATATGGTAATTTTTTGTTATAGATCGAGAATCGAACTAAACGTAAACTTGTGAAAACAATGTTCATTTCACAGCATCACAGAACGAGAATTGACCTCCTATATCCCCGTTTTTTTGATTCCTTGCCTATTTGACCAAGAAAATCCAGCGAATGAAAAAAAAAAAAACAAATAGAACCTACCGAACCTGCTTAAGATAGTTCTTGAAGGTTTTAATAAGTTGATGTAATGAATTTGCTACAATAGGCCTTTTTTATTTTGCTCACATGATCTGTGTAGATCACAACAACAGTACAAGATCCAAATTTTGTTGTTGTTGTTAGAAATCAATGACCTATACAGGCCTAATATTCTAGGAGGACAGACGAGGTCAGGAAAATAAGCTAAAGATGCTGACATTTGCTGATAAATCTTACTCGGTTTGTCGACCAAAATTCAGGAACACTCGATCCATTTCTCACAACGGAGCCAGGTAGTTATTAAACAAAAGGCTATAAGCTATCATAAGGTAGACATTTTGTGACGACGCCAATAAGAGGCAATGCGGACCGGCATCTATTTGAGAGGAACTGCGTTATTTGTTTGCATTTTTGCCATGGGTCGATAAGTGTATTACAGGAAGACTGACGTGACAACTTATAAGTTGCAACTAAAATAATTTTTTTTATTATAAAATTGAGTATATAACCAATAGAGTCGAGTTTTGAAAGAGACCTTCTGAATTACTTCTGCATCGACTAAACGGAAAGACTTTCCGTAACTGAATCGTGTGTCAACAACGAAGTGTGTTGGAATGACCATAGGTATAAAACGTCGCCAGAAAAGTTAAAAAAATGAATGTCTAGGTTTCTTATAGCAGTTTGTATTCAAGAAAAAAACATATAAAAGCAAAAGGGGTACAAAGAGACTAATTTCAATTTTCCCTTGGCTATCCGGGAAGGCGGGAAGGTGGGAAAGTGTAGATATCTGTAAAGAATCACAAGATTTCCTTTACCCAATATGAAACTTCTTATATCACCGTAATTGCAGCATGGAATACGTAAGGGTGATTGAGAATACAGAAGGACAGTTCATTCAAGTATCATCGTGGGTACCTACATGCTAGAAAGTCGGAAAACCTTCTATATAAAGGATTTTCCAATGAGAGGTGTTATTGTGAATGACCCGCTATTTCGGTAGCTGTCACTTTTAAAGCTTTTATTCTTTGACATTTGACAAGTAGATACACGCTTCAACAACGCATTGAAATTATTAAAATTCACTAAAAAAATGGTGAAAATCTTGCAGTAACAGTTCGCAAAACTAAAGCATTTTTTGGTCGTCGTGAAGCACCTTGTCGGACCGCAATACAGAAATTGGTGGAAAAATTTGAGCTGTTGGGTTAAGTTAGTGATGTGAAGAATTAAACCCGTGCACGTCGCTCTAGAATATTGCTGCTGTAGCCCAAAGTGTTGAAGAAAACAGAGGTTTTTCCATTCCTCGTCGTTCTTTGGAATTGGGCATTCCACAAACGTCATTATACCGTATTTTGCATAAAGACTTGGGTCTTAAGGCTTATAAAGTTCAGTTAACACAAGTACTCAAGCCGGCCGATCATCAACAGCCCAGCGTCGATTCAAGACCTCAAAGATAAAATTCGTGAGGCTATCGAGGACATAGGGCAGCCACTTTGCGATTTGGTTATGGAAAAATTTCATCCATTTGGCTGATGTTGTTTTTCATTATTAACGGCATACCTTCCTCTTTATTATGAAATAAACATCCGATCATTTATCTCAAAAATGGCATTTTTCTTTAAATACCAAAATAACACCTTTTATTGGAAAACCCTTTACGTAGATACTGCTCCAAATACATATATGTCGCTTGTTAAAAACTTAAATTCCAGGTTAACCAAAAACTTATGCGTCTTAAAAATATAAACAAATTCGCATCGCATAAAGGTGGTTGCAAAACTGTGTGACGATTTCTAGTCACATAAGTGCAGTTTGAAATATTATCGCAAAAAAAAAGTACTGCTCGTAAAACTGGTAGTAATAAGGAACCGCAAAACCTGTATAAGTTAAGGTAACTTCAACCGAGCAAATTGCGTTTTTTTTTTAGAATTATACTGTTTCCTTTTTTTAAGAAAATTTCACATTCTTCAAAATTTCCCGCACTTCAATAAAGTAAATTCAATGACCTTATTTATTTATCACCCTGACAAAAAAAAAACTGTATAAACAATTACATTCCATTGAACTTTTATTACAAGTTTTTCTGTCTTTTTGATTACACGAATATTTTGTTGATGATAAGAATTCCAATAGATCCGGTGCTATATTGAAGGGAACAGCACGACAAGCTACACCTACTAAATATAATAAGCAATAAAAAACTGCATTTCATTTATTACAGACAGCCAATTAATTACGTCATTTTATAACAATAAGCTGCCAGACATTTGAATGATACATTGATTTAGTTGCGCCACTAAATATAGTCTAAAACTTATCATTGTTTTACGGGCCATAATCCCATTCACTTTTTTTAGGGAATGACATAATAAGAATATAACACACAGTTTTAAAATCCAATAAGAGTAACAAAAACAACGAAACCAAGTTTTGGCAGTCAGTTTAATGTTGAAATGCTATCGTAGACCCAAAGTGAAAGGCAATTCAATCGAGCACGAATGGAAAGCTAATTCAAAACATGAAAGTATATATAGACACACTCACTCACAGAACGGCGCGTTAGAAAATATATAAAAAAAAAGAAGGAATTTCGCTGGCGGTTTAATATAGCTTGCACTATATTCAATCATTGAGCCAAGTTTCCATCCTAAAAGTCGTCGACTTTTGACTTGGCTGCGTGTACCTTGTCTACATCTGATTTGTTGTTAGGTACGAGTATCGTAGTGAAACTATTTCACATATGCAAAGGCGGCACTACTCACGTTTACGTATACAGATGGAGATACGAATACAATCTGAGAAATTGGCAAGCGATCTTGAATTTGTTACACTTTTTGTTATACTGTATCCGGTAGACACTAATTACATTTCAATTGAGCGGCTTCGGTTTCAGTTTTCTGTTTTATTGCATAAGTTCGTTTGGGACTGGTATTGGCTGCTACATTATAGTGTTGTTTTTTTTTTAAACGATCATTTTTTGACGGTTATACCATCACGGTGCACATCGTTCGGTTGACTGAGGAAAGCCACCGTATGACAAATTTCCCAGAGACCCTGGCCTGGTCATTTGAATGAGTCTAGCGATTCCCGACATTCAAGCACAAGTTGTTGGGGCCTTTGGATGTGAGTGAAACTGAAACTGGTTTTAGATCATGCAGGCATTGCACGATCGTAGAGTGACTAAGTGAGTTGGGGTGGAACAAGTTTAAGTCATGGTCTCAGGAAGCTCCGTTCAGCCATGTGCTTTAGGTGAGCTTTAAGTATATTGCGGGTACGTGTTTGTTTGTGAAAAAAATGGTTTCCGATCGTTGGTGAAACTTTTGGACTGAAAAGCAATCGCTTGGAAAATGAAATGACTTTCTGCCCATGAAATCTAAATTGTGGACATAAACACTGCAGCAACGTTGTTGATGCCAAACATATATGAATTGGAGTTATTCTTTGAGACGGCCCATGGACAGAAATGAATTGGAAAAATAAAAATGGTTTCGAAGGCAGCACACGTATAAACCGCAGATAGTTTTAAATTTTTGCGGTAGTGCGTTGCTCTGGCATGAGAGCCAAGTACGCAATTACATAAGCATTGCGTATTTTTAGTTTCAGCGCTCGTACTGTGGTTTGCCCGTATCACAATAACTCCCAGACGGTGAATTTTATAGTTTTGGAGATTTTTAGAGCAGTGTGCGGGACTTTTGTGTGAGAGCTCTCCGGTTCAACCCCCGGAAAGTCGCAAATTACACCTTAGGAACTCTCCCCCCCCCCCCCCCCACGCCACTTCCCGCCAGTCTAAGAAACATTCGAGTGTAACTGTCTTGAAAACGCTTCTCAGTTCAGTTGTCATTAAATTGTTGGCCCTCAAGATTAAAAAACTAGCCCAAACGAAGGCTTGTTAAGAGCGGGCGTAGGCGAGGGGAAAACGTCAAAATTGTTAAGGGTTATTTTTCATTAGAGTCACTATCCAAAGTTCTGCATTTAAAAGTTTTAAGATTAGGAACTTAAAAGAGTTGCAGCGTGGGAAAGTCAAATTAGAGCCAAATCTTTCTGAAAACTAAAACTTTTTAAGGGAAATGCAGTTATATATGAACAATAACAAGAAAAGAGCAATTAAAATATTAATAAATTTTAACAAGTCCTTAATAGACAAAAATCCGCCTATTGCCATTGTTGAAAATTAAAGGAAGGCTTTTCCTACCGCTCCTTGCTTGGTGAAGTACACTAACTGACTAAATATTTATAATAATCGATAAAGCTGTGCGTAGGTACACGTCCATTATAATGCTAATTAATACTCTCAATTAACACAAACTCTTACTGTCGAAGCAGAATATGACACAAGGCTCGATTCGCGCTAATGACATGTTGAGTTATTTGTTCGAATTAGATTGCTCGTAGTTTTGTGAGGTCGTGTTTACAGTTTACTTGTAGCTAAATTGCAGGCAACAAATATAACTTGCGCACTCATATTCCTAGAAAGGAAATTTGGGTGTGGATTTCAATTTTTCATGACCAAGGATACAATTATTTTTTTTCTGTGGCTACAGCTTATTCGACCGTAAGGTGTCGGTTCATTAAACGAATGCCTTATATTTTCTTTTATCATACATCTAAGGCCATGTCCATATTCTGGGCATCGATTTCCATCAGATTACCTATGACTTTTTTATGGAGCAGTCCATTTCGTATAGCGCTTGCAATTTTGCGACCATAAATAAAATCCGCCGACCGGTTACCAAATAGCAAACAAATTTAAGAATATCTCTACTTCGTCTGTGTGGCAGATAATACTAAAAGTTAATAAATAACAACAAAAAAGCGACAGTTTCGTATTTTTTATTTAACCAAAACTGTACAGTGATTTATTGCGCAGAATTCTATAATAATATATAAGCATGTGACAGCCAGCGCTGTCATCTGGGTTTAAACAAAGCAGCGATTTCTTAGACCAGAAGATCAGATGCAAAAGCAATTATACCAGTTGCGTTTTTTTATCTGATTTGAAGATGTTCATGATTTCTGATCTGTTAAGAATATAATTAACACTACTTCAAAAATCGATTACGAATTCAATTCGAGTGCATTGTAGAACAGCCTGTTAACCTGTGAGAAGCACCATGTGTTCCGTGGCTTGTGCAATTCAGAGTTATTTTAACAATGCTCTGTATGTCAGTAACATGTGTTATTTTGTTTAATTTTTGCCGCTCAATTGCATTGTGATTTTGCTTGAACACATCAATGACCCACTTTAATTGGAAGCGACGAGATAAAATACTTTAAGCACGACTTCACAAAGAAAAGTCTTTCATCAAACAGTCGCAATGCAAGTGATTAGGTTGAATTGATTTTAGTTATGGAATGCAATAGCGGTTATTGTATGTTGCAATTAAATCAAGAGGTGAATGTTTTAGCAGCGGTCGCTTATATTTACTATGTATGTTGATGAAACATATTTTGAGCATCAGTATCACAGAATATACGAGCCCAAACGCAAAATAGTTGGCCTAGTATTGTATTTTCTATCACATACATTTTCAAATGCGTTATTATTATGCATAATTAATAAAAAGTTGATTTTTTTTCTTAATATTATCCATGAACATGTGTTATTTACAAAGCAATCAATAAGTTAAAACAGTTATTGTTTGTTGCCACAAATTTCAACTCTGTTAACCCATTTTTTTCTTTGCAAAATAGTTGGCCCGTTAGTTTTTCGCGGCAAAATAGTTAGCCTAAGCTAGATAATGTCTTTCTCTCTTGACATTTACCGTTTATTGTTGCGTTATTTAAGTGCGGATGTCTCAAGTCAGGCATTCACTGATTGCAGTCGCAATCAAAGTTCACTATGGCGCGTGGCAAGTGTTTATCGGAAGACATACGAAATTTAATAACAAAAACGTACAAAAAAAAAACGTTTCGGCATATAACATCGCAAAAAATTTGGAAATATCGAGGTCTTCAGTTCGAAAAATTATTAATTTATTCAAGAAAACTGGAAGACCATCAATTGCTAACGTTCGTAACAGAAGGGCTTTAAGAAAAATTCTCAAGAAAGATCGTCGTGCTACAACGGCAAATATCACCTTAGATTGGAAAAATGTGATTAAAAGCAAGTTTCAAGAGACACCTGCATTCGAGAAATGAAGAAAATAGGATACAAATTTTATACAGTAATTTTTAACCAAATTGTTTTTGTTTTATTAACTTAGAAAATTGTTTCTTCTAAAAAACCGTCACTTAGGCAAAAGAAAAACCACTTTTAACTCCTTTGCAAAAAAAGAAGCGCTTAAGGTGGACTCGTGATCATCAAAACTGGACGCTAAGTCTCGATTCGATCTTTGTGTTGGAGACTCACGATCATGAGTTTTAAGAACGCCAGCTGAAGCATTTCACCCAGACTGCTTTAGACGAAAAACTAAATTTACCGCTTCAGTAATGGTATGGGGATGTATGTCAGCTCAAGGAGTAGGTGACCTTCGCTTCTTCGATGGTACTGTGAATGCCAGTAGGTATCAAGACATCCTTGAGCACCAACTTTTACCTTCGATTCCGAGGCTGCAAACAGAAGATGGCAGTTTTACATTTCAGCAAGATGGCGCATCATGTCATACAGCCAAGCAAAATATGAGCTGGCTTCGAGAACACACCATTCCAGTTCTAACGTGGCCTCCAATTGAGACTTTGTGGGGAAAAATGGAAAAAGAATTAAGAACAAATCCGGCTAAAAACTTGATTGAATTGAAGGAAAAGATCCAAGAAGTTTGGAATGGCATAACTCCTGAATACTGCTTTAATTTAGTGGAAACTCTTCCAAGTCGAATTACAGCCGATATTAAAAACAAAGGTGACGTCACTCAGTGGTAAGAGACAGTTATTTTTGTATTAGGTCAACTTTTTTGCGTCGATAAAAGAGTGGGTCAACTTTTTTGCGTTATATGAGTTACAATAATTTCGTTTATTTAATCATTAAATGAACAGTTATTATCTTATGAAGAATTATTTTTAAATGTATATGTCTAACACTTTCACAATATCGAAATAAATTTTGAGTTTGTTTGTTTACTTTGGAGTGTCAATCTTTTTTTTCGAATTTCATAAGACGGAAAGTAAACGGGCCAACTATTTTGCGTTTGGGTCGTATAACTCTGTAAGTGTGGACCATACTTGGTCAACGATGTTATTAAGAATTACATTTAAGAATGCGTTCAAAACAAACGTGTACAAATTAAAATTGGATCGTATTGCCAATCGTAAGTAACACTCAGAATTTTTTTTTAGCTGCTTCACATGGATTGACAGATGGAAATGTAAGAATCGGGTATGTGCGCGGGAGCTGACAGTCTATTTAATACTTAGTTTATGGTATACAGTCTAAATAGAATGTATAGTACGAAAGAAATATATCATTTAGTTTTAAAGATGACCTTCGGCGTACGAGTAGAACTTACCACCGATAAGGGTTGAAGATTAGTCGTAAATTTACTGTCATTTGAAAATGTTGACGGAAGCAGAAGATTGATAAATAAAAAATAAACCTTTCAATTTCTTGTGGCCAGTTTCCAACAACTGCAAAATCTCTTTCAAAAGTCTTTCAATGTCATTTTTGTTCTACCTTTCCTTACTTCATATCCAAACCATAGACAACATCCACTAAGAGTATTCATAACCCCATGAGCACAATCTGATTTTTTGACATTTCCGTTAAATAAAGAAATCTAATTTTGTTTACAAATTTTCTCGTACACAGGGAGAATTATAAGTACTAGTATCGTTTGTGGTCGAAAATCGACCATTCCTTTTATAAGTATGTAAAATGTAATAGCTAGTAAAAAACGTACTACCACAATTATTTTCGATATTTATGTTTTTTTATTAATGAAAAGAGCGACATCTAGATATCGAAAAAAATACGTAAATGAGCTGCTCCATTGGAAACAGGTTCTAATCTAAGATGATTTATATTTGAATACGTTACTATGGTAATATGTCGGCGACAAATTAATTGTCGCCAAAATCCTTTCAATTACCTGTTTTGTATGGGGAATTCATAGCTTATTACCGTACCTTTCGAATGCTATAAGTTTCATTCTCCTCATTTCATGATAAATATTTACTTAAAAAGTGTACCGAAACTTCTGATGTTCACGTATTAATATAATGATAAGTCAACATTTCACCCAAATACCACACAAAGCTTAACATTTCGTGCCACAAGATATCTTAACAAAGTCAATAAATTTTTAAAATGCAGGCTCACAAGTAAGCATGCTTCGTGATGCATACCACAAAGAGGATTCATTTCATGCTACCCTAAGTCTTGGTTCTCGACTAAACATTGCGCTGGTGATCTGGAATGGATTTTCAAAAGAAGACCGTTATATTTTTGTCAAGGAGCTTAGTATGTTTTTAACGTCATTAGGGTTTTTAGCAATGAACGCACCTATAACACAGGAGGAAGTTTGGAAGGTGTTAATAAACCTCAAGGACGGAAAGGCACCAGGGACAGATAGGATCGCCATGGAATTCCTTAAATATGCGTCTGCCAACTTCATCGAGAAAATAACCCCCGGTTTTTTTTCAAACATTAAACGGGACATATACCACAACACTTTAAAGAAGCTATTTCTATTCATAACAAAGGGCAACATAACAGATCCAACAAATTACCGCGGTATATCATTTCTGAATTCATCATATAAGGTATTCATAAAACTTTTACATAACCTCTTGTCAGATTGGATGAGCAACATAATAAACTGATCAAAGAATACCAAGCAGGATTTCGAAAAGGCTATTCAACGGTAGACAATGGTCGCATTCAAGAATCTAGTTATCTTAAGTCGATTAGATTGGTCTCGATGAGATGTAACCTGAACGCAAAAACTAGATTGGTCGGGAACGTCACTTTTCCTACGTCAGCTACCTATGCGAACTGTCAACTTAGTACTCAGTCACGAATTTCTTGACTAGATTCGTCGGCTACCCCTCCATAAACGTCAATTGAAACAGCTGTTCATATGACCGATTGCCACCAATCAAAACCGAGATATATCAGATACTTGAACGTCCCCAATATCTTCGTACTGCAAAATATAGCAGGGTCTTTTTTTCGTTGATTTGAAAGCAGCTTTTGATAACATCAAGCCCTACTTTTTAAGATATACAACGCCGGAATAAGTCACAGGTTTGGAAAGGCACTCGAGAACATCTATGAACAAAATCATGCAACAGTATGGAGCGGAATCGAGTGGTTTGAAATATCAGGAGCAAGACAAGGATGTGCACTTTAGCCCGAATCTCTTCGCCATGTTTAGGTACATAGACGACCTTGTATAATTCCTTCCTTTAATAATTGAGATTGCTGAAGTCTTGATAAAGGCTGTTTTGTTCGCAGATGATGTGGTAATCTTTGCAAATTCACCAGAATCTTTACAACTTATGATTAATTGTCTTGATATGTACTGCCAATTATGCAATCTTACGGAAAACCTCGAAAAATCGAAAATTATAATTTTTAAAAATGGATTATGTGGAAACGAGAACTGACATTTTAACGGTCAGCCCATCGAAACGGTGAAACAATACAGGTATCTTGGAGTGATTATTACTTATAATCTAAATATGGAACCTCACTTAAAAGACAGACTAATAAAAGCCAAAAGTGCCATAGGTGCAACCTGGAAAAGATGTTTTTCAAATAATCTGAAATATAAAGTTTTTCAAACTCTGGCTGAGTCAGCATGCGGATTACCTTGATGACTGATGACAGACTTCCAAAAATCATAGCAAGGAGGACGATTGAAAGGAGAAACCTATGGTATAAACATTTAGAGGAACTGGCAACGTATTGCCGAATTGAATTCAACTTTGTTGATAAGAGTGGCATATACTCCAGTGATGTGCTATATATAGTCATTGCAAAAGTGGACGAAAAGTACAGAGAAGATTGTCGCAATAGGGCTACATCATCAGTGCACAGATCTACATACAGCATCTTAAATCATAATTTGTGTGATAAGAACTACTTTAACAACATCAACAGTAAAGGAATATTAACGTCCTTATTTAAAATGAGAGTAGAACTGTTACGGCTTAGCTATATTCCGCATCGTCCCGGTTTACCAATCTACTGTAGCCTTTGTAATCTATCATAGAGGGAAGATGGCTTTGTAATCTATTCATTGGCAGATGCCCTATTCTCAAAGAAATACGAAGATATTTTTTAGGTAGCGACACGAAATCGAAAGAAAATAATTTAGCACTCCTCAATTGTAAAAGCGAAGTTACTAAACTTGTTTGCTATTATGAATCAGCCTCACCCATAATCTACCCGGAAAAAATCCTAAATAAGAACTTTTAATTTTATAAAAATCAAAAACAATTAAATATGTACATATCCTAGATATTTCTTTCTTTATTCTAGATATTAAAATATTTATGAACACTTCATTATTTTTTGTATTAAATGTTTAATTTAATGTCAATCAGGCAGGCGGCAATGTCATGGTAATCGATTTTTTTGTAAGTTAAATTTTGTAACATAAACAAGAATTATAATAAATGATGTAATCAAATTATCAATCATTAGGGTTTTCAAGGGTGAGTGTTTTCATATTTAGACAAAAATCGGACAAACAATTGATCGGTGCTCATATCTGACTTGAAGTTTCCTATTCCGTACACAGTTTGTTTCAGTTTCAAGCATCGCCACGGAGTTGTCGATGATATTTCGAAAACATTTTGGAACAAAAGGCCTTTTTTATTATGCTCACATGATCCGTATAGATCATAGATTTTCACGTTTTACAACAACAGTACAAGATCCATCTTTTGTTGTATACCATGGAAATCAATGATCGCTTAATTCGGCTACTTCTGTCTTTTGTCTAGATCAGATCGTTGGAAATTGTTTTGGCAGGCCTTCCAAGCTTTAAATTTACTTTTCTCGGACGTCGCCTGCAAAATGAGGATTTCGCCTTCAATTAGAAATTTCGATAGGATGATACTGGAATCGCGATTGAAGTCTTAGCTCGAAGAATTGTCATGATCATTTCTGTTCATCCACTTTTCAGTAGTCTTTAGTAAAGAAGAACAAACAACTTTAAAATAACATCGCCTGGGAAGTAGTACGTGTAGAAAAAATCCTGCAGAAAGCCCAACGACCTCTGTGATTATTTAAAGAAAAGCCATGCCATAAACCTCGATGAGTTGACAATCTTTGGGTTATCGTTCACAAACAGCGGTGTGCACGACAGAAGACTGCCTGGGAAGTAGTACAATCCGATTACGAACCTTGTTTGATATGTTTTCCAGCAAAAGCTGCAAAGTTACATAGGACCACCTTCCATCATAAAACCAGATCAGTATACATATTCAAAGAATTCAATCACCCTGTTTGAGTGGCGGTTGTGCGTGCTCTAGCCAATTCCGTTTCGCTTAAATAAAAATTCATAACGTGATCGGATTTTTAAATGCTTTCAGTCACAGATAGTTATCTGACAGTAAGCGGTACTTGCCTGGCATGCTTGCCTCGTGTACCTAATGTGTTTTGTTAAAATAATAAGACAATCCGGAAATTTGACTGACGCTTTGCAACAGCTCAAAGTAAAAGTACTTCTTTGTTGTTTTCTTACAGCACTGATCCATTGAATCATAAAAAGGGGTCTCCTATGAGTAAGACCCAATTAATTGACTTTTCATGAAGTGTGAAAGATAATTTTTTCAATGTCAGCTGAGTTATGCAATTTTGCCCAAAGGGGGATACTTATCGCCCAACATCTGCTGTTCCGAAAAGTGACAACATCGATAGTCACTGTCAACTTTCAAGACATCTGTGCAACAGATCTCAAAACAATCGATAACATGTGTTTACGTAATTGCTTAGATTCATAAATCACCAGACCCCATGTACTATATATACTCACTTTGGGGATAGATAACGATAAATTTGGATGGGAGATGGAATTTGCGACCTTGAGTCATAAGTTGCAAGTTCAATTGGTAGTTTATATGATTCGGTAATGAGCTGCTGGGTGTTATAATGATTTTGAATGATTTGTATATATTTTTCTCGATATTTACAGCCTTTGAGATTCCAGATCTGTTTACACGAACCACACCTAACGATGAAGTTTACTGTCAGTAAAAAAATATTCACTCCTAATGCGAGATGCGAAAACAAGGATATCATATATCATTTGAAGCTACGGTTATACGATTTTTTCTATTTTTATTTGACACTGTCTAGCGAACTCCCTACTTCGCTTATTATCAAAATAAGTCAGTTTTTTGTTTTGACTTTGCCGTGACTATATGGCTACCAGAAAACAAGAACAAACATATTTGATAGCACTTTATGAGATTAATCCAGCTAAAGCTGAGAAGTGATTACATTGGATTCGCATATCGTGTCCATAACATCAGTTCTATTCGAATATATCAAACTTAAGACAATATTCGTGTAAATTTGACACCTGCTTAAGCCCACATAATCCCTATGACTGGGAATAAATTGTGAAACGCTGAGAAATTAAATAAATGGAAGGTATATAAATGTACCTGCCTTAACTGTTTAGATTTTATTGGGGTGTTGCTATCAGGCAGCAGAATAAAGTAAGAACAATACAGTACTACTTCGTGAGATTAATCCAGCTTAAGCCAATAAACGATTACTTTGGATTCGTATGTTATAGATCTATTGAACCATTTCAAGCATATGACGAAAAAGCCGATGGTCCTCTTTATTTGAGACTAGCATAAGTCTACTTAATCCTTATGACTGTCTTTAGCTGGCATAAGGCCTTTTTTATTATGCTCACAAGATCTGTATAGATCATTGATTTTCACGGTTTACAACAACAAGATCCAACTTTTGTTGTATACCATGGATATCAATGATCTATACAGATGAGCATAATAAAAAAGGCCTAAATTAAACAAATTGAGGCCTGTTTGCGGGTATGTTAAAGGTATAAAAAAGGTGTAAAAGCAGTTCTATTAAATGAGACTTTCTTAAGAGGTTAAGTGATTAAGAAGCAGCTGGATGTAGAAGCTCAGTGGTTAGTGCGCTGGGCTACTGAGCAAGGGATCTTAGGTTCGACTCCCGGAAAAACATAAATCACTTTAAAGGGGCTTTCCAATACTCCACCTCTATAGCTAACGTCTGACAAAAAATCGAAACTATATCTATCATGGGAAAGCTCCTTAATCAAGCCGTTCGATCTGCCTGATAAGTTCGATGTGAATGTTGCGGCTCAGCTTAGTTGAAAGTAAATTTTTGTTTCACAAAATTGCCGTAGACCACCAACTTCGAAGACGTTTTCTTGCCTCGTTATTTTCTTTAAATAATGAGTGTGCTTGTGACCACTCACCAAAAGTGAAACTTCTCTCGCTAAATGTGGATATATAATGTATATTAAATTGAATTGTGTAGCAATTGGATTGTAGAAAGACATTAAATTTGAAAACTAAATGCTTTTATTAATATAATTAATATGTGTTAATAATTTTAATAAAGAGCAATAGAAGTTTATTGATTTATTTAAAAAGTTTTCAATCCAATCCAATGTTTTCTATTTTTGGAGTTTTTGTTTGCATTTTCTTTCATGTGCGGTTACAATTTAGATCTAATTTAATCAACAAAGACCTTACTTATGAATCTCGCAGTCTCAGGTTCAATTACTCGTTGAAGCTAAAGTTTTTTAAGTTTAAGAACTAAAAATGGAGACACTTCCCTTCCATTGCATCGCCAGAACAATTACCAGTTCACTTCACATCATGCCCCAAAAAACCTATTGTTCCATGTGATTTAGAAAAGTATTTAAGCAAGAATTTAATGATTTAATTTTTAATAGAAATTCCAATTCCACATAGGGCTGGGCTTCATATAGGCTTTGCCTCACTTGATTTGCTTGATGTCTCTCTCAAAAAGAAACACCAAGTTTGCCATCACAATGATATAAAATATTTAGTAAACAATAATATTTAAACACTCTTACATTTAATTTGAAGCTCAAACGAATTAAAGGGTTAGTAGGAAACAACTTGAAAGCCACTTCAACTTAGTCTAACCATTAAGTGATATCGTAAGCAGTGACCTGTGAGATAACCTTTTAAGTTTTTGATAACCTTATAAGGTTTTGATAACATGCCTGCCTTGGACTAAGGTCGCATCATTTTTGAAAGGGGAAATGACTTGTTTGGTTTCTTTTTTAGTCGGGATGTTCCCGCAACGTACATTTTCTATGTTGCAAACTTGTTATGGCTGTTGTTTGTGCCCAAAATGTTGGCGGAATAATATATCAATCATTAACGACGCATCTATAACAAATTCCACAGTGTCAAATCGCAGCCTCGAGTAGGCGAAGGGACGGCTGCAAATCAACTGATTGCACGACTTATGTGGCACATAACTCGACATAATTTCTACTGCAAAATACGTCCTACAGCGAACGTGACGAACACGTCACGATCCTTCACTAAAATTCTCATGTGGCGACATGCAAAAGAGTCAGCCCAACAGATCTAAATCTATGCCTATAAGTACTTCAGTTGACACTTTTATGTGTCAAATTACCATCTCAACACTTTGTAATCTATTTTTTCATTTAAAGTGTCTATCAATTGGACGAAAATAAAACAAGCATGTATACGGATTCCGAAAAACTAAGCGTTTCCAATGATTAGGCAAATAACCAAAGTATTATTTTATGGACTTATCAAATAGACTTATTTTGTATTACTAAGATTATTTATTATTACATAATTAGGATGAAATTTATTCACCTAGCTGGCATGTGACTATAAAAATACATCATGAGAGCAGTGTTTCTTGTATTTACTTTTTTCAAGCAATACCTTTTTTTAAAATTCGTATTCCTGATAAGTCAAACCAGCAATCATATTAGCTATTAAAATATGCGCTACTCAGACTACTCTGTCCATTTTTTCTGCGGGTCATGGGGTGCGCTCTGATCATGCTCTCAAAGAAAAATTAGCAACAGGATATTATATGCAAATACTTTCCGATTCAATTGGTCAATGACCCTTCAATATTGGTTACAAGTTTTAATAAAAAGAGTTGGATACACAAAATTCACATTAACATACGTGATTATGCAGATTTGTAAGCATTAAGCTCACCAGCTGATGTTTAAGTTGGACTAATTCGGGAGTGGAATTAAATTTTTTTGGTTACCGGGTTATTTATTGTGTTCTTTATGAATTCAAATTTAAATAAATCGAAAGGTAGTTGAATACATACAGATTTCAATGCGATTCCGTTTACAGTTTTAAACTTTAAACTTTATGCCATTATGTATGGAATTTACAAACTTGCAAATTCGGTTAAATGGTCGCTGTAAATGTTGTGATAAACTGTTTGAAAATTCTTCAATTTTTTCGGTTCCAAAATGTCCACTTGGCGGGCTCATACCATGTCTCAATTGACGAGCCACATAAGAGGACATTTTGAAACCGACATAGTGAAGATTTTGATAGAATTTACGTTTAGTTCGGGGTGCTTCTAGAATGGCGCCGAAGGCAGTTTACCGGGCACTAATAATGCGTCTATAACGTCTAGGGATTTTATGGTTTTCAAATGTACCAACGTTTAGGGATTGTCTGGAACTGAATGAATGCTCATGTTCCGCATAGCAAAATCGAGGAGTATGTCTGATCACACCGCACGACATTCATTTCGCCAAATCTCAAAAAGAAATTATCTACATTCGCCTCATTGTCGTTCGTTGCAATGTCTTCAATATTAGGCCATCAAAATTTGGTTTTCAATTGACAATAGCGCTGATAAACCTTTGGTACAAACGGCGCAATCGTTGTTCTCAAAAATACACCGCCGATCAGTGGTTATGGAGTGCTGTGGAAGGAGTACACGGGAAGACACAAATTTCTTCCCCAGCAGCATTTGTTCGTAAAATCGCCATAGTACTTTATTCATTTAGCTTCGAATAGAACTGGTGACCATCGTTCAAAATAACGTATTGCATATATTCAGCAGAGCACTCACATGCTGGTGCACAATCCGCGGTGAAGCGGTTTGGCCTAAACCCAACAAAATCTATAAACACAAAGGTCACACACAAGGCCCACTGATAGGTTATTGGACTTCACTGAATGTAATCAAATAAGACCCATTTTGGTAGCACATTTAAAAGGTACCAGCAATTGATTAACTGGGCAGCTCAGGTTAATGATGTTGGTCTGCGTCACTTCCTAGTCATTATTCAATTTGTATACTACTCTGTAGGAAGACATAGTAATATAGATGCCACACTCACTACTCAAGCGACGCACAGTTGCTCTGCTATCGGAATTTCCGAGGAGATTGAAATCGTTTCCTACTTCTTCGGTGGTTTGGTCAATGTTAAACGCGTGACCCTAACCCAGTTTCCCAGATATACCTGCCATCAGATAAGCCTCCTCTTTGCAAACCTAGAACGAGATGTTTGATTCAAATCGAACAATTGCCCCAGACCAAGAGAGTTTCGAATTTGTTACCACACTTTACATAAATAACATTACAAGATGATGACATCTGTCAAGTTTAACTGATAAAATACTACAAGTATACATTACACCCCATCAAAAACCGATTGAACTATACAGGCTTATCAAAGCCCACCCCATTTGCCAAACTCATATCTCATACTTATACTCATACGCATACATCCATTAAAAGTATCAGCACTCCTTTATTGCGAGCAATTCAGTCTGGCGATTGGTAAATCCTTGCTATGGAAATTTACACCCACGGCCCAATAAAACATGGTGAGATGTCATAAACAATATATAATATCGTGCACTTGTTGATCAATGCAAGGTCCGTAGGAGTATACATTTACTTTATCAAACGAAAATATCCAATTACCTGTAGACAACAGTATCGTTATTGGATAAATGCTCGTCATCATTGTTGTTCAAGAGGACATATCCGGAATGTTTGTTCTTTCGCTTCGACGTCATATTGGAGCAGAATTTTGTTGTTTTGCTTCAGTTCCCGATTATCGGGAGAATTTACTTATTTTTATAGCTACTAAACATGCGAATCACAATCTAACATCACAAAAATGTGTTGATAAACATTCTTCAAAAATAATTACGAAAATTATTCGAAAAGCCAATAACACTCGAGATAGTATTTTTGGTTAGACCGTTTGACCGTAATCCGTTACCGTTAAGCGAAACCAATCCAATCGGATTGCAACGAGCTACTAAAACTAAATCGCAAGCTCGAAAGTCGAGACGAACACGTCTGGATGGAGCTGTAAACAGCTGTTTGCCATCGAATTCCATGACATCACAGATGTAGCTCCGAAAAGCTTTCAATTCGAGTGAGTGATTCGATTCGGAGTAGGTATTGAAATGAGGAAAGGGGAATGGGGATTTTTCGAGTCAATTGAAGGGGGCTTTGTGTGTTTCTGCTGAAAGAATACATCCAAATGAACAGGATTCATGAGTGGTTTGGCGTTGGGGTTCTATAAGCTCCGTATGCAAACAGCAAATGCAATGGCGGAACGCTAATCTGTGGGCGAGTGTAATCTGTTCACGTCGTTATCAGAGTCGTAAAACTATAATCGTAATATCAGTTTCCTTTGGTAACATTTTACGGGGTGGGCTTTAATGGAAAATGATAGTGGAATCTACCACGACACTTGATCGCGGGCAGGTTATTTAATAGCGGAAAATGTGCAATAGACAAGTATGGCTTTAAATTAGGCCGACTGATAGTGGGCAATTGGCTTTGTTTTTATTTTTGGGAGAATTCTTTTCAAGTTCACTGAACTTGTTGATTGTTGTTCGGCGGTCGTTTAGTACTTTTGTTGATTTGAAGCTTTAGACATATTTGCGACAGTAACCAGTTCGACAAATCATGACTGGTTGCATAATCGTATCGTGACGGTTCGTATACTGGGGTAAGGCTGTATGATGGAACACTTGTTGCGGTGGAGGCAACATTCATAAAAGTAAACAACTTTAATTATTGTCAATGAATGTACTCTGTGTGTTCGTTGTCTGGAACTATAAACTTGAAGATGGGTACACTTATAATCAACAGGACTGCAAATCCATTGCAAGCGTCTCGGGGGTAGATTTCTCAAACGAACCCTCCATAACTCACGATCGCCTGCCAATCCAAAATGTAAGGGACAATCCGTAAACGGATAGAGAAGAGATTTGTTTTCTTAATACATCATTGGTTAACGTTGATGGAAGATGGAGGTCGATTTGCAATTATTTGAGAAACTGCTAGCAGAGATGTACATTTTTAAGCAAGAACGTGCCGTTTACCTCTTAAACTCGCCTTTTAGCAAGAACTTGAAGCCAACTGACCATCTGATTTAAGGCCACGTCTGCCATAGAACACTACTCGTTAGGTAAGTCTCTTACGGATTAATTAAGCAAAGCTACGAATGGATGTTACAACTTTCTTCTCGACCGATTGATTCAAACTCCCCATACACGGAGATGATGTTGCCTTTCTATTCAAAAGCTCTGACTCATTCGGAGCTGAGGTGAGTGAGGAATTTTTGGACTAGCCATGTGTATAGAGTATCCATAAAAGTGACACCAACCACCCTGTCTTGAATGAGGACAGAACTAGTCTGATACCAATTGAGGATCAGCTGCGCAGATGAAAGAAACATTTGGTGCTCTGATTAATGATGGAGAGTGCAGTAAAGAGCTCCCAGTTGCTCGACTTAAGTAGATATTTTTTGGGTATTGACACTGATTCTCTAACGATTAGAGAAACTCAAGCTAAGATCAATCTATTAGCCCCAATCAATCAAATGGACTTGATAGCACTCCATCCTGAGTTCCGCCGCGATGACTGTTACTCTACTTTCCACCATTGAAATATCTACATCCAGAACAAGAAATGGGAGAGATTTGCTGTGCACTTAAGAGCGGCAATGGTGACCGTGAATGAATCTTCTTAATGCTCTCCCTGACTTATATCAATAATTGGTACAATTGAATACAGCTCGGCATATATGTTGCCTACAAGCGGTGATAAATGTTACTAGCATTATATTTGTTGCGAGAGAATGGTTGTTTGGAAAAATATTCATAGGTGCTTCTATAAAGAATAAAAATAAGGAGTATTACACTCTCGCTTCACCAAATTGCAGTGCACTTGGTCAAGTATTGAATGATTACTAATCAGAGACAAGCTGAGCACGATTTTATTGGTCATTCGGAGGTGTGCTCATATTTTAAACAAAGAACGTGTTATCTACAGATACCCCTCCCCAACCCACGTATTGCATGACAAACCAAAATAAATGTGACAACATCAGACAAAGGCTAATGAACGATGTTTCCTAGCAATATCACGAATGTTCCGCGTGGTATAGTGCGTAAATAGTTACAATGAACCCGAAGGTAAACATAAGTAACTCTGATAGAATAGCCAAAAAAACAGTTCCACAATAATAGTTCTTCGGCGATAAACACTGAAACACTGAAAAAAAAAGTATCTCAAGTTGTTTTAATTTCCTATCACTATTATGATTGAAAAGGTAAATTACTATTTGAGCAACACTTACGTTTCCATTGCAATTTTTTGCATTCGAGTTATCACACAACCAACAAAACACAAATTGATATAAAAACGTAAAAATCAGCGCGAGTCACGTTTTGTTATGTAAACAGTTTACCGGCTAACAGCCTCTTCAAAAGCAAACTTCTCCAAATTGCGTACCATAAACAACTATATGTCAGCGACGGCTTCGAATTCTTTTATCATGATTCTGTCGATATGCTGGACCGTACATTACTCACTGATGCACACTGCCCATGAAATTTCACATGTTTTAGCAATTGCACACCGCCCTATTTGATTGTCGTCATGTGCTAACAATGCTAACTGATTTCATGTCGGCGCCCAACAACTTGTAGCAAAATACAAAGCTCTGCTGTAATTAATTATTAATTAGCGTTCCTCCGAACGCAAAACTGAATTTCAAAATTAATCCCTTCTGATAGGAGGCGCGTTTGCATAGACTCTACACGAAGCCCGGAGCTTCTTATCTTAGGCGATTAATTATGTCGTTGGTTGCTGTCTTATCAAATAGCAGACACTATGCATAGACATTTAGCTCACTTACCGAGTGTTGTTTCCATTTTCTGGATCATTTACTATGGTTGTAGGGGATTTTTCCTCTGTGGCGGCAGGGCTTCTATTTTCACTTGAGTCATTACTAGATGCTGCGGGTATCCGCAAAATGTAAGATAAGGGATAGAAACGTTTTTTTATTATCAACTTGAAAACAAATAATATATAATGTGGTTAAACCTTTTTGTCCATTCGTATCCATAGTAGGTGTTTCCATGGTCAGCTTGGCATACGCAACGCGGTATAAAATAGTTTGTTTTTTCTTCTAAAATGCTCAGCTAGCTATTTAGCATTTTTATTGCACTACCTATACCACTTTACATCAAGGAAAAGAGAATTGGTGCCTGATACGCGAATTTAAAAAAGAATTCACTGAAAATTTGAAAGCGATGTGACGAATTATGGTCGTTGATACTTGATTTTGCGAATTTTCATTGATATTCATATAAATGCAACAGATTGAAGTAGAAATTTGAATACAAATTCGAGTTAAGAAGAAATATATAAAAATTTGTTCACTTGCACTGTATAGCTGATTAGAAAATTTCAATTTTCTTTAATAATAAACTGTCAAAGTAAACAGCTGTGGCTGCTGGGTGGAACTCGGTATGTTCGCTTTCGCATTCGAAGGGTTCATTTTGGGTGAACTTTTGAAGAGTAAGAAATACTGACAAGACCGTCATATATAATTTATTGCAATATAGGGTATATTTTAATGATAACGGAATTACAGACAGGGTGAATATCCCCTATCGAGGTATCCGTTCGGAACGGAATTTTCTCCGATTTGTAGGAAATCGGAGAATTTCCAATCGAGGTATCCGTTACGATAAAACTTTCGAAAAAATTATCCGATAACATGGAACGCACCTTGTCGCATAGCGAGGAACCGCGTTATTCCACTTACTTTTGACAGCTACGTTGTACATTATCTCCGAAAACTTATTACTGCGGAATATTTTAATGTGAACGAACGCGTTTACATGCTTTATATATTTTGTTCCGAAACGGATACTTCGAACGCAATTTGAGTTCCGATCAGATTTGACATTCGTATCGGAATTTTTTCCGAACGGATACCTCGATAGGGGTGATTATAACTTTTCTGTGAAAAGGCGGTTGCCTACAGGTGTTTTCACAAAAAAATCATGAAGTCACGCAAATATGCTCATTTCTTATGTGAGGTCATGAATTGGAGTTTAATGTAAGAATTCGATTATGTTTTGTATATTTTACTATTTTTTTTTTAATTCAATCAAAACCTCAACAAAATCCAAACAAATTATAACATAACTGGTGTTTAACTTTTTATAAATGCGGAGGTAAGTTTAATGCAAAGGTAATGTGATTTGAAGACAGATTCTAATATTGACACTGTTCTGAAGGCGTTTATGACTTTTGACCATTGTGCGCACGTCAGTGATGTCGGCAACAAAATCGGAAGAAATGTTCCCGTGTGCGATGGCCCATTGCTAGTAGACCATTCACTTCAGCGTGAAGGTTGAGATACATAACCAAATATATTAGTTATATTCCAGTGTAGGTTTAGGACAAAGATAATGGAAAAGAGAGATATATAACTTTCCAGTGGAAAGGCGGCTGCCTACAAGCTGTTTTCCCGAAAAATTCATGAAGTCACGCACATATGCTCATTTCTTTTCTAGTATATGTGAGTTCATGAATTGAACTTTAATGCAAGAATTCGCTATTCCGAAATGTGTATTTCACTATTTTTTTATTTTAATCGAAGCCTTAACAAACACTAAAATAGTTTAACACCAAACACAAAACAATTGAAAAGCGCGATGCCTATAAAAGCAAAAGGAATGTTGGCCGGCCATTAACAACATGTTTTTTTGTAGCTCACACGCATTCACAGACGGGGGTTGAAATTACAAAAACAACAATGTAAACAAATGGGTTTTGGGGGGATAGACGTACGAAAGATATCCATCTCTTTTATTCATTCATCTCTGGGTTTAGGATAGGTACTTGTGAAGAGCGTAAGAAACTCTACAAAGTGTAGATCAAAGCTTGAGGAGTTCAACAAATCACAGCCGTCCAAACTATATTCACAACAAACAAGCCTCAAAGATGCTGCTACCTACCACACGATAGCGCCACCACTAATAAAGAGAACCACTTAATAATTGACGTTTGTCAATTTTCTCATTTGTTTTGTATTTATTTGTTTCCCAATTTAATTCGAGCTGCGAGGTTATTCCACCCGCACAAAAAGGAAAAGTGATATCTGTGGGACAGAATTGAGCACACACCAGCTGAACCCGCAGATTATCCGTTTAAACTGACAAAATTCGTTCAACTCCAGCAAAATCTCATTAAAAGATCTCGAAACATTCCAGTACAAATTCTGCCACGCAAAAAATGAGTTCCGAAGATATCAGTGTGGGAGCTAAGATCCAAAAGGGCTTCCAAATGTATCGTCTTCTCCTGACTGAAAAACAAAAAAACAACATACTTACTTCCTTTTTTCTTACAGCAATTATATGATCCTCCGCGATGCCGATACGGGCACAATCATTTGGCAAGAGAATAAGGACTTTGCATCACCAGATGTCGAACACGAAGCGAAAGTGCCGGTGAAGATATTGGACTTGCGAGCGGTCTCAAGAGAAATCAATTTCAGTACAATCGAATCGATGGAGAACTTCCGATTGGATCAGAAAGTCCTATTCAAGGGACGCATCATGGAGGAGTGGTTCTTCGAGATGGGCTGGGTTGGACCCAACACTACCAATACATGGCAGTCGACAATTGAGGCGGCTCCTGAATCACAAATGATGCCAGCAAAAGTCTTAAAGTGAGTTTCGCCTATTGTGAGGGACATTCTTTCGTTGTGGTCAAATGCTAAAGCGCGTATTCAGTTGCTATGGGCTCTGGGTGTGTAGGTGGAACTAAGGTCAAGTGCGTAGGTTCTTCCTGATGTCTTTTCTTTCCAAAATAATTTGTGTACAAAGTCAACGACTATGACAGTGACTCATATCGCAGAGTGCAATTTCTCGTTGTGTGTGCCGGTTTTTGTGTTTATTTTTGGTTTGGTTTGAATTTCGGTTTTCAATTTTTCTGGGTCAGCACGGTGAAGAGGAGCATTTGTGTGGGAATTATAATGGAAAAGTTGCTCGACGAGAACAACACCAACTGGCCTGTCGCTAAATACTTATGGACAATCGATGAGTTGGCTGTTGGCCAATTGAAATAGGAAACAATGTCCGAGGTAGTGGGGGGTGACGTAGTGGCAGATTAAATGGATTTGCTTATGAGCAATTGCGATATCGGCTCTAGACCGTGTATGGAGATTTGTTTATTAGCATACACCAAATGATAGGTGTTAAGGGGAATCGATTCGATTTTATCTTTTGGTGCGGCAAGGCGTGAGATTTTGATATATCGTCGTCTCGAAATGCAAAGTCTGGTTGTGACAATTGAAGAGGTACATTCTGTATAAAGATGGTGACGGCATCGTATTTAGCAGTCACCAGCCAATTTAGAAGTAAATTTAATAAGTGGGTTGGTGACACCGGTCTTTGAGTCCATGTGTCTCGTTCAAATATGACCAGTTTTAGCAAATGTTTTCAGTCACTTGTGTTTCTTCTGTTGATAGTCTTGATTTGCACAAATTTAGAGACCATGTTGCGGGCTAATAGGGTGGGATGACTTTTCTGTTAATCCAATATCTGGCGCCTATTAGGTTATATGTCACATCTGTATGTTTATCCTAAACAATTGAATGGACATGTTTAGCCAATGTGATCATTTGTTTAAATCTGGGCGATTGCGCACCGGTGGGAGTGGTTTTAGACGGTTTTGGTTCCAACGGAAAAAGTAATGCAACACCTTGTCGTTCCATGTTTACAAGTTGACTATGAGTGCAAATGTCCCTATCCACGAACCGTCTGATTTAGAAGTCTTATGTGGCCCATTTTATGGACGGATCTATATTGGGGAGACTCTGATGTATCTAACTTCCTTTGATAGGTGCCTTTGTCCCTTCAATCCACACTCCGAAACTGGAGATGCATACAGAAGAGTTACGGTTTTTAATTTCAACAATAGTATTACGTGACTGTACTCTGACGCATAGCTATAATCTCGGTTGTTTATAGTAGGGTCGCTGATTTTCAACCAGCGTATACTACCCGAAACTGGAATTGTTGTCTGTTGTTGATAACCGCGCCTGGCTATCTTCCGACCGTGAATGTTGGCCAATTGATGTACATTGCGAAGGCGATGCCGATAGGTGCGGCTTGCTATAAAGAGGTGTTTGCAAGAGGGCACACCCAAAACCAATCCAATTTCTATTTCTAGAGTTTTTTTTAGAGTTTTTTTTTGCATTTTCTTTTCATGTGGTTACAATTTAGATTTAATTCAATGAACTTATTCAGTAGCCTTGCTTTGTGTGAAGATCTTATGAAACCCGCAGTCTCAGATTCAATTCCTGGTTGAAGCTAAAGTTTTTTTTTAATTTTAGGATTAAAATTTGAGAGAACGTACTTTTGTTGCCTCGCGCCAAATCACAATTTTCGTAACACATTCGCCAGTTCACTCACCAATATTATTCACAATTCACATCATAAATTAAGTTGAACTATCTTTCAAGCTGCAACTAACCAAACACATCCACAAAATTTCATTGAAAACGGTTGAATTGTTACGGAGATTAGCATACGAACAAAGCGACGCATGATTTTAATATATTTAAAAGAAGAACAATTTTTGTTTCACATTCACTACTTCTCTCCCCACCCCCAGCATGCCCATAAATGGCGCAATATGTTCACATAGAACCGTTAGCTTCTATCAGCCATTAACTTGAGTTTTTTTTTTATTTATTTGGAACTTCCACTCATAAAAAATAAAATAAATAGTTGGCGCAACAGGTCTGTAGGGACCCTAGGCCTAGCTTCTCACAACCATTCGTCTTGTGTGAGTTCTTATTTTTGGGACATATGGAATGGATCTGGAATTTTATGCCGAGTCGAATCGGCCAAATGAGCAGTTCTTTCATGCCAGTTATACTGGCGGATGTTTGTCAGACTTTGGCGAGAGATGGCGCAGTGAAAATAACCTTAAGTTGGAATATGGGTTTTTTCGGGAATCGAACATGCGACCCCTGGCTTCGTAGTACAACACACTAACCACTAAGCCACTGCGCCGAACTTTCACTCACTGCTTCAATATCCCCTTAGGCGCACATACCTTTTATTCTTTTTGGTTGTCCATCGATCGTTGTTAACATAGCAAGGATAGTGTTCTCAGTTGGTCGATTACGCTGATAAGGCGCAATGGGTTTGTGGTTAGTGCGGTAAACTACTACAAGAGGGGTCACAGGTTCGATCTCCGGAAAAACACAAATTACATCTTAAGGTTTGTTCCACTATGCCACCTCTTCCGAAAGTCTGACAAACATCCGGAGTACAGCTGTCATGAAAGAGTTTCTGGACCCGGCATAAAATGGTTATATTCGTCCCAAAAATTAAAAACTCACACAAAACGAATGGTTGTAAAAAGCTAGGCCTGTTGTGCCAACTATTTATTTATTTATTTTATAAACTGAAAAAGAAAAACGTTCCTAATAAGTTTGGCATAGAGAACGGTCACCCCAATTCCGGATTTTAAATATTTGAAAACGCTATTCAATCGCATATCTCTGCAGGATTAATTGTGGATATTTACAAATGGCAACTGTGTGTTCCTATTTGAAAATATGTAAATGTCGTTGAGAAAATCTCTGCCGTTTAGGTTTCGCACAAAATTTGGAAACCGGAGTTTCAACGCCCATTGCTCTTTCGTTCTTCGGCCAATATTCGTTTAAGTTCTATTACATCATTTTTTAACGTGCCTAATGCCTAAATGTTCTTGCCTGGCGAGTTCGTCGGCCATACAATTACCTGGATTGTCTCTGTTACTCGGCACCCATAAAAGGTGAATTTTGAATGGTTTCGCCATCTCGTTAAGAGATAATCGACAATTGAGGGCAGTTGCTTTTATCCGAGTGGCTGCGTTTGCTGCCACTTGTTTGCAATAGATGTCTAGCGGTAGCAAGTGGAACATTACGTCCATGGCCGCTGTTGGTGTGGTCCAAAGGGCTCCACTTATGCATGCGCATGCCGTTCTTTGAACACGGCTAAGGTGATTATAGTAGATGGACCTTTTCAAGGGCAGTCCACCAGACGGTCACTCCATAAGTAAGTGTGGGTCTGACAACAGACACATATATACAATGTGTAATTCGAGATTGAAGTCCCCATCTGCTACCAATGGCTTTTTTACAGCAGTACAGAGCCGTGGAGGATATTGGGTTTCCAACTCAGTTTGCTGTCTAAAACGAGGCCCAAGTAACTAGGCGTGTTAGTGGGCACCAAGAGGGTGCCGTTTAGTTTCGGATGTACAAAATTGGGAATTTTGTATTTCCTTGTAAAGAGGACTAGTTCAGTTTTCTGAGGATTGACCGCCAGACCACATTTTTTGGTCCATTTAGAGAGCTTAGAAAGGGCGTTCTAAAATAGATCTCTAAGCGTATTGAGGTGCTTTCCTGAGACAGCGATAGCAACGCCATCTGCATAGGCAATTACCTTGCACCCTTCCCCTTCCAGTAGGATTACTCCGAACCGAGGCCGCGCTCAGCTTTGAGTTGATGAACCTGTTGGTGAGCAACTGGTTCACTAATTCGCCAATCGATTCGGTCCAATTGTACAACGTGCCACACCTCGAGACAGATCTGGCCTCAGCTGGATCTCAAGCGCTCTAAAAATCCCACTTCACTGAAAAGACCCATGGTAAGCACTTTAGTAGGTGTCATCACGGGACACTGCACCGTAGGGAGACAGGCTCTCAGGTTGGGCCTCCCTTCAAATGATTTCTGCAGAAGCTGTAGGGACGAGGAGGAGGAAGAGACTATTCTTCACCTTCCTTGCACGTGCCCAGCACTGTCAGTCCGTAGAAAACTACACCTCGGAGAATACTTCTTCGACAATCTCAACGAACTCGCAAACAAAGGTATCAATTGCCTCTGGTTCAACGGTTAGTAGGAGAACACTGATCTTGTGGTATCACAATGGGCCTAGGCTGCATTTGAGGCGGCCTGCCACGCTAACCTTACCTAACCTATCAATGTTCTTGTGGACACTTTTCCTTTTTTGACACGCAAAATATTTAACTAACTTCTTCTCCACAGCGGAAACGTGACCATTGAAACCAGCTTCTTTGACCGGGACACGCTCATTACAAAATCGATTGTTCGCCTCTACTACATCTAAAATGGTAAATCAATTGTTTTAGATAGAAATACAAAAAATAACAATCTACCTACACAACAAAGTAAGGGAATTGAGTTTATATACAATGAGTCAAGATCTGGTCAAGATCTAAAAACGCTGCAACATCAATATCAGTGCCAACTGTTGAGGTAGGTATGAAACATCGTCGCCTCTTCGTATATAAACTCAGGTCTACAACCAAACAAATATCCGTCTCTTGTTGTATACTCGCTCAGCTAGCATTTAACATAAATAAAAAACGAAACAAACACATAATGACAATGCAAAAAAGAATACTAGTGAATTATTATCAATCAAGTTCATTGCCAGTTCTTTCTTTCCTTTTGTAAAAAAAACATATTAAAAAATATACCAAACGGCAACAATTATTATAATTTATTGTTCTTTCCAACAAAAAAAAAAAAAACAAAATGCAAAGAAAAGCAACTACATTCTGAAAAAACTTCTTCTGCACTACATATTTTCACATTCTTAAATGGTTCTAGTAAATTTTCGGTGCACATTGTTCGCGGTGTTGTTTTATTTCTTACTACTCTTAGACTAATATATGTATTGTTAAAAGAAAAATAATTGGAAACGTAAATTTAAATTAGTACAACGAAATTTAAATTTTATATCAACAAAATGTAAAGTAAACGTAAAACTAAATTAGTTATAGTTTTTAAACAAAGCACTGATACATACACTTCTGTTATACAAGTACATATACGTATGTATATATATATACCTGTCATTGCCATTCGCGTAATAAATTGCATTTTTTGCGTGTTATTTGGAAAATAATAATAGTTAGACTTTACAATTTAAGCAACAAATATTACTATTGACATATATATTATGTATGTCTTTCTAATGCTCACGTATAACAAATAAAAATTGATTGATTTATAATGCAATCCATGTGAACAACAGTTCGCTATGCATAACAAAGTAATAACTTTAAACTTCTTTCTCTGAGTATATAAATTGTCAACTATTTATTTTTTTTTTTTGTTATTATTAAATAAAAAAAACTGTTAAAACAATATAGAATTTTAGTTGTTTCTATTATTTTCTGGGTAATTATTCTTTAGTTGCGGAAGACATTTTCGCATTATGCAGCCGCAAGTAGATAGGTAGATTGTTCTGGAACACACGTTATACCATGTTCCCACCAACGTGATTTAGCTAAATCAACTTGATTTAGCTAAATCATCTCATAAATTACGTGATTTATCATACATTTTCGTGATTTGTAATTACGTGATTTATACGTGTTTAAATCTTAATTACGTATCTGTCATCGCAAATCCACACAAAATAAAATCGAACATACACAAATAAAATCGAACATACCTGTTCTTAACTTCAGCACTTTATTCAGCAAACAAAAAAGAAAGAAAAACTGTCAAAAAATTTATTTCAAATTCAATTTTCTAATTTTGTTCGTGTTTCGGTGAGTTTTTGATATTTTTATTAAATTAATGCAATGAACAATTGTTTTATTCTTGGCAGGTATGGCAAAAAAACAGAAAGAATAACAATGCTGTTGGACAGCATTGTAATAGGTAAACAAAAACTTTGATATGTACATATATTAGAGTATTATTTTTTTTTATATTTTTATATCTAGATTACACATCATCTGAACTTTCAATGTCGCGCATATCGCCAAGTTCTTCAGCCTCCGACATTTCGGAATCAGTTGAAATTCCAGAGACGCCTGTTGCATCCACTTCAAGAGCTGCAAGGAAACAGAAAAGGAAACCAGTTAATCCTTATGCAGCTGACTTCCGTGCATCGGAAAACAGAATAAAAAATCAAATTGAGGAAATACGAAATACGGATCAGGAACTCATTCAAATAGAAAGAGAGCGAAATGCAATTTTGGAAAGATTCGTAAGCTCCTCCGATCAGTTTCAAACTGATTTGATTGCACTTTTAAATAAAAAATAAAAAAAAAACAAAAGTTGGTTATGTTAATAAATGTGTTCTTACCCAAGTATCTGGTTATCGCATTTCGTATATTAACTGCTGTGGGATTGTTGTCGCTGATAGACGATGTATGTTCCGGCTGC
Source organism: Cheilosia vulpina (assembly GCA_916610125.1). NCBI lineage: Eukaryota > Metazoa > Arthropoda > Insecta > Diptera > Syrphidae > Cheilosia > Cheilosia vulpina. Next base: position 16,299,337 of record OU744278.1, on the reverse strand, counting down.
TCTCTGAGTCTGAACGTGGTTTCATCCACATTCTGCATCCATTGGATATTAATATCATCGTTGTGAACGTTTAAAAAGTTGTGAAGTACACAACAAGACTTTATAATTAAGGAAGTGTTGTCTATGTGGTTTTCCAATCCTCTCCCAATTCTTCTAAACCTGGCCTTCAAATGACCAAAGGCGTTTTCTACCACCCTTCGACATTTGGATAGGACATAGTTAAAGTTTTTTTGTTCTGTCGGTGCAACGGCATTAAATGGATAAGGCTTCATAACTCTATCCGAAAATCGGAAAGCGGAATCTCCAATCAACAGGACCGGAACGTCTACACCACATATTCTTTTTGACAACCTTTGAAGTATGGGATTTTGGTGTTGCAACTTAAGAGATGAACTTTCAAAAATTTGGGAATCGTTGCATCGTCCTGGACTTCCGACATTGATGTATAGAAATCTGTATCTAGATTCGATAATCATAATTAAAATCGTATTTTAAAAACATAATGCTATGCAGCGAATAGTACAGTAGAATACCAACCTTTGTAATTATGGTAATCAACAGCGTCTTCAGATCTGGGGCTTACCTCGATATGACAGCCATCTTAAAAATCGTTGAAATAAAATTATTCTTAGCTAAATTTTAATATTTCAGCTTACTTACCGATAGCTCCGAAGCACTGAGGGAAGCCCAACTTTTTGAACCCTTTAACATTTTCCTCTATAACTTCCTCAGTAAGTGGGTAAGCTGTTATATATTTTGGACGCAGCATATTCCATACTTCCTGGTAAAAGCTTTTCAAAATGCTGCAAACTGTTGCTTTTCCGACTCCAAAAAGATTTGAGATGCTTCGGTATTCAGCTGAAGATCCAACAGTGTACAGTGCGATTGCAACCCTCTTTCTCAAGGGAATGGCTTTACGGTAATTCGTGTTTTGTTTTTCCATACTTCTTAATTCATAGCATATCGTATTAAAATTTTCCCGAGACATACGGAAGGCATCATCATTTTCCGGCACATCTTTTTCCCAGAAAGATCTTGAACGTATCTGCAAATAACGCGTTCTGGCTTTTAACTTTATTTACGTGCAAATTTAAACTACACTCACCTTCGTCCAGACTCTTCTCGGTTTTTTTCATATAAGCATTATGTGCGATAAAAACAAGTGACTATTTAGGAGGTGTATTAGTCTCAGAATATTTTTTTTATGCTTTTTTCGGAGAGCATTTCTTCTGGTTGAAAATGCAGAGAGTAAAATGCTTATATCATTTTTGGCTTTTTTGTGATAAATGGAAATGATTTCCAAAGCATTTGAACTCATTTTAACTTTTAATTTGATGTAAGTAATTTTCTTTTTGCACTTTGATAGTTACGATAGGTGACCAACTCACCTAATGTCAAAGTTGACGTGAATGTCACAATAAAACACTTAAAGTCCGGTGGAAACGCCTTTCGTGATTTATAAATCACTTTGGCTAAATCACGTTGGTGGGAACATGGTATTACGCTCAATTCATTTACATTGTACGTAATAATCTACCGTAATGTTACATTCTTTCAAATTCTCCTCGATGCACAGGGCAAATAAACTTGGGCTGAGAGCACATCCTTGTCTTACTTCTGACCGCGACTGAAACCATACCGATAGCACCTCCGCATTCCATACAGCAGCCTTGATGTCCTCATATAAGTTTTATACTACTCTTCCGAACTTCAAGGACATCCCCATCTTATATCTTACATCACACATATAGCTGAACAATACTACTTAGAACAAATACGTGATCGATAGTGGAATATCCTGGCCGAAAACCAGCTTGGTATTCCTTGTGTAAGTTACTTGTCATTACCCATACATTAATTCTGGTAATTAATATAGCTGTACACATTTTGTATGACGAATTAAAAAAAAGAAATGCCTCTGTAGTTCGCTGGGTCTGTCGTACAGCCATTTTTGTGGATGGAAAAGATCAGCGGTTCTTTAAAACGATAAGAAATAGTTCCATTTTCCAAAATTTCGTTGAACAGTTTCGTAAGTTGAATTTTTAGGTCATTATCTGTCAAACTCGGTAGAAATCCCATCCGATCCTGCAGCTTTGCCATCCTTATGCCCAAAACACATGTGTAGAAATTCTGAATGCAGCACAGAATGCAGTGCTGCAAGTAAAGCAGATGTGCAAATGTCAAAAGCCGATGATGCCAAATGCTTGAAATTGTAATTTATTTTCATTTGTGTTGTGGTACACTTGAATTTTGCAGTAAAATTAGAAATAGAGACATGTTGCAGTGCTGCGCTGATTGCCGAATTTACGTGTGCCTATAACTTAGTAAACATGTGTATTCTAATCTTGCTGCGCAGTGAATTCTTTCCATGTGTTTTGGGCATTAAGCCTACTAAGTGCCTCAACAACATCTTGCAAAACAATCGGTCGGTCCAGAATTTCAACTTTGAAGCCAGGAATGGAATAATGAACACTATGCGTGCTGCTAGATGGATTCAAGAGCTCATTAAAATAAGTTTTCAACATGCCCGGGCTTAGATCTCTGCTAATAACGTTCTTTCCACCATTTAGTCTCTTAGCTAGTTTAAGGAATTCTGCAGAGCTATTACATTGCGCCAATCCCTGGGCTTCCCTTTCAAAGTAAATCCGCTTTTTTTCTTTGCAAAGTGCCTTAACCCTTTGACGTATATGGGACACCGGTGTCCCTTGCATTAAATTTGTATTTTTTTCTAATCAAAGCATTATTTTGAATTACTGTCAACACGTACCCATTGTTTACATACGAATTTAGTTTTTTTTTTATTAAGGTTGGTACCCCCGCGCTCGAAAGAGAATACAATTAATTCGGTATTGGTTTTGGGTGATTTGGCGTGCTTCTGTGATTTTTTTCTAAAGTAAAATATAACGCATTTTTATTGCAATTTAAATCGTTTTGTGATATATTTTGTGAAAATGGTAAGTAATAATTACGATTTTATTGTTATTTATTGGAATTAACAATTTTAAAATTTAAAATACGAGACTTTCTGTAAGGGACACGGGTGTCCCAATATGCGTGAAAGGTCAAAAGTTCACATAATATGTTTCATGAAAAATATTATTTCTACATTGATTTTCTTTGTCTTAGGCTCGTAAAGGAAATAGAATATTTCATTTGACTGAAAGCCAAGTGGAGGAAATACTCATGGCTGATAATAGTGACACTGAAGATGCTCTCATTTTGGATGACGAAGACCAGTCATTCTTACAAGAAGACATGCAAGCTGGAGTTTCTGAAGTGATAATTGAATCAGCTGGAGATCCACCAGAGTCTACTGAAGATTCAGGCCCAATTTCAAGCTCTTCATCGACTAACGTCCTTGATTCACCATTGCGTATTCCTGTTCCTGAGTTCAAGTGGAAAAAAATACTTATCGTCCTCATAATTTTTCTGACACTGATTATGAATTTGGTAAGATAAATATTTGTCAACAATCAGACTCTCTAAAACCTATAGACATCTTTGAGGAAGTCACAAATATGAAATCATTGATTGAGAAAATAATAATACCAGAATCTTTACGTTATGCTCATCAAAACGGCTCAGTTTTCACCACAGACCTTCAAGAAATGACAGCTTTCATCGGCATGAACTATATTATGGCCTATCATGTATTACCTACTCTGAGAAACTACTGGTCCACTGAACCTGACATGGGTGTGCCTTACATAGCCAACGTTATGCCTCTATCAAGATTCGAGGAAATAAGAAGAAACCTACATTTCTGCGACAATACATCGCAACCATTACCGACATAGTCAAACTTCGATAGGGCATACAAAATCAGATTAGTAATGAATCATTTCAATTTATGTTTCCAATCAGCAATGAATAATACAACGACACAATCAGTGGATGAACATATGGTCAAATTCAAAGGACACAACGTAATGAAACAGTATATGCAAAACAAACCAGTGAAGAGAGGATTTAAAATGTGGTGCCGCGCTGATTCTAAAACCGGATATTTGTATCAGTTCGACTTATATACGGGAAAAAAGAAATCTGGTCCAGAAATAGGATTGGGAGAATCAGCTGTCCTAGATCTTACAAAAACTTTGGTTGGTCTTGGATGTGAAATTTATTTTGATAATTTTTTCAACTCACCCATCCTTCAATATAACCTTGCTAAGCAAAATTTAAAATCATGTGGCACTGTACGTACACAACGAAAACATAAAAATTTGCCACTGGACAAAGACATGAAGAGAGGTGATATATATGCTACTAGTTTCGAAGGAATTTCTTTTGTCAAGTGGATGGATAATAGAGCCGTGCATCTTATGACCAATTTCTTGTCACCGATACCTACTCAAAAGGTCAAACGCAAAAAAAATGGATCAGCCCAAAGTTTGGAGATCACATGTCCTGATATTGTTCAGCTGTACAATAAAAATGTGGGTGGGGTAGATCTCATGGATCAGAAGAAAGTCACATACGAGGTTGATAGAAAATCTAAAATAAAATACTATTTGCGGCTTTTTTTCGATTTATTAGACATTGGGATAAATAATGCCTATATTGTGTATGAAAAACTGCATGATCGCATAGAAGGCCAGTTACTCACGTCGCTAGAATATCGACAAGTTGTGGCTAGGATCATGATTGGCAATTTTTCTATAAGAAAACATGCCCTGCCATCTACTTCTATGACAAAAAAAAGGGACTCAAAATATAGGACCCAAACAATCTTTACCGTCACACGTAATGATAAAAGGATCTTTACGTAAAAGATGTGTGCAATGTGCGAAGAGAGGAGTAGAAAATCGTACCAATAATGTTTGTGACATTTGCAACGTCAATTTATGTTTCAAAGCAACCAGAAATTGTTTTGCTGAATTTCATATTTAAAATTATTAATAAATTTACATTATCTTATTAAATTTTGTTTATATTTATCAAAAAATCATAGGAAATCACTCTAATTGTCAATACATTATAATCCTATAAATACCGCCCCTTATCGCATATTGGGACACATTTGTCCCAAGCGATTTCTAAAAATGTACTGAAATTTTTTACTTTTTTATAAAACATATATTTAAAACAACCAGGAAGACACTACATAATGCACAGATATTCCTAAAAATTTTAGCGTACTTGTTTTGTGCGTGAAAGGGTTAAACGCCCTGTTCACTTGGATATAAGTGTTTTTCATTTTTATTTGATTGGAAGTCCGGAGCAGGCTGACCCAGCCGAATGATAGCTTCCTAGCCTTCATGCACTCCTTATCAAACCACGGTTCCTTAAATTATTTTCTTCTATTCGTCGGTTGGTGAGTGGTTGGACACGATTCCTCTATAATTTCCTCGATTCTCTTAACGTCTATATTCTGTTGGCTCGGAAATCTCTCGTCTAGAGGGATGGTTTCGAATCGTTCCATATAAGCTTCGGCAGGTGATTCATATTTCGTGTACTCGTATTTTCAGCTACCATGATCTCAAAAGTGACAACAATAGGGAGATGGTCCAATTATGGAACATGCTTTACTTCCAAGTCAGTTATGTGAGTTCCATTCCCCGCCTATAAGACAATAGTCGTTGACTGCAGACATATACATGTACATACATTCCTTTTTTACTTTTGTTTGGCCTTCATTATTGTATGTTACTCGCCGATGAATTCTTATCTCGACAAGTAGGTGTATGATCTCTGTGTTGCAGTGGTTTTATCGTAATGAGTAAAAGATTATTTTGCGCACTAGACATATGCCACCAAGGATAAAGAAGAAAAAAACAATCTTATCTTCCAACGTCAACTCATACCAAAACCAAACCTCTTGGTGTAAATACCTATACATAGCTCGTGGCGGAAGGTTAAGACCTTTAATCAGGTCCGACGTATATTGGGAGTGCCTTCTCATTACTCCACGACCGACGGTAGTAAGAAGACTTGAATACTTAGTCTGTTATTGAAAGTATTTTACTAACGTTGCGTACCGCCACCACCGCATAATTTACGAAATTATGAGGAGTCCGCCATTCCCGAAACTGGTCCCGTAGGGCAATGCTTTCGGTTTCGTAGCGTGGTCAATGATAGAACTGTGTTTTGCCTTTACCCAACAGATTTCACAATGTGCGGACAGTTTGAAATGGTTTCATTTGTCCGCCTTTAAAGAGATATTTTTTATTACAGCCATGACCAGTCAAGAACTAAGTCAGATAGAAGTTCCTTTCACAATGCTTCCGTTTAGTCCATTTATCGATCCCTGGTGTGAGGCAGTGCGTCCATTTTTCTTTAACGAGTCGTTCTATTGTTGTTTGCAGGTTTCGATACCGGTTTTATCTTTCATCTTCACCTGACCATTTTCGACTGTCTTTATTTTTTCCATCTCAACAGCAAGGAGATTTCAAATACAACGGGTATGACATAGTTCGTAACTCACAGGCAACCCTTAGTAAGCTAAGGAGAAGACGGGTGGATTCCCTGAACTCTAAAGGCACTTGACCATATTTTCACTGAGTGTTTATATGTGTATAGAATTGCTGTATTTGGGACCTTTGACATTACAAAGTGGCCCCGACTGACATACAGTTACGACTATCGATACATAGTATAACTTGAAATTTTAAATTTTTCCGGAGCTGAATATTTGAAGAAGCTCCTAGATTAAATTGGAGGGCAGCTTTTAGCAAGATCTCACTGGATGCGTTCTTGTTGATAGAACAATAGCTGGCTCAGCTCGCATACTTCTCTTTCGTTTCACTTAATCGAAGAAAACTTCATGCAGATTATCTTGACATGTATGTGCTTATGCGATGTGCGCTAGCAACCCACCCCAAAGCAGAACACCGATCAAGAACAACGGTTGCTGATAATTTTCGATTTCATAAAATGAATTTAGTTTTTTCATGTTAGATTTTGGGTTGTAGCTTAGCTTCTAGGTGACACAGAAAGCTGATTGATGGCTTAAAATAATTATGGAAGTGTTGGCACCTGTTGGTATTTTGTTCTGTTTGCATTGCTTAAGAATTTTTTAAGTAATGGCGATTAAAAGGCTTACCGCCTTCAGAAAAAAAAAAAAAAAACACTTTTTGGTCAAAAACGCTCCCAAAAAATAGTCATGGCAATAAAAAGAATAGCTTGTAGCTATCAGAATCTAAAGGGACATTTCAAAAAAAGTTTTATCGAAATCTGTGCAGTAGTTTTCACGCCAACCGTTAACACATGAGAACGGATACAGTTTTATTATATGTGTGCCTATACACAACACAAGAAACATTTCGATCGGATATTTTGCCAGTCTGTGTTTGCGAGTTCAGGGCAATTCTTTAAAAATATCCTAGACACTTCTATCGTGTTAAAAATTTACCGGAAGTGCACTTTCCTTTTCAGTGAAACATACAGAAAACTAGAAAAGAGCACATATAGATTCCATCAACAGCAACGTAACGACAAACTCTTCTTTATATTTTTTGAAAATTTATCACTTATTTATTTGTTTCTAAATATGTATCTACAGTTAGTCAACTTTTATTACATAACATTGCATAAATTAAAAATAATATGTTTTATTTCTATTTGCTTTATTTAATTTAGTTTTTATTTTACTCTTGTTAAGTAGTCTACTCGTACACAGATTTCGTAAGAAATAAAATTGTGATTTAACTTATTCGTATTATTAAATAAATTGTTAATATAAATAATAAAATGGTAAAAAATTAAAGTTAATGATATGATTATACACAATTCATTTTTTTATTTAACTTAATCTAATTGTTTGCAAAGTATTTGGACCTATTCTATATTTTTTTTTAAATATATATTTATCTTTATACTTTGCTTCATTTTATTATTCAAATCGATCTATGACATTGTTTTTTTTTATTACATTTTCGGATCTGCTTATGAAAGGAGGAGGGGAGTTCTTAAAAGTACACAATTATATTCCTTTTGTTTTAAATATGTCGAATGATGATTTTTTACTTTTGTTTTGTTTTTTTTTTTTTGCTATAGTGAAAATGATTTCAAGTTTAATTTTTAAATAATCTTGCATTCATTTTTATTATTACGAGTACATCAAAGTTAGCTCCTCTTTAGTTATTCTACTCAGTGATTTGTTACATTTTACATTTGATTTTAATAGGTCTTGGTAGAAAAAAATTGATGGATATTTTGAGACGTGATTTCTATTTTGTATTCAACTTTGTGACATTTAAAGAAACTATGTACTTAAAATGAAAATGCCTGACAATTAGTACAAAGAGGGCGATTTTCGATAGGGAAAACATATTACTTTTGAAGAACATATGCAAAAAAGATGAGAGAAAAAAGGAATTTGGGGCTACATTTTCATTTTCAAGTACGATAATTGTACTGCATGAGTGCGCTTTGCAGAAGTTGACCTTTAAATGCGATGTGTAATTAAAATACCATAACGCCGCATAAAAACCCATCTTCACATATCTATAAGACCGGTTTTTATTGAAAATCTTTCGTGAGCGGTCAATAACACCAACTATACTCTACTTGACACTTACAAGATTCAAACTAGGTTTCCTATACAAAGCACAAGTGACTGGACAGCAGCCGTTTATGTTGACACCTTTCTGGTGACCTTTTCATGACATTGCAAGTAAACCGCATACACCTACCTTCACTTTCAACGACATGGAACTAGACTCTCAACAAAATATACCAGTTCTTACCACTTTATCATAAAGTTGTTCTTGAAGCTTGAGCTGTTTTGGTTTAATTTACCTCGCTTTTCTTTATTTTACTGAGATAAGTGTTTAATAATAGAGGCTTAGGTCTTTTCGCACAAACTTGATATTGGGTCTAATACTAATTTCAAATCACATCAATGTCAACGGAAATGAAAAACCCTTCTTCGACTAGCTTGAGAGAGTCTCAAACAAAATTGAAACGAATCAGTTACCTTTCATAATTCCACATTTTGGATCACCCACTTTGATAAACTTCAAAAACAACCTTGTGATTACAAAATGGCATTTATAGTTGATTTTTCAAAAGCGATGCATCTTCCTACCTACTGGGCCTTCCATAAACGTTGATCGGTCCAAACAACACAACAACAACAACTGTCCGAACTTAGAAGAAACAGAACGATCCAGATCACTTTATTAGAATACAACTATGAGGGGCAGATTCCGTATATCAACGATCGTCTGAACGATATCGTTTTTGAAACTTTGATCACCAAAATAAGTCATATTCTGCTCGAATGTTTTTGACAAACGTCAGCTTTCATTATACTTTTGGAATCTCAAACTTGTAATTTTAGCACTTGGTTGCTCATTTTGGAGGTCTATCGTTTCGACGATATTCGTCTGAAAAGTTACGGAATGAGTGCCAAGGATAATACCGATTTAAGTCCTTACACTCCTTGGAATTGTGGAGTTCGTCGGTAGTTAGAAAAAAATATACAAGCCTATAAGATCATTTGCAGCTTCTCTACACCGAAATTTGTACCAATATTGTGACTTGTTTCAGCAGAGTAAAAATGAAAATGGAAAGCACTTGTGGCGGAATATTTAACACAAGAATACGTCATGCAAATAATTTCTCTTTCACCTTTTTCTTTTGGTCATGTTAGTACTTAGTGCAGGTAAAAAATGTAAATCCGAATGTTGTAATATCTTTAGTTCATTTATGATCACATTTCACATTCGCAATACAATACCTCAGCTCTTAATCTCAATACTACGTATATACCATATCAGACGAGCCAAATTCGACTGTCTCAGCGGCGGACATGGTGATAAGCAAACGCTTAAGAAATGCAAGAAAAAAAAACAGGTACACTTCCATTGTCCATTTAAAACCCTGGTCTAAGTTTCTCATAACCATTCGTTCATATTAAGTTTAAGTTTATATTATTTAAGTTTAAGTAAGATTGACCTCTTAAATATTTTTCCAGTTTGTTAACGATAAATCTATTTATGCATTTCTCAATTGAGAACTAAGTAACATTTCGACTGTACGGCAAACGTATTAAAGTGACAATAGTTATGACGGCTAGGGAAACTGTAGTCCCGAAAAATTTGGTGGTTTGGTAGCAAATGTCAAAGAGTGTATTTTATTCACAACAGTCAATTTCAGTCAGAATGATCACAACCTTTATAAACTTAGTTATACAATACAAAAGTATCAATTGATTGATCCATTTTATCGGTTGTTAATTGACAGCCGCAATAAGGGTGTATGTCTGTCAACTATATATATTTTTATTGTAACTGACGTCCGCCATCTTTGGAACTGGCTGGAACGGCCTAGCGAGGTATTCGTCAGAAGGGAAAATTCCAAATACTCCATCGGAGGCTGAAATTACATTCGAGGCAGGTATCCGTTTTCGGAAACTAATAGTTGAAATGAGATGATGCACTGATTTGACATCCTCATAGTTGGTGCTTGTTTTTTCGCTTGATCTTGCACTGAAAACACAAATTGAAGTACCTAATTAATACAAAAAATTGTGTTGGTATATTATTTTTTCATTCTATTGCTCACATTTATTAACACCTCACTCCAAATCGTAAATAAATTCCGCAACCGATTGATGTCGGAGCATATATGAAAACAATTGAAGCTGTCAAAAATGTCGCTCAAAAATAAACTTTACCGTACAAAACGCTTGAGTGCATTCAATAATATCGGAACAATGCTCCGAACAGCTGTTCGGAAAAATACCACAACGCAGAATTCTATTGAATTATATAAAATCGCAGAAATTTTCCTTTCCGACGTATAGCTCTAGGAAATAGTGTTTTTGCTAAAAATCTTAAGCAAAGTAAAACAAGCAAACGCTCAGTAAAACAGTTCAGAGTGATATTCGTGATGAAGAGACAAATCATACTGAGACCCCCAACTCACAGTCCTCTTTCCGCTGGCCGCCTCAATTTATTTTCAAATTCGCCATTTTGTTTTCCCATCGGTGTTACCTATGTCAATTTAGAATCCGTGTGATATGCAAAAATATACAAAAATAAATACTGCCAACCTCGGCAACCGTGGGGAAATGTGCTAGAGTCGGGATTCGATTCGATTTTGTTGGTCAATAAAACAATCTAATAGAGTTGTTCTATATACTAGAAATTTATTAGGACAAACATGTTTGCTTATTTTCTGCTTTTGAATATCTTTAACTTCGATTTGATTTGTAAATTTTTCTTAGAGAACTGAAGAAAATTTGCTCAAAATGTTGTTATTTTCCTTCAACCAATCTACGTTGTTATTTTTTTATTAATATTTTAAGCAAATGTTTTTTTATTCCTAAAAAAAAGTATTATCCACACGTAACGAATAATTTCAAATTTAACGGATAAAATTTTATGAACGCTGTCAGCAACTTTGCCCACAGCGGAAGTGGCATATGTTGGTTAGTCGGAATTTTTGAAGTTACGTGACATTTGTCAATACGAATTTCTATGTAACATACTAGCGCACTTAACATTTGCCACCCCATAAAAATATAGCTTATAGGCAAATAACGGGAAATCGGCCGAAGTTGGTGGTCTCAGTATTGTCTCTGGTTATAACTAGTGGATATATCTACTATGTTTTGTGGTTTGATTTTCTCCTAGTACCCGTTCGCTGAAAGTGAATGACGCTGAAAACATTTCACTAGTACTTCGGGAACACACCACGAGAAAGGTGTCAACATGAACCTGCTGCCGTCACTGCCACTTGGTATAAATGCTTATGGTGAATCTTTGAAGTCAAAAGTGCTAGGTTATTAGTTGCTGTTATTGCGTTAAGAATTGCCTTTACTTTGCTTAGAAAAATGTTCATTTGGACAGGAGTATTAGTGCCAACCACAAAAGTATCACGTGGACCTTAAGCTGATGCCAAAAACTGCACCCCAAGAGTAGTGACATGCTTACATTGTTAATTCCACTTTAGTCAGAACTATATGTATTCGCACACTGACTTAAGCTGGATTACATTTTTACAATCCTATATTTCGTCCTTAAGTCCGGCTGCTAGACGCGAATTTTCTTCAATTCTACGGGCATACTAGGTTATTCTACCGATTCTAAAATGTAAAGTCCAAGGGTGTTTTCCAGCACTGTTAACTAAATTAAGAATTCAAAAGGACAGCATTTAACAACAAAGAAACTATGCTCCAAATGTATTTAATTTGTAAAAGATTCGGTCCTCTTTGAATGTTGGTTCAAATAAATTTCCATTTTTGTTGAATATTTCCTCTGATGACTGCGGATCTACATACAATTGATAATATGTATAGGTGTATTAAGCTTTCATTTGTAATTTTTATTAATTTTTATTTCACTTATTGGTTCGGATTTGTTTCTAATAATTGTTTTCAATTTTTCTTATTTCTGCGGGTTTTGCTTATAAATACTCTACATAAATTATAGCATAGCTACATACATACTTGTAATACATATTAGTCTCAAAGGGTCGAGCATTATTATAAGTAGCATTTCTTCTATACTTGTGCGAATAATAGTGATTTATAATCTGTTTCTTTTTGGTTTTTTTACATTTACATTTTTATTTCTATTTTTATTTTTTATTTTTATTTTACTAGATTCTATTAACTAAGCCATACAAATTCTTACGTATAGTTAATTTTATTTATTTATTAATATTTTTACAATTACAACCATACAATAAATTAATATCCGCATCTACAAATTAATTGGGAAATAATTCCCCGTTATTTTGTTGTTATAATTTTTCATTTTCATTGACTAACTTAAGATTACGATTAAATGATTCGTATTTACAAATGTTTCTTTTGTTTATATCGCTTTAAACATATTTTTATTTATAATTGCAACTAATTTATGTGATAATACTTTGTGAGAAGGTTTTCATTTTCATTTCCCTAGCTTTAGTCGTCAACCTATCTTTTATGTATAAAATTTATCATTCAGTTTCGCATGGCGCAGATTGCATTGTTGCATTGAAGGGCAAAGAATGAAGACACTTTACTTAGGTTTTGGGAGTTTAGCTAGAGGGATTTAAAATATAGTAGGATTTTTTTATAATAAAAAAATAGACAAATCGAGGTAAGCTTATATTCAGTCTCTAACTCATAGAAGAAATTAGTCCATGGGGAAATTTTATTGGCGCGAGGATAAGTTTTTGTGTTTTATTGACGTTTTTGAATTTCACATTTCCTCTGTTCATTCATATTGTTTAAGGCGAAGCATTCAATATAATATAATAAAACGATATGGAAAAAGGTTTTATATAAATATTAATCAATATAACATTCTTTGGAGTCAGATTAGTACATTCAAGAATTGAGGCTTTCGATTCCCTACTCCTTATTATGTTCTAAACTTTTTATACAAACTTTGAAATGACATCTGTATTAGGAAATATGTTTATTCTATTGCTGATTTTGATAGGTCGTATGATGGCGACAGTGAATATTCAATTTTATTTGCCATGCCAAAGCAATTTGGTTTATTCGCTATTTATACGGAATCAGAGGCTTTTATTTAACGTCATTGGCTACGCTAGGCTTAGTACATACATTCAAATTCGGGTTGTCAAATTTCACGGAAGATCACAAAATCAACCTATTCACCTATTCGATTCTTTATAAATCGCACAAAGTATATACATGTCCGTATGAAAAAGTTATAAAAGGAGAAAACTATAAAAGTAACGAGTAATTTGCCTTTTGGCTCTAAATGGCTCAGATAATTTATACAACATTGTACAGATATATTTTTGGATAGAACAGTTGACAATTTAGTAAAAATGTAAACTCAAAATAATACATCTGGTAAGCCTGTTTTGTCTTTTCATCATATCTGTCGCACTTTTTGACAAAAGTAGTAATAGGATACAGGAATATTATTTATATAAAATAAATTGTAAATTTTACCTGCAGTGTTTGTTATTTTGTTTCAATTTGTGTTGAGCTTTTTAGTTTAATTTCGAAAGGGATACAAATACTTTTCAGGAAATTTGTCGCCTTCGGAGAGTTCTACGTCCAGAATTGAATTTGAGATGTTTTCAGTGTTTGAAAGAAGCTTTTAAGTAAATTTTCGCTCTCTGCAAGTTCTGCGCTGATGATTATTAATTTGACAGATTTTCAAAATAGAGCCATATCTCAGTTCCTGATATTTGTATTATTCTGATTGCAGGTATACAAATATTCAATTATTAAAAATGATCACCAAAGTTCGAGGTCGGTCATGATGCTGATGCGACTTATACAACAAATTCTAGTCACCAGTTTAAACTTATGGAAGTCCCATTGACTTAAAACAAAATTATGTCACCGTTAAAAAATCTACTTCCTCTTCTGAGTACCTATTGGAATACCAAAAATAAATGCCTTAAAAACTCCCACTCCTCTGTGCAAAGCTTCAACACCCTTTCGACCATCCAATTTTTGTTGCGCCATCAAATTCTACTTATGTATTTATATTCCTAGTATTCCCACATGATTTGACTGGCTTTGAAATATCCCTACAATTTCTTTGTATATTTACACTTAAATTCTAATTAAACTTATCAGCTAGTTACGTGTCCGTTGGGCTTGCCTATATACTTACATTTCATCATCGTCTTTAAATTTATTAATTTACACTTGAGTTACAAAATCAAAATAAAATTACAAACTCATCGTTTTAACTGTCAAATAACATTCACTCAAATAAATTTATCAAAGAACTTTGAAATATAACCAAGAATATAAAATATACAATAGTTTACAGAAATTTAAGGCACATTTTCTGAAATATTTTCCAAACAATATTCCCAGAAAAACAAACACAAAATTATATATTTAGGTCAAACATTGTACAACAATTGTTCAAGAAGGAAAAAGAAAGATAAAACCAAAAAACAATATACACACTTTTAAATATTTATGCATATTTTAAAATATACAAAAACAGTTTCCACGAAACAACTGAACCACTAATTGCTTGTGTTGTTAAAATGTTGCCAACAGCCCGGCGATGGCTGAAATTAGACCCATAGCCATCGGTAACATGGCGGCTAGATGATGACAAGCAAGGTGGGTACCCGCCGATGACAGTACACCCATTTTGTATTCCATATCGATATCTAGCAGCATGTCGTGGTTTTTTGTGTAAAACTGATGGATGTCGCTTATCTGAAATTGCACAAAAAAGCACCGACAATATTTGTATAAATAAAAATTGATGTAAGCGAAAATATTGGCAATTAACAAAAATGATGAAACAATAAAAAGAAAGAAGTTCTTTATTTTGTTTGGCATATTTTTATGCACCGAGAGAGAGAGCTTCATCCTTCCATATAGTGCGGGGGCAATTATATTCAACATGGCCTCGGAGGTGACCCGATTTTTATTATTTGTGTTTTTACTTTAATTTGTAACATCATTGCAGTTAAAAATTGAAATCGCTTCGATTGGATGTCGACTGTTATGCATAATTAAAAATAATGTTTCTGTTAATGGCCGCGCAGTCGAACTGGCTTGGGTGTTTGCCTTTTGGGGGTAGGCTTACACGGCAATTGAGATGAAATTTTATATTGTACGGTTGATAGGTTTGCCCGTTGGCAGGTGACTTTGCCAAATGAGTCAATATTGCATTCATGGAGTAGCATATTACACGTGTGCTAAAGTGGTGCCATAATCATCATAATTAAACACTTTTGTGCTGTTTTATGGGGCATTTATCAAACTTGTAAATTTCAGGATGAAGGACTTGACACTTTGTGAAACCATTTTGCTAGACATCTTGTTGAAGTTACTGGCTGTTACAATAATTGAATGGTTAGATATGAGTCGGTCGATGTATGTGTTATTGGTTGATCGAAATTAAGGGTTTTCCAATGAGAGGTGTTATTGTGAATGAGCCGCTATTTCGGTAGCTGTCACTTTTGAAGCTTTTATTCTTTGACATTTGACAAGTAGAAACTACGCCATTACCAAAAATGGAACGATACACGCATCAACACCGCATTGAAATTATTAAAATTCACTACAAAAATGGTGAAAATCTTGCAGTCACAGTTCGCAAAACTAAAGCATTTTTTGGCCGTCGTGAAGCACCTTGTCGGACCACAATACAGAAATTGGTGGACAAATTCGAGCTGTTGGGACAAGTTAGTGATTTGAAGAATAAAACCCGTGCACGTCGCTCAAGAACAACTGAGAATATTGCTGCTGTAGGCCAAAGTGTTGAAGAAAACCCAGGTTTTTCCATTCCTCGTCGTTCTTTGGAATTGGGCATTCCACAAACGCTATCGAGAGATGATTAATGATTTTTTATGGTCGGAGTTGGATGGTATTGATCTGGACAACGTTTACTTTCAACAAGACGGCGCTACGTGCCACAGAAGTAACGAAACCATTGATCTTCTACGGGAAAAGTTTCCGGACCGTGTTATCTCTCGTAGAGGTGATCACAATTGGCCACCGAGATCTTGTGATTTAACACCTTGCGACTTCTTCCTTTGGGGCCACGTGAAAGATAAGGTCTACGCCAATAGCCCAGCGTCGATTCAAGACCCCAAAGATAAAATTCGTGAGGCTATCGAGGACGGACATATTTGCGATTTGGTTATGGAAAATTTCATGAAAAGGATCTGGTCCTGTATGCGTGCTCGTGGTGGCCATTTGGTTGATGTTGTTTTTCATTATTAACGGCAAACCTTTCTCTTTATTATGAAATAAACATCCGATCATTTATCTCAAAAAATGACATTTGTCTTTGAATACCCAAATAACACCTCTTATTGGAAAACCCTTTACAACTGGAATCTGCAACTTTCAGGGGAATCTTGCTTTGACAAAATTATAGACTCATACGCCAGCCGGTAGGTTACTCTTACTGTAATATAGCTCCGCATAATATTATGTTACTTCAAATTACATATTGTTGATACGAGCGGCTAGGTTAAGCAAGAAACACAGTTCACACCTTCTTTCTCAATTTCCACCTATAAGCCATTGTAAAATAAATGTGACTGACAATATCATTTGGATGCTACTTTCATAAAGTTCACGCAAGATTAAAATTTGGCGCCATTTGTGCTGCAAAGATCTGCTGTTTCTGTGCGGTGGAATGCTTCCCATATAAATGTGGCTGCTCTTTACAGAATACTTCGGGGGGCAGTGCGCGGTGGGATGCTCCCATATAATCCGTGTATACCACAGGGCGCTCACGAACCTATCCAGAAGGCCAATGACCCCAGTCACCATCCGCAAGACCAACGGTGGTCAGGAACAGCAATAGCTGCATCGAAAAGCAAGAGCACCGGGAGAGATGCAAATGCGAGGCGTTGAGGAACCAGCGACGACGACGAAAAAGAAGAAGTTTTTCACAAGTCCAACAGTCCAGTCATCATAATCAACACTCGCTGTGTTTTTTTTTGTATGTTGTTAGAGAGATAAAATAATTGTTTCTGTCATAAGTTCAAATAAAGTCATTTAATAAAAATACAGTCCATTTAACTTGGGAGAAAACATCTGCCCACGCAACAAAAAGATGCGTTTACGGTTTACTGTGTTAAATGTTATCAAAAATGAAGCACTAATTTAAATAGGTAACAACGCGTTTTACCGGTTGGACGGCTACACTTCACAATTTTTGGACTTTAGCGTGCTACTTTCTGGTGTGATCTATTGTCAACCAGCGCTCCACTTAAAAGTTAAATCATTATAGGTTTGAATGGGACTCATAAATTTTTATTTTATAAATGACATTTAATAAAAAATAAAAGTTGTAAAGAAGAAGATTATATTTGTATGTAAAATGTAAAATAAAATGTACCCGTCCGGCTTCGCCCGTGCAAAATTTGGTTTCAGAACAGTTGATGGAAAAAAATTAGAACTTTGCTGTCTTACAGGGGGCACAATTTTTTTGTTTGATTATTGCTGGAAGGAAAAATCATCGAAAGACATTGCAGAGATATAACGCGAGGGAGCATTCTGCAATAGTGAGGGACTTGAACCCGTATTAAAAAACCTCCCAAAGACTGAGTCCACTCTGGCTTCATCTTCATGGCATTGCACCTGGTCGTTGGACTAATCGGCAATAATTTAATGTTCTTTAGACAATGAAAATGAAAGAGTATAATTTTATAATATTTAACTCACTTTTTTATTAATGTACCGCTTCTTTGTATACTATATTAACCGCTTTGTTTCTATCGGCTTAGATAGTGATATTTGCTATGATACATTTCTTTCAAGACACTTTTTTTTTGTAACACACCTTTCCTACATATTTGCCATTTATTTAACGTTTTTTTTTTCTTAGCAAACCACGCAGCGTACTGCCTCTGTCTGTCACAGGAGTAAAATAAGGTTAAGAAAGATGTCGATATATTGCGCAGTTAGAATGTTTAGTTCGAGAATAAAGTGCATATCTACTCACTCAGGTGAAAATCGTAGAAATGTTTAAGCTGTTGCCTATTCATTTAAAAACCTTTTAAGTTATCGAGTTATTGGAGGTCCTAAGTTGTACCTGCAGATGTCCTCTATAAGCTGGTATTTTCTATACTTAAATGCTCTGAGTATTTTCAACCGCAAAACGTTACAAAGAAAAAAGCGAAACGAAACGAAAATATAAATTACTCTTGTCCAATTGTTTCCAAAATTTATAAAGATATAGAGTTGAAACAAAGTAGATATTGTAGGCCTAGGTATCCTCTATAGGCCTGTGAAAAATGCACCAGAAAAATTAAGCAGTTTCTAAGGTTTTTGCATTTAAAGACATACAGTCAAATTCAATCTTAGTCGAACAGAACAACACCAATTTTATTTATATGATGATTACAATTACAATTTTTTTCTCTGAGTGCATAGGTCTGCACTGCACTATCTCCGACTGTAGCCCTACTTCTCACCGATAAATTTTCTTTTCGGTATAAGAAGCATTCTATCCTTTCATCGGTCTTTAATTTGTATTCTGTTTCCAGTTTAAGTTGGACTTCGAAACCACTTAATTTTTGTATTTAATTTTCATAATAAACAAAATAAATTTGACCCATTATTTTGTCTTTACTTCGATTGTTCTGATATTTCAGATTTGTTTATATTTATATAGATATATGTCCTCCAACTTTACAAAAAGTGCATGTGCATGAGGCATTATTGACACCCTTGTTGGGGTAAAGTGAATTTGGACTTGTTTGATTAAGACAGCCCTCCATCCGCCTTAATTAAACTTCTGTTAACAGTTCTGCCACTGGGATTTGTTAAAATTCTTCCGAAAATATACCTAACCGAGGTCCTCAAGTGAAGTGGCATCTATTAGTTTTTGAGCTTATATGTTGTTGAAAATCAATTCTAAAAATTGTATATAAAGGGTCCGCCAAATACCTTTTTTTTTTTTTTGAAAATGCTATAAAAAAAAACTGCCTAATATTTTCACAAATTTCTTTTTTTATTTGAAAGTACAATCCTTCTGGTTAATAATGGAAAATAATTTCATTCAAATGGCTGCTTCGGCTGGCCATGCAGTAGCCTACACGATCGGTCTAATTTTTAAGCACATTATCGATTGTGTGCAGCTGTATTTCACCAATGGCTTCACGAATATTGTCCTTTAAAGCGTCAATTGTCTCTGGCATGTCGGCGTAACACTTATCTTTTAGCGCACCCCACAAATAGTAGTCCAACGGTGTCAAATCGCAGCTCCGCGGTGGCCAAACGACGTCAGCTCTGCGGCTGATAATGCGATCTTCAAAAACAGGGCGCAAAACATCGAGTGCAGCTTCGGCTGTGTGGCACCGTCCTGTTGAAACCAAATGTTGCCAATATCCTCGTCTTCAATTTTTGTGAACAAAAATTCGTTCATCACGGCCCGATAACGATCGCCGTGACTGTAACGGCCACTCCTTGCTCATCTTCGAAGAAAAATGGCCCAATTATGCCTCTGGACCAAAATTTCAATTTTCTCGGGTGTACGCTCTGTATTTGGCTTTTCACGCTTTGGTTTATCGATGAGGATGCCAGTTTCTTTCACTTTTTTCACAAGATAAGGAACATACGGAGCTGACGGTGCTTCTCTTCTTCCAAAATCCGTACGCAATTTTCGCACACATTCTGCAACATTACCATGATTTTCAAAGTAATGTCGCAATATTTCCCAGCGTTGTTCAAGCGTATACACAACCATATTCGTTCAGCGGAAGGATAAAACTAATTATCTGTCAAATCAGACATGAGCTAAGTGTTACAATTCGCGAAATAAGCACTAGTTGAAAAAAAAAAGTTAGATGGCGGACCCTTTAGTATAGGTAACAACTTCTCAGTAATTGCGACCTTCAACAGATCTGCCTTTGCAGTAAGTTGGATAGACTCTTCTAAATTTCCAAAGTTGATAAATAGATTGGTAGATCATGACTGAGTATACAAGGTGGCGCAAAATTAGTCACCCTATCGGAATGTGTTAACATTTTTGCAAATGGCGCCATACGTCAATCATATTTGACAATGCAGCACTATACTCGGTAAAAGCGTATAATAATTAATGTATATTGTGAAGCAAGCGTTTTCTGATCGCCTAATCTCCCGTTTTGGCCATTTGGCACCGCCAACAAGTTCATCACAGACTTCTTTCTTGGGGCTACATAAAGTCGCGGGCGCCAACAAGCCTTCGACAGGAATGTGAACAGTTATCACCGGAATTCTTGCGGAACGTCATGGAAAATGCGAAAACGGGCACAAATGTGTATTAACATTGGCGGCAGCCACTTGACCGATATTAGCTTATCCACATAACAGAAAAAATTATAACTGTCTAAATAAAGATTTCCATCACTCAAAGTCTTTTTTTTTTCATTTAGTGAAAAAGTAATTCAAAAACAAAATTTGATGATTCATTTAGAAATGTAGTTACATCTTCTCTGGGCCTTACTAATGGAAAATTTCGATACTGTGAGTTAGAAAAATTTAGCCTGGTCTGTGTAGACCCGAAAATTAGAGTTTCAGGGTTCAGGTAAAGTTGTAAAGAAGGAACACAGCAATTTATGTAGCTCAGCTGTAGCGTTAATTTCGGCCAGTGCTTCAAATCGAAAGCAAACGATAGAAATATTTCCTAATTGCACAAATTGTATACATTAACTGGAAGAAAGAGAGCGATTTGAGTTTCGAGTTTGAAATATTTTTTTTTTGTAGACATAAATGATTACTTTGACAGCTCACTTCATGTATGATGATGGCCACTTTAACGATGATCTTATGCGTTGAACGAAAGTGAAACAAAAACAACTTTAAGCGAGGTTATGTTTCGGTCGGATGTGCAATTCGACGATCTTTCAACTTTAACAATGTGAATTGTTATTTCATGATAATACTGTACTAGATTAGACGATAGCCCCACTATCAGAATCAATTGAAACATCGATCATATGGGCAATCTAAACGTAGGTACCAACATTTTGTCAGCCTGATGTCAGACTTACTGCATTCGAAATTCCATTAACTAGTATAATATTTCACGTGAAAATGTCATAAATTATCAAGTTTATGAAGTGTTGTGCTCGTACGTTTTAAATATTTATTTTTGTTGTTGCGCTTCTCATGTAAAATACGCAGAAATCAAATCAGCGGATATGTCTGGAAACGACTTTGACATTCGGCATTGGAAATGCAAATTGAATTGAACTTTATAAAATTGACTGCATTTACATATGTGGTTCAATTGCATTTGACTGACTTAACGAACATTCAATATTTACGTATTAAAATAAATGTGTATCGAAACAAAGCAAAGTAACATATTTTCCTCGTGATATTGTGCAGAGACAATACTGATTATGTGATGTAAGTATGATTTGTCTCTGATATTGTGTTTCGTTTTTTGACTGTCACGTAACATTAGCCACGAATTTTAGTGACAACATCCAAATGTCAAGGAATGTTCTTTTCGCATAAGAAAAATTTATGTTTGTAATCGTATGTATATTTTGAATTCCTTTCCAGCGTCCAGTTTTGAGAAATTGGCAGTCAAACTTATACACGCAGACAAATTCCTATTTAAAATCAACCAATTTTCGGTTAAAATCTACCAAGTAAAACTATTCATATAGCTCCTTCAGAGTTACTGGATTAAAAATAACCGAGTCAACTTGCTTAAGGAAACTCGGTGTAATCAATTTCCTCTCCAAATTTTCTCGATCGTAAATAACAAACTAAGGGCCGAATTGTTTAGCCTTGGTTATCTTAAATCATCAGTAATTGTTCTAGCTGGTAACCATCGAATGTGTTTGTTCAGTTAAATATTAACCAGATAATCAGTGGTTTGAACCAATCAAGTTTGTTGCATTGGTTTCGTTGACGTTTTCTACTACGTAAGATTACTTTCGAAATGTTTGTGCCGTAATACTTCTCATCATAAGTTCAGATAGAGCACAATCATTAAAGTAAATGTAGAGAGAATTAGAAAATTGCGATGGTCGTTGAATAAGTTAACATGAGGGCTATTAATTTGTAACAAATTTAATTGGTTGTGGTTTTATTTCGCGTTTGTTCTCAAAAGATTGCTTATCCTCCCACAAAAACAAAATTTCATTCTTCAGTTATTAAAAAATTCATTTATCTATTATTTGATTATGAAATTCTTTTTTGTGTTAAGTACGATTACTAAAAATAAATGCGTTAATAAAATACCTATACCTAAATAATTTACTAATCAAGAACAAACGTATCACTTAATCGACAAATATATTGTTGCACGATTTGTTGGAAAGCTTTTACCGAAATGAAAAAAAAAAAAAACGTTCAACAAACACTCAATGGTTATCAGTGATTTATAGTCACGGGCTAACCTAAATCTAGGCCCTTCCTCTGTAAAAATTAACAGTCTGAAGGTTGATAATAATCTAGAAAAATTGGTTGATTTAGTATTCATATCTCGGTAGTCTTAGACAACGAATACTAGTTTCTTTTCAACAGAAACTTAATTTTAACCCATTTTTTTTAACAGAGCAAAAATTGCACTCAGTTAGAGCCAATTTTTGAGCCTGTAGAATCCTTCGTATCCGACATACGGATATAATGTATAGCAGCTTATAGAAGTTGGGTGAACAATAAAGTAGGTTTACCTCATGCTTTTGTTGACAGTTTTTA
This sequence comes from Cheilosia vulpina, assembly GCA_916610125.1. Taxonomy (NCBI): domain Eukaryota; kingdom Metazoa; phylum Arthropoda; class Insecta; order Diptera; family Syrphidae; genus Cheilosia; species Cheilosia vulpina. The sequence continues at coordinate 16,276,275 of OU744278.1, read as the reverse complement.
TAAATTGAGAGAATGAGAGAATCGTTTTTGGTCAACGTGTGAGTCAAAAGACAATCATTGGCTTAAACTCTGAAACACGCGTCGAGATGAAGTTCACAAAACATTCTGCCTGTCTAGAGTTTTAATGTAAAAAGAGTTCTACAACGTATATTGGATGGATTTTAAGCAACTGTTCCTTCAGTTGAACACGTTAACGTTGACGTATCCATCGACGCAACGAATTCTATGTAAATATTAATTTTTTCAATTGAAATTTATGCAAAATATGCAAAAAAAAAAACTCACACAATGGAATGGTTCCTGACAACTACTTATATAATTTATTTACATGATTTCTAAAGCACGTCATTTTGAGTCTCCCTTGAAATCTCATGAGTAAACTCAAATTCTCCCATCTGCTTATTTAGTAGTTTATTTAAAGGATACCAAGGAGTAAAGGGTAAAAATAACAAGCTGATAAATTATCTTTAGTTTTCAAAAGAAAGAACTCCCTTGACCTTTAGCAAAATGTGCTGTTTATTTGGGGTTGGGAGGGTTTTTTTTTCTGAGTTATTTCTGCGTAAAATCAGCTATTTTCGGTTACAATAGCTAAACCACCCAATACCCTACCAATATGTGTTAACTCGAACTAAATTCAAAAACATATCTGTATATCCTCACTAACTCTCTCTCATCGTTCAGATACATCAACATCTTTCACCCATTTCCATTTTCGATCCAAAATCTAAATCAATCTGTCAATCGACTCGCCACTGAAAAAAATGCTAACCCAAATGGAACAAACACCATACAGCACCATCAACATGGCGTTATTTTATCTCCAGGATAACAAACATGAAATGATTTAAAATCCGAAAGAAAATCAAATTTCCCCCTACAAAAAAAAATATATATATGTACATGAAAAATAAAATGGAGCATATTCCCAAACGGACATTTAATCATATTTTCATTAAAAATAAATCTAGTCCTTTGAAAAAAGTTACTCATACAAACAACAACATATCCATACCATAGGTGAAAAAGGCAACGAAAATAAAATGCATATCAAATCCGTATATTGAAGGCAAATCCGCGTGTTTTCTGGTCACTCGGGCGTATGAACGACAACAACAAGGCATACAAAAAATATACATATTTAGGTGGGCCACACATATTTTCTGTTGAAGGTTTTTTTTTTTAACCACACGAAACAAACACAAAGATTTTAAATTTTATATTCAGTTTGAATTAAAAAAAAAGGAATCTGATGGTATAAAATATAATATAGTCTGTTTGGCAAAATGTGGGACGGAGGGAAATAATTTTGTGGATCAGTTGGATTTACTGGAAGTGTATGTTGAATTACTGGGAAACTAATTTTGGTCAATGTCAACGACTTGGTAAATTTGTGCAATCTTCTAAAGAACACATTAGTTAATGAAAGTTGCTCGAAGTGATTTAGAAGTTTATATAGGGGACTTTAGTTATTTATGGAGCCAGTTAGCTTAAAAATAGTCTACTATGGTTATATTATAAGGACAACGAAATGGATATAAGCCAGAAAGAAAGTAGCTTAATAAATGTCCATGTTTCGTAAGTAGGTGAATTCATTTTTTGCATAGATATATATGAGAAAATCTGTGTCTCCCGTATTTAAAGCTAGTTGTCCGTTTAGTTTAATTAGCTTAGGAAAGTTCGCGCCTAAGTGAGCTGTGTAGTATCGGTGATGCTTGTATACTATTCAAGCAAAAAAAGTGCAGCCATGATTATGGTCGTAAACATTACAATTTCAGGTATCAAGTATCGTTTAGCTTCGTGAACTTATCGATCTAGGCATTGCGGCCATGCATAGTTCCTTATTTATTTTTATATTTCTACATTTCTTATCGTTCAGGGATTGTTGTATTAAATGTTCAGCGCTGGTGATAGGAAAAACGCACGTCAACGGCAAAGACTGTATACTACTAAACACGTTTTTATGGTTCATTGTTGGGGAAATATATTTGTTATGTTAAAGTGGCTCTCGGTGAGAGGAACACTTAGGCCGTTATTCGGCCCATTGTGCATACCACTGGTGATTGGGGGTTCCTTTACTGGTTACTCGTTGTGAACCATTTACTTCCATTGATAAAGCCAAGAATGTTGGCAGCGCTGACGTAGCTTAGATCACTGAGATCATTGAGGAAGTAGTTTCCTAAGTAGGCCCTTCTTTGGTTGGATAGGGCAGGGCAGCTGCAGATGAGGTGGGTGACGGACTCTTCCTCATCCCTACAGCTTCTGTAAAAGTCATTATGTGGAAGACCAAGTCTTTGCGCATGTCTGCCCAGAACAAAATGACCGGTGATGACATTGGCGACTAGTGAGAAACTGCGTCTGTTGAGACGCAGAATCTCTCTGGATCTTTTGGTTTCCAGTGTTGGCTAAGTAAGCCTGGCAACGTCACAATATCCTAGATGTTTCCATCTGTGATTTGCTTTTCCTATTGCGTCCGCATTGATAATTTGTTTAGCGTAGGACAGCGGTACTTGCACGTTGTGCAGATTAACACTATCAACGCCGGAGGAGCCTAGTCTAGCAAGTTCGTCAGCTGAACAGTTCCCTGGGATGTCACAGTGTCCCGGAACCCAGCAAAGGGTAAGGTTGTACTGTCCAGCTATCTCGTTAAGAGATACGCGGAAATCGTAGATCTTAGATCTTATCACGCTGGATGCTAAGGATCTGATGGCAGCCTGGCTGTCAATATATATTACAATATTCCTGTGTGATACTGCGTTCATTGACAGCCGCACGCTATGGCTTGACGAATAACTGTGATTTCGGCTTGGAAGACACTACAGTGTATCGAGAGAGAGAAGGAGAGGCCCAGGCTCAGTTATTCTGAGAAAACCCCTGCTCCGACTCCCTCTAATGTTTTGGGACCGTCCGTAAAAATTGACAGTGCTCCTTCGGGCAGGACATTATGGGAGTCCCATTGGGATCTGTCCGGTTTTTTGTATTTAAAGCCTTTTTCGAAGTCGATTTTCGTAGGCAGATAGTCAGTATTGGATGGTAAGGGGCATGTCTGTAAGAGGATGCTGCCATGTCCAGTTGATAGTCCTCTCCAGTGCTTACCCTCCCTGAGTATTCCTTGCTGACGATGTCTAGAGGAAGAAGATTAAGCATTACTTGTAGAGCGGCGGTAGGAGATGTTTTTTTTTAAAGTGGCTACTTCGATAAGTTCGATTCCCGAAAAAAAAAACCCAAAATTCCATCCTAAAGTTTTCTCCACTGCACCGCCTCTCGGGAACGCCTGACAAACATCCGAGAGTGCAACTATCATGAAAGTGCTTCTCAATTAACCACTTGGACTTGGCATAAAATTGTAGATCCCTTCACAAAACTGAAAGAAAAATTATTTTATTTATGCATTTAACCTTTTTATCTCGGTAGTTTTTAACACGGCTTTTTTTCAACAGAGACTTAGTTAATTTTAAATCATTTTTGTTTAACCAAAGCAAACATCACACTTGGTTGAGCGTGTTATTTTATCCCGTCCCCTGAACTAGTTCCGATTCTATGAAATACAACTGCAAACAACTTGCTGGACATACTCTATCTCTCGGACTACTTCTCAACACACCTTTCACATGTAGGTAGTGTTGACTTAAAAAAAAATATAGAAAATAAAATTCGATTAAATATTTAACCAACAAAAACAGCCATCCACTGGGCGGCCGTTTGCTACTCTCACCTCATTCCATCCGTATCGATTTTTCGCCTGCACAATCGCTTCGTACACAGCATTATGTTCTAAATTTTTTATTACGTACGACATTATAAAATGGCTGGCATCGGTCCTTATTGGTGTCGGTTTGATGTGGAACTCATGCCACTTGCCTGGATGCTGATACGTTTCGTTCATCTGTTGAAAAGCAGAAAGAAAAAAAGAAAAATTGTTTGAAAAAAAAATACAATCACACATGAAAAAGGACATTCGATGGTATAAATGTAAATGCCTCGGTTTTTCTCCCCCATTCGTTTTGTCGCATTCAAGGACCGCTCAGTGATGCTTTATATACGAAAAGTGTTTGATATGCAATTGTAATGTTTGCCCGGATATATCTATTGTCCCAGTGTGCCTAGTTAACTGCAGTAAGTGCTTATTCAGCCCACTTCGGATGAGTTTTCATTTTACTTTATATTTTTTTTTGCTGTTCGAAAGGCTTATTTCAGAGCAGATAGCAATTGTTCCCATAGTTGGAATAGACTGAGAAAATAAAACCGAGCTTACCTTGAGTTTCAAGGATATGTATTTATTTTAAAATATGGATACACTCTCTTTAGGTATAGTGGTTATATCCTCGCGTGTGTAGCAGTAGCGACCAGTTTTCTTATCGCTCATACGAACCAAAAAGGAACTATACAATTCCGGTTTTTTGTTTGCCGGTGGAAAGTAGGATTGTTCATCTATCTTTACGATATCCTTCAATGATAAAAATGCCTGCCATACATTAAAAAAAAGAGAGAGAAGAAAAGGGAAAATCTCGTTCAAAAAAGGGATAAAAATGGCAAAATGCTACTTCTTTGTGGAGTACGTAGAGAATCCTTTTTTTAATATAGTTCTTTATTTTTATCTAGAATTTTTTAGGATTTAGATTAAAGTTGAACAAGGAACAGAGAAGTTGCTAGTGGGGGTGCGGTATGAAGGTGGGTGGTAAGCCGTACTATTCGAAAGACAAATGGTCATCCCTTTTTGGTTTATTTAGTGGTCTTGGAGGCATGTTTGGAATTTTTAACAACATTATTGAATTACATTTTGGATTTGGCCGGCGGAGTCTACTAGATACGTGTGTGCTTTGTTTTCTTTGTTAGGATGGAGCTTACTTTATACGCCACTCTGGGGAGTAGTTTGTAGCTAGTGGTGTTTTCGTTCTTTTTTTTTTTGCTGCCATATAAGAAAAAGAAAAAGTTGTTATTCCTTTGCTTGGGAAATATGTTTTGCATGCTGTGTTATCTTATTGGGATTTTTCTTTTGTTGTTTGAAGAAAATGGAAATTAATGTTTGAAGAGCTACCCGGTTTTTGTTAAATGGACGATTGGATTGCTCTGTGGGGAATAGGATTGCGAGCGGAATGTATGTAGTAAGCGATTTTCGGAGCATGTCCTAAATCATCGCAATAATAGACTGCGTCTTTGTGTCGTTCGAAATGAAATATGAAGAGAGTCCAGAAGGCTTCGTAACGAGCTAAGGGACACTGTAAATGTGTCTGTATTCAATGGCGTACTCGGGAGTCTCTGAAAGTCTTCTTCATATGCATTCGTCAAAAAGATTGATTACTTGTCGGTTGTTGATCTATCTTACAGTCTGCTTACCAACATATTATGATGATTAGCAAACGCAGTTAAGTAGTGAAGGGGATAAAAGTATAATCGGCCAATGTGGTTCAAAGCTGTTTTTTTTTTTTTTTTGTCGGAGGTTGTTACTATCCGATGGATAGAGGTCCATTGTACTGCCAAACAGACACCTAACATTAATGTACTTAGTTTTTCCATCTTTCGAAGAAAGATGAGAAGGAGCTTCAGTGATGAAGAGCTTAGATGTTCGGCACTTACCACATCAGCCCCAAAGATCCGCCACCTGATGCGAGCAAAGGCGGGACAGCTACAGAGAAAGTGTTCCGCTGTGTCATCTTCCTCTCCGCAAGCAGGACAGATTTAAGTGTTTGGCAAAAGCTTGGTGGCCCGAAAGGACGCCCAAAAGCAGTCTTCAGTCGATTCAGTCGATTCTCCTAAGAGACAGAAGGAAAGACGCGGACCTTCAAAGCTTGGAGCTATATGGTATTCGTAAAATATTTAAAATTCAGTACAACTATGCCTAATCTTAGCTTCTGACAACCGTTCCAAATGTAAGTTATTGTTTTTTACATGTCATTATACTTTCAACATCATAGGCATCACATCGTTAGTGCAATGTGACTAAGTTCTCAGTTATGACGTTACTCTTTCGAAGACTGTTGCTCTCTATGTTATTCTTGGTTGTTGAACTTACAGTGCACTCTGAGGGTTCCATTCGAAGGGACCTGTGTTGGCATTTGGCTTTCTTAGTTTCTGACCGATCCAGCAATATCTTCACAGCCTTTTGCCAAAATAGCTGGTTGGCGTATAAGGTATCCATATGTTAAATAGTTTTTTTTTGTCTTAAGGCTAGGTAAGGTTAGGTCATGTAGAGTTGTGTGATGCAAGTAAACTCATCGACTTGGAGACATCTGAGGTCCACTGAGAATTCTCAGTTAAAAGTGAGCCTGGAAACAATATAGCAAACCAAGGCCCATCAAATGATTGGCCCTCTTAGGAACTCGTTGGTGAAGGATATCATAAAGAGTTTTCCAATAAGAGGTGTTATTGTGAATTAACCGCTATTTCGGTAGCTGTCACTTTTATTCTTTGACATTTGACAAGTAGAAACTACGCCATTACTAAAAATGGAACGATACACGCTTCAACAACGCATTGAAATTATTACAATTCACTACAAAAATGGTGAAAAAACACAAGCAACGAAACCATTGATCTTTTGAGGGAAATATATCTGAAAGTCTATTACCTCCGCGGTGATTGTAAAAACCATGGATCCATGGGAACGCAAGCGCCGGTCTTGCAGGGCTGGATATGGGTACGGTACGGTCTTTGCCATTGCAGCCATGGCAATAAAAAGTTTGGTTATGTAAAAACCCAACAGCTTTTGATTCGCTTCGCTTTATAGCGCATATGGCATAAAAACAAAGGGATAGCAGGCACCAGTTAGCAGGTCCTGTAGCTTTGCCATGCAGAAACTTCCGAAGCTTCAAAGGCAAACAATAGCGGAAGTCCGACATTATATTCAAAGGGTATCGACCTACTGTGCTATGATATTTGATACTTGATTTCCAAACTAGAGACAGGAACCCAAAAGTGGCGGGAACTCTATTTGTTCTTCCTTTTGTTCGACCTCCTCACCTGGCTTCTGTTTAGGAATAAAAAGCTGATCTTTGAGGCGGTGGGTGGTCAATATTTTTGTCTTCGTGCCGTTGGATCTTCATCTGAAGTGCAAATAACCAATTTCGGTAATGCTACTTACCAGGAAACAGGTATACCTTGGACTGGGAGAGCCTAAATGTTTTAAATAAATAAATAATTGGCGCAACAGGTCCGTATGGACCCAAGCCTAGCTTCTCACAACCATTCGTCTTGTGTGAGTTTTTTATTTTTGGGACGAATGGAAGGGATCTACAATTTTATGCCGAGTCCAAACGGCCAATTGAGAAGCTCTTTCATGACAGTTATACTCTCGGATGTTTGTCAGACGTTCGCGAGAGGTGGCGCAGCGAAAAAAACCTTAAGTTGGAATTTGGGTTTTCTCGGGATTCGAACCTGGGACCCCTCGCTTAGTAGTCCAACACACTAACCACTAAGCCACTGCGCCTAAATGTTTTACTTCCCCAAATTCTTAGAGTATACCTTACGGCTCATCATCGATCGCAAGCAGAAAGACTATTGACATTAGAATATGACCTTGCCTTAATCCCTGTTGTAATTGGAAACATTTCTAAGAGTAGGAGTTGTAAATAATAATAATCCTTTTGTAGTAGTGGGGTGTATGACGACTGAGTGTGGTACTTTCGCCACTCTGTTTTCTCCACTTACGTACTGCAGATGCTGAGGCACTCTACCGTACGACCATAAACTAAGTATTAAATATTTAATACTTAATACTTAATACTTAAATATTTAATACTTAATTTAGTATGTCAAACGAAATAAAGAAAAAAATGAGTCAATAAGGTGACGGGACCTGACGGGTTACACAGAGTCTATTTTTGGAGAAATATAAAGACGCACACAACTTGTTGTTTATGTTTTCAAAAGTCGTTCTTAGTGGTGGAACAGAGGCTGAGGTACTCTATCGTACTGTTCACTTCGCAAGTTCAACTCCTTTATTTCACAATTTTTTTCCCTAGTTACTAGTTTTACAGAGCTTTTTGTTTGTTTACTGGGATCGGTGGTGAGTGAGCTTTAAGAGCTTTAATTATTTGATTTAGCATTGCTAGTTCTTACAAAATCAAAAAAATATTGACCAAATAGGGTATTGCCAGAATGGCTTAATTTCAGGGTAATTTTATTTTATTGGTTTATTTATTATAACTAGTATCGCTTGTGGTCGAAAATCGTCCATTCATTTTATATGTAGGTATGTAAAATGTAATACTAAAAATCGTAGGTACCACAATTTATTATTTTCGTTAGTTATGTTTTTTTTTTAAGAGCGACATCTAGATATCGAAAAAATACGTAAATGAGTTGCTCCATTGGAAACACTTTCTTATCTAAGATTGATATTTGAATACGTTACTATGGTAATATGTCGGCGACAAATTGAATGTCGCCAAAATCCTTTCAATTACCTGTTTTGTATGGAGAATTCATAACTTAATTTTACCAGCCTTAATGGCGTCATATACCTACGATTTTTGGGTTTGTGCACATCTATGGCACAGAATATTTCGAATGATATAAGTTTTATTATCCTCATTTCAAAGTAAATACTTAAAAAGTGTACCGAAACTTTTGATGTTCACGTATTAATATTAAATAAATATTACGTTGCTTTAGGTGCTTGCTACAATTTCACATTTTTACAGGAGTTGTTCTAAATAGTAACTGTTTTGGAATGAAATTCATTTGCTGGGAAAAGATATCCATTATTTTTATCCATACCTGGTGAATGACCTACTCAGAATCCACGGATACAAGATTAAGGCAATGTTTGAACTCGACTTAGATATTGGGCAAACTGCCGCTGTGGTTGACGCACGACTGTGAACCTTGGTTGTACAGCGCTCTCAACAGAGTTTTGTTTGCAGTCCAGCGGGATGGTCATGGCATCATAAATGATTAATCAGTTAATTGTAGTCATCTCGGCAATTATATCAAGGCAAATGCATTTGCGCTGGCTGGTATTCTGCTTAATTGATTCAGCTCTACAGTATACCATTAGGCTACGCTTCGTCTACGTATAAAAAACGTTAGTGACAAAGCTGTCGTTGTTTTTCTTTCGCACGAATTCGTGTTAAAAGTTAAAAGCAGCAAAGAAAAAAGTGAAAGAAGTATACATTTCGTTTTTTTTTTGTTTTGCTTTCGCACAGACGAACAAATTTAAAGTTGCTTAAAGCCATACGTTAGTGCAAACGAAACGAAAGAGCGTTTACATTCTGCACACTGCTGCCAACCGAATGATAATTATCGTACCGGATACAGTGGTTGACACCCCTTTCTTTTGATACAGTTGTTGGCACCTCTGTGTTCAATAGCAATTTGCTCTGGTTCAAATATTTCTTTGGAGAACAAATTTTTTCTTCCAATAGTATTATAAATTCATAACATTTTCCTAATGTGTTTTTGTTAAAGGCTGTCTACAATCGATATTTGTAAATGAAAGCGTAAACACCTATCAGTGCAATTTCTTTTAGTGCGAAATTTTGTGAATTTTTATAAGGACTTCAAATTTGGTAAGTACAGATTTTCTTTTTAATTCTTTAAGTAATAACAAAATCTTTTGCTTTTTCAAATGACAATGTTTTAAATATTATTAACTTAAGTTTAAATATTGAAATTATTTGCTAGTATATTAAATAAGAGGGGTGCCAATAACTGTATCAAAAAAAATCAATAGGTTCTATCGTTGACAGGGGTGCCAATAACTTGTTTATATGGGGTTACAGTTGTTAGCACTGCCAATAACTGTACATTTCACGGTGTCTACAACTGTAGTAAATGACAGTTATTTGTTTCAGATTTTTGAAAATGCCTAAACAAAAGAAAAGTTATGATGCGGATCGCCTTCAACTAGCTCTTTCGGCAATAAAAGGCGGAACGTTTTCAAAGAAGAAAGCTTCGGAATTTTACGGTATACCAAGATCAACTATTCAGTTCCGTGTTGGTACCACTTTTAAGAAACCAGGTCATGGCCCGTCTCCAATTTTAACGAAGGAGGATGAGGTAACAATAGTTGAATGGATAAAGCTTTGCCAACTTAAAGGTTTCTCAAAGCGAAAGGAAGATGTTTTGTTTGTTGTCAACGAATTTCTAGAGCAAAATGAAAGGGAACATCCTTTTGGAAAAGACAACATTCCAGGAAAAGGGGGGTTCAATGCGTTTTCACAGCGGCATCCGTCACTTAGATTCAGAGCAGTTGATTCTGTATCATCTGCTAGCCCGAATGTGGCGGTGTCGGATATTTTTGATTGGTTTAATTCAATCCAACAATACTTACATAGAAGACAATGATTACTTTTCAATTTTGGAGGATCCAAGTAGAGTTTTTAATGGAGATGAGACCAATTTCATGCTCTGCCCGAAAAAGAAAGCTGTTTTAGCTGCGAAAGGGTCTAAAAATATATACGAGATTGACAGAGGTTTGGCCAAATCCAATTTAACAGTAATGTTTTCATTCTCCGCTTTGGGAGTTATGTGCCCACCGATGATCATATATCCATATAAAAACGAAACAAGGAATGTGAAAAATTAAAGCGAATAACAAAAAAAGTTACAAAACCATGTAAACTAAAGGAAATAAACAAAAATAAGAGAATGGTACCAAAAACTATTAAACCCACCATTTCAAGCACTGTTACTACTTCCGCGTTAGCCTTGAGGAAAGAAAGTCCTGGAGAAAAGATGCTTGTCGAGATATACGATGAGATCAGCCAAGATAATGAAAACCTTCAAAGCCAACACAGGGAAGGTAACCACATAAAAAAAAAACTATATTTTAAGTTAATGCCGCAGAGATTGGAGAAAATTCTTTTTGTTCTGGGCAAATGTGCTTTTCTTGCACAAAATGTATGACTGCAATTCCAAGCTCATGGTATTAGATGTTGCAGTTGCCGCCGAGAGTATCATATTAAATGCTTGAAAAAAAAAATAACTATGTGTATATTCCTATATTTACAAGACATTGAATTAATTTCTTTATAACTTTTAAAGTTAGTTTCTTAATACAAAAACTGAATTTATTTATTTATTTGCTTTTTGATTCATGGATTTATAATTTCTTAATATAATTTTAATATTAGTTTATCAAGCTGTCTCATTTTTGTTTTAATAAACTCAAATAAAGGAGAATTAAACAAATTTCAATAAATCGGTAGTTTTTATTTGATAATTGTTTTTGAGTGCCAACAACTGTAGTTTCCTATAATGCCGACTACTATACAGGGGTGCCAACTTCTGTAGTTTTTGATTGATGTATTTTGCTTTTCATTTAATGCGAAATCGGAACCCCTTAAATAGAAAACTCAATTTTTAGTTAAAAGAAAATTCCTTAAGCATTGTATAAATGTATACGATATTACAATCGCATTTAAAATAACAAATCAACGAATCTTCAAAATCAAAAATTCGTTATGGGTGGCAACTACTGTATCCCATACGCTATGCTACATTTATGATAATTTCAGGTCTTGTATGATGTATGATAGGAAGTCATTATCATACGCAAAATGTATGATAATTGTTTGATTATGTATTACCGTAAATATCTTGCCGTAATTCTGCCACTGAGCGATTTACTTGCGAAATGTACTAGTTTTGTTCCTTTCTATCTTTCTATCTCTTTTCTACGTTTATCCCTTACGCAAAAAAATTATGTATTTTAGAGAAACATACAAAAGTTTTCATTTTTCGCTCGGAAGTTTTTTCAATTACAGCGTTTCGTTTCAGCCTAGAAATTTCTCCATTATTATTATATGTACTCGAAGTTCCTAGGTTAGGTTGAGTGGGGTTGTGAGATCGTCACAAAAGAACAGGCACCAAGACGGGCCCATCGCCATCCCCAGGGAACCATTACGGTTATAAACCTAAACCAAATCGCCCAAACAGTCAATTTCCCTGCAGAAGTTAATTATTGTTCCAACACTGTTTGAGGAACCAACCTCCTCTAAGTTGTTAAAGAAGTACCTGCCCCGGTGCCTCCTTCTACTCCGAGCAATTGCTTGACACTCGCAAAGAAGATGGGAGATATCTTCCGTGACTTGTAGGTCCTCACAGTACCTGCATATATCCGTGTGAGCTAAGCCCAGTCTCATGGCATGCTTCCTTAGAAGGCCGTGTCCAGAGAGTATTCCTACCGTTAGTCTTAACTTTGTTCTACTGAGATTTAGTAATTCTTCAGATTTTTTCCTATTAAAAACGGGCCACATTGCCTTTGAGACCCTATGTCCTTCTAGCTGTGACCATCTGGTGGCTGCTTTATTCAAGGTTTTCTCAAGGACAACCCTTCTAGCAATGGCCATAGGTGGCCTGATACCCTTAACCATTGTATTTAGTGGGAGCTCCGCTCCTTCCTTAGCCAGAACGTCGGCTTTCTCGCTGCCTTCAATATCAGAATGTCCAACACAATCTGACATAGTTCTACGAACATAATGCATTGCGCGGAAATTCCTGACTATTTCAGATTTGGTGGTATAGGATTCTAGCGCTTGAAGCGCAGCCTGGCTATAAATGTAGATGGCGAAATTCTTATTGGATATCGATCTCATCTCAAGTACCTCCGCAGCTTTGAGTACGGCCAGAATCTCTGCCTGGAACACACTCCATGTGTCCGGAAGTCTCAGGGCCAGATGTAGGTCCAACTCGCTGGAGTATATGCTTGACCCCGTACCCTCACCAGTTTTGGAACCATCAGTATATATTGAGATTGTCCCTCGAAGCTAAGTTCCTATGCCAGTCCTGTCTGTCAGGATACGACACATCGTATGGAGTGTCAAAATCAAGTTTACCAAGACTTTCATCCGCTTTTTCCGGGATATCAGAGAATGATTCCTTCAAAATAGTACTATGCCCTAAACTACTATTTTTAAGAAGCCCTAAATTAATAAGCCGTAGCGCACTATTACCTGCATTTGATTGTATTTGTAGTTCCAGTGGTAAAAGGTGCAAAAACGCTTCCAGTGTAGCCGTTGGTGTGGTACGTAAAACACCCGTAACGGCAATGCAGGCTGTTTGTTTGTACCCTGGTCAACGTATCCCGTACTTACTTCTTGTTCGTGGCCTTCCACCAAACGAGAGCCCCTTAAGTAATTATGGGCCTTACTACCATTACTCGAAGTTCCTAAATGCGAACGTTTATTATAAAATTAAATTAAATTCCAAACATTGTCGGCCATTATGATACATGCGATTGTATAAATAAGACTTAGCAATTGCTTTTACTCAAAAGAATGTCAAAACGTTGTTAGGTTTCGTATTAATGAAATCTGATTTGAGTGACCTCCAACTTTTGATATGTTCGAAAAGCGGAGCCACTTACCTTCTACTAAGATCGGTGTGAATAAAACGTAGCAATTGCTACAATAATCCAATAACAATTGCTAAGTGCTTTAACTTTCCCACTATTTTTTACTCAAAGTGTTTGGGCACGTTGTGCATAGAATAAGGACACTGAGGTTAATTTGAAAACCTTCGCTCCACTTAACATTAATTATTTATTTAAAGAGCTATACTTCATTAATTGACAATTCATAATGAGTAGGATGTATTTTACAAAGTTCGTAAGTGTAGATAATTTGCTTCCGATCTTGTCCCTTGTCGTTACCCAACTGTCCACCGCCTGAGTCGTCGCTTTTCATCTAATCATCACCGTTGTCTTCGTCGAGTTGTGGTTTGAGTTCAAAAGTGTTGGAGATCAAACACTAAGCAAATACTACTTTTTATTCATTGTATGTGAATGTCTATTTAAAGCTACAGACACACGCATAAAGTCGTTCCTAGTAACATTTTTTAGTAAATTGAGTTTCCGAAAGAAGCTGTCAAAATTATCATAGACAATATCTACGGAAAAATGATTGAATTCATTTTTTGAACAATTTTGCGTTTTTGTCGATAAATTGGTAATAAACAGCCAGAGTTTGGGGAAAACTCTTATGTTAAAGTGGCCCAAGAAGCAAAACAACATTTTATGAATATCTTTTACATGCGCCTATAAATGGGATCTATATAAGAGCTGGCATTTAATTCTTTGGTTTTGGTTCATTGCCGATCTTACAGTAAGTAAAGAAATTATTTAAATGATACCAAAATTGTGTGCACCATCGAAAGAAACATTATTCTGCGTTTCCAATTATGTTTTAAAATGGAGAGAAAAATTCCCAAAAATTTTAATGTCAGCATTAAGTTAGCAAAACGCCTCTTGTGCGATGTGATACCGACTATTGCAAATTACAATCAAATAGATTTATGTGCAAATTAGATGCCAGATCTATGACTTCACGATTGAACAGCTGTGTGTTTCTGTTGTTCTTGGTGAAGGTACTGTAAATTGCCAAAAACACTTTTTCATCGCAAGCTACATACCTCCAACAAGTCTACTATGTGTATATGAAGGTAATCTTGTCAACATTGAATTCATCTCTAATCAGCTGAGTGAAGATCAAAATTTATTTGTATTAGGTGATTTTAATTTAGGAGACATAAATTGGTCTTATTCTAACGATGATAAATGTTTAATTCCATTTAATATGAAATCTGTTTGTGAACATACTGTTGTTGATTCCATGTTTGCGTTAGGGTTATTTCAAAAAAATTACTGTCATAATTCTTTAAATAGACTACTTGATCTTGTGTTTGTAAACGATAACGTAAATTGCACTGTTGGTAGAGTGTTATTCCCATTAATGAAAAATTCTATAAATCATGATGCTCTTTGTTTATATACAATATAATTCTCTTATGTCTATGGGTTTAATCCACTGCAATAACAATGATATTAAATACAATTATTCGAAAGCAAATTACACCGCCCTTAATCAATATCTCTCCTCAATTGATTGGCCAAGTATTTTTTCAGGATTGCAACTTGCTGATGTAAATCAAATATTTTTAAATATATTACAGAATGGTTTTGTTATGTTTGTTCCCAAATGTAGGAATAGACAAACTTTTAAGCTGCCATGGCATAATCATCGTTTGACTAATTTGAAGACGGCTAAAAACAAGTCTTTTAAACAATTTAAAAAGTCAAACCTTGAAGTGGACAAAAAACGTTTCTCACAGCTGCGCCGTGAATATGAATTTTTAAACAAATTTCTGTACAGACAGTACATAATGAACATTGAGTCTAAAATAACTAAAGATCCAAGAGGTTTTTGGACATTTTTGAAAAGTAAAAAAAAAGAATATATCACTCTCCAAAACATGGAGTTTGAAGGTGAAGTTTCTAGTAGCATCGATTCAACATGTGAGCTCTTTGCAAAGTTTTTCCAATCGGTATATGTCGATCACTCTAACGTTTCTTGGTCTCAAGTAGATCCTTATGAATTTGACTCTTGTTTAGGATCATTAAATTTTTCCACTGATGATGTTTTGCAGGGCATACAATCATTAGACTCTTGTCAAAGTGCTGGTCCTGACAGGATTCCTTTTGAAGTACTAAAGAACTGCAAATCGTCGTTATCCTTCCCATTAAAACTTCTTTATAATTTATCTCTATCGTCTGGCACATTCTTGGATGAATGGAAAACGTCATTTATATCCCCCATATTCAAAGCTGGCTCAAAGCAGAAAGTAAAAAATTATCGTGGTATATCAAAACTTTCTGCTATTCCAAAACTTTTTGAGTCAATTGTGACAACCAAACTCAATTTCTCATTTAAAGAACAAATCACTCCACACCAGCGCAGCTTTGTATCTGGTAGATCTACAGTGACTAACCTAATGCTTTTCAGTAAATACCTCTTCGATTCCGTAGAATTAGGTTATCAGGTTGATGTTGTATTTACAGATTTTGTGAAAGCCTTCGACACTGTTTGTCAAAATATACTCATCGATAAATTAAGATCATTTGGCATTCACTCGAGCCTCCTTAAATGGATCTATAGTTACCTTACAAAAAGGAAGCAAATTGTTAAAATTGGTTCTTCTCAATCGAGGCCTATTGACGTTTTATTGGGTGTTCCTCAAGGCAGTCACTTAGGACCTCTGCTGTTTAATATTTTTATCAATGATATTCCAACTATGCTTCAGCATGCTCATTGTCTTATTTATGCTGACGATTTAAAAATATTTTTGCGTGTTAAAAGCATTTTCGATTGCAATAGGCTTCAATCCGATTTGAACTCAGTTGTCAATTGGTGCAAGCTAAACCAGCTGTCCTTGAATATTACAAAATGTCATTCCTTTTCTGTTTACCGTATTTTGTCTCCAGTTATTTATCAATATAACATTTCCGAAATTTCACTTACTAACGTAACTGAAGTTAAAGATCTTGGGGTGATTTTTGACACCAAAATTTCATTTTCACTTCACATTGACTATGTTGTTGCTAAGGCTAACTCTATGCTTGGATTCCTCAAACGATCATGTGCCGTATTTTCTAGTTCTTATTCTCTTAAATCTGTTTATATGTCCCTTGTTCGTCCTTTTCTTGAATATTGCTCCATTATTTGGTGCCCTAACAATTTTACTTCTATAAATCGGTTGGAAAGAGTGCAAAAGTCATTTACAAGATTTGTAATTGCTCAATTGAAATGGAACCTTGATGAAAGACCCTCTTATTCTACTAGATGTGCATTAATAGGGTTAGATACCCTTGAGAAAAGACGTAATGTTCAGTGTATATTGTTTGTTCATGATGTGTTTTCTTATCGCATAAAGTGTGCTGAAATTCTAGAGAATTTTTTGTTTTACGCACCTGAAAGAATACTCAGATCTAGAAATTTATTATTTAATCCTAGGCATATTTACAATTATGGTCTTAATGATCCTACTACTAAATGTATTAATTTATTCAATTCTGTTTGTACAGAAATTGATTTGTGTGATGATAGAGAGAAAGTTAAATCTGTAATTTTAAATATTCATGTATCATAATAAAATTTTGCTTCTTGTTAATTTATTAATTCCTAAGTTACTTAAAACCTATTGTATTATACTATATATTTTTAATTATTATATCACCATATATTATATCCGAAATCTGTTAGAGTTAAGCTCGGTAGATGAATAAAGTAAAGTAAAGTAAAGTATATTACAGGGGAAGCATCGGTTATTGTATGAGTTATTCTTATGTTGAAAAAAATATTTAATTAATTAGTTTAACTGAGCTAAGTGTTACATACGAGTTAGGAGGCAGTTACGAATTTTTTTTTTTGATAAACTTAGAGAAAAAACCAAAGATACAAGGTGCTCAAAAATCTAGTCAAGCGCTGTAGTTAACCCAGTTCGCACCCGGTATGCCCAATATTTTCTGTCCCGCTAAGAAAACCCTGCACAATGAATCGAGGCATTTTTTTTTTTAGTTATGAACACCTCAGAAAGCCTTTACAAATCCTGTATGATGATTTGAGGTCTCGTATGATAAAAATGAGCAAATTGAAGAATAACTCACTTCCAAGAATATGGAACCACTAACTGCATAAAGGGTTTCAAAATTATTCAAATTACAAGGTCTTTACTTTTTAAAGTTAATGTAACGTTCAATAGCCATGAGGTATTTTATATGTAATACCTACTCGCAAAATGTAGTAGATTAAAAAGAAAGGTACACGATTCCATTATGTGGAAATAAAATCAGATTTGCAAAGCTCTCTCGCCAATACTACAAGCCTTGCAGATTCAGAACCTTTTTTCTTAAACGAAAACGTGATTTATACATATATTCCCCTAGCACCCTGTATGCCAACAGCTAAGAAAACCCGTTTTTGAAATCCACTCAGTGTTAAGAACACATCATTTATAGCTGACTCCAAAGAAACAAAATCCAATTATCGCCCAGTTATGCCCCCGAGCAAATCACATTCAAATGTCGTAACTAATAACTTTCCTTTCAGTGGCACAATCCAATTTCAATCGCAGACGCAATAATATTACGTATCAAAATATCTAATTACATCTCATCCCTACAGAGTAGGTAGCTACACATATCCGATAGAAACACATGTACTACATCCCGATCCCGAATCGGACATCTTCTTATCCTGCAGCAATTTTAATTGACTTTTAATTATTCCACCAATTTTATTTTCACTACGGATACGGTGTGCCCCCATACCGTGCACGTGATTCGAACTACACATCCTTAACCTTAGCGTGGGTGTAGCCGTGTAGGTACTTGAAAGCGAAACCGTTTTCAATGAAACCGGAAACTGTTCAATTTTATAATTCAATTCCGATAAAACTCATGACATCCTTTCGCATGCCGGTTGCCCCCTTTCCATGATTTACCTTTCATGAGTTACTTCCCTGCATGGAGTCGCTATCCGATTGATACCATAATATACCATATTCTTACAGTCGGTACCTCTGCACCCAATATACAAACAAAACGTAAGGATTCATTAAAATCGCCCTAAGGCGATCTTCGAGTTCGAACTTAAACGTGGTATAGGCTGGCTGCAGAAAAAAAAAACCTGATAAAACTTGGAATTGTTGTTAAGGTAATTTGCAAAAGCGAGTAGGTATAACCCAAACAGAGATGAGGTTGACCCAGGGGAATATTTGATTGGGATGATAAGAAAAGCGGTTGGGATTGGGACCTTACCCATTTGTTTCACTGTTCGTACCTATATCTGCTGTATTCTGTGCGGGTGTTCAAGAGGCAACACAAAAAAGGATGAAACTTTGCGATTACTCCTTTTTGTTTTGTTTTTGTACAGTTTATAGACATATAGTAGTCTTTTTTCTAATGCATTTTTGGGAGGTGCTCTCATCCACTAGCATTCAAATGAGATAAACGAGTTTTTCCTTGGTTTAATTTCAAAGGATATTTGGATGGGGTTTCGCTTCGCTTTTTTCGTGGTAGTAGAGCAATTTGTATGTGCGGGCGGGATAGGTGCCCGCCCATGTCAGTGGGATTGTGTTTGTTTGGTTTTTTTCCCAGCGATTGTCCTCGAAAAGTTTTAAAATTAAATTAAATGCTTTCATGTTCACATTTTGTGTGTATTTTTTTTTTTTATCAATAAATTTAAATGGAAATCATCAAGGTGTCCGCCTGTTTCGGGCGAATACACATATACAGTCCCTCGGGGAATTTGTTTCGTTGTATGTTTACATGGTGGCCCTGTACAATTCTGTCAAAATTAAGCCATTTATTGTCAACTTTTAGTAGCGTGTGTCGATACCATAGAAATGAGATCAAACAAGGCTAACAAACTTTACAAATTGCGTCTTCAATAATACAGTTATTAGGGAATTTATTTTCCAGGTGAATGGTGAGCTTTATTAATGTACCTTAGTCAATTTTCATTGGTTTCACTATTTTTCAAGTTGAAATTACAAAGCTACGGGTGAATATTTTTGGGTTTCGTTGTTGTAACTTCTTATGGGTGTTTTTTTTTTTTAATAGAAACTACGAGTAAAACTGAGAATAATGAATGTGAACTGTAGTTTGAATATTCATTTGTGCATGCTGTTGTTTTATCAATTATTGACCGACTGACCGTTCGGTATTTATATATTTCATGGAGTGCATTTTAGATTATTCATGAGTGTTGGTCGTTAATAATTTGTGTGGTGGGCGTTGTTGGTTCGCCTTTTTCGAAAGAAGTTAATTGTATAATTGCCGCACTACGCTAGCCCCCCTGTCATTTCGCGATGATGTCAAAATATGTGTCAGATTTGTTACAAACATTCGACCATTGAAAATTGTGGTACATTTCTTAGTATTCATTTTAAAATGAGGGGTTGATTTTCTACCACAAGGGAATAATTGCAATGTCTTAGGGCAAATTAAAAGAAAGTTTCAAAATGATGGTTCCCCAAATTTTCTGGGCGCCTTGGTAGGACGTCGTTGTTGTCATGCGTCAGACAACTGTCGTCTGAAAATGAGTACAGAATCGAATATAGCTCCAGAAATGGGAACTCCGATTAAGTTTTATTTGAGGGGGTTTGGTAAAACTTTGCACTGGGTCTTAGTTTCCAAATGGTATCATTTTTTTTTTTAAATTATTAAATACTATTACAGATTGAAATAATGACTTCTGAGATTATTCCCAGCGCTATGAAAAAAGCATTTCAGATTAGGGACTCGGTATACCTCCCATACAGCAAATTTTATTGAAAAAAAAACTCAATATCCTTGCATACGGCAGCTTTATCGTTAAAATTTGGTAAATGGACGTATATTGAACCTTTGATAGCAATTTGAATAATATCTGCGGTTCTAAACAAGAAATACCATCATTCACGTTCCAAAATGTGAGCGAGTTTGAATATGGATAGTGGTCTATGTGTCACCAATCTTAGAGCAAAGTTTGTAAACGTCTCTTTTGCCGATATTCGAAACAGTCTTAGATTTCTCTGGCCAATCAGTAATATTCGTCATGATCTTGGAAGGTGGCAGAACAGTGCACTTGTAAAGTTCCTAAAATGTTTACAACACATAATTGTTTGGGACGATTGCATTAAGACTCACAAACAGCCGGTGCCAAAATTCAGGTGACACATTCAGATAAAGAATGGAAAAAGTGTACCATTGAATGGACTCACACTTATTTCAAACACATCCAACATTTTGAATTATTATTTTCTCAAATTTCAAGTTCCGAACTATTATTTCTTAAATTTCTTAACCTTTGTATTTCAGCATTTGGGAAAATAATCGTTCGAAAAATGAAATTTGAGAAAATAGTAGATCAAAATTCGCGCGAATTTAAGCGCGAAAATCGGTGCCAAATTTCTTAATCCTTGTATTTCAGCATTTGAGAAAATAATAGTTCGAAATTCGAAATTTAAGAAAATAATAGTTCGAAATTCGTGCGATTTCTTAAATTACTAGTTTTGAACTATTATTTCTCAAATTTCTTAATCTTTGTACAGACGAATCCCTCTAAGTCGAATTTTTAGTTCGAGTTAGAGGGATTTAATATATATTTCTTTTTAAACGACCCTATCTAAGGTAAAAAATATGAAAGTAGGTACATTTTGAACCAAATTAGTTATTTTTGGTTGGAATTTGAAAGTAGCATTGTTCACTCGTTTAATAAATCATTTTCATTTTCACTCTAACTAGAACAACAACACAAGTATTGGGCACCTGCAAATATTGAGCATTAAATTTTAAGTAGAATATGTATGTACAAGTACATATCTAAATGCATATACATATTGTATGTAGAAACACAACGTTTCGTCGCGACGCAACACTTGCGGGAGGGTGATCTTTTTTTGATTATGTTTTCTTCAGACAAACAATTCGACTTAGAGGAATATTGTAATAGGTCAAGAATCAAAAGAATATGTTCGAGTTAGAGGGATTTTCGACTTAGAGGATGACTTTTCTGTGCAAAAATTGGGTCGAAAAATAGAAGGAAATTCGCGTTAAATGAGGTCCGACTTAGAGGTATTCGACTGCATTTCAACATTTGAAAAAATAACTCGCTCTAAATTTAAACTATCTATAATTATGTATAAAAATTGAGCTATAAAAATTCTGTTCGTTTGTCGCCGATTCACACCTTAACGCATATACAGATTTTAATCAAACTTTCACACATTTTTGGTATTGGTCTATATATGGTTTTTGTGAAGTTTTATTGACATCGGAAAACGTATGTGTGTGTTGTACAAGCGTGAAAAAACATATGAATGTCAGTACATTTTGTTTTTTTTTTTTTTAATATAAAAATCAATTGCTGTGCGTTATTCGGGTAAAAACTCAAGAACAGCTCGACGGATTTGAATGATTTTTTGTTTGTCTTGAATCAGGCATGGTTTAAAGTGAAATTAAAATGAAAATTCGAAAAATTCTCAACAGGTGGCGCTGTTGTAATATTTTGCTTTTCATCTATCTCCTTCTATAAATATATATCAAAATGAGTCGCGTTCTGTTAATGCCTTAACCGATTTTGTTTCTGGAAATTTCAAATGAAAGGTGACGTCAACACCAAGGTTTGTATGGATATACGGTTTTGTATGTTTATTGGTTATACAAGATATAGGAATTTTAGTGAACATTCCTGTGTTGTCAAGCTCCTAAACCCGTCAACCGATTTAAATGAAATTTTGTGGTTGTTTATGGTTGGTTGCAGCTTAAAGGAAAGGATCGTTTTGGGCACGATAGGTGGCGTTGCTGTCAGTCTCCGAAACCACTCAACTGATTTCAATTTTGTGGATGAGTATGATGTTTGGTTTCAGTTGGGAAACTAGGATAGTTTTCGATCCGATAGGTGGCGCTGTTGTAGATACCTCTTGGCTTTATGGTGGTGGGGGCAAATCGCAAGCATTAAAGAATATGTGATGTGGCATGTGGCCTATGAGTGCGTATCCCGTGCGGCACATATCGCTTGGTAGAATGAAGGGGAGATTTATTGTGTTCATGATTCGAATACCATATCATTTTTACAAATTGACCACTCGCTTAAGTAGTCCAGCATACTAATCACTGAGCCCTTGTGTTCAGAAGTCGCAACTACTGGTGTAATGTTTTATAGCACCTCTATCGAATGTGAAAATTTCGGACGAGCACCATGACATACCGCACGATTTTTCAAACAAAAGCTCAAAACGATCGAAGGCTTCATCGTTAAGCACAATGTTTCGCGTTTCTGGATGTACTTGGTCGAATGGCAGAAGCGAGGATTGCCGATTTCCCACATTCTACTTTGGTTGATTTGGTTAATTGAGAAAATCTGACCGGACCAACACAATTCAATCAGTAGCGTGGAAAAAATCGACCAAGCAGTAGACCCGGAAACCTATGATGTCCTTTCTATGCATTGAACTTAATTGAATTCCAAAGGAGTTTCATTCGATCAATAGACAATTTTAGGCGGTACGAAGAAGTGCGCCGAGTCAGCTAGTTATTTTATATAATTTTTCATTCTTTGTAGTTTTGTAGGCTTTATTTCACAAGCAATGTTAGGCGTTATTTCACTTTGTAAAGCGAAACAAACGCCGAATTTTGGAATTCGGCGTTATTTCGCTTGGCGTTATTTTACGGCAACCAAACAGCCTTCAGAAGATCCTTGATGAACACTATCCTACAAACAATTTGTTATGTTGATGTGACAGATTGGTTGAATAGCTTTCGCTATGAACATGATTTAACGTGATTTGACCATCAAGATCGAACGATCTATGCAAAATCGCCACTGACCGATTCCCTTAAAATCAATATAACCAATGACATCACTCAAAGTCAGTTGGATATATGCAGCGGTCAATTAAAATTGAATTAAGTATACATAACGGCCTACTCGTATAAATGCCTTTCAATTAAAAAAAAATTCTTTTCCTTTAACACAGTTTGCTTTGTTCCATTTCTCGTCGTACTTGAAAAACTCTTTAAAAGACTGTGTTGCAAAAATATACCGCACCTAAAAAATTCACAATGCTGTACACATTTACATTAAGGTTGACCTTATCCCTTAACCCGTAGTTAAAAGAGCATATTGCTAAACATGAAAAAAGGAAAATTAAACGGTAGTATATTGAAGCTATGTCCATTATGATTGCACTCGAAAAATTATTTACCGACAGATGCCTTTTAAAACAGCCCAAAATATGGGTGACCGACGTATTTTGAACACATTTCACATAGAAAGAAGTCGGGTATCGAATGCCAGTGGCTTCCGAACAGCCTATACAATGTGTGGTGTGTATTGGCTGGCATGATGCCATTTGACCGCGTTTTGCGAAAAGCAACCCAAGAAAAGGTACGTAGAGAATGCCAATTATTGCTCTCACATTAAACACACAACAAGAGAAAAATCGCATAGAATACTTTGAACACGATTGGTCCCAAACACCTCAAATGTGCACACGAAATTGTTGTCACATATCTATCCCATCTAAAGCATCACTGAAACGTACAAATTTGTCAAAAGAATAAGACCACTCACCAATAGCCTCCTGTAGAGCAGCTTAATCTCATCCAAATTCGGTATCGACTCGATTGTCCACGTCAGATTGTAATGGTCCAGCGCTCCGCTCAGTGCTGGTGATATAAAATCCGCCGGTCCCGGCCGTCCCGAAACCTCAATATACTTTTTCGTCCTTCCCAGGGCGTTATCGGCCACACAACTGTAGTTGCCAAAGTCCGATTGCTGGAAGTTCCGAATCGCCAAACTGTAACGATCATCACGCGGATGCATCGATCGACGATCGGTTGGATCCAATAGAAATGAGTTCTGATACCACAGCATCTGCAAAGAAAATTCGTAAGTACATAAATATACAAATGAGATATATTCAAAGCGAATGCCAGTCATCCTCTCATCATCATCAAGCCCCGCCCCCAGCTATAGACGGAGTATTTTGCTTTACAACATAAAAAAAAGGAAAAAGCATCCGCCGGGGCAATGGAAGGCACATAAGTAAAACATCGAAAAGTCATATTTGCTGCAGGATTACTGGGAATACACATTCTCTTTGTATATTTGCGAACCCTTTCCACCCCGCCATTAAAACTTCATTCAAACATCCTTTGAGGGCACCAGTACCACAACGGCTTTCACGTTGTTGCCTTTTTGATTTATTTTCTGGTTTTCTGCGAAAAGGATGAATAAATTTGGCATGGAGTGGAGCAAAATATGAAAGGGTTCACATACATACACAACAAATGGGGAGACGCAACAGAAAAAAAAAATCTTCATCATCATCAACCTACCTCGGAATTAACATCCCCATGGACAATGCAAACCAATTCAATATCATATCCTTCCGCTGCATGCACCCACGATTTTTCCACTGTGATTTCTGGTGGAGCTGCAAGTATAGAAAAGAAAGTAAACAGTTAGTATTGGTGTGTGTGTGTGTGCGTGTGTGAGCTGGCAAACATGATTCACTCTTGTCGAAGGGAAGAAATGCAATTTTATTATCTTCCTTTGCGCGCACAGGAAAAGCGCACACAGCCAAAGGGCGGTTTTCGGCATAAGAAACATTTAAGCGGGCTTTACTCCCCCCCTCCCCCACCAACGAGTATATATGAAATTTCAAATACCAAACCAGTGCATATTATAAACTCTGGCTTGTGTCACTGGGTGAATGGTGATGGGGCGAAATCGCATTCAAATAAAATGCAACGGAGTTGCCTGCTCTCACATATCCTATCCTGGGGGATAAGTCTTTGAGGCCAATTGATAGTAGAGCATCCATCGTTCTTCATTTTCCCCATCCCTTAGCCTTTCAGAATGACGACAACGACGCAAGAGTTAAATTCAATTTCCAAATAGTACTCCATCTCCGCGTCGTGCTAAGCCGTTCATATAGAGCTCTTACCCCCCGAAAGGATTCGCCTGATAAGAGCCAAGGCTATTGTGTTTTGCGCTATGGGTGGGATGGAGAATATTATTCAAATTGAAATTCGCTTTTCACCTTATCTTCTTATTTTTGTTTTGTATGTTTCAGTTGTTTTTTGGACGAGCCTTTTGGGCGGGCATTTGATTCGAATGCGAATCGACCGACAGAGGAGGGGAGTCTTCCCTTTTTTTTGTAGCTTGTTGCTAAAGAGGTGAAAGAAAAGCAATTATCTGAGGAATTCAAAGACTTGAGTATGCGTCTGTTGTTTGGCACACTCTGACGAGTCGGAGGGGTCGGGGAGGTCGGAGGGACTTGTGAGACGTTTTAATAATGAAAATCTGAATAAACTCTGAATGGCATCAGACTGTCTGATCCTATTAAGTCGGCTTTTGTATTCACATTCAAATAAAATTTAGCTCAAAGTGCCCATTCAAGAATATTTATATCGTGCAAGATGGGCATCGATAAAATGCTAATTAACGTTCGTTTGATTTTGATGCGATTGCTGGGGACTGTACTTCATCCATATATTAAGTGATTTTCCACCTCAGATACTAGATAATTGCTTTAAATTTACTAGACGTTGAAGGACTTTTATAAAGGGCGCCGATTATATTCAAATATGTGTATGTTGATGTTGAGTATGGATATTTTGGAGTGAACTAGACTGATTTAACTTGTATCTTAAAGTGAGCTGAGGAAACACTTAGAGCTTAAAGGTTACCACTGATATACGCATATAAGAGTGACAAGATATAGAAACAGTAACACAAAATATGACAGCAGCAGTTTTGTTAGCGCCGAAAGTTTTAGAAAACAGTTGATTTTGGGTACTTTGAAATATTCAAATATGGCCGATAATACCTGATTATTCAAGCAAAGGGTACATTGTCATCGACTAACCCTTATGGCCAGTAAGGGACAGATGAACCAGAATATGCACGAACTGTATGCTCCTGGATAGTTGTACGATTTTTCATCAATAAGAGGTTGAAAACATCTTACACAAATGGATTAAGCTTTGTCTTTCGTATACCTCCTCGCATTTGTGCAGCTGATAGCAGCCAACGACTCAAAAGAGGGACTGAATGTGAAATTCCCGACAGTTAGAGATATTTACCTTTGGAAAATTACTAAAAATTTGTAGGACAAAAGGTTGGAAACTCTACACGGAAAGAATTGAAAATCACCAGTTGCAAAATATTGAGTTGCAATTCACGAATTATATCTTTGTCGCAAATTACAACGATTTTTTCTTGGATTGATATAAAAATTCGTAATTCGACATTGAAAACGGCGTAGAATACAAAATTCTGTTTGTTGAATTTTGCGATTAGAAGTATTAATTCGAGCTTCTTTCATTTGTAGTGATTTGCGATATTGTTTGGCGCAATTTACCACTTCAATGGGTCAATTTCTGAAGCACTACTTCACAATCGCAAATTGCAAAAAGGATTTGCTGATTTACAAACACTGAGTGATGAATCAATGAAATCTTATAATAATTTAACTACATGTAAATTGAAAACGTAAAATCACGTAGAGAAATCGTGAATTCCAAAATATTTTTTTGTAATTTCCATGGAATTAACTATCCGATGTGTGAAATTTTTGTGCGCACAGGCAGCCGACAAAAACGAAACGTCATAGCATGTCCATGGTCCATGTAAAGAAATCCTTTTAAGTCCTTTAATTTTCTGCATGGACAGCTCCAACCATGCGCATTTGGCTTCACTAGAGTCAGACAGTCGGTATTCAATCTTTGCTTAAGGCAGTTCGTGTCGGGTCAAAGTTATTTACAAGTATAACTCATTCGTAGTGATAGTGAGTGTACTAACCAACAAATTGTAAAGAATTTTGGAATATATCTTGTAAGTACATATTGAATAATACAAAAAAAAAATGAAGTAGGTAGGGCTATTAGAAAGAAGTTTAAATTGGAATGGAATCTAAAATATCATATGTAATTGAAAACGATTGTAAAGGTTCGTATCAATGACAAGTTATTCTAAATAATTTGTTTGTATTTTAAATTCTGACAACGACATCACATCAGAAATCAATCGAAGAATTACACTTGCCAACCGCTGTTTCTTTGGCCTAAGAAGGCAATTGAGAAGTAAGGCCTTGTCAAGAACCACTAAGGAGACTCTATATAAGACCCTCATCATCCCAGTCCTACTCTATGGCGCAGAAACATGGACGCTATCAAAGGCGGATGAAGATCTCCTTGGTCGTTTTGAACGCAAAATTCTTCGATTGATTTTCGGTCCCGTTTGCGTTGACGGGCTTTGGAGGAGGAGATTTAACAGCGAACTCTACGAGCTGTACAGCGACATCGACCTGGTCAGAAAAGTACGCATCAGTCGACTAAGATGGCTAGGACATGTAGAGCGAATGGACACCAACGCTCCGGCCCGAAGAGTCTTCGACTCAAACCCGGAGGGACAACGCAGTAGAGGAAGACCTCGCCTTAGGTGGCGCGCGCAAGTGGAAGGGGACCTCAACCAACTTGGAGTGCGCAACTGGAGGCAGTTAGCCAAAGATCGCGCTAACTGGAGAGGCGTATTGGTTGAGGCCCAGGTCCACCCCGGACTGTAGCGCCACCTAAGTAAGTAAGTAAGTAAGTAAGGTTGTTGGTTAGTAACAAATTGTAAAGAATTTTGGAATATATCTTGTAAGTACATATTGAATAATACAAAAATAATTAAGTAGGTAGGGCTATTAGAAAGAAGTTTAAATTGGAATGGAATCTAAAATATCATATGTAATTGAAAACGATTGTAAATGTTCATATCAATGGCACGTTCTTCTAAATAATTTGTTTGTATTTTAAATTTAGCATTGACCGAAAAAACATCCCAGACAAATCCCGTTGTCTCCGGACGATATGGCGCCGTATAATTTTCATGGATATCAGGAGCAAACAAATTGTAAAATATGACTACAAATATGGTATTCGAAAATAACCTAAATACCTATTTAGAGTACGAATTTTGATTTGTAAATCATAAGATTTAAGTTGTAAATTGAGAATAAAGTTTTCTAATTTCACGATAAAACAATTTCAATTTAATACGGTGATGCCTCAAATCACTACTCAAGAATCGTAAATTGCAACTACTGAAGTGGTAAATCTACCCCTTTTGTTCGCAAATCAACACTTTTCAGTTGCAATTCAAGACTAAATGGTTGTAATTTGTTAAGGGAGGAAAAATCCGAATTTACAACACAAAAGTGGTAATTTACGAATTATTTTTGCAATTCACAATCCATAGTAATAGCAAATTAATAACTATTTGTGTCAAATTGCGATTGGTTATTGCAATATGTATTCCTCATTTGATCGCATCATTGGCAATAAAAAGTAGCGATTCGCGACTTTTGAGGGTCAATATCTTCACTTCGTAAAATTTATAGAATTGCGAATAAAAAGTCGTGAATTAGTAAATCCTGAGCAAAGCTCTAAAACTAGACAAACTTTTCGTGATTCTGCGCTCATTTTTCTTGATTTGATCTTAAAATTTTTTCCGTGTAAGGAATAAACAGCAGATGCGGATCTGTGTTTTGCAGAGTTTTTGCGCTTAAAGTCGCTCCACGAAGTTGCTCTCGAAATTTGCATAGTGTAACACTGCACGTCCCACACCACAGCTTTGTTTTCTGTAAATTTGTATGTCTCCATAACTCGCCGAGAGGTATTTTGTGAGCTTTTCAAAGTGTTTAACATATCTTGGTTTTTTTAAAACACTTTTAACATTTCAACAGTCGTTTTATTCTCGTATTTTGATCAGCGAAATACGAAAAACATCAAGTGTGGGTAAATGTTCTAAGAGTAAGACAGAGGGGTAGTGCTAACAAAAATGCATATCATAGTGCTACTTCGATTCATGATGAACCGCCATCTCTACTTACCTTTACCTAAGGTAAAGCGAAATAACTGAAAAATGGCCTCGAAGTCGCATTTTATAAGTTGGCAACGGAGTACCTACTGAACTAAGCTGAACAGTTCAATTATTAATTAACATATTTCAGCAATAAGCAGCGGAAAATTTTATAAAAATTCCCCATCAATTGCATTCACATTCTCATACGATACTTCCAGAATTGTTTTAAAAGTCATCGACATTTGCTATTTTTAAAAAAGGAGTTAGAAGTCAGTTAAAAGGTTTTCAATTAGAATGGGTTGGCCAACATCCGTACGTCAAATCGGCAGAGGACATTGCGGCGGTCCGTGAAAAAGTACTGGGGAACCCGAGGCACTCAAAACCTCGCCATGCGCACAAGAAGTCGGCCTTTCGCAGACTTCAACTTGGTGAATCTTGCGTCGGGACTTGGACCTGCGCCCGTACAAGATCCAATAGACCCAGGACATCAAATTTAATGATCATAGACAACGCCATCTGTTAAAACTACACAGTAACAGATAAATAAACTTGCAGATAATTAATGAAAGCACTCATCAGTATATGGCTTCTCTTACTCCGCGTCCACATGCACTTCGGTTCTAATTTGTTAGCTAAAAACCATCGCCTCAACCAAACAAAACTTTTCTTCTTTTGGAAAACATCGGAGCAACATCTGAAATAGCCAAATAGACTAATTTTACATCGCAAATCACTTCAGTAGCACGTGGAAGCCATTTTTGAAGTTTGACTCCATTCCTAGGTGATACAGGGTGTGGGGCGGCTGATTTATGATTTCAAAAGTGAATAAATCTAAAAATATGACACCAATTTTGCCATAGACAAAAATACCTAGTGTGGGGTTTATGTTTTAAAAATTGAGTCGTCCAAATACCTAGCATACAGTAGCATACGCTGTAAGAAGCGGACCATCGTGTTTCGTACCACGTACTGCAGTAGGCTTGACTGGATGTTGTGAATTTCACTGCAGATATATTCAGCTCCGTGACAGACTCCGGGTAATTAAGATAGACTTTAATTTTAAGTTACTCCCAGTACTCAAAATTCACTTGTTGGAGCTGGCTGAGTATTGTAGGGTTATGGTCTGACAGTGGCACCAAATAAGTACGTATGAACAGCAATTACTTATAAGCAAGTATTTTACTCGCAGAACTAAGTGAAAATGTTGTAGCCACAATAACACAAAGTTCTCCACTTCGTCAACCATCGCTTTCCAGCTGTCACAATGGCCTTTTTCCCGTCTCTTACTTTTTGACAGCGACGGCGAGCAGAAGTTTTCCATACACATGTTATAAAATTAACCACAATAAATATAGAATATTCTACTTAATATATTATTCTTTGCTTCATTCCATTTAACCTTTTTCATTACAATGTATCTTCAACAAGTCACTGTTGATGGGGTTCATTGGATTTACCTTGTGTAGGACCAAACTTCTTGAATGTAGGACAACAAATGAAAATAAGACAGTCATACCGGAGCACATTCAATTCATTGGGAACGTTCAAGTATCTAGTTTAGTAAGTCTGACAGCTCTTTGACTAGATATATCTCGGTTTTGATTGGGCTAAATCGGTCATATGAACAACTGTTTCAGTTGACGTTTATGGAGGGGTAGCCGACGAATCTAGTCAAGAAATTCTTGACTGAGTACTAAATTGACAGTTCGCGTACGTAGGAAAAGTGACGTTCCCGACCAATCTAGTTTTTGCGTTTAGGTTACATCTCATCCAGACCAATCTAGTCGACTTAAGATAACTAGATTCTTAAATGCGGCCATTGATACCGAATTGTGAAACTGACTGTTCGACTGTCAGTCGATTCGTTGTTTTTTTTTTTCCTTATCGATCAAAGTTTTAGCCCGAAAGATGGTTATTATTGTTAAACTTGTTCCCACCCAAGAATTCATATTTTAAGAGACCACATAAACTGTCAAATACAACAAATGAGGCAGTTGTCATGACTATTCCTGGACCTGAAGTGTTCGAACATATTATACGTAATAGAAGAAACCATTGTTTCGATACCAAGCATTACTACTGTTCAAATTTAAAAGAAACAACAAATGTCCTCATCTTCGTGTTTGTAAATTTTATAAAAATCTTTACCCAAAGGTAGCGAATACCAAATAGGGGGAACCAGCAAAGACAAGTGCCTCATTAGAAGGCCCACAACTTACTTTTCAAAGTAAAAAATCATCCCTACACTTGAAATTATGATGGAGAAACGTATATGCACACAGATGTCCTAATTCGCGTTCGTGCTTCTTCGTCACATCCACCCGCATCAACATGTTTCTTCACTCTCTCTCGGAAGCACATCGGCGGTTATATTTTATTTTTTTATTTTACCACAATTTCCGCGCTACTTCTTTAAATTTCATTTTATTACCGCAGGCAAAATTAGCTTCCTTCTTCCCACACAAAACACACGTATCCCGATCGATATTCAAGGACACCGCAATAAAAATCAAATGCCTGCAACTATCATCAAAATGACGGGGCCCGCAAAATAGGCGGTAGGCGTATATTTCAATTTCGTTGCGAGCAGATGTATCCCCTTCAGAACGAGTGAAACTTTGTCCTCCCTCGTAGGCAAAGCATCAATAAAATACTTAGAGGTTAGAGGACGACCACCACCAAAAAGAAGAAATAAAAATACGCAAGTAAAAGAAATCAACTTGATTGCTTGATGCTTGCCTACGAAAAACTTCGCAAAGTGGGAAATTCTAACAAAAAAAAAAGTCCTCCTCCTTATTGGATATTGGCTGTAATTATGAGAAATTGCCCAGTTAAGATGGAAGTCACACAGCGAGATGGAATCGAGAAACCTCATCAAAATACCAAACCGCTGAGTGGCTGCTTTATGATCCTTCCCAAAGTGGGAATACGAGTATCTCTGACCATCATCCATTCAATGCAGGATATCAAGGAAAAAAGAAGAAACTCACTTCTAATTGCTCCAAGCGGTTATCGGGGGATAGGTGCGGTATGGTTTCTGATCCACCGCCCAGAAAACTCCCTGTTCAATTGCAATTCATAGCGCAATAATAAAAATGAGAAAATAAAATTCATATGATTGGTGAACTCAAATGCCATGGCAACTGTTGGAGCAAGGAGACGATGATGATAGGTTATAGGATGCCTTCAGAAAAAAGGCTCATTCCTGATGTACATGACGACCAAAAAATCGGATGATTATGCTGATGATGATTAGCATTGATGGAGAGAGCAGCAGCCGCCACCATCGAGCTTGGCATTATTTTATTGAAATATCATCATCATCATGCGACGGTTGCGACGGGAAAGGATCCGACGCTAAAGTCCTCATAAATTCATTTTAAATGCAAATTTGTATTTGAATATCTCTACGAGAGTAGATCTAGATACGAGTACTCGTGCTCGTGTCTATATCCTTGTTCTTTCGTCAGCATCAGTTCGGCATATCGAATCATCTGTGAATGCTGATGAAGGAGAAAATCTTAGCTCTGCCTGATGGATGGGTGCTGCTGTGAGGTGAGAGTTCAATGTTCTACCGAAACGAAGTTAAACCTGTGGGAAATATCGATTGCGGATAACTGATGGATTGTGTGTATATACATACCTTCATCAAAGAGGATATTTATGTTTGGGCCACAAAGACGTCGAATTTGCTCCCCATTTTAGTGTATATTTATGAAATACTTTTAGAGTTACTGACATGAAGGAGAATGTACAATAAAATATCCGTGAACTTGTTAGGGAGATTGACGGCGAATGCTTGCAGGCATTGCGTGGGTTTTCAGTTTGAAAATTCGAAACTATGGAGATTAATGGCTTCGCGAAGCCTTATTTGGTTTTGCTTGGGTAACATTCCGTTGGGATGAGCGCCCTCCAATAAGCTCATCTCAGTTCTATTTTTGGCAGTGTTTTTGTTCACCCACATCAGTTGTGATTTGTACTGGCATAAGTTATTGCTGAGATGAATGCATCAAAATCGCTTTCACATCATGGCGTCGCATTTCAACTGCTAATTCGCCACAATCCAAGCTTCACTTGGAGACTATTTTACGCTTTCGTTTACCAGCGTGCAAAAGACTTTGGATTTGAACTGATTTTGTGAAACATCAGACACAGAATCGGAAAATGTTTATTCAGTACTTAGTTTCCCTTGTATAGGGTTTTCCAATAAGAGGTGTTATTTTGGTATTAAAAAAAATGCTATTTTTTTTTCAGATAAATGATCGGATGTTTATTTCATAACAAAGAGGAAGGTATGCCGTTAATAATGAAAAACAACATCAGCCAAATGGCCACCACGAGCACGCATACAGGACCATATCCTTTTCATGAAATTTTCCATAACCAAATCGCAAAGTGGCTGCCCTATGTCCTCGATAGCCTCATGAATTTTATTTTTGAGGTCTTGAATCGACGCTGGGCTGTTGGCGTAGACCTTATCTTTCACGTGGCCCCATAGGAAGAAGTCGTAAGGTGTTAAATCATAAGATCTAAGTGGCCAATTGTGATCACCTCTTCGAGAGATAACACGGTCCGGAAACTTTTCCCGTAAAAGTTCAATAGTTTCGTTGCTTGTGTTTTTTCACCATTTTTGTAGTGAATTTTAATAATTTCTAGTAATGGCGTAGTTTCTACTTGTCAAATGTCAAAGAATAAAAGCTTCAAAAGTGACAGCTACCGAAATTGCGGGTCATTCACAATAACATTGGAAAACCCTTTATATAAGGAAAAAATGGCCATCAGTCCGCAGAAGGCTTTGTCTTCGAGAGGGGATGTGCTGACAGTTGCTAATAGTTTATGCATTTTGGTTACCCACCTCTAGGAGCCCAACTGGTAATCTTTTCCAATATCTATAGAACACTGTTTTAGAAGATAGGACTGCGGTAAGAGTCATCCTCCTTAAACTGCAAATTGCTCTAATCGATATCGAAAGCCACTTGAAGGAGGATGGACGAAAAAGAAACAAAAACAGATGACAGAGGCTTTGCGTTAATAATTCAGACACCTTATTCTCAGACGAGTTCAAGAAAGAGACGTGTGACAGACGCAACTGTGGGACTTTTGGAACAGCAACTACTCACCGGGACAACTACAAATGAGGGGATGATATTAATCGGACGGATGATAGCAAGAGTCGTTCCATCTCTAATTCAATGATGGTGGCAGTCAAGAGCAGCAAATCCCGCTACAGTATACAAAATGCCACTGGGATGAGACCACAAGATCAAGTTGGTTATATATAAAAATAACGTTTCGTAGGCATCTCCGTGAATGAAACTCACAAGGAAGTCTGGCAGAAACCCCAACCAGCAAAACCAGCGAAATGAATCGTTAGAAAGTCGAATAAGAGCGACATTCAAGTCATTAGAGGCTGACGGTGTGACGACATAGCAGACCTAATGCACTCAAGTGATCAACATGAGTGGCATTGTAACAGCAACTATAGTTTAAAACTCATGAGTCGAACTCAGAAGGTACATATAGGGTTGATTGATTCATTTACCGATTCTGCCTGCACCCTTCACTTTTCTTCAGATTCGGTCACGTCCAATAGATCTACTTTCCCACACCCAATGATGGGCTGACTATAGGCGAAGGTAGACCAGTTCAGTTGCTCTCTGTCACCCCGAAGTTCTGCAATAGGTAACGAAACGACGCTGACGTGATCGCCTGAGAGATGAAAATCGAGTCAGTTTTGTGATGTCGCATATACCATTACTTAAGTTCAGAGACTCACATCACAGAATGACAAAAATGCCCCAATCGACGCCAGCAGCGGTTAGTCAAACGTCGCGTCGTCAGAAAAAGAAAGAAACCCTAGCAGCAAAGTAGACCAATTCGAAAAAATACTCGACGCGGTAATCACTTGTCAGCCATGATAATATTTGGAGAGACGCCTGACACCAAGTTTGAAAATACGTGAATGCGGGGTAACAGTTTACGCAAAGACTCCACACTTTCCACAATTCCTTTACCAATAAACAAATAATATAGTTGCCAGAATATCGCTAACTGTAGGGTTAAATGTTAATGTTAAGAAACACAAACTAAGTATTAAATAGACCGTCAGTTCCCGCTCACCTTCTCGATTCCCCCCGCATATTTTGAAAATAAAACTCTCTCTTAAATTGCCAATATCTTTGAATGCATATGAAGCGCAAAATATTCTTAATGGCGGAAATAAAAGAAAAAAAAAACTGAATGAACTGTCAGGTTGCTATGTGCAAGTGTATGCGTGCGGCTAATTTACTTTAACATGGTGTTTGGGTGATTGCCAGCGGTACATCAAAAACAAACGATTTATTGAAATTAAGTTCTTTTTTTATCTTATTTAAAAACAAAATGGTTGCCGCCATGAGAACAAAGGTAAAAGACTTATTCTTTAAAACAATGGTGCCGACGATCTTTCCGCCATGAGAACAAAAGTAAAACTCAAACTTTAAATTTTAGGCGCAAAAGAACAAGAGCCAGGTTTTACTTAACGTCAAAGACTACATAAAAATGGCACAGAGCAAACCCACTCTCAATAGCCAGCATTAGCTTGCAGGCCCATGGGAAGGCAAAGTGGGTGTGCTCAGTTCGATTTTGATTTAAACACATAGCACACATTCTTTCCCACATAATAACACGGAAAACAGCTTGTAGGCGAATTCTCTTAAGTTGGCTGAGCTGCTGTTTAATACTTAGTTTATGCCCATGTTTATCTCGTGCATTAGCTAAATAAATCGTTCCTGAAATTCATTTTGAAGAGGAGTGTTGCCCAACCATCCAAAATGACGGTATTGAATTTCGTAATAGGAGCGAATTTAAATACGCTGTTGTTCAGCCTGAGTGTTTATAATTATAAACTTATTTTAGTAAATTGTAAATGTTTTCTGATTTGGAAACGTTAAAAACACAATTTTAAACTTTTTATGGCCAAAATTGAAAAATATTGCATTTTCGTTTTATTTGTAAACACTTGAAATATATACCCGTACCTATCTGTGATTTTCTCTGTTTTATCTCGTTTAACCGCTAGTGCTTGCTTTTTGATTGGCTTACACTTTTTCATGGTTTGCAGTTTGCAAGTAACAAATGCAAGCTTAGTTAAAATTAATTTGATATATTTTTGCGACCTTTCCAAGACTTTCTTGAGTGTCGTCGCCAAGAGAATAAAATATCTGGAATAAATACTTGAATACCTACTTTTTTTCGCAACTATCAGTACCTTAGGCGGTCCAGGTAGATATTTGGCTGCAACTAAAAAAGAAGTTTGTTCCCCGAGAATGAGAATCTCTAATGTTGGTGTGGTTGGTTGACTTCGTGGAAAATACAGATGTAAGAATTGTCAGCATTCAGCAAAATCTACGCGAAATCATAAATTTAGGAACTTCTGGAGCAGTAACAGGAAGTATATTCGAATTCAAGATATATGTAGGTCATGACTACCATATTTTTTTTTTGTGCGAATTCATAGAGGAGAAATTGGATTCTCGTGTAACGTCGTGGGGTACAAACGTGACGAGAACTTTCTCTCTTAAACTTCGTTTTTTTTTTATTTTTAAAGTCTCCCAATCCCTACCAAAATGTCTTGCGGCATTTGCAGTCTCAAAATTGATAGAGCAGATCTGAAAGTGGAGTGCATTGATTGCAAGAATCTTTTTCATGGAAACTGCGCTAACTTAAAGGCGACTGAATTAGATTTTATGAAAAAGAATAAATCTGCATGGCGGTGCATATATTGCACCAAGAAGCGACGCACTTCTATTTCTGATGCTAACACTACAATTCACCAGCAAATCCAATCATCAAATATAATACCATCATCACTCAACACAAAACAAACACAGAACATTAAACAGTCAACCACTGCATCCTCATCTACACCAGAAGAATCTTTGAATCCGCTACAAGAATCCAATCATACAATAACTCTTGAAATGGTTTATAAAGAAATAATATCGCTTAAAACCATACAAAGCAAACTAATTGATTCACTAGCAACCGCCAATAAACAATACGAAGAAAAAATTCATTCTCTGGAGCAGAAGGTCAATAACCTGGAACAGCAATTGCTTGAGAAAAGCATAGAAATCATTAATGTTCCTATCGAAAACACTAACAACACACCAACAACAAACACGGAACTCGCTCTTAAAGTTTTTCGTAATGGACTGAACGTTGATGTCAGTGAGGGGGACATTGATTACTGTTACATGAGACAAATCAAACTTCGCTCACCACCAGTTGATGTTGCATCTTCTTCTAAATCAAGGGCATTGGCAGCGGTGAACAACACAAGAAACGTTTTGCACGTCAAATTTATCGCTCGGAGCATGAAGGAGAAAATAATGAGAGCCAAGAATGAAGCGAAATGAAAATTAAAAACGACTGTCATCAGCGCTCATGCAGCAATTGGTAATATTTACATCAACGAAAGCCTGACATATAATTCTCGACAACTTTACAAAGCAGCAGCAGCAGTTAAGCATTCTATGAACTTTAAATTTTTGTGGACTAAAAATGGGATTGTTTATATGAGGAAAAAAGAGGGTGATATTTCTTTTAAAATTACTTGTACTTCTGATTTGAAGAAACTGACATAATGAGCGTAGTTAACTTAAATCTAAACAATCCCATTCTCCATTCCAATGTAAACAAAAATAATGTAAATAATGAAATGTATGCTCCATGTATTGAAGAATTTTTTTGCATCCATCAAAACATTCGAAGTATGAGAATGAATTTTGATAATTTTTTGGTGCACTTGCAGTCTCTTAACAAGTTGCCCATTTTAATTATTCTAAGTGAGATTTGGGTGTATGAAAGTGAATTTGGCTCTTTTAATATAGATGGTTACATACCTTTTGGGAACTGCAATGAAAATTATTCTGCCGGCGGTATAGCCGTTTACATAAAAAGTGGTATTGTGCACGACTGTTTAAAAATCAAATTAAGAAGCGCGGATATGATAAAAGTAAATTTCTTTTCTCAAAATCTAAGCTATACTATGCTCTGTATTTATCGACTACATAATTGTCAAAAAAGCGTTTTTATTGATGAGTTGCATACCGTTCTAGATAATACAAAAGCTAAGAATCTAATAGTCTTAGGCGATATTAATATAGACATACTAAATGTTTCAGATTCGGATTGTGAAAATTATATGCTTCTTCTGGCTTCGTATGGTCTTAAAAGTTTAGTGAATGTACCAACTCGCATAACTGACTCTACAAATACCTGTATCGACCACATTTTTCTCCGCCTACATAAGGATAACAATTCTTTTTTCTTCAGTGAAGTGCATGACTATAAAATTACTGATCATCACTTATGTCTACTTAAATACCATGTGGGTATCGCATCTAGGAAAACTAACGTGAACAGGATAAAGACTCGAGTCGACTACCAAGATCTTTGTGAAAAACTCCGGTACGAATTTTGGGAACCAGTTTTTTCTGAGAATGATCCTTCTGTGTCATACGATAGTTTTATATTTATTTTATCAAGTCATATTAATAGTGCAACTTCCGTTGTAAATATTAGCCAGCGCAATACATTCTTAAAACCCTGGATGACATTGAGACTATTAAATCATATAAAACGTAAAAATGAGTTCGCAAAAAAATGTAAAAAACATCCAAGCAATACAAGTCTAAAAATTTATTACACTAAATTGTGCAAAAAAAGTAAGAGTTTGGTCGCACAAGCACGTGACACTTACTACGCCAATCGTTTAAGACAATCCAGAGGAGATTCTAAGAAAGAATGGGGTCTAGTAAATAGCATATTAGATAGGAAAAAAAAGTCAAATGATATTCCGCATATAGAGATCGAAAATTCAATGATATCGGATCCACTCTCAATTGCAAACCATTTTAATCACTTTTTTGTCAATGTCTCTGAGACTTTGGAACCTTTCGAGTCTCCTTCCAGTAGTTGCAACTGTAATATTGCATCGGGCTTAGCCGAAGAAGTAATGCAAAGTAATAGCTTCAGGTTTCATCAGATAACATCTTATGAAATTTTTAAAT
Organism: Cheilosia vulpina; assembly: GCA_916610125.1. Taxonomy (NCBI): domain Eukaryota; kingdom Metazoa; phylum Arthropoda; class Insecta; order Diptera; family Syrphidae; genus Cheilosia; species Cheilosia vulpina. Next base: position 16,237,106 of record OU744278.1, on the reverse strand, counting down.
CAATCATGTCCTTGCAAAACAAAAACACATGCACCAGTGATGGTATTTCTGCCATACTATTGAAAAAAATTGCGTGGGAAATTGTCGATGTTTTATGTTATATCTTCAACCTCAGTGTTAACAGCGGTAAGTTTCCCACGTCTCTAAAAAAGGCAGAAGTTATTCCGTTGTTTAAACGGGGGAATCGCAAATGTATAAGTGATTACAGACCGATTTCTCTACTTCCTACGATATCTAAAATTTTTGAAAAATTAATGAAATCAAGAATAATCTCGTTCTTAAACAAAAATAATTTTTTTTCGGTAGACCAATATGGTTTTAGGGCAGGTAGATCCACGGAAGACGCAATCTTAAAAGTCTGTTGCGATCTGTTTAATGGTATTAACAAAAGTCAGTCAACTATGGCTCTCTTCATTGACATGACCAAAGCATTTGACATGGTAGATCTGCAAATATTACTGGATAAGCTATATAGGGCTGGTTTTAGAGGTATGACTCATGAATGGTTAAGGTCATATTTGTTGGAAAGGGAACAAAGAGTTTTCGTAAATGGGTCCTACAGTCTATCACTCAATCTTAAAAATGGTGTACCACAAGGGTCCGTGCTAGGTCCCATAATGTTCCTTATCTACATTAACTCACTTTTCATTCAAAGCTTTCATGGCAATCGTAGTGCATTTGCAGATGACATTGCTTTCACGTACACTGACCCTTCGCTCCATGAATGCGTCTCAAAAGTTAGCTCAGATCTTCAATTACTTCGGGTCTGGTTTAATACCCACAAGCTTCTTATCAGTCAAAAAACAAAAATGATGAACTTCAAGCTATCACAAGATGTCTTAGAAAATTTCGAGTTCATTTTTCACTCAAGCATTTGTCAGAAATTTAGCTTACCACTACATACCTGTGGGAGGCATAACTTCAACGTAAACGGCCAATGTACAACTAGTTGTTTCAAAGTTGAATTAGTTGATTCCTACAAATATCTCGGTGTTTTCATTGACAACAAACTTAACTGGAAGGTCCAAACTCAAAATTTAAAATCTTATATGGCGTTAGTAACACGTAAAATGTATCATTTAAAACCATACTGCTCGCAAAGAGTTCTTTCAATGTTCTATTACGGATTAGTTCATTCGAAACTCCAATATGGAATCGTTAGCTGGGGAGGTGCATACATGAATACTTTGAGACCACTATTGATTGCCCAAAAGCATATAATTCGAATTATGTGTGGAAAAAATCGTTATGCGGAAAGTTGGCCTCTTTTTATCAACTTGCGAATATTTCCACTGAGAAATCTCTACGTTTTTAAGGTACTGAAAGAGTTTTTTAAACGAAGCGGTAATGTTCCTTCTAGAAATTCTTCAATCTACAGCTTACGAGTTAATAACATGGCTTTATTTGACATTCAAATTAAATTGTCCAACAGAAAGATATCTGTTGGACAATTTAATTTGCGATTTATATATTCCTTTCCTTAGAATAAAATCCTCGTCGTGAAACAAACCATTGACCTAGTTTTTAATGAAAACAGAATATAAAATTTTGATTTTGCGATGACAACAAATGTAATAAATTCTAAAAAAGTTGTCGGATTAGGAAATGTGGAGGTCTATTTGTTAATTGGTACCGTTTTGTTACTAAAGCTGACAGCCACCTAATCGCCGACATTAGTGTTGGGTTATTAGTAAGGCCGAATGTGTTTATTCAAATTATGGGTTCGATGAGCAATTGAACGCAGATATAGTTGATCAGTTGCATATAGTTTTTGACGTCAACGCCACCTAGCAATAAAACTCTAACAGCCTTATTTATTAGAATTTGCTAGACGCGTCTTAACACCTGTATAGTTAAACTTATGCAGTGTATAAGTATTTATACAGCCTTTATACATCCTTGCAAAAATTCTTGTTTATAAACAATTCCATGCATACCTACTAGTTAAGCTAAGATTAGACTGTATGCCAATTATGCATATAATTGCCATCAAACAAATGAGCAGATTAGCTGTCAAATGACCAAAATGTCGGGATTATCAAAACTGTATATTAGACTATATGACCAAAACTACCAATATGATCATATTTGCCTTGACGGTCATTTAAAGACATTTGTTATTTATAACCAAATGTAGTACAAAAAAGACTACGAAAATGAAAATAAATCGCAATTCGGCAAACTCAAACACCGATGACACCGAAATAATTATTTTTCCTTTTTTCCGTCAAAAATGCCAGCAATGCCATAACGAAATTTCAATAAAGTTCATATGGGCATATAGTGCTTAATGCTGGCAATCGTGCTTATTGTCCGACTACACTATATGCTATATGGGCATTTTTATCTGTCAAATTCAGCCTGGTCATATGTGGCATTTAGGTCATTAGAGCATATGAGATATGCCCATTACATTGTATGACAGGAGAACTATAAGGATTGGAAATTGACAGTCTAATCTCACCTTAATACAGGGCCCGTATCAAAAAATGTACTAAAAAGGAGAAATCTATTACATTCATCTGTCCGAAAAGATAAAAAAAACTTAGCAGCTTGTGCGAACTGAAAATTCAAATACAAATAGGAATTACAAAATGGAAAAGTAAAAATAAAAAGTTGACAAATTTTGGACTCCTATGAAACGATAGTCTTATGCAAATTAAAACAAATTTTTAAAAGAATTTAAAATATCTTATACCTGCACCTATTTCTTATCGAGGATACTTGGAGAATATTTAAAATTAAAACATAAAAATACGTCGATACAATCTATCTAATTTCTTTTTGATTTCATTTAAAATAAAATGCGATTGGCCCCTAATGTCAATTCTGTTTTGACATTTGTGTAGTAAACACATGCGAAATACACGTTAATAAACAATGTTACGCTACACTGCTCCAGAACGCGGAATATTGGTGACTATTTATTTGAGCAATAATCGGTCGGTGACTTTGGCACAACGTGAATTTCGTCGCAGATTTCCTAGCCGTCCAGCGCCTACTGGTGAAACACTGCGACGTTTAGCCGCTCGCCTCGAAGAGACTGGCACAACACAAGACGTTGCCAAGAGTGGCGGGCCCCGGAGCGCCCGTTGTGCCGAGAATATCGCCTCTGTTGACGCGGCCATTTTTTTTTTCGAGAACGCCGCTGGTCAAACGACAACAGTGAACGGTGCGCGCTATAGGGCCATGTTTACCAATTTTTTTCTACCGCAATTGGACGATTTAGGACTGGAGGACATGTGGTTCCAACAGGACGGAGCTACGGCACACACTGCGCGAGCCACAACCGGTATTCTGAAAGCGGTGTTCCCGGGTCGTTTTTGGCGATTTGCACTAGCCCGCAAGATCGCCTGATTTGGCCGCTCCAGACTTCTTTTTGTGGGGCTTTTTGAAGTCGCGGGCTTATGTCAACAAGCCTCAGACTCTTGCAGCTCTTAAAGACAATATCCGTCAAGAATTTGAGGACCTATCGCCGGAAGTTTTGGCCAAAGTGATGGAAAATGCCATAAAAAGGGCTCAAATGACAATCAACTAAGGCGGCGGCCATTTACATGACATCATATTCACGACTTGATGTAAAAAAAATTAAAAGACCAAATAAAAATAATCCACAAGAAGAATCAAAGTTTTTCATTTTTTTTGAATTACAGCCAAAAAACATCGGAAGGTTATTTTTGCGCCACCCTGTACAAGCTCTATACAACGTTGAATAATTTTTATAAATAAGGTTTATGCGTTTAGAGGCATTTTAAAAGGTGCATAACTGTAGACACTTTTTATAATAAGTTTATAAATAAGGCAGCAACTCTTTTTCAATCTGTTTCTTAAAGTGTCGAACCTTTACGTTACACCTTTCATTCAAAAAACAAACACAACCTGACTTAAAACACACATTTTAACTTCATTGCTTAAACTGCGACCACAACTTGACCTTCGTTCTGAAAATACGAAATAATCTCCCTAATGGATTGACAACGTTACTTAAGAAAAAAAAAGAAGTAACGTCACGACTGTGAAGCAATCGTAATTTAAGATTGTGCACAATTGTACATCCCTGTGGTTTACGACACGAATCGCCCACACCCATTCTACCCGGACCCACCACGGCACTACCACAATGGCTTTTCTTCACAAAACCTAACAGTGCTTGATGCACGTCTTCTAATCAAATGAAGCAGAAGAAGAAGGTTCTCTGTTCTTCTTTTTTGCGCTTGGTAGCCTCCTTTGAACTCAATCAGAAAAAGAAACCGTTTTCGACGAGCGAGGGTGAAATCCATTTCAGGAGGTTTTTATGATTTTCGCTGGTTTATTGCCCCACTATATGAGTGCGCGCTAGGAGGTTGGGGAGTGTGGCCAAACCGACTAGCACGAGGGATTTACCTCAAGAAATCGAATTCGAATCGACATCAGGTTTTATCCTTGGGAAGTTTTTCTATTTTTTCTTGCTCCCTTGACGTCTTCTTTTTGCTCATCATCGACGTACATACCTACGAGTATATGTATGTACAAAAATATGAAAGATCTTTTATTTGGAACAGTCGAAACATTTAAGGAATCTTTGCGGTGAGATTATGGCGGAGTAGGGCGGTTTGCTTCGAAGAACGTCGTTCGCTATTTGATTGAATGAAACGATATGAGCTTTTTTGCACAATACTCGTACATTGTAAGGATGTTTGTGGTTTAGAAATTTGGCTTACAAAAACCAACCATACACACGCATTCACAACACACGCATATGGCTGTTGTTGGGAATTAAATGATACTCGGCTGGAGTTAAGAACTTGTAACATGTAGTAGATTGCGCATTTAATGGCCAATGCGATTGTCTATTTCTTACTGGGTAGATGTGGGTGCTGGTGTTATTTTTGAGGATTTGCTGTTAAAGAGATACAAATCAACGAGGGAATTTAATGTTTGTGCGATTGACAGTCGAGAGAAGACGTGCGTCAAAGTTTTATAATTTCATGATAAGACTGGGTTCGGGTTGTTTTGTGGACGATATATAGCCACCTATACTTGGGAATGCTGTAGATGGGGGGGGGATTTTTGTGATATTGTTCAAACTTGTTGGACTGTAGATGAATTGGGCTATTTGCAGGAATCAACCAGCAGAAGTATTTTGGGAAAATGAAACGAAATCTTTTGTTTAAGCTTTATAGGGGCAATCAGTAAATACTTTCTGTTTCGATTGATGTGCGTTTTGTTTTGTGAGGGTATGTTCGGCTTACGTTGCCAAGAATGCCTATATTTTTGAGGGCTTGTATTACTTTAAGCATAACAAAGCATACGTGTGGGATTGTAGGTTAGATTTGCATAAGTAAATTCGGCATCACATTGGGACTGTTGTAGACTGGCTTTGTACACCGGCAATCAAGCTTATTTTCATATCTACCTCTGTCCTCTGGCGAAGAGCAATTGACTGAAATGCTAACTTTTCAAGTTTAAACAAAATCCTGTCTGCAGCCTCTATAAGAATAACCGGTAAAGCCAAGAGGTATGATTTTAACCCCTTCGCAGCAGCAAACCGGTCAAAACAGCTGCCGCACTTGGAGCATCTTGGAAGCTCTAGAGTCCTACGGACGTGACACCATTGAATCACACTTAAGTTTTGCGGAAGACTAAATAGATAACCCACCTTCAAATCTAAGAGTTTAAATTAAGATTTACTACAGGAAAGAATTCCTGGTCTAGCGCATAGACTAGGTAAAATAGACCGTCAGCTCATACAACTTAAGAGAATTGGCCTAAAAACTTTTTTCCGTGTTACTATATGCGAAAGCCGCATGCATACACTTACCCTTAGAAATCAGATAGTTCATTCAGGGGGGGCAGATTCCTTATAACAATAATCGTCGGAACGATATCGTTTTTGAAACTTTGATGACCATAAGTAGTTATATTCTGCCCGAATTTGTTTTACTATCGTCAGCTTTCATTACATTTGTGTAAAATGAATTGTATTAAAGTCTCAAACTCGTAATTTTGGCACTTAGTTGCTACTGTTGAAGGTCTATCGTTTCAACGATAATCGTCTGAAATATTACGGAATGAGTGAGCAGTTTTTTTCTTTTATTACACATCCCGCCATAAAGAATATTTTTTTTTGCTGCTTCACAAATAGGAAATTTAAGAGAGAATTTTAATTTCAAAATTTGCGGGGTAATCGGGTAGGTGCGCGGGATCTGACGGTCTATTTAGTACTTAGTTTATGGTCTAGCGTATGCGGAGGCTATCGATATCATAGGTCATTCCAAAAATTATTATTTCTGAGCAAGTGCTGATCAGTGTTGCCACTAAAAAAAACGAATCCGGTCAAATCTGACCGAATGACCGATTTTAGTTTTTTTTAAATCCGGTCAGAAAATCCGGTCAAAAGATAGAATAAGAATTTTTGACCGGAAGTCCGGTCAAAAATGGAATATAGTAATATATTATAACTAAAAATAGAAAACGAAAATGATATTATATTATATTATATGTATGTATTTTGTTTATTTTTTCAAACTAATCTTAAATCTAATAAAACAAAAACAAACATTGAAAAGCTTCAGTCTTCCGAAATATTGCTAAATGTACACATATTAGATAATGAAAAAAAAAAGAAGGATAGATACGATATTTAAAAATTATTAAAAAAATCATCATCTTCATTGCTTGAACTATAATTTTTATACACCTCGTTTGTGCCTATTTTTCGGATGACTTCATCGGGAATAATGCTATTGTAGCAACAAAAATTAGGTGGGAGATTATTTCTAATCATCAGAATGCTATTTAATACAGAAAGTTTTATTTTATTTCTGTGTTTTGTTTTTATAAGATTTAGTTGGCTGAAAATCCGTTCCACTTCTGCGTTTGAAATTGGTAAAACCAACACCGAGATTGCAAAATGTGCTAAATCGTGAAACGGATTTTCGCCTCCTGCGTCTCTAAAATGTAAAACTTCACACCAGAAAGCTTCTGTACTCTGCTTTTCCTGCCAATCGTTAAGCGACATATTATTCCACTGACAACAAATTTTCTCTGATGTGAATTTATCAATTTGCATTTCTTTTAAAATTGAAAGAAGTGATTTTTTTTGTTGGTTTTATACATTCATCAATGGACAAAAAACTTATCTGTTTTAAAATATTTAAATTTTTTGGCATTCTGTTTTGCAATTCTATTATAAGTTTCAAAACAAAATGTTTGCAATTGTAACGAAAAAGTTCAATTTGTTCTTCTGTTATTTTTTTTTTTTTTATTGAAATTCATAAATAAGTTCTTCGCATTCAATCCCTAAATACGGTCTTAATTGAAGATTAGCGTTCTTAACCCTAGAAAGATAATCATAAAATAAAGAGCGTAAAAGATAATCATACGTCTCATACGCCAATTAGTGTATTTAATTAAACATATGAACTTCTTATTATTTATAATTAATTTAAATAATTATATAGATACTATTCAAAAAAAATAAATTAATGATTTTTTTATATATAGTGGAGACGGTCAACGCGCTGCGGTTTAGAATTTAAAAGTTATCACACAATTGTCCCGCGCCATACGTCTCGTGGACGTGGATTATCTTTCTAGGGTTAATGTCAATGTTTGTATTGATAACTTCGCCATCATTGGTTTGCCTTAAAACTTTTTTAATCATACTCAAAATTAAAAATTCCAGGTCTTGCAGAACTTTGGTAAGATCTACTTTTTCACTTTTTGTAAAATTGGTTTGAGAAAACTAAAATACAGGTAATTTATTTCGTTGTTATATCATTTTGAAAGATTTGTCACCTTGAAACAGTTTGCATTTTTTTCAAACATTTCGAAATATGTGTTAAGTTCTAAAAACTGTTGGTGAATTCTGGTAACGGCTGACTCAATAGACAACCAATGAGTAGAGCAAGATTGTCTAATTTTTAATGGATTATGTCCATCATTAATTAACTTGAAAAGTCTGTGATAATCATGTTGGCGACTAGGGGATCGGGAAAACCGTGTGTATGTTTCACTAATAATGAATTCGATTTCATTAGGTAAAAAGGAAAAAGCTGCTGCTGAGGTAACTAACTGCAGTGAATGGCAGACGCATGGTATTAAAACTATTTTGGGGTTTATTTCGCATAGCTTAGTAATAACACCATTTTTTGTTGCAACCATAACACTAGCATTGTCTGTACCTAGTCCACACATGTTCTCTAACTTCAAATCGTATTCTTTGAGAACAGATATTAGGGCCCCAACTATTGTACTTGCATCTGATGCAACAAGAGGTTGCAGCTTCAAAAGTCTTGTTTTAATTGAATTTGAACTGAAACTATAGTATTTTATAACAACTGCCAAATATTTGATGACACTAACATCTGTTGACTCATCTATAATCAGGATAAAAGGATTTTCCCCTATATCATTTTTTAAATGAGATTTCAAATAGGGGTACATAGCAGGAGTTCTTTATTATTGATGTGCATTTGGTTCTGCGCATTTTAACGTTGGAAGAAATTTCACTACAGTCTACTCCGCTTATCTGAAACGGCAATTTGCCATAAATTTTATTTCACTTATGCGGTATTTTCACTTATACGGACTTCGGATAACTGAAAAATTGTTGTACTTAACCATTTTTGTTAGCAATTCAACGTAGAATTAGGGTATGTAGTAAAGCCGAAAGAAGGAGAATTAAAAACTCAACTGAAATCGTGCTGTCAAAATTGACACACAATGAAGTTAGTGTCATAAGTTCAATGGACAAGTTCAGTTGACGATATAAAATATTTTACTAATGGGCGCGTTCAATAACTTTGTTTTAGTAATGCGGAGCTGAATTAGTATAATTTATTAATTTCTGCCGTATTAGTTGGTTCAGTTAACCGGGTTTTTCAGTTAAGCGGGTTTCAGTTAAGCGGAGCTATTCGTATGAAGTTTTGAAAAAAATGCTGCGTGCTAAATTCGGTTATTCAATTAACCGATTTTTTCAGTAAAGCGAAGTTTAGATAAGCGGAGTCGACTGTATCAGGAAAATTGGCTTGAAATAATTTTGTGAGGTGATCAACAGTTAATATGGATGAGTGCTTTGCAATGAACAAGTATGTCCTTGCCTCTGCCTCTTGAACTTTTTGTTTTTTTTTTAATAAAATATTTAATACTGGCTGCCTATTTTTCGACAAAGGCTGAGCTGCGTTGATGTGTTTCTTCGTTTTCACATGATCTTTCAATGCTGACAGCTTCGGCTGCTTTAAAATTACATTGCAATATCTGCATGCGGCGTCGTTACCTTTTAAAACAAGCCATTCTTTAAAACTTGGATCACTCGCCCAGGATTCTCTTGGCTTGTGCACGTAGTATTTGTTTTTTTTTTGGAAGTACCTGCAACAGCAAAATCTTCTTTCGATTGCGACGATAGACCACAACTATCGTCATCATTATCACATTCAATATCACTGCAGAATAAAACAAAATTTAGATCAAAACGTTTTTCAAACAATCAATCAACACAATACATCGATTCTCCTTTCTTGTCAGGAACTTCTGATAAGTATATCGGCTCCTCATTTTTTGTCACTTTTTGGAATTGTAGAGAAGTATCTAAAACATTCTTTATTCATTACAAACCCAAAAAAACTACAAATTTTATTGTTTACGTTTTCATTTTAATGAATAGCTATGCAAAAAATACCGTCAATGTCGGGGAACACCACACAAACCAACGCAAATAATTTGCAAAAACACAGCGGTTCCTATTCAGATTTACTTCCTACAAATCTTGCATGGCCTACTCACTTGTCACGTCAGTCTTGTTTGAATGCACACACCCGTCACATTTGGTGGAAACATTCAAATGAGACTGCCGCGAGGAGCCGCTGTATTCTAGGATTATTCACAATAAATTGGTTTCTGTATGAAATTGTGAGTGTGTTCGTTAAGTATGGCCCGGTATCATTCAAATTATAGAAATCTATTCCTCATGTCTGAACATAGAACAATATTATTTTTCTGGTCAAAAAAGGACTTTTCCGGTCAAAGAATTTTTTCGTTCCGGTCAAAAATCGGTTAGACCGGATTTCAAAATTTTCTCCGGTCAGGGTGAAGAGATTTCGGTCAGAATGGCAACACTGGTGCTGATGTTTATGAATCATTTTAATACATCATTATGTGCACAAACAAAAAACCGTGGTTATTATTTATTTTTATTTATTTTATTCAAAAATCACTTACAAAGTAAAACAAACGTTTTTTTAAATTGTATTACATTACAGTGTTCTAAAATAGTTGAGTGAAATTAACATAAAACGTTGAAGGTGAATTTAATAATCTACAATTAAAATAAAATCGTATGGATCTAAGTAAATTTGATTTTGATTTAATATTGTTATAATACTATGTGTAACCATATGCCAATTACATAAAGAGACAGGCTTTAAAACGAGTTGTATCTCCAATTCTTCTCAGCGCACTTGGTAGGGTGTTTCAGAGGGGAATAACGTGAACAAAAAATTGTCGTCCCGTTGTAAGATAACGGTACCGAAGTATGGTTAAAAAAAATGAGCTTGCCGATTGAGGGAAATTAATTCTGTTGTGAAGATACTCAGACTTTGTGCAGGAGGGACAACGATCGAAATTTCAGTAGGCTATCGAGGCTTCAGCCACATATATTTTAAGACGACGCAGAAACATGATCGTAGTAACGCAGATTACAAACATAACGAGCAATATTATTATATGTCACGTTGAATTCTCGATTAGTCTCATAATTAGAGTGGCAACAAACTACGTACACGGATACCAACACTGGTAGTAAGAGCGTTTTAGCTAGTAGTAGTTTTAAATGTTTAGGAATAAAGTTTTGGGTCCCTCGAAGAGCGCTTAAGCTCCCATATATCTCACCAGCAGCGCTGTTGATATGATCGTTCTATGTTAAGGTACTATTGAATAATAGCCCGAGATTTTTTTGCTATGTGAACATAAACTATAGGGTAATCGCCAAGTTTTAGGGGAGGTAACGTTGATATATCAAATAACTTTAGGAAGTGATTTTTTGAGACCACTGTAAGATTGATGACAATTTATTAATACAGGGTGGCGCACGAATCGTGCTACAAAAATAAAACGTAATAACTTTTTTTCTGTGTGAGTAATCGGCTTATTTTTTTTTTTATTTTGTAGGTTACTATTTAGATTTATAAAAATAGATGCTTGGGATACGGAGAAAAGAATTTAGATAGTGCAACGGTACCATGCTTTGCAGTCTGTCATTTCCGTTCAAAGGGAATTTAGGCGGGAGTTTGGCGGTAATCCCCCGAGTAGATGGACCATTATGAGGTTTGTAAACATGTTTGCAGAATCTGGAAGCATCGCACGAAGGCCGTACCATCGAGATGCCAATGTTCGGGTTCAGGATACAATCGCAGCAGTAGCATCTGCAATACAGGCCAATCCGAGCGTTTCGACCCGAAACTTATCGGGGCAAATTGGAGTTAGTAGACGGTCATTACAACGGATACTTCATGACGATTTAAACTTGTTTCCGTACAAAGTCCAAATTACTAGCAAGTTAAACCCTCAGGATTTGCCTGTTCGCCTGGAATTTTGCCGAAAAATGATATCAATGGCCGAAGAAGAGAACACATTGATCAATTGTTTGTTCATGTCTGATGAGGCCCATTTTGATCTTAACGGCAATGTAAACAAGCAAAATTGCCGTATATGGAAAGAGTCTAATCCAGAAATGCTCCATGAGACGGAACTGCACCCAGAACGAGTCACTGTATGGTGCGCAGTTTCATCAAGGTGTATTGTCGGGCCGTACTTCTTTGAAGAAAACGGTGTAACCGTTACTGTCAATGGGGACCGTTATTTAAAGATGTTGAAGGAGTTTTTTTACCCAGAACTGCGCCGAAGACGTATACCATTCAACAGCGTTTGGTTTCAGCAAGATGGAGCAACTGCACATATAGCCAGACCAGTTATGGCGGAGCTAAACGAAAAATTCGCAAACAAATTAATTTCTATGAACTCCACTCTTCGCTGGCCCCCAAGGTCACCTGACCTGACTGCACCAGACTTCTTTTTATGGGGTTATGTCAAGCAAGAGGTGTATAAAACGAAGCCCAGGAATTTAACTGAATTAAAGCAGTCCATAACGACAATAATTGAGGCGATCCCAACTTCAACTCTTCAGGCCGCAATGAATAGTTTTTTGATCAGGTGCCGCATATGCGTGGGAGAGCGTGGAGGTCATTTGCGATCTATAATCTTTAAAAACAACTAACTATTTAAAATAAAATTTAATTTTCTAACCAATAAAAAAAAAAAAAAAAATGAAATACATCGATTAAAAAAAAGTTATTTGAATTTCTTACTGTAGCACAATTGGTGCGCCACCCTGTACAATTGCCTGTTCATTATCGACAAAAGGTCGGCTTATTAATATTTGTATACGTCATTCGCATATAGATGAATTGACCAGTATTTGAAAATTTGCGGAAGTTCGTTGATATATAACGTGAATAGATTTGGTCCAAGGATTGAGACCTGAGGTACTCAGTAGGATTATGATGGAAATTGCCATTTATATCAACACATTGTTGTCTCCGACTCAGATAGGAGAGGATCAGATTTGAGGACTCCACAGAGAATCCAAAATGAATTTGCAGTTTTTTTTTATGTAGAATTGAGTGATTAACTGTGTCAAAGGCCCTGGAAAAGTCTAAGAGCGTCAAAAGACTTACATTATTAATGTCAATCGATACACGTAGGTATTTCAATTTCATCTGTGACACAAAGTAAAGCTGATATGCAGCTGCGCTGTGGACGAAAACCAGACTGACAAGTATTCAGTAAGTTGTGCGTCGACAAATATTTTCGCATTTGTTTTTGCACAGCTTTTTTAAAAACTTTAGAAAAGTATGGAATAGCAATAGGTCGAAACTCCATATCAGTGCCTGTCTTCTTAAGATAATAAATAAATAAATAAATAGTTGTCGCAACAGGTTTTAATAAGAAAAATTATAACTAGCGCCTCGACATATGTAGTGTTATGGTCGACAACATCATTAGAATCTATACAAATTTTTGTACAATTAGCCTCGTGTATAGCTGGGAAGTCAGGCTTAAATCATTTATGGACCCTAGGCTCGGTTCTCACAACTATTCGTCTTGTTTGGGTTTTTATTTTTGGTACGAATGGAATGGATCTACAATTTTATGCCGAGTCCCAACGGCCAATTGAGAAGCTCTTTCATGACAGTTATACTCTCGGATGTTTGTCAGACGTTTGCGAGAGGTGGCGCAGTGAAAAAACCTTAAGTCGGAATTTGGGTTTTTGTCGGTATTCAAACGTGGGCTCCCTCGCTTAGTAGTCCAACACAGGAACCACTAAGCCACTTTTTTTTACGTATAGGAATAATTCGCGACTTCTTCCACTCTACGGGAAATTCAGAGGTTGTTGGGATGGTATTAAATATATGAGTAATGCAGGGTAAAATATATGGGAGCAAGATTTTAAGGATTATTACGTCGTCATTAAGGCTGGTAAAATTAAGTTAACAATTATTCATACAAAATGCTTTATCAGTTAAATGAAAGCGTTTTGGAGACCTATTGCCATAGCAACGCATTCAAACAAAAAATATATTAGTTAGAACATAATTTTCGAAGGAATGCAATTTACCTATCCTTAAAATTTAGCAAGTGTACGTATAGTTTTAATTCAGGGGCATGCATCTGCGAATTGTTGACAACCACTTCTGTTTCAATGATGTTATTATGGGAAATATTTTTCGACATAGATGTTTTGCTATAAATTTTTCTTTTTAATGTGTTACTCATGAGTAAAACTTGTTTTCAAAGGGACTTATTCTTTAGATATCTATGTGTCGCTTTTTCGTTTCTTAAATAAGACAACATAAATTTCGAAAAATGTGGTACGCTTTTTAGTATAACATACTTATAAAAGGTAGGTTCGACCACAAGCGAAATTCATAGTTATAAATATACTGGTAATGATTTTACATTTCTAGCAGTTGTTGCCTTTTATATGGAAAATCTTCATTTGTCAAACGTTAAGGATCCTAAGCCTTACTTCTCAGCTATACACGAGGCTAATTGTACAAAAATTTGTATAGATTCTAATGATGTTGTCGACCATAACACTACATATGTCGAGGCTCTAGTTATAATTTTTCTTATTAAAGGTTAATTATTTAAAGCGTCTTCGATATCGAGGAAAACTTATTTTCGCATCCAGAAAAATACTCAATTTAGCTGATATTGTTAAAATGTGTGAAGTGAAATCAGTAGGCGTTATGTATAGGCGTGTTGTGCTTCTCATGTGTTTTGCGACTTGCGAGTTAATCCTTCCTCCAACTATCAATACTTTTTTTTTATATTTCATAACAAAAACTAATATAATAAAATTGATATAATAAGAAAATACATTTTTTTTAGCATTGCATGAAATATTAAGATACAATCTGTTGTCGAAGACAAGAGGCGAATGTATCTATTATTACAAAATTTAATTTTTAAAACAGTGAATAAAACTATACTTTGGTGTACAATCGTCCTTAGAGACAGAGACTATTGCAGCATTGTTGGCATTGTTTTGGCAGGTCCTATAGATTTTAAGGACGGGTTCTTCGTTTTCTTCGTTTTCATTTATAATGCTGGAAATCCCATTCCCTTCTGTGGGACAAGATTTAAAAAATGTTTCCAGTACATTTGTTGGAGACTTTTTAAGAGCTTGTCCTTTTAGCTGTATATCTGATCCGTAAAGGAACAGGGTATTCAGTACCTCAACAATACAGGTGATAGTATCAATAACTAGAGTTGGATCGATAGCCTCTTGGCAAACCCGGTTACGAGACGTTAGTGTGTTGCCTTTGTTGCATATAGGAAGACAGAAAAATGCCACACCACCCTTGCCCTTGCCTTGGGTCGTAGTTACGTTTCTCTCTCTTTAAGCCCCGTGTGCACTTGGACTATAAGGTGATTTAACATGTAGTTTTTTTTTTAAAGCGCGGTAGCGCCACTATTAATAGATGAATAGTGGAGGAAATTTGGGCTGTTGACTGCCAAGCGATAAGGCTGTCAAGAAAAATTCTGCCAGGTAGAGCTTCTTTTTTTTTAAGGTAAAGCAAGGCAAGGCAGTTGCCTTTTTCCCCTTTTAGTGATTTAGCTCTCGCAAATATAATGACTAAAAGTGGCCACTTCGTCGACGAAATTTGCTTAAGCGTAAGAGTCATTCCAATTTTTTTTTTTCAGAACTGCTCGGCGATGTGTTCTCCTCGATGACTGATTCATATTTATCACAGTTGGCAGTGAAGTAGCCAGGATTTTGTTTCCAAGGGGGCTTGCTTCCAAATCTAACGAGGACTTCTTTAAACAAAAAACTATAAATATATTCCAATTCGTTTTTTTTAAACACATTGTTTCAAAGCAGAAGACGTCTCGATTTGTTTTTACATGAGATAAATCACCTTATCTGGAACCACATTAAAATCCGAATGAACAGATATCATAGCAAGTGAACTGAATCTTTCATTCCCCATAACGCCTCGGCACACTGTTTTAATCCTTTTCATAGTTGAAAAGGTTCTTTCAACACTATCTGTGGCCAAAACCGTAAGCAAGAAATTTATATATCTTGTCAAAGGATCATATCAAAGTAATTTCAAAACTTCGGTACAAGGATTACTCGACGATGTTTTTTCGCACCAAAGAATGTACTCAGCTTTCACAGCTGACAACGAAATTTCATTATCAAAGTAACATGTTAGCTTTTCCATTTCTTTCATTCGCTCAACTGCAGCAAAGAAGAGCTTGAAACGACAGTAGAACGTCTTCGACCATGAATCTGTCCGTAAGATTTTATATTAACACACTCTAAAACAGTCTTCAGTAGAAGGGGTTTCTGGATTGGGACGCGTTGTTTATTTCAATAAAGTTCTTGGACAAGAATCAATTCAACATCAAATAAGTCCTTGGCAAGTTGGGATGCGGATGGACAAGCCTCCCTGAAAAAAATCGTCGGCATTTTTTCTGATAAAGGGTTTTTCAACAGGGACGCTACAAAAGTAAAGCGACAGGGAGAGCAAAAGCCGCCGAATTTCTTGCCGCTCTTTTGACATTTCTCTTCAGTATGGTTTGCCATTTCATGATGGAAAGATATACGAGCCAACAAGGAGTCGAAATTATTAAAATTTACTACCGAAATTCGGCTACGTCCAATTTATGGTCGTTATAATCGTCCCAGCAGATCAACAATTGAGCGTCTAGTGGAAAAATTTGAATCCACAGGCACAGTACAAAATGTTCCCGTGCCAGTGAGACAAAGAAGTGCCCGTAGTGTCGAGAATATTGCTGCCGCTGAGGCTTCAGTTGCAGAAAGCCCAAATGTGTCTCTCACACGTCGTTCTCAAGCGTTGGGCATCTCTGTGACGTCGTTGTCCTTACAAGATTAAATTGACGCAAGAACTGAAGCCGCTTGACCACCAGAAGCTTCGCATGTTCGTGAATTGGGCTGAGCAACAACTTGAAAATGATTCGGATTTTCATCGAAAAATCATCTTCAGCGATGAGGCTCATTTCTGGTTTCGTCAATAAACAAAATATGCGGTATTGGTCAGGCAGCAATCCACACGTACTCCATGAGTCATCATTGCATCCCGCGAAAATTACGGTTTGGTGTGGTTTATGGGCCGGCGGCGTCATTGGGCCGTACTTCTTCCGCGATGGTCAAGACCGGCACGTTACTGTGAATGGGAATCGCTACCGTTCAATGATAACCGAATATTTTTGGCCCCGATTGGATGATATGGACTTGGAGGACATGTGGTTCCAACAGGACGGCGCCACACAGCGAATGCCACAATCAATTTATTGGAAACCAAGTTGGAGAACGTGTTATCTCACGAAATTGTCCAGTCACTTGGCCGCCTCGGTCGTGCGATTTGACGCCGTTAGACTATTTCCTGTGGGGCTACGTCAAGTCTATGGTCCATGCCAAAAAGCCAGCGACGATTGATGAACTTCGCACGAATATCGAACGTGAAATAGCAGCAGTATCGGCCGATTTATGCTTGAAAACCGTCGAAAATTGGGTTCAGCGTCTGGACTTCTGCAAGCGTGCCCGTGGTGGCCATGCAAAAGAAATCGAGTTCCATACATAATGGCATCGAACGTACTGTCACAGGAATAAAGAATTTCATTGATATCCAAAACCGTTTTTGTTTTATTTAAAAAAAACTTTTGTAGCGCTCTTATTGAAAAACCCTTTACTTTTGTGCTCTCGATTGCAAAAACGAGATCTAAGAAAGTTTTAGTTTTTAGTTTTTTTGTTTAGATTTTCGGAGGGGCTTCAGCCCCTAAAGCCCACCCCCCCTGGCTACGTGCCTGACAGTTGGCTCGTTTCCTGATGACCTCGGTAGCTTCTATTTGTGGCTACTACGCTACCGAAAAATATCAAAAATTCCCAAGAACGGGATATATTTGGCATACTTCCTGTGACCCTCTCGAAAGTTGCGTTCGAACAGTTAGCAAATGAACTTTAAAACGACTCTTAGAACAAACTTAACTCTGTTTGAGAAATTACCTAAAAAGACCGAAAATATTGTTCTACTTACCTTTGGCACCTTTATCCGACAAACTCAAACCAATTATCCACGCACCCTTATAAGGTTTGTGAAACTATATCTCCCCAACAACTGCATCTGAACTATTTCATATGCAATATGCCAAATACCATATGTGTAAACAACTTTTTGCACAAACTACCTACTCCAACTACGACTACTCGTAAATTTATTCCTTGACCTATTTTCCATTCGAAGTTTTTTAATTAAAATCCAAATATGATTTCACATAGATACATGTCACAAGCATTGATGTTAACATTTTAATTAAATCTTTGTGTGCGAGCAGTGGGAAGCATCACCAGCTAAAATTAAAAAAAAAATTAAAATATGTTTATATATTCGCTTGCCGGACATTCCTAACCAATTTCATCAACTTGACAAAAATGTGTTTTCCAGAATCCCATAATCATCCATTCCACGAGTTGGGACATTCCCATTGTTTCATTCTTACAAGGGTCCTCTGCTCTGAGGCTAAACAAGAGTTGGACATTAATCGCTGTAACATCATAGTTTCGACCGAATATATGGGATCTGCCGGTATTAACTTTTGTTATTGGCTCTTGCCTTGATTGTGACAACGTGACAACCACTCGAATGTCGGGTCGTTGTAAAGGGACACCGCCATCCGATCTGTTTGCCTTTCCTCTGCATACTGCTGGGGGTGGAATCTCTATAATTTTAAGCCAAGTGGTCGAAGGGCTGTTCGGACATGGCCCCGGCTATGGATGTGTATACTATTCTCTGACACACACTTGAATGCACAAACCCTTCGTTAGCCTGTCCGCCTGTGGTCTGCGGAGTGTAGACTCTGTGAGGACCGCTGAAAATAAAGCCATGAACTGCATTACTCTTTAGCCCTAAAAACCGATCCCCAACAGTGTTGGTGGCAATGAATTGTAAAGAAATGTCGGAGCTGCCTGAGTGTTGCTGTCGGAAAGGCAGCAGCATTTTTATTTATTCCCAATTTTCTAAATTGAGTTTGCAGGCGTTTTTGCGGTTGCCAAACATCATCATCGTTGTAAGTCCGTTTGCTCCGCACACAGTATAGTAGCCTCCGTCAGCTGCGAAACGTTCCAATATTTTGCGAAATTTTAATTAACTGAACCATTCTCGCAGCTCGATGGCTATAATGGCAGACACCCTCTATCGGGATGTGGTTTATATGCGAGGCAATCATTATGTACTACGGAGGGGTTATTTTTATTTCATCCGATCTTTGGTTTGGAAACTGGGTTTGGCCTACATCAATGTTGATGGAGATTCTCAGAATTTACGATGATGGATGCGGTTGGTTTGATGGTTTGCATCTGGGTGTGGTTGGGCGTATGTGCGGTCATTTTATAGGAGCAACCGTATAAGAATGGGATATGGTCTTCAGTTTGGGGAGCGAATTTAAGACAGACAAAGTTCTTTGTAAAGTTGATGCCCGGTCCATTGGGTAAGAGCACTCAATAAATACTAACATGCCTGGTCATCCTAAGACGTGAATATGATGGAAATAATAAATGAGGTCCATATATAACTTAGCAGACCGTTTACGAAAAGTTTGACACTTGTGCTTGTTTCATACCGATGCATAAGGCATACCTACCTCATCACTGAATAGACTTCGTTTGAATACATTATTAAAGTATCTGAACGACATGGGTTGCAATTTATGCAGACAGTCCCCACAGGCTCCTGAAATTCTACGAAAAGTTATACATAACTTCCAAAACCAGGAGAAGGCCGTAAAAAAGTGCCTCTGGATGCAGACCGAAACAAATATTTTGTGATGAGAAGGTATAAATATTGGATAAGAACCAAGCATGTATGCTTACCGCCTTCCAAGTGGTTCAATAAAATTGATCGGATAAACGGAGTACGTATATCTACTACTGACACTGTGGCAAGGGGCAGAGCGATCCATATGCAAAGGGCGTATTTAAGTCCTGCAGATATAGGAAACATGGAACCACCAAGAAGGGTAATGAGGTTTATAAAGAGCC